>JARIHR010000018.1:0-1200000 GCA_029281495.1 Mycena filopes | reverse complement strand
CTAGTTTGAGCCCCAAGTCCGTCTCAACTCCCTCTGTTTCCGGCTTAGAGACCACCAGCGACGCGATAGATAACCCGAGAAGAGTCGAGCACGCGAGGAAGCGCAGAACATTGAGGATTAACGCGGTTATGCCGCCGTATTTCTTCGCGTCCTTCCACGACCTCTCGACGACCGAGTCACTGGATCGACGCCGTATCCAGCTCTGAGCAGCAAAAAGGAGGGCAGAAGCGGCGGCGGCGTATAATGGGATAGCCAAAGTTCGCGTCCAAACTCTGCGAAAGGAGAAGAATGTCAGTAGAGACAGACAGGTAGCTGATCCGGGGCTTACGATGGCGGGAGGGCAGGCAGACGCGTCGAATTGATGACAATCTGAAGGTCTGGAGGAACGAAGCCTAGAAAGTCCATCCTCGCGCTGGTGCTTGCTTGCAGTGAGGGACGTGGTGGTGTGAAGGAGACCTGAAATAGAAACCGTATATGACTCCTTATCGCGCTGTCCATGTGGCATCATTTCGGGTAATAACCTCCGGGCCCGTCGTACAGATGTCGGTTTCTTTGCAGCGGGGCCGGCGGTCGACGCTCTAAGCTTCGCTCGAAGAGAGAAGTTGCAGCGCTGCAACGAAGAAGAGTCACAGATTTTCGCTGGCCACAAGAAATCGCACAGTCCGGAATGGGAACGGAAAAACGGGCACGGCGATCGCTTGCCGCCTGGAGTAAAGATATCAACCCTGAGAAACGGGTGGCGCAGAGGAAGACGAGGTGGCTGAAACCCAAAAAACCTGGAAGAGCTAGGGCATATTGGGCGAAATAACGAGGTCAAACAGCGGTGGTCAAATGTGATGCCCGCCTTGATGCCAAGCTGCAAAAGGACGCCGTCAGTGCCGCAGATATCCGTTGAGGGTTGAGAAATTCAGCGGACCGCCCAGGACCGACGGCGAATCCAAGAAAAAGGCATTGCCGCCCAGTGAGCGCCCGTAAAATTCCGTTGCACCTTTGGCGCGTCGACTAAACCTATAGATATAGTTGGGATATGTATCCAAAGAAAGAGGAGTTGGACGACGCACGAAGGCAGGCAATCCGCATCGTCGGGGGGAAGCCGCCATTCGACGTCGGGTGCACCCATTGATAAGGGCGGCTGCCGGCACCAACCAATTGAGTCTCGGCGAGGGTTAACGTTGGTCATATCGATTTCGCGCAACGGCGCGCGCGTTCGGATGGCGTCTGGATGGCGCCATGTAAGTACCACCACAGTCAGATAATCGCTGACCTGATGATGATATACGAGCGAGCTTGAATTTAATTCATGGGAGCCGCTTTCAGTGCCACCAGGGACCAAGTGGATACTAGAAGAACGCGCCTGCTCATCAGGATCATGGACTGGCAGTAGATGGAAGGACTGGCTCCAAGCTCACCTTCGAGGCTCGGGTGCCACTCGCAGAGTCCAGACTCTTCGTAGCCTCCACTGGCTGCTCAGGCCTCCTCGCGTCGCGTCGTCGCGTGTCGTCGCCCGGTGGCACTTGGGTGGCACTGGCATTTTGGTGGCAAGGGCGTGGCGATTGTGCACTTCGAAGGCGCTTGAAAGGTGTCACACGAGGCCATACATGGGGTATCTCCAGGTACGGTGCTCCAAGTGAGTGCTGGACGCGGCGGCTTGAGGAAGATGGAGTCGTGACATGGACGCGCGAGGACGAGATGGGTCAGGTGATTCCTTTGTATTCCTAACAGAGACAAGCACTCGGTCCCGAAAGTCCGCCTGGGTTGAAAAATCAACGAAAAATGGTGCAGGAATAAAAATCGTTCCCACATTCGTCGAGTCGTCAATTGGGAAGCAAAAGAATCAAGCGTCAACTATGTATGTGAGCTGAATTTCAAGTTCAGTTCAAGTTTGGTTCAAGTTTCCATTGTTCAACCGTCTGTACAACAGGCGGAATCTTCGCTGGTATTAACCAGCCCATTATTTACCACCACCTCAGCCAGAGCCAACTCATTCAAGGAGTTAATCGTCTCGACTCCAGCACCGCAAGACGCTGCTACAGCATGACAATCCGCCTCTCCCTCGCCTGCGCGTGCTGGCGGTGGATATCCCGCTCCGTCGCAAACTCGTCCGAGTCTAAGCACGCGCGTAAGCCCGCGACAGTGTGACACAGGGCGGCGATCGTTCCCTCCTGCGCCTCTACTTCCACGCCCTTCTTGTCCACCGACGCCGAGAGCCGCGCGACTGTGCGCCTGAGATACTCGGCTTCCTGCTGCCAGGAGCGCGCCAGGGCGCGCGTTGCGTCGGACTGCTGGGATTGAGCGGCGGCGACGGCGCGCCGCGAAATGGGGTCGGCGGCCCCGCGGCTGCATGGTTCGCTCTTGGTGGGTTAATTTATGAGTGTGGTGGGAAGGCAAAAGAGACAGGACGAGTGATGGGTGGATCAGAAATCGATGGAAACGGTGATGATTTGAAATCGATCCCATAGCATATACTGGAACCATCTAGAACGTGGAGAAGATTTGAATTGAAGCGGGAAGGGAACAAGCGGGAAGGGAACAATCCTGGGTCACTACGAATCCCAGTGATTCCACGGTGGAGAGACCCAGTGTGCAGCAAGTCCTTGCGCGTGGGTAGAAGGACGTCTGAGACCGGCGGAAAACTGAGGAAAACGCGGTTTCGAGCCTGAGCGTCGAGTGTTGAACCAGACAGATCGCATTCCAGGGAAACGGGAGACATGTATTTTGAACTTAAGGCGATCTTGTTGACAGAAAGAGCGTATAATCAATGTCCGTAGAAACGGACAAACCAGTGACTTAGCCCAGTGTGTTGACGGAGAGCCACATCGCATCTGTTCCGGGTTTCACATGAGTTCATGATCATTTCCAGGCATGAGGGAAATCCAGAAGAAGTCCCGGGAATGGAACCCAGTTTCGAGTAATAGGCAGATAAACTAGCAACGAGTAAGAGGAGGAAATTTGCAGGTCGACCGTGGCAGGAGGCAAGCCGTGTTTGATCCGGATGGCACCGCCACCGTGCACGTGGATCTCTTTCACCAAACACCCATCTCGCTAGCTAACTCCCATCGTTCTTTGCTTGTAGCAATTGTGCAGAACTTGGGCTGCTCACCGGCTGGAAATCGATACTCACCACTGGCATCCTTGCGAACTCACGTTGACTACTGCTACAGCCTCATGAATCATCCTGGGGCACCTCGTTACACGGATCCGTGGAGCCCTGCGTTTTTCCCACTGGCTTTCATGTCGGGAACGAGTTTTTGGTCGACGCCTCCCTTCCAGGGTACGCTACGGCAAGCGCGTCTTCCGCACGGTGGCATTACTGAGATCTCTCAGCGCTTCACCCACGATCATGCGCCCCAGTCAACGACGAGTCTTCGCGAAAGCACCAGTAGAAGCGTTCGCGGCACTGTGATGATCTGTCAAGTCCTTGTCCTGGGACTCTCCATCATCTCCACCGACTTTAAAACATCGCTGAACACTCGTCGAGGTACCCCCACTTTCCTACAGACCCCTCAACTTCCCTTCATGCCTCCGACCCATGCTCTCGACAACAGCCTGGGGGCAATCGTGATCGGTTGTATGGTCAGCTTGTTCCTCTTCGGAATTCTCACCGTCCAGGTCTTGTCGTACTTCCGGTATAACAGTCTCTCCCTCTGCACCTTACGCTTACTGACCCCCCGTCCACAGGAACTTTGTCGATGATTCCAAGAAATTGAAACTCATGGTGCCTTCGTTGCAACTACTAACCATACCCCCTCACTGACTGGCCATGCGAAGATCACCGTAATTTGGCATGTCTGACGCCAGGGAGACGGCTTCCTCAGGTCTGACCGTCGATTATACAGGGTCATAGAGTTTATCCACGCCGCTTTGATATGCGCATCAAGATACGAAAAGACGGTCACATATTTCGGGGATATACAAGAACTGTTCCACCTGCGTGCTACCTTCAATCTCTCTGTGGTATGCGTCGCTGCAATCGGTCCCACGGTACAGGTAAAATTCTCAACTTCTCCCAACTCCAACCTTATCTCATACCACTGTTCCAGTCGTTTTATGCCTACCGAATCCTCGTAATATCCGGCCGCCGTTTTATCCCCATCCTCTGCTGGATTCTACTCCTGCTGCGCTTCGTCAACGTTTTTGCCATCTCAATCACCAGCTTCATGGTCCCTAATATAATCGCTTACAAAGGGCGCTTCGGGTGGCTCCTCATCTGCTCTCTCAGCTCCTCCGCGGCCGAAGACGTCTTGGTAACGGCCACGACGTGCTATTATTTACGCGCTGAGCGTAAGAGCAGTGCGCATTTTCGACGGTAAGCTCCCTCCCGCCCACGCCTTGTCATCTCATCTCAGTACCGATCTCGTGCAGAACACAGAGGATGATGGACCTGCTTATATTGTGGACCGCTCGTACGTCTGACCCATCCCCCCTTGCGACGTCACTCATTGTTCGGCCCAGAGAGTGCTCTCCTGACCAGCAGCTGCACGGTATCGATGTTGCTATGCGTAAGTCGGAGGCCTCCTTTCCCGCCGTCAGCCTACCCAACGAACCTATATAGTTCCTCTTGATGGACAACTTCGTCTGGGTCGGGATACTCTTGGTTTTCCCGCTCTGTACGTCGTCTCGCACTCCGCGCCGGCACCCCCAATTAAACCCGCCCCTTTGCGCAGTTTTTTCGAACTCCCTTCTCGCGACGTCAGTCCCTTCAAACTTGCGCTAACACTGGTCGAATGCTAATCCTCACAAAGCCTCAACTCGCGCACCATAATCTCCGGAACGGGAAAAACGACGGATCTAGCAAACATACAATCAGGGTTGAGCTTCCTCAGCGGTCCAGCCGTCAGTCCCCGCGCCCTCCCTTCCCATCCATGCACTCACGCATACTTACCCATACCTCCCAGGCCGACAGAGTGCACATCGAGATGTCTCCCCCGACCTCTGGATCGCAGAACGCGGCGGAAACGTTGAAAGCGGGGACGGCGGGGAGGAAACAGTGGATGACGCCAGAGGTGGATGTATAAGGGAATGGAGATCCATTTCGTATGATTTTTATGTAGGAACGACTTTGTAAGTTTGTATTATGTAGTCTATCTACGGGTACGTTTGTGTCTGCTTCTAACCTAGGCCCCACCACCCTCAGCGAGAACCAAACCATTCAAGAACTCAATCGCCTCCGCGCGGAAAACATCCGTGGTGAAATTGGTCCCGCCAGTCGCACCAAAGGTCAAAAGGGACGAGGAGTTCCCATTCCAGTGAGGCCAGAAAATCGGCAATTTCGCAATGGTACCGGCGCTCTTGGCGGGCGTGTTGGGGTTTAGTGTGTTTATGAAATTGACTGTCATTCGTGAGCGCTCTAGGTTTGATGCGAGAAGATAGGAGGCAGGCAACTCACTGAAAGCATCGATACTGACGCTCCCGACGCCCGTCGTGTTGCTCGTGAACCAGATAGAGCCATCGGTGGTGTGCGCTGCACCAAGCGGGGAGGCGTCTTTCCCGTACTTACTCACTGTCAGTAGTAATATTCTCAGTGAAACATATCGCGAAAATGAACACGGGACTGGATTGGACGTACACCAACTCCAAGTATTCTGCCGGGAGGACGCGTGTTGGAGGAGGAACCGGCGCTGCCCGATAAAGACATAATCGCCTTGGAACGCGGCGAGGCGTTTGTACTGTGGTCTGCGCGCCGCATTTGATTACTTATGAGGTCTTGCTCAGGGAGAGAAATACTTACGCGAGTTGGTCGGAGGTTCCTGTGCCGAAGGGAGATCCCTTCAAATTGCGCGATCAGCTGTAAGCAGGATATGATATCAGTGGAGGCACGAACTTGTGTGGGGTCATCCGGGTAAAGGCGGCCTATCTCCGCGATTTGGTCGGGAGAGGCGGCGGGGAAGTAGCTAATTGCGAAAATTTGGAGTTGAGCGAAGGCAGAGCAGACTGAGAAGACGCCCACTTGGAATGAATGTACTCCAGGAACTCCGCATCCGTGCTATATATCCGTTCGCCAATGACCTTCGGGCAGCAGTGGGGGTACGCACGTTATGTTGAACGTCGAAAACGAAAACAACCTGCAAGGCCCGGTCGTCGGTTCAAGATCATCTCGACTTGAGCCTGAAGTAAAAGATACGCACGTCCCCTCGTCGTCACAGTTTCCCGCCATAATAGGTACCTGGCGCCCACCTCTCTTCAGTCACCGTCTCACAAAATCTCATACCGCACAACACACCTTAGCAAACAACCCCTTCGCCACCGACGTCAACGGCTGCCTCTGAAGCACATCCCCATCAACATACGGCCGCCAAACCAGCTCAAGGCTCTTATACGAAAAGATGTCGGGCGTCTCGTTCACCGCGGCCATGAGCGCCTCGAAGGGGACGCGGCGCAGACACTCGAGGGTGTCCGCGGCGAGGGTACAGTTGGTCGCGGCGACGAGCGCGTCGTAGGTCGCCTGGCCGTCATCGAGCGGGGCTGGGATTTGGGCGCCGGATTCCTGAGATGCGGGCAGGTCATGATCAGGCGCGGGCGGAGCTGGATTGCGTGCGGATAAGCGAGAACGTACGAGGAAGACGCCGCGGAATAGGGCGTTGGAGTTCTGTTTGTTGTCCAGGAGGAGGGTCGCGGAGGAGATGCTGCCCGCGCTCACGCCGCCGCTTGAAATATTTGAGTATTCACGGGTTGCACTAAGGGAATGCAACACACATCACCACGCGCGCGGGGTCTCCGCCAAAGGCGTGAACGTTTTGCTTCACCCACTCGAGAGCGAATAGATAAAGCATCAGTGCGACGAGTTGGGAGGCCACCCGGACACGTACGGTCTCGCAAGCCCAGATTGCTTACTCCGGCCGCGTTGACTTCCTTCCCTGGCAAAAACCCGAACGCTGGGAGAACAGTATTCAGTACTGGACTGTGATAGCCAAATAAACCGTACATACCGGTGACACGATAATTCGGGGCGACGACGATGACGGGTTCCCCGGTCTCGATGGATCGTCCGAGTAGGGGCGCCAAGTCCGTGGAGGAGCTGTCTCCAAGTTCGAATCCACCTGGGTGGATTGTTATATTATGACGAAGTCTTCCGCGAGAAGCTTGAGGACGCACCACCAAAGAACCACTAGTGAATTCGCCTCTGATCAGGGAATCCAAGTTGGTGAGGAGGGTGGACGCACGACTAAAACGGGAAGCTTGGAGCCGGGGTGCGCAGTCGAGGGTTTGTAGATGTCCAGGTTGAGGCCTTTAGGTTCAATTAGCAGCGAGGTGGATTGATTGAACGGGCGACGAACAGTCTTCCGAGACGCCGGAAGGAGGCGGCGGGAAGGAGACAGGACCCGGGGAGAGCGCCTGCTGGGGACACGCAGGTGCAAAGGCGGTTGCATTCTGTACTCCATACAGCCGCTTCGGCGGCTGGGGAGTCTCGAATCGGGGGCTGCAGGAAGAGAGCGGGGTGAATTCTGGAGAACTTAGGGGATCCAGAGTGGGGAGGGACGACGCACGCTGTGGCAAACGGTACACCAAGGAATTTGGTCAAATTGCCCTCGTTGAACCCGCGGAAGGTTCCATAGTGCAACGACACGGTGGGTGCACCCAGTACGGCAGCAAGGCCTTGCGAGCAGAAGAAGAAGACTTGAAAGGTGAGAAGATGAACGGGGAACATTTTTGACCTCGAAATTTGACGCGTTGCTTTAAAACCATAATCGGGGCCAGACGCGCACACCATTCCGCCGGAACACATTCAGTCCAGTGTCATTTGGCATGTGTCGTAGAGCTGGAGTTCAAACGCGCATACGCGCATTAACGGCAAATACTGACGCGGCCAGATGCCGTTGGGGCCGAGCCCACCACTGGTAAAAAAGAGGTGTGCGTAGGCAGGTTAGTGCGCAGAGCAAGTACAAGAAATGAAACTGTGGGCACCTGAAAGCCAAGGCAATATGTACACTGGCTGAGTTCCACCCGTTCGAAGAGAATAAGCCCCAAAGGTATCAGTTCGGCAGTCAAATTCAGAGCAGCCGAAGCCTGCCGTTTCTCATGTCCGGAGTTGTCCCCGAGTTTGGAGAGTTGCGCGTCGGGGCGCAAGTGGCACTGATGCGTGTAGGTTCGGAGCAAAGCCCGTCGCGCTCCGGCCCAGTGAGCCGCCTGTTCAGTGTGTTAACGTTTCACTGCTCATAACAAACAAACACAAGCTGTACTAGAAGTTCCTCAGACATGCGGTGCGCACCAAAGAGGAGGATATTCAATACGCGCATGACGATAGTAAATTTCCCCGCGGGACGCCGAGAGACTGACACGGCCAGAGAATTTGTGGTTGTAATGGATGACCAGGGTGAGAGTGTCTGTGATTGCTCAGTGCGTCAACGCTGGCCAAAATAATTCGACATGCCTGCAATATTTCGGACTGAGATACGAAGGGGACACACCATGACCCTGGAGATGGCACCACGAACGGTAAGATGCGTTCCTGACCAGCTTGCCGGCGGAGATGTCGGCTACGCAGAAAGGTTGCGGGAGCGGACCTCGGGGCGTCGCTGGTTCGCGTGTAAAAGACCCGAGTTCTTCCCGGTCAGATGGTCGGTAAAAGCACCCGGTGGCGTGGCGCGTGTTGACGCGTACCGTCCGCACCCGCTCGAAGCCATTCGAAAGAGATGCACGGCTCAGTCGCTGGCACCGGTCCTGCTGGCGAATGTGAGAGGATATGCTCCAAAGTAGACGTCGCCTGTGGGTCGGCTTCCATGCCACACATTGTAGGTTCGGTCCGAGCGGCGATAGGCAAGGAGGCCAAGTGGATGCAGTCTCTTGAGGTCGCCAAACAGCAAGATCCGAGTCCGAGCGCGAAGGGGACGCTAATGCATACGAGAGCTTCGCGGCGCTCCAGTCCTGAGCAGTGATCTCAAGGAACGTATATTTGATGCCGCCCGGGGTCGCGCCAGGCCAGCAGACCGACCTATTGTTGAGAACGGCGCTAACGCGCTCAAGGTGGTCAAGTGATGGTTCTGGTCAAGGAGGGAAGCAGTGCTGATCTGTTGTCCTTTGTGTATTTCGAGGGTTGCCCTCTCCCTTTGCGGTCAATCGGCTTCGTGGCTTCAACATGATACAGTCTTGCTGGCTCTAGCTTCGACAGCGCCGAAAATTGCCCTAAATGCATCCCAGGTACTCACCGCAGCCGGCGGTACTGTCATAAACGTCACTCGGAGCCCATGACCTCTGACTCAGTGATTTCAGTGATTCTTCGATACGTCCGTCCTGTTTTAATCCTCCCGGACCACACCCGCCAATCCGTGAGTAATGCTCCTTTTTATGGAATTCTGTTTGGTTCGAAAATTACTCCAGTCCTCGGGAGTCGTTGCCGCCTCCGTCTGAAGTCATTCACCGCGGAGGGCTTATCCTTCAACGGAAACGCTACCCGATTCTTCTACTCACCGGTGATTCGCCTTGGAACTTGCAGAATCACTTGTAAATCACTCGTACAATCTCCGCGCGCTCCAACTCTGGAGAAACATATGCAAGTTATCTAGTCGGACAGTTCGTACTCTTTACGCACTGAACTCGGCCGGGGATTGACCGAGCGACGCTTTCGAGCCATGGTTTCAAACTTGGCCGTTATCTTGGCGGAGATATTTTCAACTGGCCGACGTTGTGCCGCACATCACTGATCTCGAAGCCTTCTTCCCCACATTTTCGTTCCGACGAATAAGCGTCTCGTGCGCTATTCTGCCTCCGAGGAATATCCTTTATCTGCGCTGCTGCCCTAAACCTTGTCTCCTCCCTGCTCACGAGTTACCCCTCTCTGTCGAGCCTTGGCCTGGTCGGCGAGGTATAAAATGAACGCGACAACCGCTGCTTTCTACCAGTCCTCTCCACTTCGCTGTTCTCTCCTCAGCTTCACAGGATCCACGGTTCGACTTGTCCTCCTTACACCTGTTTCATCTGCTCATTCCTCACAGGTACTACTCAGCCATGTTCCCCACCGCGGCTTTGATCTCTCTATGCCTCCTCGCCGTCGTATCTGCACAGCAGGTCGGCACGCAGGTCGCTGAAAACCACCCCACCATGTCGTCGCAGAAATGCACCGCCGCTGGCTGCACCACTCTCTCGACCTCCGTCGTCCTCGACGGCAACTGGCGTTGGCTGCACTCCGTCAACAGCACCACCAACTGCTACACCGGCAACACTTGGGACGCCACTCTCTGCCCCGACCCGACCACCTGCACCAAGAACTGCGCGCTCGACGGCGCCGACTACGGAGGCACCTACGGTATCTCTACGAGCGGTAACGCCTTGACGCTCAAGTTCGTCACCGGTGAGTCAACCTCCCGTTGCATTCTTCCTTCTTGGAACTGAAGTGAACCACCAAAGGCGCAAACATCGGCTCCCGCGTCTACCTCATGGCCAACTCGTCCAGCTACCAGATGTTCCAACTTTTGAACCAAGTTCGTCGTGGGCCTTACGAGTTATGATGGAACGAGTCTAATAAATCCCGCAGGAGTTCTCCTTCGATGTCGACATGTCCAACCTCGGCTGTGGGCTCAACGGCGCCCTCTATCTCTCCGAGATGCCCGCCGACGGCGGCCTTTCCGCGACGAACAAGGCCGGCGCCAAGTACGGAACCGGCTACTGCGACTCGCAGTGTCCCCACGACCTGAAGTTCATCGGCGGCGTGGTGAGTTGAACTTGCTATTCTCACTGCTTAACGTCACTCAACCATTGGGTCGAAGGCCAACACCCTGAACTGGACCGGCTCCGCGACGGATGTCAACTCCGGGAGCGGTTCTCGCGGAACCTGCTGCAACGAGGTTTTTATTTTTGTTTAATTCGCTGCAGTGCTATGCTGATCACGTGACAAGATGGATATTTGGGAAGGTTAGTCCTTTACGATGTCCTTTTTCTGGTTGGCGTCCCTTCTGCGTCTCTGGGCGCCCTTTTGCGTCTTGTTTCAACCCCGCATCATTTCTAATCGCCCATCACTGATCCGATCACTCCAGCTAACAAGGTCAGTTGGAGCATTTCTCGTCCTTCCTTACCCTGTTCTCATCGATTCTTAGAATGCGGCCGCGTATACGCCACACGTATGCTCCTCCAACGGCGCCTGCACCGGTACCCAGTGCGGTGACGGCAGCGACCGCTACAACGGACTTTGCGACAAGGATGGATGCGACTTCAACTGTGCGTCTTTTCTCCAACTTACTCTCCCAAGTCCCATAGATTAACCTTCTTCCCAGCGTACCGCATGGGCGACCAGACCTTCCTCGGCCCCGGCAAGACCGTCGACACCACCAAGCCCTTCACCGTCGTCACCCAGTTCGTCGCACCCTCCGGCACCCTCAGCGAGATCCGCCGCCTCTACGTCCAGAACGGCAAGGTCATCACCAACTCGAACACCAACATCGCCGGAATCAGCCCCGCCGTCAACTCGATCACCGACGCGTTCTGCAACCAGCAGAAGACCGCTTTCGGCGACACCAACAGCTTCGAGACCCGCGGCGGCCTCGCGGCCATGGGCAAGGCGCTCGCGCGCGGCATGGTCCTCGCTTTGTCGATTTGGGATGATCATTCTGCGGGGATGTACTGGCTGGACAGCACCTACCCCACCAACGCCAGCACCTCTTCCCCCGGTGTTGCCCGCGGACCCTGCTCCACGACCTCTGGCGACCCCAAGGTCTGCCAATTTCCTTGCGCAGTCACTCTGAGATGACCGCTCATCGCTCTACCCAGACCGTCGAGTCCACCGAGGCGAACAACGCTGTCGTGTTCTCGAACATCAAGTTTGGCGACATCGGTTCGACGTTCAGCTCCACCGGCACTGTTACGACGACCACCGGCGGATCCGCCCCCACCCAGCCCTCTGGCCCCAGCGGAAACCTCCCCGTCTGGTCGCAGTGCGGTGGACAGGGTGCGTGCAATTCCCTCCTAACTCTTTCCAGCACTCACTCACCGCTAAACAGGCTGGACCGGCAGCGGTTCTTGCGTCTCGGGGTCGACTTGCACTTCCCTCAACCCCTGTATGTCTTCCTTCGTCCTTGTTTCACGCAGGTTATTCATTGGCTTACCTCCGTCGCAGTCTACTCCCAGTGCATCCCGTCCTAAGCGACGCGGCGCAGATTACAACGGTGTAATTGGGTCAAAATTTACTCCTCATTCCTCTGTCTACTTTACGACTTGTTGTAACAACCTTCTGCGAGAAATATATCGCTGCTCGTTCTCATTCTATGCCCTCAGGTTCCTTAAAGCTCTACTTGAACGTCCGAGCACTTCAGTTGATTCAACCCAAACAGAACTCGGCAGATCAGATCGGCTTGATCTCGGCTTGTTTTGATTGATGTGACTCATCACATGGTCACAAGGTCTTTTCTTCGCATTCATCCTCCTCAGAGTTGCTTCCACTTCTTGGCCGAACGCAACGCGAGATCGTCCCGCGCGTACGTATATTCTTCCTGAACATTGCCATCGACGGCGAGCGTAGGCTGGGGATCGGGAATCACGGTACCGACTTCGTGGCGCGTCGGCGGCATCACGCATTGTCGAGTTCCTGGTTGCTATAAGTAAGGGCTGAGCTCATCACGTCGACGGTGTCGCCCCCATCGAAATGGTGCCCTTCAATCGTGTCTCCCTCTTCGTCTTCCTTTGCTCGGGAGGTTTTACCGCCGCAGCCGCGCCTACCGTGTCATTACCCTATGGCACGTTTCGTGGATTCACCGAGGGCAATTTGACGAAGTTCCTTGGTCTACCCTTTGCCACTGCGTACGTCGTGTCCCTTCATCCACTTCTCTATGACTCAACGCGAACGCGACTTCCTCCAGGGCCCGGTTCGACACTCCCAAAACACCGAAGCCGCTGTACGGAATACAGAATGCAACGGCCTTTGCACCCGTGTGTCCACAGCAGACACCATCGGACCCGCCGATTCCCCTCCCGCCGGCCCCTACTGACATTTCGGAAGACTGTAGGTCCTCCATTCGCTCATTTTCACTGCAATTCTCACATGTCCTTAAAGGCCTTGCTCTGGATATCTACAAACCCGCCACTGCGCATGCCGATTCCAAACTTCCTGTCCTAGTGGTGCGTGTCCCTCATGTACAATACCAGTTCGATTCACGGACCGTCCAAACCAGTGGTTCTATGGTGGTATGTCCGGTTCCCAAGTTGCCATCGTGTATACAGTGCTCACAATAATCCCACCAGGTGGATTTCTGCAGGGTTACAGTTCCGCCAGTGATTTTGCGCCGTTGCTCGGGCGATCTATCGAGACAGGCGAACCGATCATCGTCGTCGCTCCAAACTATCGCGTTAGCGGTGAGTGGTCTCACAAGCACGATTCGTTTAGCCACTGAAAATATTCTCCGCAGCGTTCGGGTTCTTGGCGGGGAAAGAGGTCGATGCTGCCGGAGTGAGCAATTTGGGTTTGCGGGACCGTACGTCTTGGAACGATTACAAGTCCGCATCGATGTCCTGACTGCTCTCTCCAGAGATATTTGCGCTCGAATGGGTCCAGAAGCACGTTTCTTCTTTTGGCGGAGATCCCCAGCGCGTCGTGATGTATGTACTTCACGGCCTCACTCGCGGTGACACGATCCCTGAATGATTAAATTTCCAGCGGCGGCCTCAGCGCAGGGGCAATATCGGCCGCAACACTGCTCCTCGACAACAAACAGAACTCGAATAGATTATTCCGCGGCGCTTTCATGGTGCGTGTGCGGGCAGGCAACTGCCGACTACATCGCCGGTGCCGAAAAATCTGAATCACCCGCAGGAATCAGGCGCCCAGATCCCGACTCCGGATCTCGCGACCGGGCAGGCGGCCTACGACTCTCTCATAACGGCGAACAATTGCACCGCCGCACACGTTACCCTCGAATGTCTGCGCCGCGTCCCCTTTGATTCGCTGATGGCTACGGTGCTCAAGACGCCTGATATCTTCTCGTATCGTAGTTTGTCGTTGATCTGGAGCCCGTACGTCGACGGGGATGTTGTTCAGAGGGCGCCGTCGGCGTCGGTGGCGCAGGGTGCGTTCGCCAAGGTGAGTTGTTCATGCGAGTTCGGGGAGAGCGTTCATAATAATTGGGGGTTAGGTGCCGATAATGGCGGGTAACTGCGACGATGAAGGAACGTCCGTATATCTTACTTTTTATCCAAGGCGATGTGTTGAGCTGACTGCACTCTTGCAGTTTATTTTCATTCTCCACGTTCAACATAACGTGCGTACTGGTGTTCGCCGCCCCAGCCTAATTTACCCGCGAAAACTTACACAGCACGGATGCGGAGTTCCTGGAATACATTCATTCGAAGTACGTCCTAATTATTGACTGTGACCTGCAACATTTCTACAACTTCACAACAGCTATCTCCCCGCCGCCTCTGCCGACCAAATCGCAGAGCTAGGCCGCCTTTACCCGGATGACCCGACACAAGTTCATGCCCCTACCATCAACTTATTCTGCTCACGGCTCATTATGCAATCCCAAGGGGTCGCCTTTCGGAACTGGAACCGCGAACGAATTAACGTAGGTGCCACCGTTTTGTCCCGGAAGAAACCTCCTAGTGATGATTGAATCTCACCGATGCAGGCCGCAATACAAGCGCATCGCCGCCTTTCAGGGCGATTATGTCTTTATCGCACGGCGCCGGTTCCTGCTTCAACATGCATCCTCGACGCAGAATACTTGGAGTTGGTGTACGTTTTCCTCTCGTCAACGGTCATTTTTACATTGTTGGCTGAGAATATAACCTACTAGTGAGCAAGTACGGGAAGGACGGATCCTCGTTCGGCGCTGCCCACACCAGTGACAATCCCATCTGGTTCACGAGCAACGCAACGGCCGTCGGATCCGTTGGGATCGATGCCTTGAGTGAGCCGGCTCCCATTGACAGTCTGCCTACGTCCTCAAGCAATAACCCCCTGCAGTCAACTTCATAAACTTCATAAACACACTAAATCCCAACACGCCCGCCAAAACCTCCACCGCAGCTGCGAAGTTGCCTATCTTCTGGCCGAAGTGGAACGCAGGAAACTCCTCGTCCCTGCTTACCTTCGGCGCTACTGGCGGGATCAATATCACGACGGATGATTTCCGTGCGGAGGCTATCGAGTTCTTGAATGATTTGGTTCTCCAGGAGGGTGGGAGCGAGTACTGTACGTACTTGTAGGGAGGCGACGGTCACGGTCACGGCAGGGTCGTTGCGTCGCCGCCGTCGAGGGCGGGTCCCGGTCACGGCGGGTCGGTTGCCAAAAAATCGTTGTGACATCGAAAAAATACAGGAAAAATGAATAAAAATTGGTTTTGGCTCCATTTGTGCTTTTATATTCACTACAGGACGGCGGGACCAAAGCGCCGAGTTACTGGATTTGGGCTCTCCATTGTGCTTGATTTTTGGCCGCGTTGCCTATTTTATTCAATGTCACGGTGCCCATTGTCCTCGTTGCGTCGCCCCCGGCTGCGGGGCCATGTCACGGTCGTCTCGGCGTCGCCTCCCTACAAGTACGTACAGTAGGTTGGTGCAGACAGTATGCTCCGATATTATCGTCTTAAAACTTGAACCTTGCCCTTCAAAATTTTAAGGGAAGCCACGAGTTCGCGTGGTGAATTCAAGGCAATTCTTGGGTTGAGATTATCCCTCAGTGCGGACGACGCCCTAATACGCATCCGTCTCACAAACTATGAAAGCCAGGCTATTTCTTTACTATTTACCGGATTTTCGATGTTTTTCGTAGCTGAGGGTAATAACGGAAATATGTATCTGCCAGAAATATATGGCCGTAAGGAAACCTCTGTATCGCGTTATACTGCTGTTTAGACCCACCCACAAAAGACCCTAGTTCTTCCGTGCAACGGATCACAACTGATTGCTCGGTTCAGAGTCCGTTAGACAGCCGATTTCCCACCATGAGCACCCTGCTTCCTACCACCATGAGCACCGCACTTCCCACCACCGTGCGCGTCGTGCGCAACCCGCTGCCCGCCCTTCCCAGCCCGCTCCTCTCCCCCATCATGACGCCCGCGGACAAACTGCAAACCTACCAAGTCCGCGATCTGTTCGCATACACCGCGTCCATCTGGACGCCAGAATTGATGGAATCCACGGCCTGGGTCGTTCCCTGGCTCACAGCCAGCAGCGAGGAGGACGTTCTAGCGGAGGTGGACAGTTTCTATCTGGAGGAGGACAGGACGCGGCATCGTGTCGTGGCTCGTGTCCTGTTCGGGCTTGCGCAGTTCGCGCGCAAGAAGTTCGGCGCGTCGGACGCGCGCCTCCAGGACGAGCTGGGGTGGCTGAACGGGTGGCCGCCTGAGAGATTCGAGCTGCGGTGTGTGTTTACGTCGTCCCCTTGCGCGCGATCTGACGTGCGTACATAGCTTCACAACCCCTCTGCGCCACATCACCGCCGCCACCTCCCTCGGGTGAGCTATCTCTTACCATTCTCCCCCGTAACTTTCTTCCTCACTGCTCAGCAGCGAGGCTCGGTACCAAGCGCGCCTTTTGTACGTCGCTGTTCCTTCCGCCGGCGATGATGGTGTTTATTCTTTCGTAGGGCAGAGGCTAGAGCAAAGAAGATCAGGAAAGCGGCAGCGAAGCGACGTTTGACTTTTGAGCTTGCCAAGTTGGCTTGTGAGGGCAGGGCTTGACTTGAGTCGAATTGTTGGGGGGATTTTGGTGCGCGAGTCAATTTGTCGCCCGCGCAAGTCAACTCCACTGACTCTAACCCAAGGCAGTCCCGGGCGTTGAAGTTTCGAATAGTTTGGTGGTCGCGATTATCCTTCAATATCATTGTCTTTGCAGTTTGCAGGTTTCTTGAAGATAATGTCCAACACTTTTGGCATCGTACTCTCGCCTTTTCTTTCTGCCTCTTCTCACCCACTTCTTGGCGTATTCGACGAATACCCAGCACGGATGCGGAGTTCCGTACATCCATTTACATTTAAAGTGTGTCTTGCTCATCGACTGTGACCGGCGATATTCCTAGAGCTTCACCACCGCTATCTCCCCACCGCCTCTCGCAGATATAGGTTGCGGATGACCTTACCTCTCTCGTCAACGGCCATTTTCACGATTGTTGAGAATACACCCTACTAGTGAGCAAGTACGCGTGGTATTCGAAGCAATTCCCGGGTTGAGATCGCCTCTCAGTGCCCACGACATCCGATACGCCTCCGTATCATGATCCTGGAAGCCAAACTTTTCTCTCCATGGTTTCATTATGCGTACTGCAGCCCCTCGACATTACGGCCAGGACCAGCTCACAGATGCGCCCCGCGGCTCCACCGGAACATCAGGAAACTGGTCCGGCCTATTCTGCATCGCATGCTCCAAAAACTCCTTCGGCCCCGCAAAATTCAAGCGATGCACGAAGAGCTCGCAGTCCCTCCAAAAGTAGTACCGTCCCCCTGCACTGAACATAAACACCTCGCCATACGTGCCCTCCGCATAAATCAGGGGCCGGATGATCCCCACGTCGAATGTCTCAGTGAACATCTTCTCGATCTTGGGCTTCCCGTTGACGGTGGGGATGTAGTAGTGCGACAGGCCGTGCCATTTGTCGCAATTGGTGGACCAGGGCCAGGGGATGGATGGGTCTCTGTACCAGGTGCCGTTGATCCACGGGTAAGAGTTCTTGCGTACGGAACCCACCCATCCTGGAGGGGGCAGCCCGCTGAGAGAATCAGAATCGGAATGTACGGCAACGGGATTACTGACGGCGGCCAGCGGCCAAGATCCTCAATGTTGGCGCCAGGTGGCGAGTCGATGAAGGTAACACGCATCGTGTGGTGTCATGACGGGAGGATCGCTGCGCTTATATACCATTAACCAAGACTGTGCGATCGGCGGCTACGTGATTGTGGTTTGGAAGAATTTATTCACGACTGTCAGGGGTGTTCAAACCTTCAAGTTTCGTTTGAGTACGGTAGTTTGGCGCCTTCAATAGCATCGTTTTTGCAATCTAACCTTCAAAATTTGAAAGACGAAACCAGATTCACGGAGACTTGCACCTCAACGAGGCAAATTCAACCCATTTTTCAACATGCCGAGCCTCGGATCAAGACCTACTGCGTATTTCGCACGGTATTTTTCTGTACTTCTGCGATTCTCCTCATACAATGAGCGTTCTGGCCTCTCAGCTCATACTGCTGCCTCAAGAGTCGATTCATGTACCAGGAATTTAGCTTGCGTGGATACCAAGTTCCTGTCAGGCCAAAGCGGTTCCAACTTGAATGTCTACGCTGGTCAGGGCTCGGCCCTTCCAGTCGCCATTACCCTGAGCGAATCGATCAAGGATTAACCCTGCCAATATTCTTCCTTGCTTCCAACCGCGCCCTCAGAACAATGCTGCCCTTAGCTCGCATCTCCGACACGCGGCGGCGTTTCCAAATCCAACGCAGAATTTCGATTGCCGTTTACATGGCATTCAAAGCAATTCCCGGGGTTGTTTGATTTATGGTCTGGATTGTGATGGACCTTTCCGTTCGCGGGTTCCAAGTTACGCAAGTCTGTCGGGCTTTTACCGCTCCTGCGACAAATCTTGTCCATTGAGTCGGCTGTACATTGACTACGACTTCCCCGATCATGGCTAGGGCACGGTATAAAGAGGTTCCAAATGAAACACCTCAGTATTCAAAAAGTCTCCCCCCTCCCTCCCTCCCCCTCTCCCTCGCACCATGCAATTTCGCATCTCGGTCATCATTACGCTCGCCTTCGGTGAGTCCAGCCCCATCCGTCCTGTCACCGCACCCGACTGACTCCTCCCAGGCGCGTTTGTCGCACAGGCTATCCCCGTCCAGCGTCCTGAAGACCCGGCCGTCCGAAATGTGCCCGAGGTGGGCGAGCATTCCTTGCTCCAACTCTGCTTTTGCAGCAGGGATATTGAAAGCTACTTCGCAGATTCCCGGGGCGGTCCAACCTCGAGGCTGCAAGCTATACCTCTGCGTTTAAAACGCTCAAGCTCAGGCTAATGGTACGAGAACTTGAAGTGAGCCGGTCATCCTCCCTCGACGACATCGTAGCCGGTTTTACTGACGACTGCTTCTTCGAGGGCTCCTCCCCGCCCACTGTCGCTGCTGAATTTTCCAACACACATTATACACACTCTTTTTGGCTCGTTAGTAATATCTACATAATACACAAAACATGTTTCTGAAGCACTTCCCCCGCCGTTCTTTCCTCGCATTCAACAGCTCCATCAAACCTTTCCCCGGGGACCGGGGTTGAAGTCCAAAAATCATGAAAGACACAAGTCCGTTAGATACAGAATTGTTGGACTCTGAGCTCTCGAACACGAGGTCGGTATGTAACACTCACAACACGCCCAGACAGCACCAAACTCGTGCTTCTTTTCGCCCCTCCTTCTCTCCCGCAGTCGAGCGACTTGTCCTCTCTCCTCTCCCTCCAGCGATTACTGTTTGGCAAACCTCCCCCGCCTCCGCGGCTCGCAGTCCTGTAGTAGCTTCACAGATGGCGTTCCAACCCCGCGATCAGGCGCACCGACCCCGCTGTCTGGGGGAAGATCAGCTACTGGCAGTCTGGTACCACACCCGAGCGGAAAAAGGGCAAAGGCCGGGAAAGCCATTCCCCCTCCTCATCACCCTCAAACACACATTTCCCGAATCGTGGAATTTCTATTTCCAGTGCGTCTTGGCCAAGAAATACGGCCCCAAGGCGGATCTCGCAGAGTGGGAATCCGAGAACCTACATTTTGTTCTCTCGTCGCCGGACACGCTCAGCAGGGCCTCTCTGGAAGTTATCGTGGCGAATAAGGTGCTGCTGAAGGCCCAGGGCGCTCTCATCGCTCTTGCGACGCAGATGCTCGACCATGAGAATTTTGAGCACGCGTGGACGGCACTGGACATAGAGAAGCAGAAGGACTTCGTCTTAGATGGCCTGGTTCGGGCAGCGTTCCATTCCCGCGAACCGAGTCGCATGGACTGCCCGGAGACTTGTCTTTTCAGCCTGGTGGGCGAGGAACGACCTGGGGTTGTTCTCGGCCCTGATTTTATGCAACTTGTGCGTCACCAGTTTTTTTCTGCATTTCCCTTCCTAATTTCGAATTTCCCTACCCATTATCAGTTGAAAGAAATAGTCGCCCATGGTCCCCCCAACGAGTCTGTGTACATGTTCTCTCACCCCGTCGTGGACCGCGAGTACGCCTATGCCACCGACGACGCAACGGGTTACACACCAGCGTACCGCGCTTTCGGCCGGCTCCGTCTCCTGCATCGCAATATCTACATCGTCCAAACTCTCCTAGGCACTCTCAAGGCATATGTACGTCTACCATCCTAATAGTCCGCCCCGTAATTCTCACACGCGCCAAGACGGGGGTCCCCGCCGTGCGCATCACCCTGCAGGCGGAGTGGGACGCGCGAGTGAACGGGACGGGGTGTGTGGGCTGCTATTCGTGCGGCGCGACTCCTCTCGACGACGGGGTGACACTGGCCAAGTGCAGCGGGTGTCGGTCGGTCACTTATTGCTCGGGGTAAGTCGAAACTCACGATCAACGTGTTTGTTTGGATTATTTTGATTATTTTCCTGCAGCGAATGTCAACGCCGCGACTGGTGCGAGCACAAGAAGTTGTGCAAGTCAGTTGGAGCGAAGCGCTGAATCAGACAGGGAAGCGATGAGTGATTCGGTTTTCTTGGGTATACTTTTGCGAGCTCAGTTCTCGACGTTGCTTGGCAATGAAATATACCGCTTGTAGTTCTCAAATTTCCTCGCCGCAACTTTTCTGCCGTAGCGGTTGAGCTGGGTCTCATCTAACTTACAGTAAGCGCTCTGACCACTCCCCCAAGTCCCTCGTCGACCTCCAAGCGAGATTCATCGTGGCCCAGAGCTATTGATGAAATGAACACACCGCGCTCTCCACTCCGGATATTCTCCTTCTGGCAATCAAGGGCGTGGGAACAGATTCCGAACATTCCGAAACTCTCACGGTTCAACATTCCCCGCCGCGGATGCATGGATGTATTTCTTGCGTCAATTGCACTGCTCAAGGCGCAAACTTCACCTGGATCTCGCTGCAGCTGCAACCCCGCTCTCTCATCGCGTTTATGGTACGGATGATTAGCAGAACGTTAACGGTCGGCGTGAACCAGTTCGAGGTTCAACTGGGACCAATTTGCGGGTCCAACCAAAAAGAGTTGCGAGCATGCCTGACCTTGCCAAAAATATCGCAAACGCTGTGATTCGTCACTGTATTTGGACCTCTTCGGGCGCATTAGAAACGCGGACCTCGGCTCAGGTTCGATGTGCCGTCAATTTCGGCCTATGTCAGCTTGAAGCTTCCCACCACTTGCCCACCACACCATCGAGTTTGCCCGATGTCTACCTCTACCTCTTCGACACTGGCGAAAAGGCGTCTTCTTCGATTGCATCACGATGTCGATCCGAGTCTTAGGCCGGAGATCGACGCCGATCGCGGAGTCGAGCGCCCCGCTTCGCATGCCAGCCATGAATCTCGAGCCACACGGCTAGTCGGAGACTCGAAGCGATTTATGACCGTCGGGTTTGCTAAAACCTCCACCGCGGACGACATCAGGACCTGGCTTCAATTTGCGTCCCAAGACCTTGATGTGGCCGGTGAAAAGTGCGTACCAACGTCATAATCCCATTCTGGTCCACTCATAACGTCAGATATATGTTCTTTGGGTTCACGGAGAGCACTCTCAAAGCGGGACAGGTTCTCTTCTTCCGGGAAGGGGACGATTTCACCGTCGAAACCTTGAAACAAGAGTTCGGTGACCTCAATGCCGTCTATGAGCAGTTCGGATACGGAAAATACGCCGCAAGGTTAGGGCTATCGTTCTCGTCAACCGTTGCCACGATATGTGTACGTCCCTGGTCTCTTACCAATATCGCTCCTTGACGGATCTGTTTATTCAGATTAAATCGGATGAGATCGCAATAATCCCGGATATCGCTGCGGATGATGGCTCGCTCACTACCGATGGCTCTGGTGTCGCTCGGGAATCCACGGTTGGCGATGTCGCATCCGTGTTGAACGTGTCAAAGGACACTGCCGGTCGGCACCATTTTCAACCTTGACTGCATTTGGTGGCTCATGTCGTCCCAGTTTTGCAGATTCGATGGGGAGGAGTCAAGGGTACGGTGGCCCTCTGCCCCGACGAATTATTCGACCAGCTATATGGCCCCGATAAGAAGCCCGCCATCCGCCCCTCGATGAGGAAGTACCACGGAGGACCGGAAATACTGGAGGTCCAGGACGTATCTAAGCCACCGAGATCCGCCCGCCTGAATAAACAATTCATCGTGTTGCTCTTGACGCGCAAGATCCCTTTCACTGTGTGTTTCCCCCTCTTTGGATCTCAATTGCTGATCGCCACACAGATATTCGAGGAGCTCCTTCAGATGCGGCTGGATGAGATCGATAAAGTCGCTATGGACCGCGAGAAGGCCCTGCAGTGCGTCGAGGGAGAGCTCGATGCTGAAGGCAGTGGCTTTGACCAAGACCGTAGGCTTGGTTATGTTTTCTACTCGTCATCACACAAAGTAACCGGAAATTCGGTTATTTCAGCCTCCTTTTGGAGATTTTTTTGATTCCAAGTGCATCAGCGTGTTGAATATGATTCTTTGACCCCCCTCAGCCATTTAGACACACCAAAAAGAACCAGTATGTGTGCAAAAATTGAAGTGATTTGATGTAAAACAATTCTGACAACAACACTCAAAAATATGCCCTAGAAATGCCCATGTCTGGGAGAACAAGGCCGGTGTTAGCCAGGATATCACACACAGGCTCAAATGCATGCCCTGGATGCAAAAGGTCCCTCAGTAAAGTCTAGATTGCTGCGTTATTGGTGATTTGTTCTGAAGACAAGAGTCGCCAAACAGTGGCCGGTTCAACAGCTCTACCAAAACAGGATTTTTACTACCTGTGGCTCAATTTCTGTATGGAATCGGGTTGGGGCTGGCATGAGAGATACCTCATGGTCATTGATACTTTTTTTAGGACCCCTCACACGTTAAAATACCTCAGGAAATCAGAAACTTGCTTTTGCAGATCTTTGGGACGGTGCCCAGATTCTGAGGCCCACAACATCTTTTGATGGTCTTAAAAGCTCATAGAATATCCACAAGAGGCTAAAGAACATATCCGAGGGCTTTCCTGAATTTTTACTGCATTCCTACAACTTTCTTGAACGGTTTCTTTACAAAGGTCAGAAAACTACTGCAGTTTCACAACAGACGGCTGAAATTTTGGAGGCCTTTGAGATGACTACCAGACCGATTCCTATGAAACAAGTTCCTGAATCAGGAGAGAATATGCAGACATTTATTCTGGTAGAAGGGTGTTGGGCTAACCTTACGTAATGTGGCACCAGAGATCAATTTCCGGTTACTTTGTGTGATGACGAGTATTCCTGGACGGTCTCCTGATTATGCCGTCCATAGTGTAAGGTAGGGAGCAGACATATTCGGTTGCCCCACGTGATGTATTTCCTTTTCGGGTTCTCGTGGTACTTTTTGCTTGCCTAGGCTTTTCCTTCCACGTAAATAAAAAATCTGGCCCCACAATTCTGTTCCTTTTCTCCTCAAGACACCTCACAAATATTTCCCCGGACTTAAGTGAGGAATTGAGGGACGAGTTCCAAATCTACAGAAATTGATGGGAAATGCGGGGTCCTATCAATTTTGGAACTAGTCCTTCATTTTTTGACTAAAAGTCCTGAAAATATTTGGGGGGACTATTGTAGGGCATACACACAAATCTATGGAACAGAATTGCCCTCGTCTGTCGGAAAGCTGAGATCGCTCGATTTGGGTCGATCACGTGGGGCAACCGAATATGTCTGCTCCCTACCTTACGAGATGTTACTAGCTGGCCATGATGCAGTGAACGAACCATACCTTGCAACTCGACTCCTCCGCTTCCAGAACCAGGCTCGGGAGGCACTGCGCACTAAACTCCAGATTCCCGTCAAGGTATTACTCTTCATTGAACCAAGATCTGGCTCTCAGCGTCCTCTAGGCCGCTTACTATCTATTCGGGGTTGCAGACTATCTTGGGGTCCTCGAGGAAGGAGAGGTGTATATCAACTTCCCTATGAAGGGCGGACCCCAAGTTGGACGAGTTGCTGTGATGCGGAACCCAGCTTATGACCCAGACGGTAAGTACTTTGATTTTAAGGCTAGTCCAACATTGACCTTCCAAGGCATCCGAGTTCTCAAAGCCGTTCACAAGCCAGAACTAAAGCATCTGACCAAAATTGCATTGGTATGTGTTCCCAACGGCGTGAAATAAATTTAGATTATTTTCCCCTAGTCTTCGCGACTTCGGGAGCGCGCAGTGAGCCCGACCGGATGGCAGGCGGGTAAGATTTGTGCTACCTTGTATTTGCTCAGCTGAACGTGATGTCAAGTGACCTCGACGGCGATCTCTACTTCGTCACTTTCAACCCGCTCCTCGTGCCGAAGTCAAATCCGCCCGAGCCCCTGGCTCATGGAATCAGTCCGAGCCCCCAAAGCACTGCCAATCCTGGCAGAATGAACCAGAACATGACCATGCGTGCTGCCGCCGTCGACACGTTTATACGCATGCGCTCCAATATCACGGGTCAAATTTCCAACCAGTGGTCGGACCTCATGAGCGCCACCCCGAAGCTGGCGAATCTGTCGCATTGTAAGGAGCTCGCTCCCCTCATGGAGAGAGCGTTGGTGAGTTGTATTTCATTCCCACGGTTGAAATTTCGGTAGCTCATCCAATAAAACATAGGATGCGTTAAAGAGTGGTATCGACTTAAATGAACTCAAGGATGACTTCTTCAGCGCCAGGAGACGTATCACAGGGTTGCGAGCCAGCCCCGAGTGGCGCGAGCTCACTGCGGATTGGACGGATCCACTTGAAATGCTTGCCGACCGTGTTCCGTCGAAGATCCCCGAGAAGATGGAGTACACCCCCAATCCACAACTTATCCTGCGGTCCCAGGTGTCCGAGCTGGAGTGGGATCGCATGTCGCTTGAGGCGAAAGATCTGATGTCGCTATATAATGAGGAACTCCGCAAGGCCATTAAAGCCGATGAAAAAATACGTGGGTGCTTTCCGACTCAGAGGTTCAATTGTTCGTTAACTCTGACTCTTCTTGCAGGCGCAGAGGGTGGGGACAGGGAGCACTATGCCGACACTTTCAAAGCCGCATTCATCGCGGAACATTTCCCAGGTGCTACCCTTGTTACCCATGGATCACCTCTTCCACACTAACGCAGCATCCCGATAGCCGCCGATCCTAAAAAGATCTTGCTCGATTTGCCGAAGTATCTTCTCAAAGCATCTGTATGGTCAGTCCAAATCCTGTATTCCTGCCTTGATTCTTCTGAGATGCCGTGCAGGTACTCGGTCGGCTACGAGCACCGGAAACAGTCCTTTGCCTGGCTCGGGGCGCGTTATCTGAACTATATAAAGTCCGGTACGCATACTCCTCTCGCTTTGGCGCGCCAACGGGACTGACCATACTTCAGCTAGCACCGGCCGTGCACCCCTCGCCGTTGGTGTTCAGTCGACACCCCTGTTCCCCAACCACGATGCCTAGTCAATAACGTGAGCCCATCTACTACCCGCGAGTAGCCGAGTATACCCATTCGAAATCCATGAGTTGAAAAGCACGAAATGAATTTGAATCCTGTCTGGTGGAAAGGTGCAGCATGTGAGGTACATCTGCAAGATACCAGCGGAAAGGGCCGCCTCGAGAACAAAACACTTTACCGCGGCGTAGACACATCCGTACAAAAGGCCGCAAGCCGTTATCACGGCGGTCAGCACCAGGCCGCGGACAATCTTGGGAAGGCAGGACCATGACGAATCAGATTGGGTGAACTAAGGGTAATAAGCCACTCGCCACAGCTTCGAGTTCCTCGTAAGGCCCAGCTGCTCCCTCCATCTGTGCCTCTCGACCTTGCTGAAAATCAACCGTGGGAACGATCGGAGATCAAACAAACCTGCCAAAACAGTTCGTATCGCTTTGTCAGCTTGTCAAGCGCTGCTTAACCGCTCCCTCAACCTCAACTTTGGCTCATTTGCGACTCCCAGCGGAACAAGGGGAACTCTCCTCGCCTTTTGCGCAACACTATCATAGGTGCGAATGTCAACCTGGAACCAGTGATGGATGCACTGGTGGCGGCTGCAACGCAGAAAGTCAAGAGAAATTGCATATCTCAACAAAGAGACGAGCTTCAACCTTGAAACCCACATCCCAGCTGATCATCATGCCTCCGCATTCTGGTAAACATCGGCTGTTAATGTCGCCTGGACGGATCCGCCGGTGGTCATTCTGTGATCAGTAGGTTGCGGGCCATTTTGCGGCCCGCCAACGTTGTTGGTGCCTCAGCGTTCAACACTGGCACAAATGGGAAATGACTCCGCGGCTGCGTTATAAGCCAAGGTACGCTTGGATCTCTGATCACTCAAATGTTTCTCTTTCATCTTCTCACCGCTGTCGTCCTTCTTTACTCAGATTTCACCGTCGCCGCCGATGCACCTACCGCCTCTTTGCCGTATGGAACTTTCCGTGGATCTACCGAGGGCGCTTTAACTAAGTACCTTGGCATACCCTTTGCCACTGCGTACGCCGTATCCCTCCATGCTCCTCCCAAAAGTTCATATATTATTCAAGGTCACGGTTCGAAACTCCCAAGCCGCCGAAGCCAATGTCCGGAGTGCAGAACGCGACTGTCTTTGCACCTGCATGTCCGCAGCAGGCACTTTCCCCTGGACCAGTTTCTTTCCCACCGCCCCCTTCCGGCTTTTCTGAAGACTGTTCGTCCCATTGTTCCCCTTTTCGCCGAAATTGATCGAGTTCCAAAGGTCTTAACCTCGATATCTACGCACCGTCCACTTCGCATATCGGTTCCAAGCTCCCTGTTTTAGTGGTGCGTCCTCCGTTTTTCTGGAATGGGACCTCCGCTGACCCGCAGTCGAAACCAGTGGATTTTTGGTGGTACGTTCTATTCTGGATTCGCTACAAGATCTACTCACATCCAATCAGGTGGATTCCAGGCCGGAGACAGTGCCGCAACCGATTTCTTGCCCTTGGTCGGAAGATCCATGCAGACGAACGAGCCAGTCATCGTTGTAGCCCCAAATTATCGTGTTAGCGGTGAGTCTCTACAG
Organism: Mycena filopes; assembly: GCA_029281495.1. NCBI lineage: Eukaryota > Fungi > Basidiomycota > Agaricomycetes > Agaricales > Mycenaceae > Mycena > Mycena filopes. Next base: position 1,172,911 of record JARIHR010000018.1, on the reverse strand, counting down.
TCACGATTTGTCTTGGCTACTACTAAACAGCTCTCGCAGCCTTCGGGTTCTTGCCGGGAAAGGAAGTCGGGGCCGCAGGAGTGAGCAATCTGGGCCTCCGGGACGGTAAGTTTCGCCCCCAGAATGATGATTTCAAGTTCAATTCAAAGCTCTGCTCAGTGATATTCGCGTTGGAGTGGGTGCAGAATCACATTTCTTCATTTCGTGGAGATCCAAATCGCGTGGTGATGTAGCCCTCCATCTTCCCACACTGAGCATAGATCTTGATTAAGTCGGTAGCGGTGGACTCAGCGCAGGCGCAATCTCGGTGGCCACCCTCCTCCTTTCGAACAAACAAAACTCGAACACCTTGTTCCATGGCATGTTCATGGTGAGCGCCTCCCCCTCCGCTTCCCCATGCCCTGCGCCGAACGTCTTCATCCCCAGGAATCTGGCGCCCCCATCATGTCCCCCACCCTCGCAGATGGGCAGTCGGTCTACGACGCGCTTGTGCGGGCGAACAACTGCAACTCGGCAAGAAACACCCTGGATTGCCTCCGCGCCGTCCCGTTCGAGTCATTCATGGGCACGGTTAACGCGACGCAGGATATCTTCTCGTTTCACAGTCTTTCGTTGATATGGCGCCCGTACATCGACGGGGACGTCGTTGAGAGGGCCCCGTTGACGTCGGTGGCGAAAGGATTATACGCCAAGGTGAGTTGGGCGATTTGGTAGAATGGGTTGAATGATGGATAAATGGGCCGCAGATACCCATCGTTGCAGGCAGCTGTGATGACGAAGGAACGTGCGTGTACTGCACGTTCAAGCTGGTGTTCAGGCCGAACTCATCAACCTGGACAGCTTGTTTTCTTTCTCGACGTTCAACATCACGTACGTTTCCTGTTGCCTCTGTCCAGCATCATCCAACCGATTCCTAGCACGGACGCGGAGTTTCTTGACTACGTTCATTCCAAGTGCGTTCATCCATCCTGGAGGACTGAGTTTGCAACTGTAATTTGGTCTCCAACAACAGCTATCTCCCCTCCGCCTCTCCCGCGCAGATTGCGCAAATCGGGCGTCTCTACCCAGACGACCCCGCTCAGGTAGGTTTCCTCATACGTGGTCAGCTCGCGTCTAGCTCGTACGTTTGTTTTTAGGGCTCTCCCTTCGGCACAGGGACCGAGGATCAACTAGCGTGGGTCGTATTTACTAGTAGATACTCCCGAGACAGTCTGACGACTGAACCCCGGCGGACAGTCCACAGTACAAGCGCCTCGCAGCGTTCCAGGGGGACCTCATATTCATCGGGATGCGGCGCTTCCTCCTTCAACACGCGTCGTCTACACAGAAGACCTGGAGCTGGCGTACGCTGTTTCCTTCTTCATTTATCCGCAATGGCCGACTGACAACGACATGTCATTTACAAACTACTAGTCAGCAAATACGGAAAGGACACCTCCCCCCTCGGAGCGACGCACACGAGCGACAATTCCATCTGGTTCACCAGTAACACGACGGGCGTTGGCGCCGTCGGCATCGATGCCCTGAGTGAGTCGCTCCCATCCCCATCTCAAGTTAAAGCCCTCACGCTCTGATGACCGTGCACAGTCAACTTCGTGAACACGCTGGACCCGAACACGCCCGCTGAATGTGCAACCTCGGCCGCGAAGTTGCCGATTTATTGGCCCCAGTGGAAGACGGTCACGCCCTCGGCAGGGGGGTCCTCGTCGCTGTTGACTTTCGGGGCCAGCGGCGGAACAAATGTCACGGCGGATGATTTCCGCGGTGCGGCCATTGCGTTCTTGAGCGGTTTGCTTCTCGAGGAGGCTGGTAGGGAATAGGGTAGCACTGGCGGTAGAGAAAACTCCGCTTCTACAGAACTGCATATTTTTTAGGTAACGAGCTGCTCCTCATTCCTTTGGTTGTGTCCCCATGTATCACCTCCTTCCTCCACCGGTGATACCTTTCCTCTCGTACTCCATGATTCAGATGTTTCATTCGCACACAGCGCGCGACCCACCACTGCACTTTCCGATTGCTTTCCGATTCAGTGCGAGTTAGTCACACATTCCCCGGAGTTCCATGACCGCGCTCAAAAGTTAGTGACTTCCGTTGAAAAGCTGTTGAAGGCAAATTCTAATGCCCTAAAGGAGCTGTTCCTGTAGCCCGTAAAGCTGTAAAACTGTGGATGAATTGGCTCGATTAGCGGTGCAGGTACGTACAAATAAATTTCTCGGTTGTATATTCCCATGCTTCGGAAGAGCACACGCCTCTGACTCGCTCAGATGTTGGAGTTGCTGAGCTGATTCAACATGCCGACGTTCGGATCAAAGGTCGATACCAGACGTTCGGTCACCTTGTACTGGCCGAAGGACTCGGAACTGGTCGATAAATATATCTCTTGGAGCCTCACGGTGAGGAGATATAGAGTCTGTGAAGGTAGTTCACGACCTCAGTTCCTTACTTTGCTCGGGCATCTCGGGGATGTTGAAAATCCGTGGACGATGAAACCAAAATTCTGGCCAAGTATATCGCCGAGGCAGCTGCCCCAGCACCACGCATAGATTTTGGAAACATTGTAATTACTAAGTCCCCCCGACAGTCGGAGGTAGCTCACAGCATTGTACGACCACGCTCCGAGCGCGAATCAGGAACACCGGTCTCTAGGGATAAACCCGGTATAAAAATTCCACGACGGAGAGACTACCCCGAGGCAAAAAAGCACACGACGAGTCACTTCCAGCGCTAAACGTTGAACGCCATAACCGATGACTCCCGAGTTGACTAAGTGGTGGTGGAGCAGACCAACGGCGGTAATACATCTCATCGAGCTGGCCTTGGCGTTGCCGGACCCGCTGAGCTTCGTGGTTGAGTTCAAGCGGTGGAGTCACAGTGACTCAGACAGGACTTCTACATAAGGTCCAGCTGGCTGGAGTTCTTGACACAACTTTGGCCACCAACATGTTTCGCTCTCTCGCTTTGCAGTTCAGCCTTGCAGCTCTCCTCTTCTCCGACTCCGGTCGTGCGGCACCTACTGTTTCGTTGCCCTATGGAACCTTTCAGGGTTTTACGAACGGTACTGTGACGAGCTACCTCGGCCTGCCATTTGCGAGCAGGTATGCCTTCTTCCGCCCCCTTGGAGCCATCTCGTTCGTTAATTAAATCCTCCCAGCTCCCGGTTCGAGGTTCCAAAACCGCCGAAAGTGCTCCACGGAGTGCAAAATGCAACTGAATTCGGGCCTGCTTGCCCCCAACAGGCGCTATCTTCTCCCCCAGACAGTCCCTTCCGCGTCGGAGTATACCCCTCTATGTCTGAAGATTGTGGGTTTACCGGTTGCTCTCATGCTTGCATTTTCTGAGTTGGTGGATTGTAGGTCTCACGCTGAATGTCTTCGTGCCTGCCGGGGCGCATAACCTCTCCGCCCTTCCCGTGCTCGTGGTACGCTTGCCTCCCTCCCTTACCATAATTCACGGACTCACGCTGATCCTCATTTAGTGGATCTTTGGCGGTGCGTGCTCCCCGCAGTTTCGATAAGTTGGATTTATAACGTCGCGTTTTGTTAGGCGGGTTCCAAATCGGCGACAGTCGCGACACGAACTTTACTCCCCTCGTCGAACGATCCATCGACACGGGCGAACCGATTATCGTCGTGGCCCCAAACTACCGTCTTAACGGTGAATGCCACTCTTATATCCGTGGTTGACTTTTACTGACCTCTCTTCGCAGCACTTGGGTTCTTGCCAGGACGAGAGGTCGGTGCCGTCGGCGCAAGTAACCCAGGACTCCGAGACCGTGTGTACCGAGTCCAGCGGAGTATTTGAAACTTCCACTGATCCAAGCTCAGAGATATTCGCGCTCGAATGGGTGAAAACGGAAATAATTCGCTTCGGCGGAGATCCAAAACGCGTCGTAATGTAGAGCTCCCGTCTCCCCTGCGTTGAACAAGGCTGACGGTACTTTTGAAGCGGTGGCTTCAGCGGTGGGGCCATCGCGGCGTCAACGCTAGTCCTCTCAAATAAACAAAATTCCAACACTCTATTCCGCGGCGCATTCCTGGTGAGAATGCCTGTCACAGTCCACGTATACTCTTTCTAACCATCCCATCGATCAATAGGAATCTGGTGCCCCGAGCGCAGCCCCGACGCTTGCCGAGGGCCAGCCAGTCTACGACGCGCTGGTGCTGGCGAACAACTGTACCTCGGCTCGCGACACCCTGGATTGTCTGCGCAATGTGCCTTTGGAGTCCATAATGGCCACCGTGAACAAGACGGAGAACTTCCTGTCCTTCCGGAGCCTGGACTACGTCTGGCGCCCGTACATTGACGGAGACGTCGTTGAGCGGGCGCCGGTGGTCTCGGTAGCGGAGGGGTTGTACGCCAATGTGAGTGTGTCAATTTATATTTTCATTCAGTCAATTCACATAACAATTGCCAGATTCCTATTGTGTCGGGGAACACCGACGACGAGGGAACGTATGTGGCTTGCCCCCAACTTGGCCTCCTTACTTATCATTTACAGTTTATTCTCACTTTCGACCCTGAACATAACGTATGTCCAGTACATCACGCCGATTTCTTACTCACAACCCTTCAAGCACGGATGCTGAATTTTTGGGTTACATTCGCTCCATGTACGACTCATCTTTTGACTTCGAATAACTCTGACTGACATCGACCAGCACTCTGCCCAAGGTCACCGAGGAGCAAGTTGCCGAAATCGGGCGTCTTTACCCCAGTGATCCCGCCCTGGTTCGTGGTTCAACCTCAACCGAGGCGCTTCATCGTCAGCTAAAAAATTTCCTCCGCTGCAGGGCGCGCCTTTCAACACAGGTAGCGCCAATCAACTATCGTCAGTATCCCACAGTGACTGCACAAAAAGAATATCAAAGGCTAATGACATCCCAGCCCGGAATACAAGCGCCTTGCGGCGTTTCAGGGTGACCTTGACTTCACAGGGCCCCGCCGATTCTTCTTCGAGCACGCATCGCGGACGCAGGCCACGTGGAGCTGGTGTACGCCTTTCCCCAATTCTTTTTGTGTGTACTCACCGCTTTCTGTGGACCGATAGTGAGCAAGCTCGATAAAAACGCGTCCGAACTCGGGTCGTTGCACGGGAGTGACGGGCCCGTGTGGTTTACCAACACCACTGCGCTGCAGACGCTCGGTATGGATGCCCTTGGTGCGCTCCCCTTTCTCATCTCTCTCCGCCGGTCACTTAATCCTGCTGGTATTTCAGCGAACTTCGTCAACACCCTCGATCCCAACAGACCCGCGGTTGGTAGTGCCGCGAAGCTGACGGTGGCGTGGCCGCAGTGGAAGACCGGAACTGGGTCTGGCTCTGGGTTGCTGTACACCTTCAGCGACACCGACGCGGGGGCGAATGTCAGTGTGACTCTTGAGGACTTCCGCGTGGAGCCGATCGCGTACTTGAATGGGTTAGTTCTCCAAGAGGCTGGCGGGAACTAGTGATGGCGAAACTGTAGATCCCTGGTCCACTTAATTACTTACTTACAGCCTAATAAAATCAACCCCTGCTCCTTTTATTAGTCCCAGTAACGAATGGTGAACATGCCCGACGTACGTTGGCCAAAAAAAAAAAAAAAAAAAAAGAGGCCCATCTCATATTTGAAACGAAAAATCGATCTGCTTCGTTTCCCATGTTCGGTTTCAACTTGAACGGGGGCGCGTTGGTGCGCGTCGTGTCACTCCACGTGATTCGTGACAGCGTGACATGCCCGCTTCCTCGCCTTCTTCTTGCCACCTACTCTTCCCACTGTCGCCCCGCTCTTGCTATCTCCTGCTGACTCCACTTGGCTTCCTCGCATTTGAGTACCTTAAGCTCAGGCTTTACCGGAATAAAAAGGCAGAAAGGGTCCAGACTGTTTGCACACCAAGACGAGGTTTTCCGAAGTTCCGCCAAAACCTCGTGCATGCTGGAGGCTGGTCACTTCCTGGGTTGTATGCTGGTCCTGTACTTGACTAAAGCTCGGGATGGAGAGCCAAACGCGGGCCACGTCTCAAGTGCATGCCGCTCAAGATTCGCTGCGATTGGCTCTGTGTTCCTGGATCACGAACCATCCAAGGAAAGTCACCGCTCCGATCTATCCTTCGCTTCCCTTCGGCCTCACCACTCCTCGCAGGACGCGCGCGTGTTTTCCGCACGGGAACTGCCTGAATATGGGATGTCTCGTCTATCTTGAGCACTAATACCTCACAAAGACTCTGCCTCCCTACTCACTGGCCAAAGAACCGGGTTATTGCGCCCGACATCGCGCCCAGAACATCCACGCACCGAAATGGTCCCCGCCTGCTCCCAAAAAAAGATGACGTCCGTGGGCCGACGCCTCGAGGCTTCCGCGCCTCAACAACGATGCATCTAATCCGTAATGTCCCCTATATAAGCTTGGGCCCCCTCGCTTCCCATCCCATCTTGCCTTCGTCCTCCTCGTACCACCCTTCACCCTCGCCAGCGCGCGTTTATCTTCACGCAGAGTCCCATCACAATGTCTTCCACCGTCGAGGATATCACCGTACGTCCCCTACCAGATGAGCAGCCCCAGTCTGACCTGACGATGGACCCGCTCACCAGCCCGGAGACGTCGTCGCTGTGTCGCATGGCACATACGGCCGCCGCGAGGGCATCGTCGTCGGCACGCACATCGACTACGCTGTACGTCCCGTCCTCGCTCCTCCGTGTCACGCTAACGCTCCATACCTCAGGGCCGCCAGATCCTCGAGGTCCAGATGGACGCAGGCGACGTCTACAACGCGTGGTAAGTTGTGTCGTCCCCCACCGTGATTGATTTAATTTCCGCCCCGCGCAGGTACCCCACGGTGACGCGCGTGCGGCGCACCGTCTCCTACGCGCGGCCCTCGCTGGGCAGGCAGCGCACCATCGAGCGCCGCATCTACTGGTGATGCACCGCGGCGTCCGGCGCACGAGTCAGTCGTCCTTCGCCGGCGTAGGTAGTATATAAATTCGAAGGAGGAAGGGGAGTGGGAGTAGACAGATCGCATTCTTTCGTTCGTTCTTGTATTCGACTGGGCCTTGTTGTAATTCTGCATTGTTATGGACTTCATCGTTGCCCACTGCCACGTCGACCACCGCGATATTAAACGCCTATCGTACTCTAATAATGTACGCCATGAATGAGTGAAGGTGCATATAAGAATAGGTAGTCAAAGCAAAGTAACCGGAAGGAACGAAATATCCATAACTTGAGATGGAGGGGAGGGGACGATGAGCTAAGGATACAGTAACGAAACGGAACGAGCGTCGCTTGAAGTACATCTAGACAAGCTTTTATAGATATGGGGCGTGCGGAAAAAAACGAGACTGAGAGGATTAAGGCTACTCCGCCTTACCCCCCTTGTTCTTCTTCTTCTTTCGCTTCTGCGTCGTCTTCGTAGGTGACGGAGACGCAGGCGCAGATGGTGATAGTGGGGAAGGGGACATGGTGGACCGCGGTGTGGGCGGCGGCGTCGGCAGGGTGTTCTCTTCCCGCTCGCCGTCGGCCTTTTCGACAGAAAGGGCGAGCGCCTCCACCTCCTCCTCGCCCTTGCCCACGTCCACCGCCTGTGCCCGTACCCGCGGCGTCCCCGGTGCCTCTTCCTCGCCAGGCGAAGCCACCGACACAAACGAAGCGGAGGACGAAGACGCAGGCGACACGGAGCGCAAAGACGACACCGACGACCCCGCGCGTCCAAGCCCCATCCCGAGGCTCACGCTGCGTACCACGCGCGCTTTAGGACTCGCGCCCAGGAGCCCCGCCATCCCCATACGACCCGTACCCCCGCCCGCGCTCGCACACCCCCACGACCCAGCACTACCACTGGAGCTAGCGAACTGCCCTGGCTTGAGCGTCTCCTCCGAGTCCGCCTCGCCGTCCGCCGCGCCCGCGTACACCGCAGTCACTGTCGGCAGCGACGGCATCGACGTCGATATCGGGAGGGTCGGCGTCGGAGTCGAGCTTGGAGTCGACGCTCGTGGGTGCGATGCGAGAGGTGCGGACGCCGACGCAGTCATTCCAGGAGTCGAAGTGATAGTAGCCGAGGAAGGAGCAGCGCCCACCACGCGCTCGTAGTACAGCATAAACACCGCGCTGCCCTCCTCCAGGACCGCCTCCACCCCGACGCGGTCCACGCGCGCGTCGGAGATACGAAGCCACCCCGTGCCCGTCCCCGCGCTGCTCTCGTGCGTCGGTGGGGCCGGCGCATGCGTCGAGTCGGCGGAGAACGCCACCGCCGTCGGCGTCGAGGAAACAGGGACAGGCGCGCGGCGGTAGCACACGTAGTGCCCGAAGGCGTGCTGTCCATAGTGGCACACCACCGCGGAGAGACGGTACATGCATTCTTCTGCTGCACCCGCCTTCGCCTTCTTTCCCTCATTCCCGCCGTGCCATCCGGCGAGCGAATCGCCCCCGCCAGTCCCGCTCAAGGCCGTTGTGGGATCGAGATTCATGACGCCGCCGGTGGTGTACGGCCCGAGGTCGAGCAGCTCGGGGAACGCGACCCGCGCGCTGTTCTTGACCGTCCGCATCCCCGTGTGCACGGAGCGATTGATGTGTAGCGCCAGAATCGGTGGCGGCTGCGGTGAGGGCTCGTCAGTATGTACGCCTCGTATAAACGCGGAGGGAACGACGACTCACCCGGCCAAGCATACTCTGCCGCGTACAAACACCCCCCGCAACGCGCTCGATGCGCACCCCCTTGAGCGCATCGCCCCCCGTGCCGCTCTTCAGCAGCGATCCCCCACCGGACTCCAGCGAGTCCCACTCCCCCTCCAGCTCCTCCTCCTCGATGCGCCCCGCCTCGAGCGCCCACCGCACGCGCGCCTCCATGCGGCGCACGGCCTTGAGGCGCCGCAAGCGCGAAGCCGTGGGCTTGTCGCCCTCTCTTTCCTTCTCTCCATCGTGCTTCCCCTTCTTGGATTTGTGGGACGACGACGGCTTCTCCTCGTCGGCGTGCACATGCCCGTTACCAGCGGTGACGGTCATCCCGTTCACCTGCTGCGGCTCGCTGGCGCCGCTCTCGAGTTTTGCGACCTCGTCTGCGAGGCGGCGGGCGGTGGCGCGGAGGGCGCATCGGCGGCAGGGGCAGTCTTGGAGGACCTCGAGGGTGGTGTATGCTGCGAGGAGGGCGGGGAGCGACGTCTGTGGGGGCGATGGTCAGTAATATGTATATACACGCGAGTAGATGGGGGGCGAAAGGGCAGGGTGAAAATGGTATCGGGACGGGATTAGACGAGGAAAGAAGGCAGTGGATGATGAAAGGAAGGACAAGACAGCCACTTACCCCACCCCAGCCGCCCCCACCGCCCAAATCCAACGCAAGCTGCACACTATCAAACGAAAAGTGTCGTATCGCAGCCGTATACCCACACCTCACGCACGCGCGCCGCGTCGCCGTCAGCCCGTCAAACGGCGACGGCGGTGGATGCCACGTCTCGTCTGTATTGGTGTGCTCCGTGTTGTCGTCCAGCGCCGCAGCCAATCCGACCCCACTCGGAAACGCAATCGTGGACGCGGCCGGATTCGAGTTTGGATTTGGCGAGGCAAGCGCGAGTCCGCGGCCCCCGCCCTCGCGCCCGACACGCCCCGCCTCCTCGCGCACGCACTCGGAGAGAAGCTGGAAGAGCTCCTGCGCGTCCTGGTGCTCGTGTGACGCCAGCAGTGCCGTCGCCTTCGTGCTGCTCGTGCTGACTGTCGCGGCGCCGCGCGCATCCCAGAAGGCCGTCAGCGCGGAGGAGAAGTTGTTGTTCGCCGTCGTCGCATCCTTGGTGGAACTGGATGCGGAGGGGCGGTAGACGTCGAGCTCGGAGGTCGTGGGGGCGCAGACGAGGGGGGTGCAGAGGGCTTCCACGAGCGCGACGGGGCGCAAGGCGCCGCCGGAAGTGTAGGCACTGGAGGAGGGAGAGGAGGAGGGGGTGTTGAGCTGGGCGAGGAGGTCGAGGAGGGAGTCGACGACGGGGGTGGGGACGTCGGTCGCTTCGGCGCGCGCGCGGATGGCGAGGAGGTACGGCGGGAGGGTGTGTAGGGAGGCGAGGGCCTGGTGTGAAAAGAGGATTTGTCAGTGAGGACACCGACGAAAAGAACGAAGAGAAATGGGTGAACGAGGGCGTGCCACAGCGCGCGCGTGTCCCGAGCGTATTGGAAGAAACCGGAGGAAGGCGGACAGGAGAACACAAGAATGGAATAAACAAAATGAGAGGCCGCTAACGCGCCAAGGCCACGTATTCCTCGCCCGCTGGAAACGTGTGCACCAGACGGTGGGCGAGAACAGAGTGGCTCTAGTCCCGCGCTCAAGGGGCGGTCTGCAAGAATAGGGCAGAACGATTGAAGGGGATATAAAGCAATTTTGAAGCAGCGGATAAGCGCCGTCCAGCGCCACCCGGTGGGGGCAATAAGATAGAATGAAGCCCCAACCAGGCCTCCTCCCGGAGATCCCAGAAGGTACAGAAGGAATAAAGAGTGGAAAATAAACGGGAATCGAAAAGCCACCCACCTGCAATGTCGAATTCATAAAGCAATGCGTCCCAGACATGTTCACCAGTCCGGGGAACCGCGCATCCTTTGCATCCACGACCGCCACGTCCCCGTTTCCAGCAGCAGATCCATTTTGCATCCCACTTGAAGCAGCACTCTTGTGCTTGTTCCGGTTCGCCTCGGCCACTTGGTCCGCGCGCGTCCTGACTCTTCCTCCCTTCTTCCTTCGCTCGTCGACAAAACTGTCTTCCAAGGAGACAGCGGGGGACGAGGAGGAGCCCCATAACCAGCCTAGCAGTGCCATCCCCAGTGCCAGTAAGCGGGCCAAGAAACCGAGACGGGGGCGGAGAAAGGCGAATACGCGGAGGGCGAAAAGGGGGACGAGGATGAGGACGATGAGGGGCGCGGTCTGCTGGAGGACGGGGAGGAGTGCGGCGACGGGGAATGGCATCCAGCGAGTGAGACGGTGGGAGACGAAGCCAAGACGAAGCAGGATCCAAAACGAGTAGCGAGCACGTAAGCCCATCAGATGGCCGAGTTTCGGTTTGAAGCGGAGCCTTAAATCTCAAGTTCAACCTCCGCCTATGTACGATGTACTTATCTAGTGTATCCGTCAAAGCGCAAACAAAATTTATTGCGTCTGGAGCTGCGCGAGCCTCAGGCGGTGTTTCATCTATGAATCCTCCTCCTAACCATGCCATATCGGTTCAGCAATCCTCACAACCAACCGTGGGAATAAGCAGCGCCGAATATGTTTTCCATTTCCAATGAGACTATTAGGTGAGGAGGACTTAAAGAGGCGCATGGATTCCTATTGCCCCAAGGGCGCTCCGAAGAACGGCACCCAGGTCAAAAAGAGTGTGTTGGAAAATTCAACAATCAGAGCGATGCAGACAGCTTGAAGAATGAAACAGTCATATTATAAAGCGTATATAGTCCAGGATATCCTCCTTAAAAACACGAGTACAGCTTGCACCCGCGATCCTCAACCTCCGCGTCGGTAGTCTGAGAAGCAAATTTAATTATGATTTGACTCGTCCTGCGGTCCATGCAGTGGCGACCTACCTCGGGCATTCGGACAGCCACGTCCTCAGGACGTTGGACGGGGATAGCCTGTGCGACAAGCGCGCCTGGGGAGAGTCACCGTCAGTCAACGATCCGGGTGGCCCGTGGGGATGTTGAAATTTACCGAAGGCGAGCGCGATTATGGCTGAGATATGGCATTGCATAGTTGGTTCAGGAGTAGGAGAGTAAGGGCGCCGGCGCGGTAGGGATGAGTTGTTGTTGCTGAAGTGTCCACTGAGCCTGGTCCTCTTTATAGGCTGCAAGCCAGCTATAATCGGAAAGTTGTTGTCAGGATGAACAAGGTCGCATGGAGCGGGGACATGAAAGTCAAGTCAAGACCCGACAGACTTGCGGTAAATGTGAACAAGCCAACGTCCAAAAGCGATTGAAGGCGCATCGGGATCCAGACCATAAATCGGGTAGGAAGGGGATTGCTTTGATCGCCACGTGAAACGGCAATTGCGGAATTTGGAAACGCCGTTTCGGAGATGGGACAAGGACAGCGCTAGAAGACTTTCAGGACGCGATTAGTAGTATAGGGAAAATATTCGACCAGCGTGGTGAATGTGCCCGGGGCAAAGAGCACTGGCAGGGAAGTAAAAGTCCCGACACTGGCACGCATGAAAGTCGCCTGCCTGAGATGCACAAATTCGAACAAAGCCAACAAGGGGGAATTTTTGGAACAAAAAACGCCGGCTTTGTTCCCCAGGCGGTGGCGGCGAATAAGGTCTGCCTTTCTTTCGTGAAAGAGTCCTTGTTTTTAATATTTATATGCCCTTCATGTGCATCAGATATCGCGCTGGTATACTATGAACTACATAGTCAGATGGTTCCAGCCGGATTCGACTTACCTCTTCAGTGTGAGTCGGCTTTCTCCGAGACTCCGCCGGTAGACTTGCGGAAATTCAAAATGTGCGCGCAATGCTAGGTTCCAAGATATTTAACATCTGGTGGCTTTAAGCCCGAAATTCGGGCTTTGTACTGAGGTAAGAGGTCATTCTATCCGATGGTGCGGCTGCCAACCTCGACCTCTTGTGAGAGACTTTTGTGCGTTGGAGGCATTCAGATTCAATTGTATTGATTTATGCACCGGTTTCTTGATTTTTCTGACCCAATGTGAGGTCGAGTCGATGTCTAGGGCAATGACGAGAGATGAAACTCACAGGAGGAGGCTAGAAGAAAATCAGTACCCTAATACCGTCTCTTGATCTACAGAACTCCGGTTCATTATTGCAAAAATAGCTTTCATTTTGGAATTTCAACCGTGGGAAAGTCAGTGAACGTGGACGTCGACTTGCCCTGGTGCCTGCCAAACGGCCACCAGTGGGGTTGCGATATAACCGACACATTTGCGTTGGAGAGGACCGTCTGGATTGGGAGATTGAATCCAGCCCTCAACCATCGCAAACGTCGATCTACGGGACTGTCGAACCGATACTTGACAGATCTCTGGCTCCAAATACAATCCAGAACATTTGAAGGAGATGGGAGGAGTCCGGATAACACAAAGATATGGTAGGCGCCGGCCCACATCTGCCATCTGTTGACGCGCCCGGAATGCCGTATGATCCAAGGATACCGGTTCTCCCGGTAAGGCTTTTAAACTGTGTTGAACTGGGGTCATTGAGGCAGCCAGCGCCCCCCTCAATCACTCCCCATGGCCGCCCCTCTCAATTGCTCGCTCCTACCCAACCCATTCACACCCGCCGCATTTCTTCCGCCCGATGTTGCGTACGCGATCCAAACCGCAGAATACGTCCTCGTAGGGACAATGGGGGTTCGCCTTTGTTGCCTGGATCGACGTGCGCTGATTGATTCCCGCCAGGCGTTTGTCTGGACGATTTTATCCAATGCAATGGAGGACTATCAGCTCATCACCAAGACAAAGTTCACTATCGGAACCGCCACCTATTTCTTGTCGAGGTAAGTTCCAGTCTTTACGCCAGTGTCGATCGACGACAATCAAGTTGTCTTCAACAGAATCTTCACGTTTGGATACATCTTCGGCGGCACCTTGTTTGAAAGTGCGTTGCTGGTAAATGCATGGTTTGAATGTCGTCACCCTAACGGATCCCAGCGTACCCTTTGAAACGATGCTCCTATGCCCTGACGGTCGTAGGGTCAATGTACGCTTGTGCGGTTCCTGTGACATCCCTGCTGTGAGCGCTAATCGCCACGATGGAGAAACGAGCATGCACACTCAATGAAACCTACACCACCAGGTTTTTCCTCCGCGCTCGAGCAATCTTCAACCGGAACCCTTACTTCGTCGGCTTCCTCTTCTGCGCCTGGCTCAGCGTCCTCGGCACCGCCATCTCCATCTCGGTCCCCAGCGCCGTCCAGGGCGCGAACCTCGGCCCTACCGACTTCTGCCTGACCATCTCCGCGAAGAACTACGTCGCGGGCACGGGCATCACCACCACCATCCACGACACGCTGATCTTCCTCGCCATATCCTATCGGCTGTTCCAGAACTCGTACGTCGACCGCGGCTTCAAAGGGGGAACGTCCGGGCCTTCATCACCGGGCAGTACTTGCCCCAGTTCTCTCGCGCAATCCTCCAAGATGGCCAGTTGTACTACCTGTAAGCTCCCCCTCTTATAATGCGTCTCCGATATTCCAAATTGACTCACGGACATTCGAGGATCACCGCCACATCCAACATCCTCGCCCTGATCATGTTTTACAACACCTCGATCCAGGAAACGTACAGCAAGATGTTCACGGCGCCCAACCTCATGATCGCGAACGTCATGGCGTGCCACGTCTTCCGGAACACAAAGCTTGGGTTCCACAAACGCGTCGTGACCACGACCGAGCTCAAGACGAACTCGCTGCTCATGATGAACACGGGGCCCAGCGCCGGCAGTGGGAGAGCAAACCTCGGCGGGCTCCAGTTCGCGAGAGCTGCGAAGACCGACGACACGCAGGCGTCGGGTCCGGCACAGTTCAAAGTTGAGAAGCCTTCAGATTTGGCGTGAGGGTCCGTTCTTGTAACTATTGCCTGTATATCGAATCTCGAATCGATCTGGTTTTCCTTGTCGAGCGTGGCGTCAGTGAGCCGGCCGCGTGCAGGATGCTGGACTGACCAAAAGGTCGGTTCATCTACCAAGAGCTACCCAGCTACCCACTGGCACAGAACAATCTGGCCAGAGTACTCGTGTTTCGTTTTCGACGTCGGGGATCGTGTCGTGCAGCGCCCAAAGATATCGATGATAATGACGAGGAGACGCTGCCAGCTGAGCGTCAAGTTTCAGCAGATTTTGCGCGACTAGGCGGTGGCGATAAGAGATGTCCCCATCCCAAAATTACGACGAAGCAAAACTTCCTCCGTATGGGATGATGCTTGATGCTCCTGCAAAGAGCTGGCTTTAACGTGAACACAGGCGTTCACCCAGAACAACTGGCTAAAGCTGGGCGGAACAAGCTGGGTGGAAGGACGATGTCCGTGGCAATAAGAAAAGTTACAGCGGACGGGGACAAAGAGCCAGAGTCGAGCGAAAGCAAGAATCTGAAACGGCTTCAGGAGGCATGCGAGTAGCTGGGGAAGCGCCCCCGGGCCTCGGCAGAGCGAGACGGCAACGTGATAGAGATGCGGGGCGAGTTATAGGGAAGCTGAAATGTGTATATTCAGTTGCCACAATGCCACCACCTTCGATGGAGAGTGGAATGGGGTTTGACATATGCGTATGCGCGATGTCGACCGACAGTCACATCCGGTAGCGCGTCGCGCGCGGAAAGGAAGAAGGAGCGCCGCGGTACAGCCGCAGCCGATTCGCGGAGATCCGTCACTCGACAACTCCCTCCGCCCTCAGTCGTGCCATCTCCTCCGCGTCAAAACCGAGCTCGCCCATGAGCACCTCGTCCGTGTGCGCACCCAGGTCCGGGCCCGCCCACCGCGGCTTCGGGTCACAGCCGTCCAGCACTGGGAATGTCCCCTGCATCTTGACGTGCCACCCCTCCGCGTCCGCATCCACACCACCCAGACCCGCAGCCTCACCCCCCTTGCGCGGCACCCACACATCCTGCACCGCCCCCCTCGCGCGCACCTGCTCCCCCTCCACGACCTCGCGCACGCTCACCACCCGCCCCACAGGCACCCCCGCCTCCGCCATCCGCGCCGCCACCTCCCCCGCTTCCCGCACCCCCGTCCATGCCGCGATCGCCTCCTCGATCTCCCCCTGGTGCGCGACGCGCTGGTGGTTCTGCGCGTGCGCGGGCCCCGCGAGGTGCGGCGCGCCGATGAGGTGCATGAGGCGCGCGTAGATCGAGTCGCCGTTGGCGCCGATGACGATGTAGACGGGTGTGCGCGGGGCGGCGGGTTCGGGGAGGCAGGGTAGGCGTTGGTGGGGACGATGCCTGTCACGGAGGAGCCGGAGGGACCGCGGACCTGCGGGAGGAGGGGAGGAGGTGAGTATTCGGGTGGTTTGGGTGGAGGAGCGGAGGAAGTGTACCTTGCCCTTGCGGTCGTATTCGGGAATGATGCCCTCCATGAGGTTAAGCATGCTGAGAAGGCGTCAGTCTTTAATTGAGGAG
The DNA here is from genome assembly GCA_029281495.1 of Mycena filopes. NCBI lineage: Eukaryota > Fungi > Basidiomycota > Agaricomycetes > Agaricales > Mycenaceae > Mycena > Mycena filopes. The sequence goes on along the minus strand of JARIHR010000018.1, from coordinate 1,156,847 downwards.
GACAGACGAGGACAAGTACCTTTCCAGGATACTGACGTCGACTGTCGTACCGCCCGCCTGCCCGTTCTCCTTCTTCCTCTGTCTTTGCAGAAGGGCGAGCACCTGCCGATCCGTCAGGATGACATACAATTCGCTGGTCCGACAAACGCACCGTTCCAAAGGCGGCATGCAGCCCCGCAACCGAGTCCCCGAGGCTGATATTAGGGCGTACCGGAGGCCCACTCAGACCGCCAGTCTGGTCGTCGGGGAAGCCGTTTATGAAGCGGAAGCCTGATTCGGCCTCGCAGACAGAGGCGTACCCGGGGCGCGGGGCCCAGGGGCCTGTCTGTCCATAGCCGCTGACGCGGGTGTAGATGAGGTCGGGGTTGTGAGGGTGCAGAGACGCCGGGTCGAGCGACCATTTCTCGAGTGCTAAAGGCTTGTCAGCATGAGAGGACACAACGGCGACGGCACTTACTGCCGGGCTTGAAATTCTCGATGAGCACGTCGGAGCTGAGCGCGAGCTTTCGCACAATCCTGAAATCGATTAGCGTGGACCACTACAGATGTCCGACTCGGCGTGGACTCACTCCCGCCCTTGCACCGTATGGAGGTCAATCGCGACGCTCTTCTTATTCCGGCCGATGCTTCGGAACCAGGGGCTGCAGCCGTCGACATCCAGTTCACGCCAGACGCGAAGAGGATCTCCCTTCTTGGGCGCCTCGACTTTTATGATCTCTGCGCCAAATTGACTGGATTCATGAGTCAATGCGCTATGCCACGTAAAGACGGAGACGGTACCCAAGTAGTTGGCCAGCAAACGGGCCCGCGATGAGCTGACCGAGCTCCAGGACACGGATTCCTGACAGCGGAAGGTCGTTTCGATGACGAGATGAGCTCGAAAAAGCTGCACTGCCGGGAACTCCGATTACACGGGGCATTTTCGACCAGGGAGATCGCGCACCCGTAGAGAGCTTTCGGGACCTTCAAACGCATCCCCCCGTGAGCGTGTAGAAGTAAAGCCATGCCACTGCCAGATATTGAAAGATGTTGCGATTCTGCTTCAAAGAGCGAGATTCAGGGACACAGGGTGCAGCCAGCGGAAGCAGGGAAGAGTCTGAGAGTTCTCTATCTGGTTTCCGGAGCCTCTAGAGCCGTGAATGGCATCGACAGCGAGGAGGACGTTGGAGTCCGAAAGAGGCCGACGGGAACCTTTTGCCAAACACACGCAAACCCCTTCTCCTCTGTTGACCACTCCACCACTCCTCGCGGCCGTTTGTAACATGGTAAACTTCTCACTGGAATCCACACTCCCACCAAGAGCAAGAAAAACTGGAAGGAAAATCAAGAAGGTAAATTGTCTTGAAAAATCGTCCGACGGACGGTGACCGACGGTCCACCGGGCCTGGCAAACTTCTCCGAACAGCGTGGAACGGCAGAGACGCCGGCCACTGTATGTGCGTTCTCGTCTGGCAAACCAGTCTCGAGAAGACTCAATTCTTGCTGAATGTCGCCGAACAGCAATCGCACCACCCGACTCAATTCGCTGCTCGGGTCTCAAACCAGATTTCCCTGCGAGAGGACTGAATTCTCACTGAAATGTCGCCGAAGTACAACTGCACGACTTGGCTCAGCCAGCGGGACAAAATCGTCTGGAATATTGAACAGCATTCGAGAAAAGTTACAAGCGTACAAACATAGGAAGAACAGTCCTTTCAATCAATAAACCCGTCGTTCCGCCACAAAAGAACAATCCTTTCAATCAACAAACCCCTCGCTCCGCCACAATTGCCAGGCCTTCTCCTTCCTTTCCAACACTTCTGGATCAGCCGTCGCTTTGCACTGTTGTGAATCGAACCGATACGTCCCGTCGGGCCACTCCCCACCCGCAATGTAGTCCTCAAACTCCCGTCCGGTATACAGGCTGGCGAAGACCGCCCAACTCTCGCTCAAGGGCACCCGCAGCCCCTCGAAATCGTCCGTATATCCCCACGTCGCCGGCTCGTCGTCGTCCCCGGCGCTGTACGGGTGCTTGCAGATAACGCACGTCCCCGTCTTGAGGCCCAGATCGTCTAAGACCATCCATAGCTCGAACGTGAACGTCATCTCGTCGAGCTCGGCGGAATGCGCGTTCATGAACTCGTTGACCTCCTCGAGCGAGGCGCCGGCGAATGCGTTCTGGAATTCTGACGTGACGGGGGACGACGTGGGCGGTGGGGGCGTGGATGGGATCTCCGTGGTCGCGAAGAGCGTCCACTTGCTGTCCGCTAGATTCTCGCTGTCGACGAATCCTTGGATGAGGAGGAGCGCGCGGTTCACCGCCTGGGACGACATCGTCAGCGTCGGATCTTGGTCCGCCGATTCGACGACTGGTAATAAATCACCTTCGGGTCTGGCTCCACCGCTGTCACGAACATCGGCCACTGCAAATCCTCCGAGGGCGGCTGGACCTCAAGTTCTTCCTCCAGCATTGCGTCCGACCAAGGGATGAGCTCTTGAGGCTCCGACTGATGACGATGATGGACGGGATGGGAACGCCAACGCACCGTGGGCGGCTCAACTGATATACGCCAAGGCTCAAGGCAGTACAGACGAAGATCGCAACAGCGGGTTTACCATTTCGGTGGCAGTAAGTCCCCACAGAAGCCTCGTTCTCTTCCTTTTCAAGGAATTATTGGCCTTGCGGTGGGTCACATCTGTTCGACTACTCCCGCGAACGTCTTCTTCGTCTTCCAGATCGCTTTGGCCGAGATAACGGAGTTCATCTCTCGGGAAAGGTACCCGAACGTTCCGAATGTGCCCATCATGCGCGTCGCGGAAGAACATATGACAGGATAAAGCAGGAGGAAATTCGGGATAATCCGTCCCTTGTTCCAAGAGCAGTTAAACTGACGATCTAACAGAACGTTTCACCTTTACTCCACACCTCTTTGCCGGATAATCCGACGGGCGCGCGTGGGCGCAGTATCATCCCAATCCGCCGGCGTCGCTGATGAAAGCCGGAGTGGTTGACCTTGCCCTCGAGGAGTCTTGCCATTTTGCATTTCTGGTTCAATCGATGCTAATGGCCACGTTGACTGCAGAGCCGCCTAAGCCGACGTATCGATGCGCATACCCACCATCCCTCAGCTCCTTCAAGGCCTTCTCCCTCTCCATATCCATATCCTCCTCCGACTCTCCATCATCTCCAACGTCCGCCCGAAACGGCATCCACTTCCAACTCCACGCTGGAAGGCCAGAAACAGTATGGCATCCCGTTCAAGTCGAGTGAAAGCCGAGGGTTCGCATTCACCGTGGTCCATTCAAAACGGAGCGGCAATTATAACTAGATGGCGTTCCGAACTTGCTAAACACCGCCGACCACTTCCCGAACTTCAAGTTGTCAAACACCGCCGACAACTCAACAAATACGCACCCACACCAACCGTTCAGCAAAGAAAACCGAAATCAATGGCACGAACAAAAGGGTGAGCGGACTTAGGACTTAGGCTGATGCATCCGTGTCGGTCGGTCTGATAAACTGCAGGCCGCGGGCGTATACTGACGTGGAACTTGGCGAGTTGAATCCGCTGGACGATAATGGGATTCCCAACACCCAACAAGTAATCTTGAAGGTCATCTTCTCAACATCCGCACCAACCCTCTCCCTCTCCAGCCCAGACCCGCTCTTCCGACTGCTTGCAGACGTGCAGATATTCCATTCCTCGCGTCCCGGTTCCGCGATCACCATCAGCACCGATGGCACCGCACTGGACCCCGTTTGGGCCGTTCTTCTGGGTGCGTTCCTATTGAACAAGTAGCGAGGATAGAAAGATAGAACAAGATAATTATTGTGCTAAACTACGGGTCCTTATATACATGTTGAATACTTGTACTAGAATGTTCTACAGCAGTCGGGTAGGATCCACAGAGTGGCGTCGCACCATCTAGGACGTTCCCGCAACACTCCCCCTCGACGCCACGACCGATCCAAAAATCTTGGCGCGCAATGATTCGAACTTGGGCCGTGGCAAGGCCTTAGTTAGCATGTCAGCCAAGTTATCCTCGCTGGCGCAGTGGATTAGCCTGATCTCGTTAGAGATCAATCGCTCCCGCACAAAGTGGTGTCGAATATCGATGTGCTTGGAGCGCGCGTGGAAAACTGGATTATCGGCGAATTTAATGGCGGATTGATTGTCGACGTTGATGGGCGTGGGTTGAGAAGTGTCGAGACCGAGTTCAGAGGCTAACTGGCGAAGCCAAATTACCTCGCGGGTTGTATTTGCTAAGGCCATGTATTCAGCCTCCATGGTAGACAGTGCAACAGTCAACTGTTTGCGTGAACTCCATGAAACGGCGGCACCTGCAAATATGGTGATGTACCCGGATACGGAGCGTCGGTCCGATGTTTCCCCAGCCCAGTCTGCGTCGGAATAAATGTCGAAGTCTTCAGATTGGTTGTAGTGAAGAGCTAGTTGTGTGGTGCCTTTGAGGTAACGAAAGACACGCTTCAACGCGGTCATGTGCTCTTCGGCCGGTGATTGGGAGAATTGAGCCAAATACGCGACGGGGTGAGCGAGATCAGGTCGCGTGGCCACAGCCAAGTACATGAGCTTGCCGAGACCCGAAAGATATTTCTTTCGGAAAGTATCATCGCCGATACGAGAGTCGCCAGCTTCTAATTTCTGGAGCCGAACATTGGGATCAATGGGGGTGTGAACGGGGTTGCAGTCTCGCATGCCGAATTGCTCCAGAATACTGAGCGCATAATTATGTTGTGAGAGGCGGAGGGTTTGCGTAGCCGGATGGCGTGAAATTTCCATGCCGAGGATCTGCGAAATTTCTCCAAGGTCGGTGACGTTGAAAAGTTGTGCGAGCTCCCCCTTAATCCGAGTGATCTCCGAGGCAGTGGGCGCGAAGAGAGTCATGTCATCGACATGAACTGCGACGATGGTGGGCTGTGAGTCGGGGGAAGTGCGTCGGACGTAGACACACTGATCAGCAAGGAGTCGGGTGAATCCTAGCTTCTCGAATGCGCCGTTGAGCTTCTGGTTCCACACGCGGCCGGACTGTTTGAGTCCGTAGAGGGAAAGGTTGAGTTTGCAAACTCGACCGGTTCCATCGTCGAATTCGGCAGGCTGCTCCATATAGACTTCTTCCTCAAGCTCGCCGTTGAGATAGGCAGCTACAACGTCCATGCCGTGAATTTTGAGGTCGTAGCGGGTAGCGAGGGCGAGTAAGAATCGGAACGTCTCGAGCCGGATGGTAGGAGCAAAGGTTTGGTTGTAGTCGATGCCGGGGATTTGGAGGAAGCCTTTGGCTACAAGTCTAGCTTTCCACTTTGCTATGCGACGCAGCATGTCCCGTTTACGGCGGAATACCCACCGGCAGGGAATAGCCTTCCTGCCAGGAGGGAGGTGAACCTTGGTCCATGTGCCGAGAGTTTCAAGTTGGTTGATCTCGGCCTGCATGGCTTCGCGCCATTGGACCTTGTCGGGACTCGCCAGAGCTTCTTTGAGCGAGACAGGATCATTATCTACTTCGCTAGCAATAGCCTCGGTGAGGAACGCGAAGTCGGTGGTCATCACATGAGCGCGAGTGCGTCGGCCCTCGATGATATTGTCGGGGCTGATGGCACTGTTAATATCCCTCGGAGCTTTAGGAGCGGGGGATGGGGACGAGGAACGCGACTCCGGTAATGGTGTAAGAGGCGATGTGGGGCGTGATGCTGAATCGGAGTGGGAAATTGAAGGTGGATCCTGATTTGGTTCCGACGAAGTTTTCTCCTGTTGCTTGTCATTAGCCTCTTTCTCCCCCTCAAGCGAAGGAGGAAACGAAGCTGCAACGACATAGTAGTTGTCTGGAAGGGGGAAATGGGGTTCCTCGAACGTAACGTTCCGAGAAGATTGAACGAGTCCGGATTTGGGGTTATAATACCTGAATGCGCGGGAGTGCTCGGAAAATCCCATGAACTGGAATCGCCGCGCGTTAGGCATGAGTTTGTGATGTTTGGTGTCCTGGTGAAGGACCCATAGAGGCGCTCCGAATGGCTGTAACGACCCGATGTCTGGTTTGCGCTTCCAGAAGGCTTCGTACGGTGTGATGTTTCGATGCCGAAGTGCCTTCACCGGAGAACGATTCTTGATGTAGCAGGCGTGGGCGACAGCCTCCGGCCAGAGGTAGATGGGCAGTTTAGCTGCAAATAGCATGGCGCGGGCGTAGCCCAATAGCGTGCGATTGAGGCGCTCAGCTACCCCATTCTGGGAAGATGAGTAGGGCGCTGTGAGTTCCCAGTCAATTCCTTGGGAGTCGAGCCAGTCAAGAACGTCGTCGTTGACATATTCCTTGCCGTTGTCGAAGCGGAGGCAGCGTGGTTTGCGGCCTGTCTGGGTAATGATGAATGCGACGTAATTCTGGACAGCTTCGAGAACCGTCTTTCCTCGTTTATTCTTGAGGAATTTGAGTCGCGAGTTGGAGGTGGCGGCATCTGTGAAGGATATGAAGTAATATTCGCCACGAAGACCTCGTGTGTGCGCCGGACCCCAGAGATCAGTGTAAACCATGTCACCGATATCGGTATACTCGCGGCGGGCCTCTTTTGGAAAGGATTTGACGTGTGCCTTCCCTTCCAGACAGTGAGTGCACTGGTGAGGCTCAGAAGATTTATCAACTTCCATGCCATCAACCATACCGGACTTCTCGAGTTTCTCGACGGCGTCATGGCTCATATGGCCGAGCGCGGAGTGCCAATCATCCCAGGTTCGAGCGGGATGGGCGAGGGTGTGCTGGGATGAGGCGCGAACACGGAGGCGATACATGTGCGAGACCTTGTCGCCAATTGCGACAACAGTCCCGTTGCGGGATAAAATCTGCACGGTGTCACCATTAAATTTTGCGCGGTAACCTGCATCAGTCATTCTGGCGAGGGAAATGAGGTTGAAGGGCGCGTCAGGGCAGTGGATAACGTCGCTGACGGTCCCTGCGCGCGTTGCATTGCCAAGAACATAATCGAGGCTAATTGTGCCTCGACCGATGCCAACGGATTTGCCGAAGCCTTGAATTACGTGGTCGCACGCGGTATAGTGGGTAAAATCTGCTTTATTGCGGGCTATGGACCGGGTACATGCGCTATCTAGAAGCCAATCGTCAGGAGAGAGCTTGTTCTGCGCACCCTGGTCCGCAACACATGCGAACGCAAAATCAGTGGAGTCGGATTCCGATTCGGACGACTCCGAGGCGTCGGCAACGTGAGCGCGAGAGGATTTCTGGCGGCGCGGTGGGAAGCGGCGGCGCGAACGGCTGTCGTTATCGCGGCGTTTGCTGTGATTGTTGTTGTCGCGGTCACGGTTCGAGGGGTTCCCAGACTGCGACTGCTGAGGCTTGAAGCCTGGCTTGTCGTGGTCAGGAGCAATGTGGCCAATCAGGCCGCAACGGTAACATTTGGCGGTGGAGCGATCGACGGCGGGCAGCGCCGTGGACTGAGTTGCACGCTCGTTGAGCCGGGCAACTTCGGAGAGGATGCGGGCGATGAGCTTCGACGAGTCGGCGAGTATGTCCTCAGGGATGGATGAGATGAATGGGTTCCAGGATTCTGGAAGCGACGTGAGTAAGGTGACAGAGAAGTCGGTCTCGGAGATGGTCTGTTTAAGGTTGACCAGCTCGGATTGGTAGGAGCGCATCAAGCGTATGTGCTCCTCGATGTTGCCGTCCTCGGGGCACTGGGCGCGGAAAAACTTGCGCCGGGCGAGGACAATTCCTATTGGACCTTTAGCTTCGTACATGGTCGCCAAAGTCTGCCACGCAGCTTTAGCCGATGTCGCGCTGGAGATGTATACGAGCACGTCGTCGGAGACGCGCAATCGAATGGTGGATAGCGCCTTACGGTCGCTCTTCTTCCAGGCCGCAACCTGGGAGGTATCGTTGGGGGCGGCGGCCGTATCCTCGACATAATCATCGAGCGACAGGTCGGTCAAGATGTCGTACATCTTGATCTTCCAGACGCCGTAGTTGTCGGCACCCTTCAGAGGGTCGATACGGTAGGCGGATGTGTGGTGGTCAGACATGGTGTGCGGAGGAGACTCGACGCAGTGGTGGTGCGGTGCAAAGTGCGGATCAAAGCCCTAGGCGAGCGAAGCTCTAGCAAAAGGGGATACGACGCGGGTGCAGTGGATAGGGGTTGTCTTCTGTTTTCTAGTAGGCGGGCGCGGGGCCCATAACCTATTGAACAAGTAGCGAGGATAGAAAGATAGAACAAGATAATTATTGTGCTAAACTACGGGTCCTTATATACATGTTGAATACTTGTACTAGAATGTTCTACAGCAGTCGGGTAGGATCCACAGAGTGGCGTCGCACCATCTAGGACGTTCCCGCAACAGTTCCACCTCGAGAGCATGTCCGGGCCGGCGGGGAAAGGCCCGATGCTCCTCACAAAAGCATACCGTCGAAGAATCAGGCACCAAAAGTCCGAAAACAGGGACTTGTTACGAGATCCTGACTTCAGCGGCCTCGGATTCATTCCAGTTCCTGCGTCCGGCTCGACCCGCGGGGAGATACCGCTCCCTCTCGACAAAATCCTGCAGCAAACAGAATTCCTTGATGGCGAGGCGGGGAATCTGAAGGCGGGGATGCGATACCGTGTGTGGATGAAGAACGACCTGCTGTGCGTCGGGGGTGACTCGTATTTGGGGGACTTGGCCGGCGAACTGAAGGACAAGAAGCTGTCAAGTTATGGGCGTCTGGGTGACGACGACGACGATTACGGTGAGTATCTCTTGGGGTTCGCAGCAGAGGTCCTCGCTGGGGATGGCTGGGCATTACAGTTACCGCTCATGCCAGAGACGCGCGGAAACGTCGGGCGGTTTGGGCCTGTAATCGAGTTTGTGGATTAGTCTGTATTGTTCACCACGACTCATCTAGGAGGGGGAGAGCCATTGATAAGGACATTCCTAGCATAGTGTCGAGGAAACGGTTTCTCGCCAGGAAGATAAAGACGACCACGAAAAGCTACGTTGCATTACGCCGAGTATGATTTCCGACTGGGCAGCAGAAAACAGCGAGGGTCCGTTGGAGAGTCTGCATTAGGGCAGGCGCGAAGAGGAATTGGCCCGTGTCCGCGGTTGAGGAACATTGTTGAAACCGGGAGCCATTTGGGTTGCTTACAGAGTCGCGAAATTCTGCGCATTTAATACTCCTCGTTTCATCCCGAAGTAATTTTAAATGAAAAGAACGATTGACTCTCGACAAATATATATCAACCTACACAGGATCTGCAAGTAGTTTCGTTCGTTCGTTCAATACGGGCCAACGTCCAGCTCTGTGCCCTCCAGCGGTGAAAAGTTAGACGACGGCGGATAGACTAGATTTATCACCAGACCGTCAGTAATGTCCTCGATTGCCAACAAGACATTAAACTGCCTCTGGCGCCGGAGGGAGCAGTCGAAGCGCAGGAGCGGAACGACCTCCCGCGCGTGCTGCATTTTAACTCGCGTCCGGATAAACGACACGATCATCGCATCGTTCATATTGGAGAATTGCCTCAGCGTGAGTATGCGGAGGCTCGGGCACAACGGTGCAAGCAGATCGAGAAGCCCAGAATTTATCGTGGCAGTATACGGCTCCTCCAGCATACACAATTCCACCAAGGAAGGCATATCAGCGAGCACGCTCTGCAGGCTGCCGCTATCGAGCCTATAGACATTGAGTTTGAGACACTCGATATTGGTGGGCGAGGAGGGGAACAGGCTGGCGGCAAGTATGCCGTGGGGGGGGAGGCTCTGGTGCTGGGTCGTTACAGAGAACGAACGCAGCGCGGGGAGCGTGAGGTGCGGCAGAAAATGGGGGCCGTCCGGAAATACGCGGAGGTGGGTGACTGCGAGATGGCGAAGATGCGGAAGGTGGACGAGGGGATGGAGTTCCGGTGCAGTTCGATCAAGTACGATCTCGCAGGTCTCTAGCAACGGGCATTGGTGGAGGATCCCAAGAGCCTCGTTGTACTCGAGGGCGGTGTAGACGTCGCTAGAAAGCTTCAGGTGTGTCAGGAAGCCTAGAGAGAGCGAGTTTTTCAGGACGCAGTCCGGGGTGGAAAGCTCGGCGCTCCGAAGACTCGTGGTGGCGAAGAAATTCAGCATTCCGGTTGGATCTGCGGCCCATCGGATGTTGCCCTGCTTGAGTGCGATGCTCTTGAGCAGGGGAACGTCCTCGGGGGTGAGAGACCCAAAGTGGGAGTAATCCGAAACGGTAAGCTGTATATTCCGCCATCGGGGAGCGACGGCGAGAAGCGTGCAGAAGAGCGACGAGACATCGCAGTCGGCGTCGGATGTGCGGGAGTAGACCAATGAGACGTCGAGGGGGACGCTGCCCGACCTCGAGACCCACGTAGTCACCAGGTCTGTCAGGATCTGGACTTTCTCCGGGTTGGGGATGACGATGTGAATTGCAGCCCAGAGCCGGGGCGTTGTGAGAGCAACATCGCGCCACGCTTTCGAGATCTGGCAGAGGAGGAGCGGAGCCTCTGTGCCAACGAGTGCCGGGTTCCTGCTAGATGGAAGTGTCGCCATGAAGATACTTCGGATGATATCTTCGGGCAGGCGGCGCGCAGGAGACATCAGCACAAGATGAGGGTGAATAAATTCCCTCAGCTCTTCGCGCCGCTTGTCGGCCTCGTCAATGAGATACTGGAGACGGTCGATTTCTTGTTGGATCCTTTGTAATTCTTCACATGGACCCGCAAGCAGAGTGCGTATGTCGGCGCATTCCGCGTCCGAGAGCACTGCGTTCGTGTGGAGGATGTCGTTGAAGGGTGATTGCATAGAGCTATGAATGTGAGCCAACACTGTAACGCTTTGAGCACTCTTTCACTCACAAATCCAGATTCGACGCGAACGAGGTGGTGGGAGGAGGCTCGCCTCGTGTAGTCTGGTACTTGTGCTCATGTGCAGGTCTCGGATTGTTCCGTTGATTCAAACAAGTTGATTGAGTTCCTTTCGCAAGGTATGACTTCCGAACCCCAGAATGTTGCGACTTTGTCAATGGTTGCAACTTATGGCTTTGTGAACCTTCAGCGTACGGATGCAGCACGTTCAATGTTTGTAGAAATCCAGAGCGAACGAAGTTGCCCATGAGTTGACCGAGACGAAGGGTGGCAAAAAGGCAAGATTGATGGATGTCGGCGGTTGGGGGGAAACCCGAGTCGCTCGGGCGGCTTGCAGAGCTTTCCATATAAGTACACGTGCATGGTCATGGGCTTTTAGTAGGGTCGACTTTTATTCCCACGGTTGAAACCGTCACGGTTCAACCGAATCTGTCATCGTTTGTCGGAGATGGAACAAATACAAGGTTTCAAGGTGTCCCATTGACCTACGAGGACCACAATACATTAATCGAGCTCGTTACATTACGATTGAGGAGGTTGTGGGCGTGGTCGCCCAGAGGTGTATTAATCATTGGAGGTATGGTGCGCCACAATTTGTTCGCTGGGTTTTCGACCTTGAACGCCCGTTTCCGTGCTCCGAAGAAAAGGCATGCCCTTCATTTCAACCACAAATCGACCATCAATCATATAAAACTCGCATTTCAACACAGTCTCAAATCTAGTACATCTGTTCGCCTACGCCTTGTCTTGTTAAAATTCTTACACTAATTTCCGTCATTGCGGCACTGGAACATCCTACTGTATCAGACACTGCACCCCAGAATGGATAAGAAGACTCACGCAGACGGAAATAACATCGTTCCCGCAGCTCCCAGAATTAGGATCGGTGCGGCAGGCGTAGCTAAATAAATGGATAGGTTCAGACTCCGTATAACACCACCAAGGGCGGGGACTTACACAAGCCCGTTGCTGGTGTAGCTGTTAAAGATGACCGGCGGGGGGCTGCAGCCAAAGATGCCCGAGTCGCACGGGTTCCCGCTGGTCGAGGTCCCGCCGACAACATTGCAGTTGTCGTCGTAGACGTTCCCTACACACTGAATCAGATTCATTCGTTGAAGGGTTCACCTCCAGGGGCTTACAACGATTGTAGCCGTTCCCTTCGCCGATGGCGTTCCCAATCCCGAAGTTGAACCCGGGACAGATGGCGCTCACGGTGGTGGCAAGGGAAACGAGGAGGGTGATGGAGAGGGTGGTCTTCATAGTGCTGGACGTTGCTTTGGGTGCTATAGTGAACTGGGTGTTGCCTTCTCGGTGTGTACATTTTATAGTCAGAATTTGGGGCCTAGATCACGCTCGGCGAAGGGACAGGTAGGTATCCCTTCACCGCGCACCGCGCATTCTGATCGGGCGTTGTTCCAATTCCTACCACTCCTGCATTCATTACACAGGGTTGAAAATGCTACGCCCGCCCAATTACCGTGTTAATTTTTCGCAGCCGCTTCGGCACCAGTAGAACCCAACACGACGCGGGTTACAATCCTCTGCCCGCGTATATAGGTTGAATTGGTGCAGGCCGCGGCTGCGGGATTCCTTACCACAAGGTGGTGTCGCCCAGAGGCGGACCGCTTTCATCTGACGCCACTGGAGAATTGCGACCAGAAACGAACGGATATTTAAGCAACACGAAGAGCACGGAATGTTCTCTCTAAAAGGTAAATGCGACTCCCGAGATAAATATTTCGGGTTCAGGGAAATCCCTTTTTCTCCATTTCTTTTGCGTGAGTGTTTTGTACGGCTTGTTGCATTTCTATGGGCACTATACTGTCTCATAAGTACCTCAAAATGGAGATCTATTTTGGTTATTCAACCCCGAATTCAGCGCCATCGGCTCCGCGCGATCCCGCTGCACACGTTCGTCCTGTGCGAGTCTGGTTTTACCTCGATGTTACTCAGGTGTTCGGTAGCCACCTCCAACCGCCCGCATCTCGTGGCGTATGCCCGAGGAACCGGAATCAACCGTTATATTCTCGGCGGCGCGCGTCCAAACTTACTTCCCTAACCTGGCCACCAGACTAGCCGTTGGGATATCAACCGAAGCAGTGTTTCCGCCACTGCAGCGGGTGCTCGTCACCGCTGCGCTTCCTCTCTCATTCACTCCGACCCACCCTCCCCAAAGCAGGGCCGCGTTCGGGAAACAGTGTTCCTCCTGTTGGCGCACCCTGATCCCGTACCAGGCTAATTACCTTCATTGGTACGGAGACGGCAGACCGTTGTATGCATAAACTATTAATCTATCAGACCTCCGCGGGTTTGCAGAGGGTCACAGTTGGGCAAGTAAACGCAACATAGGGGAGTACCCAAAATACCACCGCAGCACCCACAAACTCGGCCCGTCTATTTTTCTGCCGCTGCGCGGCCGCACTTTGGAGCCCAGGTACATAGACGGTCGGCCTACTACATAGGCTGATTGTCGTAGAATTTACCGCACATTTCCGGACACACATAATAGTTGCGAGATTCGGGCCTTTCAAACAAACGGGAGCGTGATTCAAACAAACCGGATCGTATATGTCAAAGAACCTTCACTGCAGTTGAGCAATCAAGCCGATTTCGCCACTGAGTGGCTCAACTGCGACCGCTCGCAATGATGCACCTGCACTGTTTCCCATCCAATCCAGGTTTACTCACCACATCAACATAATCATCCAGCGTTCTCTCCGTCCCGCCACGCATCATGTGCATCTGAAGTTAGTCGTTCTTTAGCAATATCAGGACGCGGGATGTGAATCTGGACGTATACGTACCCCGAAGTCAAACGATTACAGTTCAGCCGCAGCGCTGCCTCAATTCGACAGGAGCGGTGCTTGCGCCTAAGGACGAGCAGCACCGGGTATGTCCTTGGCGCCGGATCCCTGATCCACCGACGCAACTGCGAGAATCTTCTCGATGAGCACGAGCTGCGTCCCCGAAAGGGCGACGTCTACCTGGGCGTGCTAGGGCGTGCTTCACTGGCTAAGGATTAAAGAAGTCGTGTACTTCTCGGTGCATCAGCGGAAGTGAGCAGATCGCACGAAGGTAATATAGGCACCTTGGAACTCGACCATGCCCTTTCGACATGCTCCGGAAAATTCTGTGTCCAGTGCTAAACACCGTGGGTAGCAGGGCCTAACAGCCAAGGTAGACAAACCTTAAACTTTCAAACAGTGCGCTCGACGGCTTGTCTTGTCTAGCGGCGAAGAGAGTCGGTGGCCCATGTTGGCAAACGCATTGGGTGGGAGACACCTCACGAAAGATATTGTGTCGCAAGGAGACGTAGAATGCGGCCTGTGAGCTCATCAGCACGCCGTTGAACACGACGTTGTGGAAAATCCTCACCGAGTAAAAGCAGGGTCGACATAGCTGGGGGCCGCTATGGCCTTCACATGAAGGCCCTACTTGAAACACCTAATAATATCAGCGTACGCTCGGCGGTCAAGTTGAATTACTTACCTTGAGTCCGGCCTCTGAGTCTCGCAATCGCTCCCCCACGTTCAATCAGCGCGAATGCAGGAGATACTGTATGACGAGAATCAGCGAGTGAACCGAAACGAGACTCCAATAACTCGAACAACTCACCCCTTGAGAGGCATTCACAATTGCCTTGCCGTGGAGGCGTTTGAGACTGTTGCCGCATGCAATTTGCGACGCGGCGATGAGGTCAAGGGCATAAAATCTTGCCATCATCATCTTGTCGGAGCGCTTCACCAGAGCGGCTGCTCGCACCCGAGTCGCATCGCACGACCGCAGCGCATCCAAGAGTGAATTGAGCCTGGGAGACACAAGGCGTGGTGGCAGGAAGCAAAAGGCGCGAAGTTTGTGTCAGTTTGCCTTTTGATCGATCTTCCCACGGTGGTCTTCTGCTTCCTGCCACCACCTTCGTTGCTTCGAGCTGGCCACGAGCACTTGAACTGGAGCTGGACTGGAGCTGACGCGCGGACGGACTCCCACAACCACGACCGAAAATACACAGCACACAGACCATGGAACTCAGTAAACCTCGCGTCTTTTCACGGCAAGGCCCCGATGAAACGGCGAGTCCGAACCGGCGTGTTCTGCCGCATGAGATTCAGAAGCGCTCCCAACCGCCAGTGTCGAGCCAGAGGCTCAGCTACCCCCTCATTCCAAGACCAGACCACCAATCGCAGGGCGTCGCTGGACCCGAGTCGTCGGAAAGGTAAGTAGTATTGTTATTAACGAACGGGATTGAAACAAGCAATCAGTCGATTGGGTATACTCATAAATGTCGGAATGAACTTCAGCTACAGCTAAGCCGCCGGCAGCGTCTTCTCAAACCACTTCACCGCCTGCTTGAACGCTCCCTCGAAGCCCTCCTTGACGTCGGGGAACGCGAGGTTGGGGCGTGCGGCGAAGCCGTGAGCTAATCATCGTCAACGTCAACATCTGCGTTCATTGAACAAATTCAAAGGAAGAGCGCACCGGTGCCCTTGTAAGTCTCGATCTCATACTCCACAAAGTCGGCGCTGTCCTTCCGTCCGGCGTAGAGCGCCTCGATCTCAGCCATGCGCGCGGGGGTGAGGCCCATGTCGTCTACCGCGTGTGTGTTAGCAGCTATCTGGGGGAAAGGGAAGGGAAGGGAGTGACGCACCCTCGGCGCATGCCCACGCCGTCGGAGCCTTGATGGCGCGCAGCTGGGCGTCCTTGGGGGGCGAGGGGTGCGCGAGGACGATACTCTGGAAGAGGTCCGTGCTCGCGCCCACACGCAGTGCGATGCCGCCGCCGAAGCAATAGCTGCGCAGGGAAACTTGTGATCAATGGGAATTCCAAGCACGGACGTGGAACGCACCCAATCGTGCCGATCTGTTCGTATTTCTTGGTCTCTTTAATCGCCTTGACAAGCTAATTGCGCGCGCAGTGAATACGTGAGCTCGAAGACCGGGCGCGCGACGTACGGAAATGGTGCGAGCGTCGACTACGGAGGGGCGATTCCTGATGAGGCCCGGAAGACTCGGCAGGATGGTGAAAACGAGGACCACCCAGTCCCACACCGACAGCTTCTGGCCCGCTTTTTGTGGCAGCACCTGGGAGATTTGTTCGTTCAACGACGACAAATGAACGCAGAGTCAACACACACCTTGTCCAACTGCTCGACGGTCGCGGGTGGATGGCCGTTGAAGAAATCAGGGACCCAGACATCGCACTTAAGCCGCTCAGCGAAAGAGTCTGCGAGGATCTTCGAGTTTTTTAGGGGGAGGCCGAAGATGTCGGTCAGGAGGACGATAGCGCGTTTGTTTGTGCCAGTGCTGCCCTCAGGAGCAGCGGCAAAGTAGGCGCCTTGGTCGGCGATGACACCGGTGGGTTCTCCGTCGAGGACAGCGCCTCTGAAGCAGTCGGGGCAGCTCATGGTGGTGAGAGCGAAAGAAGGACTTTTGGAGTAATTATAGGCGCGGTGAATCCCGGGCGGATGCGATCCGACGGATTGGTCAACCCGTGGACGTGGTCGCCGATTTCGCCGATGCCATTCAATGTTCGCCTCGCAGGACGCACGCGATTCAGGGAATATTGGTTCCTGGCCTGCAGCTGTAATCTGAGTCGACTGGAGGCGGGTTGTTGGTTTTCGTAGACCGCAACTCTCCACGTGGATCCTTAAGGGGATCCGACTCCCACTGCATCATTGTTCCGTTGATTTGAACCAATGTTCGGTTCGCAAGTATAGAATCGCGTTTCATACTTTGGGGTTTTACGCGCTCCCGTTATTGGCTACGATTTCACCACGAGGAGGAGGTAGTATTACTGCGGAGGTCCCGATAAGGAACAAGTAGGCACTGTACCCACATAAGTACATGCATTGTATGTATGCTACAATTGTCAACACTGAACAGCTCGGTCGCTGTGATCGCATAAGGCCATGATACTTAGTCTCACAAAAAAACTTGGAAGACGGGGGATAATTTACGGATTCCTGAACACGACGGGGGAATTTGTAACAAAGCTAGTACAGTGAAAACAAACTCGCCCACACCTTGACCGCCTTCCCGAACGACACGAGCCTAACTAGAAAGTCGTAGGTTGATTTGTAGCTCCGGGCCCTCGCCGGCGAGTCGCAGTTTGCAAGGCAATGCATGAACTGCTCCCTGAGCGTCCCCAGCAGTCGAACAAGGCATGAAAATTGAGAAAATGCCGAGTCTGGTGAACCTGGATGAGCTTCTGTTAGTCGTGGAGGAGGGACTTAAAAGGCTTTGGCTTACTGTCGATTAGTGTTGCCGCGGTCAGGTTCTGAACCGATTGTGAACCTGAACCGGACCTGAACCGGACCCAGGTTCAGGTTCAGTGGCTGTGAGGTTCACCGAACCGAACCTGAGGTTCAGTTCGGGGTTCACAAAATTTGAGAAATTCTTGAACCTGTTCGAACCGGTTCGAACTCATCCGAACCTCAAGGGAATTTCCAGCTCCGACTGCTGAGAAATTGGACAACAATAACATCATATGGGGTCTAGAAAGTTGTTTGGAACCAAAAATCGTGGTGGGGTACATGGTCGGACCACCGACACTCCAGATTTGGTGCTGCTGGGTGGTGAACTCTTGCTTGCAGAACCTCTAACTGCCTATGACACACCAAATATTGCATTGAGAAACCTGTTACAGAAGTAGACTGGCTCAGGTTTACCATCTCAGTCCCATTTTCAACTAGACGCTACAACAGTAATCTCGTACCTTGTTTGTTGTATATATAGTCGAACTGCATTGTTCAGTCGTTCAAGTTTTCAACGATTATAACTAACAGTGAGCAGAGTCACCACATGGAATACTGGCATAGCCAGTGTAGTTCTATTCAACAAGTCAACATGACAGTAAGTTGTGGAAATAATATGAATTTATCTTAGAGCTTTTCTGACATGTTTGAACCGTGGGAAGGAAAATTGGTTCGAACCCGTTCGAACCCCTCCTGAACCTGAACCGAACCCCATGGAACCGCGAACCTGGGTCCGGTTCGAGGTTCGGGAATTTTGCTGAACCGGACCGCGGGTTCAGTTCGAGGTTCGGAAAATCTTGGTCCTGAACTGGACCGAACCGGACCGCGGCAACACTACTGTCGATGACAATATCAGAGCGCCGTAAAGGTGGGCGGCCTTCAATATTCAATTGCCGTAGATGTTCTCGAGCTCCTCGTCAGTGGTAATCTCGCCTGCGCTCCCCGTTCTGCGAGGGAGTTACAAGCTCGAGCCTCAAGCGCCGTCGAGCGATTCGAATTCCGAGGCAATGGTGGAGGGGATCAAAGCAACATTGATCCCCGGCATTTTGATCCCCGCCCGCCTTGCGGATTAACAGGCCACAATGCCCATCCTCCTCTTCCCAAACTCCCATGTCCGAGCCAGAAAGCCCCGACGCAAGCTTCTCCCCATCCGTGAAGGACCTCCTCGCCGCTCGCGACGCGCTCCTCTGTCTTCTCCCCCTCGAACTCGTCTACATCCTCCTCCACCTCGCCGAATACTGGGTCCAGGACACCACAGACCGCGTCGAGTACCACGACATCCACAACCCCAGCACGCACAACGCGAACGTGTGCTACCTCCTTGCTTCTCCCATACGACCACTCGACGCAGAGATGGAGCGTCTGAAAATCATGCGTGTGGTATTCACGACGGTGAGCCACGACCAGGGGTGGGGCGGGGAGTATGGGACGCAGGGGACGTACCGCCAGAGTTACACCTGGTTTGAGGCTGCAATTCTCCGACGCCCTCCTGCCGCATCGGTCGATTCCGACTCCTCGATAGCGCACGCACCCGACGCGGACACGGGCATGGAGTACGACCCTGCATTCGAAGTCGCAAAGGACGACGATGCCGAGGGGAGTCCGAGCACACGCTGGCTGGTACAGCGCAACGTCGTTGCCGCGGGTAACTTCCGCCAACACAGCGTTGCTTGGCCTGCACCTGCGCCACCGGCACCGGCGGACTCGGGCGCGGGAGCTGGCGCAGGGTTCGTCGAGCGGCTTGACGCTGGTGATGTGATCGCCGTCGTTGCACGCGCCATAGTGCGTTCATTTCCATTCAGTTCAGATGTTTATATTCCGTTGACTGATTGATACGATTGAAACAAGTTCCACTCCCTACCACCATCATCTATTTCTAAAGTCTCGATTGTGCACCTCTCCCCACCGCGGACACTTCCAGAAGTGCTCCCAAGGTGCTCGAGAGTTTGCGTATATCGTTGCACTGCGACCTAGTGGTGCTGCTCGGGTGAAAATAAAATAAAATAAAAACCCCAGGCCAAATAGACGAAGCTATCGTGAATCGTCCCCTTGTTCGTGCACTTCCCTGAAGCCACGGCTCCGGCTGGTAGACGCAGCGCGCGTACGCGACTTCTATTGTCGAGAGTCGAGAGTCAGACCCCGGCGGTGGAGCTCTTTGCTCCTCGACTCGTCTCTGTCCATCAATTCCTCTCTTGCGTAATTCCCCTTCCGTCCACTACTCAGGACCACGTGCAGGGCTGCATAGTGGGTCGCACGCCTCACGGGTGCGGTATAAAATCCACAACTTCTGGATTTTACCTCCTGCTTCCTACGTCCTAAAAACCCAAATTTTCCCAAATCCAAACTCTCGCTCCCGTCTTCACTCTACCCTCCTTCATTCCCAATGTTCTCCCCCGCTCCTCTCGTCGCTTCTTACCTACCTACCTACCTACCTACCTACCTACCTACCTACCTACCTACCGACGCTTATCATCGTTCCTACCTTCGCCGTCTCGGCAGAGCCACTCCTCGCTCCGATTGCCGGTGACGCCGCCACGGCCCTTTCCACTTTGGTCCAGTCTGCCTCCGCGATCACAGCGGAGGAAGCAGCTGTTGCCAGCTCTCTCACGGCTGCAGGCTCTTTCTTCGACGACGTCGACGACGAAGTCGACCTCGAAGAGTTCTTCGCCCCAGCCACAGCCCCAGCCCCCAAGGCCAAGGGCAAAGCAAAAGCAGCTCGCCCGGCGTCCCCTCCCCCTGCCCCAGCCCCAGTGGCCACCCCCAAGGCTGCGCCGAAGGTGGCCGCGACCCAGCCTGTGCCCTCTAGCGCCGCTGGGCCCTCCCAGCACCCCCTCCTCGGTCGCGTGGCCTTCACCCCGTCCGAGAAGCCCAAGAATGGGCGCTTCACCAACGACGCCCACATGCGCAACCTGCGCAACACCGACTGCCTCGCCGTGGCGGTTACCACCAACCACGACCAGATAGGGTCCTTGAGGGTCGAAATGCGCGAGGGCTTCGAAGGTGCGTCGTTACACACCTCGAGCTCCCCCCCATTTCTAACTTACTCTGCAGGATTTAAAGCGCAGCTCATCGGGTTGGCCGCCGACCAATCCGAGTCTTCCCCCACCTTCCACTCCAACGTCGCGGGGGATATTTCCTCCCTCGTCGCCGCCTCGAACCAGCACACGGCTAACGGCGTACGCATGGCTACTGTAGTCGACGACGCTCTCATGCGCACCCGCAAACTCGAGGGCTCCCTCGACGCCCTCACCGCCGTCCACGCGACTCTCAACTCCCACGACGCTACCCTTAAGGCCATCCTCGATCGCATCAGCGCCCTGTCGGGTTCCGCACCTCCTGCGCCCTCCCCCGCGAACGCCGCGCTCCTCGCTGTCGGTTCGAAGCGCCCGCGCGACTACGACACCTTCGAGGAGCCCACCAAGCGTCTCCACGTCGCTCCGGGCCTCATGGCCCCTCCCGCGTTCGCTCTACCAGTTGCCCCGCCGGCTCCTGCTTTCGCAGCCCCGGGTTTCGGACCGCCGGCTCCTGCCCTCGCACCCGCGGGCTTCACCCTCCCCCTGCCCACCGCGCCATCGGCACTGCCGCGCGCGCCCCCGTCGTCCAACCCCCCTCGCGTTCACGTCCCCCCCACCCGTGAGGTCCTCTTTGGTCCCATGAACTGGGAGAACAATCACAAGAACACCCCCCGCCAACTCATCCTCAACGTGCTCGCCAACGTAAACATGCGCAGTGCCCGGTTCTCCGCCCGCAAGGGCGACGACGACCAGACCGCTGTGCTCACCTTTGACGCCGACGCCGTTGCCCAGTGGTTCATCGCCACCTGGAATGCCAGCTCGCGCGTCGGCTTCGAGATCTGCATCGCACACTCCGCCGCCGCTCCTTTAAATACCTAAGGGCAGCTCATCACCCCCCTTCCTCATCTTCTTTTACTTTTACCTCATATTCGTCGACGTCGTCTCCTCCCCCCGTACCTCCCTCGCGCCCGGCGCCTCCTCTATCCTCGCTATCCCCCTCGGCGTCGTCGCCCTTACCTAATCACCCACCATCCATACAAAATAGATACAATGTTGTCTCGTCCCCTGCCGCCCCGCATCCCCCCCTTTTATTACCTTCTACCCACCCTCTTGATACCTCCCAGATAGTTTCTATCCTTAGTTGGAATATCAATGGATCTTTTGCCTTAAAGATGAGCTGCCCCGACTTCCGCAAAAAATTAGAAAACTACGACATAAATTTATTCCAGGAAACCCATTTACGTCCTCAGCAGCACGACGCAGTCGACGTTCCGCTAGGCTACACTCTGCTGTCGCGCACCAGACGACCCAAAGCGTCCTTTAGCAAGTCTTGGGGTGGCGTCGCAATCCTAATTCGCTCGACAATTCCCTACAAACTCAGAGAAGACCTATCGGGACCCGACTTTATGGTGATCCAAATTGGGAAGCACTTGGTATACAACGTCTACCTGCTACCGGACTCGTCTCAGTGGGCTGGTGTGCTCGACAAAGACCCTTGCGACGCGCTAGAAGCTTCTCAGGCTTTGGCCTATGCAGCCGAGTTCGAAGTGTCTATTCACGGCGATCTCAACGCGCGAACGGGTTCAAAACTCGCTTGGCCTACGGACCCCCCTCGCGTGTCAATGGATAAGGCTGATCCTTCACCTCGTGGCAACTGGCTTTGCACCATGCTCGGGGATTACGATGTGGCACTCGTGAGCGGCGCAACCTGCTTCGGCCCAGAAAGCGGTAACTTTACCTCATTCCAAGGGAAAACCGAGTCCACCATGCGCAAAACAGTCATTGACTACGTCGCCTGCTCCAAACGCTGCTTCGATAAAATTGTGGGTTTCTCCGTCTGCGATCGGGTCCCGAGGTACGATCACGCAGCAACACTCCTGCACATCAAGTTGGATTTTGAACCAGGAACCGTGTTTGCCCGCCCCGCCAAAAAGCGCAAGGTTGAGATCACCCTCCCAGCCGACTCCGAGCTAGACAGGCTTTTCATCGCAACCCTGGAAGCCGGAAAAGATTCAGAGAAGAAGCTCTTAGCGCTATACGGTCCCGTACTCTCAGTAACCGCGGCGCTGAAAGTCACGGTCCATGGTACCTGCTTGAAGGCCGGTAAACTATCAGCGTCGGCGGCTGCTGCTGCTTATTGGGGACAGAATGCACGTCTCAACTGTGGTGCCCGAGTCTATGGGTCTCAGACTAGCGCGCGCGCGGAACTCTTGGGAGTGATCTTGGCGCTGCAACAGGCACCCGCGTTCAGATCCCTCATTATTTACACGCGCTCCGAGTACGCAATTCGTTCGGCTGTCCACTACGCGGCGCGCAACGATGCGTGTGGCTGGAGATGTGCGAACGGAGACATGCTAAAGATCCTAGTAGCGCTGATAAAATGCCGAACAGCGCCGGTTGAATTCACCCTCATCAACAAAGACCTTGCCGCGAAGAACGGGCACCTGAACGAGGCGAAGGCGGCTACCACTCGAGCTTGCTCCCTTCCTCGCTCGCTCCTTCCTCTTGATGTACCGGCAGTGCCAGATCTTTCCCAACTCGATGCCAGCATTCGCCGTCTGGAAGTTCCCAAAGTCACCACGCACCTTCTGAACAACGGTACTCAACCCGATACAACCGCACGCCCATCGCGAGCAGACTTTCCCGAGGGACATCGTGGGCGCGACAAGTCAATGGCCATCAAGGATGCGAACCGAAAGCGAGTTATGGACGCGCCGTCTAGCGCGGCATTCTGGAAAGAAGTCAAACGACTCGCTGATCCGAAACCTATCCCCGTCTCAATATCAGCGGCAAGCCTCAAAGATGTCTTCGAGAAGCGGCTGAACCCTCCCGAGGTTCTTCCAGCACAATTCGACGAGATTCAGCACAATATAAACAAAATACTGGTGTCAATGCTGCCCGAGAAGACTGAGGACAAGACTCCCGAGGGTTTCTTCTCCGAGAAATGGGTTGAAAAGGACATGGGTCGTCTCAAGGATCACCTCAGAGAGCATTCTCTAGATAGTGCCTCGGGCGAGGACCAGACTACGTATGCGGAGCTTCTTGAAATTCCCAACGGCGACCTCGCGTATTTATGCAACGAGTGCACCGCTCGAGGGGATGGCCCATCAATATGGTTCAAATCCGCTCTAATCGGCATTCTAAAGCGTCTGAAGCCCCACGACAACCCGGACAGTTACAGGATCATTGCCCTTGAAAGCTGCTTTCTCAAGGCACTCACAATTCTGATCCACTGGCGGATTTTTGACTGGGCAGAGGCAAGAGGGTTGATCCCGCCGGGCCAAAATGGGTTTAGACCCGGTTATCGCACCAACAATAATCCTTTCATCCTGCGCTGTCTCAAGGAATGGGCCCGGGCACATGGATTTGCGCTGTTCGTTGCATGTGTGGACTTTACCAATGCCTTCCCGTCGACGGATCAGCCAACACTGTGGCTGAAACTGTTCCGGATGGGAATGGGCGGCAAGATTTTCGACTGGCTTCGAATGCTGTACGACAAGATGGCTTACTACGTCAAGCACGGGGATATGCATTCAGAGGAATTCAAGGCGTTCATCGGACTACTCACCGGGGACCCCGCTTCGCCGATACTCTGGAACCTATTTCTTTCGGACTTACTACTCCTACCCGACTTCGAAGATGTGTTCCTCGCGGGGATCAGAATCTCACTACTTGCCCAGGCCGACGATCTTCTCATCGTCTCGCTCTCGGTACGTGGGCTACGCGCTAAGCTCTGCATTCTGGAGGCCTGGTGCGCGAGGAACTTTATCCTGGTCAACTTGATTAAAACCATCATCTTGATCTTTGGACCCCTCCTCCTGCCGCTCCCGACATTCTTCCTGGGCACCACGCAACTGTCTGTGACAGTCGAGGAAAAATACGTCGGAATCAACCTTCGGACAGACAAGCGGAACTTGTTTTTTGACCACTACAAAGCCAAGGCACGCACCGCTCGCTATTGTGGACATCGGATTATGGGAATTGAGGATATGACCGGAAGGTTAACGCCCAGGGAGCTTAAACTACTGTACATGGCACGCGTTGACTGTCACTTGATCCACGGATGCGAAATTTCCCCGGACAGTGAAGACGTACACGTCAAACAGTTGTGTAAAGTCCAAGTCAACTTCATTCGTCAAATGCTCAACCTTCATCGTCGCTCCATGATTGCTCCTCTCTTCACGGAAACCGGCATCATGCCTATCAGAGTTCGCCGCCTCCTTCTCGGTCTCAGCCATCTGTGTTATCTTCTCGGTCTCAACGATGATCATTATGCACGCGCCGCCCTCAACAGCTCAATTGAGTTGGCGGCCGGAGGCAAGACATCGTGGGCTAAAGATTTGATCAAGGCTGCAACGAGATTGCCATTCCTCTGCCCCGAGTTTACTCTGACGCGTGCTACTTCCATCGAAGACGTCGAAGACTACGCTAACCTGGTGCGGAAGCTGATGCTGGAATGGCTTCAAGGGGAAATCGACTCAAGCGAAAAGCTCTACTTGCTGCACGGGCGGCGCGAACCTCAAAAGGACAAAGGACCAACCCAAGTAACTTCCTGCATGCGGCACTACCTAACTATGGTGAGGACCCAGAAGCACCGCGAGGCCATTACCTCAATACTGCTCTCAACTCACCTATTAGCCGTGGAAGTCTTGCGTTACGTCGATCATGCGCACCAACCAGTGCCGCGCTCGGATCGCTTGTGTCGCTTGTGTCAGAAGGAGGTCGAGACGCCGGAACATGCCCTAATCACCTGCGAGTCCTCGGACGCGCTCGTGGATTTACGGGGTAAGTTCCTGGCTGAACTCTTCACCGCCCTTCCCGCTCTACACATTCAGATGGTTGTTCTCTCAAACACGGAGTTCCTCAAAGCCATTGTTTCCCCGAGACCCACAATTGCTCTGGTTGCAAGATTTGCGTTTGATGTCCTTGAGATTTTCTATGCTATTCCCGTGTTCCGTTTGGATGCTTAACTCGTAGGCTGTCCGCGTCGAAGTGCTAACCTTGATTCTGCTTCACTGTCTTCTTATAGTTCTACCGCGGCGAGTGTGCAACTGCGACCGTGAGCTCGGCTATCGGAATATAGAGGGGTCCAGGGACGAAGATGTAGCTACATTAGTGCGTGTACATCGGGATATTTCCTGGAAACCGGCGTTCCTCAGCGGGACCGTGCCGTGTAATACTACCTACCTACTACCTACCTACCGCGCAGTTTCCCGGGTGGTGTAACCACGTTAACAATGTTCGGGTTGAGGTGTATTATGCTCTGGCATAGTGCTGGTGTATCGTCGTGCTTAATTATAATCGACGATGGCGTGCAATTTCTTCGTGGGTGAATGGTTCATCTGAATATACCCGTGGACCGCGCTTAACTCGCTGACGACACCGTCCTTCTTCCGCGCGGTCTGATGAGCACCATGGACGACAACAATCCTGGCATTTCTCTGCGTTTAACTCGCTTTTCAGGGTGCTTTATCTGCGTATTCGTCCAGGTTTGGCCTTGACTCGAAGGTCTATTGACCCGCGTCGTAATCAACCGCCGCAGAAGAAGATTTTCCGGACTGGAGGGCAGGCTCCATCGCGAAATTGGATTTTTTTTCACGCCTCCGACGGATGGCGATTCAGGTTCAGGGATTCTCGCGATTGCAACACGCTGTCGGCAACCTTCTCACCCAAACCTCTCAGATGGGTACACTATACTGCTACCCGTTCTATTGTTACTGCCCGGGGTATAAGTAGGTATATGAGATTCGGATCCAAAAATCGCTATCGTCGACTCTAGCAATCACAAACCGCTAACTAAGTCGTTAGAAAGAAAGAGTAAAACAAATTCGTTGGGGAAGAGGAACCGAGAACTTTACGTGCGGGGCTCTTTGTGAGTGAGACGCATCATGTTCGGTTCAAATCAACGGAACAATCCGAGATCTGCACCCGCCACGCTAGGCTTTCCTCCTGCCACCACCTAGTTCGCGCCGAATTTGGGTTTGTGAGTGTAATAGCACCCCAAGCATTGGAATATTGGCTCACATTCATAGTTATATGCAATCGCCCTTCAACGACATCCTTCACACGAACGCTGTGCCCTCGGACGCGGAATGTGCCGACATACGCGCTCTGCTTGAGGGTCCATGTGAAGAGTTACAACGGATCGAGAAAGAAATCGACCGGCTCCAGTCTCTTATTGACGAGGCCGATAAACGACGCCAGGAGCTCAAGGAACTTATTGACCCTCATCTTGCCCTGATCTCACCTGCGCGCCAACTGCCAGAAGATATCATCCGAAGTATCTTCATGGAGACACTTCCGTCTATCAGGAACGCCGCGCTCGTTAGCACAGAGGCCCCTCTCCTCCTGTGCCGGATCTCCAAACCGTGGCGAGACATTGCTCTCAGAACAACTCAACTCTGGGCTGCGATTCACATCGTCATTCCCCACCCGGAGAAAGTCCAGATCCTATCAGATCTGGTGACTACGTGGATCTCGAGGTCGGGCAGCGTCCCCCTCGGCATCTCAATGGTCCACTCCCGCACATCCGACGCCAACTGCGATGTCTCGTCGCTTTTCTCCGCGCTTCTCGCCGTCGCTCCGCGATGGCGGGATATGCAGCTTACCGTCTCGGATTACTCCCACTTCGGGTCTCTCACTCCTGAGGACGTTCCTCTGCTGAAGAGCATCGCGCTCAGGCAGGGAAGTATCCGGCGGGCCGCAGATCCAAGCGGGATGCTCAAGTTCTTGGCCACCACGAGTCTTCGGAGCGCTGAGCTTCCCAGCCCGGACTGTGTCCTGAAAAACCCGCTATCTCTGGCCTTCCTGACACACTTGAAGCTTCCTACCAACGTCTACACCGCCCTCGAGTACAACGAGACCCTCGGGATTCTCCACCAGTGCCCGCTGCTCGAGACCTGCGAGCTCGTACTCGGCCGGACTGCACCGGGACTTGCCCCCCGCGTCCATCTTCCCCACCTTCGCCATCTCGCGGTCACCCACCTCCGCGTCTGGCCGGATGGTCCCCATTTTCTGCCGCACCTCATCCTCCCCGCGCTGCGTTCGTTCTCCGTAACGACCCATCACCAGAGCCTCCCCCGCGGCATCCTCGCCGCCGGCCTCTTCCCCTCCCCGTCCACCAACATCGAGTGTCTCAAACTCAATGTCTACAGGCTCGAAAGCCGCAGCTTGCAGAGCGTCCTCGCTGATATGCCTTCCTTGGTGGAATTGCATATTCTGCAGGAGCCGTATACTGCCACGACAGATTCTGGGCTCCTCGATCTCCTCGCGCCCTTGTGCCCGAGCCTCCGCACGCTCACGCTGAGGCAATTCGCTGACCTGGACGATGCGACGATCGTGTCGTTTATCCGAACACGACTTGCTCTGCAACAAGCGCGGAAGGTCGTTCCGCTGCTGCGCTTTGACTGCTCGCTCCAGCGCCGGATGCAGTTCGATGTCAGGTTGGGAATCGCGGAAGCCATTGCTGACGGTCTGGTGATGAACCTGGTCTATGCAGTGTTCGCGTCTGCTTATTCCCCGCTCGAGGGTATAGAGCCGGAAGTTGATCAATATTGAACGACACCATACGTAGCTTTTTCGACGGTAAATTCGTTAATAATTATACAGACGCTTGCATCTACTTGAATAAATGGCTAGGAGTACAACAACGACAACCAAAGAAGCTACAATTCAACCAGCGCGAGGACAGGGAACCAGTGTCCAAGCGGCCAATAATAATAAGCGGTTCGAATCACGAACTCCACCCAAGAAGAAAGAAAGACGCGTGCATGCAATGTCCTACCTCAGAAGATATACCGCGCCTTCGGCTTCTCGCCTGAAGGGGAGGATTCGACGTCGCTTGGCAGCTGAAGTCTGAGCACTGCTCCGTCGCCGGGGCTCGAGGTGGGGGAGCTGATGAGGTAGGAGCTGGCGTTCGTACTCGGAACCGGGGCGCATTTGTCCGCGATGGATTTTTTCAGACCGACGATCACCAACGTCGAGGTTGGGTACAACGCCTGCATAAGGCGGCAGTAAGGACCCAGCAGTTACGACACGGGCGAGGAGGAAGGGAGGCGTACCGCGATAATCGCCGTCGACTCCACTATTGCGCTGGACCCAAACTGCACCGATTTGCACGACTGAGTGTTGTTATCGCAGTAGCTCGACTGGTAGCCAATGACGGCGACCAGGAGCTGCCACGACAAGTACAGGAGACCAGTTTCGATGAGCAGCAGGAATGCGTTGTTGACGGCCTGCGAGGAGTTGGTTCCGCGCCAGGCGCGGGGGTTCCTGCGCTGGTATGTCCTACGACGGGTGGTGTCAGAGAGAGCTATCGAAGAGCTGAGTTTGCTGCGACGCACCATGCTTTCCAGGATATCGCAGCCGTTGCGACGAGGTTCGTGCCGAAGCTCAGGAACGAGGCTAATGAGGAGAGCATGACCGCGCGCTCGAAAGGTCCGTCTCTCGGTAATCCGAGGCTGTTGAACAGGGCAAGCACTGCAGATGCCCGTGGGTCCACGGCGACGAGAGAGAGAAGCAGGTGAGTACTTACTGCTGAATGAGAAGAGAAGGAATAGAATCCCGGCGCGGACGACTCTGTTTGGGTACAGCACCAACATCCTCCACACCACTATTGAGTCGGCCACGATCAGCTGCAGGGCAGCGTATCAGATACTGTAGCGCTGCATAATAACTCACTGGAAAACCACGGACGTTCAAGTTCCGGGGCCACATAAGGATCTTGGCTCGAACACTTTGGCCGAAATAAATCCCAACGATGGTACCATCGAGAATAGTCGCCGTGAACAGGGTAACGGTGAGGATCGTGGACACGGCGAACATGAAGAAGACGGCTGCGAGCATCACTAGGATGTTCTTGCTGAGCTGCTTGCGGCTACGCGCAGGGAAGGTTTTAGTCGTGATGCCGCTTTGCAGATAGAAAGCCCACGCACGAAAGAACATATACGGCAGCGGGGAAAACGAGAAGGTGCATGCCTGTAGACAAAAAACCTCCGCTTAGAATAGGGCAGCAGCGATCGATCTGGTGCCGTGAAACCCACCGTATAAGCCTGCGACAAAAGCCAGGGAAATGGCCACCGGGACGGAGATGGTGGGACTGTCGGTGACCATGGCTGCGGCGCTGCCGGGGAAGAAGAGGGGAGGAGCGAAAGGCGCTGAAGAGCGAGTGGACGAAGGAAGGAAAGAAAGAACGAATACACCTCGGCGGATTTCTGGCCTTCTTCAAGACCGGTGACCCCGATGTCTAACACATGGGATCCTCCGGCGAGGGAGGCATAATGGATGATCTGTTGGTTGGGAGGGCGTAAATCAGGATACGTGGATCGCCCCCACACTGGACGTAGCTTCCAGGAATATCATCAGATATTGCTCGTCGTGATGGGATCGCGGACGCAATTGGTGGCGCCGCTCGGCCGCGCTGCTTCAGCCAATAGAAAATGCTGCGGATTGAAGATTGGTATTTTGTTTTAACGGACTTTGAAGGGTTGAACTGTTCTTGAGCTCCCGCCAATCTGCCACTAACCGATCTGCTCATCGTTAATTAAGTGGAAGAGACGTAAGGAATCCTGACGCCCATCTTCAATCTTGTTCTGACGGATTTCGATGGAGTGAGGATTTGTAGAAACCCCGACAATCTGCCACGAGAGTCGATCTGTGTGGTCGCTGTATTGTTCAAACTGGAGTCGACAATCGACTGAGAACGCGACCAGCGATTGGTGAGACCACGCGCGGAATGGTGTAGATAGATAATATCCATGATACCGTGGCGTCGCTCCCGGGCACAGGTGCGGCACGGCAGCCTACGAGTCGGGTATTGAACGCCTTGAATTAATAAAGCGCGCCGTGATATCAGGGCCACAGACAGATGGACGGTTGAGGGCGTGACGGCGTGGAAAGCTGAGCAAGGAGAATGTTCATCTTGGGCTTCCCGTGGAGGCCATGAGACAGAGATGAACAGACTCTGTTTATCTCGGATGGCATAATGCGATGTCCCGGGTCCGCAATGAATCCATATTTACAAATTGCCAGCGCCCGCAAGGATTGTCGATGCTGTGGAAGAGGTGGGTAGGACGCCACCATACGGGAGGCAGCCAAATCGCGAGGTTCAAGCCCGCTTGCGTTGAGAGCGCGAAGACGACGTTTGCGTGAAGGAGGTTCGGGTCAAGGTCGCTTTGTTTGGCTGCAGCCTTGGGCAGAGGCTGTTGCCACACTTCGCGCCTTGCCCTTCACCACCGCCATGTCCAAACGGCCAGGCTCTCCCTCTGCGGGCATTGTAATAAAGCGCGCAAAAGGCACTCCGCCGCCGTCGAACCAGATTGCCATCTCCTCCGACGGCGACAAGAGCAAGGGTCTCATTCGGACGGTCCAGCGCACGAGCAATCTCGAGGCGCCCATTATCAGCCTCGCGGGGGCCCACTCAGTGCGTTTTTTTACGCTTTCGCCTCCTTTATACTCATACCAGGCCCAGGGAGAGATTCTGAGCTGTAGATTTGACCCCACAGGTCAAAATATCGCCGCCTGCTCGGCGGATCGGAGTGTTTGTATGTTTTTGCCGTCCTTTCTGTCCACGAAACGCGCTTAAACTCGCCCTGTAGCTTTATGGCGGACGTATCCCCCGAACAACAACTACGGTCTACTGTCCAGCCTCACAAAGGCGCCGATCCTGGACCTGCAGTGGTCGCTGTTTTCACCGACGATCTACACCGTCGCGGCGGACCACACGCTCATCACCACGGACGTGACCACGGGCCAGCGCGTCCGCAAAATACGCGCCCACCGCGAGATCATCAATAGCATAGACCGCACCATGGCGGGCGGGAGTGGGACGGAGCTCCTCGCCACGGGGTCGGACGACGGGTGTGTGCGCATTTGGGATGGGGGAGAGGACGGTGGCAAGCTCCACATTGCCGAGTTCGAGGTGGGATCCCCGGTCACGGCCGTGTGCTGGAGTGCGGACGGTGCGAGCATCTACGCTGCGGCGCTGGATAATGAAATCCACGTTCGTCCCCGTGCATCTTTTATTTCCCCCGTGCCTACCCCTGACTCCTCCTCACAGATCTACGACCTCCGCAAAGGCACACAGCTCTCCACCCTCACGGGGCACACTGATACGCCCACCGCGCTCGCGCTCTCCCCGAACGGGTCCTTCCTCCTCTCGCCCTCCTTCTCCTCGCAGACCCTCATCCACGACATCCGCCCCTTCTCGCCCTCCCCCACGCGCATCCACCGCGTCCTCCAGGGCGCCCCCGCGGGCTTCGAGCACACGCTCCTGCGCGGCGCGTGGAGCAAGAGCGACAACGGCGCGCGCGTCGCGGTCGGTGGCGCGGACCGCATGGTTTGCGTGTGGGACGTCGAGAGCGGGCGCGTGGTGTACAAGCTCCCTGGGCACAAGGGCACGGTGACGAGCGTCGATTTCCACCCGAAGGAGCCGATTAGTCCGTTTTTTGTTTTCAATCCGCAACGTGATAACTAACGACCGATTTCTCCGCAGTCTTGACGGGGAGCAAGGACGGAACGATGCTCCTCGGGGAGCTCGAGCCTGGCGTCGGGGTTTAGTGCGTGTGTAAGTAGGTGTACATGAAGGCAGCAAGATAAAATGGTATGGACGCCATATATATATCCTGGTCAACCGACCCGGAAGATTTCCACGGACACTATCCGCATTCTAAGCTTCTCACAGCCTGTCCTTCGCATGGTAACGGCGTTCTCAGCTTGGATCGCTATCTTACAGCCTTCCCTGTCGACCATGAACCCGGTATGTCGGCGAGGCATGAGAGGGACTTTTACCAAGCCAGTCCACCAAAGCGGTACAACTACCCCATCATGGCTGGTTTGTACAGCACTAACGTGAAGGAAGTTGTTACCTTGTTCTTGCCCTTGTTCTTCCCATCACAGATCAGATGCACATCCCGACGATTCAATTATAACAACCTACAAGGTCGGAGCGTCTCTCTTTCTCTCTTTCCTCTCCTCTATGTACCATTCTAGGTTGGCCGTTCCGCTGCAAGAAACACAGACCCGCTGACTTTGCTTCAGGACATCCCCGCAGGGCGGCGACTTTGACACTGCTGATTCTCTTCTTGATTCTGGAAGCACTCTGCAAATGGCGGACAAAGGTAGGCATTGATGAAAACGCGCTCTTGAATCTTTACACTGCTCACTTATTTTTTCGCCCATCAGCACCAACGCGGTCGGGAAACACGGCATCCCCAACGCTGCGCCTCTGGTCCGCGATCCTTCACTCAACTTTGATTGTCATACATGTGGCGCTGGTCGTCGTGTGGGCGCGGGGTTCGGAGCATCGGATTACCGTCGCTGCAGAACACCAGAAGCTCGCGTCGTTCTTTATAACCGCGAGTACGACCGCTTTTGGAACCGTCTGTCCGCTTCTCTTATCAGGGTGTACACGAATCTCATTGGGTATCATTGCAGATATACGCGGCGGCGTTGGTGTTCGTGTCGCAGAGCCTTTCAATGCGGCGCGACCTCCAGCTCGACCAATTGCTGACAACCACGCATGACAACGCAGCGGCTTGGTCGGGATTCGGGGCGTCGATTCTCTACCTCTACCGCCAGAATGTGGCCGCTCCTTCCAGCGCATCGAGGATCGGGGTCCTCCCCATCACCTTGTACCTTGGTGCTATCCTGGGCCTCCATATCGCAACCTCGTCGCTTTTCTCTTTGGTCACTTTCAACACCACTCGGACCTACATCGCCTCGACTCAGGGTCTCCCTGCATATGACATCGGCCCCAATGCGACAGTTTTGTAAGTGGACTGTACCGTTATTTTGATTGAGCCACGTTAACGACCTCCGCAACGCCAGCCAGCAAATGGAAACGTACGCTTCAGGATCGTTATACTTCATGCCCGCCGTCCTCGGGAGCTCAACAAGTCTGGGGTTGCGAGACGGCTCGTTGTACGACGTTTTGAACCCGCCCACGTCCGCGCCTGGCAATGCCACCGTGGCCGCCACGGGATTCAGCGTCACCTGCGGGTACGCGGTGGACGTCCCGGAACTTAAACTCGATGTGTCTAGGAGGCGGCGCCGCAATATTCCACAGGCGCAAAGTGCGCATAACCTTAATGTGGAGGAGTACTGGGGGGCCCCGGACCTAGTCAACTCGTCAAATTATTATTTGATTTTACCCACGGGTGGGTGGTACATTACTCTTCAATTTGCTTCTGCTAACAAAGCTATACCGTCCCAGACCCTGGTGTTATCACCTCCGCGACGATCTACAGCCCCAATAACTCCATCACGCTGTACAGCACGATTCCGATCGTGGATTCCAACGGCCACAGCGAGGGCTGGTTCAATGTCACTGATCCCAGTCCGTTCACCACTGGCACGGTCCAAATCTTCCAGTGTTCGATGTCCCTCGTGAATCAAACTGCGACTGTGGACAGCCAGTCCAATCACCTACTGTCCGTGGGGCCCGATTTCGCGAAAACTGCTTCGACGTGGGGGCCGTATGTCGCGCCGCCGACCAATGTAACGGCAGGTGCAAATGTCTTTATCGACACGGTCCGTTGTTTGAGACTGATTTCGAGGCTCGTCTCTCTGTACTTACCCACCGTCGTTAGTGGGCACGGTGGTACGATTGGATGCCCCTATCCAATCTCCCCCTCCGAAACTTGACATGGGACGAGAAGTCCACAGTCCCTTTGGGTTCTCCGATGACCAGTATTGCAGATTTGTGAGCGGATTCCACATGCGCGCCTCTGGGTCGAACTTACCTTCCCATCCTAGATACCTGATCCAGAAGCTAAATCTCCCCGCGGCCAATAGTACCAGCGGCAAGCTCAACGTAACACTGCACGATGTTGAGAATGCCTTGTCGAGTGTTCTGGCCTCTATGTTTTGGACATGTAAGCTAAACCCACCTCCTCTGACCTGACTAAAGACATACATCCAAGTGGGTCATATTTCTCCGACCCAGATCGCCGTCGCTGCAGGATCGCTCTCCGACATACCCCCACCGAAGCTCCTCCTGGGAAGTGGCTTCGTCACTGAAGATTCTATCGGGATCCGATTGGAGGTATGTACCTCAATTCCACACTCCATTCGTCAATTCACAAGACTAATTGACCCATGATAGTTGAGCATAGTAGCGGTAATTTACCGACATCCCCTCCGTTATATTCCTGCAGCCCTGCTAATGCGAGCACAGGTCGCCGGCGGCCTTGTGGTCTCCATAATCCTCATGGCCCTTGTTCTACCGATGTTATTGCAAAGGAACTACGACCTCCCCATCGACGGAACAGGCATCCTGCACACGATATGGCTGTATCGCAACCACCCGGAGCTCGAGATGCTCTTGGATCAAGTCGAAGAACCGACGGTGGATAATCTGCGTGCGGCGGGGATGTTGCGCACGCGGTTAGTTGATCCGCAGGTTCAGAAAGACTCAGCGAGCTCTGAGGGAGGGATGGGGTATACCGAGTGTCGGGCGGGAGTATTGGGAGGGTAAAATAATGTGTCTGTATTGGCTGACCGTTTTCGCGACGAAATCACCAACCTTTCGACCTACCCCGGAACCGTTCATTCGGCAACCACGGCATGTTGAACTCTTCGTTCGGCACGTCACGGCATGTTCAACTTTCGTTCCACCCTGGCCATAAATTCTACGCTTTGACTCAAATTCACCTTGGAGCTGAGCCGAACCGGCGACAAATGCTGGCGTCGCCCGACCTAGAGGCGAATTCCATGGCAAGCTGAACATGTCGTGAACAGAAGACTCGTGCACCATATTGATGTGAGCTGTACCTAAGTCCCGCCATTGAACAGAGAGAACGTCTCAAAATCGATATTGTACAAGCACTACCGGTGACAAATGCCACAAAATACAAAGGTAAAAAGATGAAAATAGCATGAGCGCTGTGCCCCATCGTCCGCGCGACACTCGGTCCTTACTCCCGGACCACATGGGGGCCTCGCGAGCCGTCATTCTGAGTGTAATACCAGATTCTACTGGTGAGGTCCTGGAAAATTCCGGCAGGATTGTAATCTAGGTGGCAGTTCAGCGACGAATTTGAGGTGAATGTGGTCAACTTGCATCCTTGCTGTGAGGCGTAGTATCCCGCGAGAGCCGGGTCTTGCAACCGCCTAAGACGAGCCTCGTCAGCTCGTCGCTGCTGCTCTATTGCTTGGGCCTGCTGCTGGCGCATCGCTTGGGCCTGCTGCTGCTGCGCATGTAAAACCTGCGTCTGATACTGGATATTGGAATAAACATTCTGCCATGGGACGATTGGCCAGTACTCACGGGAGATTGCACAGCGGCCTGAGGCGGAAACGATTGCTAGGATGGGCTATTAGTATAAATTACGACTAGGAAGCTACGTGAGAAACTTACTCCATTGAAATTCGAGGGCGCCTAGCATTGACAATTACCATCAGGAAACTTTCGCCAACAATTGAAAGCACTTGATAACTTACGACGTTCACGTTCTGTCTAGCTCTCGGTATGAATGCCAACTGCGGACGTCGACTCAGTAGCTGTCAGGTACCCTGTAGGTTCCCATGCAACTTACCGCGGTGGGGTCGATGGCCCTCGACCCGGGGTATGCCCCCTGGCGCTCTGGAGTTGGTCCGAACGCCTGTTAGGGTGAGGCTCAGATGGTTCCAGCGCGTGCAGCACATATAACGCACCTGATTTCGGGAAGCCTGGTACGACGGACTTGTCAGTTGCATGAAGGTTTGAATCATGGCCACTTACATTCGAGGGCGGCGGCATGACGGTCCTAGACTGAGGAAGGATGGGTTTCAGTCCCCGCTCTTGAAAAAAGCAGTACACTTACGCTTTGGTGGCTTTGCGCCGCGGATCCTTGGGAGTTTAACTTCGCTCGTTTCGTTTCCACTTTTTCGAGAATTGCTGTGCGTAAGCGGGAAGTGGTGAGAACGGAGAGGTATGCAATTCGGGATGTTGAGAGAAACCTTCGTCGTTTGTGCCATGCTCTGTTATACCAGATAAAACAGTAGATTAACGAGCGGAGAGTTAAGAGCTCACTTGCTACGTATTCCTTGCGGCGCAACCAATAATTAGCCAGGTTCACTTGCATCTCCGCGACATCGTAAGCGGCCTTGTTCTTCGACCAGTACATCTCTCCAACCGACCCAATGATCACGGGGGTTTTGGCAGGACCGCCAATCCATATCATAGAGCTCCCATAGTGGGTGATCTTGGGGTCCTTCCGAAGACTCATCCAGCCCGGATGGTCCGACTGAGAATAAGTAAACGAGTGGGAAGATGCGTCGAGAAAAACTGAACACGCACTTCTTCAGACGAGGTGAAAGGCGCGAGGTAAACTTCCGCTTTGCTCTTATTGATGTGAACTATAAGGCAAGGGCGGATTTTGCCCGTTGAGCCCGGAGGCGCCTGAGCAGTCGTGTCGATGTGAGTGCTTTTATGATCGCAAGAGATAACCAGGCCAAGGGAGAAGTCATTTATGTTGGTGAATGCTACCGCATTGGGTGGTATATTCATGACTGCGAGAGTGCGAAGAAAGGAGGATGAGGAGGTGTTGACCGTGTTGTATCCCAGTGGTCGTCATTATATACTTGGGCCTACAAAGTTTCGGACCCACACCCTCACTAAGCGTTAAGCGCGGTGCCTCGTGCACTGTGCGCGACGGAGACTTGACTCAGTTGAGTGAGAGCAACTTTCCAAGATGAGAACCGTGGGCGCAAAGATTGCAATAGTGAACAATGATCAAGTTCAAATGGAGTTGAACGGTTCCATTCTGTGCCATCATCAGTCGTTGTCACAAACGCACACAAGGCAGAAACTGGCGCTCAATGTTTCCCCGTCCCATCCTCCCATCCATGGACGATTCGGACGACTTTCGTATCCACTACTGGGCGAAGATCACCCCGGATGCCCACCACTCCGTCGCTTACCTGAAGTCGACGTTGGCCACTTCCGCCGCCACCGATCTTGAATGTGGTCAATATCTCGCCCTCATAGAGCTCCCGGGCGAGAACGACTCGCCGACCGTGGTGGCGTATTTTGTTCAACCTGCGCACCACCCGCTGCCCGCGTCATATGTCGCAATCCTGCCCTGTCGACTGGGCACGCGCGAACCATTAATTCCTGGCTTCGACTGGCCGTTCGGAGAATGCGTGGTTGATACATCCCACAAACTCATTTTTGACCCTGTCTCATCGTCCGATTCGGACGCCTGCTTTCAAAAGGCACTCTCCGAGGAGTCATCCCGTTTATTTTGTGCGGCCGCAGAGGCTGACGACAACGAGCGATGGCAAAGGGAGTGGTCCGAGCGTTGGGCGTGTAAAAAGGCAGATCAAGAGGCTGCAGGTTTCCCGGCCGATGAAAATTCGGCGTGGACGACATTCAGCCTCAAGAGCACCGTAGCCGCCACACGGCCGGGACACTTCTTCCCCCCGTCATCGATCAGCGCCCAGATTCAGTACGATTTCGAAGCCCTGCGGGAGCTTCTGCCAGCTAGCCAATGCTTTAGCGACGTGAAGAACGTGAAGAGGTACGCTTCTTTAATTGTCCTTCGACGAAATCCTTATCGTAGGTCAGGTTACGGGCGCGTTTTTCTCGACTGGGAACAGAGAGAACTATACTCTGGACCATGAGCGAGGTGCGATTATTTCCCTCGTCCGTTGATCTCCCACTGACTTGAGAGCAGGCATCTGGCGCCACATCGAAGATATCCGAAGAACACAGTACTTCAGACTTCGAACAGTCGGCTCTGTGGGATTTCTCAACCACTTTCGAGCGGCCCATCTCTCCCGACCAAGACGCTCCTGTGCCAGAGGTGGTTGAGGACCCCGAGGACGACCTCGATGACTGGTGGGGCGGTCGGGCCTACGGGATCAGTTATATATTTCCAGCACCGCCGGTAGTTGAACCGCAATCGCTGCAGTTGATTTACTTCGATGTTTACGGGACTCTGATTGTGCGTTTTTTTTGCTGTTTCCCCCGTTCACCGCTGCAATTTCTCTTCCCAGGATAGCGAGTCTGGGATATTCTGTGCGCTGAGCCCCCTGCTCGCTCGATCCTCGTATGACTTCGACCGTCGTGAGGCCCTCTCCATGTATCACGAGGTGGAAAGCGAGCTGAGAAGCTGCGTACCTACCGCCCCTTATTTGGAGATCCTCGCCCAGGCGCACCAAGCAATGGCACTACGGCTTGGGTTGACTTCCTCGGCAGACGAATCGTCAGCATTTGCATCGTCTCTCCTCGACTGGCCGCTCTTCCCCAACGCCCTGCAATCCCTGCAGACTCTCCGCGCTTCCATCCGCCTGCTCGTCGCGATTGTCGACATGGACCACGACACTCTCGTTAAAACGGGCGCCTTCCCCATCTTGGGTCCGTACTTCGACGAGGTCTGGTCCTGGGACCTCTACCACGTCTACCGCCCCGACCCGTACGCATTCGGCCCCACTGTCCTCTATCACGACAGTGTGGGCGTTCCGCGGTCGCAGCGCTGTCTCATCTCGGATACCCTTTTCGACCGTTTGGATTTTGGGTGCGAGGTTCTGGTCCCGGCGGTGTGGATGCGGAACCCCGCGGGTCTCGCTGCGGGCCTTCCGTCTGCTGATGCGTCATTTGTCTGGAGAACGGTACCGGATTTCCCTGGCCTCGTTTCGGTGATCGTGGCAGAGAAATCTGAACCCACGCTAATAGTCAGTAGAGCTGTGGGAAGCCAAATAGACAAAGAATAGATGCATGTTTCCTTATCGCGGGTGAGTCGTGTGGGAAGAATCTCCATCTGTCCTACAACAGCATTTCACCACGGGTCCGATAGCTTCCGCGAACGCCCACAAGAGTCCACGCGGTTCTTGTTCAAAAAATCACGATCTTGATCGTCGAGCGTTTATTTAATCTGCGCTGGAATGGAAGCACGTCGCGACGCCGGGGGTGGGCGATTCCGTGGCTCATGCCCACTCGGCGCGCGCCGCTCATGACATCTGACAAGGGGCCGCCGGTCCAGTGTCAATGTTCCGTGTTGCAAAACAAATCGGGGCGCGTTCGCACTCCATTTGGCCTCCTCTCGTGCTGACTGAGCGACCAGCCACCTTAGCGGTCTGCGACAGCGGATTCGTGCCGCTCGAATGGACTCCTGTCATCCAGCAAATGAATTGAGAAATCACCACCAATAATGCGGACGAGATTCTCCGTTCCCCGATAAATCATATCTATATGGTCTGTCATACAGGGACGCGCAGTCGTATGGCGTGGAGCGCTTGTCGAGCAGAGGAAGCGGAAATATACCTGCTGCCTGTAAGCCGCTATAGGGGCTGCTGGATAGTTCGCCGTCGTTCTACCGAGTCAGACGTCTGAGATTGCTGCAAAGGAACGTTGACAACTTCTTGACCAAAAGCACAGGCATTCTTGTACAAGCTCTAGCTGTGTATCGACCAAACAATGGACGACAGATAATCTGGGTGCGGCGGGGCTCGCTGCGAATTAGTTGGTCGATCCCAAGTTCGGGAAAACTCGCTCCAATGAAGGCATGAGTTGTTTGAGGTGGCAGACATGAGTGTTATGCATCTGTGTCTGGGGCTGCCGTTCCAAATCCGAGTCACAGGCCGAGTTTAAATGCGCTCAGAATATCCTGAGTCCAGACCCATCAACTCGGCAAACCACGGCATGTTGAATCTTCGGCACGCCACGGCATGTTGAATTGCTCAATAATCATCT
Source organism: Mycena filopes (assembly GCA_029281495.1). Classification (NCBI taxonomy): domain Eukaryota; kingdom Fungi; phylum Basidiomycota; class Agaricomycetes; order Agaricales; family Mycenaceae; genus Mycena; species Mycena filopes. The sequence goes on along the minus strand of JARIHR010000018.1, from coordinate 1,117,080 downwards.
TCAACCTCAACTCTCGTCGTCGATACGTTTCGCTGCTACAACAAGCAGTGCCAGACATATGTGTTCTTGACCTCCTCATATATTTCAAGTCAGCAATAATATTGCCAAGCTCAACACCTCAAAGGAAAAAAGAAAGAAAAAAGATGCAGGACCCACACCATCACCGCTCCAGTGACATCGGTTGTCACAAACTCACACCGAACGCCCATGGGCAGAAATCAGTCGCTCAGCCCGTCGGCCCCTTCCCCCTCCGGTCCCTCCCTGGACGGTTCCGACGACGGCCTTCGTATCCAATACTGGGCAATACTTTCCCCATCTCCCCGCCATTCGGTCGCTTACCTGGAATCCCCACTGGCCACTGCCGCCGCCGCCGAATTAGAGTGTGGTCAATACCTCGTTCTTGTCGAACCTTCACGCAGTGAACACTTTACTTGCGCGGTGGCGTACGTCATACAATCTGCTCAGCTTCCACTTCCTGTAACATATGTCCCAATCCTACCGTGTCGGCTGGGCACGCGTGAACCACTCGCTCCCGATTTCGACTGGCCGTTCGGAGAGTGCGTTGTCGACACGAGTCAAAGACTTGTCTTTGAACCGGTTTCACTCGGATCCGACGTCAATGTTCCGAGGGCCATGTCCGAAGCTGCCTCACTCGCGTTCGCTGCCCTTTCCGACGCCGACGACTCACAACAGCTACGAGAGGAGCTGTTAGAGCGTCGGATCCGTAGGAAGACAGAGCGCGAGGCCGCTGGATTACTGGATGACGACGGGCGATGGACCACCTTCAGCCTCAAAAGCACTGTCCCTGACACGCGGCCGGGTCAATTCTCCTCGTCGTCGATCAGCGCCCAGATCCACTACGATATCAAATCCCTGCGGGGGCTTCTCCCAGCTAGCCAATGCTTTAGCGATGTGAAGAACGTGGAAAGGTACTTTTTAGAAAAATCCCTTTTTCGACGACACTCTTACCCCGGGTCAGGTTTCGGGCGCGTTTTTCCCGACTTGGAACAGAGAGGACTATACTCTGGACCATGAGCGAAGTGCGAGGATTTCCCTCGCCCGTTGATCTCCCACTGACTTGAAAGCAGGCATCTGGCGCCACATCGAAGATATCCGAAGAACACAGTACTTCAGACTTCGAACAGTCGGCTCTGTGGGATTTTTCAACCACTTTCGAGCGGCCCATCTCTCCCGACCAAGACGCTCCTGTGCCAGAGTTGGTTGAGGACCTCGAGGACGACCCCGATGACTGGTGGGGCGGTCGGGCCTACGGGATCAGTCATGAATTTCCAGCACCGCCGGTATTCGAGCCGCAGTCGCTGCAGCTGATCTACTTCGATGTTTATGGGACTCTGATTGTACGTCTTCCTGCCTTTCGTTTGTCAACCGGTGCAATTGTTCCTTGCAGGATAGTGAATCCGGGATATTCTGCGCGCTCGGTCCCCTGCTTGCCAGATCCTCGTATGACTTCGACCGTCGTGAGGCCCTCTCGATGTATCTCGAGGTCGAAAGCGAGCTGAAACGTCGCGTCACTGACACTCCTTATTCGGAGATTCTGGCCAAGGCGCACCAAGCAATGGCACTACGACTCGGGCTGACATCCACCCCTGATGAATCATCGGCCTTCGCTTCCTCTCTCATCCACTGGCCGCTGTTTGACGGCGCGGTGCAGGCCCTCCATGCGCTCCACTCTGCGATCCCCAATTTGAAGCTAGTCGTCATCGCTGACATGGACGTCGACACCCTCTACGAGACAAGCGCCTTTCCGATCATCAGTCCCTTCTTCGGCGAGATCTGGTCCTGGGACCTCTGTCACACATACCGCCCTGACCCGTACACATTCAGCCCCGCTGTTATCTATCACGACGGTGTGGGCGTTCTGCGGTCGCAGCGTTGTCTCATCTCGAATGCCCTTTTCGAGCGACTGGAGTTTGGCTGCCAGTTTCTGGTCCCGGCGGTGTGGATGCGGAACCCCGCGGGTCTCGCTGCGGGCCTTCCGTCTGCTGATGCGTCATTTGTCTGGAGAACGGTACCGGATTTGCCTGGGCTCGTTTCAGCGATCGTGGCAGAGAAATCTGAACCCACGCTAGTAGTAGCTAGTGGAGCTGAAGGAACCCAAATAGGTAAAGAATAGATGCATGTTTACTTATCGCGCGTGAGTCGGGTGGGAAGAATCTACATTTATTGTACAACAGCAATTCACCACGGGTCCGATAGCTTCCACGAACGCCCACAAGAATCCACGCGGTTCTTTGTTCAAAATATCACAATCTTGATCGTCGAGCGTTTATTTAATTTGAGCTGGAATGGAAGCGCGTCCTGGCATCGCCCAATGCCGTGGCTTCCGCCGACTCGCCCCCGTTCCTGAACGCTCACAAGGGATTCGGCGCTCCGTGTTTACAAAAGATGGCACTGTGGGCGTTCACTCTCCATTCGGCCTCCTCACCACTCGTGCTGACTGACAGACCGCCGCCTGAGGTTCTGCTGGACTGACACTAGTCCCGCGCTCCCCGAGCCATGTCCATTGTCATCGATTGAACAAATCGAGAGATCACCACCAATAATCCAGGCGAAATTCCCCTTTCCCGGTTGATTTGCAGTCATCCGCGCGGGGAGCCGCAGTCATGGCGTAAGACGCTACATAGTTCAACAAATGCTAGGGTGGATCTCCTGATTTCCTAGGGGGCTGTTGTGGACACAACTAGAAGAGACCTGCTTACCGCGGGATCGTGCGACTGAGACGCCAACGTTCGAATCATATCCATGTAAAGCTTCGTCCTCAGAGTCTCCCTCAAGCGGGGTACTTTGAGTGCATCGGAACCGCCGAGAGGATGACACCTATGGAACGAACATATATTTCTCCGGGTCCTCCAAGACATCTCCAGTTTCTGCCGACTCCCAATGAGCTCAAAACGATTACTAGTTTGAGAGTTGGAACGACGGAGGAGTCGTAGTGTGCTCCGTCACTTCGTAGGATGTGCAAGTTCGTCGGGTGATGGGGAACATTCTGATCCGCGATCATGGACGCAGTGGCGCGCCGGCAGCTCTTCCTCCACCCACCACCATCCCCCGTCGCTCCAGGGCCCCACACGTTCTGGCGAGGCCCGGCCAGCGACCCCCACGGTCTGGTATTGGTCTGGTATCTTCACAGGTGCTGATGGATCCACAGTGGCACCTGGTAATTCTCGCCCTACCCCCGACGAGCCCCGACGGCGGCGACGAGGCGCAATGGCGGTACCAGTAGGCTCCAATCTTTTTTGACCCCTCCCCATCATGACCGCGGCCACAGACAGCGGGCCCACGAAATTCCGCTTTCTGCTCCCAAGGCAATATCATCGCACGCTCTTCGGTGCGTATGCACACACACACATGCCCAAAATGCTCAGCCCGATTCAGGTTTATCATCAACCGTCCCCATCAATCGCTCGGGTTTCAGCCTGAGCTTCCCTCCTGGTCCGTATGATTCACCTGCAGCTCAACATAATGCAAATCACTATCCTTCAGATCTGTTTCCTGGCGCGTCAATACCGCCTCTGTATCCCGGTTCTTCTGCGCCCACCGGCCAATCCGCGCAGTCTTGTATACCCCAGTTCACGCAGCAAACTGGCGTGCAGGGCTACGAGACCTCGACCCAGCCAAATAGGAGGTTCAAGGTACGCGACCGTTCGGCAGGTGCGATTATCTGACTGCACAACTAACATATATCGCCCGCAGCTTCTATGACTTCAATCAGTGCCAAATCAACCTCCTTTCACCAATTCCAGTGCGGGAGATTTTTCCCTCGAGGGGTACAAGTAAGATTTCGCTTCATTGCGGATTCTCAAGTGCCTCTGTAGCGTTCAACCAATGCCGACTCGGCCGCCTTCCACCAGCTCGGGTGCAGCGAGTCGCTTTGACGATGGTTACGGGTCAGATTTCGGTATTGTTTTCGCTTCGCTGATTGTCCCTTTCCAGCATTGACTTCCTGATGTAAGGCATTGCTTGGAGTCTCTGACCTGATATCGTCGTCTCCCCCCTCTCCACCAGCCCGCCGTCCGTATCCGTTGAAATTCAACCGTGGGAAAGTTCAGACTAGACCGAGCAATTGTACGTCTTTGTCGCGACCTCGACGTTTTGAGTGATTGCCTGCCCTTGACTGGTCCGGTGCGCCTCCTACGTCGTCTTAACAGCGTCAAAGGAAGCTCGCTGATCCTCTTGCTGGCTGGTAGATGCAGGATCCCGACACCGACGGGCTTACTGGGCACGAGTGGGTGAAGCGCTATCCGGAGGAGTTCAAGCGGGACTATAACACGGTTTACCTACGTTATCTTGAGTATCTTGCACAGATAATCCTGTTTGCGTGGGCCCGGGTTGAACGTTGAACTCCGATGTGGAGTCAAATCTGGCACAGTTGAATCTCACGGCCGAGTCAAGCTGAGAAGTATGAGTGAGATGGAGACCTCGAGTAGGCAAACCAGTCGATTCAACGTTCAGCCTCCTTTATCCGACTCTCACTCCCTGCAGCCGAGACGAATTCACTGCGTTCCGCTATCTTCTACACTTACCCGAGGGCCAGACACCTCCTGTCACAGCTACACAGATGTCCAAGTTTAGTCGACTGAACATGCTATTCGCTAGGCTCGTGACCAGCCTGACATTTACGGCTTGATCAAGCGGCAAGCACTTGGCCGTAGGCAGGCTGGTACAACGAAAAATGAAGCTAAGTCGAATTTTGGTTCTGTATCCAGGACTTCAAGGCCGGAAGGTTGGTTACAGTTCTTCGAGGTTCCAAGCCAGCATATTTTCTGGTTGATCCTCCGAGATGCACACCGGGGCCGACGGACGTCGCGGGAGTCTGACACATGCAGGACCGATGGCAGAATTCACACCGGTCAGCGCAGCTCACCTACAAACAGCTGCACTTACTCTGGGTAGTCAACTACGCAGAATCCGACGACGAGATATCCAACACGGTGCAACACCGAGGTAACATTCTTGGTCTGCACTAAAATGTTGGTCATAAGGATGAGGGGTCCCTACACAATCACTCCTGGGCGGTTTTATCCCATTCTCAGTGGGCCGGGTCGCAAGTGGTCCGCCCGGTGGGCATGTCAAAAGACGTCGGAAACTTCAAATCCCAACCCTCGAGTCAGGAGTATGTACTTGAAATCGAGCTTTCAACGCACCCATACGGATATGAGAGCAGGGAGGTGCCCACGACGAGGCACTCGAACAAGTTTACGCTGGTTGACGGGACGAATAGCCGTCACATGCCCGTGGTCCCTGGTGCGCCGCCATCATGATTACCAGTTTGCTTGGGAATGTTTACCCGGCGCCAAGGCTGCTACTTCAAGTTTATCCGACGCACTTTCTCAATAGCATCCCCTAATTTGTCGTACGGCCGGCTTCCGACGAGGTTGCACACCACCCGACGAACTACGGTGACGAAGCATGGGGGACTCACGACGGACGCCTGAGCCTAAGGCTGGCAAGATAACTTGGTCTCGAGGCAAGTCCTTCCAACCCAAACCACATCACCTTGTCCTCAACCAGATTACCTTAACGCAGTCCTCGGTTTCCACTGATCCCCCAGGTCAGAACCTCGTCCCCTCATGGTCCCACCAAATTTTGAACCGTGGGAACAGACAATCAATTAATTCATCAGCATTATCACCAAAAGCCAAAAGTCAATGGTGCTGGCGGTTTTCAGGCAGCGTCGTAGCTCTCGAGAAGTAGAACAATCAAGATGACGGTCTTTGGGGCTCCTCGAACTTGATTGAACAATTCGAGCGATCGGTGAGAAATTGTTCGTCATCAGTTCCCACGGTTCAACATGCTAGCTTTACATTCAACATGGATGCAGTCTCCCTGATGAAACTGTGCATTGAGACTGTGTGTTGAACGCGAGTAACTGGGCATCTGGCATGAATGGGCGTTACAGTGGAACTGTTCGTTTTAGCTTAGTCACGTCGTCGTGCTGTTTGCATTGCATAGCGTTCCCGTCAACGGTTGAGCTGGTTACGACCACGACCACAACATGCGCTCAGATGGTTCTAAGCTGTGCGAGCCAGTAACGGCGTAGCCAGTAGTGAGCTGCTGCTTGCTGCTTGACTCCTCCGTGACCGACCCAGTGCAAACTTGCCACAAGACTGACATTTGATTGCGCCGCGCACGGCATCTCTTCCGACATCCTCCTCACTGATCCATGGTGCAGGACATTATATGATCTGATTCTACATCCAGGCAGCACCTGGCAGCGGCTCATCGTGCTCGCTCGCGAGAGGAGGTTGTGCCTGGTGTTTAAATTCAAAACGGCGGAGTCCCAACTTAACTGAACCTCTGAATCATAAGTAGAGTACTTCTCACGGTGAAATTCCCCAACTCTGGAATCTCCGACCGAGGACAGAATTTTGGGGAAGAGGACGCTGTCAAGTACAGTACGTCGGAGCTCCCGAAGTCTATAGCCTATGTATCGGAATTTCCGGACTGATCTCCGAAACTGCACCCCTTTTCCCGAAGTTTTTCGCAACGCCGTACGCGTTCTCCGAGTCTTTGCTTCCGCTTCCATCTGCTTCTGACTTCTATTCGCTTGCTCGAGGTGCGATTCTGTGCGATTGCCGTCGGCACTACTATCCCCCCAGTTTTTAAACACTAATTTATCGACGTTTCCAGAATTTTATGCTCCAAGTCTGCGGGAAAAACAAACTGAAGAAAAAGAGGGCTGGCAGTGGATTTGGCCAGATAGATCCATGGGAATTGGCATCCCTCGCTCTGAAAACGGTGGAAGACGCAAGGGACTCAGACAACTTGAACTTGTTACGTCGGTATCCGTCGGGGACGCAGATTTACGGATAAGACTCAGGATAATATTATGCCCGCTGTGGTCCCATTTCGGAACATTCCGGGTTGTAGCATACAGTACACCGGCCCCTAGGGATATACTGTGCTACGCCACTACCCAACCACCCGCAACGAGCTAACCTCTCTCGGCGAGGCCGTAGATTGCGAGCACCTGAATAGCAGCATAGAAGTACACTGACCTTATGCAGGAGATTGAAGAATGAATCACTTCTACCAGCTCCCGCCCTCACCTTTAAACTTTGAACCTATGGTGCACGAGCCCAAGGATGGCCGGCTTTCAGATATAACAGGACGAACGGAGGTAACCCAGCGGGGCTTGGTCCGAGTCCTCTCTTTCCAAGACAAACCCTCCGTCATCCACCACACCATGAGCGGTCCACCAATTGTTCAACAGTTCACCAGTGAAGGGCGAAAACAAGTCGAACTGTTCATTTTCAGTTCCAAAGGCTCAGGTACGATATAGGGCCTAAGAATAGATAGATATTATGATATTCAGTGCACGAAGGCAGACAATATGTAGATGTGCGATAACTGCAGTTGTGACCAAGTGCTCGAGGGCAACTTGCACAACAGCAGAGAGTGCACGAGGGCACAAGGGCACAGAGAGGGCTGCGGCACGAGGGTACAGAGAGTGCACGAGGGCACGAGGCGAGAGAGTGCACGAGGGCAAAAGAGTGCGTGAGGGCACAGTAGATACATGGGCACGAGGGCACCGTAGAGTAGATGAGAAGCGCGAGCGGCGAGCGCGTCCAAGAGATCAATCGCCGAGGCGCCGAAGCCTTGTCGGAGTCGATCGCCGAATTTGACAGGACACGGGTCGCCCCGGGTAACGACCCGGGACTCCCGGTCGCGAAGAGGCAACGGTGTGGACTGCGGGCAGGGGCAAGGCAGAGGGGTGTCCACGAATTCCCCCAGCTCGGAATACACCAGCGCTGAGGGCCACCAAGGCGGGACCCACCCTGGGACATGGCAGCCCGACCGTGGACACACCCGGGTAGGTGAAATGGTCGGTACAGACCCTGTCCGTCACTGTCCGAGTCGTCGGGGCTGCAACCGGCGACGTCGCCCAGGGGGATAACAAGCACCTTGTGCGGCCTCACCAGAGGGTTAGGTGAGCATTCCAGAGAAGCCATTGGGTGTTGGTGCCGCTGAGTACAAGATTTTGCAGATTTGGCAGATTTGGCATGGTGGTCAGGAGAGTAGTGTATAGACGACGGTGACTGCACTGCACTGCTTTTTCGTTAACGCCGTTCCGCAATGCTTCTGCTTCGATCCGCTTCCGCGGCTGCCTGCTCGAGGCGCGCGATTGCCGTCGGCTCAAATATAATATATTCCAATATCAACCTCAACATTCATGTGATTATCTTGCCTCCCATGTCAAAAGGGTCGAGAGTCCACTCCTTCAACAATCTCTGGGAACAGAAGCTGAGTTCTCTGCATCTTCGCACCGACGCACAAGGCGCAGACGTGGATTCTCTCGCACTTGGGCGCGTGCACGTCCAACTGGCAGTCCAACAGCCAACTGCGCCTGATGATCTCAGGCCAGCGCTCTTCGATAACAACAACAACTTTCACACCACTCACAGCAAGACCAATTCGCCAACCCTGCAAAAGCCCCTAGCCACCACCTGCAATATTCCCGGCGTTTCACGAAAGTGATGCGGTTGCTGCTTCAAATATATATTATATGTGCGGCCGTCCTTCGAAAATTTTCACGTCGCCAGGAAGTATGTATGTAGCCGGGAACGCGCGGGCTCGAATATATTATATCTCGCCCCCCCACGCGCCTCCACGCGCCCAACCGTGTTTCCCAGCGATAGCGTCTTCCGGAAGCCAAAAACTTGACAGGCACCGGAACGCGGGGGTGCACAGTGGCGGACCAGGACGAACGCGCCGGGCTTGTGGCGTGGGGAGCTTTAAAATTGCCGTCCATACCTATCATCCCTTAACGGCCGTAATCCCCTTTGCTTCAGCACAACCCCGTCCCCGCCTAAGTACCCAACTCCGACCGCGCGCACCCGTACTAGTTCACACCCGAGGGTCGCTACATAGCTAACGTCACCCTCATATCCCCGACCCTTTAACTCGCCCCTTTCCGCAATATCCCCAGTCTCCTTCCTCCTCCTCCTCCTCCTCCTTCCTGCTACTGCAAAAAAGCATCCCTCCTCCCGCGCACGATTTCCGCCCCGACGAGGTACGCCGTGTGCCTATTTTTTGTTCTCCCTCATCAATGATTGAGTTCCTAGAACAGCTAGCAAGAGATGCGTACAGATTTGACATATCTCCGTCTGGGCAACGAGCACCACCACAACGACCTCGACAAGACGAAAAAAACTGGCCTCGACGTCACCGCGGCAAGATACAGCAGTACTCGCCTGGACAACTATGGGTGCCACCCGATACAGTCCCTCCCCGTCGAGCTCATCTCCGAAATCTTCGTCCACTGCCTCCCCGCGAAGGCGCAGGAGCAGCAGCACCTCCACACACTCACCGCCCCGCTCCTCCTGACGCGCGTATGCGGCACCTGGCGCGCAATCGCCCTGCGCACCCCCGAGCTCTGGTCCTCCGTCTTCTTCGAGCACTGCAACATCCCCGCAGGGCTCCTCCCCTCCAAGGTCCAAATGCTCGAATACTGGCTCGCGCGGGGGGCAGCGCACCCGCTGACCCTGCGCCTGCACTACCGCCAGCCCTGCGCGCTCCTCGTCCCCCTCCTCTCCGCGCAATCTACGCGCTGGGAAGACGTCGATCTCTTCCTCCACCCCGCGACGCTAGCGGCGTTCAACAACTCCAGCCTCGCCAGCGCCGAGCGGCTGCAGCTCCCCGTCCTCCGCCGCCTATCATTCGGTTGTTGCCCACTCCGCCCCCTCCGTGACGCCGACGCGCCCCTGCACATCACGGCCTTCAGCGACGCGCCCCAGCTCGCGGATGTCTCGCTCCTCCAGCTGCCCCCGTCCGCGGTGACCCTCCCCTGGGCGCAGCTCACGCGCTTCTACTGCCAGGCCGCCTCCCCCCCGGACGTCCTCGGCGTGCTGCAGCTCGCCCCGGCGCTGCAGCACCTCCGCCTCGACCTCCAGCACGCGACGCCCCTCGCATCCGACGTCGAGCCCTGCGTACACACCTCCCTCCTCTCCCTCACGCTCCACGCACACCCCGCCGCCCCCATCTCCATCCCCGCGCTCCTCGCCCCCCTCACGCTCCCCTTTCTGCACACGCTCGCGCTCCCCCCCATCAGCGCGGACGACATCGGCGCCCTGACGGCCTTCGCCGCGCGCTCCCACCTCGGCTGCTCCCTCCGCCGCCTCTCCCTCCCCCTCGCCCCCCTCGGCCCCGGCGCCCTCCGCGCCGTGCTCCGTCCCCTGCGCGCGCTCGAAAAGCTGGAGCTGAGGTACCCCGGCGAGGCGGCGCTGCTTGACGTCCTCCACATGCTCTCCGGCTCCTCCACGAAGCAGGATGGGGATGCGGAGGACGAGTTGCCGGCGCTGCGCACGCTATCCATCGACTCCCTCCGCACCGGCGCGGGGGTGCCGATACCGATACCGTACTGCGCGCTCCTCGCGGCGCTGCAGGCGCGCTCCGTGCGGGGCCCCACCGGGAGCGTGCAGCGGCTCGACTCGTTCGTCCTTACCGTCAACGCCGCGGTTTTGACGACAACGACCGACCCGGATTTGGTGTACGTGCGAGCCCTGCGCGCGCTCAAGGCGCGCGGCGGGATGGATGTTGATATCGCGGTGGGTGGGAAGGGCGTGGTTTGAGGTGACGAACGATCGGCTACTTTTTCCTCATTTCACTTCAGACTTCTCGCGCCTTCTTCACCACGTCCTAATATCTTCTCGTTGAATCCGCAGTCATTACCCATTCTCAAAAGTAGTAGTATCCTTTCTTCCTTTCATCTTCCCTTCCCCTCAATTCGCTCTTGCTTGCTTCCATCGTCCTCGTCCTTGTTCATTATCATTCCCTATACTTACTTCGAGCGCTGTATCTATCCCCCCTCTCTCGCGCGTCCTACATAATATCTTTTGTCGTATTGGCAACCGTAATTACTTATTCTTAACCTATGCTCTATGCCCCCTCTACATACTCCCCCTCTACATACTCCCCCTCTACCCCCTTCCCCTCCGCCCCTCCCTACCCCTAGTCCGCGTCCTAGGCCTGCCGTAGTTGATCTGACGACTCCGGAATCGTATTAGACAGACTACATAATAAATGTTCTCTACACAACGCGTTTTCCGAATTGTCTTGGTCGTCGGTCGAGGTGAGAACGAGTATAGATCTATCCAAATCCTCCACGCCTTGCGAGTGCCTCCATCCAAAGTCTCTTCCCCCCATCCAAAGCTGCTGTTGCTCCTGCGAACAGCACGCACAAACCCTGACACACATACATCCGAAAAAATCGGTCAGTCTTCGTTGCGTTATGTATGGTGTATGGTGGTGGTACGTAGGATGGATGGATGGATGGCCGGTACCGAGTCGTAGGTGTCAAACAGACGAGTGAGTAAGTAAGTAAATTAGAGATTTAGCAGAGCAGGGGGTGGGTAGAGGTGTGATCATCTACGTCTTGAGCAGGATGTATGTATGTATGTACGACGAGGAAGCAGAGGAGCGAGGAGTAGGAAGAGAGAGACGGAGGGAAAGAAAGCAAGCATCTACAGGGAGCAGCAAGCAGCTCTACGCAACATACGCAAACGTATCCTTGCTCCCATCCACGCGCTCAATATACTCCTTCTCGAGCAGCGTCTCGATCGCCTTCTTGATGTCGGGGATCTTTGGCGCGAAGCGCTGCGAGATCTGCGAGATGACCTCCTGGATGAGCGCCTGGTTCTTCATCGTCTTGCGCGCCTTCATGATCCTATCGTTGCGAGCGCTTCAGTATTCAGTAGTGGAAGAAAGAAAGGGGTACACGCACCGCACAATCGTCGCCTGAATCACATACTTCCGATCCTCATCCACCGCCTTGAGCACATCCCCCGTCTCCGCCTTCACCTCCGCCTTAATCGGCAAATTCAAATTCACCCTAATCTTCTTACTCTTAAACCCAGGATTCAAATCATACTGCTCCTTCTCCTCATTCACCAGCACCTTGGCCTTGACGAGCAGCGCGAGCACCTGCGCGAGAATCTCCGCGCTGATCTTGGTCGCCTCCTGCAGCTCCGTGAGGGAGAGCGTGTCGTTGCGGTTGTACTGCAGGAGTACGGCGGCTTGGTATGCGGACGTCATGAGAATGTATTTTTGGTTCGTGTAGTTTGTGCGCAGCTCGTTTTTGGAGTAGTTGTGCAGCCAGGTGAGCTTGCGGCCCGAGTGCTGGTGGTGGCGAGGGTTAGCAAGTAGTAATGCAATACTGCGCGGTGCCGCACCTTGGTCTGGTAATACCTCGTAAACCGCTCAAAGGTCGGCAACAGCTCCGGCGGGAGCAGGAAATCATGCGCAGGCGGCGCGAGCGGCCAAAAGTTCGTCCCGAGGACCATGATGCTAAACGCAATATCCATATCGTCGTGGTTCTGCGTCATGCGCTCCTTGAACGAGTCCGTCAGGTCCTTGGACAGGGACATGTCTGTGGGTGCGTGCGGACGCGTCAGTCGCTTTGACGTATTTAGAGGGAAGCAGCACAGGACACACCGGTAAACATCCTCTGCAGCTTGTTCGTATACTCAAACCCACACGCCTCCTTGAGCTTGCTAATCATGCTCGCCTCCGCCTCGTCCGACGCGCTCACGCCGTGGATGAGCCGCTTCGACAGCTTCGTGGTGTAGAACGTCTGGAAGACGTCCTTGTCCTCGAGGTATTTGAAGAGAACCATCTGGATGAATTCGTCAGTCAATTGCGCGTAGGGAAGGAAGAAAAGCAGAAGACGCACCACCCGATTCAACGCCCCCTCCAAATCCCCCTCGCCCGCCATCTTGTTACTCTTCCGCAACAGCATATCCGCATGCTTCGCTAGCAGCTCGGGCGACTTGGACGCCGACGTTCCTGTATGCGTCGTCAGCACTCGCTCACTAGCCCAACTCGTCCAGGGAGAGGAAGGAGGAGAGGAAGGAAGTCGGAATACCACGCACCAGTAGCCGCATTCCGATTAACAAACTCCCTACACGCCTTATCCAGCGCCGCCGCGAAGCCCGCCTCGCCCTTGAAGCTCCTCGCCACCGTCGCCGCGTTCTTCTCGTGCACACTCAGGAGCGCGTCGACGTACGCCTTGGGGTCCACGTCCCCGCCCTTGGCGGCCGCCTCGTCGCCATCCTCGCCCGCAGCGGCGCCCTTCTTCGCGGGTGTGGGTGCTAAGGGTGGTGCGTGTCAGTAAAAGAAGAGAAAAGACGAGGAGGATAAGGAAAGGTGGATGGATGTGAGGGCTACCAGCGTGCATCGGAAGCCTCACGGCGACAGACCACAGACCACAGATGCACCAAGCACTTCGTCACGGCGGGCGACGAACACCTCTCCACGGACGCAATCGCCGTCGACACCGGCACCAGAAGCGACAGCCTCGTAGCAGTACATCGGAAGGCTCGCCGCGACACGAGCCCACGCCGACCTCGAGCGCACACCGACAGCAAAAGACAAGACGACGGTAGATAGAGCAAGATGCAACGACTTACCAGCCCCAACGCCCACCACACCCCCCACAGCAGCCGCACCCGCCTTGCGCACATGCGCCTCAAACTTGCGCCGCAGCGGCTCGAGCCCGTCGGGTATGCGCGCGAGGAGCGCGTACATGCGCTGCAGGTCCGCGTCGGCGTCGTAGTCGAGGAGGGTCTAAAACGTTAATTTGATCAGTATCATATAATCAGAAGGGGGGCGAGGGGGGGAAGCCGAAGGCAAGAAGAGAGGAGGGTGGGCAAGGCAGAGGGGCGAAGGCGAGGAATGGGAAGAAAAGAAACGGAGAAGAGAGGATGGGAAGCACCCCCACTAACCTGGAACGCCTCCCACATCTTCGGCGCATGCGCCTTCAGCAACACACCCTCACACCTCCCCACGAGGTCCTTCCTCGTCTTCGCATGCAAATACCTCACCACCCGCTCCTCCTCCTCCCGCAACCTCCCCTCCGCCTTCTTCAAATACTCGGGAATATTCCCCGTCCCGCCCACGCCCTCCCCTCCTCCTTCCCCTCCTTGTCCACTCCCACCGGCCGCCGAGGTGGAAGTAGAGGAAGAGCCCGCAGCGTTCAAAAACGCCTCCGCCTCCGCCGCATAGTAACTCTCCGTCGCGACCAAAAACGGCTCCTCGAACTTCTCCTTGTACACGTCGAGGCACTCCTTGTTCGGGTCCCCGGCGTCGAGCCCGAGGGAGACGTACGAATCGACGATCTTCTTGACGAGCGTCTGGTCGATGGGGGCGCCGTCGCGCTGGGTTTGGATGAGGCGGAGGAGGGCGGAGGTGAGGGCGGGTTGGAGGGGGGTGAAGAGGTGGAGGTGCCATTGGGCGAGGGCGAGCTAGGGAGGGGGTCAGTAAAAAGTAAATGGAGGAGAGGGAGAGGGAGGAGGAGGAAAGAAGAGAGGAAGAGAAGATAGAAAGGAAAAGTAGTGCGTCCTCTGTCCGCGGAGAGAAAGATAGAGAACATGCGAATGAGAGAGCAGATGAGGGAATCTAGCATCTCTCTCCTCCGTATGTCAATGCCGTCTGTGGTCCGGTTCGTTGGCAAGACGGCCTCGAATGAGACCGCGGACAAGGTCGCAAGGACCATAAGGAATCGTCGGTTCCTGCCGCCCTCCCCCCAGCATGCACAGGAAAACACGACTGGTGCTATACCGTCCGTGCCCAGATCCAGGCCGCTCCACCGCCCGCGATGCGCACGAGGAGAAGCGCGCGTCCGTCTGCAGCTCAAGCGCGGCAACAAAAGGAAAAGAAAGTAGACGGGAATGGCGCGCGCTGCGCCAGAAAAAGGCGATGGGAACGCCACGAAAACAGAAGGAAAGAAAGATAGCGTCGCGGACAGTGTACGTCTGCCAACACAGGAACGGAAGGGCGCGTAGAGCGACGGCAAAAGAGAAAAGGATAGAAAGAAAGGAAGAAGATAGTCCACCCTCTGCGCGGTACACATGCTGCTATGCGCACGCACACACCGACCGCACCAGCGTACAGATCCCCAGTAGCGCTTCGAGGGTGTATATCCAGACACCGACGAAACGCGCGTCCCGAGGCGAAGAAGGAAGCGGAGGCAGACAAGGTCGGCAGGAACGGAAGGGGCAGCGAGTCGCGAGTCGTATCCGTATACTATAAAGACAGCGGAACGCGCGAACGAGAGGAGACGAGATCTAGAAGGAGCCCAGAAGGACGGGGAGAGGAAAGGCGCCCAAGCATGGCGGCACGAGGCATATCGATCGTGTGCCCCCGCAATAGGCGCCGAAGAAATTTGCTGGGGGGATGGAGGCAGTAGCAGGATAACGGTTTCGCTGCGTCCGCAGACATCCCAGGGAAGACGCGCAGGGGGACAATAGGGCACGCGGAAGGACATAACGGAAAAGAAAGGGGCAAAAAAACAGGAAAGTCGCGGGCGCCAAAACCCGCAGCTCGGCCCCACAACGACGCGCCCGCTCGATCGCAAGGAAGAGCACAGACGCGCACTCACCGTATAGACCTGATAAACGGCCTTCTTCCCCTCGTCCCGTTCGCGCTTGACCCAGTAGCGATTGAGGTACGTGAAGAGGCGGTTGAGGTAGTTGGCACCGGTGGTGTAGCGGTCCCATTCGGCGGCGTAGTAGCGCAGGAGGGGCTCGTCGCGGAGGGTGGATGCGTTCTGGATCGGGTCGCGTGCGTCAGTATCAGTATCGGTGCCGGAGTGAGTGGCATTGATATGGCAAGGACATACCTGGAGGATGGGCTTGAAATGGCTGGCAAAGTAGTCCGTGAGCTTGCTGTACAGATCGGACCCGACCAGGTTCGCCCCCGCTAGAAAAGCGCGTCGTTAGCCGCCCATCCACGCAAACACTCATATAACCCCCCAACGGAGGGAAGCGAAACAGAAACGCACTCCGATTGCCCTCCAGCTTGCCATGCATCTTGGTCGACGTGCAGTAATTGTACACAGTCGTGTAAAGAGAGGTGTATCCCGCGAAGGAGAGGCCAGTCTCGAGCTTTGTCATGATGTGGTCGACGCCGGCAGTGAGGAACGTCCATGTCTCGTCTAGGTCTGCCGTCTTGGGCGGCATCTGCGAGAACGGCGCCGGGGTGGGGGTCGACGCCATTGTTGGTGGAGGAGGAGGTGAAAGAGAGGATGAGGTACAGCCACAGTGCGGCTGTGTTTACCGAGTCAATCCGACTCCCGACCCTCCGACTCCGACTCACTCTGGCGCCGCAGGCGGTAGGCGGCTCTCTATAACTCTGTACGCGCAATCCAAACCACATGGCCTCGAGGCGGTCCAATTTTCTGCCTGTTCACCTCGTAGCTCCTCGCAGCACCTCGTCAAGTTCCTTTCTTTGAGTCCATTGTTTTAATTGGCATCGCTCGTGGTCTCCTGGTCCTAGGCGAACGGACTGGCGACGCGCTAGAAGCTCACTTTCAAGCGCCTTCAATATGTTTTGGGTCTCTTTCGGTATTCACCGTTACTGTTCGCGCCATCTTCTTGGACGAGGGGGTTCTCTCGTGGTCCTGGCAAGCGCACGAACTGGCGACCGGATACAAGTTCACCCTTCGATTTTTGCAGGGTCGGTTCGCAGTAATATATCTGCCACAGCGTCAACCGCAAATCTCATTGGAACGGGAGGGATGCTGCGTTTGAACTGTTCATTCCCCTGTAACCGTCACTCATAGCTTGGAACCAGAACTGTGCCTCGATTGGTTTAACGGACGCAGATCATTACATTCGACTGTGGCGCGGAAGACTATCCGACCGACTGGACCCAGGCCCGAACTCACTCTGGCGGCGGAGGTTTCGTTGCCTGGACCGAGTGGGCTATCTCTCTGCTCGTGCAATGTGGCACTGGGCTCGACGCGATCTGTAAGAAGAGTGTGAGTAATTTAGGCTGAACATAGAAGAGCATACGCGCCTCTAGCGCTGTGAGACGGTCTTTCTCCTCCTGCCGCTTCTGCCGAGCCGCATCGAGTTTGGCTTGCGTCTCGGTCTCGTACTGCTTCTGCTCGCCAAGTGCTCCTCACTCTTCCGCAACATGACGTCGATCCAAATCTCTGCCGGTTCACTACATCGTCAAGTTCCTCGGAAGTCCAGACGCACGGACTGGCGACGCGATACAAAATTCACCGGCCCTTCAATCTTTTGGGTCTCTTTCGGATTGAATATCTTCAACCTTAATTGGGGCTATCTCTATGTACGTGCGATCCATAATTCCATGCCACATGCCTTCGAGGCGATCCAAGTTTCTGCCGCTTCACCTACATCCTCAAGCGCTTTAGGAGGAGTGCAGATTTTTATTGGGTCCGTTCGTGTACCACGGGCCTCTCTCTTGGTCCTGGGCGCACAGATTAGCGACGCGATACAAGTTCACCCTGCCAGTTATTTGGGTCTCTTGGGTCTTGCGACTGTTCTCGGTGTCAATCTACGTGTATTCCCTCTATGCCGAACTCGGGATTCGTTCACCGTCCGCAAGTTTGATTACATTCGAGGGCGCAGAAACGTCTGCGAGGAGTCGAAGGAAGGGATCTGGACTCTGGACGCGAGAGCGAATGGCCGCTGAGGTGAAGATGGTCACTTTAGCCTCGGCGCGCGCCTCGTTTTACATCTCAAGTTCTGGTTTTCGACCGGCGACTGACGCGGACATCGACGTGCACGTTGGTCAGTAGACATGCCCCGGGTTGCCAGAGGGTTGTCAAACAAGGTGGGTTGACAAATAGAATTATCCCACGAACACTTCTGCAGCTTCCGTAACTCCGACCTCACCTCGACCGCATTGTCTGACTCCGACCTCACCACCTCACTCGTCTTTCACCCCACACCGCCCAACCATGAGCGGCTGCATCAATACCGACATCTCGGGGATCGGCGTACGAAGTGCGACCTACGCTCAAAATCTACTCAGCTTTCTACCTGCAATATTGGCTCTCGTCGACGGGGATGTAGACGAGCATGAAAGGGACTACCTAGAGACCCAGTCCACCACAATCCTCCTCTCTGCATTCGCCCTCCTCTTCTCCGCCATCATCCAGGCGCGTACCCAGACCCTCGACAGCCATCACGCGACGATCGTGCTCAATCTGAGCTGGATGAACAACACCAATACGTTCATCTACATGCTCCTCCTGCTGCATCGGAACGCCTGGATCAACCCGCCGGACAAATGGAACTGGCGCAGAATTGTCCGCGCGATGTTTAATCCTGGGGAGCGGATCATCTACGGTTCGCCACCGCCATCGCGTCTTGGTCTCGGAAAGATGCGCAGGTGGTTGAAACGCTGGGCCGATTCCGTCATTGTAATCGGCTCACTCCACCTATCACTCATGGGCGTGCTCGGATTCTGGGTCTGGCTAGATCCTCGCCAGTTCGACCGATCGGCAGCCTGTCCCACCGGCGCCATCTCGTTCTTCGCTCACACCGTACCCATCGAGTCCCGCAATCTGCGTGTCCTCTCGCTCATGGTTTACTCCACCCTATTGACCCCGGTTCTCAATCTCCTCTTCGCCATCCCCTTGCTGTTCACACCGTACATTGTGAACCTCTTTCGGAGCCCGAACTTGGCACTCGATGCGGACGATACGAAAAAGGAAGCCAAGACGTCCGCGGCCCGTTGCGTCTGGTTCGGGTTGATCGTCTTATTCGCCATCAATGTTGTCTTCATCGTTGACACAGAGTTGTCCATCGCGCGCACCGAGGGATTGCAACAGGACGAAGATAGCAGCTGGAGCTTTGGGCAAACCCTGGCACTCATGCTCCTCATTCTTCCATTGCGGGATGGCCTTGAGAGCCTACTGCAGCGGCGGAAGGCGATTGAGGCCAAGCACAAGGCTGTCAACATGATGAAAGGCTACGATGACACAATGAGCTGGAAAAGTGTCAAGGATGGGCTCCGGCGCATTGGTGGATCTACAGGTGCCTTTCCCGCGGAATCAGAATCCAAGACACAGTGCACTTATCTCAGTTTCAGTGGACATTCATCAGCTCTGGCTTCGTCGTGCATCGGCGCAAGGAGAACAAAAAATTGTGGAGTGGATCCTTGGCAGAGGGACCGATGGCAACGATCTGGGTTAGTATACCGGTCGTATTGATGCCCACATTACTCACATTCCTGGAGAGTATAACAGGGATGCGGTCAGCGATGAAGCCTTACTGATTGAGAAGGTCCACAACAAGTTTGGGGCTGGTATGTTGTGTCTACTCTTGTTCCCCAGTGACGAACAACATGCTAGATGTTTCGCGGAAAACAGCGCTCCACTATGCGGCGGAAGCAGGGCACCAGAATATTGTGGAGTGTATTCTTTCTCACACTGCAAATATAGATATAGAGGCAATCGGTATGTCTTTTCGATGTGTAGATTCCCTCTCAACAGTTCCTGTAGACAATCAGAAGAAAACAGTGCTTCATTACGCCTCAGCCAGCGGGAAGGCAGAGCTGGTGAGGTTCCTCCTCAAGAGGCGCGCAAATATCCAGGCTATTGGCATGTTCCCCCGTTGATGCCAACATGTCTGTTGTTCTAAAGGTCGTTAGACGCCAATGGCAGCACCGCACTGCATCATGCAGCCCGTAGCGGAGACTTTCATGTTGTCGAGGTCCTCCTTAGCTATGATAACTGTCCAAGTCTTGATGCCACTGGTACGCCCCGTGGCTGATCAGTGATTGATATGGGGTGGTCAGTCCACTCAGGGTCACCACAGACAATGACGGTAACACACCACTGTACGTGGCATCCCAGAGCAGGCACTTCATGGTTGTGAAGTGCCTTGTGGAGCACGGGGCAATTGGTATGTTCCTGGGAGATCCTGGAAGGGTGGCTGAGCTGACCCGGGCTATAGATGAGGATAAAAAAACAGCACTGCATGCTGCCTACAGCGAGAAGTACTGGGATGTTGTACAAGTTCTCGTTGATCACGGCGCGCGGATCAAAATTGACGGTATGTCCTCCACTCTGATGGCTGATTTCTTATGCAAGGCAAACAGCCCTCCTCGTGGCTTCATCCAACGGTGATGCAGAGGAGGTGCAGCTCCTGCTCGACCGTGGCGCAGATATGACCACCACTGGTATGGTGCTGCATGCTTTTACAGGTCCATATGGCTGATAACCCCCTGCGTAGACAGTACAGAACGAACATCCCTCCATCTGGCTTCACTATGTGGCCACAATGAGATTGTGAAACTTCTGCTCGACTGTGGCGCAGATGTGACCACCACCGGTATGGTGCTGTAAACATTTGCAGGTCTGCATGGCCAGTGATATCTCCTATGTAGACTGTTGGCAGCGAACAGCCCTCCATTTCGCTTCACAGTATGGCCACACAGAGGTCGCATCACTTCTGCTCGACCGTGGCGCAAATGTGACCACCACCGGTCTGGTGCTGCATACATTCACAGGTCCACATGGCTGATATCTCCTATGTAGGCTGGCAGCGAACGGCCCTCCATTTCGCTTCGCAGCATGGTCACACAGAGGTCGCAAAACTTCTGCTCGACCATAGTGCAGATTTGACTGCCACTACTGGTATCGTGCTGCATACATCCACAGGTTCGCATGACTGACATCTCCTATGTAGGCGGTCAGCAAACAGCCCTCCATCTCACTTCGCAGCATGGCCACACAGAGGTTGCAAAACTTCTGCTCGACCGTGGCGCAGATGTGACTGCCACTGGTATGGTGCTGCATACCTTCACAGGTCCACATAACTGATATCCCTCTATGTAGACATCGAGGGCCAAACAGCCCTCCATCTCGCTTCGCAGCATGGCCACACTGAGGTTGCAGAACTTCTGCTCAACCGTGGCGCAGATGTGACTGCTACTGGTATGGTGTGCGGCATACCTTCACAGGTCCACATGACTGATATCTTCTATGTAGAACGTTGGCAGCGAACGGCCCTCCATTTCGCTGCACAGCATGGCCACACAGAGGTCCCAAAACTTCTGCTCAACCATGGTGCAGATGTGAACACTGCCGGTATGGTGCTGCATACATTCAGAGGTCCGCATTGCTGACATCTCCTATGTAGATGATGACCAGCAAACAGCCCTCCATCTCGCTTCACAGCATGGCCACAGAGAGGTCACAAAACTTCTGCTCGACCGTGGCGCAGATGTGACCGCCACCAGTATGGTGCAGCATGCATTCACGGGTCCACATGGTTGATATCTCCCATGTAGCCCTTTGGCAGCAAACAGCCCTTCATCTGGCTTCGCAGCATGGCCACACAGAGGTTGCAAAACTTCTGCTCCACCGTTGCACAGATCTGACTGCCACCGGTATGCTGCATTACATTCACAGGTCCACATGGCTGATATCTCCTATGTAGATCATTGGCAGCAAACAGCCCTCCATCTCGCTTCACATTCTGGTTGCACAGAGGTTGCAGAACTTCTGCTCGACCGCTGCGCAGATGTGACTGCCACCAGGATGGTGCTGCATACATTCACTGGTTGACATTGCCAATATCCCCCTGTATAAACTTAGCAAACAGCCCTTCATCCTAGGATACGAGGTTACGAGTATCGGTTTGTTGGGAGACTAGCTTGCCAAATCAAACCAAAGATCTAATCGGATTACAACCGAGCTGCCATACAGATCCGGAGGAGCATGGTGCGGCAGTTTATGGTTCAATTTGTCGAGCAGCTAATGTCAAGTCAAACCAAATGGAAGTGGTATCTTCGCCACGGGTGAGCACAGTCTGCATGTATATACCTACCCCCTACGCCAACACATAATAAACCTCAACCTGAACACTATTGACGTGATTGCACCACCCGGGGTGCTGCACGGAATCATGTCAATCAGTGTACTCATTGTAAGGGCAACCTCGAGGCCCGAGATAAGTCAAGAGTCCTGACGAGGGGAATCCAAAGATATATAAATAATGTAAACAAGAATACAAGAGAATGGACCGTACCTGACGAGGGGAATCCAAAGAGAAGAAACTCTGGGGATTCCCACGCCAGGCCGCGCGTATATACAAACTACACAGCCTGATGGGAGCGGAGTGATCGGCAGAGATCCCGGGCCTGGTCACAGGCGTGATGCCATCGGGCTGGACCGGAGGGCTCGGAAGGGCGTCGGAAGGGGAGTCCCCTGACACTCATGGACATTTGAAATGAACGCACCACGGCGCGCGCAAGGACGGTGATCACATCGCCACCGTCAAGGCGTTCTATGAACCCCATGCCGTCTCCCGCGCCCGAGTCCGTGGTGCTGGTAGCGGTGGGAGTGGAGACCAAGCAATACTGTGTTCCCGGAAATCATCCGAGGCAACGAGGTTGCGCTGTACGAGCCAGCGGGTATGTACTCAGACTCCCTTCGGCATCACCGTCCTTTGCTACTTCGAATGCAGGGTCGTACTCCATGTCCGCGTTCGCTATCGAGAATTCGGAATCGAGCGACGCAGCAGGAGGGCATCTGAGGATCGCGGCCTCGAACCAGGTGTAGCTGTGGCAGTACGTCCCCTGCGTGCCATCCTCCCCGCCCCACCCCTGGTCGTGGCTCACCGTGGTGAATACCACGCACATGATTTTGAGACGCGCGGCACTCGTCTCTGCGTCGGGTTCCAGCGGCCGGATGGGGGCCGCGAGGAGGTAGCACACGCTCGTGTCACTCGTAAGGATGAAGTCTTCTGCATCAATTTCTTCATACTGGGCGCATTGCGTGGTGTCCTGGACCCAATATTCGGCGACGTGGAGGATGATGTCGACGAGTTCGAGGGGGAGGAGGGAGAGGAGGGCGTCGCGGGCGGCGAGGAGGTCCGCTGGGGTGGGGGAGAAGCCGTGGTCGGGGTGCGATGGGAGGGCTTCAGCTGGCTCAGACATGAGGGTTTGGGAAGAGCTTGAGGCAGGGAGCACTGAGCGGCGGGCATCAAGCGGTGTTCGCAGTGATCCCCGTGGTTCAGTGCACGTCAAGTTGAACATGCCCGAGATCCCCGAGACGACTTCAGTCCCGAACCATACTTTGTTCAAGCCCACTTTGGCATGTCAGACAGTACTGCGTCACAAATTACAATCGCACCTCGAATTCGAACATTGGCACCGAGCGCCTTGGCCATAGGCCGCCGTCGACGGCATGCAACTCGGGGTAAAGCAAGAATCGTAAGCATGCTGTATCTTGTCATCTTCGACCATGAACACAGTCGACTCGAGCAGGAGTTTGGCCATGTCTATGCATTTCTTGTGGTGAAGTGGCCCTTCGGTGAGTCAAGAGGGGGATTTGGATCAGGCTCCGGCCTCGAGTTGACCTGAGCCTGGAATAAATAAATGTGTGTAGATAGAGCACCTTTGAAAGTGAACGGGACCCGGGCCGAGTCAGAACTGTGGATGGTAAACAGCTTCTGCTAGTTGGGGCGGTTGTCAGGGGAACCCCCTCCCGACGCCCCTTTAAGCCCTCCGGTATCTCCCGTTGGCATTCCGCCTGTGACCGAGCCCGGGATCTCTGCCGATCACTCCGGTCACATGCGCCTGTATAGTACGTATTTAGAGTCCCGACCTAGCGTGGGAATCCTCAGAGTTTCTTCTCTTCGGATTCCCCTCGCTAGGTGCGTTATGCTTTCCTGTATTCTAGTGTACATTATTAATATACTTCGGATTCCCCTCGCTAGGACTCTTGAGTATTCTCGGGCCTCGAGGTTGCCCTTACAGCAGAAGAAACTCTCTAAGGGATTAACCGGTCAAGATTCCGACCTTTGGCTTGCCAGGCTCGGACCGCTCTGATAGCGCTCCCGCCTCGCCCAGCTCGAATCTTGCCCCCTCCTCCCGTCCCCTCGATCCCGTTATGGCTGACCCCGCTGCTGCCACTGGCACCGCCGAGGAGCGCATGACCCGGATTGAGGCGACCCTCGACCGCCTTATGGCTTTCCTCGATACCTCACCTCCCCAACGGGTGCCTTCCCCTGCCCCGTCCCCTGCTGCCCCAGCTCCGGACCCGGGTTCAGGAATCTTTGCCAACATCGTTCCTGGTGCAAAATCGGTCCTACGACCAAACCCCCCGTTCGGCTTCGACAGCGATCGGACCCAGGGTCGGGTATTCCTCCATGCTGTCCGGTCCTACGTCCGCCTCCTCCCGAGGCATTCACCGAAGGTGGCGAGCCCTCTGAGGTGAAGGTCGTCCGCTTTGCCATGTCCTTTTCTGCACAGCGCTGGGCAGAACGACACGAGGCCAAACCCACGTTCCCCTTCCCCACCTGGGCCGCCTTCGTTGCTGAATTCCGCCTCCGCTTCGTCGAGGAGAACGAGCAGGACCATGCCTGCAGAAACTCGAGTCCCGTCAGTACTTCATGGGCTCCCGCGACGTCTTCCGCTACACAGACGACTTCGAAGACCTCGTCGACCTCGCCGGCTTCGACGATGAGCTCATCAAGGTCACCAAATACCGGACTGGGCTCGACCCGGCGATAAATCTCGCCATCACTGGGTCCAGCGACCCCCCTGACCTGCGCGACTACACGGCCTGGCGGCTCCGCGCATACCGCCAGTACGAGTCGCTCCTCCGAGCAAAGGCCGCCGCTTCCGGGTCGACTGGTCGTCTCTCAGTTGCGCCTGGCCGCGCTCGGGTGGTCCCTGCTCTCGCGGTCCCTGCACCACCACCGCAGAGGGTCGCTCCACCTTCTCTCCCCCCTCCTGTCCCCATGGACGTAGACCGTACTCGGGCTAGGAACCCCCCTCGTTGCGGATGCTTCCGGTGTGGAGACCCAAACCACTTCGCGCGAGACTGCACCACCCCCGTCGATGTCCGCACTGTCGATGTGCTGGACGAGGTCATCCAGCAGCTCGGTGCTGACATGCTTGACGAGCTTGTCGCCCGTTTAGCCTCTGCTGAGGTTGTTGCGGAACATGCGGCTGCGGTCGCCCAGGAGGATTTTCCCCCCCGCGCAGAGTGAGCGGTGCGCCCTCTGTCGCGTCCCCTAATCGTTTCAATGTCTTGTGTAATGAGTCTGACAATACACCTCTTGCATCACTTGAAACGATAGACGCACCCCCCGGCGGGCTAAAAATAGCGATGACGCACGAGCAGGAGAAACAGGGCGTACTTTGCGCACTCTGGACAGCTCCGTGCGTCATTGTTGATGGCAAATCAGTGGCGGAGGGACCCGGGTTGTACAGCCACCGAACCAACTCCCCTGCGCCGGTTCGAACCCCTGCCCCGGTATTTGATGATCCCCTCCGCTTGCGTCGTAAACCAATGTGGGAGCGCAAACTTCCCAAGCGCTTCATCATTGCGGCTGAGGCCAGCGCGAACTCCCTCCACCTCCCCCTCGAGATTGAGTCCACCGATGATGCTGTCAAACTATCGTTGTCTGGGCTTGTGGACTGTGGCGCTACCTCAGAGTTCATCGACTCGGAGTATGCTGCAGAAAACAAGGTCCCGCTCTGTCGACTCTCTCGTCCTATCCCGGTCTTCAATGTTGACGGCTCCCCAAACGAAGCCGGCAGCATCCGGGAAGTCGCAGATGACATCCTCCGCTACAAGTCGCACAGCGAGCGCGCTGTGCTTGCTGTCACCCGGCTCGGCAAGCAGAAGCTTATTCTCGGGTTCTCCTGGCTCCGGAAGCACAACCCGGAGATCAACTGGGAAACCCGGGAGGTAAAAATGAGCCGCTGCCCCTCTGTTTGTACGATTTGCCGCGACGAGGCGAGGATCGAACGCCAGCACGCTAAAACTGCCGCTTCGATCCTTCGCCAGCTCCGTGCCGGCCCGATACCCCACATCTGTGCTGTGGACACGGACCTTCGCTCTGGCGAGGATGACGATGACGAGTTCGAGGACGAGTTACCAGAGTTGTCTCCGGATGACTCTGATGACTCGGACGATGAGGACGACACGATTGAGGATGGAGACCGTATATTTTACACAACGTTCTCTCCTCCAGAAGACATCCGAGCCTCCGCTACAGTCTCTCAACGCCTAGCGGAAGCCCACGCCAAGAACTCCGCACCCGGTAAGGAACCCCTTCCCCAGTGGGTGCGTGACTTCGAGGATGTCTTCAGTCGGGAGTCCTTTGACTCGCTACCAGAGAGTCGGACTTGGGACCACGCCATCGAACTTGTCCCCGACTCAAAGCCTGCCAACTGTAAGGTCTACCCTGTCTCACCCCTCGAACAACGCGAGCTCGACGCGTTCATCGAGGAGGGCCTTGCTACTGGTCGGATTTGGGCGTCGAAGTCTCCCATGGCTTCACCAGTCTTCTTCATCAAGAAGAAGGACGGTGGTCTCCGCTTCGTCCAAGATTACCGGGCGTTGAACGCGATGACCGTGAAGAACCGGTACCCACTTCCGCTGATCAACAACCTCATTAATCGTTTGAAAGGCGCACGGTTCTTCACGAAGCTTGACATCCGCTGGGGCTTCAACAACGTCCGGATCCGAAAGGGTGACGAGTGGAAGGCAGCGTTCCGCACCAACAGGGGACTCTTCGAACCCCTGGTGATGTACTTCGGCTTGACGAACTCCCCCGCGACCTTCCAGACCATGATGAATGACATTTTCCAGGATCTCATCATGTCTGGCGACGTCATGGTATACCTCGACGACATCCTCATCGCACATTCGGACATCACCCGGCATCGCGAGATTGTCCGGGAGGTGCTTCGACGTCTCCGGGAGCATAAGCTCTACTTGCGCCTGGAGAAGTGTGAATTCGAGAAGTTGTCGATCGAATACCTCAGAGTGATCATCTCGCACAACCGCGTCGAGATGGACCCCGTCAAGGTCGCTGGTGTTGCTGCCTGGCCGACGCCGGAGAACAAGAAGGATGTGCAGCAGTTTGTTGGCTTCACAAACTTCTACCGGCGGTTCATCCGAGCCTTCTCCGACATCGCCCGTCCGCTCTTTGACCTCACTGCGAAGGGCAAGGTGTGGGTGTGGACTGAGATCGAGGCCGCCGCGTTCCAAGCCCTCAAGGACGCTGTCACCTCTGATCCAGTCCTCATCCTCCCTGACGAGTCTCGGATGTACCGGCTTGAGGCGGATAGCTCCGACTTTGCCTCCGGAGCTGTCCTCTCACAGGAAGGCTCTGACGGCAAGTGGCACCCTGTGGCGTGATTCTCCAAGAGCTTGTCGCCAGTCCAGCGCAACTACGAGATCCACGACAAAGAGATGCTCGCTATCGTCCGGTCCCTCGAGGAGTGGCGTCACTTCCTCGAGGGCGCGCAGCATCCCGTCGAAATCTGGACTGACCACAAGAACCTGGAGTATTTCCGGAAGTCGCAGAACCTCAACCGTAGACAGGCGCGGTGGTCGCTGTACCTGTCTCGGTTCGACTTTACACTTCATCACAAGCCCGGAAAGCTCATGGGACGTCCCGATGCCCTCTCTCGTAGACCAGACCACGGGTCAGCTCCGGACAACCAGGATGTTACTCTCCTGAGTCCGAAGCTGTTCCACCTTCGCGCTCTCGAAGGTGTCTCCGTCTCTGGTCCCGAGGCTGCGATCCTGCGCGACATCCGAGATGCACTGGCCGGTGAGCCTGACCTCGAAGACCCCGTCGCTCTGGCGGCTCGGGAACTTTTGAAGGTCCGAAACGCCCGCTCTGCCCGCAGCGCTGAGTGGCATGTCGACGCCGGTCTCCTCTATTTCCGTGGCAAGCTTGTTGTCCCTAGGGACAAGGACCTTCGCCGCCGGATTTTGGAGCAGCATCACGACACCCGGGTTGCTGGTCACGCCGGCCGCTTCAAGACGTTGGAGCTTGTCTCCCGGAACTACTGGTGGCCCCAGTTGTCCCGACACGTCGGCCGGTATGTTGCAACCTGCGACCTGTGCTGCTGCACCAAGGCAATCCGGAAGCTCCCAGTCGGAGAGCTGCACCCGACTGAGATTCCTCCGGAGCGCTGGCACACCGTGTCGGTGGACTTTGTCGTGGAGCTCCCCGAGGCGCATGGCTATGACGCCATCATGGTTGTGGTCGATGTCCTCGGGAAGCGTGCTCACTTCAACGAGTGCACAACCCACATCGACGCTGTCGGCGCTGCTCGGCTGTACTACCGCAATGTCTGGAGGCACCACGGCACCCCCGAGAAGTACATCTCTGACCGCGGTTCGCAGTTCATTGCGGAGTTCACCACGGAGCTCTGGCGCCTCATCGGGATCACCCCAGCCACCTCTACGGCGTATCACCCACAGACTGACGGTCAGACTGAGCGCGTTAACCAAGAGATGGAGCAGTTCTTGCGCATATTCACCAATTATAAGCAGGATGACTGGGACTATCTCTTGCCAGCCGCGGAGTTCGCTTACAACAACCACATCCACTCTTCAACGCAGCAGGTCCCGTTCATGACCGATACCGGTCGGCTCCCTCGCATGGGGTTTGAGCCCACTGGGGTACGCTCGAAGGTGGAGTCAGCAAACGAATTCCGCGATCGGATTGCCTCAGGTGTCTCGGAAGCCAAAGCTGCGCTGGTGAAGGCCAAGGAGGAGTACAAGCGGTACTATGACCGCCGGCGCACCCCAGCGCCGGACATCAAGGTTGGTGACCGTGTCTGGCTTGACACATCGGACATCATGACCACTCGTCCGTCGCAGGGCCTCTCGCACCGGCGCCTTGGCCCCTTTAAGGTGGTTAAGGTCGTCGGTCGAGGCGCCTACAAGCTGGAACTCCCGCCTCGACTCTCATGCCTCCACCCTATCTTCCCCGTGGTGAAGTTGCAGCTGGCAGAGGATGACCCGTTTCCGGGACGTCCGGGCTATGACGAGCCTGCTCCAGTCCTCCCAGAGCAGCCTGGGGATGCCCCGGAATGGGAGATCGACAAGATTTTGGATGCTAAGATCCGATGGAAGTCATTATATTATATGGTGTCTTTCAAAGGGTACAACGCTTCACACAATCAGTGGGTCAAACATTCCGATGTCTTTGCTCCGGAAGCCGTTGCGGAGTATTATCGTACTCATCCAACCGCTCCACGGTCCATCTCAGTCGCAGCCTTCGACTCTCTCCCCTTCCGCGACCCTGCCCTCCACGTCCGGTCTATGCGTCGAGGCGCCGCATTCCAAGGGGGGGATGATGTTAGGGGAACCCCCTCCCGACGCCCCTTTAAGCCCTCCGGTATCTCCCGTTGGCATTCCGCTTGTGACCGAGCCCGGGATCTCTGCCGATCACTCCGGTCACATGTGCCTGTATAGTACGTATTTAGAGTCCCGACCTAGCGTGGGAATCCTCAGAGTTTCTTCTCTTGGGATTCCCCTCGCTAGGTGCGTTATGCTTTCCTGTATTCTAGTGTACATTATTAATATACTTCGGATTCCCCTCGCTAGGACTCTTGAGTATTCTCGGGCCTCGAGGTTGCCCTTACAGCGGTAGCGTTACAGTGCACATACCAATTCCACGGTTGAACCCGACTTTTTTCGCGGAGTCGGACGGCGCAGTTATCGCAATGCTGAAAATTGTTCGCTCCACATCGCTGAACCGCCATACGAGAGCAAAAAAAGTAACTTTTGGAATTTCGAGATGATACCTGCAGTCCGTATGGCTGTAATACTGTAACATTATCATTTATACGCAACTTTTGACATTTTTCACGATAAATACACCACTGAGGAAAAAATCTGCAACTTATACACTAGTCCACAATTTACCATTATAATTACACCCCTACCCACCCAACCAGAACACACAGCTCGCCAGTGCAATTCTATTTTACACACCCCATCTTTGTCTCTGAACAATACACAGGTTCACTGACAAAAAAGAAACACACCTTCAAGAATCAGTCCAAGAAAATACACACCTCCATGTATTCGTTCGAAAAAATGCACAGGTTAGAATTACCGTCAAGCTAACACCTCTCCTATCCGTGGTACAGCTGTTCAACTCTGATTCACCTTCGCCACCCATGTCAAGTCGGGCCGCATAATCCGGCCTCCTTCAGGTGCAAGGTTCTCGTGTCGAGCCCAATTCACGGCTCAAGACCCTTTCGTTTTGAGTCTCCACAAACGGCGGCACTCGAGAATATCTGTAGTGAGTCTCATGCGACCCCGCCTATTGCCCAAGTCTCGTGCTGGACTCGAATAGCAAAGTCCAACTATGGACTTGAGCAACCAGCTGGTCTATAATTGCAATCACATGGGCCGCAGACTTCAGTAGATAGAGGTCAAGTCCCAAGGTGTGTATTTTATCGAAGGAGATGTGGTGTGTGTGTTTTTGGACAGAAAACGGGGTGGGTATCTTTGAGGCCACAACCTGTGCGATAAAGTGAGGACGGAAAGCCGGTGTATTTGATTACAACTTGGATGTGTGTATTTTATGGTCACTTCTGCCCACCTGTGTAAGTTTTCAAACCTGCGTGTTTTTTTTCAAACGGAAGGTGTGTATTTTTCGCAAAAACTGTAATAATAATGTTACAGTATTACCCCCATAAGTCCGCTGCGGTTGATTTTGGCCTTCGAATCGATCCAAGAGCGGTGATTTCGATTCCATTTGTGTAGACAAAGCAGCGTTTTGGAAAGAGAGTCAAATAATTTTCGGAATTGTCCATGGTGCTCCCCAGACCGGGACGAAGAAACAGTGTCGTCAGCGGGTTGTCCACGGGTAAGTATATCTAGACAAACCCTTCCTTCACTGCTGGGTTCACAGAGAAATTGCGCGCCAGCGTCACTTGAGATAGATTGTAAGCAAGTAAGATACACGAGTACTATGCCAGAGCATAATAAACCGCAACCCGAACGCTCTTGACGTGATTGCACCACCCGAGGTACTGCGCGGATTCGTATCAGAAACATCTGAACTGAATGGAACTGAACGCACGATGGCGCGCGCAACGACCGCGATCACATCGCCACCGTCAAGGCGCTCGACGAACCCCGCGCCGTCTCCCGCGCCCGAGTTCGCCGGTGCCGGGAGCGCAGGTGTAGGCCAAGCAACGCTGTGTTTGCAGAAATCATCCGTGGCAACGACGTTGCGCTGTACCATCCAGCGTGTGCCCGGACTCCCCTCGACATCGTCGACCTTTGCGACTTCGAATGCAGGGTCGTACGTCATGCCCGTGTCCGCGCCGGGTGCGTGCCCTATCGAAGAGTCGGATTCGCTCGATGCGGCGGCAAGAGGACGCCTGAGGATCGCGGCCTCGAACCAGGTGTAACTCTGGCGGTACGACCCTTGCGTCCCATCCTCCCCGCCCCACCCCTGGTCGTGGCTCACCGTCTTGAATACCACGCGCATGATTTTCAGACGCTCCGTGTCTGCGTCGAGTCGGCGTATGGGGGAAGTGAGGAGGTAACACACGCTCGCGTTGTGTGTGCTGGGGTTGTGGATGTTGTGGTACTCGGCGCGTTCTGTGGTGTCATGGACCCAATATTCGGCGAGGTGGAGGAGGATGTAGACGAGTTCGAGGGGGAGAATGCAAAGGAGGGCGTCGCGGGCGGCGAGGAGGTCCTTCACGGACGGGGAGAAGCTTCCGTCGGGGCTTGCTGGCTCCGACATGGGAGTTTGGGAAGAGGATGTTGAGATCCGGAAGGTGGGCGGGGATCAAAATGCCGGGGATCAATGTTGCTTGATCCCCTCCACCATTGCCTCGGATGAGGCTCGAGCCTGGGACTCCCTCGCAGGACGGGGAGAGTGCAGGCGCCGCCGAGATTATCACCGACGAGGACCTCAAGAATACCGTCGTGAATTGCATTCACCCCAACTAGGTTCGACAACGGACTCGACATCAGGCACTACGCCAGGCGGCCAGGGCCATCATCTTACCGCCTCCCCTCCACACCCTTGCTTCGACTCAAGGTACCATGTTCCCTGGTCACTTGTACACTTCACCGATTCATTTCGAGCGTTAGTCTGCGCTGCCGGGCCACTCGGCGCATGGTTCTGCGAAGAATTCGACTGCATGTGCGTCGTGAAATCCAGATGCCATAGTTTAAACAGGACGACTCGACAAACTCGAGTACAAACCTAAACCTCTCCATATTCCCGCGCTTCTCTAGTTTTCCCCCGGTAACCGCACCGATTCCGGAGGTCCGTTCTGGAATTATGTCACTCGCGAATCGCGTTTAGCCAGATCGCGGTAAGAAGCTCGAGTGCCCCCAACCACATTGTCTCTCGAGGTCTGCCGACCATCCCACAGCAGCGCCCCCAACAGAACTCATGACCCAGAACGAGGTAAATTGGTATTTTTACTTCGTCCACTATTTAAGCCGGCCAAGCCTCTGAGGAGCACCTATCTCCCTCTCAATTTCAAATGCCCCAGCACTCACCCCTCGACACTCGTAACGGCTTCGCGCACGACAACGAAAAGGGCTCGGTCCACGTGGAGGAACACGCCGCGCATCAACCTCTCGCCCAGGCTCCCATCCAGCTCACCGCCGCCCAATACGAACGTCTCTTCTTCCAGCCGGGCGGGGGACCGCGCAGGGGCGACCTGTCCAACCCCAAGCAATTCGGGAACCCCACGGCGTTCGCGATCATCTCCTACCTCCTCGCCCTAACTCCAACTGTTTGCATTCTCATGACCTGGGACGGAACGGCTCCAACGTCTCTCACGGGAATCATTGGCGACTTCTATTTCATCGGCGGGCTTGGGATGACCATTGGTGGCGTCTTCGAATGGGTGAGTGTTTATCTCTTGTTGGATCAGCGGATTGAGACTCGTGTTTAGGTTCTGGGAAATACATTCCCGTTCGGTAGGTTCTGCTATTCTATCAGCCATGACCTTCTCTCACCCCCAAAAAACAGTCGTGTTTACGACCTTCGGTGGATTTTGGTCTGTCTGCCACATAAACCTCGTCCCCTCTTACATATCTCGGCACAGGTTGAGCCTGGGAGTCCTCTTTGATCCCTCGAAGGAAATCGCATCAGCGTTCCCCGACGGAACCAATTCTCCTGCGTTCAACCACGCGGTCCAATTCTTTTTCACCTTTTGGGCAGTTTTATGCATCCTGTATTTTGTTGCTGCCCTGCGAACCAACGTCGTCTTCGTTGTGCGTCTTCTCTTTCAATTCCCGCACCTATTCTAACACTTACATCCCAGTATGTATTTTTCACGCTCGTGCTGACCTTCTCGTTTCGTGAGTTATATTTTTGTGACCTTTGAACTCAGAGTCCTGCTCAATCAAACGAAGTGGCGGCAGCGTACCGTCAGGCCGGACTCGGAAACTCGAGCATGTCGCTCACTATGCGTACGTATCGATCCGTCTCTTAGGATGACGGCTGAAAGAATCCCAGTAAAAACTGCCGGCGCCTGCGGATTCGTACGTTCCAGAATTCAATGCTCCCCCGCGAATCCGAGCTGACGCATAATGTCCAGGCGAACGTTGTCGGTGGATGGTATCTAGCGGTGGTCCTACTCTTCGCAGCAGTGGAGATGCCATTCGACCTCCCCGTCGGCGACCTTTCGGGCTTTCTCGTGAGAAGGAAAGTCGACTAGGCGACTCTCCAGCGCCGCGGTTTCTTTTATGCAACAATATATTCTTGGACGACATCGGGCCATAAGCCAAATGAGGTTCAAATGAAATATATTGACGGAACCTATGCAGAATACGTCGCATTAGGTTCCCAACTTAGTTCGGTTCCCTAGGCTGGTGCAGTGTTCTCTCCAATTCTCTTACTCCTTGCTCTCTTTTGCCACCACGGACATATCGCAGACGCATGTCGTTCAACCCCCTTCGAAGGCCTACGCGGCAACTCGTGGAACATCAAACTATCCTGTGGCGTGTCCACGGTTTGGAACGGGGCTCGAATCGACATTCGTTCGACGTACAGTTCAAGTTTACAGGAAACTACTTGCATATTCGATGGCGCGTCCCGACGAGAAGTTCAAGCTTGTTATTCGACGAACTCGAACACAGGCCCGAATTTCCCTACGTTTCCGCGGACATATAGACGGACTGGTCGCTGCAGTGCCCAACCATCTCCAGCAATAACTTCTGCCAGAAATCCGGCGGAGTCCCCCACTGCTTGGAAGCCCTCGACAGCTTGGAGACTTGACAGCTTCTTCCCCTTCAACTCACCGGCCATATCTCCCCAATAGAAGTAATCCCCGATCCTCAGCAACATGTCTTGCTTCATCCATACACCATACCTCATCCCCGCCTTCAGATCCCCGATATTGGCCTCTGGCGAATTCCGCAGGATCTCCTCGAGAGGCATCGTCACCTCTACTCGCGTCGAACCGGCCGCGGGGACTGTTACGAATTTCGTCCAACCGAAATCTGGATCTCGCAACAAGTCTTTATTTATCGGACTCCTGCACCGATAATGCGGATAGAACTTTTGGGTAAGGAGCATTGGACCTGGTGGAACCGGCCCCGGAAGGCCAACGAGGTGGAATGCGCCGAGAACGAATGCCATGTCGTCGTCGAGTGCTGACCGGCCGATGCTGAGGGTAACTGCACATCCAGGGCGTGGAGAGTGGAATATCTCCACGTCCGCGAGAAGTCGGAAGAGGGGATCTGGACGAGAAAGCGAGAGCGTTGGTGCCGAAGTGGACAGGGTGACCTTCAGCACAACACATTCAGGCTCTGCAACCTCAGTGTCGTCCAGCGGGTTCAAATCCCCAACCTCCGTAGGATCCAATCCTCGCGGCCTACGGATCACCGTCAGACCAAGGACACCACGCAATCAGCATGATAGATACTCGCTTTTTTGTGCGCGCCATCACTGTGGGATTAGACCGTGGTGGACGATGGCGGATATCCAATGTGGGTGTGTATTTGAGAATATGTTGAGCGGCGTCTGACGAACCCGATCACACAGCCCGGTGTTCTGCTCTTAGAAATCGGGGAAATCTGCTTATCTTCCATCTCCCCCAGCAACGCGTTAGATCCGCGTTACCCGGATTAGCGGCGCTCCGTTCTCCGTTAGAATGGAACACCGACCAAGTTCATGTTCAAATGTTTAACCGGTGTGTTTACCGTTTTGTTCTCCATTGAACTAAACACGGCGTATGCATATTCATCAGCGGCGTCTCCGGTTGAACATACACATTCTTCCACCTAAACCCACCAAGTGGGAGTTAGTATCTTGGGGTCCCAGGTGGTTCGGTGCGGGCGTTTTACAATTTCATTTCGATGGCACGGACTACTCGACGAACTCGAACACAGGCCCAAACCTCCCGACGTTTCCGCGCATAGTTGGGCCGCGCGGCGGCTCAATGGCCCAACCATCGCCAGCGATTACCTCTGCCAGATATCCACAATAATCTGCTTCCGCCCGGGGACCCTCAACAGCCCGATAACTCGACAATTTTTTCCCCTTCAAGTCGCCTGCCAGACTTCCCCAGTAAGAGTAACAACCCACAATCCCTAACAGCCCCTGATCCATCCATACACGGTATCTCATCCCCGGCTTCAGATTCTCGACATTAACGTGTGCCGTCGTTTGCAGGATCCTGTCCAAAGGGAGTGGGAGCTCCACACGAGTCGACCCGGCAGCTGGTATCGTGATGAAACGCATCCAACCAAACTCAGGCGTTCGCAGCAAATCCTTGTTTTTTCGATCCTGCACGCTGAATCGAGCACAGGATTTTTGTGTTAGAAGCCGCGGTCCTTCTTCGACCGGCCCCGGTACGCCCACAAGATGGAATGCGCCGAGACGGAATGCCCAATTGAGGTCAAGCGCTGACCGGCCAGTGCTGATGGTAACGTCGGAATTGGGATACGGCGAGTGGAATATCTTGATGTCCGCGATGAGTCGGAAGCGGGGATCTGGATGGGAGAGCGAGAGAGTGTGTGAGGATGTCGACAGGGTGACTTTCAGGATCAGATGCTCGGGATGTGGAATTTCGTTGTTGTTGAGTGGGTTCAAATCTCCCACCTCCTCGGTGTTGTGCCCTCGAGGTCTGGCCTAACGATCAGCGGGGCACACGACCACTGCAATGACTCCTCACCTCTTGGTAGGCGCCATTGGTGAACGTAGGTGCGTGTTTGACTTTGTGTTGAACATTTAATCGGGCGGCTAATTAACCGGAACGCGTCGCGAGTCGACCTTCTGTTGTGCGTTCAAAGACGAAGAACGAATTCATATTTATTCCACCCCATCTCAATTGCATCGCCCATTGAACCGGTGTTCACAATACACCTCAGTCCGTGTCGCGGTGAGAGTCGAGACTCCATCATTAATTATTGTGATCTGACCGGTCATTGCCAGTCCAATGAGCGTTTGTGTCTTCCATATACTTACCTAGGACTCACCCGAAGCATACGGTACATCACCGCAGGTTTTCATTCACCTGTTTCCCGAGCAGGGCTAAGCTCGGCCTTCTCGGGCATGCGTTGAACTTCAACACATAAATCCCTAGAAGGTTTGCTTTGTAAACGTTCATTGTTCAAGCAAACCTCCCTAGGGCTACATATTATGCACGCCCTTCAATAAAGGGTGTGCCCTTCTCATCGAATTTTAGATTGAAATCTCTAGCTTCATTCCAACGCAGATTGGTATGTGGTTCACTCTCATCCAGTCTCTGCTTTTCTGAGCAGGAATTTGACTCACGCTCAGGATGGACTCAACGTTGGTGTTTGTCTTCTGCTTAGTTCAAGCTCAAGGTCTGGGAAAGTTGAACGTTCCCTTCGAACCCAACCCGGGCTCGGTCTCCTACGGTCCTGGTTCAATTATATATTACACGAAGTCGACTGATTCACGCTGATTTCTACACCCCAAACTCCTAGGCTGCGGTGCGCTTGAACTTGATGTTGCAAGGTTCCAACGGCCGCGCCTGCGTCCCGATTATTGAAACTGACTTCAAGGCGACGTATAAGCCACTCACCAAATGCAAATCATTCCTATCAATCTCCGGCACGCAAGTGAGCGCCTTCCCCTCAACATCAACCACCTCATACTCAAACCCCGCCAAAAACAGCGCCATAACCAACTTCATCTCGAGCTTCGCGACCTTCATCCCAGTGCACGGGTGGCGCCCTGCCAGCCATTCGCAAATATCAATCAGACCGGGTCGAAAAAAAAATTGAACCGACGTACCAGCCCCCCACCCAAGAAACCCTAACGTTGCCCTCTTATCCTCCTCCCTCCCCACCCCATACCTTCCCGGATCGAACCTGCCCGGCTCCGGGTACACATTCTGGTCGAGATGCACGTCCGCGAGCGAGTACGCGAGGAAGTCCCCTCTCTTGACGGTCTGCTTCCCAATCGCCACGTCGTGCTCGAGGTTGCGCCGGATCGCGACGCCGCCCATGACGATGCGGAGCGTCTCGCGGATGACCGCGTCCATCACGGGCATCTCCTCCTCCCAGGCGGTGACGGGGACGGCGGCGAGGCGTTTGTGCAGCGGGTCGGAGGGTGAGGTGCAGTATTTCTCGAGGAGGGCGTGCACCTCGGTGGTGGCTTTTTGTTTCCAGTCTGGGCTCATACCGAGGTAGAGTACGCTCCAACAGGCTGGGTGTGAAATTCATGACTTCTCATTAGTACAATGCACAGGGAAGGAGTTGCGTACCATTGACTCCACTGTTGAGAACGCCGGCAAATATCGTGCGGAGAACGAACTGCATGAGGCGCGTCAACGTGTCGAAATACTCGGAGTTGAGCGAGGTCGACGTACGTCAACTATCGACTCTGTCGATTCCCCCTCCGCGAGGAGCACGTCGATCGCATCGCTCGAGGGCACGTCCGCGTTGCGGCGGAGTTCGACATACGCATACAGCATCCCGAAGAGTTCCGCGGTGGCCTTGTCGCGCGTCTTGCGTGCAGGGGAGGGAAACCAAGGGAGAAGGATCGCAGTGGGCATCGAGCCCTTCTCGAGCATCAAGTACAAGTCGGCGAGGTGGGAGACTTTGGGCAGGTCCGAGGCGAGCTCGTTGCACGACGCCATGCGCACCGTGGCCTGGAATACGAGCTGGGATCTGGATGAGCCGTGGACGCGGAGAGAAATGTCAATGAATCACCTTGAATATTTGCGCGAACGGGTCAATGGATCCCTCACGGCCCCATGGTTCAATAAGCTTGTCGACGTCGGATAGTATGGCGGGTAAGACTGAGCGTGGGGTTGTTAACGGACGTAGATGAATGAGACGAGGCCCGTATACCATCCTGCAAACGATCCTTGGACATGACAGTGAGCAGCTGGCGGATGAACTGCCCCTCTCTGTAGCCTGTGTCGACCTTGATCTCAGCCAAGTCGGGCCCGCTCCCTAGCAGAATCTTGTATCCCTCATCCATGCTAAGACTCTTGTCATTGAAGAAAACTTTGCGGGCTTCTTCGCCTGAGGCGGCGATTACGCGGTGCTTCAGTTACTATAAGTCGTACTCGCGCGCAAGGAAGAAAAAAAAGACCGGCCTGAAGGACACGGAACTGGAAGAGCTGCTGGCGAGTTTTGTGGAAGTTCTCGCGCACGAAATCATAACGCTTGGTGAAGAAAGACGATGCATTGGGAAGCCAGAGACCGCCGAGTTCGTGGATGTCGGTGTCTGCAACAGGAGGCTTCGTGAGGAGATAGGATGCAACCGCGGTTCCAATCGCCGTGGACAGAACGGCGGTGAGGACTAGTTGGCGCGTCGAAGCGGCGAGAAAAGACTTGGAAAGTGAGCTCATGGTGGCAGGAAGCAAGGAGTTTACGTCGGAGCCCACGGCCGAGCTGCGGATCACGACCAAACAAGGACAACGGTTGAAGTTGAAAACTCGGAAGATGGATTATCGACGAAGTCAAGCGTAAGTACGGAGCTCGTTTTGTTCCAGTTTATTCCAAATAATTATATAGATGCGTTCTCCGAAGAGTAGGTATGGTATGTGTGTATGACACAGAAATTCGAAGAAAAATCCTGCAAGGTGATGCCTTGCCCACGCTCTCCACCCTCCATCTGCTCCTTCTTCTGTAATTCTTTTGGGCTTTCTGGTCTGCGATCGCTCCCTCAGTGAGCGCGGGTGATCTGAAAGTCGGAGCCGTCCTCGAAGAACGGCCGCGTAAATCCCTCGAGCATACCACATGTCGAGAAAGGTGCCCGGTCGAGGATCGCGGTGAGGTTAACAGAGAGTTCGTCCCGCTCCGGGTCTGGTGCCAACGCAAGGGAAGTCAATCCTCGATCTGGTCCTAACAGGGAGCCCCTAGCCGTAAACCTTTCAACCCATGGGCCAAATGTGGCTGAGTCGGCTCTCAGAGTGCGTAGAGAAGGCCACGGTGGATGATCCTCCCTCCTAGACGGCTCGACGTATAGCGTCTCGGTGCCGCTGACATTCACCAGCTCAAGTGTCGTGATATCCGGACACAACATCTCCAAGAGCGCAACCTTGCGTGGTGTCAGCTTGGTGTCCACGAGACGAAGTGTACGCAGGCAGGGAAATTGCGGCTCCTCCCAAACTGACGGCACCTTGACACAGGTGCGGTCTTCGGACACGGGCTCGAGGGATATGTTTGCGAGCTCGAGGTACTCGAGATTCGTCGCCTTGACCCAAGTGGTGAGTGTTTCTAGACTCTCCGGGGCAAAGCGAACGAATTGGACCGCTAGTGAGCGCAGCGTCCGGATTTTCAATGTCTGTGTGGGTATTTCACAGGGGAACTCCCGGAGCACAAGGGTGGCGAGGTGGGGCATCGCCGCCACAGCGTTTTTGAAGATATATCGTTCCCCGATGATGTTGGTCGCGTTAATGTCGAGTGTGTGGAGGAGCTCCATTCCCTTGTCGAGTTGAAACTCGAGAGGCCTAGCGTCTTGCAGCCGAATGCCTCGCAACCGGGGAAAGGCGGGAGGGGAGGGGGGATATACTTGAGGTGGCAAGACTTCCATGCCCTCGCCGAGATGCAGATACGTAAGATGCATGAGTTCTGCCGGGTTCGCGCTGAATAGGAAGCCAGAGAGTTGTTCACGCTCCGTCCACCCTACGTGTAGCACAAGTGTGCGCCAGCGTGCAAGGTGGGGTCCAAGGATGCTGAGTGCGAGGTCAAAATGGTGGACCGCCGCCATGTCTGTGCCGACAGCCTGAGTGCTGTCATTCTCTGGCAGGGTAATAGTGATGTCAAGCAGGCGGTCGCGTGCCCGTGCAACGTAGAGGTTGGCAGCATGGAGAGATGCCCGGTCCGCGGAGATTCGAATGGTGGTCCACAGGTCTGGAGTCACGAGGGCAAGCTCGCGCCATAGATGGCAGACATGGGACGCTATTGTGGCGAACGGAACCATGTCGGGAGAGCTGGGCGGGAGGATTAATTCTGCCCCATGCAGGAGAATTTCGGTGAGGATTTCATTGGGAAGGGATTCGATTTTGCCTCCCTGAGGTCTCTGGGTTCCTGACATGTCGATAAGTGGCATCGAACAGTACCAGGGTACATATATAGAAGGACGCCACACCCGACGCCACACCTTGGAGGCTTGGACCTACAAGGACTTACGTCACTTTCCTATCCGAGCCCTTGTTCTCTGCGTTGCATGGAGCAACGTGCCCTTGTGTTCATTCAGTTGCTGTTCTCCTCCTTGTTCCCTTGTTGTTCCCCTGTGCAACTTATCTTCCCTCGGTCGCGAACGCCAAATTGGACGGCTGCCGGTGATCGCCGCTGCAGTGTGGTCCGAAGATGTACAGGGGAAGTAGTTGGTGCGTCGGAAACACGCAGAAAATACTTCGTGCGAAGAAGTTAGAGCAACTGTGAGTGAAAAACGGCGACTCGCCGGAAAGTAGACGTGGTTTGAACGGCTGCCGGCCAATGCCGACGCGGCCGCTGTCCGGATCACATCCAAACAAGGACAACGGTTGAAGTTGAAAACGATAAATGGATTGTCAATAGCGTTGAATTACTGCGACTTCGAGTATAATACATCCATCTACATTGTCAACTCCCGGGAGCAAGTACACTAAGCGCTTACGCCACGAAAAAGTCCTCCAAGTCGATGCCAGCCTTTCGGTCTTTGAACCGACGTTTCCCACCCACACTCTGCGGCTTCTTCCGGGTCCTTCTTTTGCCATCTCTCTGGCCGCCCTTGCGTCTAATTGATGGCCCCGGATCCTGAAATGAAGCTGCTACATCTGCATCAAGTTCCTCCTCGCCGCGACAGCGGGCCACGTTACGTTGCTCGCGTGCCTCGCACTCCTCACAGTATGCCTCAGTGCACCTCCATTGGGTTCTAGAGTCATCCCACCCGGCGTCAGGAAAGTCCTCGTGGTATTCGCTGCTGTTATGAAGCCTCTTGGGGTTGAACAGGTAGTAGATCGCGCCGTCATCGTAGTCGTCGTAGTAGTCGTAGTCGGCGGGTTCTCCACCTTCGGAGTAGTCGGTGTCTTCGTCCTCGTAAGCACCGTCCTCTTGACTGGCATGGGTGACCTGAAAGTCAGAACCGTCCTCGAAGAAGGGGTGGATAAATCCTTCCAGTAGACTACATGTGGAGAAAGGTGCGCGATCGAGGATCGCGGTGAGGCTGACAGGGAGTCCGTCCCGCTCTGGCTCTGGTGTCAACGCAAGCGAAGTTAGGCCTCGATTTGGTCCCAACAAGGAGCGCCTCTCCGCAAACTGTTCGACCCATCGGCCAAATGTGGCCGAGTCCACTCTCAGAGTATGCAGGGAGGGCCAGGGCGGATTATCTTCTCTGTCAGCCGGCTCGACGGAATGCAGGTTGTGTATGGAACCAAAAGTGTTATGAGCATATACCGTTGGGAGGGTATCGGTACCGCTAACATTCACCAGCTCAACGGTCGTGATGTCAGGACACAATATCTCCAAGAGCGCAAGCCTGCGTGGTGTCAACTTGGTATCCACGAGGCGAAGTGTATGCAGGGAGGGAAATTGCGGCTCCTCCCAAGCTAAAGGGACCTCAGCACGGGTGGGCTCTTCGTACACCGATTCGAAAAACATGTTCTTCAGCTCGAGGTACTCGAGACCGGGCAGCTTGACCCACGTGGTGAGTACTTCTAAACTCTGCGGTAAACAGCAGATGAACTGGACGGCCAGTGAGCGTATCGTCGGGAAGTCAACTTGAAGCCCCCGGCTGGGTGTTTGCCAAGGGAACTCTCGGAGCACAAGAGTAGTGAGCTGTGGCATCCTTTCAGGGCTAAGTCGAATCTTGTCGCACATGAAATCCATCGCGCTGATGTCGAGGGTGTGGAGGAACTCCGCTCCGAGTCCCCACCGATGTTGAAACGCGAGCGCCTGAGCGTATTGTAGCCGGAGGCCCCGCAACCCGGGAAGTCGAGGTACTGCCAATCGGGCCATACCCGTGTCAAGGTGCAGATATTTAAGCTGCATGAACTCTGCTGGGTTCATGTCCTCGAGGGATGCAGAAAGGTATTTGAGCTCTGGCTCCTCGACATGTAGCGCGAGTGTGCGCCAACGTGCCAGGTGAGGTCCGAGGACATCGAGGGCGAGGGCGAAACGGTCGACGTTATGGGGATTGCCTGCTGGCAGAGTGATAGTGATGTCGAGCAGGTGATCCTGCGCGCGTACAGTATAGAGGTAAGCAACTTGGATGGATAGCAGGTCTCCAGAGATTCGGATTGTTGTCCACAGGGCTGGAGTCGCGAGGGCAAGCTCGCGCCATAGATGGCAGACCTGGGACGCTATTGTGGGGAACGGCACCACGTCGGTAGAGTTGGGTGGGAGGATTAATTCTGCCCCGCGGAGGAGAATTTGGGTGAGGATTCCATTGGGGAGGGATACAATTTTGCCTGCCTGAGGTGTCTGGGTCTTTGGCATGTTGGTGAGTAGGGTCAGAGAATACAGCTGGATTTTATAGAAGAAGGGACCCACAGGGACCTACATTGCTTTCTTGTTCTGTGTTGCACGGTCACCAAAGTAATGTGCCCTTGTGTCTATATTCATGGCACTTATTGTGCCCCCCTTGTTCCCTTGTTGTTGCCTTCAGCAGGTCTTGTTCTGTGGATGGGCCAACAAAGACATAACTACCCTCGTCGTTGTTCCCTTGTTGTTCCCTTATGTTGCCTTGTTATAAGTAGTTGTGTTCCAGGTCAACAAAAGCATAGTCACGAGCGTCGGTTCTCGGAAGAGTGAAACAGTTCACAAATCGCCATCGGAAAAAGGAAGAAGGAAATATGAAATAGGATTTAGGCCCAAATCAACTACTGATCTAGCCTGCATCGAAAAGACCTGACCGAGCCCACCACCAAAAGTCCTGACCAAACCCGGATTTCAACCACTGACCGAACCCGCTTTTGGTTATTTTCAACCACTGACCTGACCCGGATATTTCCCAGGTAAGTTCTTCAAGGCCAGCTCGGACGTCGTACGGCCATGGCCAGTCTCGGGCCATGAGTCTGAAATTGCCATGGGTGCATGGGATTGTATACCGAGCGACGGTTGCATGTCTATCGTCTCGCACACTTGTTTTTCATAATAATTCGCCGATACACAAGGTAAAGAAAATGGAAAACACGACCGGTGACCTCCATTCCTCCGTCCTATCAAGTCATCGACGCGCCAAAATGAATGAATAGAGACACAAGACGAATCCTGTGAAGCAATGGCACGAATACACGGTCGCGTTAAGCGCAGTAGCCATGTTAGTATATGAATGCGGGTTAGATCAGTGGTGGAAAAGAGTGAAATCCGGGTCAGGTCAGTGGTTAAAAATAATCAAAAGTGGGTTCGGTCAGTGGTTGAAATCCGGGTTCGGTCAGGACTTTTGGTGGTGGGCTCGGTCAGTA
The DNA here is from genome assembly GCA_029281495.1 of Mycena filopes. NCBI lineage: Eukaryota > Fungi > Basidiomycota > Agaricomycetes > Agaricales > Mycenaceae > Mycena > Mycena filopes. Next base: position 1,073,670 of record JARIHR010000018.1, on the reverse strand, counting down.
GTCGATTTGGGCCGAAAACATATTTTGGAATATGAATCGCTTCGATGTCAGATGTTTAGACAATCACGTGGGCGCGTATACGCGACCCATTGTCGCGGCGAGTCACAATTCGGTCACACTCGTGTCCTTTCACTGTCAACCTCGACCACCCACTCCGATTAATGTCCACTATCCATCCCACAACGGAAAAGCACCTCGCGACATTTGACGTGCCCTGTGGCCGCCGAGGATGCGCGTACGTCTTTCATTATGAAGGGCACAATCACATTTCCGCGGTTCTCAGAGACCATCTACCGAATTGTCCTGGTCGCACCTCTCCGTACGTCCTCCAGCACATTTACCCCGAATCGAACTTGACGACTGAGTCTCGCCAGTGCCACTCCGACCGAGTGGCAAACCCCCACCGTCCTCAAGCGCATCTGTGAGCTCGTAACCAACGACGCTCAGGCTGTTTGCTACAGCTATGGACGCCTGGTACCCCAAGCTAAGGCCCCGCGCCTGTTGGGCTTCAAGGTGCGCGCGAATCCCGCAGCCGCGGCTGGCAGCGATTCCAAGCACAAAGGAAAGACGCGTTCCAGCGGCCACAAATCCAACCACGTCTCCGAGCGGCGTGCTGCCCTCAACAGGGACCCTTGGACCCAAGCGGTCAGTCCCCAGACCGTCGTCTGCCGCGGTTGCGCCAAATCCGTGCGCCTCACGAAGCTCGACTCGGAACATCCATATGCGCCGGGGCGTTGGATCAAGCACCGGAACCGCTGTAGGGAGGTTAATAAGCAGCGTTCGGTTGAACGGGTTAAGGTGAGTACACACTTGGTCATTTCGGCTTCAAATTACACTCAACAACAAAGCTCATCCGATTTGCAGGCACGCCGACTCAAAGTTGCTATGCAGAGTTTAAGCCCTGAGCCACTTTACCAGCCCACTACGCTCCGAAGCCGCCGTGCTTCGGAAAAGTGAGATGCTTTGGTATCTTCTCCGTTTAAAATCGGGTCTTCAACGGGGAACCTTTGAGCGTTAGAGGGTCGCGAGAATTGAATGTACTTGATTGAATGCATTTTGCCTGTATCGTCGTTGTCTTGTGCCACCCTGGCGATCGGGCGATGGGTATTGTTAACTTCATCTTTAAGCCCGTTGTGCAGGCCGAGATTTGGCAGCCAGACGGAACAAGGAGTCGGCGCAGATTGGAAGGGGCTCCAAGATATAACCAGTCCCCGGATGTCATCCGAGAGAATTTCGGAGTCAGATTGAGTGGGCAGAAGATCCCCGAGAATACAAAGGCTCACTCATCGACGCTTTTCCAAACCCTGACTGGCGACGGTCCGATTGAGCTCGTCCCTGCTACGAGATTTGACAATTTTCGCAGTCCAGCCTGTTGGCGAGGGGAAATTGAAACCAGAGCGCTATAATCGACATCAACGGGGTTCTATCATACTTCAGGCCAAGCAGAAAGACTGCAATAGTACCCATCTGCAACACATACCTTCCGAGCGTCATCTGCCAAAAATCGGAAGCCGGAGAAAGTCGGCAAACAAAACACCCGGGACCCATACGGACCTACAGTTGTTTGTGCGCGCTGTGTCCTATGTACAGTTTTTGTCGCGGTGGGAAAGATGGATGTCTGTCGGAGGATTGCATAAACACACGTTACGGTCCACGAAGCCCAAGATAATATGGCGAAAAAACGAACGACCTACTCAGAGACGACTTGAAGGAGGGGGCGGGGTGACTCAGAGTGAGTGCTAGGTGGATTTGGTGGGTTAGCTGACGCGGGACCAGAGCTGCGCACGGCGGTGCGAGACAAAGAAGGCAAAGAGACAAAGACACTGGCGGTACTGAGTTAGGCTGGCAGCCCTGCCCGACCTCTCCTCCCCTCTCCGCCTACCCCCGTACACAGCCAGCCCTCCCTGGCACCCACGTTCGTCGTAGGCCCTACCGCAAATACTCCAGTCAAATATCGTGCCGCCCAAGATACGCAGGCTAAGCTCCGCCCGTGCGGGATTTCAGCCATTCAGTTACTGCCTTTGTGGCAGGGAGACGAGGAGGACAGGACAGGACAGGATGGGATGGAATGGCATTCAATTGCATTTCACAGCAGCCATGCATACCCATGAGGGCACGGACCGACCTCGGTACTCGGTGCTCTGTGCGAGAGACCCGGATGCGGACTCGGGATGGGCGGATGCGTCAAGATCGCACGGCAGCGCCATTCCCTCCGTCCGCCCCACGTTCGCGGCGGCTAAAAGCGGTGGGTGCGGGCCATCCAACAGAAGGAGCGGTGAATGGTTCTTCGCTGGCGCCAGCCAGGAGTGAGTCAGTCCACTTACCCACATATATATATATATATTGGCCGGCGCGCTGACCTGCCTGCGTCCAGGTGCGCCGGCGTCAGTATCGTTAGGCTGTGGCCGGACGGACGATCTAATGCAAATCCAAATCCAATCCAAATCGAGAGCGATACCAGAACGGAAAGCGAAAGCCATACGCACGCTGGATGAGCCCGATACAATCGTACCCGCTCTCCGTCCGGGCGTGAGGCGCCGTCATCTATATCTGCGTCGGGATGTACGGATCGACCTGTGGGATGGTGGAATGCGGAGGATATAGATATCGTCTGCAGGTTATTCGACGGCAAAAGATTCTTCTATCTTCCAGAGTGAGTCTGTCTGTCGATATATTAGCACTTTCTGGTCGTCGTGCTGACGATAGCCTTGAATAGACCAAGACTCACCGGGAACGGTTTAATCCGAGGCCAAATCCAGAACGGTACGAGGACAAGGACGTACGGTTCGGGCGGAGAGCGAATATCGCTGTGATACAATGGTCTCCAAATCTCCGTCTCGAAATACCTCCTCACGTTCGCGGTCCTGTTTGAAGCGGGAAGGTTATCTGACGTCTTCCTTCAATCTCCAAGGGTGCGTCTATCTATATTAGCACCTACCTCCCCGGTGTCGTGCTGACTATGACCTTGATAGCCCGCGCCTGCGTTCTCAGTCCAGACGTCGGCCTCGTTGGGCTGTGGCCGGAGTATTCAATCTAAATCCAAATTCATAATCCAATGCGATACGAGGAAGAGGACGTACGCGATGAGCGAATATCGCTGTCCAATCTCCGTCGCGACAAATCGCCCCCACGTTCGCGTCGTGTATGAAGGCGGGAAGGTTATCTGACGGGCGCTAGGGACATCGCTGCGATTTATTCGAGGAGGCGGGACGCCATCCATTCAGCTATGTCTGTGCCGCAGCTGCATTAAGAGCGAATGTACAGGGACAGCAAGAGGAGTTTATTTGGCGCACCTGCGCTGCGTTTTTTACCGGTCTCGCCGGCAAATTAGACCAAAACGAAGACGCACCGCCCGGATAGCTGCGTCGAGACGCGTTCCATCCCGTCCTCATCGCAAGGCGGGAAGCCAAACTCACAACGTTTACGGTTCAGGCCGAAATGAACGGATGACGTCCGGTCGACGGTGGCGGATTGGCGGGTTCGCGGCTTCGATTTGCGATCGATCGAGGATGGGTCCGTGCGCAGCAGCGAGGGTCCCGGGTCCGTGCGTAAATGAGGCTCATCAAAGCTGCTTGGACTTTTTGACGAAAAACCCATTTCACGGCGCATCCACCCCGATTCTCCATCCAGCGCCGTTCCTCCCCACGACCACAACGCGTCCACACCGGCAGTGCTGGGCTTCGAGAGGACAATGCGCTTAGCTGCTCCTTCCCATGCCAGCGCTAGGGAGAAGCCAGAAAGTGGCATTGTTCGCCTCATGGGGAATGATGTGCCATGGCCAGTGCATGCGGTGTGGTGTGGACCTCCAATGTCACTCGAGCGTCTAGCTGGAAGGAGTTGGTTTTGGGACCAAAGCGCGGATTTGCAAATTGCGATTGGGGTGCATATGAAGCATATGAATTCAGGCACTGGAGGCAATGATATTTCTCCGACGCTCGATCAGGGCATCCGTTGCGGCCACAGCTTCAATCGTGAGGCTCACCGACAGGAAATTGGGATGTATTCACGGACACTGCATCCCCCGCTGCGACTCCCGAAGCTGTTTGATAGGATGGAATGGAATGGGATATCGCAGAGATTGATGAAGAATTTAGGGTTCACATCGCCGCCCTTGTTTGGTGGATTCTGACAAAAACAAGGGTCTGGCGGAGATCCTCCCTTCGTCGCTTCTTCCCCCCCTTCCCTTCCCTTGGACGCCCTTGGGACGCCCTCCCCAGCCTGCCTGGGACAGGAACGCATCCATCCACGCACGCACACTCCTCTCCGTCGTGTCGTGGTTAGGCCGTTCAGCCGCCCCCTCCTCGAATAACAAACAACATAACATACGATCCTACGCACGATTCGTTTCGCCGCTTTTGATACTCCATTCCCCTGTCGCTATCCATCTCATCTCTGTCCTGCCCTGTCCTGTTCTGTCTGCACCCCAGCTATCCATATCCATCCTCTTTCTCGTCCTTTCGTCTTTTCTTTCGCTTCCTTTGACTCGGTCTTCCTACTTTACTTTACACCACCACCCTGCGTCGACGCCCCCGCGACTCGCGGCCGACACCGCCGACGACGACGACACACGAGCAGCAGCAGCCGCGCAGGAGTACGATAGGAGTCATGGCGGACTACGCGTACGCCTTCAAGGCGCAGCAGCAGCAGCAGCACCAGCTGCAACAACAACACCAACAACACCAGCACCAGCTGCACCAGCAGCAGTACGGCGGCGGCGGGGGCGGGGGAGGGTACCCGACGAGCGGGCACGGGCAGCAGGGGTATTGGGACGCGCAGCAGCACGGGCACGGACACGCCACGAGCCAAACAAGCCATAACGTCACGTACTTCCCGCCTCCTTCCGCCACGCCCTCCTCTCCTCCTACCACCACCACCACCAGCACCAGCAACTCGACCGCCAACTCGACGGCTGCCACCCCGCCCGTTCCCCCGCAGCAGCAGTTGCAGTACCGGCACCACCACCACAGCGAGTCGCAGTCGCAGTCGCTCGGCCTGACCTCGCCCGTTGCGTCCACGACGCCGACTCCCAACGCGCGAAACGAATCCACGTCGACACCGGGCGGGATGATGATGAGCCACGCCCAGTCGCAGCACCACCCTCACCCCTCTCCTCTCCACCCCCAATCTCTCACCTCTTCTCTCCACCCACAACAACAACACGCCCAACACCAAGCCCAAAGCAACGGCGCCATGGGCACAAGTACCTGCCCCCCCGCAGCGACGACCCTCCTCTGGACCGACCTCGAGCCGTGGATGGACACCGAGTACGCGCGGCAGGTGTGCGCCCTGCTGCGCTGGGACGCGGGCGTGCGCGTCCCCGCGCCGGCTGAGCTCGCCCATCCTCCTCATCCTCATTCCCCCCTCCCTCATCCCTCGGTTTCGGTTTCGGGTGTTTCGCACAACAACAACGCGAATGGGGGAGGGGGAGGGGCGGGGAACAACGCGGGGTATGCGGTGCTTACGTTTGGGAGTGCGGGGGCGGCGGCGGGGGCGTTGGCGCAGGTGAGTCGTCTTTGCTTCGTTCTTCTCTTTTGCCTTTCTTTTACTCGCCCCCGGGATTTTGCGGCTCGCCCTTTGTGATTCGCCGACGCGGATGTCGTGCGCATATCACTTTTCGGTGCCGCAGCGTCGTTTGGGCGCATATATCCACTTCCCCGTTCTTTCACGCCCTTTCCTCGCGCATATCGTCTCTTTGGGCGCATATATCCACTTCCCCGTTCTTTCACGCGCTTCACTGGCGCATATATCCACCTTTTGGCAGCGACCCTTTCGTTTGACGCGCATATATCCACTTCCCTGCCTTTCTATTCGGTTTTTCGGCGCATACATCCTGCTTTTTGGCGCATATATCCATCTTCTCGCGTCGCCCTTGTCTTTTTCGGTGCATATATCCACTTTTCCATTCCTTCACGCCCTTGTCATGCGCATATATCGTGCTTGACGGTGCATCTATTCTTTTTTTCGGCGCATATATCCGCCTTTCTGCGTCGCGCGTGTCTTTTTAGGCGCATATATCCACCCTTTGGAGTCTTACTTCCTTTTTGGATGCATATACCGTGCTCTTCGGGGCGTATATTCACTTGCTCTACCCTTTGCGCCCTTCCTTTGCGCGTGTATCGTATGCTTTTAGGCACATATATCCACTTCCCCACGTCCCCGTACCTCCCCTTGCGCATCTATCGCCTTTTTAGGCGCATATATCCTGCTTTTTTGGCGCATATATCGTGCATTTCCGCACATATATCGACCTTTTGGAATCTTGCTTCCTTTTCTCGGCGCATATATCCACTTTTCCATTCCTTCACGCCCTTGTCATGCGCATATATCCTGCTTTTGGGCGCATATATTCACTTTCCCATCCCTTCGCGTCCTTCCCTGGCGCATACATCGTGCTTTGGGCGCATATATCGTGCTCTTAGGCGCATTTATTCGGTTTTCGGGCGCATATATCGTGTTTTCATGCGCATATATCCACCTTGTGGCGTTTTCGGGCACTCATACCGTACTTCTCCTCGCCCCTCCTTCTCCTCCGTCTCTTTTTTCCATTGCCCATCTTCTTCTGCTCTCGTCCTCACTTAACTCGTGACTCACCTCCCCCTTTCTCTAACAGGTCAACGCATCGGGGACGCCCATGACGATGCCCAACTCGGCGCGCGCCTTCGTGCTCGGGTGGGCGCCTGCAGGCGTCTCTGGCCCCCCTGCGCCGTCTTCGTCTTCCTCTCCCAACACCGCTGCGCCTTCGAATAACAGCACCAATAACAACACCAACAATAACAACGCGTCTCCGAATGTCAACGCCCCCACCAACAATAACGGCATTGCGAACGCGAACGCGAACGGGAATGGGTTTGGCGGGTATGCGAACGTGAACGGGGGGAGCGTGGTGTCGCCGACGTCGCCGCTGTCGCCTGTTAGTATGGGGAGCGCGGGGGTGGGTGCGAGCATGCATGCGCCTATGAACGTGGGCGCGTCTATGAACGTGAATGGGATGGGGGTTGGAGCAGGGGTGGGCGGGGGAGGAGGAGGGGGGAATCCGCAGTACCCGAAGGAGTATAGCATCTTTGTGGGTGATTTGGCGCCGGAGACGTCGAATAGCGATTTGGTTGCTGTGAGTTGTTCTCGTCTCATCACTTACACACGAGCATCCGCTCACGCCCGCCATCCTTCGCAGGTGTTCCGCAACCCCGTGCTCGGCCTGCGCAACGACCGCGCGCCCAAGTTTATACGCCCGTTTGTGAGCTGCAAGAGCGCGAAGATCATGCTTGACCCCGTTACGGGCGTTAGTCGTGGGTATGGTTTCGTCAGGTGGGTTTCCGTTTCCGTTTCTCTCTGTGGAATCCTCAAGTCTGATGTTCTCTGTGCCGCACGCAGGTTCACCGACGAGAGCGACCAGCAGCGCGCGCTGATCGAGATGCATGGGCTCTACTGCCTTTCGCGGCCCAGTGCGTTTTCCCCCTCCTCCTCTCCTTTCTTTTGCTTGCGATGCTCATCCACATCCCCACCGCAGTGCGCATCTCGCCCGCGACGGCCAAGTACAAGCCCCCCCAGCCCGACGCCGCCAACGCCGCCAATGTCACCAATGGGAACGGGAACGGCAACACGCTCCCCGCATCGACGAGCTATGCGAGCACAGGATCGTCGACGAGCAGCTATTCGAGCGTGTCGTCGATTCCCACGTCCGTGTCCGGGGGTGGGGATGCGCAGCAGCAGCAGGGGTCGGGGCAGCAGCGGGCGCCGAGCGTGAGCGCGGTCGTTGCGGTGTATGGGAATGGGAACGGGGTGCCGGTGGGGGCGAGTGTGGGCGGGGGCGGGGGCGCGCAGGAGTATTTTGCGCAGTACGGGCAGCAGCAGGCGCAGCAACCCGGCCAGCCCCAGCAGGACCCGACGGCGGCGGAGTGGCGGCACCACGCGCAGGCTCGGGCGATCCTGGGGAATTTGATTGGGCCGAATGGGGAGCAGCTGACGAGCACGGATCCGTATAATACGACTGTGTTTGTTGGGGGGCTGAGTCCGCTTGTTGGGGAGGAGACGTTGAGGACTTTTTTTGTGCCGTTTGGGGAGATTCATTATGTGCGTGGTTTTGTCTTCTCGTTCTCTCTCTCAGGACACACGCTGACGCATACACGCAGGTCAAGGTCCCGGTGGGGAAGCACTGCGGGTTCGTGCAGTTTGTGCGCAAGGCGGATGCGGAGCGGGCGATTGAGAAGATGCAGGGGTTCCCTGTGGGCGGGAGCAGGATCCGGCTGAGCTGGGGGAGGAGTCAGTGTGGGTTTCTCTTGTCTGCTCGCTCTCGTGCATCATCGTACTCACCTGCGTCTACAGACAAAGCCGCGCAAGCTGCCGCACAAGCCGCACAGGCCCTCGGGGGTCTCCAGTCTGTGCCGCCTCAGCAACAGCTGCAACAGCAGCAGCAGCAGCAGCCCATGTCCATCCCCGCGCCCGTGCCGGTCGTCGTCCCGCAGGTGCAACAGCAGCAACAGCCCCAAGCCCCGCTCCAGCCGCCCGTCGTGAACGCGAACGCCTTGAGCGCCCTTCAGGACCTGACGCAGGAGCAGGTGTATATGCTCCTGCAGAACCTGCAGGGGTATGGCGCGTCCCCGAACGGGTATGCCTCGGTACCGCAGCAGCAACAGCAACAGCAGCAGCAGGCGAATCCGAATGTCGGCGGCTATGCGCCGGTACCGGGCCCGAGCGGCAACGGCAATGGAGGAGGCTACGGCGCGGGGGGCAGCAGCAGCGGTGGGAGCAACAACGGTGCGGAGGCGTACCGCAATGGCTACCACTCGTCGTCGCCGAGCAACAGCAACGTCGGGGATGCGTACATGGGCGGGGCGGGTGCGAATGGGGGCGGAGCGCCGCAGCCGCCGTACACGGAGGAGGGGCTGAAGGTGCGGCGCGAGGACGCGAGCCCGTTTGGGTACCCGCAGCAGCGCGCGTACGAGGTCGCGCCGCCGTCGGCGGGGGGCGGAAGCTCGTTCTCGCCATTCTCGCCCGACCCGAATCAGGCGCCGTCTGGCGCACAGCAGCAGCAGCAACACCAGCAGCAGTCGCAACAGCTTCACCAGCAGCAGCCGCAACAGCAGTCGAGCGGCATGGGGATGGCGCCCCTGTACGCAGCGGCGGAGCTGCTCGGGAACCGGCGTCAGTCTTACTCGGCGCCTGCCCCGTCGCCATATATCGTCGGGCTGCCGCATCCGAGCAAGGCGTACGCACCGGGATTCTCGCAGACGCCTGTCGCGATTGGGACTGGGAGCGGAAACGGCGGTAGCGGGAGGGCGGGGAGCAGCCCGACGCGCGGGGGGTACGGCGGGGGTGGGTTTGCGGGGAGCCCGCCGGTGTTCCAGAGCAACCGCTACTCGCAGCCCCAGACGCAGCCGATCTCGCGCCCGAACTCGGGCTCGGCGCGCGGTGGCATGGAGCGGGAGCGGATGGGCGGGGAGGAGTTTGACTCGATGCACGATCTCAATGGGACGTTGGCGAGTCTGGACTTGGACCGCGAGCGGGAGCTTGGGCTGAGCGAGCGGCCGTGGAGCCTCAAGAGCCCGGCGCTGACGGAGAGCGCGAGCGATACGAGCAGCGGGGGGAGCGTGCAGTTTCGGATGACGATGGGGCGGACGCCGTCGCCTTGAGCGGTGGTCGTGTCCCTGACGTCGTCTGCGCTTTTGCTTGTTGTGTTCTCCGTGCATGCATCGGGTGGATGGAATGGCTCTGGTCTTATTGTCTCGTCGCTCTCCCCTTCGCCGTCGCCAGTGTCATCACTTCCACGCTCAAGTCCGACTTCCCCACCCCCTCCTTCTACCCGGCGCGCGACCCACCCACCCTTCCTCCGATCCCTCAACGAACTCATCGAATAAATCGACAATCGAACGAACGAACGAACGACGAAACGAACGGAGCGGATTGGAAATATTGTAATATCCTCTTATCGCAGCGTACATTCGGCCACTATTCTCTCGACTCTCTGGCCCACCACCACCCAACCCATCTTTCCTTGCCTCTCAATTCCACTCCAACTCTCGTCCCGTCTCGCTATCAATCAATCCAAATCGAAATCAAACCCAAACGGCTTCACTCTTATGATACTCTTTACCTATTCTTCCTCCCCCTTCCGATTCGTGTTTTTCCATCCGTCCCAACTATCAATCCTCGCTACGCTCCGCACCTCCGCACAGTCTACGCACAGTCTACTATCTATCCATCCTGTTTTGCCAGCTCTCCTACTACTACTACATTCTTCCAGTTACGTTTACGGATGATAACATCCACAACTCCTTTTTGGTTTTCGCGCACAGCTAGCTATTCATACTACGACTCGGACTGCCTCGATCGAATCACTTTCTCTCTGTCTCTGTCCTCCCCCCTCTTATCTGAATACTCCATCCATCCTCCCTCGAAAAGCATTGAAGCTACGTATCCTCGTCTCGTCTCGAATCATGTTCTGGTCTTTTAAATATTGTACATACCTCCAAGATATGGAGTGAATTTTATTGTTGTTGTGGATTAGCTGCTGATCGCTGAGGAGCTCGTAGGAGCTCGTTTGGAGGTTTGGTACCATCGACGTGATTGGAAAGAAGCTCAAGGAAAATAGACGTTCCCCTCCGAGCACAAGCGATGGCGCATATAAAGCCTTCACTTCACATTACACACTTCGTACATGAAAAATACATTTAAATCCCTCCTGCCCGTTCAGTTCCAAGCCAGAGGATGCTGCCGTATGCTCCCGCCTCACTTCCTCGAAATATGGCGACTTCGGAAGGTAGTGGGCTGGTATATCGGCTCAGGACCGGAACTCTGCATGGCCACTTTGAGTCGGCGTGCCTGAAAGTCGAAAATAAGCCTTGCGTACTAAGACCCGAAGTGAGTATATACTGAGTCACCTTAACTCGTTCAACCGCGCGCTGCTTTTTAATCTCTTTGCAGCGATTCTGGTGCTTGATCCAACGCGCGGGCGCGTATTCCCAGTCGAGCTTGGTGAGGCGGGCGAATGGGGTGCAGCCACGGCACATGACGTCCTGGGGGTTGGAGGCCTGCGTCGAGGGGTCCGTGTCGAGGGCAACACACCGCTCGGAGGTTTGGTTCACTCTCCATTTACGGCCTGTCTTCAATCCTTTGTCGGGGGCATGGGTCGTTCCGAGGGGTTTCGCTTGAAACTTCGAGGGCGGGTGCGGGGTGTCGACATTGGGTATAAAGCTCCCGTAGCTGTAGCAGTCAGCCTGAGCATCGTTTGGTGCGATGTCACAGATGCGCCGGAAGATTGTGGGTGTTGGCCACTCGATCGGAGTGGCACTGTCGATAATGATTGAGCCGTCAAAGGGGAATTAGCGGGGAGGTGTGGGAGGACGTACGGGGAGCTGCGACCAGGACAATTCGGCAGATGGTCTTTGAGCATCGCGGAAACGTCTTTGAAGGCATCGTGCCCTGCATAATGAAAGACGTGCGCACATCCTCGGCGGCCACAGGGTACATCGAATGTCGCGATGGGTTCCTCCGTTGTGGGACGGACAGTAAACATTTAACTGGAGTGGTGGTCGAGGAAGTTTTGAAAGTGAAAGGACACGAGCGTGACGGAGTTGTGACCTACCGCGACGGTGGGTACGCGGCCACGTGATATGCTCAACACACGGCATTAGGTCTTAGTGATTGCGTGCGAAAATAGGTTAATGCCTTTCGCCGTTACATATGGATCCAGCCAAAACGGATCTTCTGGATCCAACCCACTTTCAAATTGCGGACTTGCCCTCACTTTCACCCTTCATGTTGTTGACTCAACCATTGTCCGATTGTTGAACCGACAACACCATGTTATTGACTTGACCCCACTTTTGGGCTTGTTGACCTCGCCATGCTTTCGAAATGTGGAACCACCTCAATGACATTATTGAACCACCCGAGATTGTTGAACTGGCCTCACTTTCGGATACATTATGTTATTGAACAGACCACTATTCCAAAGCCCCAAGGTTATTGAACTGACCCAACTTTCAAGAGGGCATGTTATGGAACTGGACCCATTTTCGCCGTAGCGGTTGTTGAACCAACCACACTTTGGTTCAAGTCACATTTTTACTAGTCGCGGAATTCACTGTACGCGTCTGTATACACACCCAATAAGGCAAAACCTCCACTTAGGTGGAAAGGCGTACTGAAAGGAGAACAATCAGTGCAACAAAAAGAATGCGGGGAATGTATAACAGTCAGCGTAGGTGGAAATGTGACCCTGAATGAGAAACAATCAGCAGACATTTCAACTTGAGTGGAATGTACACCATTCAGCAGCCATAAAAGAGCCGCTGAAAGGCCGGTTTTCAGCACCGCTTTCAGAGTGGAAGGCTTTCCGCTTCCCGTGCTGAAAGAAAGGCAATTATCTGGCTGAAAGGAAGAAAGAGACGGTCAATTGCCTTTCTTTCAGCACCGGATGCAAAAAGCCTTCCTTTCAGCATACTCTGAAAGCAGTGCTGAAAGCCTTCCTTTCAGCCGCTCTTTTGTCAGTGTTGAATGTCGTACATTCCACTCAAGTTGAAGGGTGTGCTGATTGTTTCTCTTTCAGGGTTACATTTCACTCATGCTAAGTGTTATACATTCCCCGTGTTCTTTTTGTTGCGCTGATTGTTCTCCTTTCAGTAGGATGATTCTATTGAGAAACCCGGCTTCTCAAATCCTTATTTGGAAACCCGGGTGCAGGGAGAAACCCCTCCAATGCCGAGAAGGGTTGGAGGTTTGGCGAAGGGTAAAATGGGTCTGGTAGCACAGAAACTGACTGTTTCGTGTTGCTTTGACCTCTGGAATTATATCAGGTATCCGCCGGCGCAGGTCGCCATTGTCCATCACTTTCCATCAGATCCACAAAATAAGGGCCGGAATATTCTACACTGAATCACAGTGAGTCCCGACTGGTAGAAATACACCAATCTGCAACACAAGTGTACCCCACAGGTTTGTGTCCATCCACGCTGTGCCTTACTCCGATACAGCGGGGGCATCACAAACAGGGCCCATCGGCAGGACCCGGCATCTCGGCGTGGGCCGGAGAATCACTGTGGATCAATGAGAGCAGCCTCTATGCATCCCAGAGGCTTTATTTGAGTCTGAAAATGGTCCCTCCGCCCAGAACAGAGGAGTCATGAGTGATACCGGTGTTGAAATTCAGCTCCCGGCAGTTGTTGCCGTAAGTGGGTTTCCCATTAACTTTTTGCTGGGGTTTCCGTGAAATTGCCTAAAACGGAAGGGTTTCTGCTAGCACCCGGGTTTCTCAATAGAATTATCCCTTTCAGTAAGCCTTTCCACCTAAGTGGAGATTTTGCTTTATTGGGTGTGATAGGGTATGTGTACAGGTTGAATATCTTTGCAGTGCACTTGCTGTACACACTCAAAGTAGTGGCCGCAAATTGGCTGATTGCCCCTCCTTGAGTACTATGAGTACTATGAGTAACTCAAAAGGGATTTTGCAACAATTGAATTACCGCCGCGACGGACGCGTCAAATCACAGTCTAGACACGTAGATCAGGGCTGGACTTGCATGGCCAAAGTATCGAAGTCTTGCTGGATCAAAAGATCTGCAGAGTCGGAGAGATAGTTGTGTTGGAGGTGAGATAAATTGGTCGGCCATTTGTTGGCCCGGAATGCGACATTCAAATCAGTCTTAGCAAAATTGATTTGGGTTGGGTAGTGGTGGGTGCTTCCAGCTAAGGTCTGGTAGTAAAACTCAGAGTCAACAATCTAGGCAAACTCGAAGTCTTGAAGTGATAGGAGTAAGTAATGTGACCGCGAAACTTAGGTCGGTTCGATAACTCGGGTGTCGAAAAAGTGGGGTTGGTTCCACAACATAACTGGGCCAAAACTTGGGTTAAATCAATGACTTGAAAATACTGGTTCAATAACTAGCCAGGGCTATATCAATAAGAAGAAACAGGGGGTGAATACATACTCTTAAACATGGGTTGAGTCAATAAGTTCGAGCGTGCTGGATCCATATCGCGAAAGGTGGGGTCAGTTCAACAACTTGGAGGTCGCCATTTCAATAAGTTCAACTTCGGGCAATGTCAATAACTACAAAAGGCAATAACTTGTTTTGTGATTGCCTGCTGTACAGTGCTACACACGTAAAATTGGTCTGCAATACCAGATTTAGTGCCTCCCTCTTTCAAGGTAAGTATTTCAAATCATTTTTTAATACCGTACTATTAAGTTCGAGTCATCAGTCACGTGTCACAGGGGTCGTGACGTGCCACAATGCCAATGTTAGTCACTCGTCACGTAAGGCCCTGACGAGAGTGCGTTTGGGAGTCCAAAATACCAGAATACCGGATGCACCGGCCATACCGGACTGATCGATCATGGTGCCGACAGCCGGCGCGATGTGGGCTAACATATAAACACTTACCAGAACAGCTTCCCGGACGTCTACAACACAGCTGCGTGGGCTATCTGGTGGAAGGGCTTTCTAGTGGATTAATATCCAGTGGCTCAGGATATAATTTTCGTCTTTTATCTCCCTACAGTATCTCGGTGGAAGAAATTGATCAAGACTTCAACTCAGACATCGCCCCTGTCTCAACACACCTAAAATGTGGCATAAGGTCCTGTAGATCTTAACCAACCATGGTACTCAGTGTCATTTAACAAACTTACAGCAGCTCAGTACCATTATTGCAATTTTCAATATTAATGGCACTCACCGAAAAAGAAAAAAAAGTTTTGAGTTGAGGTCAACGGTTCGAGCCGCGATGCCGGCATCACTTTTGAAAGAAACAATGCACAACAACGCGTTAAATTTTGGCGCGTCAACGATTCTTGAGGAATGTGCGAGGTTTCTTCACACACAAGGGAACACTGGGTCTCCAGGATGCCATCCCATGAGTGGAGGAGGGTATGTCTAATTTTCCTGATGACAAACAAGCAAGTAACTGATCTAGTTTCCCGGTGCAAAATAGAGATCAATGAGCATTTGCAAAGCGGTAAGTAGGACCTGGACTCGTACTAGGACGATATTTGCCTGTTCCCGTCACGTTTAAGGGCTCAGAGGGGAGCCACAAAGGGTGTCTCCTATTTTTTTTACTAGAAAACACAGTTGAAGCACGCTACACCCGATTTACTGCAGTGCAGGCTTGGGGAACATCCCATGACACTTGGAGGTACATCCCATATTGTCTACCCAAATTTTACGCGTGTCTGCGCCGCCCAACATTGTCGGTTGCGTGTTGGAAGGCCAATTAAGTAAATAATGAATAACTACTCACTCGTGAGGTTGTGACGTGTCAAAGGGCTCTCTATCATGTTTAGGACATATATAACACACTTACTAGGTGTTAGAGACTTCTTTGACCCCAGGATGTGCCGGCGCGCCAAAAATTAACGCGTTGTTGTGCATTGTTTCTTTCAAAGGTGATGCCGGCATCGCGGCTCGAACCGTTGACCTCAACTCAAAACTTTTTTTTTTTTTTTTTTTGGTGAGTGCCATTAATATTGAAAATTGCAATAATATTGACCTCGCAAGCCGCCAGTCAACATCAACTCGAAATGCGGTTCGGCATCAAGTGGTTTGATTCACCGGCATTGAGAAAAGGGTGTGGGACAAGGCTTGGGTGGAGAAAATACTGTTCAATAAGAGAGCTGTTATGATGTGATGTTGGCCGACGGCAGCAGGATATGGACACAACCAGACTCTGATTTCAAACTCCGCTTTGGATGCCGCCTTGCGGCCGGTATACCGGTGTGCCGGTATTTTGAACTCCCAAACTTTGTGCCTGACGAAACCGTTGGGTGTCACGGCCACTTGAAATTTTGGGTTGAAAACCCAGGAAAGTGGATTTTTTCCCGACCCTGACACTTTCCCTCATTTCGGAGCAGATTTCTGCTTGTAGAACCTGTTTCGAGGGTCTTTTGGGTCCCAAAAGTGACTCAAAGTCCCGAAAACTCAGACAAAAACCTTGCAAAACGGCAAAAACAGTCGCTTTTTTTCTTTATGAGTCTAAAAAATGTTTGCTATGCTCTCAGAGTCACCATCCTCTGCCCCACAGCACCTCCGAGTCCCAGTAGCCATTCTCCGGTGGTAACAAAATTTCCAACGGTGTCACGCACCTTGGCTGCCCTTGACGAACTGACGAACTCAAAATTTCAGTCACGTGTCACCCCTCCTGCCGAATTGAATTGAATAGTACAGTAGTATTTCAAATCAATTTTCAAATTGGAGAGAGTCAAAAACTACATGGAGGGCTTCCAATTTTTGGAATGTGATAAATAAAGGTCAATAACGGTATGGGGTAGTTAAACACTTGCACTCGTTCCTGGCTTAGGTAGATCGAAAGTTAAACAGTGTTTCCTGATGTCCATCCCAGACTGGCCAGACGAAGTCCCTTGGGACACGGTCTTCGTGGTCTTCACAGACATTTTGCCTGCACATAATGCGACTGTCAGCCAGATAGCCCTCCCAGCGTGTAATGACTGTGGGTGGTGCATCCGGGTGCCCCTGGTGAGCAGGATTTTAGATGGTAACATACTAGAAGTCAACATAGCATTCACCTTCAGCCATTCAACAACATGCTGGAATTCAACTGCATCTGCCTGGAGATTATTCAGGCCACTGTTAGACTGCCAATATGAGCGAGGCAGACTCAGTTCTTCAAGTCTGCGCAACAGTGGAATATTTGGGTACGGGGAATCTCGGACGAGTTTACCCCATGTGATGCTGCCTATTGACAACATCCCGAATATATGATCCCTGTATCGAAATGAGCTCGCGTCATCCAGCCCTCAGAAAATGGTCATAACTTACCACTCATGGGAGAGAGGTTTCTCGAGGACACGAAGGCAGCCAAAAGTCAGATCGTCAAGAACAGACCTTGCACTCTCAGGGAAGAGGTCCAGGGAGAGAGAGAGCAAAGTGGTCGAAGTGGCAGCAATGATTTGAAGTGCCTCCTCCTTTCCTTGGGGCTTGTTTAGGAGTGGTACAAGAGCAGTAATGGCACTCTTGATATTGTCCCATGACTCATTCATCAACAAATGGATGTGAGTCAGGATGCGGTATAACTTGGTTAGACCTGCGGGCACCGGAGGGAGGTAGAGGTTGCCTCCTAGCCGCCACCTGGCTTGGAAAATCCGAACAAAGTTGGGAGAACGGTGGAGAAACTCCTGATAAGTTGATAATGGGAAGGGCAATAGAGGGGAAACCATCTCTTGCAGTCTGCGGAGGTCCTGTGGGGACGGAGAAAGTAGTGCATGGGCCAAAATTGATGTTTGCATCTCCTCGCTCTGCTGTATCACAGCTGGCATTGAAGTTAATTCCCAGGGAATCTTGCTGCAGGTGAGATTGACCAGATCCTGGTGTGAGAGTTCTAACAGGAACATAAAGTAATATTCCCGCCACTGTTTGATGATATCCTGAGGTTGTGGGTCAATGTCCTGGTAGGTGTAGGTATTAGTATCATGATGCCCACTTGGTAAGGTAAGACCACCTACCCTTAACCACGTCACAATCTTTTCAATCTGCCAACCCTCATCAATTTGGGCCAGGTCATCATCTGGTTTTACGTGCGTGTTCCACCACAGAAGGTCTGGGTTGATGTTTCGGACTAGCAAGACAAGTTCCGATGTCGGCGGAAGTGAAACAATTGTTCTCATAAGTTGATGTCCCTGGTGTGCGCTGAGTAAAAGGACCCATCAGTTTGAATGCATGGAGGAAATGACAGAGTGCACACCGCAAGAAAGGACTGTGAAGATGTGCAGAGCGCACACTCCCAGCAGTACCAAATGCTTTGAGAATAGCGTGTATTACAGATGTGCGCGTGTTTAGATTGAGATGAAAGGCCAATGATCGCTCTTCATTGTTCAAGAAGTCCAGGAGTGATGCATGCTGAACCGCAAGTGTTGAGCCATGCTCAGATTCAGGGGGGATTTTGAGCAGAGAATGCACTCCCCGAAGAATCAATTGACAATCCCCTTGTTGCCACTCAAACAGACTGTCCATGGCTTCTACAGTCATCATGAGCTGCAGGGCAAGACATTGCAAAATGTTGGACAAGCCCGAGCGGAACTGGTCTGGGACGGTCGACAGAATGTGGATGTACAATTGGTCAAGGGCCTTGAAGGGTGCACTAGAGTGGAGGTTTTGTATCTCATGCAACCTCTCGGTTGGACGGAAGAACTTGTCATCGACAAACTTGATGACTGTCGATGGATAAACAAAATATCCCGACGATTTATCCACCAAACTGCGGATAATCTCTGGTGATGGCCATGGGGTCGGAATATTTCCCATTGTACTTCGGTGCTCGCGGTGAATGCGTGCAAATTCAGCCATCAAATATGTCTGCACATCCTTGAAGGACTGCTCAATGTTGAAACGTTTCAGCAGTCCATCGAAGTTGGGGTCCGTGAAGACCTCGCAGATGGCAGCTTCAGGCCGGCTGGCAATCAGAACCCGAACTCCCCTTGGATACTGATGCAGATGGGCAGCCCTCCCAATCAAGTGTAGTATCTCGAGTTGGACACATTCCTCTTGACACTCATCGAGGCCGTCAATGAGGAGGATTGGAGGTAAGGACTCCACAAGGGATTGGCAAGGTTCCATGATTAGATGATGGAATTGGGTCTGCATGTCCCTAGCCACAACAGTGGAAGAGCGCTCCACAGTTTGTGATATCACCGGTCTGAGCCGGTCATCATTCTCCGCCAACTGGTAGGCCAGTGTTGTGAACAATTCTTTTGCATTCCCACAAGTAGGATGACCTCGTTTGAAGAAGAAGGCACCTCCTAGACGACCTGCTTCCTGCAATCGCTGAGCTAGACTCTGCATGACTGCAGATTTGCCTGCACCTGCGGGTCCGTATAGCCAACCAGTCGGCTCTGCAGATCCTTCACCAATCATCCAAGTGTAGATGGTGTCTAGCATGTTCACACGCGTCTCGGGATGGCACCTAGGCTGCTGGACGCTGTCAGCTGAATTGTGCAGCCCTTCCAAAGCAACAAAGCGGAGGAGGATTTGCATCCCTGCATCTCCATGCTGAGTATGAACATTCTGTGCAGTAATATGTATCCCGCCTTGCTGGGGATGGGGGCCTGACTGTTGCAACGGCTCTGAGTCAACATGACCCTTGTGAGGATTCTGGTGATTGGAGGAGGATGTCTCCTCATCAGCTGTTGGATGTATCTGATGAAGGGGGCGCGAGGTTGCATCTAACAGTGACGGTAAGCAGAAAAGTTGTTTTAATTATAAATTGTGCTCACTATATGGTGCCCACCGAGCCGGACTCGGATGGTGTGGATTTCTGGTAACTCCTGGTAGTGTGCCCTGATTTCTGTGGTACAGAGGTGGTGTAGGATCACCCTCATGGTCTTTAATTGCCAAACGAACTTGTGATCCGCCCTCTTCCAGTTGTAAGGGGGCAGACTGGGGCAGATTCTGGATTTCAAGGTGTTGGTGGTGATGGGTTTGCATATTGATGTTGCCGTTGACATTATAGTAGGTGCCCCCGTAGATCTGATGACCTGTTCCCGAAAACATGAAAGCCTGGTGCAGAGGGGGGGAGCGAGCTGGTGGGAGTGAGAGAGAGAGACTCGGACGAGGCGAGGCAGTGTTGACAGCTTCAACTGATATCACAGCACTGACAGCACTTCTTTCGGCGGACAGCGCTTTTTCCTCTTTCGGCCTTTCATTCGCACATGTTATGTCACAGCTGTTTCCGAAAACCGAAAGTTTTCTTCCGCATTCAACTTTTGATCATGAGGATTGATATTACTGCTAAGTTTATGTGGCCATTCTTTGAGGATGGTTCTGACTTCCAGGCCATCCACGCTCGAGAAAAGTGCGGTGTTTAAGAGGACGAAGACTTGATTTTTCATGGTACATAGATGAAGGATCCAGCGGAAGGTACACAGTGTAGTTGCGAAACTGCGCCAGCAGGTCAAAGGCCAGTATTGACTTGGAGGACTTTTCTGTGTCGGGCATGTAATCACTCTCTGTGGAACGGGAATTCTAGATGCATGCTTGACAGAGAGTATTGCTTGCAAGAACTCACAGTACTTGCGCCGTTATTTCGTCGACAATTTTTTAGGGTGATTTTCAACTTCCATGATCCGGAGCCAGGCCCCGTCTGCATCGACCGGTGTTTGCACAAATTAAAGGTTCACAACCCAATGTAGGACCTGATCTAGCCAGAATACAAGAGGAATCAAGGCCATGACACGGTCTGCGTGCGGAGGGCCGTCGCCGACTTGCCGCCTGTGTTTTATTTTTGTTGGTATGTCCTCACCGACGATCGTCGTGGTAGATTGCTAACACTAATGGCTAGGTAGTGTCAGGACAGCACAGAAGACAAAGGAAGAAATGGGCGGCATGGAAGAGAGAATGAGTTGTCTTGTGCGTCGAAACCTCGGAGGGGGGTAGTAGGTAATACACGGAGTGAGTTCAACATTGAAGGGGAGTCGGGCCGAACCGTCCACTCCGGGAGCTGGGTTGGTTCATGACAGAGCAGCGGGCATTGGATGCCTTCAGTCACGGCGGCGTTCGGGATGCGTGTAGTCGTAGTTGTGTTGAGTCATCCCGGACGTCGGTGAGATTTAGACCAGAATCGCGGGCAGCGAAGGTCTCCAGAGTGAAAGGAACTGCATGGAGGATAGAGAGGTGCTGGGTGGGTCTACGTTGTGTACGTGTACGAGCAACAGGGACCAGGTCTGGCTTGATCATAGAACCTCTTTTGTTTGAATGCCGTTTTGAGGTGGATGCCGATAACACAAAGCCGTGCCTGGAAAGCTGTCGAGTATGTACAATAGCGGACATGACCGATTGAAATCTAGTTGTCGCGGGGTAGGGAGGCGGGTTTCCGATTCCAGAATTCGGGTACGTTAATTATAACGCGCGGTGGAATTTCGTGAGCGAGACTGCGCAGTAGAGGAGGGAACTTGAAGCTTCGTGCGAATCGGGGTCGGAGGCTGCGCTTTTGGGGAGTCGGTAATGTCAGCCCTTGGAGGGAGGTTTGAATTGGGTACAGGACGAACGAAGGCACTGCACACTGGAGCGCGCACACAGGTAGACTCCGGTGAATAGATTGTCTCGCTTGGGGTGAATCATCGCAGATATTCACCGACGCGCAGCAGGCGGTGAGCTCCCCTAGGCTGTCAGGCCAAAATACCGCAAGAGGCGTCCGATGATGACAAGTTCGAGGCCACTGCGCTTTGGAAGAGGTCTCCACGAGATTTAGTCGCCGATCTTTACCGACGCGCAGCAAGTCTTGTGCTCCTCAAAGCTGTCAAGCCAAAATACCGCACGCAGACGTCGGGTGAAGACGGGACCGTCTTGAACGGTGAAACAATTCGCTAGGAGGCTTGCAACACTTGACGTGGTGGATATTCTTGGATATTGAAGCTGTATAACAGCTTTCCGGCCAATTGAGTCGGTTTCGATCAGAAAGCACACGAGAGAGAACCAAGGTATGTTATTGTGGAGGCGGGAGCCGGGTCAATATTTGCGGGAGGTGCACAGCGTGGATACAGTGCGAAAGGTCCAAAGGAAAGGAAGAGAGCGGGGGGGATGGAGCTCGCCGGAATTGATGGCATGCCGAGTTCGGCAAGTCACAGCCACCACTGCGGAGCTTGTGAGGGCACTCGCTTATAAGCCGTCCTTCAGACTCTTGTCCTCTCACCACCACAATGTCGCAGAACGGAATCGACCGCAAAGACCGCAACCCCTCGCCTTCTGGTTCCTCAGGCCGGGGGAACGTGGTCGACCACCACGCTGCTAATGGTACGCTCAGCTCTTACCCCGCATTTTTTGCCATTTTTTCTCATTCATTTGTGTCTTCCAGTGACGGACGAGCCTCCCGCTGCACCGCGGCGTATTCCCGACCCCAACAAGCATATGATCACCGTTCAGCCGCTGAAGAGGACAGAGATGCAGGTGAGCATTGGCGTCACTCCTGTTCGGCTGTTCTCACACATTGTGTAGCCCTCGTATGCTCAGGATCTGGGGACTGGTGAGGTGGGTTACCTTCCCTTTGTCTTCGATTCGCTGTGGGACCCAAAACCTCGTCGGGTGCGGGTACTTGAGCCAGGAATAGCCTGGTGGGAACGACCAAGGGGACAGTCGCTATAAACGTTCTTCCGTGGTCTGGGTCGAGGGGCGCGAGAACGGAGCTAGCGCTGTAACCGCGGCTTGCGCTCGTCAGAGGACCTGGGCCGGTCTACGACCCATCGTCGCTGCGGTGGTGGAGGGGTCTTTACTCCTGCCAGTCGTGCGAGGTCACTCCCTTACCTGGGTCTTTCCTCTGGCGTCTCGTTTCGGTCCCATTCTCCCAATCCTCGTGTGGCGCGGTCGAGAGCTCCAGCTCATATTTCTCAGGTCACACACGGTCTCTATGGATCTCTCCTCCAGGGTCTTGGCTCCGTGGTCGGTATCTGCGGGATGATCCCATGCTGCCCCTTCCCCAACCCCTTCCGCGAGGTTCAGCAGGGTATGTCTGTTCCCGTCTATTTGGGTCTCATATATATAACTTCACCACCAGGGTCTGTCGGCCTTGTCTCCCGATTCGGACAGTTCTACAAGTCGGTCGACCCGGGTCTCGTGCAAGTAAACGTCTGCACAGAGTCCCTCCGCGTCGTCGACGTCAAAATCCAAATCAGCCCGATTGGACGCCAGAGTGTCATGTACGTCTGCCTCTCACTCTCGTCTTATGGATGCTAACATCTTTTCTCAGCACTCGCGACAACGTCAACGTCGAGATGTACGTTCCCCATCTTACCTATATGTCGCAAAGCTGACGGCCATTCAGCGACTCTGTGATCTACTTCCAAATCTGCAACCCCTACCGCTCCGCCTTCGGCATCACCGACCTCCGGCAGGCGCTCATCGAGCGGGCCCAGACCACCCTGCGCCACGTCGTCGGCGCGCGCGCCGTCCAGTCCGTCGTCACCGAGCGCGAGACCATCGCGTTCGAGATTGCGGAAATCGTCGGCGACGTCGCCGAAAAGTGGGGTGTCGCCATCGAGGGCATCCTCATCAAGGACATCATCTTCTCTGCCGAGGTCAGCGCCAGTCTTAGCAGCGCCGCGCAGCAGAAGCGGCTCGGAGAGAGTAAGGTTATCGCCGCGCGTGCGGAGGTCGACTCGGCGCGCTTGATGAGGCAGGCGGCTGATATCTTGGCGAGCCCCGCTGCGATGCAAATCCGGCAGCTCGAAGCTCGTGCGTCCTTCCTCCTCCTCCTCCTCCGCCGACGACCCCACTGACGATGGCGTATACAGTGCAAGCGATGGCCAAATCGGGCAACAGCAAAGTCATCTTCGTGCCCATGCAGCTGCAATCCGACGTCGTCGGGCAGATGGCGTCCGGGTCCAACTACGGCGGCGGCAGCGTGGTGCAGAGCGAGAGCGGGGAGGGCGCGGTGAACCGCGCGGGGCTGCTCAACAGCATGGCTAACATGTGAGGCACCCGCCCCGGACTACACTAACTTGTAACTCCCATACCCCCGTCCCTACCTACCACCTACCCATGCCTGCTATGTACCCCGCCCCGACCCCTTCACGCCGTTTGTTGTACGATAACCCCACGATTTTACGCCCGCCCGCCCTACTTTGCTACTTACTTGATTATCTACCTACCTACCTAGTGTCTACGAACTTTAGTTTGTTGTTACCCACATGTGCTGTGGTTGTATGTAGTACTGTAGCCCGAAGCTTCAGGCTTACTTATGTGGATTGAGATTTCACGACCTCTCCCTCCGAGTCCGGCAGTTGCCTTTTTGGGAATACCGTAAGGCAAGGGCTGGTTTTGCGCTTGACCGCCATGGCCATGGAGTTTGGCTTTGGTGCGCTGCTCAAGATCTTTGTATACGGACGTTCAAGCACTGGTACTATGGAGCCAACCAGGTCTACGGATCCCCTCGCGGCTCGGCCGCCTTGCAAAATTGCTGTAAAGACAATCGGATGCCTCAGCCTGAGCCCCTCAAGTCGGGACGCAACTTACAGCTCTACTCGCCGCTCTATGTATCGTGGGGATGCAGGCCCCCTCATTGAAGGGAGGAGCCGCCCAGCCGTGCTGTAGCGAGCGAACGCTGGCGAATCGCGATCATATCCGAGTGGCAACTTGGCGCTCTGACTCGCTTCTCCCTCGTTGTCGGAAACATGGCTAGGCTCGCGATCGGAGGTGCTGTCGAGGCACGAGGACGGAACGCTCGCACTGGCATTGCACGGCTTAC
This sequence comes from Mycena filopes, assembly GCA_029281495.1. Lineage (NCBI taxonomy): Eukaryota > Fungi > Basidiomycota > Agaricomycetes > Agaricales > Mycenaceae > Mycena > Mycena filopes. The sequence goes on along the minus strand of JARIHR010000018.1, from coordinate 1,049,487 downwards.
ATTTTTGGACGCAATCGTATTTGGGTGCGAGAGCAGCTGTTGGTCCCTGGGGGCAGGACACGCAGATTATGCCTACTCCCGTCCTCAATTTTACTGGTGCGACGTCGTCCTGTCAGCCCTACGTGTCTGGAGGACTGGAACGTAAGTTATCGGGTCGCTGTCACTGCTCCTCAACATCGGTCCCTGGCTCCTCGCTCTTAAAGGTGCGCCAGTTCTAACAAGAAACTCCTATCTCTCACCTTCGCGGCGCCTCGCCGCAGCAGCGTTGTCACTGCGAAAGTCTCAAGATCTGTCAGCATCAATTTGAAGCTGTTCGACAGCTATTCCGTCCCATACAGTACCGTTTCAAGAAATTTGCTCACCTCGTGGTTCCTGAATGGTGCTGTACCTGTTCTGAACTTAGAAAAATTGCCTAAGCTAATACACTCTATCGATGTTCTCTTCTACCGCTTGATACCCAAGAAGACGATGTCTCGGTCTAGCCGTGCAGCGAAGCTCTCTTCCAGGGTTCCAGATCATCGACGCCGAACTCAAGCACGTAGAAAGTCTGGAGCAGGCTTGCACCGCATCGGAGAACTTCACCCACCATATACCATCGTCGGCTGTACGCCTTCCCTGCCTTTTCTCTCGCAGTCAGCGTGATCGGTACTGGGAATCGCATCACGGGTCGGTATCCTGCCTTTAACCGGTACCGCCCCTCGAGCCAACAGCTTATCGGGTTCGACCCGAATGGCTGCTATATTCAACTTGCGATAGTGCAGCAGTGCCCACTCCTATAAGGTGTGTCGCTGGACTCCCCCTCTCCCTGCTATCTATGCCCATTTTTAATTCCGCTTCCCGCTTCCAAATAAATGGCGGGGTTTTCTACGATGTTCAAACCGGCGACGTGAACATCAACCACCAAGCGGTCACTTCCACGGCACTCTCCGAATCAAACACTGGGCCGCCTACGCAGGCTCGTGCTCTTCTTGAGGGTTCGTGGCCAAGGACGTCGAATGACGAGTGGGACGCGCGTCGTAGATATCAGTCATCCGGTAACGTTTGTTCTCTGGTCTTCAACGTATTGTTGATATTTACTTCGTTCAACGAAGATTCGTCCTCCAGTCGGCGCAGTCGCCAAACATCGGTTCCGCCTTCGCTTGGCAGCATTCCTGAATCATTCGAACAGGGACAGGGACACTCGCGCGATGTTGACGCCGCGTCAGAGGCGGACGATGAGGCATTTTTCTCCCCTCAACCACCCGGCGACCTCCTGCAGTATTCTGATCCTACTACCACTATACACGGCGGTACCTTCATCACCGGCAATGTCAATCAAATCCAGAACCACAGTGAGAGCGGTCAGTTTTATGTGTGCAGTTTATTCGTTCGACATCTAATACGAACGAAGGAATACATATTCTGTACCGAGCTGTGGCCACCGACGCCTTCCACAACTCCCAGGACAGATACCCACAGCCTAGCTGCCATCCTGAGACGCGGAAGGAGCTCCTAACGTACCTCTGGGACTGGTCTACCCAGATGGACCCTGAGCGGGCCATTCTTTGGCTGCACGGGCCTGCAGGCTCCGGTAAATCGGCCATTGCACAGTCTTTTGCGCAGTCCATGGAGTCCTCTCACAGACCGTGGGCCAGTTTTTTCTTCAAGCGCGGGAATCCCTGGAGGGGACGCGCCAACCGGTCAATTTCGACAATCTGCTATCAGCTTGCCATCCTTCTCCCAGCATTCAAACAGGTCGTGTCCCACCGAGTTGAGGCCGATCCTTCCATTCTCGACAGATCGCCGTCGATGCAGATGCAGACTCTCATCGTCGACCCTTGTCGGGCGACAATGCATACGAGGCCCATCGTTACTACTCTCATTATCGACGGTCTGGACGAGTGCGAAGATCTCAGGGTCCAGCAGGAGATATTGCATTTGCTTGGAGCCGCTGTCCAGAAAAATCATCTCCCACTGCGTGTTTTGGTTGCGTCAAGACCGGAACGTCACCTATGCGACGTGTTTGACGAGGACTCGTTCCGTGCCTGTTCGGATTCTCTCTGGATCGATCAGTCATTCAAGGACGTCCGAACGTACTTGGAGAAGGAGTTCGAACGCATCCATTCAGAGCATTACACCACGATGGCTTCCACTCCGCTCCCATGGCCCTCCGGAGACGTCATGGATGCTTTGGTCACCAAATCTTCGGGTTATTTCATCTACGCTCAACTCGTCGTCTAGTTTGTGGACGACGAGGACTTCCGTCCCACCGACCGGCTCGCAATCGTTCAACAGCTTGAGACGAGCAACCCCAACGATGAGCCCTTCCGTGCTCTCGACGAACTGTACACTCGTATTCTCTGCGATGTATCTACCCAGCCGAACCTCCTTAGGATCCTCTGTGTCATTGTCAACTTCGCTTTAGCGCCTCGCCAGATCGGACAACTCCTTGGACTCAGGGATGGAGACGTTAGCCTAGCGCTACGACGTCTTCATTCGGTGCTCATGATTCCACCAGAAGATGACGCCGAATATGCCCTATGTTGTCGCGAGCACCCTGTGACCCCGATTGTAATATATGCGCACCACGCTTCCTTCGTCGACTTCCTCATGGATCCAGCGCGGTCAGGAAGGTTCTGCGTCGATGGCGGGGAACACCGGATGGCCTTGGCGCACTCGATCCTGAAGACGCTGGCGTACCCACCGTACCAACCTTGAGACCACCGTCCATGTCGCCTGGTGCGACTGTTTTCAGGTTTTCATAACGGGACGCTCATTGGCTTCAAATTTATTCTAGGGATCTCGCGAAAAATTGGGTTGGTTTGACTTATATACAGGGCGCAGTTGAACCCTCTTCGGAGCTTGAACGGCTGTTTCTCCAGGTCAACCCCGAATATATTCTCGGCCCAGAATTACATTCAATGTGGCCAATGGTCATCTGGAAGATGAAGGTAGATGCGCACTTGTCATGGTTGAAAGTAAGTCAAGGCTAAGATAGACATCAACATTTCGCACTAAAATAATCTGAAACACAGACAATGCAGTCCCCACCAGAGGCTTCAATCCAACTGTGGGAAGACTACAGCTTCGTCAAATCCTGTGATTGGACCCAGGTGCGGGTGAACCTCCGACCCGATATATCTGCCCCAGCGCGGCCCGCATTGCTAAAAGTGTGCCGTTCCATTGTGGCGCGATGCCCCAACTTGTACTCATATTGAGAGCCATTGCGGCGTGCAAGAGAACTGGTTTTCGCTTTGTCGGGATGCCCATGGTCTCACAAGTCCGTCTTCTGTTGGACGTCTCGTGGAACGAGATCCTGCAGAGTTTACGGCTCCTGCGATCCACCCTCGGAGATGGTGTTTCGTATGTGGATCTCCTCCTCTTCATCCAGTACACCGGTGTCTCCGAAGAGCTCCATCCTGGGCCGGCGACATACAAGAACCTCGCTCGGGCATTCATGAAATTGACGAGGCGGTTTGCCTCTGGAGACCTCCCTTCTCACATGTGTACAGAAATGCGAGCTATGAAATTTCTTTGCCGCCCTCTCGACTTACTTTGCAACAGGAATCTGTGCTGTTATAACTGGGGTCGCCTCGTCCGGCTATCCCCGCCATCCCTTGACCTCCTTGGCGATCTCGGGGAAGTTGACCTCCCCAACAACTCGAATTTTCCTTTTCACAAAGCGACCTCGCGGTTCATTGTGAGTCGACGATTCTGAATCAATTCACTTTCAGGTTTTGCCGCAACTGACGCAGTTCTCGGAGGACCCACGCCTACAAAATCCGGTTGAGATCCACAACGTGATCCATTGGCTTAAGGTGTCTTCGCTACGCTAGCCCTTGTATTTCAACATTAACCTGTCTGTAGGCATCCCCCGAACCGCCACAGGACATCTTGGAGCTCTGGGAGGGTTACTTGCGCGTATCTACGACGGCATACGGACAGTACCAGACGTCCTCAGATCGACATCCCGAGAGCCGGTGGAATGACTGGTTGCGTTTCGAAACGGACTTCTCCCGCGTGTGTGAAGAGATGCTCGATTCGTCGCGGAGATTTGAATGGGATGATTTTCCATCTGACAACGAGTATATACCATAATATACCTAGTTTTAGTTTCAACAATTACCATGTAGCAGAATCGGTAATCGGTAATCAGGAATGGACCCCTCGACGACCGTCAGCGGCGCGTAAGATAGCACTGCGAGTGGCTCAGCAAGGGCACGTCGCAGGATAACCAGGATAACGTACTGGAATAGCTCGTTTCTGTGAGGGGGACCCATATAAATGTCGATTCCGCGCCCGATGTGACGCTCCAACGGCGCCGTGACATCTTCCCCCAGTTTCCAAGAATTACCCGGTGCCCATTCGAAGCGCACAGATCTCAAGTGCACTGGGCCGTGGGCCGCAGTGAGCTGAGAGGACAGCGCCCGGATCAGAAGGCCGTCAATGAGGAGAGAGTACCTGCGGAAAATGAGGTGTTGCAGATGGGGCAGAAATGTCGGCGGTGTCAGGCAGCGGTCGAGAAGTCGAAAAAACTCTGGCACGAAAAACCGCTCGGGATCAACGATTTCCAGCTTCGTGAGTTTGGGCATGAGGGAGAACCATGATATCGCCGCTACTGGCGTCGGAGCTGTTTCGTTCCCGAATGAAAATTCGCGTAAGGATGCAGAGGAGTATGATAGGAAGTTTCGGAACTGGAAGGTGGGGAAGCCTTGGTCTAGACCGATCCCGACTAGGTAGAGACTGTGTAGATTCGGGAAACGGATCGCGGCCAGAATATCGGCACCAGGGCTGGTCTCATCGGTGTCAGAGACAAGCCGGAAGCGCTGCATTCCGCTATGAACGACAGGACTTGCGCTAGTCGACACGCTGTCAACGGCGACAGAAAGCGTACATTCGACAAGCGATGGGGCCAAGCGCAGGAGGTCCAGGCAGTCGTCAGCGTCGAAACATTCGCCAGTGAATGTCGTCAGCTGTTACCAGGGTAGAGAGACCAGCGAGAGGATTGCGCCATAAGCGAGGTGAGCTTCGCGCAGACGTGGAGCGGTAGGGAACATAATGATGGGGTTCCGCAGGCTGAGTTCCGACGCGTCGTTGTCCGGAAAGCCGATGGTGATTTTTTGAAGGGATGGAAATGGTTCCGCATAAAAGGCAAAGTCGTGGATGTCGAGAAAAATGTCGAGGGACTGCAACCGGGCGACATGACGCTGGACCAGCGAATCCAGGCGAGTGAATGTCAGCTCGTCGTTTATCCATCCCTGGATACTGAACGACAGGGGCCGTGCGCAGGCGCGCCTAAAATGCGCTTCGATGAATCCATGGATATAATCCGGCGTCGCAATCGATTCGGGGAAGTAATCGAGATTGAGATGGAGGTTGGCCCACAACGCAGCAATTGAGAGCGCAATGGCTCGCCAGCTCTTGCATATCCGAAGGAAAATATGCGGGGCGCTAGAAGGGTCCGGAACGTCGGCCGTCGAGAGGCAATGGAGGAAAATCTCCGCCGTGATTTCGAGGGGAAGGCGAAGAATGGGATAAACGAGGTCGTCCAAAGGTCGTCCAGTTTACTGTATCATTTCGACCAAAGGTTCAGGTGACGGGTGACGGGCACCCGTGAACTGAACAATTTTGGCCTTGGTGACAGTGACAAACGGCTTTTCTGGCCAAATTAAGCTGAAAAACGGCAAAAATTTGCGTCCGGCACTTGCCGGACGTCCGTATATGGTAATTTTTGCTGATTGCCGATCAATGAACACCTTGTGCAGTGAACAATCGTGGTGACGGGTGACACCCCGTGAACCTTTGGTCGAAATGATACAGTACTCTGAAGGATCCGCTGCTGTCGCTCCAAATCTCGCAGGAGTATTCGTTGTCGGGTTATGGATGCTTCAAGCTCGGCCAGAGACGTGCGAACTTTCTCAGTGCGGAAAAACATGAGTAGCCTGGGTGGTTTGGGACAAAGGACGGGGTCACACCGTGTGACAATCACGTAGATTCTCGGCCATCACGCCACGAACTATGAATGGCGTTCTGCATATTCGAGCAAGAGCCCAAACCGTGGCGCAATATGCCAGAGAGTACTGTAAGCATATTTTTTCCCCACTAAATTGACATTTCACTTTTGTTTCAATCGACAGCCTGAGGAAACTGTGAAAGCAAACTGGGACTACTTTGAAGTACATTCACGAGAGGAGATATGTAAACCGCCGAGCAGTCATATGTTGATGGCTGTATGGAACTCGGTGGTGAAGACCTCAAAGTCTTCGCGGCGGAAAACTTCGGTGTAGGCCGTGTCCAAAAGCTTCAGGAAGGAAGGATCCTCCACCGCCTGAGTTGTAAGGTTCTTAATTTTCCCAAGAACAGATTCTCGCTCGCACCTCCATCAACTTCTCGTGGTTCTCGACCTCGACGGTCACCACCGCCGAGTAGTCGGTGTTTGTGGACAAAGCGAGCGTCTCAACCAATTTCGCATCCTTTGCCCCCCCAACTCTGAATGCCTAGTCATGATTGGACTTACATTAGAATGGACGAGTGCAAACATTTTAACGCACCATCTCGTATTTCAAGAGGTTTTTCTGCATGACAGGAAGCTCCTTGATTGAGGCGACCAAATTCAGCATCCGAGCCTGGAATTCTTTGTTGGATATACCATCCAGACGGTGGATGAGCCCGACGAGGCGGATGCGATCTTTGTGCAGCGACATGGGCGGTGGGATGGGAGCGGAGCTTAAACGGGGCCCTTCCTCGAGCATTTATATACTCGGCGCAAATCGTCACATGTACATGTAAGGAACACTCCCTTCCGTGAGATTGGAATCCCTTCGGAAAAGACATACATAGAAAACCGAGTCCAAATCAGTGCCCGACATTAACTTCGTTCCTTCGGCGCGCACAGGTGCTGCGAGGAAATGGTAAATTAAATAGTACACGGCAACCAGAAAGAACGCACATTGTGCTCCAGAGCGTGCAGAGTAACGTGGGTCTGAACTTCGCACCAGTAGCCATCCGAACAGTCGTCCGGTACATCGCCGTCTGCAACCGTCCAATTAAACAGCTGATTTATGCGACCCAGAGTTCGCGACGCACCGATTACCTTTAGACGGAGCAGCCATAGGTGCAGATGCGCCGACAGGAATGTGAGGAGACACGCGTCGCACAGGGCATCAGAGGGGCTCCAGTCCTTGAACTCCTCGGTTTTCAATGCGTAAAGTTCCGAGATTAGCTTGTGCTTGTTGCGCCAGGGTTTGGTTTCTTCGAAAAGGTCCATCTCGGTGAAATTGTCGCAGAGTTTTCCGAGAAAGAGTTCACGGATGTTGAGATGTAGGTTGGCCCAGTCTGGGACGAATGCGGTTCAGTATCAATGCAAAGGAGATAGTAAGTCGGGTACCCACCGGCTTCACGCCGCAGTTTACAGGGGCTAGTGAGTGAGCATCGGTCGCCTAGAAGAAGTCAGCGCGATGTAGAATCAAAGCAAAGCTGGCAAGTACTTACATGGATCCGACTGATGTGGGCCGTCTCCTAGAAGACTCTTGGCTTCGCCCGAGGGAGGTGAAACGTTGCGGGCAGTCCAAATACGATGCAGAGGGCCCGCGAAGAAGTCTAAAAGCAAGGTGTATGGTCCGGATATCCAGACCGTATATCCCACCGTCTCTACTATGCGATCCCCGCTTCCTTCCTCGTGGGCCTCCAACACGACAGCAGGTCCAGTAGATATCAAGATGTCGCCAATGGGCTCTAAGAGAATACGGGTGTGAGAATCAAAATATATCTGAAAGCATAATTGGTACCGGGAACGCTGTCCTCATCCTCGAGATAGTCCCCACCAGACTCCATTGCGAGTGCTCTGAGGAACAACGACACCGCGTTGAGCTCGAGTAATTCGGGCGTCGGGTATTGGTCCAGCATCTCGACTCTCCGCGCTATAATCTCATCGTGCTGATTGTCCTCCAGGTCGCGCACTTGGTCCTCGTCGTCGGGCATCTTGAATACCTGGCAATAGAGCATGATTCGGTAGATGGCACGCGAGAACCGCCACGACTCAATCCAGGTGAGCTGACTCGTGGGCAAAAGCGGGTCTCTATATCTGAGAAAATCAACGATGAACAATGAGATTGAATTCGCACCCTGAACCACAGACTACTCACTTTAGGCTAAACGCGACCTCTAGCCGTTTAACAACTCCGGCATTCTCGGAGAGACGGAGACAGTCCTCCTTGGTGAACGCGTCAATTTCCTCGCGTCCACATTTCCTCGAGTTGTCCATGGAATATCGCAGGACCCGTACCGCGTCGGGGAGAGCAGGCCCGACCACGTTTTCTGCCACCGACCGTACAATCGATTTAGGGTGCGTTTGAAAGACCCGGTGCCAGGTCTTTGAGACGCGAACTGCTGCATATAGAGTCTTGAATGCAGACGTGCATTGTAGGATTTGGTCCAGAATATCGTTGGGCAATGGGGTCATGGTTGGAAGCAAGATTGAAGGGTGACGACGTGGCGGTTCAGTCACATTGACGGCGGTGAAATGTTGAAAGCCCGAGGTTGAACCGAGTGCAAGACAGTTTGTCGCGGCCGTTGTGAGTCCAGAATCTTTCAGAACCAACAACAGACGAATGCATGAATCGCTGTCTGGCGGATAATTTGGACGACGAAACTTGATCGCCCGTTGCCTCGAGATAAATAGGCAAGAATGTACACGTCGTGGATCCAACGGCGATGGTTTAATTGCTATCCGGGAATGAAAAAGACCATGCAAAGAACAGAAGAGTAAGAGTATGTATATGTATCATATTTTGAGCGTTCCAAAGCCGAGGAGACTTTCCGGCGAAAAGTCAACACGCGATTCAAATCCAGCATCCAAGCCCTCTTCCCTCATCTTGCGGAGACAATCGAGAACCCTCTTCGGCACGCGCGCGTGTGTCGATGTATGTAGACCACGAAACACGCGCACGAAGACCAAGGGGGAAGGCTTGACCTCGAACCAGCGGGACGCCGCCATCTCGACGAACGCGTTGACCCCAAACTCGGGCGGCCCGTCCACCGCGAGGTGCGTGAGGTTCGGGCACACCTCCGTGGTGCCGTTTCGAGCCTTGAGGGCGTTGAATAGTGGGCGTGTCTCGGCGCTTAGAACATCGGACGCGAATCCCACGAACAGCGTCGTGAGTGTCGGAAGAGATCGCAGAACGTCGACGAGATCGCCCGGTTCGGAGCAGCGGTGGACAACGAGCTTGGTGAGCTGGCATGAGGATCGCTGTATGAATTCGGGGAGATCGGCGTGGTCCCGGACGCAAAGCCCCTCGAGCCCAGGGGCCTCGACGCCGCTCAGGAAGTCCGAGTGTTCCGGGGCAGCGACGCTCAGGTAGCGAAGTTTTGGAAGTATTACGACGATAGGCGGGCTTGCTCCGACGTGGACGAAGGAAACGGCAAATTTGACCATGCTGCGGGCGGCTCGCAAGGCCTTGAGGGCCTGGCTCTGGGAGGGAAAGAACCCGTGGAAATAAGCAAGCTGCGCGAACGGCAGGTGAAGAGTACCGCCGAGGGATAGGAGGGGATTATAGAGGGTGTCCGGGTCAGGGGGGATCGCAAACGGGTCGGCGGCCCCGGGGCGCTCGAGGGTGGACAGGAGCTCCAGTTTGGACAGGGTGTTAAGACGACCTTGGACCGGGAGGAGAAGAGGGAATATACGGCCCAGGATGAAGTCCTGACCCTGTAAACTCAGGGTTGCCCAACGATGAGACTGGGCAACACAAAGCTTTATCGAGTTGAGGAGGTCTTTCTTCGCTCCGCCCGTTTGACAGTCAATCGTCACTGTGAGCGTGACGGCGCCCGACCTCAGCAGTTGGGTCTCGACCATCTCCGGTGGGCATGTACGCGTCGCGGTGGGGCTGTTCGCGAGCGTGATCGAGGTCCACAGTCGAGTGTCCGCGAGGGCAACGGCTCGCCACCGCTGGCATATGTGGCCAAGCCGCCATGGCGCTGTCTCCACCGTCTTTCCACCCAAGGACCGCGTGTGAGGCGGCGACTGGGAGAATATCTCATAGATGATCTCCGCTGGCACCCGACGCGCGGCGGAAAGGACGGTGGAGTAGGCCTTGAGGGTTTTTTCTGCCTCCTCCAGCGCCTCAAGTCGCCGGTCGGCGGTGCCGCTTCGGAGTCTCGCCATGGTGGCACTGCGTATGTGGTCTGCGCGAGCGCGCTCGGCCGCGATGGCCTGTTCGAGGGCAGTCGCCTCGTCCTCCAGAGGAACGTCGTTCGTCGCCAAGAGGCGCTCGAGATCCACGGGCGGTGCGTTTTGCTCCATGTCGCTGCCAAAGAGAAGACGTTTTGCTCCATGTCGCTGCCAAAGAGAAGAGAAAGTGAGCCGGATTGCGGTAGGATGAATCTCGTCGGGGGAGCCTCGTACCTCACTTTACCAAGACGGAGTCAAAGCTCCTAGGCTGGAGTCTGCTGGAGTCCTCCTGGAGTCCTGGGCGACCGACGGATGGTCTTCGAGCGAATGGGGACACGGACGAAGATCACTCCCGTCATGATGAAGAAATCTCGCCAAGGTCCAAGCGAGGCTAAGCGAGGTCGCGAAGGGCGAGCCGAGCTTCCGACTTCAACCAGTAGTCTCCAATAGGCCGGTGCAATGGAGTCTGACCAAATTATGTCTATGGTTCGAACCAGCCTCCGAAAATTTCGAACGGTTTTGATCTTGAATGGCAAAATTCGACAGCAAAAGATGCCACAGTGAGTGAACGTCTTGAGGACTGAGGCCTGAGATCATTTTCAAATCGCCAGCGTCGTCTGGGAGGTACTTTCACAGGAGTGTTGACGCTGAAGTCAACGGAGCAATGAACGGTGCAGCGAACATTGGATCAGCGGACATCGAAGCGGACATTGATTTGTTTGCATAAGTCCTGTTCCAAAAGTTGCTGGGAATTTCTAGGGACGAGAAATCATCATCGGCGGTCCAATTCCGACGGAACTAAACCAGAACCCAACCAACTACTCACCTCCTGAAAATCCCCCAACCTCCACCTCTCGCCCGTCGTAGAGAATAATGTAATGTAGTTGAACAATTGTCCACAATTAAATGCCAAAAAATCCTTGGGGACGCGTGGTTGAGCGGGTGTGCCCGCGTCCTAGCTGTAAAGGTCACGCAGCTGCTGTAATCTAAAAAGATTATTAGCCGTGGGTTCAATTCCCACAAAAACCGCAGGAGGGTTTAGTGGGTATTCTTCCGGTTGAAATCCCGGTTGCCGAGTCCCACAGTACCGTGACTCGGTCTGTCACGTGTCTGCGTCAATGCATTCCCTACCTGGAGTCGGATATCCTAGTCAACTAGCATGACTAATACTCATGTGTCCAAAGTGGGCCCCTCTCCAATGCTTCTGCAGAGGAGAGGTTAGCTAGTCCAGCACAGCATAACAAAGCTGTGGGCAAACACTCCAAAAAAAAAAAAAAAAAAAAAAAAAAAAAAAAAAAAAAAATGCCAAAAAATTCGAGCACTTCAAGTACAATAAATCGCCTGCCTCGCCGCCCATTTCTCCTCCTTGAAGATAGATAGACGAAACCCGACCCTGAAAATCCTAATAAACCTTCCTTCCCCTCCTTCACCGTGTCGGCGCACACAGATGCTGTCAGCAACGAAAACGCTTGGCGGTCAGCTTGACGAGAGGAGATGAGAGGAAACGACGACGTACACTTTTCTCCTTTGCATGATTCGGTTTATGCACCTGCGTCTTGCAATTATACCCATACCAGCACTTCTGCTGGGGTTTCCACCCGCCTACATACGCGAAGACTCGGCATGAATACACTGGAAAGTGAGAGAGAGGAAGAACAACGCAACGCACCAGCGACCTTCCTCTTATACAACCACAAATGCAAATGCGCGCCAACAAGCTTCTCGAGACACCCCTCGCACAGACTCTCATCCCTCCTCCACTTGCCCACAAACTCGGGCAGGAGAAGCCCGCCGTTGTAGATCTCCGACACGACGACGTCCGCGCCGCAGTTCGGCGACATGAACAGCTGTACGAGCGCCTCGGTCTCGATCTCGTTCTTGTTCAGCTGGCCCTGCAGGAGGTCGCAAAAGTCGACGTTGATAAGTTCGTCCCAGTCTGCCAGCGCGGTGGTAAATGTGTGAGGAATTCTGAGAGAGGGTTGGGGAGGGGAGACACGCACTGGTTTCGCTCCACAGTTTCACGCCTTTGGCGTTACATTGGGCGCCTGGGTACGGGTAATCAGTACGCAGAATAGACGAACGGAATGGAACCAGAAAAGACGCACATGAATCAGGAGCAACGCTCTGCACATCGTCCATAATCACGTCAAACCCAGTCTCGGGCGGCACGACGTTGGCCTCCTCCCAAATCTTCTCGAGCGGCTCCGAGAAGAACCCACTATAGAGCTGGTTGTCCTCGCCGCTGCTCATCATCTCCACCTCCAGCTCCTCCTCAAAGACATCGACCGACCGCGCCTCAAACGCGCGCAGAATCACCGCGGGGCCCGTCGCCAGGCAGATGTCCTTCAGGCCTGGGATAAAGCACGCGTTAGCGATGGTGCACGCAAAGCTGGAGTGTCGTCGGACGAAACGAACTCGGTGCGAGGATGAACGTACGCTCAACGTCGTCCCCGTCCAGCACTTCCCCGATGAGCTCGTGCAGGAAGGTCACGACGGCGGAGATCTCGGCTTGGTGGGGGAGAGTGTATCGCTCCAGCATCACCTGGCGGCCCTCCTTGATTTTTTCGAGCACGCCTGGCTCGTCCTCCATCGAGTCGATGTCGTCGAGGTTGAGTGGGAGGTAGAAGAGCTCGCAGTAGAGCATTATACGGTACATCGCGCGCGTGAAGCGGTGCGATTCGACCGCGGTAAGGACGCTCTTTTTCGAGGTGCGGTTTTTGTGCCTGAGGTCGAGTTGGCTTAAAGCAACGCAGAGGGTGTATAACGACGCACCGGAGACTGAAGAGCGCTTCCAATTTCTCCACAATGGCCGCGTTTTTCTGCAGCTTCATCCGCTCTTCGACGGTCAACGCGCCAATAGCAGCGCCCTCATGCAATGTGAATGTGGCCGCTACCTTCGTCTTCTTCTGAGGTTTCGCTTTCGCTTTCTTCTTGGAAGGACCAGCGCCATCGTCGTCGCTATCGTCGTCCGTCGCCTCCGGATCCTCCTCCTCGTCGTCGTCCTCCCCGTCTTCCCCATCACCCCACTCGTTCGGCGTCTTCTCAGGATACGGATACCGCATGAAGCGCACCGCTTGTGGCAGCGCCGGCCCCACCACGTTGTATGCCACCGCCAACAGCGTCGACGTTGGGTGTGTCTCGAACACGCGCTGCCACGTACTGCAGACGCCGACCGCCGCGCCGAGAGTGGTGAAGTCGGGACAGGAGGACAATATGTGGCCAAGGACATCGTTGGGGACCTGGACGCCGCGGATGGTCGCGCTGGTGGGCGCCGCGACGGGCGTCAGGAAGGCGGAGGCCATGGTGGGCGGAAGAGGGGAAGCGGTGGGCGGCCATCACCGTCAGATTGGGACGAGATCTGCGCATCCAAAACAGGAAGGTGGCGGGAAAATTGGGCGAAGTTCCTCGACAGGACCTCAAGATGTCGAGGAAATTGACAATGACCGTTCGAGCAAGCGTCCATCCTTTGTGTCAGCTATATTGAATTTATTCGTCTAGAAAAACAAAATTCACCAAAATTCCAGCACCGTACAATAGAGCGAGCGACCCGTGTTGTAGCGTCTGTCTAGAAGAACCTAGCACGACGGCCGGGTTCCTCATGTTGTATTTGTGGGAACGATGAGAAAAGACTTGAGCTCGATTGATATTTGGGCGAAGACATCGAAAGTACAGGAAACGAGACGTCGTTCCGCGGGGTAGAAGATGTTAACGAGGATGAGATATGTCGACGTTCGAAAGACCAGCTGCGACGCAGAACAAGAACTACTATATTGAACATTACCAAAAGGCAAACTTCTGTCTTTGAATGTACAAGTCGCAAATAAGTTTGTTGAGTATCTTAGATTAAGCATTTGTCTGGCATCTGGTACTTCGGATTCGAATGCGATTCTCCTGCTTCAAATGCGCATCAGTAAGTACGCTTGCAGCAAAAGATCGTGTCAACTCAAACCTTGCGTTAAGTCAAACCAAACCAAAGATTCAAATTTTCCCACAGCCGCTCGCGTTGATTCGTCCACATCTCGCGCCGCAGCCGGACGCACGCCTCACAGTAGCCTTCCCCCTCCCAATCCGCCTCGATCAACGCCTGCAGCCCGCACAGCGGATCGTAGAGGAAGTCGTCCGCGATACCCGACTCGCGCACGAGCTTGTGGTGCAACTTGCCGACTTTCAGCGGGTCGGTCGTCGTGCACTGTGGCGCGGCCAGCGCAGGGAGGCCAGCGCCGGGAGCGGGTGCAGCCGCAGGGGCTGCAGACGCGCAATGCACTAAAGCGGGCGAGTACGGCGACGTGATCTGATTCCATACTGCGGTGAGCTGCTCCCTCGCGTGCAGGAGCGCGCCAAGGTCCGCAGAGGTGACCCTGTCGTGCTGCCCGAAGCCCGCGAGGCGCACGAGCTCGTACAGGGCGCGCTTGAGCAGGCCGGGGACGTCGCACGTGCGCGCGAGGACGATGCTCTCCGTCGCGAACGTGATGCGGTCCGTCGAGAGGTCCTCCAGAGCGGGGGACCAGCGCTCCTGCAGGATGTGGATCGCCCAGTCGCGGAAGTCGGGGAAAGAGAGGAGGGTGGCGACGCGGAGGATGGAGGCGATCCTGGACAGGGAGGGGTCTTCGTGCACGTACAGTCTGTTCACAGCAATGTTAGTTGAGCGTTCGACGCCAGAGAAAGAGAGAGAAAGACGAACATGGCGTTGTCGAATGCATCCAGGAGGCGAGCAAAGTCTTTCGCGGTAAGAGTCGGCAGCGAGAGGGTGTACATCGGGGTGCTATCGTCCTCTTCCAGCTCGACATACCGCCCACCCTCCACCTTCTGACCGTCAAAAAGACCCGAAAACCACGGGCTGTGCTTCACGAGGTGGCTCTTGTGCAATTTGAACTTGGTGTCCTCTATCTGGATGACGATGCTCCCGTCCAGCGCCCAATGAGCCTGGTGTTTGTGCGCAGGCGTAGCAGTCCGAGAGCGTTTCGGCGGAGGCGAGCCCGTGACGCTCGACGGCGGAAGCGAAGTGAGCTTGCGCTTTGGACGCGCTGTCGAGGCACTTGATTCGGGCAGCGATGGGGACCTTGTACGCTTCTGGATTTTCGGCGGCTGCAGAGGCGAGGAGCCGGAGAGGTCTATGATGGTGTGGGATGGCGGCGGAGTGGTCGCGCCGCGTCGCGCTTTGGGGTTCGACACGGGCTCGGATTTTACTAGGGGACTCGTCGACGAACGAGGCAACTTGAAAGAAAGACAATTCGTCAAAGGACAAAGGACTGGAGGCTAAAAACAACAACTCACGCGCTCCTGGCTCTTCTTCTGCGAATTATAATCAGGACGCGTCTCTGCGAGCAGCTCTCCGATGGCGGGCAAATCCTCCTCCTGGTCGTCATCCGATAACGGCCGCAGGTCTTCGACGTATCGGTCTCGTACAGGTTCCAGAGGGGGAGATAACTGTGGAAACGCCGAGCTAAAGGGCTCTTCGCCGGCGTCCGACCGCGACGGAGACCCAGCAGTTGGTCCAGGCGCATTCGAGTCACCGAGATTGGGATCTGATTCTCCATTCAAATTGGACGTCGGTAGAGTGGCAGCGGGGGCTTCGAGAGGGTCCTGAGGGGTGGGTGGACGCGTAGGCTGCTCGGGAGGCGGTGGTGGAGGAGCCGCATCCTGTTGAGATGCACCGGGGCCACTGGAAGCCCATGACTGAGACTCGTCTTCCGTGGGCTCGAGTTTTGCGGCGATAGAGGGGATCAGCGAGGTCGCGACTTCGTCTTGGGAGCCAGCCGTCGATACGGTCGACATTGAGCGGGAACGTCGGCGTCGGCGTCGAGGATGGAGGCGGGAGGAGGATCAAAGAAAAAACGCCATCCGTAACGGTCTCGTGAGATGTGACCGCGATTCTTGATGCGCACGGACCATTCGCTTCAGCCGACGAAATAATGCCCGTGTGGTAGTTCAGACCTGGAGAATATTTCAGACAAGTTCACCATGGCCTAGTCCGGAGATCCGTTCACAATCGAGTTTCGACGGGCGTGCTTCCACCGCGAAGAACAAACGGACGATGTAATTTACAGTAAACTAATAATACAAAACCCAAGTAGGAAGACTCGAAGTAACCTCAATGGCACATTCACGGACGACGCAGCCCCAACATCCGAAGCCCCTCCTTTTCCTCCTGAATCCCCCGCCTTCGACGTCGACGTACCGGGCCATCGCCAACATCAAAACCATGGCCACCTTCAAGCGTGATACTTCCACGGACTGTGAGCTCAAGACAAAGAAGCTCAAGTTTGACCACGCACACGAGGTCCTGCATCTCCACACCCCAAGGACTCGGAGCCTTTTTTAAATCCTCCTCCGCCACCCCGGGACCAACTACGCTGATCTGCAGAAAGTGCTCTCCATCCCGTTCTGCCGTAGGAGCAGTTGTTCCTGAGCGTCGGCGCCGAGTTGTTCAGCGCATAGCCGTAGCCGTAGCGGGTCGTATCCTCCCCATCAATCGTCACGACGTATTCACATTGCTCGACGCGACGCTGAGGTAGATGGCCGTCCCTGGCGGGCAAATCGTGAGTGCATATTCATTGTAGGTAGGTAGAAAGTAAATCTGGTCAGCACAAGCTTCCATCGAACAGGGGAATAAACACATACGGCAGCAGAAATCCTCCAGGAATGCTTGCAGTTGAAGGCGGAGCTTCCTGCTGGCTTTCTTTCATTATCATAGAGTGACCCAGGGACCTCCTCGCGAGCCGTGAACCCCGGGGTCCGAGGCCCGGATCGGCTCCGCAATCTTTCCGTCTGGTACAGCCTGAGGTACGCAGTATCACAGTGATGTTTGTTTGTTATTTTGAGGATTATCATTCAAAACGGGTGGATACAAGCTACAAAAGATATTGCAAATACCTCTCGGATTTCCTTTGTTCAGGTGCCAGGCCTCAGAATCGAACCGTGTGAACAGGATCGAAACCGTGGGACCCTGAATGATGGATCATAATTCAAACCAGCAATAGGAAATATGGTGCGATTCGTACTTCTCTTTCGCTGAACTGCATGTAATGATAGGTATGACAAGGCATGCCGCGATGGGCGAGGGGCTTTGAGACAGGTACTTACTCGTCCACGCAAATCAATCGTCGACGAAATAAAGGCGCAAGTACTGTGAGTTCTCGCACACAATGTCTGACAAGTATGCATCTAGAATTCCCGCCCCACGGAAAATGACTACATGATACGAGACAGAAAAGGCCTCCCAGTCAATACCAGCATTTCGGCCTTATGAGCCGGCGGCTCAGTTTCGCACCCAGTGCCACACCTTGCACGTTCTGTCGGTTCCATCGTTGGGCTCATTCCGCCTCGGATCAAAGATCGTAGAGACTGTCAGGCTCCGAGTCTTCGTCCTCGTAAGCACTGCACTTTACCGGAGCGCGGATGGCCTGGAAGTCAGAACCATCCTCAAAGAACGGACGCGTAAATCCTTGCAGAAGACCACATGTCGAGAAAGGTGTGGGCTCGAGAATCTTGGCAAGGTGTACCGGGAGTCGGGCCCGCTTTGGCCCTGGCGACAACCCAAGAGAAGTTAATCCTCGGCCTCGTCCCAACCAGTGGCGCCGCGCCACAAACCTTCTTACCCATGGGCCAAATGAGGCAGAGTCCACTCTCAGAGTGCGCAGAGCGGGCCAGGGCGGATTATCCTCCCTGTTGGTGGCACTTGACGGCTTGGCCGGGACGAGGGTATAGTGGATGTAACCAGAACTGGGCTGACGAGAGAAAGTCGGAATGTATATCGTTGGGAGAGTATCGGTGCCGTTGACGTTCACCAGCTCAAGGGCCGTGATATCGGGGCACAAACTCTCCAAAAGCGCAAGCCTGCGTGGGGTCAAGGTGGCATCCACGAGCCGAAGAGTCCGTAGGGAAGGAAATTGAGGTTTCCCCCAAGTTAAAGGGACCTCAACCCGCGCGTGGTCTTCGTACCTCGACTCGAAGAATATGTTCTGGAGCTCGAGGTACTCGAGATTGGGCGCCTTAAACCAAGCAGTGAGTAACTCTAGACTCCCCGGCCCGAAGGAGACGAACTGGACCGCTAGTGAGCGTATCGTCCGGAGTTCAAATGCCTCTCGGGGTGCGTGCTGGAATTCTCGGAGCACGGGGGTAGTGAGATGGGGCATGCGCTCCACAGCTCTTTGAAAGCTGGATTCACCGAATCTGTAATCTACGATTTCGGACGCGCTAATGATGTCGAGTGTGTGAAGGGCCTCCATTCTCTCCCCAACAACAGGCACAATAGTGTCGATATCCTGCACTCGGACTGCCTGCAACCTGGGAAGTCGAGGTACTCGGAATTTGGCCATGATGCCCTCGGCAAGATGCAGATATGTGAGCTGCGCGAACTCCTCTGGGTGCTTGCTCTGGAGGAAGAAAGACAGTTGGTGCATGTCGATATGCCCTACGCACAGCGCGAGCGTGCGCCACCGTCGGCAATGTGGTCCCAGGATGTTGAGCACGCGGTCGAAATGGCGCAATGCCACATAGTCGATGCTGTAGTTACTGTGTGGTGGCAGGGTAATCGTGATATCCAGAAGGCGGTTCCGGGTGCGGGCAATGTAGAGGCCCGCAGCAGCAATGGATTCCAGCTCCTCAGAGATTCGAATGGTGGTCCACATATCCGGAGTAGCGAGGGCGAGGTTACGCCACAGACGACAGACCTGGGATGCTATTGTGGGGAATGGCACCATGTCGGGAGAATTGGATGGGAGGATTTCTGCCCCATGCCGGAGAATCTCGATAAGGGTTTCAGGGGGGAGGGATTCGATTCTGCCTGCCTGAGGTGTTTGAGTCTCTGACATGGTGGTGAATGGGATCAGACGATACAGCTACATTTTATACAAGAAGGGACCCACAGGGATCTGCATTGCTTTCTTGTACAGTCACCAAGCAACGTGCCCTTGTGTCTCTATTCAGACATAGCACATATTGTGCCCCCTTGTTCCCTTGTTATTGCCTTGTTCTTACTTTGTTCAAGTAAAGACATAGCTATGTATCCTCGTCGTTGCTTCCTTGTTGTTCCCTTATTGTTACCTTGTCGAAATTGTCTTCTAGTTCCGATTCGACAAAGACATAGTCGGTCGTCAGAAGAATAAAACAATTTGTCAAGGCCGCCCCGGGAAAGGGAAGGAAACACGAAAAACTGGTTCTCTGGTTCTCTGTTTAGGCTGCCGGCTGTCGCAATCGAACCGTGGGAACAGAATCGAAACCGTGGGAGCTAATGATGATTGATTGTTCAACCCATGCCTCATCCAATACGCTGTTCCAGTTTTTCCTCCTTCCGCTGTTTGCGATGAACAGTTCGTTCAGATCTGCATGCAAACAATCAATTTTGATATGTTGGATATATATACTCCACAATGGCAGGCTACAGGTCCTGAACGCCGTACGAAAGCTTGAAACAGAAGGGTATACCATCACATTCTCCTCCCCATAAGTTGTTGGTTGATTTTGTATCGCCAGTTCTGATAAATCCCGTCCGATTGGGATGGCGCGTATCGGCAGAGTTCAAACAGGACAAGCTGCTCCTGGAAGCCTGGGTTTGGCCAAATTTCTTCGCGAACTGACGGGGGGAGTCGATCAGGAGGAGAATAAACCAACAGAGGGAGAGTTACCTTCTCTTATCGTGTCTAGTGCCGCTGTTGCATTCATTCGCTGGGACCACATAAATGTGCGAGTATCAGCCGGTTGAACTATCCATTGAGTGCCGAAATTGTTCACGGTACGCGGCGACGACAGCGGCGCTGCGAGAGAGTCCCTGTCGCGTGAGGTCAGCTGAAATTTCGAGGGTGGCTCGGACGCGGTACAGTACTTGCCTGCACATCGTGAACCAAAATCGCGCCGCGGCCACGAACGACCTGATCAATAAAGCGACAGGCGGAGGGAAGATGTATCAATAAGTCGGCGTAGTCCACGTCCTCCACTGAGATCCGCATGTGGTGGAAACCAGAGTGGGGCACTTCGGCCGGGATTGGATCGTCACAGACCGATAGAACATGTGTGATGCGGTGCTCTACAGAGGCAGTTGCACGTTAAGCAGTGTCCAGAGAGCGGAACTAACATACCTGCGAGGGATCGGGTAGAACGAGCTGCTCTGAGGCTAGAAAAGACCGGAATGAGCAGGCGGTCGAAACTTCAACCAGATAACAGAACCGGTATGGACTTACTTCCCCAGGTAGAGTTTATTCGGGATGATGGCGTCCAGGTCATTCGAACGCATTGGGAATGTAGGGGGGGCAGGTTGACTACCTTTTGGCGACTAGTGAAGGTCTGAGTGCGAGTAATGGCCGGGGTCCCGCCTCTTGTATCGTTCGACGACGGGCAAGGAAGACCATGTCCTCCATTCTTTTAGCTCGGTATAGTGTGCTGCCCGACAAGTTTGAGCTCTAGATAGCACGAAACGACGGCCAAGGTCAAAGGCAAAGGACATTGGAGGCCGAAAGCAGTCATAGATATTGATACCTGAGGCAACGGAGGAGGATGCCGCGGTGGATGTCATGTTAGGCGCCGAGTGAGCATGAGGTACCAAAAGAAGTCGGCGATCCCTCGCCGACCGGGCGGGCTTCTTGTGTATGGCTATGCTGGTGTCGATCATCCGGTTTGGAAGTGGGTACGCTCATGTCCCTGACCAGCCTGTGCCAAAAACGTTTCAATAGGATCGCCGGGGCTGTCCGTCAAGTCTGTATCAATGTCGGTGGCGGCGCCAGATGGAGGGAGAGGCAGAAAATCAATTACCCGCCAGCGGCCCCAAAACGTTTCGTCGCGACACCTCCGAGTCATTGATAATCTTGACTGGATTCTTCCATTCATTTCACCAGCCCGTGCGGCGTGGTTGCTCTTAAGAAACGGAACCGGGCGGGGAAGCGGCGACGAGAAACCATGGGTAGATGGAGGTAAGCTTATGAGGACTATAGTCTGAGCCGGGGAGGATATGTACCGCACCTCCGTCGCCGCCCGTGATATGTGTCGTGGGAATCCAGTGAAATTATTTCCGTTGGTGCCGCTATTGGAGAATCGAGCCCGACGTGAAAAAATCGGGGACATAGCTGGTAGGCTCGTCCAAATTGCAAGAGTATGGGACGCAGTACCTGCCACCAAAAAACCAGTCGAGTAAGTTATCATCGGTACGTTTCCCGCCTGCGAATAAATGGGTAGCTCAGCTAGCACTGTGGACCGCCCATTAGTGACTTCGTTTAACCTCGTAACGGTCCTTGTTCCCAGGACGCAAACCTGCTACTTTTCAAGTGCTTGTGGAGTTTCCCTTCTGTTCGAGACCAACAAATTGAGCTCTCGCCCCTTGGCGCGCAACGTTCATGGCTAGAGACTCCGCTGGGCCGCTACTGGGTCGACGGAGAGAGAAGCGCAAACGTGGGACTTCTGGCGGCGTTTTCCGAGTCACATGACATGAATGACTCACCTCCCATCAGCTCGACCCGGAGCGCCGCCCGCGCCTTGCAAGAGCCTTGACCCAGGCGATTCAACCCCTGGGCCCGTTCGCAGCTGTTCGCCTGATAACACGAGGTATGAGGCGCCAGATACTGGATTCACTGCAAATCCTGCTCACAGTCACTTCTTTTTTGCAGCGGCATGGAAAACATGCCTCTGGACTCAGAGGTCGAGGCGGCTGCGCTCGAGCAGAAAATCGCGTCCGAACGCACTCGCGTAGGCCAACTCCGTGCCACCGAACGGCGGATTGAGGAGCTGGAGGTCCTTACCCCGGCTCATCGGTTGCCAGTGGAGATCATGTGTGAGATATTCTTCCAGACGCCTCAGACCCGCTCTTTGGCCGGAAAGACGGTGGAGACAGCGCCGTGGCGGCTCGGCCACGTTTGCCAGTCGTGGCGAGCTATCGCTCTCGCGAACACTCGACTATGGTCCTCGATCACTATGGCGTCCAGCGAAACCGCGACGGAAACATGTCCAGCGGAGATGGTCGAGATTCAATTACTTCGGTCGGGCACTTCTGCGCTCACAGTCACGATTGACTGCCAGGAGGGAGAAGTGAAGGACGATCTCCGCAACTCGATAGAGCTTTGTGTTGCCCACTCTAATCGATGGGCAACTCTCCGACTGATCTTGCAGCCCGGGCCGCTCCTGGCCGCCCACATTCTCCCGCTTCTGCGCCCGGTCAAAGGTCGGCTTGACACATTGCTGAGACTGGAGTTCGTGTCCGACAGCTCGACTTACTTCCCCAGCGACACATTTTACATCACCCCCCACCTGCGCGACGTCACCATCCCTGCCGCCGGTTACTACTTGTCCCTGCTATCCTTCGACCATCTCCGCCTGCCGTTTTCGCAGCTCACCCGGTTTCGCGGGGCGCTTCGGTCCCAGGGTGAGGCCCTCAAGGTCTTGAAAGCTGCGCCCAAGTTGGTCAGACTTTCGGTTTCGTTCCACGAAGGGGGCGACAATTTTGACGTTGTGCATCCACACCTCCGCTACCTGAGCGTCCATAACGCGGGGAACTCCGACATCCTGAACCATCTTACAGTCCCGAACCTCCAAGGCCTCTGGATCTGGGATCACGCAGCTGCAAGTCTCCCTCGATGCGTGGAGCGTTCCTCGTGCCAACTCACCACGCTCGTCGTCCACCGCTGCTCCGAGCCGAACGACCTCGCCCAAGTCCTGCAGTTCCTCCCGACCCTTACGACCCTGTTCGTGGAGTTCGCCCCGGGGATTCTGAGCGCTAAGACACGCCCGCTAGTCGACGCGCTCAGGATTCGGGACGGTTTGGTACAGGTGTGTCCGAATCTCACGCACCTTGCGGCGGGCGGGCCCTCCGCGTTTGGAGTTACCGCGTTTGTCGAGATGGCGGCGTCGCGCTGGTACGAGGCCAAGCCCTCCCCGTTGGTCTTCGTGCGCGCGTTTCGGGTATGGGATGCATCGACACGCGCGCGTGTGCCGAAGGCCGTCGTTGATTGTCTTCGCAAGATGAGGGAGGAGGGCCTGGATGCCGCGTTTGAATCACAGGTTGACTTGTCGGAAAGCGTCTTTGGGTTTGGGGGTCCGTGAATTATAGTATGTGCCTGCGCTGTGTTCGTTCCATCGCCTTGCTCATTATTCCCGAATATTACCGGCGTTGTTTCGCCAGCGTGTAGGTGTAGATTATCGGTTTATCCTTCTGCCTGTTTGTCATGGATTCGCCAGTAGAGTGTGTTGAGTGTTCCGTGTATATCTCCCATAATCGGGTAATATTCTGCATCCAACATTTGAGCTCCGACAAGTTGTCCTGCTCTCCTCTGTTGGCCATTTATTGCGCAAGTTCATCCCAGTCACCTACCGGACTTCGGCGCAATTTTGACACCCTTGCTTTGCCAGGAGTTAAACTCGTGAAGGTCTAAACGCCGGGTTGGTCCATTATTTTCTCCGTTCTGCTTGTGAATGCATATCTGCCACAATTTACTGCTGCAACTGCAGGATTAAATTCTACACAAAGCCTTGACCCAGAGTACTCAGTACTTCTTATCCTATTGTAGTCCCTTCGCGACTTATCTTGCTCACTTCGTTCAAGCTTCAGTCTCGATCCATTTTGACCTGCTTTCTACCGCTTCTAGCCAGATCTTGCTATACAGTAATCCAGCTCGCCTCGGTGAGAATACCTTGAGATATGTGGTGAATATCTAAATCTTGTCGCGAGGTGTGTGACCGTAGTCTCCACAACGGGACTCGGTTTGGGGGGTAGTCGTCGAGCTGGGGCCGGTGTCGGGCGACACAAGGTATTGCGCCACCTCTGTCGTCAGGATCAAACCGTGAGAAGGCAATCGAAACCGTGGGAAGTTGAATGATTGAATTTCCCTGAGGCTCTAAGCAGCTCCCAAACGAGCTTACTGCTTACGAGACCACGTCAATTTGCTTTTTCCCATTGGACAATCGTTTCAACAGCGCTACATATATATAACTCAGGCGCTTGTACACTCCGAATTCAACATTTGCGCATCGCTAATCGCCTTCGTCAAAAACTTCCTCGTCTCCGCCAGCTTCTTGGTCCCCGCTTTATTAATGGTCTGACTATACGACAACTCGTCAACACGAGTCCCCCAGCTAAAGCTGGATAGAATGAGACGAGACGTACACTGTCGCGAAGGTGGTCATGGCGTCCTGCAGGCTGCTGAGGATGACGGCGGTGGCATCACTCGGCGGTTGCGGAAGGGTTGGGAAAAGGAGGACGTTGCCGATTGCGTCCGCCGGAGTTTTAGCGTCTGCGAGGGAGGACTGGACGCTCGGGAGCGGGGTGCTGTCGGCGAGGGTGGTGCTGGGGGATTGATTAATATCCGTCAGCATCTTCCGTGAGGAGGGTGGAAGGAAGTAGGGGCGTACACGTTGAGCTCCTCGACTAGGCGCTGGACGAGGAGGACGTCGCCCCCGATGACGCGGGCGACGGCGGTGCCGTTGACGGAGCAGGAGAAGGTGCTGCGGGGGAGGGGAGCTGCCAATGGACGAGGATGAGAACTTGTGTGGTGCGAGAGGAATCGGGAGTACCAGTGAGGCTCTGGAGGATGAACAGGCTCGAAAGGACGGCGAAGAGAATGCGGGCCATTGGAAAGTTGAGGATATGTGAATGAATAAAATTGGAAGATGAAAGAAAGACACGTCAAGTGGAAGAGGACACCGGGTCGAGAAGAAGAGAAGTGGAATGAGTGTTGGGGATGAACACGGTCTCCTTTTATACCTTTCAGTGGAATATCATCGGTGCCACAAAGAACAAGGTCGCGAGGTACGCCTTGATGCGCTTGATATCGGTCGTACAATTAACGACGGCACTGGACGGCGCTGCGAGGGAGGCGGGAGAGAATCGAGGATCATTTGGGTCTGATGTCCCGTTGTGGTTGCCCATCATGCAGATCCCCTCCTCGATGGGATGCTGGTTTGTCAGGAAACGCACATCCTTGAGTTCTGTGCAGCGTACACATGGGATGCACAGGGATGCACTGGATGGATCGAGGGACGGGTCACGGAAAGCCCGGAAATGTGGTGATGTTGGTGCTTAGCGGGATTGGATCCGTGTCTTGTACGGGCGTTGATGTTTAAAGATTGCTTTACTGGTACGGTGGTGCCGAGAGAGGGTCCGTTTCCGCCATGTTCGAACCGCGATAGCAGACGATGATCAGCCCGACGGCTGGCGCTGAATGATGGGTTATTGTCCCGGTTAATGGTTGGTTAATGAGTGCGAGTTTGCAAGAACGTATTTTTTCCCCTGGTAGAATTCGTTCTGCCGCCATAGGACGGATCTCGTCACAATGCATGAAGGGAGGTGTTGGACGGGTGAGAGTGTTGAGAAACCTAATGTGCACCGGGGCGCGTTCGCGTATTCTGCTCCATGGGGAATTAATTGTCGCTTTGGTAAATTCAAGCAGTGGATTCAGCCGAAAGTTATCACGATCGGTGCCGCCTCGGGGCGGGAAGTGTTGGTGGACAAATGGCGGTAAAATCCACAGAACCCACCGTCTCGTGTGTCTACTATGGAGGAGTGGCAATACACCCGCTTCCGTGCAAAAACACGGAAGTGGAGCTGGGGGTTCGATCCCCTCAGGTAGCACAAGGGGTTGCCGGGACCTCGGCTTCGGCCCTGCTTCCGCGAGAGACACAGTACGGATTCTGCCTCATCCAATACGGTGTTTCATTTTTTCTCTTCTTTCTTCTGTTTTATTTTGAGCTGAACTAAGTCTGCAGCGGGACTCCGGGCACCGCATCCAACACTGAGTGCTGAGCCTTCGGGCACTCAGAATCGGTGCATGTTTCTGGTATTCATTCGCGAAATTCAACCTATGCACGGTGTAGCGATTCCTTCAACAACAGGGTTCAGACGGATCGTCGTGGCTGTCAACATGGTAACCCGTTGACATTGGCCGGGACGCGCCTACGATCGGACACTGGCAGGTCCGGATGCCTCGAGAGCCGAACGCTCTCGAACGTCGGCCCCGCCCAACTCAAAAAAAAGCCCCGCCGTTGAACCTGCCAAAATCCTTACCACCGCCAAGACCGCCCTGCCAAGCGCCCAATGCACCGTGACAGCGCCTCACCCTCCGCGAACGATCCCAAAAGGTCGCGCGGTACCAGAGCTGGCTCGTGCGCACTTGAGTGGATTATCGAGGAGTTCGATCCGTGGAACGAAAGGTCGCGTAAGTTGGCGCCGAGGCTGCGGTTTGTTGGAGACTTGCCCGGGGAGCGGTTGGGTGTGTATTCTGTACACGAGGAGTGGGGAAGCAAAGTCAGTTTGTGACTTCAAGGGCGTCCCGCGGAAGCTGTTCGTCGACAGGTTGAAAACTTGACTCGAATGAGATATGTATTATCCTGATTGTCAAAAAGGCCACACGCTGACATCCCGGAGTCGCACCGATGGGTTTCGCCCTTGGTGGGCCCAGATACACAAGGCCAGCATGGGTGACCGTCCTGCGGGGGCCACGTTTGGGTTGATTCCATAGAGAACTAACCCTCGCACGTGTAGAATGCCCTGAAGGGATCACATACCAGCGCGGCGCCCACACGTTGGAGGATTTTCGATCTCGGAGCATTGAGCGTGCGACCTCGTGGATAAGCCCCAAGTTAAGATGTTGTGTCGGTTCCACAAGGAAGGAAGGGAACTACTCACATTCGGCGTTATTTTCAGAAGGGCATTGTCGGACGAGCTCAAAGAGAGAAGATCAGCATGGCGACAATGTGACGAGTGAGTAGAGGCGTCGCACTGAGGATATAGGCCGGACGAGAGCAGACGTTGTCCAATTGAGTTGAGAAGGCAGTAGAGGGCCGGGCGCGATTTTGGAAGAATACCTTCCCAGAAATTTTGGGGCGTATATCCACGCAGTTGGGCCATGAAATGGTAGGAAAGTGGCGAGTGAGACTACTTGGATAGGCAGCAACTTCAAGGCGGAATGGACGTGGTCGTGGCGGCCGAGGTCCAGGGAGGACAGGGGCGTGGGAAGCTTTGTCCGTGTTTGAAACGGCGGCTGTCGCCAGCTCTTCCATGCTCCCTCCATGCTCTATTCCAAATGTCCACTCGCCGTCAGGCGTCAGGCGGCAGGACAGCTTTCCGAGTCGCCCCGACGCTGTCCACCGAAATCATTCAAGTGCATCCTCACCGTTGGTCTTGAAGGTCCTAGGCGCGGTCCAGGCTCTAAGTCTCTAGCGTCGTCTTGTTCCAGCAAGCCCAATCGGGAACCCAAGTCGGGATGTCCGATGGATCGACAGAGCCGGTCCAACTGCCAGTAATCCTCCCTCGGGGCAGAGGAAGAAAAGAGACAAGTAACCACCTCCGATGATGCGATGATGCCTTTCCGCTGCGAGAAGTCTGTTTCGTTCCCTCAACGGCGTTGTGTCCCCGCCGCAATCCTTGACCAAGGCGCCGCGTGGGATTGCGTGGATATGTGCCGTAGGTACGGGAGGTTGCGGGAGGGCTGTGTTTTTCCGGCTAATCTTTATTGTAGGCAATGAGGCCGGTCTAGGTCCGGCCTAGTTAAGCCTCACTCCAAACCTCTGCATTCCATCTGGTTCTACGACTCTCCTTCCCTATATAACCTGGCGGCACGACGTTTCTGACTCCCTCAATGCTTCATCAACCACCCCACATCTCTCTACAACTACTGGTGCTTGCTGCGGCCGTCGCGTGCACCCGCGCGTCTCCGCAGAGGCGATCCACCACGGACCCCACTCAGCTATCCGGCAAGACTTTCGACTTCGTTATCGTCGGCGGAGGAACTGCTGGCCTTGCCTTGGCTGCCCGACTCGCAGAATGGACCAACATCACCGTTGCGGTCATCGAGGCCGGCAGCGACGGAACGCAGTACCAGGACCAGATCACCATCCCTGGTATGTCTTTCGCCGTTTATTTTGCGAGCGCGTATTGACCTTATTTCGATTTGCAGGAATGTCATATCTCAAGGGCCTGCAAGGGACCGACTACGACTGGCAATACAAGACCACCGCACAAGCAAATGCGGGCGGGGGCGAGCTCAGTTGGCCACGGGGTAAGGGCCTGGGCGGGTCCTCCGCGACCAACGGCATGTTCTGGTGTCGGGGCAGCTCCGCCGACTACGACGCCTGGAACACGCTGCAGAATGGCGCCTCCGGCGCGGAAGATTGGGGCTGGAACACGATGCAGACTTCGATCAAAAAGGTATGCATAACCGACCTCCCCGGTATTTGTCGGACTCACGAATCTGGCGCGTACTAGTCGGAGACGTTTACGCCCATGAACGACGCGGACGCGGCGACGTATTCCGTCACGCACGACCCCACCGCGCACGGCACGACCGGGCCCATCCAGGCGAGCCACAGCGCCTACCAGTTTTCGCACCTCGCGACCTGGGTGCCGACCATGGTCGCGATGGGCCTCCCGCATACGCTCGACCCCGCGAACGGCGACAACGTCGGCGTGTCCTGGGTGCCCTCCATCATCAACCCCAAGAACGGCACCCGCTCCGACTCGAATTTCGGCTACATCGCGCCGTACGCGGGGACGAATCTCGTTATTCTGACCGGGTACCAGGTGACGAAGGTGAATTGGAACACGACGACGGGCGGGGCGGCGGTGGCGGGGGGCGTGTCGTTTGCGGCGAACGCGGCTGGCCAGGTGTATACTGTGAATGCGGCGAAGGAGGTTATTCTCTCGTGCGTCCTGGTCTTTCCACTCGATCATCATGACACTGATTTGCGAGCAGGGGCGGAACGGTCGGATCGCCACAGATCCTTCAGCTCTCGGGTGTCGGACCCAAGGCTCTTGTGACTGGACTCGGCATCCAGAGTGTCGTAGACCTGCCGGGTGTGGGCGCCAATCTCCAGGACCATCGTACGCTCTCCCCTCCCTCTGTGCTGCGCGTCCTTACGCTTTGCAAACAGTTTCTAGCCCGCTTTACATGCAGGCAACGGACAACGACACGTGGGCCGCGCTCAAGGAGCAGCCGCTCTGGGACGACCAGCTCGCCATCTGGCGCCAGAACGGCACGGGCATGTGGACGTACATGAACGAGGCCGTGGCGTACCCCACCATCGCGAATCTCATGGGCGACGCCGCGCCAGGCTGGGTCTCTGGGCTCGACTTGACGGGGGCGCTGGCGACGTCGACGGATGCTGCTGCGATGGATCCGACCGTCGCTGCGGGTGTCAAGGCGCAGTACGCGATACTGTCCCAGTGGGCCGCGGCGTCGACCGGGCAGGTGGAGCTCATGTGCGTTTTCTTCTTGCCTTCCTCCTACTCCTATTCCCTCCTCACACTGATTTGGCTTCTGCAGCTTCAACATGTTCGGCGGCACCGCCGGGGCCATCGGCATCCAGTTTTGCATCCAGCACGCCTTCTCGCGGGGGTACGTCAAGGCCACCTCTGCCTCCGCGTTCGACCCGCCCGACATCAACCCGAACTACCTCTCCGTCTCGTACGACCGCGACATCATGCGCGCTGCGTTCAAGTACATTCGGAATATCATCAAGACGCAGCCGATGGCGGATATGATTGCGGGCGAGACGAGCCCTGGCTCGGGGACGACTGCGGATGCAGACATCGATGCGTATATTGCGAAGAACTCGGGGACGGAGTATCACCCGACTGGGTATGTGTTGCGCGCTTTCCGGAGCATCTTACGGCTGGCTGACAATGTGGCTTAGGACGAACTCGATGCTGCCGCTCGCGTACGGAGGGGTGGTGGACACCAAGCTCGTGGTGTATGGGACGACGAATCTGCGCGTCGTGGATGTGTCGGTTGTGCCGATGTCGGTGTCTGGTGCGTCGCCTTGTTTTGCGGAGGTCATATGCATAGTGCTTACGGTGGTGTTAGCCCACACGATGGCGACGGCATACGGTGTTGCGGAGCGTGCGGCGGATTTGATCAAGGCTGCACACGCCGCAGTGCCCAGCTCCAGTACGACGACCGGCGCCAACTCGAGCGCGTCGTCGGGCTCCGGCTCCTCGTCGTCCAGCAACAATAACGACGCGACGACCAAGTCTACTATGTCTACGGGGACGAAGGCCGCTATTGGAGCCGCCTCGGGCGCGGCTGCTTTGGCACTCCTCGCTGTGCATTCTCTCTCACCCGTTCCCAGTGCTGTTTACTGAGATGTATCTCACCAGATACTATTCATCGTCCGTCGGCGAAACGCGAACAATCGGCGCAAGGGCCTCTCGCGGGCGGCGATGGGGAAAGAGGACCCATGGTACGCCGAAGACGAGCCACGCGTCGCCCCGCACGCGCCCTTCATGGCCCCGCCATCGAACCGCTCTTCGCAGCACCCCTCGGAAATCAGCATGGACAGCTTCGCCGCGCACCCGGCCAACGAGCAGCAGGTCGCGTACGACCAGCAACACTACGGCGCGGAGTACTCACCCTATGGCGGGTATGTCCCGCCGCAGCTGAGCCCGGCGTATTACGGGGCGGTGCACTCGACGCTACCGACGCCTGAAGGCGCGGCGCTGCATGCCCCCCCAGGGTCTCCGGCGCGGTACACGGACTCGCCCTTACATGGAGCTTCACACAATCTCGACTCGGCTTAGAATTGGACTTGTATTGCATACCCTCATCGGCTGGCTATTCAGCCCATCCCTTCATTCGCATCTCATAATACCGCATGTTACACTACTGTACATACCCTATTTTATTTTGTAGACAAACGGACAAACGGACCTGCATGGACAGATAATGTAGATGTAGCCTTGGCCGAATTAGGCAATCACTCACTTGTCAGAAACCTCCATGTCGCGTATTCGAGTTGCGGTCCTCACAGGTTTGTTCTTCCACCCAACGGTCTGAGGGCCGCGATTCACTATTCTGGGGCGCGCAGTCAGCGATACTGCCTCAGCCAACAGCAGCGCAGATAAATCTGGGCCCGCCATCCGCGAAATATTAAGCCAAGGTGGAACGTTTTCGTGCAATGACCACCTCATCGTCGCGGACGACGTCCAGGCTATCCAGACGGCCGTGAAGGACTGGTGCAATCGCGGGGACGTCGACTGGGTTGTCACGACTGGTGGCACGGGCTTCGGAGTGCGCGACCAGACGCCGGAAGTACATATTGAATTCAAGTGATTTGTCTGCGACGGAATTGAATCTCTTCGTAGGCGATATCACCCCTGCTCGAGCGCGAAGCGCCTGGGATCGTGCACTTGATGCTGGCGACGTCTTTGAAGCACACGCCCATGGCTGCGCTGTCTCGGCCAGTTGCGGGGACGATCAAGCGCACGCTGGTGGTGACGCTCCCCGGGAGCGTCAAGGCCGTCAAGGAGAACCTGGAGGCGCTTCTTTCTGGTGGAGTCGTTGCGCATGCGATTGAGCTGATCAGAGGTGGGTCGGGAAAGCAGGTGCACGAAGCGCTGGCGAGGGAGGGCCCCTCTGGATCTCAATCGATTACTGTGTCTGCGCCGCAACATCATCACCACCACCATGACCACCACATACCGCAGCCTCGGACGCTTTCGCATGATCCATCCGCTGCTGGTATGTTCTTCATTCCTTTGGTTGAATTTCTGAAGCGACGAATGTTTCTGTAGCTTCGGCACGCCACCGTGTCTCGCCTTATCCGCTTATTTCGTTGGAGGATGCTCTTGAGCTTGTACAGAAAAATACTCCGACGCTTGGGCTTCAAAGGCGACTGGTCAGTAACTTCTGGGTTCTTCGATCGCCTCCCGAACTCATTCGACGGGGTTCAGGTGACGCACGAACTGAGCGGCCATGTCCTCGCAGAGGATGTCTATGCTCCTCAAAATGTACCGCTGACTTCGACCACCAGCGTCGACGGATATGCCCTCCGTTGTGAGCTTTGGGTTTGCTCTCTCAGCACGCTCGGTCCTGATACAAAACAGCGACCGATCCGGCGGGCGTCTACAAAGTGCTGACGTCACAAACCCACGCCATTAGCACACCGCTCCCCGCAGGCTCCATATATCGCATCAACACTGGCGGTCCGCTGCCTGCTGGGGCGGATACGGTGATCATGGTCGAGGACACGCACCTCATCTCTACCTTCAAAGATGCTGATGGGACCGATGGGGAGGAGAAGGAAGTCGAGTGTCTGGTGCAAGTGCCCGCGGGCGAGAATGTGCGCGCTCCCGGGTCGGATGTAAAGAAGGGCGATTTGGTACTTCAGGAGGGGGATGTATTGCTGAGTGAGGGCGGTGAAATTGGGACGTTAACGTTTGTTGGTAGGAAAGAGGTGCGGTTTTTTTCATTTGAATCGTTGACGCTGATTATAATGTAATTCTCTCGCGAAGGTTGAGGTCTACAAACGACCGGTTGTAGCGCTGTTGAGCACCGGCAATGAGCTGCTCGATCTACAAAACCCTCAACCTCACTCTGGAGATGACTGGGGAGGAATTTGGGATACGAACCGGCCGTCCCTACACGCGACCCTGCGGGGCATGGGATACGACGTCGTTGACCTCGGAATCGTCCCCGACGAGTTGAGTGTTTTATCCATCCTTTACTTATCACCCGGCAACTGACCCATCCCACCAGTATCAACTCCCACGTGAACGCCATCCAGAAAGGGCTGGAAAGCGCGGATATCCTTCTCACGACTGGCGGGACGTCTATGGGCCCCACGGACCTCCTCAAACCCGTCATCGAGCGGCATTTCAACGGGACGGTGCACTTTGGCCGCGTCACTGTCAAGCCGGGTAAGCCCACCACGTTCGCCACGATACCCGTCGGCGTCGGGGTGAAGCCTGTATTCGCGCTACCGGGGAACCCGGCGTCCGCGTTGGTAACGTTCAACGTGTTCGTCGTGCCTGCCCTGAGGAAACTGGGCGGGTGGCCGGAGGCGCGGTGTCAGCTCCCGCGTGTGGCGGTCAAGGTGTGTCCATTCTCTTTCGATCGCGTTATATTTTGTTTAAACCCCGAGGTTCAGTTGGCGAGCGCGA
Organism: Mycena filopes; assembly: GCA_029281495.1. Classification (NCBI taxonomy): domain Eukaryota; kingdom Fungi; phylum Basidiomycota; class Agaricomycetes; order Agaricales; family Mycenaceae; genus Mycena; species Mycena filopes. The sequence continues at coordinate 1,016,494 of JARIHR010000018.1, read as the reverse complement.
TGAACCTGGATGCGCGCACGGAGTTCCACCGCGTCGTCATACGCGCCGACGCGGAGGGGTTGAAGGCACTTAGCACGGGCGGGCAGCGCTCCAGCCGGGTTGCGAGCCTGAGTGGCGCGAACGGGTTTGTGGTGTTACCGATGAGAACGGCAGAGCAGAATCGGCTTGAGGTGGGGACCACGGTGAGCGCGGTGATCATAGGAGAGATTTTGGGTATGTGATTCGGGGGTTGATTCCGAGAACTCAAAAATCTTCGCCGAGGCACTTAGTCGTAATTAATGTACGATCAGGCTAGGCATACTGTTGAAATGGAAATGTAAGGTTAGCATCCAGGGCCCATTAAATTCCTCGTTAGAAGTTCATTCAAGTATATATGGCCCTTCAAACGGCAAAGACGGGACGAACGCAGACGATTTGGAGCCCGGCCTGTCTTAACCAACCCCACATGTGAACGAGACTCCAGCCTCACCCCGAGAGAAACAAACGACGACGGGCAACACCGTTGAATGGCGAGGCGACCAGCCGAATTGGTTGGTTCCCCAAAGCACCAGCGCTGGCGAGCGTCGGAACCAGCGTTTGAACCTTTGCTCTTGCCTTTGCTTGACCCTAAGAAATGAGTGACTCCGCAGACTAAATACAGTAAATCCACTACATACAAAACCAAACCGAAAAACCACCACCACTACCACGCATGAGTATAAGTCCGGTGCTCAAACTCGATCGCTGACGGTGTCGCGCCGCTCATGTTGGCCCACCCAGACTTCTGCCCGGCCTTGATCTCGGCCTGCTGTTGGCGCTCGGTTTCGCGGAGGTGGAGGAGGACGCGAGTGGAGAGGAGGGAGTGGAGGACGCGGAGGGGGCTGTATAATACAGAGGGTTGTTCGGTGAGGGTGTGAGCTATAGGTAGGGAGGTACGACGCACGTGTTGAGGAGGAGGCGTATCTCATCCTGATGCAGAGTAAATAAGGAACACAACGAAGGACTGAGAAGGGGACGCACCGGCGCGGTGAGGATCATGGCGAGGTTCGTGGCGGAGCCCACTAGTACACGGATATCATTAAATTCAGATTGGCTTTATTCACGAATGGGACGGATGGGATGGAGGACGCACGGAAGAGGAGGACGTAGTACGTGACGCCGTCCCCGTATAGCGTGGAGACGAGCGCGTTATTCTGGTGGCGATAGGTCTTGCGCCAGATGTGGAGGGTGTAGGCCATGAGCACTACATGTATTCCGTGAAGTCAGAATCACGATCAAGGGGACATGGCCGAAGCAGGCGCACCGGTCTCGTACGCGAGGGAAGCGGCGACGGAGGCGGCGACAAGGGGAAAGTTCGTGCCGACGGCGAGGCAGCCGCCGAAGCCGGGTATGGGCGGCAGGTCTATGGAGGGATTTAGATCTTAGGTGCGGGAGTGTGACTATGGGAGGACGAACAATCCACGCTCCGCAGGAAGAGCCATACTGAGACGGCGCCGCCACCGACGCTCATCTGGGCGGGTAGGTGAGAATTTAAATCGGATGGGCGAATGAATGGCCGGGTACTTACCACGTACAGAGATCCGAATATTGCGAGAAACCACCGACTTCGGCCGCTCAGTGCGTATGTCCGCAGAAAGAGGATTGCTGGCGAGCAGCTCGAGACGTTGAAGGAGAGAGTGGGCGGTGAAACGCACCTTCTGCGATGGCAACTCCGAATACATTCCCAACTGCGATCCGTCAGACGTTGGTTCGGAAGGGGAATGGTACATAGCGGGACTCACCAGCTATCGCGATGTTGACCGCCGTACAAACCTGGATGATAATATTGGTTAAACACAGGGTTCCAATTAGTGTAACGCCGTCGTCCAACCTTCAAAGGAAGATTGTCTGGGGGGTTCAAATCTAGAAAGCATCAGGCACAATGCCAACTTGGTTGCCGCAGGACTCACAATATATCGTTAACGGGATATCCACAAAGGCCGAATATCGCGAGAGGAAGTACAGGATCTTCGTGAGCGACCACCGCGAGGGCCAGATATGCGACACCTGAGGTAAGTTAGGCCGGAGCCTCCACAAGTCGGGCGAGCATATGTACCTCGAGATTGAGCATCAGGCAGTAGTCAAAGAACTGCGGGCTGGTCAGAAGCTGGTTGAAAACCTGGTGTATTCCGAGTTGCTCACCAGAACTGCTGCAGCCGCCGCTAAAAGCGAAGGAGTCTCAGCATGATATCGAGCAAAATCGCGTTCTTCGCACTTTTCAGATACTGTTACTCGTTAAAATCGTCTGGCACGATAGACAACGGTTCTACACTTGCCTTGACAGACAGCAGACGCGTCAGGGAGAGCGCGATCTGCTCCGGCGAGAGCGACACAGACATGGTGGGTCGATGGTGGGTAGGTGTTTCCGGCGGCCGCGGGACCAGTCGTCGTCCCGTCTTTTAAGAAAACCATGATACATCACCCGCACGCTCGCAGAAGCAGAGGTCGAAGCAACTGCTGATATTGCATCAGCGGGGAAGCATGGATCCATCAGAAGCATATGGGTAAGTATCCTTGAGTATCACACAAGTGTTAGACTCGCAAGCCAGTCCGTCCACTCGGTCGGACGTAACGACAAATTGGGGCAGAGAGCAAATACGCACAACATCAGAGCAAATAATGATGAGACGTCAAACAAACAGGTAACCTCGTGGACGGACTGGGCCGACTCGTCGCCTGTTTTGGTGACGGGCGATCTCCCCGCCAAATGAGAGGGTCGAACTTTGAAAACGACAAAATCTGGAAAAATCACTCCTTAGGTCCCTCAGTAAAAGATGGATAACTTTCAATTCCCTATCGATTGAGACCCTATCTTTTTTTCTGACCTCAAAAAACATGTTGGTGCCTACGGATAAAGAATCAAAAGTTATCCAGCCTCAGCTCAAGGTTCCTGAGACCAAAATTTCAAGATTATCGCGGTTTGCGAGCTTTTCTAAGTACCCGCCTCTCATTTGGCGGGGAGATCGTCCATCTGCCAAACAGGCGACGGGGGGGCCCAGCCGGTTCCGGTTGTAGTAAGTTCCACGCGCGGCATCAAATCACCGGACCGGCTGGTTTACGAGCCTACACAAGTGTCAAAGATTTGCGAGGGATCGGCTGGGATCGACGACGGCAGTCAGCGGCAGTCCTTCACTTGGCGCTAGCGGTACCCAGAGTCCCAGACCCAGTTCCCGCTGTTGAGTTACTTACTTTTACCATCGTATCTTCCGTTTGGGAGTAATGAGTGCATCATTGTGACATACACCACATACAGATTCACAAAGCTTTGCGAAACGGATGTGATCACCGTTTCTTCTCGGATGTTTGACACGGGAGGGACCGTCTCGAAGGAGAAAACTGGGCGCCACGGCGGATCGCCCTTCGCCGCCATTGCCAGGGCCAGGCTAACAATTTTGGCTCGATACTGATGGCGGTGGGGAATACCAGATACCGGATACCACCGGATCAAATGTCATGATCCGGTTACGTGTTCTCAAACGCTCCTAACCTTGCACTCGACGACTTCGTCCCATCCATCCCCTCCGTTCCTTAAACTCACAAGGAACTCGAGAGAACATCCACCCGGGTCCTTCACAACACTTACCCCGTCAATTGGGCTTGAATCTGCCGCAATGAATCCACCTCTTGTGCCATTCATCTTGCGGGTATTGTGACGCGCCGTTCGCGTATACACGCGTTCTTTCGACTCAAGCAGTGATCAAGAGGTCCTATACTGCAAGAGGACCTTTCTTCGGCTTGTACTTTGAGCTTTAATCCCTACCAGCACTCCCATCAACACAAAACACACAGCGATTCTGAACTCAACAGTTCAACCCTCTAGCCAAACATAAGCTATCAAGAATCAGAAAATACTCACTTGTATACTGACACAAAGGAGGTCCCAGAGGGATATCCGTAGCTCAACCCAGCACATCTTAAATGAAGCCCGCGCGAACATCTTTCAACCGTGGGAATCTCCCAAAGTTGAGAAAGTCACCGCCGCCGGCAGGCCAAATTTTGTAGGGAAAACTGGTCAGGAATGCAGGGCATTGACCACAGGAAACTACTGCCCAAGGCTGAGCCATTATTCAATGAGTGCGGCGCTGCAGGAAGGAACTGGCTTCAAAGAGGCAGGTTGCCAACTGATCCGAGATCAAACTCCGCCCGGAACCAGCAGAGTGGTATTCTGGTGGTATCCCATTTTAATGTTTTCCCCTCGTCCTCCCGACGGATACTAATTCTGAGTAGCTAGAAAATTTTGAAATAATTCGTTTAGTGGGGTCCAAATTTTGCAGGGAAGGGACCTGGTTTTTGAACATGGACAAGGTGAATTGGTGGTATCCAGAATACCATGCCGAGATCACTCAGATGATTGCCAATCTCTCCTCTTTTTATTGCTCTTTATTATCTTTATTTGTTTAATTTACCCCACCGCCATTAGTATCGAGCCCAATTTTGGCTCGATACTGATGGCGGTGGGGAATACCAGATACCGGATACCACCGGATCAAATGTCATGATCCGGTTACGTGTTCTCAAACGCTCCTAACCTTGCACTCGACGACTTCGTCCCATCCATCCCCTCCGTTCCTTAAACTCACAAGGAACTCGAGAGAACATCCACCCGGGTCCTTCACAACACTTACCCCGTCAATTGGGCTTGAATCTGCCGCAATGAATCCACCTCTTGTGCCATTCATCTTGCGGGTATTGTGACGCGCCGTTCGCGTATACACGCGTTCTTTCGACTCAAGCAGTGATCAAGAGGTCCTATACTGCAAGAGGACCTTTCTTCGGCTTGTACTTTGAGCTTTAATCCCTACCAGCACTCCCATCAACACAAAACACACAGCGATTCTGAACTCAACAGTTCAACCCTCTAGCCAAACATAAGCTATCAAGAATCAGAAAATACTCACTTGTATACTGACACAAAGGAGGTCCCAGAGGGATATCCGTAGCTCAACCCAGCACATCTTAAATGAAGCCCGCGCGAACATCTTTCAACCGTGGGAATCTCCCAAAGTTGAGAAAGTCACCGCCGCCGGCAGGCCAAATTTTGTAGGGAAAACTGGTCAGGAATGCAGGGCATTGACCACAGGAAACTACTGCCCAAGGCTGAGCCATTATTCAATGAGTGCGGCGCTGCAGGAAGGAACTGGCTTCAAAGAGGCAGGTTGCCAACTGATCCGAGATCAAACTCCGCCCGGAACCAGCAGAGTGGTATTCTGGTGGTATCCCATTTTAATGTTTTCCCCTCGTCCTCCCGACGGATACTAATTCTGAGTAGCTAGAAAATTTTGAAATAATTCGTTTAGTGGGGTCCAAATTTTGCAGGGAAGGGACCTGGTTTTTGAACATGGACAAGGTGAATTGGTGGTATCCAGAATACCATGCCGAGATCACTCAGATGATTGCCAATCTCTCCTCTTTTTATTGCTCTTTATTATCTTTATTTGTTTAATTTACCCCACCGCCATTAGTATCGAGCCACAATTTTAAGGAATAAACAAGGTTAGACCCGTAGTGGCAGCAAAAAATGAATGACAGATACTTCTTCCAAGTCGCAAACTCTGTCGCAAAGTTGCTGCCACAGAATAGAGGAGTCATCCAGAATACTCTGTACTGAGTTGGAGGAACGCGCTATGAAAGGGTTAGGCGAGGTCTTCACCGCGCCCGTAAAAGCATGATTTTTTGAGTCGCGAAAGACGACCGTTGACAGAGGAGGAAGGCCGAGGGATATGGACGCGATCAATACGGCCAGTGGAATTTCCGTGAGGCAGCCTGGGGGAGCGCGCTGAATTGGGAGAAATGAAGGTTGTGGTTCGGGACAAGTTCGGATTCCGACGCCTGCCAATCCAAATAACACCAAACACGTTTGCCTTTAGCCTTGACCACCTCAACAACAGTTGCGAGCAAGGCCAGGAAAAGGTAGAACACAGTTTTTCTTCGCTTCGTACCTCTCGTTCTTACTTGTAAATAACTAGCATGCCCTCGACCGTGAGGGGAAGTGCCTCTGCTGACAAGCCGTCGACCATTTCTCTCGAGCGCCTCTTGGCGACAAACGAGCCACCCCTCGAAATTGAAATCGTGACTCTCGAACAAGCTGCCGCATCTGACCGTGGTCGAATCGAACGCCTCCGTGTCACGATTGCAGAACTCCGAGCCGCAACCGAACGTCGAATCGAGGAGTTGAAGCTGGCAGAAAAAAGTCTCAAGGCGCACTCTATCGTCCTGTCCGCAGTTCGTCGCGTGCCCGCAGAGGTTCTCTCTGAGATCTTTGCCTTGACACTGCCGCACACGCGGCGGGTTGGAAAGCATACGGTAGACACGCCGCCGTGGCGGCTCGGCCACATCTGCCAGCGATGGCGGGTGGTCGCTCTCGGATATGCTCCGTTGTGGGCCTCGATCACCATCTTGGCCAGCAAGAGCACGGTCTCTTCATGGGAGGTTATCAAAACTCAGCTTTGTCGATCTGGCAATGCGCCTGTCACCCTGACCTTGGACATCCGAGATGCCAACCTCGGCGGCCCCGACTTGCTTAAGGCGCTCGAACTTTGCCTTCCTCATTCTCACCGATGGAAAGTGCTGCATCTGAACTTGCTTCAGGAGCTTTTGGACCAGTCGATGGATGCTCGGTCTAACAGCTCGCTCGAGGAGCTGGTAGCCAGAGTATCTACCACGTTGCTGCCGATCAAGGCCCGGCTCGACATATTGCACACATTGCAGGTGTATACGTCCAACCACGGGGCCCGCTCTGTCCCCTCATTCGCGGTCGACGTGTTTTCGATTGCTCCGCGTCTGCGCGAGGTGATCCTCGCAGATGCCCGGTACAGGCGATTTGGTTCCTCAGGCATCCAACTTCCCTTGTCTCAAATTACCTGCTTTCGAGGGTACTTTGGCGCCGAAGAAGGTGTTTTCGATCTTCTCCGAGCCGCTCCCCGCATAGTAACATGCGGGATTCGCATCGGTGGTACCAGGCGTTCATCCACTCTTGACCCTCCTCACGTCGTCCTTTCCAATCTTCGCTCCTTGAGTGTCGAATCCCCGGACCGGTTATTCACTTTCATCACAACTCCTGCCCTTCAAGAGCTCTGGGTTTCTGGCCAGTATTACATCTATACCCTCCATGGATGCATACAGCGATCCTCCTGCCCGCTGGTCAAGCTCGTCATCCACAGCTGCTCCGAGCCCGCTGACGTCGTCACCGTCCTCGAGTCCCTCCCCGCCCTCACGACGTTCTTCGTGCAGTTCTCAGAGCGGACGGTGAGCGCAAAGACGCGGCCGCTGTTCGACGCACTCAAAATAACAGCTGGATCAGCCACTCACATCTGTCCCAACCTCTCCCACCTCACAGCGGGTGGACTGTCCGGATTTGGGATTGATGCCTTCGTCGAAATGGCAGCATCCCGCTGGTACGAAGTCAAGCCTTCCCCTTTGGCCTTCCTGCGGGCCTTTTATAGCGACGACGAATTCTGGCCTAGCGAGAATGTTGTCGACTGTCTTCGCAAGATGAAGGCGGAGGGTCTCGATGTTGAATTTGATCTCGGCCAGCAAAGCTTCCTTTGGCTTGAATCATGGTATGTGCTTACTTTGTGTATGTTGCATCGCCTTGCTCATCCCTCCCGAAGACAGACGCCAATGAGCCATTCCGTATATATCCTGTCCTACGTTGTATAGCGGGTCCGACTACGTACTCGAATGCGAATCCGACATTTATCTTGAGCCGCGCAGGATTTGGCCTCCTTCCTCTATCGCGCAGCGACGACGGGCTCAGGTGACTCGATCTCCAGGCGACTGAATCGGAACGACGACCACAATTGGGCCCAGGTCGCCGTAACGAGGGCTGTTCGGTCACGAACGTGGCAGTAAGTGGCTCGCATTTCACGGCAGAAATAGATGCGCAACGCACAGCCGCTGGAGAATGCCTCGCGCATGGTGCGGTAGCCGTGGATAACGCGATGGACCTGTATATCTCTCAACAAGGATTCGAGATGCACAGCCAGAATGCGCGTACGGGTAAGATGAAAGCGTTGAGGTACCCGGGGACCATTGCTGCTCGATTCGCGCTGACCGGTGCGGGTTGGCGGGGAGTAGTAAAGGACGCAGGGACGCGCAGATCTGGATGTGGTGATACATATATATTTCGCATAACGATTGGACCCACACAACTTACGTTTACTTCAAACTATACAATGGAGGTCGATCGGAGGTGATGTCCGGCCGCAGGTCTCCCAATGGGGGTGGGCCGGATCCAAGGGAAAAAAACGAGAAGCTGAGGATGCATACCGAATGATTCGTTTCGTGGGCTTGTTCTGCATACAAGACAGCCTCTGTTTGTTGTCGAACAGGAAATCGAACATTTCAACCAAAATCACGTAAGCAGTTGAACTTTCAAGTTGAGCCAATAAACTCGTGTTCAGCGGTTTAATTGCAGTACTGCTTCAAGCCTGCTGGTGTACGTTTAGTCCATTTATTGTAAATATCATCCTCGGAGGATTCTCGGTCCTCGAGCGCGTGATCGTGCTTCTGCGTCTCACCATAAATACTTGGCCCTCGTCGACACATCCCCCACCCTTTTCTTACACCGGAGTTTGAGCCGAATAATCATCGGTGAAAACACCGCTAAAACGTGTTGTTTCAGCGAAATATTCGCGGAATATTGCTGAAATATTCCCATGCGAATATTTCATTAATGCGCGCTGTTTTCGCGACGTATTGTTGCTGTATTGTCGGCGTATTTTGCCAATATTGCCAGCTCATATATATAGAATTCTTCCCCACCTCACGCCATATATTCAATTCACAAACACAAGTGCCATTCCCAAACCTCAACTACAACAGTGGAGGAGCCGCTACCGTCGACGAGTCACTACGTAACTAAAACGCGACGCAGCGCGGTACGAGTTGGCGAGGAAGGACAGACCGAGAGCAGATTGATGTTGTCGTCGATGCACTGTCAGGATCGTACGCGTGGTAAGCATATATACATTCGGCGCCGGCAACATAGATACGCACCAGGTCAGGTAACGCTCCCGCCGCCTGCGCGGGATCCGCGCGCGCGCCGGTAGTGCGACCCGGAAACCGCTGGGTTCGTCGACATGTCGGGCGTGGGGGGGCGCGCGTAGGGTTGAGATGGGCTGGCGATGGGCTGGCGATGGGCCAGGGAGAACGCGCGAGTCGTCCTTTGCGTTTGCGCTATGCGTGCGTTGGTAGAACCTGACGGTAAACCTGTTAGCGCAACACAGAAAACGAATGTTTCCAGCTTACTCGAGTACGATAACAGGGACCTGCTCGAGTTGCTGAAAGAATCCGGAAGCTATTAGGGCGAGGGTGAGCTTCGATAACCCTGTACCAAGAGCACAGCGGGTCACGTACATGATGCGGAAAGGCTGTGATGCGCTTGAGCGGTCCAGTATTGGGGATCGAAGCGGGGGAGCCACGGGGCGGCGCTGCCTACAGACAGGGGGAGAGGAGGTCGCATGTTGAACGCCGGATGTTGAACACCACGGTGACACGGAGCTAGAGGTAACAGATGGATGAGAATCCGGAAAGAGACAGTGCACGTGGCCTACCTCGATCCTTTCAGGCGTTAAGTAGTCTTGAAGAACGACCGGAATAAGCCCATGGATCCAACAACAATATTGAATGCTCACCTGTCGCCTCATCTCTTGAGCCAGTATCGACAATGTATCTGAGCCCGGTCTCGGCGGATCTAGAGGGCAAAGTGGACTTCAGGCGAACGCGGTGCATGGGGGAGGTTGATAGCGCACCCAGGAGACCCGTGGATGTGTTTATGGCGCAGATTGGAGGGACTCGGGCGCGATATTGAGTACGGCTGCCGTTCGGGTAATTTTGGGTCTGGTGGGCTCAAACCGGCGCAAGGAGAGGGCAGGGGTAATGGGAAGAGGACCCCAGCTTTCCAGAGGATTGAGGTGAAGCATGCAGGAGAGGCCGGCGCCGCGTCAGCGGAGATGGATGAAGGAGGAGAGAGAGGTCACATCGTGACACGTAACACACACCTGCTCTCGACCGCCCTCACTCGCGTCTTGAATTATATGACAAGTCCACGATGCAGAACAGTGATAATACAGCACTAACACTGGAGGTTTTGGTAGAATAAAAACGCGCTTATATTCGCGATAATATTCCGCGAATATTTTGCGAAAACAACATGTTTCATCGGTGTTCTGGCCGATGAAAATTCGGCCCAAACTCCGGTGTTACATGCGCCCGCATCTCCTCACTCTTACCGGCGCTTTGTTGGCTGGGCATTTATGCATGGCGACGGCACTGGAGAAGACGATCCAAAACGACGACCCCCTCATTTACTTCCATGGCCGGTGGGACTCGTCTCCTGGGACGTGGTGGTAATATGCACTCGCCGGTGGGCCTTTCCCTACTGAAATGTCGGTTTTATATTCCAGGGGTGGCTCGGGCTTCAAAACAAATGTCAGGAACTTGAAATCCCTGTCATTGAATCTCGGTTCACACACCACCGCGCCGAATACCTCTGTTGGCGTCTCTTTCGACTATGGCGAATTCGTGACTGCCAATATCTCCGAGGGCTCAAACACCATTCCAATCCCCGCTGGATTTGGGAAGGGGGGCCGGGACGCGACGGTCGTCAGAGTGAATGTCGAAGGATGGCAGAACAACCGCATGAACCTCGAGAGCATCACCTTGAACCAGGTATATAGGCGGCGCAGAACATCCCACTGACGCTCACTGAAATTTAACATAGGGCGCCTCCTTGATCCCATACAAGCCCTCCGAAGTCGTCTTCCAGTTTATTGGGGACTCGCTCTCAGCGGTGAGTATTTATCTGTCCATCGAATCCACATCGTTAACTCTCAGTATCCGACACGTAGGGTCAATTTCTCCCCAAGGGTGTCGACCAAGCCTGGCCGTTTGTTCTCGGAGAAACGTTCAAAGCAGAGCACGTCGTCGTCGCACAACCTGGCGCCGCACTTTCGGTGCGCCCCCCCGATATTTCGCTTGCCGCCTAATCCTTACACAATGCAGGACGTTGTATCTTTCGGAAACGAACACGGCGTCTCGTTCCAATTTTTCCGCGTGAGTAAACCCATCCGACCCGGTCCCTGACGTCCACTCACCCATAGTATCAAAAGACCGAAGACACGGGGTACTTCTACACGACGGACCACAATTTCACAACGCCGTGGAATTTCGCACGCGACAAACCCGCCGCGACGCATATCGTCATCCACATCGGGTTTGAATTTCTTTTGAACGGATTGAACTCGAAACTGATTGGGGCTCACCAGAGCAAACGACGCCGCACAGAATGTGACTGACGCCCAATTCGTGGAGGTGAATAACCATGTTATACTCCCCCCCACTCAGGTTAAGTCTAACATCATCCCGCAGGTTTACACCAACTTTATCACCCGACTGCGGACGATCTACCAGCATCAACCGATTTTCGTGTTCACTCCGGTTGCTATTTCTTTTGAGCAAACCAAACGTAATTGAGTCTGACGACGTGGACAGTGGGGCTGGCCGAATCCCGACGGCACATTCGGTCAATACTTCGAAGGCCAGTATCAGAAGATTGTCGATCTCAAGTACGTCGTTGCCCACCCCACTGCTCAGCGCTCAGGGTTGACCGAACCTCATCTCAGGCATGCAGAAGGCGACCGGAATATCTTCCTGGTCAATACGACAGGCTGGGTCACTTACGCGGACGTGTTTCCAGAGCGAGTGTACTCAGCATTTTCGCTCACCATAATATTGATCCACTCGACTTAGAAACCAGCACCCGAACGTTCTAGGTCATCAGCATATCGCGGACAAGTTTCAAGCTTGGTTGGAGGACTGGGGGTTGAAGCCAGAAAGCCATTGGGCTACTCCGGCCTGAGTTGGCTGGCTGTACGTTATATACTACCTCGAAATCGAAAAATTGTACTCAAAATTGACCGCACTTGCTCGTCCGTGGCGTGAAACGCTCTATTCATTCCATGACGGATCTCCTTCCCTCATAACCTCTTCTGTAAGTAATGAAATAATGTACATGGCTCCCAACAACTTGCCGCACACCTCCGAGTCATCTCTAAGTCGTAAACCGAAACTTCAAACTCCTATTCCCCTTCTTCTCCGCCTGCCCATCCTCCACCACCTTCTCCTGCTCACTCAGCGCCGCGTACTTCTCCGCCCTCTGCTTGTTCAAGCGCCGGTAATAATATTTTTGAACCACCCTAAGAAAGGCCAACCGTGGGAATCGAGCATCACGTAACAGAGCAAGTTGAATTAGTGCTCACCAGAGGATTGTAGTGAAGGCGGCGAACGCAATGTTGATTGAGTTTCCGCGCTTGAAGTCTGTCGAATGATGAATTTAGAAAGAGAAGGAAGGGGCGAGGGGATGGTATTACATGGTGCATCGTCCGCTTGGTATATTTGCGAAGCCCCTGCCACCAGAAAGTTGTTTGATCAGCGCTGAAGCCGAAATTGGTAGCTCGAGGTTAAGCTCAAACTCACAAACGGCATAGATATTCGCAGCGAAAATCACGCTGCCCGATGCCACGGTGCGCTTCCCCACGCTGCCCGTATTTTCAGACATCCAGCCGATGTTCAATGGGTGGTTGTATGGCCACGACGCGACGACCACCGCTCCAAAGTACCTGCGCGATAATATGTATATGAGAACGATTCCTGGGCGCGTACAGCGGGGCAGAGACTCACTTAACACCTCGACTAGCCTTGTCCGGCATCGCACGGAGGAGAATCCAGCCGACGAGCTGCCACGCTGCTGTGTCATTTATGTTAATCTTCAGCGGCAATCCAATGTGAAGGAAAGGATGCTTACACCCAAACGCGCCATGGAACCCCCGCTCCCGCACCTTGTCCGAATGCCTGATGACGATGATCATGACTATGCACTGGAGGATATACGGCGGCGCCGTCAAGGCGTTCGAGACGAAGACGTTGAAGTGGAAGCCCTTGATCACCGTCGGGAGGTCTGTGAGTCGGTTGTGGTCAGATACATCGCGGTACAATATAAGGAGTGGTGTAAGAGGTAAGAAGTACTCACACGTCCCAAGCGGGTTCGTCGGCGTCAAGGTAACATTCGATATCAGCAGGTGTCCCCACAGCCCGAGGTCAGTCGCCGCGTCCTTGAAGTCCGCGCGCGTCACTCGTTTCCTACCGGCAGGAATGGCAGGAAATGAACAAGAGGGATCGATGGGGAGTGGGGAGGGACGCACTCGTATTCCCTCTTAGCCTGATCGTCTCGAATGACCCGGGTCACAGCAATCTGAATCTCCCGCTGCGTGAACCAAGGCTTGCGGCCGCGCAGCCCGCCTTGGGTGGTGGCGACGTTTCGCGGCAGGTAAAACCTGGAGGGAAAAGTCAGCGAGACGCCTGATCGCAGGTATTGAACTGACCATATCACGACGGAGACGAAGACCGTGATTATCCCGTCCTGTGGAACGCACATGAGAACAGCGATGCGCGTCAATATGAAGCTTACCACCAGGAACAACCACTTCCAACCCTCTAACCCATGCCGCCCGCCGAGCTGTAGCAGCCCGCTCGCCATGAGTCCACTGACAGCACTTGCGATCGCCTCGAATTCAATGTGAGCGTTCGGTAATTTGACAACACTGCAAGTAAGACGTACCTGGATGCCCCAGAACCACGCCAATCTCGTAGCGAGTTCAGTGCTCTTATAGAAACCACCGAGATATATCAATGTCGCGGGGATGACGCCTCCTTCGGTGATTGCGATGACTGGAGAGACTTAGATTAACTTGCTCGTGCGCACAATGGTATGCGACTCACAGATGCGAACGGTGATGTATCCCGCCTTGTCCTTAATCAAGGCGTGGGCGAGTGTTACTAGCCCCCAGGCGAACATGAGAATCGGAATCCCTGCGAAACTGTTAGCGCTTTCAAACTGCAGTTGGCTTGACACGCACATCTGGACGGCCCGACGATTTTCGCCATCACAGCTCCGGTACTGGGTAGATTCATCAGCGAGCGCACAAAATAAAGCAGTGACTGGACTCACAAAGTGAAGAGGGAAAAAAAGACCGCGTAAATCGCCGTAGCAGTGTTCACCGTGTCAATCGTGAACCCCAAGTCCCCCGGGAGATTGTCCGAAATCGCATTCGAGTTATTCGTGCGGTCCATGTTGAGGACGAAAGTCGTCAACAGGATCCACGGGAACAGACGCGTGTCGAGAATCCGCACGACCCGGGCCTCCTCCGCAGCGGTGTAGTCCAGATTCTTCACGTAGAAAAGCGGCTCTGCCGCGCTCGGTGCCACGGTCTGAGTCTGGGTATCCGTCCACTGCGCCACCGGGCTCGAGGCGTCGCCGACCTTCGTGTCCGTCTCGTCGACCGAGTTGGAGTGCGAGTGGGGCATGATGGGGTGGGATGGAGCGGGTGGGACGGGCGCGCGGTAGGACGTATATATAGACAGATAAAGATACGCTTCTGCACCATCCTGTTACGCGATTGCGCAATGCCGTCGAATATATGGCGATTATGGACAATCATGGCATGAGAACTGGGTACATGAGGGTACATGGCAGGTATCAGTTGATTTCGGACGTCCGAGTCGCGCCTTGTAGTCACCCTATGGAGACTTTCAGGTCCACATAAAGTGCACCGTCAATATTCGCCACGATACATACTACTCATTTACGTCCCGGGATCATGTGCCAGTTCTGACGTGCCTTAGGCTCCGTCCTAGAGGAAACAGCATTCGAGAAGGGCGGGCAGCGAACGTTTCCGACGAGCGAAGGTTGCGGGATGTGGTTGAGATGAAAGCGCAGGTTAAGCGCCCAATCAGCCAAGCAGCACCAAAGTTCGGCAATTCGGCTTTGAGCGCTTCCCGTTCTCGAGCTTGTCTCGAGCTCGTCATCACGCAAGGCTGGTCAACACACAAGGCTCGCCCACGAAAGATGAGAAACCACAAGGAACGCACTTCTTGCCTCGACGACGAAAATACTACAATATTATCTAAACAATAAAGATCTCCTAGACTTGAGGCAGCGCGAATACATACACCTCGGTCTCCGGCGGGTAGCGCCTGCTTCTGCCAGCTTGCACACATGTTCGGCTTGCCCCCCGGAAAAAGCACCTGAATTTTCCGGAAGCTCACGAAGAAACATACTATCAGGAACCGGCTATCGAGCCACCTTAGTACTTTTGCCCGCTGTCTCCCCCCTACGCCACGGCGACCGGCCAGATATGTGCCCTACAGTGAAGGCAGGCATCCTACGAGTAGAATAGCATATTTTATGGCAATTTTATGGGTTGATTTTGGCACCTGGCGAATTTATTTTCAGCTCTAACCCAAAATGGCAATCAACGGCCTTCCGAGCCACCCCGCCAAATAACCTGTTCACAAGCGTACGCTGAGTTCGAGTGACCTTGGACTCACTCAAGGGGCTCGGATGAACCATTCTATACACTCAAGGCACAAATTGAGGCCCTACAATATGTTTAACCAATGGTCCTTCCGGTCGCGCAGAGTGGGTGAAATTGATGTCTCGACAAAAACCTGTGTGCGGCAAGGAAAAGGATGTAACCTGAGGCCAAATTGACACTCATAAGGATAGATGGGAGGTATTGGCACGCACCAAAGCACGTTAGATGTCCTCCTCAAATCAAGAACCCCCCGAACAAGGTCCATGTATCTGTGACAGTGAAAACGGGTAGTCGAGGAGAGTGGGCCACAACTAGGGTCAAAACATCCAGTAGGCAGGAAAATAGAAGTGTAAGTATGTTGAAGGGTGTGCTATGAGTGTACATACCAGATCCTAAGGTCGCCCGCGTGTTGGATGGATCACCAGAGACCCTCTCGTGCGGTCTTGACCCAAATGACGTGCGGTCATTCTTGGCCAATATATCAAGGGTTTCCGCACCCTAATGGAGCCCATTGACCCTCAGGAGCATTCTCCTCTGTATAGGCAACAAAACGAGCCCCCAAACCCGTGAATCGGCGGAGAATTGGCAGAGCAATGAGCGAGGGAAGAGCGTGGGTCCTGGTCGGTGATAAGAAATCATCAATTCCCACCCACCCGACGGGATCAACCGAGGCACAGCTTCTGATCAACGCATCACTCCGGGCCAAATTTTGGTCTACAACACCATCATACATCCTGCTCCGTCCCACAAGCGTCAAATCACACTAGGCGGCATGCTAAATGGTTGAATTATCAAAATGGCTCGGAACGTAGTTTGGCTCGGAAGGCAGTCGGAGATAGTACCGAAAATTATTTTCAAACTCACACGGGTGATTACCGAATTTCGGCGCAGCCGAACTGCAATCCTATTCCCAAGGTTTCGGATTGAGATTCAACTCTGCTGAAATGTAAGTTGATTTGCCAAATACTGGAAAGAGATTCAGAACGTCTGAAAGACAAAGACTAAGCATAGGATTCAGGACAACTGAAATTTATGTGATACCTGAAGTATCGGCTCTCATATCGAATCGCACCGAAACTAATAGTTTCGGTTAGTATCGAAACCGCGCCGAAACCTGGCATTTCAGTTGGGCCGAAATCGGGCCGGTCCCGCTTACCTTCCGTTTCAGCGCTACCGAAATGCCAGGTTTTCAGCTCGCACTGAAACCAGGGCCAAAACTTCGCATTTCTGCTGGACTGAAATTCGAGTTGAAATTTGGGATATCAGTGGTCCCGAGTCCTCAAATTATTCTTCAGGTTTCAGATGTTCCCAGTACTTTTATTATACTTGGCGAATCGGATTAGATTTCGGCAGGGCAGAATCACAATGTGATACATGGAAAATAAGAGTGCGGTTCAGCTGCGCCGAAGTTCGGTGATTGCCGGTGTGACTTCGATCCAACTCAGAGAAACGGGAAACAGCCTGAGCACGGGTGTGGAACTCATATTATGAGCTCCATTCGAAGGCGATATTTAGAAACTGAGTCGATTCTGAAACTTCACCCAGAATATCCCGAGCGGCTCGTGTGTCCGACCGTCAGTCGGCGCGGGAGAAGAAGCTTTTGTCATTTAAACTGACCTAGTGCGCAGCTTCCCGCTCTTCGGGCGCACGCCCAAACAAAAACATATCCAACGTAGCCTTAGAACGAGATCCTGACCCCCCGCGACCCCTCCAGCCTCCATACCACAATTCCCATTTCAAGCTTCGAGCGGTGAGTTCCCGATCGGGCACGGTGGCAGTACCGCGAAAATCATGACATGACACCACTTGCACGACGAAAAAAAACATACGATTTTCTGCTCACGGTGAGTCACTTCCAGTTGTACTCGCTGGCCGAGTCGCTGCATAAACCCAAATAATTAGAATAGATTTAGGTATGTCTGAATCGTACTAGGTATACAGCACATCTCCCCGCCCACCGCCGAGATACACATCGCCCGCCCGGCGCCTACATACGTACAGGCATAGGATAAGGAACGAAGGCGCGGGCGGAAATAATATGTCGAGGTAATCGTGAGTTGTCTGTCTCTGTCAATTGTGAGGAGTCGACTCGCACGAGGATGAAAAGGTCAAGGAAAGAGGGGTGTGTGTGTGTGTGTGTGCGCGGGGGAGCTCGAGAAGGTGGGTATGTACAGGAAGGAGGATGGATGTCCGTCGTCGGTCGTCGGTCGGTATGTTTGTTTGTCTGTCTACGCGGTGCAGGTCGGTATCGGGTGTCGGGTGTCGCCTCGGGTCTGGTACAGCAGATCCCCTAGATCCACTCCCGCTTCGTCCCCACCACCCGCGCATCCAAAAGCCCCGCATCCGCCGGCAACACCCCCTCCGAGTCCGTGATGGTATTATCCCCCTCGGACTGCGCGACGTACGCCGGCGCGTACCCCGTCTGCGGCGGCGACCGCGGCGGTGCCAGCGCCTGCATATACGCGGGGGTCTGCTGCGCCTGCAAATACGACGGGGCATACAGCGGCGCATACACCGACGACGCCCCCGCCTCCACGCCAGGCGCGCGCACCCACACCTCCGCGCTCGTGCCGAGCAGGCTGTTCGCAGCCGCGGGGCAGTGGACGGGCGCGTACACGACGTCCGCGGCGGCGACGCCGCGGGGGAGCGGCAGGAGGCGGATCCGCTGAGGGCCCTCGCTCTCGCCGTCCGTGCTGTCGCGCTGGGAGCGCACGAGCGCGGCGTAGTGCGCGCCGACGGCGAGGAGGAAGTGGAGGCGGACGACGGTGAGGGCAAGGAGGCTCGCGAGGGCGACGAGGGCGGCGTGCTCGAGGGAGCGCTCGCACGCCTCGTCGGGGGATCCGGTGGCGCCAGGGTAGAAGGTGAGGAGGACGGAGAGGAGGGGCCCGAGCTCCGGCTGCTCGCAGAAGGCGCGGGCGGGTGCGCGCGCGGCGAGTGCGGCGAGGACAGTGAGGAAGGCGGTGAAGGCAAGGTCGGCGGAGGTGCAGTCACGGTAGAGGCGGACGTGCGAGGCTTTGCTCTAGAGAAGAAGAAATTAGCGAGTGTAATCGCGACGGATAGGGATAGTGGGGTAAAGCGAGTCATGTACGCGTTTAGGCGTCGCGGGTTAGGAGCGAGGTAAATTGTGGGGTATCGGCCATCGTACACGGGCTGCGCGGCGATATCGGGTAGTGCATCCAGACACGGGCGTGGGGCCGGTTCCGCTGCCGTGCGGGGAAGGCCGCCTTTAGTCCGTCGAAGGACAAAGACCCGCAAGCCACTTCAGGAGGCGGCCCCGTAAGTTTCCGGCCATTAACTATCGCCCTGCGTGGTAGAGTGGACGGGAACGCCACATCGACGATAAATCGTACGATATGTGGGCCAGAGCCTGGTGCCCACGGGCGTTTCCATCGCACCTCCGCCTGATGCCGCGACAGCCGTCGATGCCCGTGTTGGCCACTGAGCCGACGATCAACGTCCGCAGAACCTCCAGCCCATCCGCCTTGCTCTCCCGAGCCTCCTAGACACCATGACGCCGAAAAAAAAGAGATTGGACCCACCCGTAGCACACCAAAGAAGCCGATGAACGAAACAGAGGCCGCAGCGAGGAGATACATGGCCAGCAAGGACCACAAAACGCGCAGCCCATCGAGCTTCCACGCATCGAGCTCGCTTTCTGCGTCCAGAGCGCGGAGGGTGCGCCATGAGCCCGCGAGTTGGAGGGTGAGGAAGGAGTGGATGAGCCCGCCGGCGAGGGTGATTACCAGGGACGCGGATCTAGTTGGTACGAAGGTCAGTTGAGTCTTGGTGTAGAGGAAAGGGAGGGGGACTGACTTTGCGAGACTCGACATGCTGGCGGGAGGAGAAAGGCGACAATCGCTGACGCTGACTGAGCCGAGTGGTTATGTCAGCGGCTTGCCACTTTCCGGACCACCATCTCAATATTTGAGTCTCGCGCTGCGGCCTGCTGGTGCCTTTCGTTCCCTGGGGAAGGCTCCCGCATACTTCTTGGATGTCCCGATTTTTTCGTGGTCGATTTTCCGCGTCTACTGGTCTCAGGGTTTTCATTTTTCGTCGCAAACTGCCAAAAAGTGGCTTGCCCGTAACACGAGCTTCTGGGTTTAAACTGTCTACTGACCAACCTGTGCGCCACCACGGTAGCGGTGATAGTATGACTTTTTCACGACAAGAATCAGACTTTCTCATTGAGGCGAGCTGGATTACTTGCAACATCAATCACCCTCCCGTCATTCCTCCCCAGATTCAAGCCATTCAAGTCGAGAGCCGTATCACTTACCGTACACCCCGGGTCTGCGCGCCCCTTTAGCCTGCCTGTACGTCCTCTTGTCCGCCACTCCTCAGCTGAATAAATACAGTAGTTAACCGGGCAGCGCAACAAATTAGTTGAGTCGTGAATTTCTCGGGCAATATTTGCCCAAACCGGTCGATCCTCGCATCCAGATTCATGTCCTGTATGCGTACTCCACGATGCAGTTTACCCTTGGTGATTATCTGACATGGTTGCTTGAAACGAGGCTAATATTTGCGACATCAAAATTAGTTAAGTAACGGCGAAGCGCAACACTAAACAGCCCACAGTTGAGCACCACCAGTGAGGTGTTTCAACTTGCAAATAATGTGGATGTCCTTGCCGGCCCTCGAAACCTTTAACGCACCTCAATGTCCCCTGTCCGACTCCATGCGGGCCCGGTACCAATTGTCAAGCCTCTTGCCGGCCCTCGAAACCTTTAACGCACCTCAATGTCCCCTGTCCGACTCCATGCGGGCCCGGTACCAATTGTCAAGCCTGTGAGGGAGCAAACCCGCGCGGTCCCTACACAAACATTCACAATTTTCTTGGCGCAGGAGCGTCCTTCGGCCAAATCCTTTTAAGCGCTTCCTCATACGACGCCGCTGAGTGTCCAGTAATTTTCTCTCATTTATTGTGCTCCTCAAATGCGGCAGACCGCTAGTGTTGCGCTTCTACGTTATGTTGCGCTTCCCGGTAGGTAGGTAGCATTACACGGCACGGTCCCGTTTAGGAACGCCGGGGCCGGTTAACGACTGTATGCACCGATGGAAGTGCACCGTAGATCAATAAATATGTTTGGACTGTCGACGGAGTTGGCACAACCAACAGCAGACGGATATACGAAGAACTCGACGAGACCGACTGTGCCCCCCGGGGTATTTGCAACAAAATGAGCCTCAAAGCAAATCCGCAATCTTCGCGCTATTAGAAACAACGCCGAATAAGTTACGGACACAGAGCAGGCACCGTGTACCATAGTTCAAGGTCCTCCGAAGCGGAAGCAGCCCGAGCTTTCCGACAATTCAAACGCAGCATCCACGCCCTCCTCGCTCATCTTGCTCAAACAATCAACGACAGCCTTGGGCACACGCGCGTTCGTCGACGCATACGCATCCCGGCCCCGAAACGCGCGCACAAAGACCAAAGGGGAGGACTCGACCTCGTACCAGCGCGACGCCGCCATCTCGACAAACGCGGTGACTCCAAACGCCGAGGACCCGCCCGCCGCGAGGTGCGTGAGGTTCGGACACACCTCTGGGACGCCGTCCCGAATTCTCAGCGCGTCGAATAAAGGGCGCGTCTTTCCGCCCAAAATCCCCGATGCGAATTCCACGAACAGCGTCGTGAGTGTGGGGAGGGAGTGCAGGACGCCGAGGAGGTCGCTCGGGTCGGCGCAGCGGTGGACGACGAGCTTGGTGAGCTGGCACCTGGATCGTTCGACGCATTGCGGGATATCCATGACCGCGTCGCCCCAGATCCAGAGACCTTGGAGGTTCGGAACGGTGACGTCGCTCAGGAAGTCCAAGTTTTCTCGGGTTGGGGCAGCGACACTTAGGTAGCGAAGCTTTGGAAGTGGTAGGAGGTAGTCTGGGGCTGCACCTCTGCCGGCGAAGGAAACGGCAAATTTGACCAGATTGGGGGCGGCTCTCAAGACGTTGAGGGCCTGGCGG
Source organism: Mycena filopes (assembly GCA_029281495.1). Classification (NCBI taxonomy): domain Eukaryota; kingdom Fungi; phylum Basidiomycota; class Agaricomycetes; order Agaricales; family Mycenaceae; genus Mycena; species Mycena filopes. Next base: position 995,141 of record JARIHR010000018.1, on the reverse strand, counting down.
TGAGAGGGGAAGAACCCGGCAAAATGGGTAAGCTGCGCAAAAGGCAGGGCAAGAGCGCGGTCGAGGTAGTGGGTGGGGTCATAGCGGGCGCCCGGGTCAATGGGGACTGCCTCCGCGTCGGCGACCCAGTCACGCGGACGCCGCTGGGTGGACAGGAGCTCCAGTTTGAACAGTGTGTCCAGACGGCCGTTGGCTGCACGGAGAAGAGGGAGTATACGGGCGCCCATGATGTAGTCCAGACCGCGTAGACGCAGGGTTCCCCATTGATTAGAGACGGCAACACACAGCTTTATCGATTTGAGGAGGTCGTTTGTGACTCTACCCTCCTGGCAGTCAATCGTGACTGTGAGTGCAGAGAGGCCCGACCGAAGCAGCTGGGTCTCGACCATCTCCGGCGGACAGGTTTTCGTCGCGGTTCCGCTGGACGCGATAGTGATCGAGGACCACAGTCGAGTGTCCGCGAGAGCGACGGCTCGCCACCGCTGGCATACGAGGCCGAGCCGCCATGGCGCTGTCTCTACCGTCCTTTGGCCCAAGCGCCGCGTGTGAGGCGCCTGGGAGAATATCTCAGACAAAATCTCCACTGGCACCCGACGCGCCGGAGAAAGGATGGTGGAATAGGCTTTGAGCGTTTTTTCAGCCTCCTCCAGCTCCTCAATTCGCCGCTCGGCGGCGGCGCTGCTTCGGAGTTTTGCCATGGTGGCGCGTAGTTGGTTTACTCGGGTACGTTCGGATGCAATTTTCTGCTCGAGAGCGGCCGCCTCGACCTCCAGGGGAGCGTCGTTTGTCCTCAAGAGACGCTCGAGATCGATGTTTTCCATGCCGTTGCTGAAAAGAAGAAAAGTGAGCGGGATTATTTGCGGCAGGATGGACTCAGTCTCCAACCTCGGTATACCAGTCTAGGCGCTCGCCGGGAGCTGGGTCGTCCGGTTAAGGCTCGTTGTGGTCGGGTAGCTGGTCGGGTGCTCTCCGAGCTAATGGGGAAGAAGATTACTCCCGTCATGATGAGAATGCCGCAGTTTCGCGTTTCTCTCCACGTCAATCATGGTGGTCCATTACTAGTGACCCAGCGGAGTTTCTGGACTTCTGGACTTGAACGGTGCGTTCCGAGAAGATGAGTTCATTTCTCTGGTCGAATACAAGGCAAAACTCAGAAAGCGCATCAAGAAAAGCTGGGAAACCTTTGGGTAACTCAGTAAGTGCCGGCTCTGAGTCGGAGCAGAACTCAAACAACTTGAGCCCGCGTCGGTGAGCGATTCCAGTTTGGGGCTGAGATTGGCGGTTCATGGAGCAAGTGGCTGGCGGTCCACAGCGCTAACTTATGCATTTGCACAGGCGGAAACATATCGACAACTGATTCGTTGATTCTTCCCTTACGGGTTACATCATGCTCTGGCGATTGAACGAACCTACATTATTATATTGTGGTGGAGGTGCCTTTTCCGCGTTGAGCTGAATAGGCGCACCGATATCAATCTTTCTAGTAGGTTCACCACACACATCACGGGCAGCGACGGTAAATTCGGGCCAATGCACATGCTCTCCCGCTCAGACTATTTTAAAAGTACTTACCGCAATTTCTCGTAGCCCGGCGCGTCACAACTTTTAGCTCCGCCGCCCGGTTTCGTTTCTTCGGTGCAGCCATGCCGCGCGGGCGGTGGAATGAATGGACCAGACGGCGGAGGTATCGCGACGAAACGCCCTAAGGCCTTAAGGCTTTTCGAGCAAACCGTCTGCTGCCTCCGGCGCCGCGGCCAACATGAGACAAACTCACGACAAACTTGACTCGTTCTCAATGGACAGCCCCGCCGGTCCCCGTGAAACGCTGTCGGCTCACGCTGGTCAGGAACATTTGTGTACCCACTTCCAAACCGGATGATCGACACCCCAGCATAGCCATGCACAAGAAGCCCGCCCGGTCGCTCCTCCATGCGGCGAGGGATCGCCGACTTCTTTGGGCTACCTCATGCTCGCTCGGCGCCTAACCTCGCCTATACCGCGGCATCCTCCGCCGTCCTCTGAGGTATCAATTTCTGACTACTTTCGGGCTCCAATGTCCATGTCCTTTGGCTTTGGCCGATATCGCCCTTTGCCCGTCGTTTCGTGCTATCTAGAGCTCAAACTTGCGTCGGGCACCACACTCACCGAGGTAAAATCGTGGAGGACATGGTCTTTCTTGCCCGTAGTGGAACGATACAAGAGGCTGGACCCCCCATTAATTGCACTCAGACCTCCAGCAGTCGTCAAAAGGAAGCAAGCCTCCTCCCTACAGTCCTAATGCGCTCAAACGACCTGGACGCTATCATCCCGAATAAACTCTACCTGGGGAAGTACGTACGGACCGGTTACTATCATCTCGCCCGCTCATTTCGATGTTTCCTAGCCTCAGAGCAGCTCGTTCATCCCGATCCCTCGCAGGTATAGCTCACTTCCTCTCGCCCTACTTGTCGCTGCTCACTGTCTACCTGCCTCTGCAGAACACCGCATCACACACATCCTATCGGTCTGTGACGACCCAATCCCAGCCGAAGTCCCCCACTCCGGCTTCCACCACATGCGAATCTCAGTAGAAGACGTCGACTACGCTGACTTGTTAATACATCTTCCCTCCGCATGCCGCTTCATCGATCAGGTCGTTCGTGGCCGCGGCGCGATTTTGGTTCACGACGTGCAGGCAAGTACTGTCCCAGTGTCACTCTTGAAACTCAATTTGACCTCGCGACAGGGACTCTCTCGCAGCGCCGCCGTCGTCGCCGCGTACCGTGAGTAACTTCGACACTCAATGGATGGTTCAACGGGCTGATAATGCATGACCCACAGTTATGTGGTCCCAGCGAATGAACGCGACAACGGCACTAGACACGATAAGAGAAGGTATGTATGACTCTCCCTCCTTCTCTCGCTTTGTTTATTCTCCCCCCCCCCCTGATTGAATCCTTCCCTCCGTCAGTCCGCGAAGAAATCTGGCCCAACCCGGGCTTCCAGGAGCAGCTCGTCCTGTTTGAACTCTGCCGATACGCGCCGTCCCCATCGGACGGGATTTATCAGAGCTGGCGATACAAGATTAACCAACAGCTTATGGGGAGGAGAATGTGAAGTTATATCCTTCTGTTTCGAGTTTTGTTGCTGCGCTCCTAGGACCTGTGGCCTCCCGTTGACGTGACGTATATTCAATAATATATGATTTTTTTGTTTGCGGATTGAGCCTTGAGGGCGGAGAGTGAAGGACTGTTCGTCTCCCAAGATAACCAGCCAAAGGAGCAAAACTCAAACACCTTATTGGACTAGGCAAAACAACGGGCACTTGAGCCCATCACATTTTGAGCCCTCAATCAACCATCATTCAACTTCCCACGGTTTCGATTCTGTTCCCACGGTTCGATTCCGACAGCCGGCAGCCTAAACAGAGGACATACGACTCGTAACTGCGAAAGGGTTCTTCGTGTCTCCTTCCTTTTCCCGGGTGCGGCCTTGACAAATTGTTTTTCTCTTCTGAGACCGACTATGGCTTTGTCGAATCGCTCGACAAGGCAACAATAAGGGAACAACAAGGGAACAACGACGAGGATACATAACTATGACTTTACTTGAGCAAGGCAAGAACAAGACAATAACAAGGGAACAAGGGGGGACAATATGTACTATGTCTGAATATAGACACAAGGGCACGTTGCTTGGTGACTGTACAAGAAAGCAATGCAGGTCTCTGTGGGTATAAAATGTAGCTGTATTGTCTGATCCCATTCACCACCATGTCAGAGACCCAAACACCTCAGGCAGGCGGAATCGAATCCCTCCCCCCTGAAATCCTTATCGAGATTCTCTGGCATGGGGCAGAAATCCTCCCACCCAATTCTCCCGACATGGTGCCATTCCCCACAATAGCATCACAGGTCTGTCGTCTGTGGCGCAACCTCGCCCTCGCTACTCCAGATCTGTGGACCACCATTCGAATCTCTGAGGACCTGGCATCCGTTGATGCTGCGGCCCTCTACATTTCCCGCACCCGGAACCGTCTTCTGGATATCACTATTACCCTGCCACCAAACAGTGGCTGCATCGACTATGATTTTGACCGTGTGCTCAACATCCTCGGACCACACCGCCGACGCTGGCGCACGTTCGCGCTGCACGTAGGGGAGAGGGAAATGCACCAAGTGTCTGTCTTCCTCCAGAGCAAGGATCCAAAAGAGTTCGCGCAGCTTACATATCTGCATGTTGCCGAAGGCATCATGGGTGGTTTCCGAGTACCCCAACTTCCCAGGTTGCAGGCAGTCCGAGTGCAGGATATCGACACTATCGTGTCTGTTGTTGGGGAGAGAATGGAGGCCCTCCACACCCTCGACATCATTAGCGCGTCCGAAATCGTATGTTACGCATCTGGTGAATCCAGCTTCCAAAGAGCTGTGGAGCTCATGCCCCATCTCACTACCCTCGTGCTGCGAGAATTCCAGCACGCACCCAGACAGGCATTCGAACTCCCGACGATACGCTCACTAGCGGTCCAGTTCATCTCCTTCGGGCCGTGGAGTCTAGAATTACTCAGTGATTGGTTCAAGGCGCCCAATCTCGAGTACATTGAGCTCCAGAACATGCACTTCCAGCCGAGGGACGAAAATTCCATCTGGGTTGGAGTCCCTTCGACTTGGGAGAAACCTCAATTTCCTTCCCTACGGACTCTCCGGCTCGTGGATGCCACATTGACCCCACGCAGGCTTGCGCTTTTAGAGGTTTTGTGCCCCAATATCACAGCCCTTGAGCTGGTGAACGTCACCAGCACCGATACTCTTCCAACAATATATGTTCCGACTCTCTCTGGTCAGCCCAGTTCTGGTTACATCCACTATACCCTCGTCCCGGCCAAGCCGTCAAGTGCCACCAACAGGGTGGATAATCCGCCCTGGCCCGCTCTGCGCACTCTGAGAGTGGACTCTGCCTCATTTGGCCCATGGGTCAGAAAGTTTGTGGCGCGGCGCCACTGGTTGGGACGAGGCCGAGGATTAACTTCCCTTGGGTTGTCGCCAGGGCCGAAGCGGGCCCGACTCCCACACCTTGCCAAGATTCTCGAGCCCGCACCTTTCTCGACGTGTGGTCTTCTGCAGGGATTTACGCGTCCTTTCTTCGAGGATGGCTCTGACTTCCAGGTCATCCGCGCTCGAGAAAAGTGCGGATTTTACGAGGGCGATGACTTGGAGCCTGACGATTTCTACGACTCAGCGGCATGGTAAACAACGGAGCCGACAGAAGGCGCAAAGTGTCGGTGCGAAACTGCGCCGGCACAAAGGCCGGTATTAACATGGATGACTTTTCTGCGTTGTAGCATGTAGTGGAACGGTAAATCTATATGCATGCGTGACAGATGCTGTATGTGAGAACTCTTACGCCTTTATTTCGTCGATGATTGATTTGCGTGATTTTTAACTTCGACCGTTACGCATTGACCTGTTCGCCGCCCATCATAAACAGCGAAAGGAGCAAAGCTGAGCCACCGTATTGGATGAAGCATAACGGGCACTTGAGCCCTTCGAATAATCCACCATCATTCAACTTCCCACGGTTCCGATTCTGTTCCCACGGTTCGATTCTGCGGCCGGTTTGCTGCTCCAACCGCAAGAAAAATTTCTCTGATGTCCTCTGTTACCTATCCGGCCCCATCCAAGTGATATCTCTCTCAAGAACTAACTCTGCGGGGTAATACCATGTAAGTATCTCTTCCCCTAGACCGTCCAAGGCCGCTGGTGTTTGGCTGGATATGGTACTTAACTTGGTTTGAACATATTGTGGGTATTATCCGCAGCGTCCCTGCGGCCTCCTTTTGACGCCACCTGTAATCAGCGGGCATCCGTATCTCCTCTCCTGCAGTACAATGCACGGACCGCGGTAATTGAAGATCTCCGTGATGTCTTTCCTGGTCCATACACACAGATTGGACTCAGCAGAGAGCGAGTCGTAGCCAACGGGGCCCCGTGGATTCCCCGGGCGTTCTCAGCTTGACGGGAATTCAAGATTTGGTTTGGTTTGCATAATACTTAGGCCGCTCACCGAACGCCGAGATTGCCGGATGCCTCTGATCCAAGCACGATTTCTCACGCGTTTTCTTCCTACTTGCCACTTGCCACCACCATCCCACTCACCTCAGGCTGCTCGCTGTCGCTCCACTTTACACGCTGGACTTGTTGCTTTGTTGGCCCGAATATCCACCTGCCGCAGCTGAGAAGAACAGTCTTATTTGGATCATTTCGCTCTCAGGCTGTTGCTGATTCGGACAGCACCTGTCTCTGACATTCTTCGACGGCGACCTGCGCCTCTATCAAGCTTGGTCAACTCGCGTCTCACTTGACGCGACTTCTGGTGCGTCGCCCTGTCAGGTCTCGTGGTGCTATTACCACCTCAACTGCTGAAGAAGTGACAGGGATGACTTGATAAACGGTGGGAATATTCCCCGCTTGGCTTTTTAGACTTCCGTCCACTGGCAGCTCCAAGTTACATCAACTTTTCCAAGCGGTTTTACTCTCACAGTCCTCCGAGCGCGACGATTAACGAACTCAAAATCCTGCTTTTCGTCAACTTGTGTGACATTCTTCTTCCTTTGACTGATGAATCATTTCGAACCTCCAGGCACCTACGTCAAACGTGCAGACTCAGCAGATGCATTCAACTCTATTAAGTTACAATTTCGGTGCGCCCTCAGTTGCTCCTTCGAACTGATACATCATTTGAAACCCTCATCCCAGTGTTCCATATAAATATAGGGAGCACCGTGGTGGTTTTCGGTACGCCCATGATGCTTTCCTCAATTTTCCTCATCTTTGCAACCGCTGTTTCTACGACCCTCGCCACGCAGTGCTCCCTGTGCGTTATTTTGCCTCTGATAAATTCAGTGATGCAGACTCACTGCGGCTTTCCATAGTGCTGGCTATCTCGGAGCGTACGATGCCACCAACGGGAATCTTCTTGGCGCGGTGGTAAGTCGGGAAGAGGACGATGCACATCTGCTTAGATCGTAAGTATACTATGATATAGGCGCGGAACCTGGGTTCTCAGGGAATTTTCAGTCAGTAACCTCCGAGTTGCGCGCAAACATTCACCTACTAATACTAATGGCTTGCCCCTGATGGCAGCTCTGGACAAAACAGGCGACAGCTCCAGCTATCTCGTCGTGATTGGTTCCACCAACTCCACCAACGAAGGGGACGCCGTCCTTCTCCAGTACGTTGAGTTTGCTCTCCGTAAAATCCTTCTCGACGCAATTCTGATTGAATCGACTCACTAGAATCCTGGCGCCCGTCGACTCAAACGTTCCCTACGTCTCGCTCGTCGTGGGCGGGACCAACTGCAACAACGTTCCCATCCCGAATGGTGACTCCGCCTGGGGTGCGCAGATCGTGCCAGGTGATGGGTTCCCGCGTGCGTTCTCCTTCCTATCCCTCTAAATTATGGGTGCCAGGAATAATGATAAGGTGAAACTCAGGCGGCGCGTTCCCCCTCCCCGGGGACATGCGGACGACCCTCCTTGGAGGCTACGGTACTCTTGCGACGTTCTGCGGCGAGCCGATGGCGTTCGCGGTTCGCAGCGCTTTCGGGCGCGACATCCTCGCGCCGGTTTGGAGTGCGTCTTGCCGTGTTCTGTCTTATTCTTCAGCGTGTTGAGGAAAAATCTGTATTCCAGCCGATCAGGGCGGCAGTAAGTGCATCGACGCGCTGAAATCTCTACTGAAGACTCACTACTACAAAAACCTGCAGCCCAACATTCGCTGACTATCGTTCACGATATCACCAACAATCGTCGTGCGTCGTCCCACCTGATAACGATTGCCTCTGACACTACACACAAATTCAATTCACAGTTGCGGCGTCGCCAAACCTGGTAGCATATGCCGCGGGCAGTTCAAACCCTATTGTCGAAGAAGTCGTAAGTCTCCTCCGTTACGCAGGAATTTGTTGTCGCTAAAAAGCCTTTCAAATCTGTAGTTTTTCGCCTTCTTCACTTGAACATGTCGGCTACATATGGGTTTAGGTTCACTTCATGTTCGTAGGCCTATATTTCCATGGAATTGAATTCCTTAAAATATCCACCGCCCGAAGCCTGTGTAGCCACCCAGCTCTTGACTTGCCTCGATGTCAATCCTTGTGGTTCAAACTTTTCGAGACAAGAGGTCGGCAGATTCGGCACCACAAACGCCGAGATTGCCGGATGCCTCTGATCCAAACACGACCTCACGCGTCGTGCTCCACCTTTCTTACCCCCATCCCGCTTGCCCGCGAGCGATGCTGTCGCTATGAGTCCAGTTACATTGGGCTTCTGTTACCTGGTTGCCTCATTTGGAATCTCTTCCCCGACCGCCGCCTACCGCCGCCTCCCCGGGCGAGACTTCGCACGACTCAGCACTGGCGGCTGTAGGTCCTCATGTTCGCGAACCAAGGTCGGCTATTTGGCTCGAGGCGAAAGCGCTGCCTTCTGAGATGCTTCAAATGGGGGGGACCGTCGCGGGTGTCGTTAGAGGTAAACATTTTCCGAGCGCTTTCATTTACTCAATGCTGCGCAAGCAATGCGCAACTGCGCAGTATTCAGTGAACCAAAAATCCTGAGAAGGAAGGTGCGGTATATGGAGGTGCTTCAAAGGGAACTGCCTTCGGTAAGTCCTTTCCGCCGTCACGAAAACTGCTCAGTCTGAAGGTAAAACTGCGAAGGCACCAATATTCATCGAGGACCGGATGATTGTTTGATGACCGACGACGGCTTTTACTTCCTGCTTCCACGTCGCGAATCCCAAAGCCTGCATTGTTAACCTTTCCTGCGCTTTCATCGTTCATTTCTTGCATCCCCACGTTCGCAACCCTTGATCATGGAAACCTGGACTCAGAAGATCAACTCTGGAAGACTCTGGAAGTGCGATCGCGACTGTGGATCCCTGGCGGACGTCCTTGAAGTTCTCAATACAGAAAACCTGCGCCGAACCTCAACAAGGCACCCCGCGTTGCGGTCAAGATTCTATTCCCCGGCAACGAATCACCCGAGTTTAAATGTCGACTCTACCAGCGGACTAGGGCTTCTGTCGCCCATGCGTTACCAGCACGATGTCTTGGACCGCACTGCTTCCGAAGATACGGTCGCAGATTATCCACGAACCGGGCCCGCTGATCATCCGGCTCAATGGCGTCCGACACGACGAAAAGGTTATCTCTCGGCAGATCCCAAAAGGCAAGGCCTCTGCCTCAATAATGCGGTCTCGACGCTGTCTCGCCCGTCGGCGCCAAGGGAAGCCTCGTGGGCGGTGGCGATTCATTCCCGAGAGTTTCGGATGACGAGCGCGACAGCCACGCTGCACGAAGGTCAAGCATCCGTCGATGTTTCTCTTCCGTGCCTTGTTGGATATCTAGGCTCGTTCAGATGGATTCTAAGTATCAAGTATCGCGTCCTAGTCCATCGATGATGATTGAGTTTGACTTTTTACTACAGGAGCGCGAAACCAGCGTGGTGGTCGAGTCGATCCCGACGTCATGCCCAAGATCCGTTTGGGACGGTGGGCGGGGAAAGTTTGTCCGCCTTCCAGCCAGAACAACGAGAAGTCACCCAGCGTCCAGGTCTTGCATCAACGTAACTATTATCGCATGCCCAAGACGCGACGCACCGGCTCATCCCGCGAACCTGTGGTGCTAAAAGTTATAAAAGGTGAGCGCGCTTTCGCTATCTGTATCGACTTGTCCACCGCTCACCCCATCGCACTCACTCCACCACTTACCCATTCCCACCTCACCATGTGCACTTCGTCTTCCGCTGCCCCCACCACCCAGCGCTGCACCTCGCACAGCCAGAGCGACGCGACCACCACCCCGCGACCTGCATACCGCGACGGTCCCCAGTGCTGCCATTGCGGCTGGCGAGGCAAGCACTCCTCCTCGTGCCCGTTCTACAACCCCACCACCTGCGGCCGCGCACCCCGAACACGGTCAGTCTCCTCTCTCGTAGCAGACCCTCGCTGACCCCAGATCTTTCGCCCATCCCATCAGCCCCAGCCCGTTCTGAATGTGACCTCGATCCCGGCCTCTGTACTTGTCTCATCTAATGTGGCTTGAACGCGCTTCCTGTACGGTACGTCCATCCGCCCTCGTTGACGCTGAACGCTAATTAGACGCGCCTATACATAGATCTCCGCTTAATCGCGCCGCCACCGCAGCTGCTGTACTCCTACCTACCCACCACGTTCCTGTACCCTTATTTTATGGCGGGCGATGTATGTACGATACGCTGGAGAAGAAATAAATGTATTGCAACGGCTTCATCTATGGTCACGAAACTTTGAACATCCAGCGCCTCACCACCACGAGGCCAGCACTCTCGTCATCGCAGACTGGGTGGCGCCGCCGACCCGTCACAAAACCATAAAAAGCCATATTCCTGGGCTTTTGGACACTGTACCTTCTGCGGCGTTGATTCCAGCGGACTCGAGTGGAGCCAAAAGGCGTTCTATATCTGCGATGCCCGCTGGCAGATGAAAGCAAATACTCCGCCGGGCGGCTCCTGAGACACGCGTTTGGAGCGGTGGAGAATTTTCGAAGCGCTCACAGTCAAGGATTTGTCTTCAGCAAATTGGGTACATAAGTTGGACGTGAGTTGGAGTTTCGAGGAAGAAGGTGTGACGCAGGTTGAAACGAGGACTCCCCGAGAGAAGGTGGCACAGGTCGAAACGAGGGGGCTCGTCAGCAGCAGGGGATGGAGTGGAGTCTCTGAACATGATATATTATCTGGCGACGAACAGAGCAGACGAGACTCTGCAGAAATAGAGCACTGGATTTTGAACCAGGGATAGAATTGCGATGAGGACTTTCTCCGACGCCGAGGAAATCAACGCGGGGTAAAATACACTCCACCTGGATGGCTGGTTCATTAGTATCTTCTATTGAAGTGGAGCAGGAATCAACTCGCCCTTCTCTTTGACAGTGTTGAACTTGAGCTCCGCTCGACGAATCATTTCCGCCGCGTCGGGCAATTCAGTTTCGTCCTGCTCGAGACTTCGAATTCGATATTGGAGGGAAAGGGAAGCGTACCCACCTCGCGGATGAGTGCGGCCCAGTCGTCGTCGTGGATAACGACAGAATCTGCCCATGGTTCCTGAGCACTTGTCAGCAGGAAGAAATATTCATCCGTAGTTCGTACCCGGCCGAGCACATATTTGCTGAGGATGATTGACGGGTTAGAGTACTACGAGGGCAGTCGTGAGATTTGGGCCTGAGCGATGTATGAAAGGAGCGGACCGGGGTCAGGAACGGTTCAAAGTAAGAATTTGCGAACCACGACGGCCATCTCCAGAGCAGAGAGAGCAGGGGGTTGGGAATCCAAGCGAACAGACGGGTAATCCACGATAGATTCTGGTCATGCTTCGGTAACGAAGTTCGGCTTTGCCCAGTCACATTCGACCATGTCCGATCGCCCAGACCGATTTTGAAACCGTGAAGGAATAAACAATAGTTGATGTGGTCCGAGGCACTGGTCTCGGTGGTGGCCGAAGCAGGCGAATGTTGCCAATAGTATTGGTTTGGCTGATCAGTAGGCAATAAATGCATGCAAGTGCTACCGTGCGTTAGCTGCAGATAGGTCGCCTTTCCCCACGCGGCAGTCTTTTCTGTTCCCGTGACAAAATACAGCGACCCGTTAAGGATTCGCCGGCCGCGATGGACGATACCGTGGCGGTACCAGTTTTCTGCTCGAGAGATTACATAGCGACGTGCAGCGTCCGATTCGAGGTTCGATAGTTTTTCAACCGTCGAACCAAGGGGAAGGCCACAAATTGCGCCTGCGACTGCCGTTGACCGGAAAGAGATCGCGTCAGTGAACACACTGCAGATTGTTGGTCAGTTTATTAGATGCGGAGAAGAAACGCGTACGGAAGGGACGAAGTAATCTTCTCAAACCCAACGGCAACATGACTATTCGGTGGATATCTGTAGCGAACGAGCTCTTGCGGGCTTTCCAATGGAGTAAATCCTCGAGGAAGAACATCTTCCCCTCCATTGATTGGATGGTCCGCAGGCAAATAAACGTTGAATAAGAAGTCAAAAGTGCCATCGTCCATGAGATAGCCCACGTCTCCAACGCAGATACCTCGCTGCAGCTGTTCTTCTGGCTGATTGAGACTAAGAAGGGGCTTGGCCAATGGAAATCCACGATGCTGCGTTAGCAGCATTTTGACATATATTGCTCCCTCAGACATGTTTGGAAAAGATGGTAGGGGGTCCAACAGGGCCTAACATTCGGTGAGTAGACGAATTTCCTCGGTGTTTGTACTCGACTTCGTGTTCTTCTGTCAAGAAAGCACTGAACATCAGATGAGAGTCTTTGGCAACGTGGTGAGCGTACCAGGCTCGGTTCCACGTTCATGGTAGCACCTAGCATCCCGTGGGTCGTCTGTCCGCAGCGGGGCTACTCGGCGGGGCATGTTGGAGTGGGAGAGGGAAGGAACGCGGACACGTGTGTAACGCATGTCTTGGGAACGACAGCGTGGGAAGGCCGACAAACAGAACGAAAAACGCGCCGGTTCATTTGTTTGGTGGACGTTCAATTCTTAAGATGTGTCGCATTGGGTCATGAACGTATATCTGACTGGGTTATATTGCACAAGAAGTTCCAATCATCCGCGAATCTTCCATCCACAGTTGCGTCAATTAACGAAATCTCGAGTTGGCTTCCTGCTTGGAGGAGGCGTCGGCGGGTATTCACCAAGTGGCCTTGAAATTGCTTTAATTGTCAGATCGACTATCGTCAGGATAATTACCATTTCATGGATACGTTTTTTGTGTTGTACATCCGTTGATGAAGTCCTTCGCCAGCGTCTCGGTGGTTTCGTTTCAGCACCACCGCACCTTTGATAGATAAACATGAAGTCGAATGAATTCCTCCGCACAGACTCGCCTTGTTGGGTTACGACAGGGTCATAGACTGAAAGTACCCGGTCCAACAAAACTGCGGGGGCAGGAAACGTATCGTCATCCTGGATGGAAGACTTAAAACCCTGAACGAGGATTCGAATGCACCGGCACGAACCGTATTCATCACAGACATCCAGACATCGTCGTGCGTTATAATAACACGGGCCGTGGGGATCTAGTCAAATATAACCTCAACGAAGGAGGAGATATGTCGGTGGCTTTACCGCGTCAAGAAGATACTCGTGGATAACGTTGGATGGGTGCCATACCTCATGCGGACATAAGCTACTACAAAGACGGTCCCAAGTCCTCCACTCACTGCATCTGGTTTCACAGAATCAACGATCGCGTTGTGTTTAACATTCACCGAAGGAGTCTTGTCAGCGGTCAGAAATTAGACAGGTTGAATTTAACCTTCGAATTCACCTGCGTTGGAGCTCCTCGGTCGGTGTACAAGCTCAGCCCTCTCTGTGTCCAGTCCACGTTATGCGAGCCAAGGTTCCCTGACCCAGATGCCTACGCGAGAAAGTCAGTGAGCAGACGAAGTGGGAATTCTCGACGAGCAACGCACAGACGAAGTATTCGAAGTTGTGGTTACTTGTCGCCTGATATTGGAGTTGGGGCCATCGTTGTTTGCTCGTTCTCGTTCTCGCCGAACTGGGCCTCCAGTGCCGCCTCCAGGCGAAGGGAAAGGGATGTCCGAATTATACCCCTTGGGCAGTGTTTCTATGGGCTGGAGCTTGACCCCCATCGGTGGACCGAACCGGTTCAGCCATCGGCGGCCCAACGAGATTCTATAGCCAGTAATGAAGACGGCTTGATTGGCGAAATCGAGGAAATCGTCGTCAGGCGCACGCGTTGCCCCACGTCCGAGTCCCGGGTCCGACCAATGGTACATTCCTGGGCCGCCGGACGTTCCGGGACATGGATTGAACACGAGATGGTCACCGTCCGCCTCTGGTAGATCGTCAACACAAAAAAGACCCCAGGAATCAGACTTTGTAGTGCCGGTAACGAGGTATAGGGAACCATTGGGAAGATTTGGACGAGCGCTTTCCTTGTACCAATCCAGTGCGTGAAGTATGGCATACGCCTCTATATCTTGGAGGTCGGAGAATTTCTGCGTGACGGCCCCCCTTGGCAGAATACATATCGCGGCCGGCGAACGTTTCACATCGAATTCGAATATTGCCGAGGATATTCTGGGAAGTAAGGACTCAGGACCAAGTCGGCCACAAACAAATTCCACTTACGTGGAAGCGGGAATATAAGGTCGGACCGATTTCGTGGATATGCAGTGGTTCGAGGGAAGCCGAGTTTTGACACAATTTCCCGTCCAAAAGTGCGGTGAAAATAGGCGCGGCGCCCGAAGGTTGATTGGGTGGTCGCTAGGAAGAAGCATATTGAAGACGAAGTCAAACACTCCGTCTGAGGTAATTCGACCAACGTCGCCCAACGATGTTCCACCACATCGATAAATCTCTGGCAGATGTTCGTCTAAATTGGGTCCGGGGCACCACATAGGATAGCCCAGACCAGGCCCGGATAACATGAGCTTCGCATACAAGTCCACATTGGAGCAATTTGAGGGGAAAGATTTTCTTCGTATTTCCGGCGATGGAGGTGGAGACTGGGAAGCAGTTATGAGGATGAACAGGCATATCTAATATGACATACCGGAGGAGCGCCAGAGGCCACCTGCGCGAACGTCGAAGGTGGCTACATGGGACGGTTAGATTTTAGGATCGAAACAGATTGGAGCGGAAATACACATGTAGGACCATATCTCTGCGGATACAGTGTTCAACCGTAAATAGCCAAAATTCAATTCAGGATTGACAAACCAGAGTTCGACTCGGCGACGCAAGTTGACCGTCGGAGCCGCTTTACAAGAGGATGGTTGATATTTGACTCTGACATCCGATGAATGGGCTCACGTTTTGATGGGAACTTGAAGGGTGTGCTTGCCTTTCAGATAGCGGGGACAAGTTGAAGTGATCTGGCGGGGGAGGAGCTGGCTGTGTGATCTACTAATGGTGAGATTTTCGAGCGCAGGAGATTGAAGTAGAAGCTAACCGGTTCGACATCATGATTTGGTGTCTGATCAATTGCGGCCTGGTGAAAATGAAGGCGCGCACGAGAGGAGAGGAAGATTCAACAAACTTGAGCTCCAGGCCATGCAGAAGCTCCTTCGGCTTGAGGTGGAATCTGATTCTTGATTGAGCATTCAACAATTCGGCCGCGCGAAAAGACATACGTTGTTCTGAAAGAATTGATCGGTGTCGCGGGAACCCAGGGTGGGGAACTGTGCGATACGAAGATTAAACATTTCAAAAACCCGATGAATTTACCACGAACGCCATCGTCAAATGGTGCTTGGGTCGGGAGGACCAGCGAGCGTTGGACATTATAAAAGTGTTGATGATGATGGGTGTGGTGGTTGACGTTTCCGGCGGCGTCAAAAAAGTTGCTGTGGTTGACCGTAGCCCCTTGCATTAGGCTGAGATGACTTGAATGAATGGAGTGCGAAACATGTGAAGGACAGCCCTACCTCGCGGTGGTCCCAGCGGCAGGGAGTGCTAATTCAAGGGAGGGATCATGGAACCTAACGTTAAACCAGTCAGAAGTGCCCATCTTGGGTCAGAATAGAAGACAAACACGCACTGAGAGGAACTGTTCTAGGGCGTTGAATCAGAGTCCCTTCGGTTCGCGTTCGTCAGCTGCGGAGAATAGTCGTCCATGGGGATGTGTGATGGGGGTGTCTGGGAGAGAGGCAGCAAGACGCCCGTAAACGTGTTGCGAGCATGGTCGAGACATCCACATCCGATTGAGAGCCAATCAACACCGACGAAAATAGGAACTGCTCTGCTAATCATGCCAACAACGTGGACGGAAGTCACCGAACTAATCCTACGCGTGTGTGAGACGCCGAAGACTGGGAACGGAACGGCATTTAACGAGGGTGAAGCATACAGACAGGAAACTCATCGGAATTGTGTGCTTGTGGCGAGTTGATCGAAGTGATTCTCGGGCGAACAAGATGGATTATAAAACAAAACAAAGTCGTGCAAGGAGGAAAGCAATTACTGTTGTGAAAAATAATTCCGCGGAGCGAAAACATCATCGAGAGTCGCTCTCAAATGGCGGGCCAACGTGAATCGACATTCCCTGCTCGACCAGTTCCGCCAACGCATTGACTGCCTTTTCGGGGAGTGGATCGATGTGCGCTGCGCGAGGCCAAATCAGCCGAAAAGACTCCAGCGCCGCCTTCCCGTCGTCGCCCGGAGCGCACCTCGACGAGAGGGCACTTATCGCAGTTGGATTGACATCAAATGAGGTGTCAATAAAGGAGAGGGACCGCAGTTGGGGGAGGAAGTCGCGATGCTTGACGCGGTCCAGTCTCGCGAACAGGTCCCGCACAAAGCTCCGCTGCGGAGCACTGAGTTCGAGGTCCGTGAGATTGGGCATGGCAGTGGAGAACCAGGTGAGGGAAACCAGCGTGTTCTGTGCCCCGGTCGAAAAGCGTCGTAATGAGGCGGACGAGTGCGAGAGGAAGGCGAGGAAGTTAACTTCATCCGGGATAGTGATGATATCGCACGAGAGGTGGAGCGTCTCGAGAACGGGAAGGCAAAGCGGCCCAAGGAATTTGGTTCCGCTATTGGCGACGAGGCGCAGAGTGCGTAGGTGATGGTGAGTAACGGTTTCAGCGTGGTCGTCATAGTCCAAGACGACTGAGCAGGTGAGTTCTTGTAGATGTGGGGCCGCACGGACTAAGGTCAGACATTCGTCCTGGGTAAGATTATAGCATGTAAACTTGAAAAGCCCATCGTACGGTAGGAGAAACGTGCTCGGCGTCGCCCCGTCGGTCAACCAGACCTGGCGCAGTTGGGGGGCATCGGAGAATATTTTCAGATGGTGCAACTCGCACAAGCCATAAGTAAAGGAGATGCCCAGGTCCTCGAGGACCGGGAAGGCCCAATTTATGCCGTCGCGCTCCATTTGGGCAAAGTGCGTGTCTGTGAGTTCGAGGGAGAGACGTGTGAGCTGCGGGGCGTAATGATGAAGAGCCATGCCGAGGCAGTTTGTGCCCACCCAGCCCCGCACACTGAATGACAACGGACAGGATCGAGCACGGCTGAACCAGTCGATAATGACCGTGACCACCCGAGAATCCGCCATATCGAGGTCAAGGTGCAAATGAGCCCACAGGTGGGGTGTAGACATGGCGATGTCCCTCCAGGCCCTGCACACCCGTAGCAGGAGGAGAGGGGCTCGTGATGAACGAGGAGCATCTTTGGGGTACAGTGTTCTGTCGGTCCTTGATCCACTTACTATCCTTGATCCACTTCAGTTTGCCCTATTCCCCCCACCTTGGTGGCTCAACCACTGCTCATATCTTCTTAAGTAGATTTATAATGAATAACTGGAGTGTAATTGGAGCCCAAGAGATGCGAGGAATTGAGGAAATGATTTTTCTGTTTGGTGGTGATTCTGTCCTCCGGTCCTTGATCCACTGGATCTCGACCAATTCTGGGCCGATTTAGCTAAATCTTGGACTATACATAGTAGTCTACATACAAAAAGGAATGGCCTACTAGATTTGACCCAAAGGTGACCTAAAAAAGAGGTATCAACCGATTAAAAGCCGTGGATCAAGGACCGACAGAACACTGTAGCTGCTGAGTTCCGGTATTGGAGGAAGACAATGGAGGAAGATTTCCGACGTGATTTCGGGGGGAAGAGCAAGGACGGGAGAGGAGACTATGGTGGCCGGTCCATCGAGGGTCGCGGAGGACATGGTGGACGAACGCAAGATGACTTGTTCGGAGTAATCGGCCGAGACCGAGAACAAATCAGGAATATTTCGTCAATTTCGACGCAGATACAGAAAGAGAGATACAGAGGAGGAAAAGATACAAGTACAAGGTAGGTGCAGGTAATGAAACTCCGTGCGTCCACGAAACCCCAATACAAGTATGCTTCCAATCACATTATAATCAAATTCACGCGCCGATTCGCGGCCCCAGTCGAGTCAAGAGCGATATATGTGAGGGGCGCGCGTTGGCGCCGCATTCAGAAACCTTGGGACTGAGTCGCGCACTGAGCAGCGACAGTAGCGGCGGTCTGTAGACATCTGGGTGGGAGGGTAAGCGAAAGAAGGCAAAGAGAAAGGGAGATGACATACCGTGAATCAAGTCCACGCTCTTCTTTACAAACAGGATATCGGAAGGGACGTTCATAGCGAATTCCTCGTACGAGGGTAGGTCGTTGTCGAGTGGAGGCCAGCTCCTCGTCGCGTTCTGCGTCCTGGTCTCGTGCTTGTCGTCGGGTATCTTCCTCTCATCCTCCCACTCCACCCCGGAAACAGCATCAAAGAACGTCTCCTCCTCCTCCTCCCCATCCTCGTCGATGTTGTCCTCTGCCAAGCTTGCCATCGCGTCCACATATGTGGCGTCCGTGGCAACGACTCCGTCGATGTATTTGTCGACCTTGACATGCTGATCGTTCTTGACGCTCTCGTCCACATCCGCGATCTCCCGCTCGTGCTTGAGCTCCTCTTTCTCCTCCTTGATGACTAGCTCTTCATTCTTGTGATCTTGGTCGAGCTTGAGATGCTCGTCCTTGAGGTCCTTGTGTTCATCCGCAGGCTCGACCCGCTCTTCCTCGTGCACATTCTTCTCCTCGCTCTTTTCCTCCGCCGAGCTTGCCATCGCGTCCACATACGTGGCGTCCGTGGCAGCGACCGCGTCCATAGACTTGCCGACCACAACGTCTTGGTCATTCTTGACGTCCTCCTCCGCGTCCTCGATCTTGTGCTGCTGCTTGGCTTTGACGTCGCGGTCGTTCTCGATTTCTCCGGTCTGGTTCTCGATGACTTGCTCGTCGTCTTTGTTGTTCTCGTCGAGCTCGTACCACCTCTTCTCATCCTCCTCCTCCTCCTCCTCGATCTCTACAACGGTCGCGTAACAGGCCTCCTCCTTGACCTGAAATTGGCATTTTCGCAAAAGCGCAGCGGCGGCGAGATGTTGCAGGAAGCCGGCGCGCGATGGGCGTCGTTCGACCTTGTCCTCTTGATGCCCCTCCTCCTCCTGTACGGGCTTGCACTCTTCGACCTTCTCGATATTGATTGGAACCCTGATGCGACCGCGGAAGACTCGCCCTTCGAATCTAAAGCTTTTGACCGCCAGGTTTCTGAATACGCGGATGAAAGTGGGCAGGCCGTCGAGGATGTGGACGCGGACTCGCGGCCGGCTAGCTATAACGAGGGCGAGTGCAGTGGGGTTGAGGTCGTCGAGCAGGGGAAGCGTCGTCCTTGGATAAGCCCCGAATAGCGGCCGGTAAAGTGTTTTGAAGGTCCAGAATGGCCTATGAATCGCAAGGCGCACAAACAACGTGAAGACGCCGGGGATCAAGACCGCTGGGGGAGGGATGAGGGGCAAGCCGTGGCGAGATACTTCGAGTCTGTCGATGATGCGAGCTGTGCGACGACGTTGAGCGGGCTTGGGGCTCCTGGTCGAATAACGATAGGCGAGGACAAGGAGGGCGTTGTTGGCGACAATGGCGGCAAGAACGATAGCCACAAGCGTCTTGAAGGAGTACCCGACGTTAACGACGACAACCTTCTCGACAATCTGGACGCCGGGGGAGGAGAGTCGCACACAGAACGCATTGAATGTCTGACCCAAGATAAACGAGAAGAAGCAGAGGACGAGGACGATGGAGGGCGAGGAGGATGTTTTGCTGGTGGACATGGTGGTACGGGTGAGAGAGGGAAATGGGGCGCGGCGATGTCTTATAGCGGCTGACGGTGACTGACACCAGTAGTCTTCTCCACGATTGGCTGGTATTTTTGGTCAGTCAGCCTGGCTACCCAGAGGACACGGTAGATATTCAGAAGGCATAGCAGCCCGAATTGCACGGCGGCAGATACGTTTGAGGCGAAGAAAAATCGAGGTTGCGGTTCGGGACGCGTTGCTTGTCCTTGTGTCCGTTGGATGACATTGCCTTCCCGCCGTCCATCCTCGTCCATCCTCGTCCATCTCAGTTCTCGACCAGGCCGAACGGGCCTTGGACGAAGGTCAGGACGGACCGAGAGTGGTAGATAATTTACCTCTGAATCCCCGGCTGGAAGAGTCGAAAAAATGTGTCAAGTGTCCATCGCCTCGTACACCGGTATATACATGGCACAAAGGTAATAAAAAGTACATTAAACACCCATTCCTACGATAGAAAACCGCCGGGTATGTTTCCCACCCACATCGACCAACCGTCGGTCCATCACATATACTCCCGCTCCCCCGCCGCCCCGGGAGGCCGATACCCCCTCCCCAAGATCGTATCCTGCTCCCGCAAACTCCGCGCCATGCCCAGCTCCGCCGCGTCCCCAGACGGCACCAAGTTCGCTAGGAACCCAAACCCGGCCGACGAGGAGGTTGTCCGGAGCGGCGACGCCACCCCGTCTGGAGCCTGTGAATCTCGGTGCTTGGACGCGCGCGAGGAGCGCCTCGTCGCCCCCGCGGAGAGCGGTGACGCAGCCGCAGGCGGGGACGCGCCCATCTCAGGCGACGACGCCCCCTCGCCCGGCGTCGTTGAGATCGCGAGCCCACTCCGGAAGCTTTGAACCCGCCGACTCAGCGCCTGCAGCACCGAGCCGCTCTCCAGCCACGCCGCCTCCCTTCGCGTGAGCGGACTCTGCGGCGGCGCCGCGCCCTCGTCACCGTCCTCCCCCTGCGCCACAAACGTCGAATGTATACTCGAGTCCGACAGCCCGCGCCGCCGCAGCGTCCGCTGCAGTAGCGGTGCCAGGTAATCCTCCCCGTCCACCCCATCCCCGCCCACCTCGTCCCCATCCAGCTCCCCCGCGCGCCGCTGCGGCGTCCCCACCCCATCCAACACCGCCTCTACATTGCGCGACATCCGGTTCGGGTGATTTCGCCCGACGCCAGGCGGCCGCAGGAGCGAAGTCGGCATCCTCTTCGGCAATTTCGGGTGCGGGATGACGACCCACGGGTCGGGCGTCCGAGTCCGCACCGGTGCGCCCGCGAAGATGCCCATCAGCGCCGGCTGTTGTGCGCCGGGCGCAAGAGTCGACGTCCTGGAGGTAGACGGCGCGGCGTCGAACGTGCTCGTCATCGCCCGCCCCACGCCCGAGCCCGAAAACTCGACATTGACCGTCGTCGCCGATGCAGCGAGCGCCGGGCCCAGCTTCGGCACGAACTTGGTATGCGCCATAGGCCGCGGCGCAGCGAGCGGTGAGGCCGTCGAGTTTCTATCCACCCCGCCGCCCTCTGCTTTGGATCCCGAACCCGCGCTACCAGTCCCTGGCGCAGGCGACGCCCCCGCAAACAACTTCGACAACGGCGCCATCCACCCCCCAGCCCCGCCTCTCTCCCTCTCATTCCCCTGCTCCCCTTCCCTCGTCGCCTTCCCCGGATCCATCGCCGCCTCGCTCACCCGCGCCGCACTCCCAGGATCCAGCACGACCTCATTCAGTAACACCCGCACCTCGCCCATCGCGCTAAACATCTCCCGCAGCACGCCCAGCAGTGCCCGCACGTCACGCTTCCCCGCGCGCATCTCCTCTTCCCCGCCGACGCTGCGCAACTGCTTGGACACGTCCGCGAGGATGCCGGCGACGGTGGAGCGCGAGAGGTGGTTCACGTCCGCGCCCCGGATCTGCGCGCGCTTGAGGCGGTTGGTGAGCGACAGCGCGTCGGCGGCTTGCATCCTTTGTAACAGCGCCGCCGTCCGCTCCACCAGCGCGCTCAGAGTCGGCGGTGCGTTGGCGCCTAACGCGCTGCCCGCCCCCACACCGGTGCTAGTGTTATTCGAAGACGGCGCCAGGCCATCGGAGTATATCGATGCAGCGGACGAGGGCGAGTGGGAGGGCGGGTACTGGCTCAGCGTCGGTGTGACCGAGGGTGCTGCGGCAGCAGGTGCATAGTATGGATCCGTCTGCACGCCTCGCGACCTCGCAAGCAGGAAGAGCGGCTTATGCGGGGTCGCAACGCGCTTCTCCTCGCTGCCGTCCTCGTCATTATCCAACTGCTGCCCCCCGTTGCCATTCCCGTTCCCGTCCTCGCTGGCGTTGTAAGACGGCGACGGCTGCCTCTGCCCAAAGTATGCCCATCTCGTCTCCGACATGGAGGTCGTCGCAGAGTCGGCGGGGGAGAGCGGGCGACGGTTCGTTTCCGGCGTGAGGGGTTCCTGTTCATCGGTTAGCCGAGTCCGTTCTGTGAAATGTAGATTTGAGACGCACATATCGCCTGGACGTGCGCCGTTCGTTACTCGAGCTGCGCTTGAAGTTGTACGTCGTCTACCGGGAATAAGCAAACTAAACCTCATCGCACAATACTCGAAATTACACACCGGACTCAGCATGGACGGTACACTGCCTGTATGGAAATGTCCCCGCAATTGCAGATGCGACGGCGTTCCCGCTGGGTAAAGTCAGCTCCTCGGGCTACTCAAAACCAAACCAAGCGCAACGCACCTCTCGAAATACTACCATACGCGTGATGCCCGCTCCCAACCCCCGGATTAACCCTGCCATCCTCAACCTCCTCCTGCAGCGCACGACAATCCTCTCTTGAATCCGCTAACAAAGTCTGCAGCTCGGCGTTATCCCGCTTGAGCGTCTCATTGTCCGAGACGAGCGTCTCGAGGACGGTGGTTAGCTCTTCGTTTGTTCCTTGCTGGAGGGGGTGTCAGTAAGATACAGAGTATGATATAAAGTGAAGTAGCGGCAACGCGCGCAGCAGGCAAGAAACTCAGTATCACCCACCTGAGAGACGGCCGCCCCTGCCGTGGAAGCCCGGTTCAACGCCTCCAACCGCGCGCGCGCATCGACGATGATGCTCTCCGACGACTCGAGTCTATGCTCGCGTTTTTCCTCGAGCGCATTTTGCAGCCGGCGCACGTCGGATTGGAGTTTAGCTATCGAGCGTCAGTTCAGCGAAAGGTGTACGAGGAGCCGATAGCATCAACTCACAAGTGCGCTCCTTCAACACCGCAAACCGCCCCTCGGCCACCCGCGCGCGCTGGCTCTCCGCGTCTCGTTCCTGCTGCATATCGTCCTTCTCCTTCATCGCCGCCGACAGGCGCGTGTCCCATCCCACGGACCGCGCATGTGATGTCGTGAGGCGCGAGATGGTCGTCTTGGCCTCGGCAAGCTCGTGCAGGATGGTCTTGTTGGAGACCTCGGTCACTTCGTTGTTGACGAGGGCTTGGGTGAGGCGCTACGGGGTGAGAATTAGTTGGACATCCTGATTTATGCGCGAGGGGAGGCGTTTGAGGGGGAATTGGATGGGCAAGATTAAAACGAACGAGGCAGTATCGTAGAAGCAAGCAAGCGAGCCGCGAAGTCCGGCCAAGAAGAAGCGAGGACGAGAACGAGGACACACCTTCTCCAGCGCCTTATTCTCCTTGACGAGCTCGTCCAGCTGGTCCTGCACCGGCGTCGCCCCTCCATCGCTCCCCTCGTCCAATTCCGACATCCCATCGCCGCTCAGCCGTCGCTGCCTCCTTCGTTCTGTCTCATGCCGGCGCACGTACGCCTCGTGTCTTTGTAGGAGCGCCTGTCCGACCTCTGCAATGCAATACGCGCGCCATCAGTTTCCCATCCAGGAACAAGAAACGCGCACTAACCCGCGCTCAGCGTCAACCGGCTCTCCAAGCGCGCCTTCATCCCCAACCACGCCTGCACATTCTCGCAGTCCTCCTTCCCACAGCAGCAAAAGAAGAGCGCCGGCGGCTCGGGCGAGGGGACGCGCGAGACGTTCTCCAGCGCCTGGGTGAGGTCGTTGATAGTGGTGGTGGCGTCGTACAGACTGTCTCTGTTGGTGAGCGGCGAGTCGGGCGTTGGGGGGCGGTCCATGGGTGCTGCTGCAATAATTTAACCGCCTCCAGCTTGCTTTGGGGTAGACCAGATCTACTAAAGTGGCCATGGTACCGCGAAGGCAGCAGTCAAGATCCGGACGCGTGTGTGTCGGAGGGGATTGCAGAAAGGCAGTGTACAGAATGATAAGGAGCAGAGAGGGATTCAAGTCAGAAATGGCAGCAATAAATGAATGACCGGGAAAGGGCAGCTCACGCTAATTAAGGCGCCCAATTGACTGTCAACCAGCGCGTTTCTTTGAGATCCTCTAGCGTATGTTTCTCCTCCGTCTTGGTTTTTGGTGGGCGAAATGGGTCCAGTCAAGGGGAATGGGCGCAAACTGGTAGAATGGTAGAATGCCGCAGCGGGTCAAGGTACGGAAATGATGTGCTCCGGTGGAATTCCCACGCAGATAAGTATGTCGAGAATATAGTTCCACCTCCACCCAGCAGCGAGACGAAAGCAGCAGTAGATAGATGAGAGTCGAGTCTGAAACAATAGTACAAAAATGCCCAATCGCGAAAATAATTACTTATATACAACAACATCCGCATTCGCGTGCGCATTCGCATTACCACCCCCTCCCCGCGCATTATACTTGCTCACTGCACCATAAGATTAACCAGCTCCGGGATCCACTGAATCACCTTCGTCGCATGCCCCCCGCTGACCGGCAAAAATACGAAATTGCTCGCCACGCCGCCCATGTGGATGTCCTCGAGCGCCTGCGCGTGCGTCCGCCCAGGCGTGAAGATCGCCGCCTCCTCCAGCGTGCTGAGCGTCGTCGTCGAGCCCCCGCCGCGCGTCGGTATCGTCGCGTTCGTAGACCCGAACCGCGCCCGGTCGTGCTCCGACGCGATGCGGTAGATGGACGAGACAGCGCGGATGATGAGCGGGTTTGAGGATTTCGCAAACACTTCTTGGATTCTGTCTTGCAGACCCTCGTATCTGTGATATAGAAACATTCGTCAGCGTGAGTTCGGGAAGGAACGCAAGCAAGAAAACGCACGTCATCGCGACAATCTCAGGCCACACCTCCCCGATGTCCGCGAGCAAGCAATACAGCATCTCAGTCTCCGCGTCGTTCCCCTGCGCACTCGTCACCACCGCCCCAATGAACGACGCCGCGAGCAGCGCCGTCGCCGGCCCATCAATCCCAAGCAACGACACCTGCACCCTCGGCGCGTCCGCCTCATCATCAATGCCCCCCGGCTCCGGCACCATCCCCTCCCCAATCCCGCTCTCCTTCAACAACCGCCGATACGAATTCGGCGTCGCCGACACCGGCAACAGCGCAATAAAGTACCCCAGCGCCTCCGCACTGAGCGACTCCCGTCCCCCAAACCCATGCCCATTCGCCCCGTTCGGAATATGGTCGTCGTCGTCCTCGGGGATGTACGGCCGCACCGTCACATTGAGCAGACACCTCAACACCGTTTCCGCCTCCGCGCGCACGATCGACGCCCGCATCCCCTTGAACAGCACCGACGCCAGCGCGAAGGAGAAGTTGGCGTCGAACGAGATGCTGAGGAACGCCTCGAACTGGCTGAGCACCCCTTCGAGCGGGTCGCGGCCCTCGAGGAGGACGGTCGAGACGGACGCGTGTCGGAACATACCCCGCGCGCGCATGCTCTCAAGCGTCACGGACAGGAGCGCGCACGCCTCGACGTAGAAGACGACGTGCGACGACTCGAGGAGGGTGACGGCGAGCCAGAAGAGGGACGCAAAGTAGCGCGACGTGTCGGGTAAAGCGGGGACGACTTTGGCGAGCGAGCGAAGCATCGTCACGACGATCGCCGAGTCTTGCTCGGAGGCTTGCTGCAGTGCTGTTCGCAGCGCGACGAGCATCTGGTACAGGTAGTCGTCGTCCGCCTCTTGCGTGAGCAGCGTCCCCAGCGTCGTGAACGACCGCATCTGCACCGCGGGCGAGTACTGGAACGCGGTTGACGTTGCGAGCCCCATCCACCGCGCGCGCCAGACGTTGAGCAGACCTGCATCCACGTTAGTTCGTTTAATTAAGTCCCGGGGAACAACGACGCACCTCTCGACCCCGCCGTCAACTCCAGTATCCTCGCCAACAGCGCCGTTAGCTTCTCCTGCGCGTCCACCTTCTGCTTGTCCCCAACCAGCTCGCAGCTCACGTACTCACTGCACTGTGTCAACCGCGTCAGCCCAAACAGCCTCTGCGACTCGGGCGTCTCGAGTTCCGCAAGCAAGCCCAACAGATCCGACGCCGGGGCGTCCTCACTGCGCCCAAGGTGCATCGCTTGCAGCAGATTGATGACGGTGCCGTACACGGACCGACGCACGAGCGGTGGCCCGACGGCCGCGGTGAGCGTGACGAGGTGTAGGATTTCGGGAACGTAGAGCAAGTTGTGTGCAGGCCGCTGCGGTTGATAGCCTGCGATGTGGCTGAGGCGGATCAGCGTGGCGATCTCGGTCCAGTTAGGGTAGTCTTGCAGCGTCCGTGGAGGCTTGCCGCCGGTGGTCTTGGTTAGTGACTGCATGAATTCGCGTTAGATTGAATTGATTCGGAAAAGAGAGTTTACCCGCCTTTCGCAGCTTGAAGATCAGCTTGCCCCGTACGCTAATGGAAGTCATGGACGATAGCAGCAGCCCGATGGTTTCGCAGCGCGAGGAACCGATGCCTCCGTCAGTCGCAGCCCGAATTAACTCGTCGAGGACCACGTCCACGATCGACGCGTCGAGGTTGGCGATCTCCTGCCAGACAAATCGTTGCGTACCCAACCTCAGCTGCAAATAGAGTCAGTCAGCGAAATCAAATAATCGACGGACTACTCGCCTCTGGCTGGCTCGTCGACATATCACACAACACACGGATGGCATCCCGTACTCGTGCTCCAGAACGCTCGTACAGCGGACTCGTCGGGTTCACGAAATGCGCCAGGTTCTTGATCCATGGGCGCATAAACTGAACACAGCTTATCCGTTGCGAAATGGCCGTCTTGTCGATACCCGTCATGGCGGCCGAAATCTCCGAAACAAAGTCAAGCGTCAATTGTGGAACGAAATCCGACAACGCCTCGCTCAGGCTAATGATGAAGATCGTTGGGTCGCCTGGGACGAAACCCGCTGCAAAGAAGAAGAGTAAGTGCCGTGGGAAAGTGATCGCTCATGAATACAGACATTTGACGCCAACGATAGGACTCCGGTCGAAGTTCAGGTAGGAACAGACTGCACCGAGCAGCTCGTAGCCAGCCGAAGTGAGCTCCTCGTCGATCATCTGGTCAACGCTGAGCATGCCCACATGCAGCAGAGTCGCAGAAATGTTGGAGAATCGCGAGAAACGTTCGGCCAGCGGAATGGCGGTGTCCTTTAAGCGTCCCTTTGCGGAGCGGATAGCCTGGGACCGGAAGCATTAGGCCATGACCACGGAATAAGTAGATGAGAGGCACCTTCACAATGCCCTCACGGGACGGAGACGAAAAGTACACGGTGGTACCTTGCTGAGCGCGGCGGATAATGAATTCGTGTGCGTCTTGTCCTATCGACGAGACGTTGTACACGTCGCTGACGTCCGTTAATGGGATAATTTCCGTGGACTTGCATGAAAGACCGGGAGAAATCGGCTGTGCGCGTACCTACCGAAGGGTTCAATGGAAGGCTCAAAAGTCAAGTAGGCGGCGACCACGCACCGAGGTAATCCGAACGTGCGACTCGCCGACAAGGAGGATGATGGGGAAGCGCATCTGTTGTAACCGCATCGAGATGTCCGAAAACTGTTCTCCGACCTCAGCTTCCAGTGCCCCTAACCGACTGTCAGCGTAGGCAATAGGCAAAGAAAAGGCGCGTACAAGGATATACTAGTTTCGCGACGGCCGATTGTGGAACATGCATCAAGAGTTCTGTCACAGAAGAATGGGCTCGAATGACAGAACAGAACGGGGTTCCTGCGCAAGCCCGTTGGTCAACGCACCCGAAGTCAATCAGGAAGATCTCGTACCGGCCGCAAAATTATATAACCTCCTCATGTATTTCTGAGTTAGCGTGTTAGAGTTTAAGATATGGGTCGTCCCAAAGCGAGTGCGTATATCGTATGGTATCAATTCGGCGCAGAATTTCAGCCATTGAAGAGGAAGTTCCGAAATCCCCGTGAAGGCGGTGCAGTCGAGCACGACGTCGAATCCGCGACTCGAATACATCGGCAGCGCGAGGGTCTTTAGAAACATGAACATCAAGAACAATGTCAAGCAAGACGACGCACCTTGAAAATATGGTACATCAGGAGCTCAATGTCCAGTGCCTCGACATCGATCTTGGAAAGGCAAAACAGGAAAACTGCGGGTTTATCCTGGAAAAGACATGAGCATTTAAATGTGGGTAACGAACGTAACAGACCGCCGGAGTATCCGTCTCAAGGAATATCTCCTTGACCGAGTCGGTGCTCCTATGCTGGTGCCGACTCATGAGGTCCAGGTAATCGCGGTGATCACGCGAAGAAGCGGATGACAGTTTGGGAATGTCCAATGGCGTTCCGAGCTCGACGAGGAGGCCACAAAGCTCGTCCCAGGCATGCTTGCCAGAAACGGCCGAGGGATCGTTGTCGGAGGGTTTCGAGAGACTCAACAGCTCCTTCCCGATCTTGTCCGCATGCTTATGGAAGTAACGGTGCAGGACAATGATGTCAGTGTCGTCGGATGTCGTCCCAAGCCATTCGTCGGTTTCTTCGTCGGATGTGGGGACCTGATACTTCTGCGGGTCATTAGTACGCCTTGCAGGAATGAAGAGCGGCAGCTCACATTCAGCTCCGACAGAAACCTGGTGACGCTTGCGATGTTCGCTTGAAGGAAGGTATTGAGAGGGACCATGTGCTTCTCCTTCCCGAAGAAGAGATTGTTGGCGAGATTCTGGATAATCTTAGCTATGACCATGAGGCCACGACGGATGACCATCTGGTCCTCTCTGGACAACTCCTTCGGCAGCTCAACGTCGATGGTTTCCGGCGCTACGATGGCGGGAGATATGAATCTGGATACAGATGAGTAACGAGGATAAAAAGGAGACTGTGAGACCAACCGGAGGAAGATGAAGGCACCCATAGCGGAGAACTTGGCTTCGGGCCATACTCGAGACACGACCTTCGAGATGTGCGCAGAAATTTCACGGAACATCCTGTCAAGACGTTCAGCTTGTCTTCAAAACGAGACAGGAAGGTAACGAACGGGGGAAGTGCCGGAATTGAGGAGGTGATGATCTCCAGGAAAGACGCTGCGACAAACTTGACGTTCTCCAGATTCTGAACGGCTTTTGCCTCCCCAACGTCAGGCTTCTCGGGATCGAGTTCGTAGCCATGTCCAGGCGGGACTGACGCCATGCTCTTGATGAGCGGAATGATAAGACCCCGCAGATACGAATAGCCGTGAACTTTCGCGAACGCCGACAGGAATCTAGTGCACGTCGAATTGCTACGGAACAAAGCGGCCTCGTTTTCTGTAGGGAAAATGTTTGAGCGAGTGGTATAGAGAGAACGGATGCCGCACCAGTATGCGCAACCTCCCGGTCTATCATGTGCTTGAGGAGGGTCATCAAAGACCCGCGAGTGTCGAACAAGTTTAGCATGACTGAAATCATAATCTCTACTTCCGCCGGCGGACAGGTCTCGCATATGGCCATGACCAGAACCATCTGAAGACAGAGATCAAGAACTGCATAGTTCGCAAACGGGAGGACCTACGTTCGATCCTTTCACGAGCTGGATTCAAAGGGTCAGCATACAGCCGCGGATAAAGAAAGGTACACACGTCTAGAAGCTTATTATTCTTCCCCGGGCTCACAACGCGGTCCTCTATGTCAAACTTGGTGCCCTGACCGATGACCTTGGCGAAGACACGCGCAAAGATTGCCCGTTTCTTGCTGTCGGGGTCGTACGCCAAGGGAAGGCATTGCTTGAAACCATGTTCCGAGTTCGAGCCGACAAGGTGCGAAAGGCCGGTGATGACGAGTTCGCGCAGCTCCGCCTCCCGCTGGGCGACTCGGTTCTTCTGAGAAAGAGTCAGCATTGGAGGTCGTTAAACGAGTAATCAATTACCCTGGTCAACGACAGAGCCTCAGACGCATTGTCAGAACGCTATCAATTTGCGGTCAATCATTGCAGCAAAAAATAGCGAGAGATCGTACAGCGTGATCCGGTAACTGGCATTCGATGTTCCCCCGGAGGAGCAGGCCCGAATATTTGTGGAAAAGCCTCGACACCACATGGATGCTATCGTCGCCTGTGGCCGCTTCATCCAACGATTGGATCTGGAGACGATCTAGGAGCTTGACACAGGTCCGCAGACACGCGAAGTTCAGATCGTTCTGCATCGGTGTTAGATCTTGCGACTGTAGTGAAATGTCAGCACCGAAGATCATGGAGGGCGCAAGCAAAGAGCGTACATCTGGCGCGGACTGCATCCACTCCATCACGATGTCGAGGACCTTCTGCCGCACGGGGTTGTCTCTCCGTAACGTTAGCGTGTCGGGGTGATCGCAGACCGTGTCGCATAGCACGAGGAACTTCATACGCAGCCGCAACGCGGCTTGGGGGTCGAATTTGGCGATGAACATGGCGAGGGCGTGCATCGTCAAACTGATATCGATGCTCATGACCTCTTTAGAACGATCGAAGGTGTTCTCGATAATTAGCTTCAAGACGGCGCTGAACTGCAAAACGGGGATCAGAGGAGAAAGGAAGCACGGTGCGGGGCTGATACACACCTGGTCAACAAACAATGAGTACGAGTCTGCAAGGTCGGGCCCAACGAGCACGCTGATTTGGCGAATGGTGCTGAGGAGACATTACGTCAGCGCCTTTGGACATTAACGTCCACAAAATACTCACTCGTCGAAGTGCTTGAGCAGCCTGGAGTAAAGCCATGGGCTCAGCTCCGCGCCCAGCGCGTTCCTCGCGCCCTCACGCAGCGCCGCGTCGTCGATGACCAGCTGGTCAGTCATCGTCGTGATGAATTTATTGACAAGAGGTATCGGGTTCTGCAGGTCGCGCATCTGGTCGGGGAGGTATTGCGAGGGGATAATGGACGCCAGGAACTTGAGATCTACGCCATCCTGCATGCACGTTCCGCCGCTAGCCGCCAGGAACAGCGTCAGGTTCTCGTATGCGTACCATTTGTCCTGCAATAAAAAAGTAAGTATTTACCACCCTCCAAGAGTATCGCACCGACCTTGATGACCTGGATAACAGCATCCCGGGTCTCGGGCGCCATTGACACCTCCTCCACCGTGTCCTTGATAAAGTTGTACAAGTAAAGCCACCGCCAGTAGCACTCCTGCCAGACCGCGATGTGAATGGCGCTCGGGAACGAGAGCAGCCGCACGAGCTTCCGTATGCGCTTCTGGTGTCCGACTCGACCTACGTCCGAGATGAATGAGACGACTGCGACCTCGGTATTTAGAATCAGGCGGCTTACCGACGATGGGAATGCGCGGGTCACCAAGCTGCTCGTAGACAAGATGCCGCTTCGAAAGCACCTCATCGTCGACGACCGGGGCCGAAGCGGACCCTGGAATGTTCTCCAGGTACGCGAGGTACCGCAGGCCCTTGCCGGCTAGCTGCGAGACGCCGTTGTCCTCCGAAGTGAGCGTCACGAGGAGCGCAATCTCGACCAGTGTAAAGGCCGACGTGCGCATCTCGTCCGCCTGGATCGCCCGCATGATCGGGGCCTAGTGAGAAACAGACACAATTAATAAGACTCCAAGAAGGCCTGGACGAGACGCACGTCGTTATTGATGAGATACAGTCTGAGGACGCGGAAGATCGCAGTCGTCCACAAGCGGGTCGACTCCGTGTCGCTCCGCGTGCGCAGCAAGTTCGAGCTCAACGAGAATAAAGCGTTCGGCCTACCCGCAAGTCAGCGCCAGCATTGGAGGGGCAAGAAAGAAAATGACGCACAACACATATTTGATGAATGCGAGCATGCTCTCCGCCCTGATCCCCAGCATCGCCTCACTCGCCTGCAGCGTCGGATGTAGGCTCGACGTCAAACTGTTTATCGCGCTGGCCTTGAGGGAGTTATCAACTCCCGACTCCCACAGCCGTATCGTCGAGTCGAGCCAGGAAAAGCCCAGCTTCTCGGCGTCGTCGTCGTAGAAGAACGACGTGCTGTGGCGCCAGACGGTGAGGACACTTAGGATGAGGACCTCGCCGTCTGAGAGTGGCTGCGGGACGCGCCGCTTGGCTCTGGGGTATGCCTGTGACCGCTGCGCGCGCCCGTTTTGATCGATTTCACCCCGCCGCCGCCCACCAATCTGAGAGGCAGCGAACAGATCAGCATCGCCCGGAAGATCGGGCGGGTGAACAGCGTACCTTGAAGAGCACCAACATCCGCGGTCCAACGATGGTGATCAGCTTATCCAGCGACTTCTGCCACGACAATAGCGGCGCCTAGTGGTAAGGTGTATAAGGAGCATGGAAATAACGGAAAGGTAGTACTCGCCTCTTGTACTAAAGTGAGACACGCTCGCGTAACGCACATCTTGACCGCCTCCGAGCGCTCGGGCAGTAGACACTCCTCAAACAACGGCAGGGCGTCCTCCTCCGGCAGGAAGCGGAAGATGACGACCAACGCCTGAGCGTAGAGCGCGACGTCGATCTCGTCGAGATCCCAGAACGGTTTTTGCCCGGTCGTAACAGGAGTCCGGAGAATGCTCTAATCACAGCGCAGACATGAAGCAACAAAAAGGAGAGCGGACGGTGAAGGTGCATACCTTGATTTCCGGCACCAAATCATAGGCGAGCAGTCGGAGGGAAACGTCTCCCTCGGGATGCACGCGCGATGCGGCGCGGCAGAGATCGATGCCGCAGACGAGGGCGGTCTCAGAGACCTTTGATTGGATGTATGCCTTGCGCACCACGTCCTCCAGAAACATCAAGTTCTAAAAGATATCAGAATACCTCCGGACGCAAGCACGATCGACATACCGGTCGTGATGCCTTCGAGCGGCTCGAACTCGCGGGCTTCAAGTCTGGGGGGATGCGGTCGGGCGAGATGACGATAAGCATCGTCAGTGCAGGCCAGGTGCACTTCTGCGACTCCGGCGTCGTGCTCAGCATATACAGCAGATCAAACATCCGCTCAGGCGCGCCCTCCATCGTCCCCCGCGTCCGGAGCGTCTCGTTGAACTCCTCTGGATACTGCTCGATCCAGTTCCACACCGCAACGCGCAGCACAGGCGCGATCGACATGTGCTCCTCCTTGAGGATCAGGATCAGCGCGGAGAGCTCTGCAGGTCGGTCAGAAAAGTACTGCAATAGGGAACGAGGACAAGCTTACCTTGCAGCACGATAATGAGCCGCTCTCGACTCAGCGCACTATGCGCGAGAAGCTGCAGGTCGATGAGGTCTGGCGGCTGCTTCGTGCGCTCGAAATCGGTGCTGGCAAGGTAATGCAGCTTCGTCCTCAAGCGGCTGAAGACGACAGGCCAGTTTGAGGCCGAGATGTGGTAGATGACGCGTCCGGCGAATTTTGCGAGTAGGAGGTTGAGCGCGTGCGGCGATTTTATGGCGGAATGGACGGTGAGCTCGTACTTGGTACTGCTGACGTGGGTGGGGATGTTCGAGCCGAAGCTCGCGGCGGCGGAGCGAAGGGAGCTATAGGAAGTGCGCGAGCGCACGGTGTGGTTGTCCTTCCCGGATATCCATTTGCTGATGTCGTCAATGTTTAGAGAGTCGTTAGAGGATTCATAGTCGGTGAAAGATATGTCGGTCGTTTGGTCAGGAATTAGAACGGGTATCTCGCCAGTGTGCGTTTGTCGCAGGTAAAGCGACATTACGCTGAGAATATATTTGGCACAATTGTCGTCCAGCGGCGGGAGCTCGGAGTGCACCGAGGTTGACGATTGCTGGTCGGAGCGCGTGGGAAGGGGAGAGTCGTTACTGGCGCGCGAGCCGGGACGGTTGGCGTGGTACCACCGGGAGGCCATTGCGATGGAGAGCACCTTCATAATGTACACCTGCGATTGCACCACGGATAGAACCATGTCAGTGGCCTGAGCCTTCTCCATTTCTGGCTGAAGGAGGATTAGATGATAGAAACAGGTAGGCAGACGACGACATACACCGGCCAATTGCTCTAGTAG
This sequence comes from Mycena filopes, assembly GCA_029281495.1. NCBI lineage: Eukaryota > Fungi > Basidiomycota > Agaricomycetes > Agaricales > Mycenaceae > Mycena > Mycena filopes. Next base: position 961,243 of record JARIHR010000018.1, on the reverse strand, counting down.
TTCGCTGAGGGCCCAAGCGATGAGATCCATAGATTCTTGAGAGAGGGTCACAAGAGCTTCCACCGCCTGCTGCGCTGCATTGTCCGCTTCAAGTTCATCCAGTTTCAGTCCTGAATTGTACGGAAGCTAGGGAAAGGTGTTAGCTTCGGAGTAAACAGCGGCGTAGACGCGTCCTCTGCTGTTCTACACGACAGGGTCGCTCGTTCGGCCATTTATCCTGCCTAATGGACTCCCGGACATCCACCGCGCCTTCAAGAAGCACTCCAGATCCACCGCAGGCTCGCTCCACCCAGCCCGAACGCAAGATAGGACCGATACCGCAAACGAAGAAAACTCACCTTTGATTTTATCCTCGCTACCAAGACCTGCACTATTTTCTGCTGTGGCGTTCCTGAAGTGGTGGAAGACAGTGTTGAATGCGATATGGCTCCGAATCCATGTGTATCCGAGCTTTTCGTTACGCGAGTGGTACTCGCCACCGATGGATTTCCCGTATGTCCTGGGACAGGCACAGACGGCCGTCGACTCCGGTTCATCTCGGGAGCCCTCTGCGCCGTATGATACGCAGTAAACGGGCGATAGAGCGGTCCAAGGTCGGGGTATATGAGGTCGGGAAAGAGAAAGATCAGAAATATGGCGGAAGCTTATGTCACCCGTCACGATGTAGAGATCGCAGAAAATCCAATGAATGTAATGCTGCTACCTCCATTGAAACGGCTAAATTGTACAGGGTAAAGGACACGTATTATTCGGGCGTCCTCTGCGTGCCCAATTTTTTTCCCGGCCCAGTAACAACGTGGGGCGCAGGGATTGATACGCGCCTCGGAGACACGAAGTCAAGGATTTCGTTGGCGACAGAGTACGTTACTTTCGAGCTGGCGAAAGGGCTCCTCGGTTTCAAGAGAGGCGCCCGGGTTTGAGTGGGCATACCGGTCAGTCTAAAACACGACCAGAATCCGACCACGCCGAGGAAGAAGTCGTCTTGCGCCTTCAACGGAAAACAAGAATCGCGGAGGAAGAGAGGATCGGTGTTGTGGCCAATTAATGACGCCGTCGGGTTGAAATTCTCGCGGTTATTTCAAAACTGAATTGTTTTTGATTAATGCAAGATTGTGAAAGCGGGGGCCGCCGAGCGATGGTGGAATGGGCGCGGAAGCAAGAGGTATGTTCCTCCTGGAGCAATGATGCCGCAAAAGTCTGAGGAGGAACGCCTTAACTTCGCGCAACGGCCAAGCGAGAGCGGCAAGTACAACAAAACGAGAGGTGTTTGCAGGCAAGCAGCCGCCTCAATCCTGAGCGTCCTTGATACTGGGATCCGACAAGCACTTGCAATGCTCGTAAATTTGTTCTTCCGTTTTCAAGTCGGATTCGACCCTGCATTGCCAAAGTATCCTGCGCTATTTCAGGCCTACATCGGACGGGTTTTGAGGAGGTCGTTGCGGGGTCTTGAACGAGGTGCTTGGGATGGGAGAGCGTCGAGGAATCCAGCGATCGGAGGTTCGACATGGTACATGGTTGCAGAGACACAAGTGCTAAGGCTCGCTGAGGACAGCCCGCTATTTTGCACAGAAGAGGCAACTGGAAGAGGTCCAAGGCAAAGCGCAAGGGGAGCCACATAGTGCAGGCCCGAATAAGTCGTCGATTATGCTCGAGACGAACCACCTGGCAGCAGATTTGTTATGTCCGAGTCAGCGGCGAAGGAGATGTAGACGAGGCGGAAACAGACAAATTGCGCCCGTCATTTTCGGAGTCTCCGGTGCATATTCGATTGAACGAATACCCTCAGGCTCACCAATTTCGCTGGCCGTGAATTCGAGATGGTGGTTGGAAGTAAGAGCAGCCCGACGCCAATAGCTTTGCAGCGATACACGAACAAAGTAAGCCCTTCGGCTTGTCTTGAACTGCAGTCATCTCTTGCTCCTTGAACCTTTGGACCGGTGCAGCCGTCTCAGGACTCAGACTGAGAATGCTTGGTCGATATACACGGGCCCCGCGAGATTTCCGAAATTTATTCCGCTCAGCGTCCTTTTGCTCTTCCTCTGGCAGCTCTGCGCGCCCGTTGTCCCGCCATAGCCCGCCATCAAGGCCGCCCCCGAAAATCTCTTCCAAACTTTCACATTGACATTAATCCAACCCCAGACGGAAGGCCTTCCCCGCACGGACCGGTTATTCGCCGCGGCTTTGCAGATGATCACGCAGAACTAAAGATATACCCATCGTACCCCACGCCCGTTGACCCTCCTCCTCGTCCTTCTACCATGGCGCCGATCCGCACAGTGAGTGAGGTGGAGTTTGTGCGGCGTTAAATGATGATGATGATGATTTTTTTCGTGGCTATATAGCAATGGACGCGCCTGATCCGATTCGTTGCGGCTGAGACCTTGCAGGTGCACATCGGGCAGCCCGTCGACGCGTCTCTGGACGGTGAGTACCGTCCCACCCACTTTACAATCGTGTTGATGAATTATTCATCCATGCAGTGGGACTGGCTGCCCACCGCGGCACACCCATCAAGGCGCACGAGATCGTCGGGTCGGCGCTCGACCCCGCGGCACAGGTTACGGAGGCAGTGTTGACGGTGAAGCAACTCTTGAGCCCACTCACGAGGGAGGAGGTCAAGTATGTGCGGTGCCTCGGGCTTAATTATGCCGATCATGCGGTATGTGCTTTGCCCTCAATGCGAACGCTGTGAGATATTCAATTCATGGCTACAGGCCGAGGCAAACCTCCCCGCTCCCCCGTGCGTCTCACTGCTTCGACGAGGATATCTCTCTTATTTTCCTGTGCGAGTAGATTCCCAGTCCTCTTCGTGAAACCCGTCACCTCGCTCATCGGGCCTGGTGCGACGGTGTACATCCCGAAAGTCGCGCAGCCCGTTAAGGAGCACCTGCCAGACTACGAGGTCGAACTCGTCATCGTCATCGGCAAGCCGGCCAAGAACGTCTCCGAGGCGGACGCGCTGGACTATGTGCTGGGGTACACCGCCGCTAACGACGTCTCGTTCCGGAAGCACCAGATGGCCGTGTCGCAGTGGGGCTTCTCCAAGGGTTTCGGTAGGCCTTGACTCCTTCCCCGTCGCGTATATACTCACTTGCGCGCACCACAGACAACACCAATCCCCTCGGCCCCTGCCTCGTCTCTGCCGCCGCGATCCCCGACCCCCAAGCGCTCGCCCTCAAGTGCACCGTCAACAACAGCGTGGTCCAGGACGGCACGACCGCGGACCAGATCTTCGGCGTGCGGCAAACGGTTTCGTTCCTCTCGCAGGGCACAACGCTCGAGCCGGGCTCGGTCATCCTCACGGGGACGCCCAAGGGCGTTGGGTTTGTGAAGAAGCCGCCAGTGTATTTGAAGCATGGGGACCGCATGAGCGTGTGGGTTGGGGGCGGGATTGGGACACTGGTGAATGATGTGCAGGAGGAGGGGCGGGCGAAGCTGTAGGAATGGATGAAACCTTGCTCTCTATGTACCAGTAACGTGTATGTTTCTCAGGACTGTATCCTGTCTGTCTCTGGGCTCTCCAGCTCCTCAGCGACATTTATGGCAATTAAAGAATAAATAATCAGTGGCGGTGCTCGAATATTCACGGTCACACGCTGCTAACCCTTTTGCCGAAAATCAACCACCAAAAATACTCAACCGCGCAACTCTGGCTCTATCGCCCATCCGTGGCTTTGAGACACGATGTTAGACCGTTTAACGGACCTACGGAGATCCCTAGAAGACTCCCTCGACGATGTGCGCTTGCTGGAACCTTCCTTGGGGCATTTCTGACTTGTTGTAGCTTTCCTCACCACGGACGTCGAACGACACGAAGACACAGGCTCTAAGAGGGCTAGAGAAGCTTTTGGCAGCTGCATTTGTTCCCAAGGCGTCGACGGACGAGCTGGACTACTTCCTGGCGCTGCAGTACACGTTCGAGTGCAATGGTGCGCTCTATTCGTCAAATCTGTGCTCTGTGTATTGATACCGCGTAGTACCATCGCGTATCCTCGCCTGGATGGCGTCGGCGACGTCCAGACTTGATTTGTTGACGAACAAAGGCACGGTGGATGGTGAGTCGCGAATATCATTTCTGTGGGTCCAGCGACTGACGAGCAGCAGAGGCAGAACCCGAGGTCGCCATCTTGTCCTCCCAACTCGCGCTCGCCCTCTCCATAATCCAAGGCGTCTGTCTAACGCATGCCCCCACAAAGGTCTATCTCGGCCGGCGGTACGCGCTCGAGGTGAGCAAGTCCAAGCTCAACTGAGTGCCAGAACACTGAAACTGCGACTGAAGGTCCTCCTCGACCTCTTCCTCTCCTCACGGCACCTCTCCTCCACGCCGTTTGCCTCCGCCGCCAATGCCAGTGCTGCCAATATCTCCTCCCCCTCGCCCTCACCTGTAAAACTCGCCCCCGGCGCGCCGCTCCCCCTCGCCTCAGTGATCCTCGACACCCTCCTCTGTATCCTCGTCGACTCCTCCCCAGCACTGCGCGTGTTCGAAGCCTGCCACGGCGTGCATGCGGTGGTCAAGATCCTCAAGAGGGCAGGCACGCCGCGTGAAGTCAGGTATGTATTGCCTTCACTGCACGAATAGATAGATCTAACCTGAACACAGGATGAAATGTCTCGAATTCCTCTATTTCTACCTTCTCGACGAGACGTCGTCCGCCACGCACACACCCACACCCTCCACGCCCACACCCACTGCCCCCTCGACGCCCATGAGCAAAAAGCCCTTCATCAACAACACACCGGCGCGCCCCATGTCGCGCTACGGCTCCTCCACCTTCTCCTCCCTCACCTCCGGCGCCTTCGCCAGCACCGCGTCCTCCTCCTCGTCATCATCGTCGTTCAGCAGCGGCTCAGGCTCAGGCTCGCGGTCGACGTCGGGCAGCAGCACGAGCTCCTTCTCCTCCACGAGCTCGAACGCGGGCAGTCGGTCGCCAAAGAAACCGCCGTCCCAGACGCAGTCACTGCCCAATGTCTTGGGCCCCAGTACGCCGCGCCAGCTTGCCACGCCGACGCCGAAGAGGGCGAGCTCGCCGAAGAAGCAGCAGCAGCAGCAACCGCTGCAGCCGCGCGCGCTGCTGATGTTGAGGCGCGATTTGGACTTTGTGCCGCTGAGTCCGAAGGTGGTGGCTCCTGGGGCGGGGAAGGCGAATGTGAATGCAAGGGGTGGGAAGCGCGCGGTGGTGGTGGGCGAGGACGGGGTGCCGCTTGGGCAGGCGCGGAGGATGGGGTCGGGGGGTAACAATGCGCGATTGGTTTCTACCAAGTCGGAGGAGGAGTGTGACGCGACTGGGATGGGGGAGAAGACGGAGAGTGAGGGTGAGGGCGAGTTAGAAGAAGAGGAGGAGAGGGATGGGCAGGGGAGAGAGCAGCGCACGACCGACGAGAAGAAGAAGCTTTTAGGAACGATGTTGGGGAACGTGGAGGCGCTGGTGGAGGGAGTGCGCAAGGCGGGCATTTGGGGGTTGGGGTAACGCCTGTATACGACTCGATCTGCTTATGTTGTATGCTGCGCTGCTGTCGTGTACATCCCTCTGTATGTACATGTGCATAACGAGAGAATGAGCGTCCTGCCCATTCATTTTCTTTTTATTTCCGTGAATCCGAGAACTTCACCCGGAAGGCACAAACGTGTCGTTATCAATCTGCTGTGCGATGCCTGTGTACCTCCAGCGCGAGATATACGCTGGCGTAGTGCCAGTTCCGTTGTTCGCCGTCGCATATGCGCCCACGAGCGCACCTGCCACGAAATTAATGATTTATCCAAAGCGGAATATTTAACGTGCCGGTAAAAGGGCCCGTGCCGCCGCTCACAATCGTTGCGGGCAATGAGCCAAGAACGATTTGGCCGTGCGCCGAGCTCGAGCTCGCCGAGAACGTGTAGTGCGTATCGTTATTGGCGCGGATCGTGAGCGTGATGGGGCTGCCGCGCCAGGACGTTGGGATGCTGCGAACGACGGGGGGAGGAGGCGCGCTGCCTTGATTGCCCCCGCCGTCGGTGCGGAGGCGCAGATGGGGGGTGGCGGAATCCGGCAGCAGGACGATGCCGAGATCGAGGTGCTGCATCTGCGTCAGGAAGACCGTCGCGCCGGCCTCCTCTTTCAGGGTGGTCGGCGCGAACGCGACGTCGATGCTGAATTCGAAGAGGGTGTCGGTTTGCAGGCGTGCGATTAGGGATATAGGGTCAATCCCGGAGGAAATGTCTGCCGAGGGCCGGATGCGCAGGGTGTTGGGGTGCCCGGCGGGGGACACGGTGAACGCGTCAGGATCGGGCCAGCGCCAGAAGAGCAGGTTCGATGGGAGAGCGCTGTGCGGGGCAAAGTCGAAGGCGTCGGGCGTGCCGTAGAGGGGCCCTGTTCCGCGGACGTCTTTCGCGAGCGGGAGGCCCCACGCGCTCTCACTGCCGCGGACGGGCGAGATAACGGGAAACTCGCCCTCAGACCACGTCGCGGGCGTCACGACCATCTCGCGGCCCATGGGGTAGTTTACCCACGCGGGCCCCGAGCGCGTAGCCAGCGCGGACACCCACCAGTTGCCCGCCGCGTCGTGGAAGAGGTCCGCGTGCCCTACCGTCTGGAAATACTCGTCGGTGTTTTTGTTCGTGAGGACGGGATTGCGCTCGAAGCCGATATATGTGCCGGTGAGGTTCCTCGAGCGCGCCATGGTGACCGTGTGGTTGACCTCCGTGCCTCCTTCTGCGATCAAGAGGTAGTACCAGCCGTCTTTCTTGTAGATGTGCGGGCCCTCGGGGTTGCGTTCGCCCGTGCCGTTCCAGAGCTGGGTGGCAGGACCGAGGGCTCCAGTCTCCAGGTCGATGGTGGAGATGATACTCTGGGCTGCCGTCATGTATGGGACGCCGTCGTCATCCCAGAAGAGGTCGGGGTCGATGTTAGGCGGTTGGAAGAGCACGGGGTCGCTCCACGCGGCGTCGTCGAATGGGTTCGTGGTCTTGAACAGCAATCCTGGAGGGAGAGGATTGCTCCCATCGGATACGAAAAACGTGATCGCATAAAAAGTGCCCTCGCGGAAGCGCAGCGTCACTGCGAATATGCCGTCGTTCTGGCCGGTGGTGTTGTAGTGCGGCCACTGGCTTTGCCGATTTAGAGCGTGGCTGGCGAGTCGCCAGTTGACCAGGTCTTTACTGGCATGAATTGGCATGCCGGGCGTGACGAGGAAGGTCGAGGTCGCGCAAAAGAAGGTATCGTCCCATTCAGGGACGAAAATGCAGCTGGGGTCGCTGTGCCATCCAGGGACCGTTGGGTTGAGGTGAGTTTTGTTCCGCGCGAGAGCAGCGGCGGGCAGAGTAGTCAAGATGATGCAGACAAGGTGGAAGAATAGAGGAAACATCTCGAGCGCGTCCCGAGGCCGTTCCACCAAGTACCTACCCGGGAGAATTTCGGAGAATCGCCAGCGTCGAAGGAAGCAAGGTGAGAGCGGGCCGTCAGTTAGGTTCGTTAACCAAGCCGTTCACATGGGCATTATTCAAAGGCCCTGGTTCTTTTCGCTCGAGAGCAGACCATTTCGCATGCGAACACATCGATGGACTGAAAAGGCAGCGCGACCGTTACGAACAGCATGTCGCAAACTTTGAAAGCCCGCCTCAACTGGCAAGGAAGGTCGAGTTTCAGCAATCGAATTTCCAACCGGAGCTGTCGAGCGCTCTTACGCAGGGAACCGTCCTCGAGCGGGCTGTGAAAATATATGATTGTTTATTGTTCTCTTACTGCGTTTTCGACTTGTCATCCACCCTCCCAATTTTATCGACCGGCGGCGCGCCCCAGATGAGCGTCTTTCGTGTCGGATCCAACAGCCACGGGAATCGACCATCCAGCAAAGTCACCAGCACCCCGCGGCGCTGCGGCGTTTCCCCCGTGGCTGGCGGTGGTATTTGAATATTCCGCGCCCGTTCATTGAGTTTCGGGGTATTCGCATGGGACGCCGCGGCCACCATCGCCCGCTTCTCATCCTCCACCGACAATGCCCCTCGTCGCGCCTCAGATATAGCGCGGTCTCTCGCGTCGTCGTCCATATCATCATAAACCTCCTGCTTCACCGCGGCCATGGAGTACCAGAAGACGCCGACCACGAAGGCTAGAACGGTACCGCCCACCAGCGCGTTTTTGGTGCGGTATTGGCGTCGGGCGCGGAGGAGGCCGGTGGACATGCGCTGAGGGTCAAAATAATTATTAGAAATCGAGGAAAATTGTAATAAATTGGGGACGGACGCCGTTTTTCCAATATGAGGCCTTGGCCTCGTCGCGGTTCACATATCTGTCTGTTTCTGGCTGCCACCAGGCGCGGGTAGGGAGAGATGGTCGCATTCGAGGAAAGTCGGAGCCAAGGGCTAATGGGATCTGAAGGACACAAGGACAAGCAACGCGTCTTGAACCGCGACCTTGATGTTTTCTTCGCCTCAAACGCACCTGGGGCCGTGCAATTTCAAGCCTCTACTTCGTGGATGGCCCAACTATATTTCTGGTGGCTGACTGGCCATAAATACCAACCAATCATGGAGGAAACTACTGGTGTCAGCCACCGTCAGCCACTATAAGAGGCTATAAGACATCGCCATCCCCCATTTCCCTCTCTCACCCGTACCACCATGTCCACCAGCAAAACATCCTCCTCGCCCTCCATCGTCCTCGTCCTCTGCTTCTTCTCGTTTCTCTTGGGTCAGACGTTCAATGCGTTCTGTACGCGAATCTCCTCCCCTGGGGTCCAGATTGTCGAGAAGATCGTCGTCGTCAATGTCGAGTACTCCTTCAAGACGCTTGTGGCTGTAGTTCTTGCGGCCATTGTCGCCAACAACGCCCTCCTCGTCCTCGCGTATCGTTATTCGACCAGGGGGCGCAAGACCGCTCAACGTCGTCACACGGCCAGCATCGTCGACAGACCCGATATATCTCGCCACGGAACCCTGCTCCTCCTTCCCACAGCGGTTGTGATCTCTGCATTCAGCCGCATACCAGTCCCCCGCCCATTCTGGACCTTCAAAACACTTTACCGGCCGCTATTCGGGACTTATCCAAGGACGACGCTTCCCCTGCTCGACGACCCCAACCCCACTGCGCTCCCCCTCGTCCTTGCTACCAAGTATACGCGTCCAGGCGGCCTCCACATCCCCGACGGCCTACCCACCTTCACCCGTGTGTTCCGCAACCTGGCGGTCAAAGGCTTTAGATTCGAAGGGCGAGTCTTCCGCGGTCGCATCAGGTTTCCAATCATTATCGAGAAGGTCGAAGAGTGCAAGCCCGTACAGGAGGAGGAGGGGCATCAAGAGGACAAAGTCGGACGACGCCCATCGCGCGCCAGCTTCCTGCAGCATCTCGCCGCCGCTGCGCTTTTGCGAAAATGCCAATTTCAGGTCAATGAGGAGGCCTGTTACGCGACTGTTGAGGAGATCGAGGAGGAGTGTGATGATAAGAGATTGCACGAGGAGGAGCGGGTCGAGCCTGCGGACGAAGACAAGGACCTCGAGGACGACCACCTCCAGCTCGACGAGAATAACAAGGACGACGAGCAAGTCATCGAGGAGCAGAGCGGAGAGATCGAGAGCGACCGCGACGTCAAAGCCAAGCAGCAGTACAAGATCGAGGACGCGGAGGAGGACGTCAAGAATGACCAAGACGTTGTGGTCGGCAAGTCCATGGACGGGGTCGCTGCCACGGACGCCACGTATGTGGACGCGATGGCAAGCTCGACAAAGGAAACGGTCGACGACGACGAGGTGGAGAGGGTGCAGGAGGATGAGCGGGTCGGGCCTGCCGAAGAACACAAGGTCCTCGAGGACGAGCACCTCAAGCTCGACGAGAATGACAAGGACGACGAGCAAGTCATCAAGGAGAAGAACGAAGAGCTCAAGAACGAGCGGGAGATCGCGGATGCGGACGAGGGCGTCAAGAACGATCAGCACGTCAAGGTCGACAGATACATGGACAGGGTCATTGCCACGGACGCCACATATGTGGACGCGATGGCAAGCTCGGCAGAGGAAGAGATCGACGAGGATGAGGAGGAGACGTTCTTTGATGCTGTTTCCGGACTGGAGGGGGAGGAGGAGATGAAGACACCCGGCGAGAAGGACCAGACGCACAAGGCGACGAGGAGCTGGTCTCCAATCGACGACGACCTACCCTCGTACGAGGAATTCGCTATGGGCGTCCCCTCCGATATCCTGTTTGTAAAGAAGAGCGTGGACTTGATTCACGGTATGTCATCTCCCTTTCTCTTTCCCTCCTTTCGCTTACCCTCCACCCAGATGTCTGCAGACCGCCGCTGCTGTCGCTGCTCAGTGCGCGACTCAATCCCAAGGTTTCTGAATGCGGCGCCAACGCACGCCCCTCACATATATCGCTCTTGAATCGACTGGGGCCGCGAATAGGCGCATGAATGTAGTGCGATGATTGGTAGCATACTTGTATCGGGACTGCGTGGACGCACGGAGTCTCATATCCGCACCTACCTTGTACTTGTATCATTCCCTCCTCTGTATCTCTCTTTCTGTATCTGCGTCGAGATTGACGAAATATTCCTGATTATTTTCGGACTCGGCCGATCACTCCGAACAAGTCATCTTTGCGTCTGTCCGTTATGTCCTTTTCCTCAGCGACCCTCGATGAACCGGCCACCGAGGAGGCCAGCGCTCGCTGTCCGGCCCTCGCTCTTCCCCCCGAAATCACGTCGGAAATCTTTCTCCATTGTCTTCCCCCAGTTCCGGAACTCGGCAGCTACCCCAAAGACGCTCCTCGGTCATCCCGAGCCCCCCTGCTCCTGCTACGGGTGTGCAGGGCCTGGAGGGACATCGCCATGTCTACACCCCACCTGTGGGCTCATTTGCACCTGGACCTCGGAGGGGATATGTCGGATTCTGGGGTGGGAACCGTCATTAACGACTGGTTCGGCCGTGCTCGTTCCTGTCCGTTGTCGTTCAGTGTACGGGGCTGGGCGGGCATGCATGGGCAGGAAGCAGTCGACCTCGGTGTCGCTCTTCATCGCTATGCTCCGCAGCTGGAAAGTCTCTCCCTCCATTTTCTACGAGCGCACTTCCCCCGAATGATCGAGCTCGCGGCCAAGAGTTGGGCTCTCCCGATACTCGGAAACCTGGCCATCTCCATTCCCTTGATGTACAATGGCATAGACCTGCGAATGTTTACCGATGCCCCTCGACTGCGCCAGGTCTCGTTGACCAACTATGCGGCTCCGAGCATGTTCCTGCTGCCGTACGATAGGCTCTCCAAATTTACGTGCTATCGTCTCACCCAGGACGAATGTCTGACCTTGGTCCGTGTGGCCCCACATCTACAAGAACTCACCTGCTCCGTCGTCTTGGACTATGACGATACCAGTGTCTTTCACCACACTGAAACCGTTACTCACCATCACCTACGCACTCTGCGCCTCGTCGCCAATAGCGGAATCAAATTCCTTGGCCTCCTTTGCCTTCCCGTTCTTGAGACGCTCCACCTCTCGTGCGATATCATCAGTATCCCGGAAGAAGTCAACTTCCTCGCCTTCCTCTCGCACTCGTCCGCCTCATTACGACGCTTTTCGACCGGGACACAGATCACGCTGCTTTCCCTCACCTGGTTCTCCACCGCCATGCCCAATCTCACGGACCTTGAACTCAGTGCTCCGCAACGGAGCTTTGTGCGCGACTTCTTCGCAAGACTGGACCGCGTTAAACATCGCGACTTCCTCCCCCACCTGCGGTCCCTCTCCTTCGTCGAAGCCTCCTTTGGTGTCAATCCAGCTGCGATAAGTGCCCTCTCGTCGAGGTGCGCTTCGGGCGAAGATGGGGAGGCGGCGCTGGAATCATTCCGGCTGATTTGGCCTCGCGCCACGCACGTCGATCCGCTGCCTGAAAAGACAGTTGCTGCGTTGGCGGAGCTGGTCGAGCAGGGAATGTCGATTCATGTTGGTCCTCCATTTGAGGGCGACTCTCGATGATGTTTTCCCTCCGCCGCATTGTTTTTCACAACAGTAATTGCCTTCCTTGCGATTTTATTTTCTTGTAATCCATTTTGTTCACCCGAGAATCAGTTCGATCAGCTCGCCACAGGAAACACAATTCCGATGAGTTTTCTCTCAGTATGCTTCCCATCCGTTGTCCTCGTTAAATGCCGTTCCGTCGTAGTATTCGTTCGGTGACTTCCGTCCACGTTGTTGACATGAGAGCAAAGCGGTTCCTATCTTCGTCAGTGTTGATTAGCTCTCAATCGGATGTGGACATCTCGACCATGCTCGCAACACGTTTACGGGCGTCTCGCTGCCTCTCTTCTAGACACCCCCCATCCCATGGACGACGAACTCGAATATTCTGCCGAGGTGGCGAACACGAACCGGATGGAATCCGATCCGCCGTTGGAGAATCCCTCTGGCGGCGCAGTCACGGTGATCAACGACGAACGGTCCGCTTTTCATCACATTATTCCAACATGATTCCCTTCCAAATTATTGATATTGAGTCCAGACTGCAAGGCTCCTCCGGGGTCGTGTTGACCTCCGACTCCGAGCCAGGGGCCAAGTATAACCTTACAAGTCTCTCCCCACCGCAACGAAGTTCAAAATTATTTCAGCTTCTTGTCTGGCGCGACGAATCTCACCATCGCCGACGGTACTTTCTACAACGCACAGAACGCGACCGTCACGAATGTCGCCTCGCAAAACGTTCATAATCACACAATCCACCAGACAATCAATGTTGTTCGTCCTCCTGTGCAATGGTCTTCGTATCCTCGCGAGTTCGATGTAGTACGTGATCTCCGAGCTTTCAACTCGTCGAATGCCGCCGATAATTCCCCGCCAGGAGGAACGTAGAGGACCCGCACGACAGTCCGACTCTGAGAGCAATGTATGCGCTTGCTTTCCGTTGCAAGGCTCACTGATCTGATGTTGAACAAGAATCGGAATCCGTCCCGAAGCGAAGGGGATTCTACCCGCCCTACTCAGGTCCGTCGAACCTGAGTCTGCCTCTTCTTTTCAACCCCCCCGCTCATTTTCAACAGCGCCCTCAAGGTCCGCCATCACATTCCGAATCCGTTGAGTCTTGCCTTCATTTTAAACGCTCCGTTTTCTCACTGTATATAGCCTCCAAGTCGTAATCCGGTTCCCGAGGTAAACGCTGTCCCGTCGCCCCAGGAATTTAATAATTAATCAAGATTCACTCCCATAGAACCAACGGTCTCAAAATGTGAGCTCGTAGAAGGCTTTAACATAATAATAGGCAATTGAGTGTTGCACTTCTTCAGCCCAGCGACCGTCGCAGGAAGCGCGCGCAGCCGCAGACTGAGAGTAACGTGCGTTCTGTTGACTCAATTTACCACCGCTGACGTGCAATCAGCCGACTCCTCCACCTGAGCGCCGTACTAATAGTGCAACTGTATGCTTGCCTTTTTAAACTCTGCCTTTTTTCTGCTACTGCTAAATCCAATGACTAGCCGACCCCGACTGGCCTGCCCGTAGGTTCAGCTCAAAGTCGTCACATGCATTGACGATACCACATTCCTAGTCTCCACCCCCCTCCCCGACCACGGGCAGGAAAGCGTTTCCGTTTCGATGCTCGCATATTGATTTATATGTCCGGTTGATGCTGAAGGATAATCCTGGCTACGGATATCCCATGTGGTGTCCCGGCCCCAACCTGGACCAAAGACTTCCAGAGCAGCATCGCGCGAACGGAATATCGATAGGAGATGTCGGCCTCATCACTCCAGATGGCTTGTTCGATTTCATTTTCAACATTTTTGTCCCTGGCGAGCACCCGCTCAATGGCGGAGGAAGGAACGTCCCCGACGGCTTCATACCCTGCCATTGGAGCGGGGACATCGCGAAAATCGAATTGTCATCGGGTTCAACAATATCCACCAACTCCGTCGCCGTTGAGGTCGTCCCTCAGCCCATGTACGTCTGCGGTCGCACATCACTACCCGCTTCAGAAGCTAAATACCTCAAGGCGGCATCCATCGCCCTTCAAGTTCACAATGAACTCTTCTCCCGGCGCCATTTGCGCTTTACCGTCCGGGGCATATACCTGTACGATGATGGATCTAGGCGAGGTGGACACCTACGTCAAGGCCCATGCGATGGACTGGTATAGGTACCTCAGTCAAGTGAAGCGCAGAATACTCCACAACGGCGGGCTCTACGTCGTCACTGGTACGACTAAAACCGATTCTTGGGGTCTTTTTGCGGTGGATGATGTCCCGTTGGCCGACGGAACCAATCTCAGATTTGAACCGGCTTTCCAGGACTCGAGGCGACGACCGAGATACCAATGGACTGGTCGTCGTGTTGGCACGGCAAAAGCGAGGAGCTTCGAAGATCCGTTCCCAGCCAACGCGAATCAAGCGGTTTTTATAACTGGCTTCAAGATATCCCTCGGCCGCCAATTCTATCTCTTGGGACCCCCGAAAGGTGCAACTCTCTCCCCGATTCATGGTCCCAGCAGTAGTAGTAAAACTGCCACCCCATGGATCCCCTTTTCGTTTTCCGGTCGGGGCAGAGTTCGGGACTCCGACCAAACACCCGACCTCAGCTCTGGAAGCAACAGTCCATTTGCAGATACTCGCCAGCAACCGAGTGGACAATCAGAGTATTCCCGGAATCAAGCTGCACACACGTCTGAGGTAATAATTTTTTAAACCGCCGATACCTAGAATCAGGTCATCTTACACAACTTTAGGAAGCGCCAAACATCGACACGCCCGGGGAGGTGACTCCCAATCAACGTCTGCCATTTTCCTTCCTGACAACCCATATTATGGAGATTTTTCATCCGGCCGATGGAATCCATGACTATCTTCGTGCAAAGGTGTCGAATTCCCATCGCATTTGAGCTCCCTTGTGGTTCTAATTGCAGTGTATCTTAGTTCCCAGCAGCGAATATTCTGATTACTCACGATTCCCACTGGATGTCCGCCTCTGAATCTGTGCGCTTTCCTTTCTCCAGCCATCCTCGCGTCTCAATTATTACCAGCGCGATGATAATTCCGTCAATGCTGGAGAATTGCGCGACCAGATCCTTCTCAAGTATGAAGCAATTATGGGTACTGACGGTCTGTTTTTTTCAACCCTAATACACTGAGGACGCCAACCTTATGAGAAACTCAATATTCAGGTACCGCCGGGTTGCAACCTGTGAAATTTGGTGGCAGACTGGGCGTCGAACTCCACAACCAAGAGCAGAGTGATAGAAATATTCCGCCTCTCAAAAGGTGAGCCATTTGTATCCGAGCCGATAATGCCTCAGGCCATAAATTCAATGCTTGACCAAAGGAACGCTCCTGAATCTGCTTACCGGACACCACCGCCGAGCAGGAAAACAACCCGTGATAAGTTGTTTAGATAGTTTAGCTTCCCTCCGCTGCGTATGAATGTGGCTTTGGCTTTGCTACACCCGATTGATTTAATCACTGCCCATGAAGACCTCGGAATATTTTTGTGACTCATTGTAGACGCTACGGTGAAGCACATTACAAACGCCTCATTTATTGAATTTGAACATCGAAATATTCTCCAAGCAAGAGACGGGAAAGAAATCGGCTACACATTTCACCTCACATTATGGCGCAGATCCCTCCAACTGAGGTCGTCGCTCTGCTGGACCGAGGACGAGAGACTGAACTTGGACTGAACATGGCATTGAGTTGCCGCTTTCGGCCGCTTACCCCCGCATCAACAAACACCGTGACGGCCGCTCACGGCCGCCGGGACACGTGTAAGTCGCGTGTTGAATTCGTCCTGAACCTCCACCTGTACGATGTCCCAACTCTCAGGGATTACTTGTTTTCACGAAAGCCAAGGGACGCAACCAGGTCAGTCGTTTCATTTCACATTCTTCTACCCAACGAGCTCCAGTTTGCACAGATGGTCCGTTAAATTTTCACTCGCGCGTTAGTCCGTTTACAGGCCTAGGTACTACGGCAAGTTCTAACTGTACCAGACACCGCTCTACCCTCAACCTGAACATCTCCTCCATTCAAATGAGGCCCTGTATGTCCACTTGATGCTCAACCAACATCGCGGATATCCGTTATTCCGCCCCTTCTTGAGTACTACGCTGCCACTTCCGTACCTCAGCCGTGGAGTTTCCGTCGGTGACGTGGGGTTCATCACGGAAAATGGCCTGTTCGACTTCTTGTTCAACATCTATCTTCCTGCCGACCATGCGATTAACCGTGAAGGTGTGCCCGCCGATTTCACTCCCTTCACGGAGCCCAGTGAGGAGGAGATCTTGCGCCACGAGCACCCATCCCCCAGCCAACTGATGAACGGCTTTCAGAAAATAAGCACATCTACTACGTGAGGATTTCAAACTACTCCAAGTGTCGTTGCTTATTCACGCTCTCAGGGAATTCTCTGAAGCACTGTCATTTCGTTCCACATCCAATTTTGGCGCCGTTTGTGGACTTCCAGACGGCTCGGCAGTCGAGAAACTAAATGATCTGGACAAAATCCGACAACACGCCATCGCATGCGCCGAAAGCTGGTACCATTATGCCATCGTTGCTCGGGGTCGCACAACGGCTTTTAATGGTTCGTTATATCTCATCACCGGCACAGAGAAAACAGATTGCTGGGGAATTGCGACCACCAGGCAAATATACGAGGGTGGCTCTTGTCTGCACCTCATGCCCGGCGGCACCGACCCCCACCAAACACATCCGTGGCACTGGGATTACAGCCCCTCTTCAACCAAAGGGTTTACCAGCCGACCTGACGTCGTGAGGGGCTGTAAAAACCAGACAGTTTTCCTCCATGGCTTCAAAATGGGGCTTGGATCGCGGGCGTGGACGAGGGCGTTGGGACGCTACCGCGAGATAGTCGAAGATCGCGATCCGCGAACCTCCTGGGTTGCCCGTGTCATGTCGTGGCTACCAAAACCGCTCGTCTCGCTCCTCTGGCGGTGGCCATCTTGGTTCGCGAAGGCCTATTTCGCGACTTTCTCTCGGCTAGTAAGACATCTTAGTCCCACTTCGCATATGGACCCATTTGACGTGGTTCACAGTTCTTCCATCCATCAATAATACTCAACGACTATCTCCTCGGCCGCGTACACGGATTATCTAGTCGACCTTCCCTTGCGCTGACGAAAATTCTAGGTTCCAGACGCCAACTCCGTCGTCATTCACGACGACGATTGGGCTGCACTCATTCGCGAGGTACGTACTCTTCCCTTCCACCTCCGGAATCGAGGCCAATTGAAGTCCTCGAGTAGGACGAAACTGAATTACCCGACGCGGCGGAAATGATTCGACGAGCGCAAACGAAGTTCAAAATTGTGAAGGAGAAGGGTCAGCCCATTTCATTGTTTCTTCGACTCGACTGACGTGAAGTCCAGGCGGAGTGTATCTTGCTCCACGTTGATGTCCGTAAAATTCAACATCCGAGTCCAGGACTATTTCCCGTCCTTACGATCTGTATCTTAACTGCTTTCGTCCATAGCCATGAAACCTCGTGTTGAACGTCTTCGACTGAACTTCGCCCCTGACGCGCGGTCAACCCGTGCATCTCGGAGTGGGCTGCCAGGTTCCTCGCCTCGTCGAAGGGGCTTTTACGAACCCTGATTCCCGCATTTCTTATCGTCGGTCTGTGAAGGGCGCAAGAAGACGATGATATCATTCAATTTGAACTGCTTCCAATAGCGGGCTTGGAACCTCGTTGTACGGTGGCCGAGTTTAAATACGCCCTAAATTCAACCTTGGTTCAAAGGCGGTTTAAATAGATTGACTACCATACCCGAATACATGCTAGCTCTTTACACTCCGGATTCGTTCTGGAAACCCCGTCGTTCTCAAGAAACTCGGGCTCGAAAGCATGGATTTGCGTGGATCACTACATTTTACCAAATACCAGATTGCCTCGCGGAAGGACTCTGAGCGGAGTTTAAAGGTTGAAGGCGTCGGGTGGTTGATAATCTTACTCGTTTGCCAGTCGTCAAAGAAGCTACGTCAAAGAAGCTACGGGCGGGGATTTCATCTCCGAAAATTGCGGATGCCAATGACGAGCAAACGCCACCCCCCGGATGGACGGTCTTCTTTGAGGGTCCAGTTGTGTGCCTTGCGAACAGAGCGTTCCACCAGCATGCTTGTGTTTCGGTTACTCAGCGGGGAGAAGATTGACAACAGTATTTCTGTGTTTTGTCTGTCTGTCTGCCTGTCTCTCGTCCAATCGTTCAAAGGGACACGCGCATCGCACCTGGGCATTTTTTTTTTTGCAGTTCAACACGTTCGAAAAGTATTGAACTTACGCTCTTCCCCACCCACGATGATCGTGATGTGCATCTCGTGAGCTGGGATAAATTCCGGTTCGAAATTTCGAGATTCCAACCGTGGGAAGAGTTGAAAGATCCCGCCATTTGATACGGTGAGCATAGCGAAGTACCTCATTGTAGGGCTATTGAGTTCACTCAAGTACTCGACTCAACTTGACTCAAATCCGGTCTAAATAATTCCACTGCCTTGGAGAAAACATTGTTTTAACCAGTAACTGTATCCCTTTCGACCCCTGCTTACGTTCCTAGCTATGCGCACATCTTCGAGGGTTCCCCGTGCGTCTCGGATCTCGGTACCAAGCTTGTTTCGAAGTAGCGGCGTTTAGTTCCGGCCCCCGTCGAAGGGGCTTTTTATGAAGCTGACTCCCGCAGTTCTGAACATCGTTCTGTAAAGGGAAGACGATGATCACTGAATTTGACTAGTGAGGGCTGGAAGCTCGTTATACGGCTTCTAGGTTCAAGTACGCGCTTAATTCAACTTGGTTCAAAATCAACTGCCGGCGTCCGCGAATACATTTTCTTAACCAATCCTACATACACCGCGAAAGTAAATACAAGTCCAAGTACAGGGAGAGCGACGCCATTAAACACGCGCCTGTGTATCGATTTAGCCTGGAAGCTCAGGCTAAAATACACAGGGAGCATACCCAACGAAACCGAACAGAGGGCCAATTAAGGTCAACGCTTTTATTCAGGGCAGGGGCTGAAAATTCAACTTCAGACGCCGCGCGACAAAGGATGAGCGGGAGAGTAACCTGGTTCGCGCGGTGTTGGGGTTGTAGAACGGGCAGGAGGTGCAGTGGGTGCCGCGCCAGCCGCAGTGGCAGCATTGGGGTCCGTCGCGGTAAGCGGGGCGCGGGGTGGCCGTGGTAGTGGAGTCGCTCGCCGCGCGGGGAGGGGTGGGTTGAGTAGTGGTGGTTGATGAGGTGCACATGATGAGCGAGAAAGTAGTGGGGGAGTGTGTGCAAGAGCGGTTGAACTTGAGGAGGGCGAGCGTTCAGTCCGCCTTTTATAAATTTTCTGGGCGGGATGTTTTGGGCGACGCGACGATCGTCACGCTTTAGGAACACGAGCAATTCCGCGAGGAAAGCACAGAAGGTTCAGGTTGGCTTCTCGCGCTAATTCGCTGGGGCACCGGTTTGGACGGATCGCGGGTGTGACGTTGAGATTGTGGCAGCGCTGAGTTTGTTTGTGGTTGAATTCGGGAAATAAATTGGGAGTAAGAGTATACTGGCAAAGCGGGGCCAGTGAATTGCAACGGACCTAGGGATGGTAACAAAGAGATATTCAGGCATAATTGAACCCTCGAAGAAGAACGTCGATCTTCAGTAGGCCTTCCTGCGGCATGGTACTGGTTCGTAAGGCGCGTCCGCAAGTTTCGGGGATGACAACCCCGTCCACGAGGCTTTGAACACTGAAGGAGCAAGATTACGCGCCCATCATCGAGATGGCGTTCGAGACCGCTCGTTGAGTCGTGTCGACCCTTTTTCTTGAGGAAGAGACCTTTCCGCTGGGGAACGACGCCAAGAAAGAACCCTTTCTTCACATCGGACTCCACTCTGAATTTTCAAGCCGCAGTACGTGGCTTCGAGTTCCAGATGATGCGCCAGAAAGCACCCTGCTTGCGCGTTGGCTAAATAGAAGTACTCACAGCCAGGCGCCGGGTAGTGGTTGTGGGTTAAGCTTTAGTGCCTGGTAATAGACTTTTCCCGCGAGCCTGGGGCTGAAAAAGTCCGACGGCGATCCCTAGATGATCCACGCAAGTACTGGATTTCTTGCACGTTAACGCGTCTTATGTACACCGACTATAACGGAGCTTCCAGCAAAGCAAATCCGCGAGAAGGGCAGGATTCACAGCCAGATAGCAGGCCCCAGGAGTGGGATAATCTCGAGGTGGAAGCCTGAAGCAAGGTGGTGACTCTCGGCGCAAGTTCGGCCGATGGTCTAGACCGCAGTCGGCCGGCTGAGTCAGACCATCAATCGCGTCCCCTTCGCCACCATGTCCATAACCATATCCACTGCAGCGCAGAGACCTCTCGATGGCATACAATCGACTGCCGATTCCAATTCCGGATCGCCCCGGATGGGTAGTGTTGTCTACCCAGTCCTCAGCCTTCCCCACGAAATCACTTCGGAAATTTTCCTCCATTGCCTCCCTCCCATTCCAGAACTCCGGAGCGATGCGGAAAGTGGGCACCTCTCAGTAGGAGATGCAGCTCGTCTTCGGATGTTCGTTCTACCTTACGAGGGACTGTCCCAGGTGACGTGTGACTTGCTCCCCGGAGACGAATTTCTGGACCTTATCCACGGCGCTCCATTCCTCCAAGAATTGACATGTTCAGTCAGCGGAAAGGAAAACATCATCGCCTACGGTTCCCTTTTTCCACGACCATCTCCGGACCCTGCGTCTCATCTACGACAGCTCAACCGACTTCACCCGATTTGTGTGCCTACCCGCCCTCGAAACCCTCCACCTTTCGCTGGATATACGAGATCTCCCGGCAAACCGCGATCTCCTTACCTTCCTCGCGCACTCGGCGGCCTCCTTACGGCGCTTCTCCACCGCAGCCCAAATTAAGACAGAAATCGAGCTGTGCAACCCCCAGCGGAGTTTCTTCCAGTACTTCATCGCCGCGTTGGACCGCTCCGAGCATACCAGTTTCCTTCCCCACCTACGATCCGTGTCGTTCACGGAGACGACCTTTGCCGTGAAGCAACCCTCAATACACGCGTTGTCGTCGAGACGCGATACCGTGGGCGACAAAGGGTCAGCGCTCCAGTCATTTCGGTTAATCTGCCCAGACGGCTCGATTCCTGGATCCCCCGAGCCAGACCAATCTATCGTTGCCTTGCGGGAGCTTGTCGAGCAGGGCATGTTGATTCACGTCGGCCCTGCGTGCAATAACTTGATTTAGTGGGCTCGCCGGAGCGAGACAGCGGTTGCTCGTTGATACATTTTTCATTCGTGTTTTTTTTTCCCAACTGGTAGATTGTCAAGCTCCCAGCAGCCAGGTTGCCACGAGGGAGAATCGACGGTGGACTTCCAGATGTTTCTACCCGCAACGTTATTAGAGTTCGTTTAAGAACGGAGGAACGAGGGGGCCAGCTAACTCACGAACGGGCAATTAAAGGGGGGCCTTCGGGAAGAGAAGGCGGCTTATGCATGTGAACAGCCAAGGGGACGCTTTGGAAGCCCGGTTGCACTTGCAACCAGCGCACACCTTCGCAGATAGCGGTTAAGATTGTAAATATGCTTCTGGTCTTCATAATGATATCATCTGAGTCCGTCGGTAAAGCGGACGCGCTGGAGAACCAAGTGGACTGGGATATAATGTACTAGTACAGGTCGTTTTCTAGCTAATCTACATTTATTTAGCGACGTGGTGGTATACACAAAACAGATGCGGCGGTTCAAAGCAAGACCTAGAGAAAGTCAGGCAGGTTAGCGTTGTGTGTCCGGGTCGATAAAAGGAAACTTACTCTATGCGGCAGGCGAAACAACTACAAGAATACGGAATCGTGGTACTTTTAGAGCGGGGATCTGAACATATTATTAGCGACCGTTCAGTGATAGGCGAGAATGAACAGACGACTAACCGTGCTCGGGACGCGCAGGTTACTGGGTTGTAGAACGGGCATGATGAGGAGTGGTTGCCCCGCCAGCCGCAATGACAGCATTGAGGTCCGTCTCGGTAGGTGGACGTCGGGATGGATGCGTCGCTCTCGCTCGTGGATTTTGTGGCACATCGGCGAGTGGTAGGTTGTTGGCGAGCGGTGATGGCAGAGGATGAGGATGCAGTGCACATGATGATGGTGAGAGCGATTGATATGGCGAGGAGTGCGCGAAGAAAAAGGGTAGACAGAAAAGTCAGTGCAATAAGCAACCTTTGCTTCCCGTCTTTTATAATGTCTCGTACCAGAAGGAACCAGACCTGCTTCGGCGTCCATGAGGGTCGTGCCAACGATTGGGTTGAAAGCCTAGGCCTGCTCCAGACGGATGACAGGAGGTGTTGCCTTCTACAGCTTCTCACTCTCGGTGTGCAGCTTACCGGGGCAAACGGATCTCGGATATGACGTTTGAGGTTGCCAGCACCGAGTGGAAGAAGCGAGATGCGAGATGGGCCACAGTATCGAATCGTAGCCGCGGGACGGAGAACACAAGTCTACGACAAGCGGTGAGAAATTTTTGAGATTGAATTCGACAGCTCAATCGACGAGGAAGTCGACAACATGGCCCAGCGCTCGTTGTAACAGAAAGACCGCAATTTCCGTTGATGCGACGGCCGTACATCCCTTACATGAGGCTTCGTCAAAGGCCACAATCCAGGCGCGTTCAGAGGACCAGTCTCAGATGATTATTGAGGAATAGGCCATTCCGTTAGGGTCCTGGAGTCGCGGTTACTGCGCACTTGCTTGTATTAGTTCCGATGGATATGGTACGATCGGGAAAACTCGGACAGACCATGCGCCTCGAGTGTGCTATAGCTGAAAATGTGGCGGAAGAAGGACTGCCAAGCTACAGCGGGGTTTCGGCGAAAGCTTCAGCAAGCCCGTCGGCCAGCAGAACCCCGATTATCTGCAATTTCGCGGCTTCAGCCGAACGTCCCACAGTGATTCACATTTCTGGATTTCTTGAGTACGTTGCTGTTCGGGGGATTCTGTCGGAGTTTTGAAGTCGGAGGCCATGAAGCACTGTGGAAGAAGATCCAGTCGCAGCGGTTCAAAAGGCAGGATGGTCAGCAAGGCACCAGAATTTGTTGTGAGGGTTGGAAGCAAGAGCGGCCATCAGCAGTTGCCGTTTCCGGTTCATCGCGGAGTTCGAAGCGGACATCAAATAAATCTGCTCCTTCTTCCAAACCAAATTGCAACAATTCTTCTAGGCGCCCTTTCGGTTGGAACCGCTGGTAAGTATAGAGGAAAGCCCACTCAATTTCTCGAGAAACGTTCTCTGAAGTGCGCCACGTCACTCGCCACGTAGTCTGGAACCATATAAAACCAAACGCAATCAATTCTGGGATACTCTCCGCACCCGAAATTGCCTCAGGGCCATGGAAAAAATCGTCCTGGACCGAAATGCGTTGCATCGGATGGTGTATCTCGGTTGCTTCTTTCTCTTCCTTAATATTCTCGCTCTGGTGGTCAAGCCATCGCCATACCGTCGCCTATTATTCCTCCCCATTCTCTTAATGTCACCCTACCTTCTCACTCTCGGCAGCGGATACCCAACTTTGGACTATTGCGTTGCAACCATCTGGTTCACGTACCTCTTCGCCGCGTCCGACTTCATCCTTCTCACAGAGGTTCAGCGTGAACTCCGCATCGTCAAGCCGCCCCAGCGCGCGGACCAGCCCATCGAACACGCCCCCCTCATGCAGAGAATATTGTGGGCCCTCAAGCTCTTCAGCAGCACGACCGGCGTCGGCTGGGAACATGAGCCCCGCTACCCGCCCCGTCCATCGCCCTTAATCCCCCGCCGGACCTTCGTCCGAGACCAACTGCTCCAGGCCCTCCTGATGGCCGCCACCTTCGAGAGCGTCAACTATTACTTCTCCACTCGCCATCCCTCCTTGTACGCCGGCGGCCCGAGCCTCACCTCGTCCGGCTGGCTGTGGCGCTATCAGGCGATCTGGGCGTGGTGCGTGCCGTTGGCCACAGCCTCTATATGCGGGCACTCCCTCAACGCCGCCTACTCCGTCGGCACCGGCGCATCGGGCCCAGAAGACTGGCCCCCCTTCATGGGCTCCCTCGCCCTCGCCTGGAGCGTACGCAACTTCTGGGGCCGCGTTTGGCACCAGAGCATGCGCCGGGTGCGTTGGTGGCGTTTGGAATCGTTTAGTTTGCGTTAACACCCTGTTTCACAGTTCCTGTCCGCACACGGCCGATTCGTCGCTCATAAAGTGCTCCGGCTGCAGCCGGGCACGAAGGCGTCTGCCTACACCCAGCTTTACGTCGCGTTCCTCGTCTCCGGCACCATGCACTACCTCCCCGAGTACATGGTGCTGCGCCACTGGGGCGGCGGCGCGCTGTGGTTCTTCCTCCTCCAGGCCGTGGCCATCACGCTCGAAGAATGCGTTATGGGTCTAGGGAGGGGACTCGGCATCACAGGTAATTGGAAGTGGAAGCTCGTAGGGTATTTCTGGGTGTGGTCCTGGTTCGCGTTCAGCCTCCCGATCTGGCAGGATCCACTCCTGCACGCCGGGGTATTTGAGGAGGTACGATATAGCATAATCGCGTCTAGAGAACGGTGGCGCGGAAGAAGCGTCGCGGCCTAATTGTTCTTTCCTGTATGCTCAATGCGGTCGCCCTTGCGTGACAGAGATACCCATCACTTAAATCTTCATCTGCATCAGGCACTGTGCGGTGGTACGCGGGGAGGAAGCAGGGCCCCTTCTCGCAACAAGGGGGACCAGTCCAAAATGACAACGAACGGTGACGTGAAGTACACCAGCGACAACGACGGATGATCATAGGCCGGACAAGGGCCATTGTGCGCATGGGGAGAGACGACTCAAGGTGGTCGGAAGCAGCGCTGGCATGTCACAGCACCGTCGCGAGAGAGCAAGGTTTCGACAAATCCATCGCATCGAATGAGGACCCTGGCCTAGTAAGCACTACATCAACGCAAACGGTGCTTGCCGATCCACCAGCCGCGGGAACGCATTCGCCGACGCGAGCACGACCATTTGCTTCTCGTGGCTGATATACCCGCGCATGAAGCCCTTGTACACCATATTCGCGACGAGGCACTCGGCCTCCTCGATGCTGACCGCGATCCCCGATATCGTGAGAGCACTGTGGAACATCGCCAGCGGGATGCGCGTGCCCTTGGCCGAGGCGACCCATCTGCGAGCAGGTGTCAGCGTATGAATGAAGAGTAGGAGAGGGGCGCGACGTACACGCGCCGGAAGAGCCCGCGCAGGCAGAGTTCGCGCGCCTTCTCGAGCGTGAGGAGGAGGTTGAGCTCGATGAGGCGCAGCGCGCGCGCGTCGAGCGCCCGGTCGAAGCCGGCGATGTCGCCCCCGCGGATGGCGTCGACGAAGGGCACGAAGATCTCCGCGAGAATGGGGAAGCGGTGGAGCAGCTCCTGAGAGGGCAGGTGCCCGCGCAAGATGCGGAGGGGGATGAGGTAGGCGAGGATGCGCCTGTTGGTGCGGTGTCATCAGCCGTGCTATTCGAGGTGGGCGAGGAACGTACGCTTGGTTCTCGTGCGCCTCGATGTGACAGTGGTAGAACGCGAGGGTTAGCTCTTGCTCCGCCTGTTGGAGGGTTAGGTTAGGCGGGAAACAAAACAGCGTGACATGCCTTGGCGTACTCCTCGTTTAGGAAACTCAGCATGCCCAGGTAGTATCGGTAGGTGACCTTGCAAGGCATTAGCGGGGGATGACAAAAGTTGGGGAGGCCTGCATACCTGGTGCGATCGCGGGTAGAGTTCTAGAGCAGGAATATCGGCGTTATTATCCAGGACTTTGATAATGTTTTTCGTCAAGGATATTCGTTTGACCTGGCTGTCGGTGAATACTTGGCAGACGAAGGAGAGGGGCGCACTTTGAAGTAGCATTTCATGGCAAGACCGACGACGTAGTACAAGCCCCACTTCCGCGATTCCTCTGGTGGCGAGTTTCTGTAATCCGTCATGCATTGGGCCAGTGAAGCGTCGGATATCACACCTGTCGGTCATGCAGTTTGAAAACGCCTTGGCAACAATTCGGGCAGCGTCCACCATGCATTCACTTTGTTCGCTGTGCACTTTTGCATGCCAGTCGGCCTTCAGAGCGGTCAGAATGTCGTCGAAGAGGTGAAAGGAGCGAGTACGTCGTGGGCCAGATCTCGCAGGTCCCGCAGAATAGAGAAAAGCGCGGGGAGTGTCCACCCTCTATTCTCAATGAAAAATCGAAAGAACAAGCTAGTACAGCCGTCGTAAATACAATGGTCAAAGCCGGCATTCACGACGTACGAAACAAGTTGGGACTGCTCCTTGAAGGCCTCCCCGGGGCGCAGGCGTGCGATATGGGTGCATATTAGAACATACTGGATCGCAATTTCATCCCAGGGACTCATTATGCTTCCCTTGAAGTGTGCAAGCGTGGCAGGCTGAAAACACGTCAAATGCGGGGTCTTCAAGCAAGTATCGCGCCCACCGTGGGCGAACGGAAACCCTTGACGAGCTGCTTTCCATGAGGGCTCGTTGGTCGCAGGAGATACGCTAGATTTGGGCCATTTTCAGCATTGAGAGCATCGTTGATCTGGGTCAAGAAGGTCGTAAAGTCCATAGGCATTGCGGTGTCGATTTGAAGCCCTTGAGGCCCAGGAGCGTTACAAGTACAGCGCAGAAGGTTCTGAGACAGAAAGTCACGAGAAGACGCGAAAAGAGACCTTGGACGGTGGGCACCGTGATGGGGAGTGGGAGCCGATGTGTGGTCCTGTGTCGTCGCAGTGCCGCCGCTTATTCAAGCGCGCCTTGGCTCTTCCGCTCACTTCCGAGTCCAACACAGTAAGCCAGTACGTGAGCCTGCTGGCCAGTATAAAGGTCCAAAAGCATGCAACATTTGTCTCAGAAACTTCACTTGCCATGGCCCTTCAACCCAGTCTCCGTCCTCTCATTGTTGCCGGAACTTTCGATGCACCCCACACTCTCGATATTTTCCGTAGGTGTATGGATTCAATGGACAGGTCAGGCCATTGACCCCGTCTAGTCGACTATGTGTGCCCTTTCAGTGCGAAAATTTCCCTCGCGATAGACAGTGTTCTTGTCCCGCTTCTCGGCCCCAACGGAAAGTACCACGGGAAGGTCAAGGTTGTCTTCAGACCCCAGGTCCAACCCTGGCACGCCGCCTCCACGCTCGTTCATGAAGCCGGTCTCGCGGTTCGCCCTTCACTGTCTCGCCCGAATAATCGAGCTAATCACACGTTCTAGGTTGCCCGCGTTTCCCCCGAGTCCTTCTGGCCCTTCTCTCTCGCTTTGTTCAAGCGCCAGGGCGAGTACTTCGATATCCCGACTTCCACTCTCACCCCCCTCCAAATCCGCGAGAAGCTCGCAGCCCTCGCGGCAGAAGTCGTCCCCGCGAGCGCGGCCGGGAATTTCGCGGGCCTGCTCGAGTTAAAGAGCAGCCCGAACGGAGGGAACGCGGTCACTGACGACCTCAAGTATACTAGTACGTGTTAGTCCTCCGTTTGGACCTATCGATCCTCACGGCTACACGATAACAGTCAAATTCTCGCGCCAGAACGGAATTCACGTTTCGCCAACGGTGCTTTGGGACGGCCTTGTTGCGAACGAGATCTCCAGCTCTTGGGGCGAGAAGGAGTGGACCGAATTCCTTGCGGCAAAGGTTGCTGTGTAATCGAACCAGTGATTTGACTGTTTTCACTTCGTTGTACCCTAGGTCTGGAGCTATGCAGTCTTGAATCACATATATCTCTTTCCCTAAGGTGTGGAAACTTCTCACCTTCTCTGCCTGGCTTTTCCGCACCGAGAACACCCATCTTCTGATCAGTATGAATATGTCTGCAGCCTCTCAAAGTCCGCCATCTCCGCTTTCTGCCGTAGCGATCCGGACTTGCCACTTTTCTTCTCATCTGGTAGATGTTCTCTATGGAGCACTACAAACGGAAGGGTGAGTGGCTAACTACTTATTCACTCAGGTGAGATTCACTTTGCTCTCCAAAGACTGAAATCAGTAATGGAATCAAGTACAAAAACTGCTTTATTGATAAAGGAATCAACTCTCCAATCAAAGTGTGTGCTGTTGTCTCCTGAACTCATCGAGTGAGATGCCCGTGTTAATACCCATTGCTACATCCTTCATCCGGCTGATAGCCTTTTCCCAGCACCACACTATTCCTTCATGGAATGTAGGGATCATGTGGAAATCAGCCTGCTCCTTCAACTTGTGCCTCTGCCAGAAGCCCTCGAGTTGACCATCCTCAAACTTGTTCAAAGACCGAGCCATACTTTCTGCCAGATGCTTCCGCCACTGTTCAATTAAATCAAGAGGTGGGTTGGGTAGTGTCTTTCAAATTATGAATATCAGGATTGCATTCAAAATTGAGGGCAGACCTTCAACCACTCTATAACACTATGGAATTCTGTTGGCTGAAGGGAACAACTGTGGTGTGCGGACCACGCATCATAAATTGCATCCCATGGAGGATTGAATGCACAAAGGTCTTGCAGCAGTTCCATGCTCCAGGGCGGTGAATGTCTGATGAGTTGTCCCCACGCTGGCAGTACACCACTTATATGCCTGAGTGGACAATATACAGGTGCAAAGGATTGAAGCAGTCAAGCACTCACCAGAACGTCAGGTCCAAAAAACCAGCATCAATTTGGTGAATGATGTGAAGGAATCTCCGAGCCACTTCTCTAGATACAATAGGTGTAGAGTAAAATTTGTCGCATGCTAGGGGTAGAACCATAAGGAGGCTGCATATCTTCTGAGGGTCCTCTCCAGTGATTGAGCGTAAAGAACAGATTGCAGTGACTAATTCATCCCAGGTAAAACCCCAGAGTACTCGGAGTTGGTCCAGTTCCATAGAGCTAGCCATGTATATTGGCTGGAAACCAAGTACCCGTCTTGCCTGAAAGAATTTAACAAGAGTGGGTGAGTCCATTAAAACCTGCTCTAAACTGCTAACAGAAACCTGCAGTGCAGGCTTCATCCGGCGCTGGGTTTCCTGAATGACCTGAAAGCTAGGCAGAAGCGGGTCAGGTTGTTCCACTGAGATGCTTCCGGTTTCTCTTTCTTGGGAGTCCAACTGCTCCAACTCTTGATAAAGTAGTTGATTCATGCGTTCGAATAGCAAGATGAAGCGATAGTCCTCCCATTTCTGTATCAGCTCTTGTTCTGGAGAGGGTTCAATTTTCTCAATTATATAAGTATCCAGAGTAGTGGACAGCATGTAGAACAAATTCACCTTCAACCAATCCAAAAAAATATTGATCCACTTCCTGCCAGTTGGGTCATCATCATTGGACCATTGTTCATCCTGCCAATCACCCCAGCAAAGCCAATCTGGGTTGAAAAGTCGGGCAAGAGGTAACAGTTCACTGGCATCAGAAGGGGGGATTGAGGTGATGCACTTGTAGTATGGTATTCCCTGGATGTACCTACATGGTGAGATATCAGGTGCTGTATGCTGGGGACAACAGATGTGACTGACCTTGAAACAGGGTCACGGGTGCGGTACTTTTCTTCCGACATGGTGTGGAGGACCAAGATGGCCACTTTTTTCTTTGTTTGTAGACTAATAAAATCTGATGAATGCTGGGGATCTTCTAAGAAATCAATAAATGTTCCATGATATGTGTGAACCGAATGGTGTGTCCCTGGATAGTGTGGGTCCTTAGTTATGCGGATGAGCGACCACAGGCCTCGGAGCAGCAGTCGCCCATCACCTGCCTCCAGTTTCAGAAGTTTTTCCATGTTCTCCAGTGATAAATTGAATTGAGTCAGAACACAAAGGATGTTGCCAAGTTTTGCCCGATTTTGGACTGGCACTGCAGAAAGGATTTGGGTGTAGAGCTCATAAAGATTTGTCATAGGTGAATTGGAGCAATCAGTTGAATCCGGAAGATGTTCAACAACCAATAGTCGCCCCTTCGGGCGAAAGTATCTATCATCGATAAATTTGATGATGGTGGAGGCATAAATGAAATATCCGCTGGACTTGGCCACCAATTGTTGTAAAGTCTCCGATGATGGCCATGGGGTTGGGATATTTCCCATGGTTTCCCAATGCTCACGATGGATACGGGAAAATTCATCTCGAAAGTATGTGGCAATGTCGTCGAATGACTGTTCAACATTGAAACAGCTATATAATCCTCGAAAGGAAGGGCTCTCGATTGTTTCACGAATATGTGATTCGGGTCTGCTGGCAACCAGAATTTTGACAGGAAGGTTATGGTCTCGTGCAGCATCTCCGACCAAACACAAAAATTCAACCTGAGCAGAATGAGTGTCGCATTCATCCAGACCGTCAATGAGGAGTATTGGGGGGGCAGAGCCCTGAAGGCGTTGACATGGTTGCAGGATAAGTTTTCGTAGTTGAACCTCCATCTGCCTCCCGACAACAGATGGATCATCTTCTATGATCTGCGAGATTGCCGACTTTACACTTTGTGTGTGGAGTGCGAGCTGGTAGGCCAGCGTTGAAAACAATGCTTTGGCATTTCCCCGAGTAGCATGGCCACGTTTAAAGAAGAGGCTCCCTCCGAGCCGACCTGTGTCATGCAATCTCTGGCATAGTGTCTGCATGATAGCGGATTTCCCTGCCCCAGCAGGGCCATGAAGCCAGAGGACCGAGCTGTTTGGCTCAGTCGCTGTCGCTGTTGCCCAGCGGAATAGGTCATCAAGCATTTTCGTACGCGTTTCTGGATGACACCGAGGTTGCGGGAAGCTGTCTGCTGAATCGTGGAGCGCCTCCAATGCGACGGCGCGGTGTAGGATATGTATTCCTGCTTCACCGTAGCGGTGGTTGACAGTTCCAGCAGTAATGTATGTTCCCGAGTGAATGGAGTGCCCACGATCCATGGGCGTGCGGGTGTCTGGACTATGGTTCTGTGGAAACGAGCCCGCCAAAGGAACCCCCAAAGCTGGAATGACATGGGGTTCGGATTCGGACTGTAACAAGTGCCCGGGCCCTTCTCCAATCGACATTTCTACTTGGGTATGAACGATGGCGCATTATTATTTGCAAAAGTAACGCACCATTATTATCGTGTTGTTTCCCGGATCGCCTGCTAGGCCGCTCGCCCGAGTCATCCGCGTCCTGCAGCATCGAATATCCGCCTGGATGCAACGGAGGCCGCTCCGCTCCACGGTTGATCGTCAGATGGCTGTTGACCTGGATATTCAGATCCCCAGCCACATCGTAGAAATTTCCTCCGTGAAACTGGTAAGCAGAGCCGTTGCTGAACATCACCAACTGAGGTTATCGGAGGGGCCGAAGGAAATGGGATTCAGTGTGGGCGACACGTCTTAATATAAGTCCTGAGCTGTGTAACACGAGGCGCAGGTTCTCTTCGTGTGGGAGTCCTGTTTGGCGTTTTCATGATGCAGGATTGGAAGGCCGGTCCGAGTTGTCATATGATGCGCGGCTCCATCCTCCTGCTGGGCTTGCAAACCGACCAAAAACGAAGGTGGAGGTTTGAAACGAGAGGCATTTGACGGGATCAAAAATATCGAGCCTGAAGCGGGATCTATGTCCGACGAGGCCACATAACAGCTTCCCGTATTAATAGTACAGGTCATTTACTTTTGCGGGGTCGTACAGAAGAGGAAATCATAAAGTCCACTAGGCAAGTTCTCCAGGCTCAAAGCTTGAAGCGACAAGAAAGTTCCAAGGCAGTCAAAGACTGAGAGCAGGTCGAAATCCAATCACACAAGCACCTTGGGGTCCCGCTGGTAGCCGACTGCCACCGGCGACGCCGTCTGCTGCGGCTGCTGCACCTCCCTCACGATCGTCTGCGGCGCGCCCGCCCGCACGCCCATCACCACCGCAGGGCCGAGCGCCTCAAAATCGAGCCGGTGCCCAATCTTGAACGCGTCGGACTTCCACACGCGCTGGTACACATGCGCGTCCTCCGCGTCGGCATCCACCGCGGCGTCGGGCAGTGCCGCGCGCGTCTTGAGCCAGACGCGGATGCGGTGCGAGGCGCCCGTGGGGACGGAGCGCACGGGGATGGTGTACACGAGGAAGGCGACGCGCCGCGGGTCGCCGTCGACGCGCAGGCGCAGGTCGTCCATGAGGATCTTGCCCACACCGTTCGCGCTATACTCCATCGTGTACCGGTAATACCGCTCGCCGAGCGCATGCCACCTACAGGTCATGGTGCTTAGCGTTGAGCGCCGTACACGACGGGGAGCAGGCAACGCACCGAATGATGAACTGCATGCGCGCGCGCCCAACGATGGCGTCGTACACCTGCGACTCCGCCCCACTCGCCGGCCGCAGATTCGCAAACGACGCGTCCGCGACGGCCCCGAAGTCCGGATCTGCGCCGACCCACAGCTCGTCCTCGCCAAACACGCGGTGGTCCACGCCCTCGGCGCGCAGCCACACCCGCAATGAGTATAGCGTCCCCGCAGGCGCGACGTTGTTCTTCCCCGGGAAGAGGCTGCGCGATGGAGTTGCTTATTAGCCTGTGATGACCACCGGGATTGGAATCGGGCCCACTCACAAAACCGTGAAATCCAGGGTCCGCGGGTCGATGGATAATTGCAGCTCGACGGGGTCGCCAATGGGCCGCTCGACGTCGTCTACCTTGAGCGACAGGCGCAGAGTATACGTCCCCGGCGTTGGCTTGCCGTTTTCAGGCTCGACACTGATCATTATCGTTAGTGCCATGCTACAAATTGCGCGCAGCACACTCACGAGATGAAGAAGGCGAGCGGAGCGCCGCTTGCGCGCATGGTGTACGTATATAGGTATCGCTCGGGGCGCAGCCGCAGGGGGCGGAGGACCGGCACGGGCGGGGGTCGCGGCCCCGCGCGGCGCGCGCTGTGCTGCGGTAGGGAGAAGGAGCGCATGGGCGGCGAGCTCCACTGCATACCGCCGTGCCCGCTACTGCTCCCACTGCCGCTCCCCGCGCTGCTCGAAGTCACGCCGCTGCTTGAAGTCGCGCCGCTGCTTGAAGTCGTGGCCGTATTACTATCCCGTTCCGCCGTCAGCTGATCATCCCGTCTCAAAAATAAGTCAAGTCAAGACGCACCTCCGTCGGACACTGCTTATCGCAGCGTTGTAATCCGGGCACACCTCTTCGTCCTCCTCGTCATTGTCGTAGTAGGGGGACATGTCGGGCAATCGCGAGATGGGGGATGGGAGGTGGATGGAACGCGAACAACATAACTAGTGTCTTAACCATAGGCAGGCAGTGCGGGATCGCAATATGCGCACACACAGTCGTGATGAAGCAGATTCTGAACGATCCATGGCGGCTGTGCTTTTGATCACCGAAGATCCCGCAGAGGTCTTCTTTGCAGTTTTCTGGGACTTGGTTTGAGTTGGTCGGAGACAGGATGCATGGAAAAAAATACCCGTCCCCGTTCGTACCCTGCTCTTTTGTCGCCGGATGCGTGTCTTTGTCCTTTTCGGCCGTCTCTGAATATTGCGTTGGCGCAAAATCGTTGGAAGACAAACAGACAGCGAAAAGATCCCACTGATAGATAGCCGTCCTCGGGGGTCCCGGAGAGTACACCCACAAAACCAGTGGACTGCAGTCCACCGCGCGCCAATCTCACCACACAGTGGGGCCTCTCCTGTGATACCCCTCACTCCTACTCCCACTTGCGCACCTTCCGCAACGCCCGCCGCACCCGACCCGGAACGAGCGCAGACAGCGGGACGTCCTTCACTCTCTCCGCCGACACGGCCACGCCCGTCTTCCCAGCGCCCTCGGGGTGCACCTCCACGCGCCACACCTGCGGCCTCGGGTTCGACACGTCCTTCTGCAGGACGGACGCGAGGTCCAGGCCCTCCTGGCAGAAGTCGCGCACCGCGGCCAGCACGCGGTACGCCCAGCGCACGTTGGGCGAGGGGTCCCACGGCGCGGCGGGGCCGGCTGGCGATGATGCGGATGGAACACGGATGCGCAGGGCGGGGTCACGCCAGGGCCTGCGGCCCGCCGCGACAGCAGTAACGGCCGCCGGGAGCGAGTCCGTGGCGATCAAGCGCGTGTGGCGGACGACGTTGCCGTCGAGGAGTCCCAGATACACGGCCGACACCTTGAGTAACCGGGCACGGATGTACCATTCCTTGAGCATCTTGGCGCTGACGCTGTGCATCAAACATCAGTCCTGAGCAGCGGGTCAGAGCAAGCGGGCGCACCGGTATTGGCCGTCCCTGAGGGAGCGGGTGGCGATGTGCACGTAGGAGTAGACCTTTCCGTGGCCCCCCCGGACTGCGTGAAGTTAGTGGGTCGTCGTTTAGCGCTGGCGGGATTACAACAACTACGCACGCTTCTGCATACAGCCCACAGGGCCGGACAAGATAACATTCAAGCCCCCGAATTTACGAATGACGACAGAGTGCAAGGTTCGCGCTGGCATTCGTCTTCGTCTTCGGCGGTGGTAGTATTCACAGCAGGCGCGCGCAAAAGAAGCTCTGCAGTGGATTGACGTCAACAAACCTCGGGTGAATGAATCAGGAATTTCAAACGGACTGCAGGACCGCACCCTGGTCAACTTTAGGACTACGTAGAGCGTTAACATGAAGACGCGGATGAACACAATTAGCGTCGTACTTGTCAATGGACTGCAGAAAAAGGACGCCTTGGACAAAACACGCGTGGAACGCTGACTTGTGCGGGAACATAAGTCTGTTATGCCGTCAGCTGGAACGAACGCGCGCTCAATTGTTGACGCGCCTTTTTATCACATCGTTGCTGGCGACCACGTCTGACTTGAGCAAAAACTTCAGGCCTTTGGGGTTGACGAGAGCCTTCGTGAGCATCTGCGCGAGATGGGGTTTGCGGTGGAGAGAGGGTCGCCAATCGTCGACTCGGAGGGTCAGCGGCGACTTGACCGGGGTGAACAAATATTGCGCGCGAACCCCGGTCGGGGCGATGTCACCCCTTTGAACTACATAGCGGAAGAGGGCTTTTGAGGGCCCGAGCCATGCTTGAGGAGTATTAGAAGTCCCGAGAGGATCCCGCTCAGACATGACCAAGACGGCGCCCTTAACCTCTGTGCGCCTTTTTGCCACGAGAACGGGGGGAGGACGGAGGACCTTGCGGGAGGTCGACGGCGGTGCCAGAGTACATATTAGCCGTGAATTCGCAACGTGAATTCGACGCATCCGTCGAGGTTTGCGTCGAGCCTCGGAGACAAAAAAAGTGGGCGGCCGGCAATTCCCAGACAGTATTTGGTTCCAGCAAACAACAAGGCCTTTCAAGTTCAACCCTGTCTGCACCACTTTTTTTTTCGTGAATTATGGATTGTGGTCTGTTCCTCCTTCTGTCCTTCTGCGCATCCACCTAGTACCGCGTTATTCGATGCGGAGCAATAGAATGCATAGAAATTGACACGCCCGAAATGCTCGCGCCTTCTCTCAAGTGCTGTGTCGGACCCGCTCGTAAGTACGTCGTGTACATCGGGACGATAGGAAACGCCTCCGCAATCAGCAGGACGCAACCACGTACGCGCACCGCGATAAAATGTTGACCATGAAGAATCCAGGTCACCCAGCCGCCCGTCGTCACCGCGGCCGGATTCATTCTCCTTCGTCGAGGACGCGCTAAACACGATGCGGCCGATTGGACATACCTGGACTACATCGACGACCGGTTGGTTGATTGTAACTTGTAAGTTGTCAATAATGATCCTTTCTTTATCGACGTGCACTCATACTATGCGGAATACTGTTTAGGGCAGCAGCGCTATTACGGTGCCTATTATCCGCGTTTGCAAACGCCCCCAGCTCCACCTGACTCCACTCATTAACGCCACAGGCACTTGGCATTGAGGTTTCTCTGGTCGGCTGGGACTTGGAAACTACTTTGAAACCACGATTGCACTCTATCTGTCGCAATCAGACTCTCGACCAATCTGATTGGACCATCCTCCAGGATGTCCAACTTGAAGTTATTGTTTCATTCAGATTTCATTGGTCGCGACTTCCGGCTGCATTGGTCCTCCCCAACAGGGGTCATATTTTTTTTCCACGACAGTGGTTTTTCCTTCTTAGTCGCCAAAGGTCCACAAGCGACTAGCTGCGTGTTCTAGAGCTTTCCCCTCGTCGATGCATCATACGTAGGAGGCTGCGTGTCGGGCCTTCACGCCGAATTTTGCTCGTTTTGCTCCTCTTCGTGGATGAGGAATTTTCCGGGATCGGTACCTTTGGAAATATCCCTGTCGTCAAGTTGAAACACCCGCGTCACCCGACGAGTCCGACGGGAGCCCAATATTCGTCGTTCTACCTTTCTTCGTTCTCACCACGGTCCACCATGTCCGCCGCCAATCCTTCAGACTTCCTCCCCCAGCTCGTCACCTGGTCAACATTTAACCTTTTTGCGACCTTCAGTCTCGTCGTCCTGTTGGGTATAACGCTCTTCCTCCAGGGCCCGACGGCCAACTCCACTCTCCTCAATCTGGAGTTTGTCTTTATCGTCGTGTCCAGTACGAACAGCGCCCTCATATGGACTGGCCACGCATTAAATCCACAGCCCCCGTTTGCGCTCTGTCTTCTGAACGCGTCGGCAACGATGTCCAATATACCGTTCACGGGGGGCGCGGCGGTGGCGATCGTGGCCAAGGTATGGGGTACGGCGATGATGCTCTGGCATCCCCGGTGTAGACACGCGATGCGATGGATTACCTGGCCACCATTTGTACGTCTCCCGCTCGCTCCAATTATCTGTCGATCCATTTCTCACTCCAGAGCAGTTGGTCCTCTTTCCTTATATTCTCTCCATTCCGGTCTTCATCGCTGGAGTCATGGTAGGTCGTATATTTCCAGCTGACGACACGATTCAATCCATTCTGTGGGCAGATCGGGCTCAAAGACCGGAGCACAGTTTATCGGGCCTCTCCATTCTATTGCATAGTGGATTCGGCCCCAATGTGAGTTCAGTCGCGCTCACTCCAAATTCTGTTGTCTAACAAAACCCGCTAGACAAACAGCATCATGTCTGTTCGGCGCTGTGACCGCTTTTGTTTCCTTGGTCCTCGCAGCATGGACGACCATCAAGTTGCTCCAGACCCGGCGCCGTGCCGGCACTCGCCTCACCGACGACCCAAATGTGTCGTATGCTTTTGCGCTTCGCGTTATCTTCTTTTCAGGGTTCGTCGCCGCCGCATTTGTGTGAGTAGTAACTTCAAATTGGGAGTTTATTTATTTGACGCCCACAATAGGGCTGGCATCGTCTCACTCACATCCACCTTCGACGCGGTCGTACCTGACATTATCGTTGCCTCGTGTGGCGTCGGAGCCTTCTTTATCTTCGCATCCTCCAAGGTAATATACCGACATTCATTGTGAAAGTCAAATCTCACCACAACAAATAGCCTATCATACGCTTCGTCTTCTCCTGCCAACGCGACCCCACGACTCGCAGCTACACCCCCTCCACGACGACGGCGACGTTCAGCTGGCGCTCACGACACGCAGATCTCCCGCAGGAATTCACCCTGGGCTCTGTCACCACTCCCTCAAAAGCGCTGATGGTGCGCAGTTTTCCGGACTCGAAGGTGACGCGCGGGATAGAGACGACAGAAATGAGATATCCTTGGGATGGGGAGCATGTAGCCGCGAAGATGGAGGCCTGACGTTGGGGTGACCGCTTACTGTACATTAATTTCTAATCTTGTATTTACTTACTGCGCATACGACCCCGCTAAAGGGCCGTGTGCCCGGACAATGCATCGGGCCAGCTACTTTCGCAATGGTGCGCGTAAAGCTGGTCTTACTGCAGACGTAAAAAAGCAATTTGTCGCGTCTTCTTTTCCAGCATCATCGGAGCCCAGTCACGACACCGCGAACCAAGAGATGATTTGCCATCAATTTCAATTTCAAAAGCTCACCATGCCACCCCGCAAACCAGCCACGGCGGATGAAATCGCGCGCCTCGCCGCCCAGATGCGGGTCGCAGACCCCAACAACGACAGCGGTACCTTTTCGTCGCTCACCACGAACGATGCCATGTCCTGGATAATGGCGCTCGGGCACATAAACGATGTAGACCCAAGGATGAAGACGGCGGAGAATCCGAAAGAGCAGCGAGAAATTGCCACGGAGAATCTCCGTCTGGCCCTCTGGGATGTCCAAAGGTGGCGAATAATGCCGTAGAATCTCTTCGCAAGCTGATCATCGCGGTGGAAAGGTTTGACTACCTCTTTCCCGGCAGTGTGCGCTCCAAGACACCCAACTTGAAAATATCTCGCCTCGAATCTTGGCCGAACTGGAAGAAGCCGCACCCAGAGGTGCGCGCCGGTGGATTGGCGAAGTTGGACGGGTTCAGAGATGGCGAGAGATTGAAATCGTGGGCCGCTTCTCTGTTTTCTTTTGAGCGCCAGCTAACCGTTTCTCATTCCTAGATACGTCCTGACTCACTTCCAGCTCACAGCCTTCACCCAGGCCGAAATGGTCAAGATGAATCCGGCTAATGGGCTGGGCGGAAATTGGAATGGCGTCAAAAAGATCATGGGCCATGCCAGTCTCGACCTTACTGCAGAAGGTTTGGTGCCCTCTAATCGTTGTTCCTACCGCTAACTTCTCCAAGGCGGCCGCCAAACGCCATTCCTGGTGTACTTTCACAAGGATATCATCCTAATCATGGAGGTCCTCGATATCAAACGCGCATCATGGCCAGAGCCCGGACCGAAGGCTTGTCTATTCAATTAGTACCAACCGCAAACTCAGCGTGATATCGTCCTTTAGTTTCTTCAACAGCTCAAAGAGAGCCAGGAGGTTAAATTCGGGGCCAAGCCCAACGGTGCGCGCGCACAAGCCGACGCTGCGCCCACCACTCTGACCCCGAGCAGCCCCGCTGAATTCAATGATGCAAACCCCAAAGATGCCCCTCGTGGTTGTGCGCTATTCGTACATGGAGGGACGTCCCAAAGTAAACGTGGTCTTCCAACAAACCGCAGCTCTGCTCACGAATTACAACCAACAGGAAGGTTCGGAGTTCATGCTCCATCTAGAGTCGCGACTGCGTGAGACCCTAAAGAAGGGCATGTCGGACGATGATGTGCGTGTTGCGTTCGAAGACCACCTCAGAGCCGGAGAAGAAATGCCGGAAGAGCACGTCCGCATGTTCGCTCGACTCCTCTCGCACAACGCAGATCTCGTCGACAAAGAATGGGCCGACGATGAACAGTCGCATTGGAACATCTCCACGGAGGCGAAAGAGGAGACTCGTATCAGTTTCTTTGTCCCCTGCCTGCGTCCGCGGTTCGAGTGAGTGGGATGCTTCATTGCCTCGCAACAATTCATTCTTTGCAGTGTCGTCGAAGAAATCGAAACGGGGGTCCCAACCACTTCGTATGAAAAGTGCGCGAACTGCAACAAGGATGCGAAAACCATGTGTGGCTCGTGAGTGTTCCCTCGTTTTGCGTACATAGATTCTAAACGGGTTTGAAGCTGCCGAGCCGTGGTGCGTAATATTTTGACGGACTCGGTTTTTTATGTTGAAATTCTCCTAGTCGTATTGCTGCACGGACTGCGCCAAGGCACAGTGGCCCGTTCATAAACTGGACTGCAAAAGCGCGAAGAGAATAGCCAACGACCCTTCCTCCCTCCCCAAGGACACATTTTACATCCCAGCCCGGGCGTACATCCACTGGGTCGTCGACTTTGGCTTCGCCAACGAACAGGAAGTCGTCAAAATGGGCGGCCCGCCTACTGACGAACCCCCGCGTAATCCCTACGGGCCCGAGCGTTTCCTCTGCCGCGCGCTGCTATCGGACGCCGGCAAGGGCCAGTGGGATCCACACCAGAAGAAGATGGTGTACTTCCACCAGGGCGAGGGGACCGTGTTCATGTTTGACCGGCGCCGGAGCGTCATCGTGCGCGTGGGGCCGCAGGAGCCGCCAAAGGCGCTCGTGCACGGCATAGTCATTCCCTTCCATGCCGCTGGGTATAAACAGTTTGTCGAGGTTGTCCGGAATCGCGGAGTACAAGGCCAGTTGTTGTTCGTCTGGGTGCGGAGGGTGGGCGATTGCCTTGAAGTGGAGTGAGTTGTACACCGATTTGGTTTACATTATAATGCTAACCATTCGCAGCTTGAAGGATATTCCAGACCAACGTGGAATCCGATGGGAATAATTGGTTCAGTTCAATATCCAGGCGAAAGTTTGATACAATCTCGTCGAATTTTGTCTGTCTTATTTTTCCCATGCTACCCGTATGCATATTTCAG
Source organism: Mycena filopes (assembly GCA_029281495.1). Lineage (NCBI taxonomy): Eukaryota > Fungi > Basidiomycota > Agaricomycetes > Agaricales > Mycenaceae > Mycena > Mycena filopes. Next base: position 921,119 of record JARIHR010000018.1, on the reverse strand, counting down.
AGAAGAACTCGAACTGTCCGCGTTTTCTCAACTCAAATTGCCTTCCCGGCCCGCGAGAGTCCTTCAAAAAGAAAGAATAAATCCAAGAATCCTGGATGGATACATTATATTGTGCATGATACATTGTGAATTGCGATTGCGTATTTTATCTGTCCTCTGTCCTACTGTCCATGCATTAATCCTCCTCCTCAAACGAGCCCCCAAGCCAAAACACCCTCCAATCAGCCACCCCTTTCCTACACCACCCATAAATCCCCTGCTCGCGTCTAAGGCGCGCCACCGCTTCCTCCGTATCCGTGCTATCAAACGAGCGCCCTGACGCATCGCTGACGGCGCGCTGCAACCGCGGCGGCGTATTCGCGTACCCATTCTGATGCGGGTCGTCCCAGTGCCCGCCCGGACAGAGGAACCCCGTCTCCCCACCCGCGTCCTCCTCCACACGCACAGGCACCCCGTCCTCGACGTGTGCCTTGCCCTTGCCCTTTGCGGCCGACGCCCCGGGGGAGTACGCCCTGAAACTGGTACCGAGAGCCAGCAGCGGCACCTCCACGACCTCGACGCTTCCCTCGCCCAGCGCCGTCACCTGCAGCACCCCGTTCCCCACCCGCGGCGTCACATGCGTCGGCGCGACCCGCCACACGAAAACCGCGAGCGGCGCGACCTGCGTCGACGGCAGCGGGCACGGTACGACGTGCGTCGTCACCCCGCGCGTGAGCACATACACGTTGCGCGACGCCGCCGACGCGTCCGGCCCCGGCACCTCGCAGCGCACGGGCATGAGCCACACCGAGCGGCCGTGCGCTCCGCCGCCGTTGTTGGCCGTGTGCGTGTGCGGGTCGACGGATCCCGAAACGTGCCGCCGCCGCAGGCTTCCCGGACTAGCGGACGGCGTGCGCATGTGCGGCTGCGGATGCGGCGCGAGCGTCGTCGTCGTGTCCTCAAACAGCTCCATCTCCCCCACCGCCGAGTCCGCCAGGCGTATCCACCCCGCCTTCTTCTCAAACACGACGAATATGCTCAGCTGCGTGCCGTAGTTCGTCGACGTATTCGTGTAATTTGCATTGGAATTCGATTTCGGCATCAGGGCGGCGGAGGAAGATACGGACGCGGAGCGCCCGGTGGCACTCGTGGTATTGCTGCCTGTGCGCCGATGTCGGTGGTGCACGTCCGTTGGGCTCCGCGCCACATCTTGCACGGACTGCTGGAAGAAGCAGATCGTCTTGGGCTGCAACGGTGTGTAAAATTCCTGCCAAGAACGTCAGCTTTGTGCCTTCTATCCTTTTGATCGGACTGCGTACCTTCACGAACCGAAACGCCCTCTCTCCCACGGGCGTCTCGTACAATAATATCATCCCCTTCGTGCCAACAGCAAGAAACTGCCCCCGGCTCCCCGTTCTTGCACCCTCCTCTCTTGTCCAGAGCGCGAACATCAGCACCGACGTATTGACCAACCGCGAGCCAGCGGCTGCGAGCGGCACAAAATCGCGCGCCCACCTCAGCGGGAGGTCGTCAATCAGCTCCCAGCTCGACTCGTCCGAGTTGGCGCGGCGCGGTGGGGGCGCGGGGCGCGCGGACACGGAACTCGAGCCGGCGAGGGAGGACTGCGGTGAGAGGAGCGATGGGTAGGAGGGATCGCTGGAGGAATTGGAAGAGGATGAAGATTGCGTGGGGACGAGCGACTTGAGCCCGCGTGCGATGCTACTTGTAGGACGGTGCTTCTTCGGGGTCGTCTGCTGAGCAGTGAACGTGCCGAGATTGAGCGGGTGGGCGCCCTAGGCACCATGACCTTTAAATTATGTGAAAGTGGTCATTCGAATATCACACACCTTGTTCGCGATGGCCCATTTGGCGAGGCTGATGAGGGAGGCGAGGTTGTACATGCGCACAGTGCGCCCGCTCTCTGCTAATGGCGACTCGGGCTCGGGGCCGACGAGCATCAATACGACGCCGCTCGCGTTATCGAGCTCCAGAATCGACATCTGAAACACACTAAGGACATAGATTAAATATACGGGCAGTGTGAAGATGGGGAAGAACACACACCTCTCCCCCATCCAAATCGCGCGCACTGCTGCGTCCTCGGGTCCTTTCATCTCGATACCGCCCTTGTCGTCCCACTCCTGCGGGTACATATCTAGCACGGCCAGCCCCTCGTCCGTCCCCAGGAGTAGCATTCGTTCTCCCTGCAGCGGGAGGAGGCAACGGATGGGCGTTGTCGAATGGGGAAGAAAGCGGGAGCCAAAGTGGTGGAGTTTGAGGTGTGAGGGAAGGAGGGGGGTGCTCACGGCGGGGAGGGGAGGTAAAGGTGGGGAGGCTGGGGGCTCGGAGAGAGTAGAGAGGCGCAGGTTATTAGTTTGTACGGACAGACGCGCGACGGTCGGAGTTTGAGGTTCGGGGTCGAGTGCATCCTGTAATGTGTTAGCAGCCTTCGCCGGAGTACGCAGCGTAGGTGGAGGAGGTTTGTCGACGCGTCTTGGATTTACACCCCTGCACACCTCCGCCTAGCAGCATAAAGTACAGGCACGCACCATTTCCTCATTTCCCCACCCTCGCTCTCGTCTCCGCGTGCGCTCCTCCGGCGTTATTGTCAGGTACCGCTCCGCCGCGCTGTCGGTCGCCCACAAACCAATGAGCTGGCATAATTACTCTATGACGACTACTCACCGCTTCTCTATCCACCCTCGCCATCGACCGAATCTAAACACAAGGACGAAATTAGCATCGGATTCGGAATGTTTAGGTGCACATTGGGGTGCCACAGAGGGTGCCACAGCGTTGGACTGGAGGTTGTCCCGCGCCAGTGATTGCATGCCAGCATTGCAGCAAAAGCCCGGGAGCTTCCAAGACGCATCCCCGCGTGCCACCCATCCTCTAGTAGAAGTATAGGAGCGATATAGCAAGCCGGGTTTGCTTTTATCGATGGAAAAGTCGTGTAAAGCCGCACCAACCTAGAATTGGGACCCTCCTGAGCGGCGAGATCGTCATAAGTCGGTAAATCGTCTTCGTCGAGCGTCGGCGTGAAGCGATCCTGCTCAATTTCATGTTTGTCCATTTACCAGCAGGATCCGTGGTCCAGGAAGTGGCCAGTTGGTTGTTAGCGGTCAAGAACGGGAGTGGCGGTATTTAAATTTGCGGTGATCTGCACAGCGCCGGCTTGATTTGGCTTACAATCGCGTCAAGGGCGCCCCAAGAAATGTATACCTCCGCAGACACAAAATACGGATGCGGAAAGTAACGATGCAACTGGCAGTTCTATCACTGATACTGCAAGAAAAAGAACGAGCCACTGGCAAGATCAGGGTAAAATTGACACAAACGGCGGAAGCACATAGTCAAGAACGGATGAACAGATCGTAGCCTAGCAATGCTATGCACTGCGAAGATCGCTCGGGCAGTACCCGCGTACCTGGGTCCTGCTTAGACTAACTGCAAGGAAAGATCGTTCCTTCAACAGCGCAGCAAAGGCACTGCAGTGATCACCACCGCCGATCGACAGCTGCAAGCGCTCAAGTCCAAGCTCGACGTCAATAGTTGTGCAGTGAGTCAAGTACAGGTCGAGGCTTGACAGAGATTATCCTCATGCAACGAAGAAAGGTGCGAAGCGGGGCGCTGCTTCGCCGAACGCAATTTCGAAACAGGCGAAATTTTTTGAGAGATGGTCCACGGCGGTATCAGCAAGAGTGAGGCCGAACAGCATTTCGGGTGTTGGGGCGGACTACCGGCATGCCGTCGACGGGGATACAGGCAGATGTCCGTCCCAGTTAAGTGCGGGAACTTGTAAGGCCGTCGACCGACGGACGCAGTTTCAGTTTAATTTTAACTGCAGATTTTTGAGGAAGACGTGGGTCGAATGCCATGGAACTGTAGGTAGAGCTGGATGAGCGACTTGAATCCCAGAACCGGAGCCCCAGACTCGGCGGCCAAACGAAGAACAAGGAAGAGGACAAGGAGGAAATGATCGGCTGATCGGGAATCACCTTCGGCTGGAAAGCCGAGTTGGTTCAACCGAAGCTGAAGCGTTGAAGCCATGATCTTGTTGAGAAATCCAACTCTGTCAAAGCTGTCGGCTGCCCCTGCGGACCACAAAATTTTATAGGCGTGTGTAGGAAGGAGAGGAACTTTGTCGAAATTCTCGAAAAGAGCGCTCAAGTAACCAACTTGAGCAACTTGGCGAAATCGGGTCTGCTCAGATTGTCAGCAAATGGAGGAAGAGTTCAAGCCGCGGATTACTAACGTTCCCAGCCCAGTAACTGTGATTCAACCAAGTCAGTCCACGCTAATCCAGGACTGTGAACTCCGGAAACACTCACCGGCATCCCAGCCTTTCGTCGCCTGTGCATAGCATCTTCAGCAACTAAGCCCGTGGCCAATTATAGAGAACACCACATACATTGAATCCCGGAGTCCCACAGCTTATCGACCCAATCAAATCAACTCAGTTATCAATCGAAACACGATATCGAACGGGAACGTACCCAGGATTGTTCCCTACCGTGATATCGTTGAAACCTTGCGCAGCTTTGGAGTACAGGAGGGGGTTGAGGAAACCGAGGGACGGGAGCCCCTTCTTGAGCCGCCCGTCGTTGAGTAGGGCGACGAAGCCTAAAGCGAGAGAACAGTGAAGTGAAAGCAAATTATTGCTGGGCCGAGAGACGGACCAGTGAACGCCGGCGACGAGGCGGACGTCCCGCCGATGTGGAACGGCTGGCCCCCGATGAAGACGCGGAAGTTGTCGGATTGGGCGGCGACGTCGGGGATGCCCTGCAATAAATAATGAACAACTTAAAGATGAATGAGCCCTGAGAAGCGTACACGGCCGTTGGGGTTGAACAGTCCACTGTATGTGCCCTTGGGAAGCGTGCTCAGGAAGCCTTTGACGGCCGCGTCTTGGTAGCTATTAAAATTCCCTGGTCACCGAGTGCTGTACGTCGAGCATCAAGTGGGACATACGAGGGCCGCGCGAAGTAATTACTGAAGCCTCCACCGCTGAAATCGATAGCGCGCTCGGGGAAGAGTACGGTTCCGCCGACCGCGGTAACGCTGCGATGGATGAATCAATCAAGGTTGAATCTGGTAAGGCTCGACGCACAAGGGGCAAGACGCCGGGAAGCCTGCGTCATCAAGTTAGTTTAGCAGGGAGGAAAGCACGGGAAAGTATATCAACCAGGGATGAATTGCGTCTGGAGAAATTCGCGGTAAGTAAGGGAGTAGAGCAGTAACATTAAGCAGGAGGACAACACACCCTGTTTAGACCGTCATTGGTCAGACATTCCTGCGTCGCTGGGTCCGGATCGCCATCTCCAACGCCGCCATCTGTTAATAACCAGTCTGAGAATGCAGGTGTGGAACAGTCCCGGTAGCTTTGACGCACCACCCGAAGAGAACATGAGCGATACTCCCCGCGCACCTGCATCGCGGATCGTCTATGAATTATAGGGTGCGGAGAAACGGACGCTGTACTGACCCAACTGAGCGAACCCGGCACACGCCCGCTTCGCGAAGCTTTCCGGAACTGTGTCGTCTGGGTGGGTGGGAAGGATAATAAGAGAGAAAGAAAATACCAGTCTGCTCGTCGTCGCCATAGGAAGTCGAAATCGCCAACGGGGGATTCGGGTGCCCGAGGATGAAATCGAGCCACTGTAGATAGAGTTCAACCTCCAATTACCTGTGCACGATTTGGAAATGTCTCCCACGCACATCGGTGTAGGGTTCGTTCGTGTCTTCCGGGGTGCCGATGTCCAGAATGAAGGGTGGGCGACCTGAGAAGCAGGGGTGAGGTGAAAATATGCCGGTTAAGCGCGGTGAAGTATAATTACCCGCAGTGGAATAGAATGTCGACGCGGCAGGGAAGCTGAGACCAAACGCAAACTGGACGTCGAGGTTCGCCTCGCCTCCCGCATCGTCGGGGTCTTGCGAGTCGAGACCACCTTACAACTAATTAGCGAGAACCGATGATACGGCTGGGAATGATGCATACCTTTGACGGAAATAAAGTTGAACGTCGAGTTCACCGCGGCGGCTGGAGGCACCTGGTCCGCATAGAAGGTCTGCAAGTCCGCCCTATTGGCGTTCTCCTCCAGATACCCGGTGATGCCGACCGAGTTCCCGACGTGTGCCGACGGGGTGTAGTTCCCGGCGTTGTATATCTCCCTCAGGCAGGTAATCGTGATGGTAGTGTTACAGCTGGCATCCACGGTGACGCCCGTAGCCAAGTCGACGATGGGCGCTGACTCTTGGGCCTGAAGCTCGGTGTCTGCGCTGATAGAATGGATAGTGGACTTGAGCTTCTTAAACGTCCCGAACATCGTCGTCGGCTGGATGAGGTCCACATGCTCCAGAAGGTTCTTGGGCAGGCTGTAACTGGTCGTCCGGACAATGTATTCGCCGCTGGCGGTATGCTTCCAAATGTGATATTTCTGGTGCCAGAAGACGCAATTATTGAGCATTGTGATGCAAAATTCGCAGCGCGGTGACTTGCCGTATCGAGCATGGTTTCCACCACCGAGACTGGCACTTTGACAGTGAGCCAATCACCCGCGGGAGAACGGCCGATGTCGCCTTCACCGATGCCGTGGGAGGAGAGCCATTCGGTGACCGAGTCGACGCTCTCGGGATGCGGGGCCACGAGCTCCTCTACCTCTTCCTTAGTGAGATGCGCACCATAGCGCTCATGGTAGGGGTCGCTAATCGCATACAGCTGATCTTCCAACGCGCGGAAGTTGGACTGCGGGAGGGCAATGCGCAATTTGATGATATGGTCCAGCGGAGCAGGTCCAGCAAGCGTCCAGCCTCGAGGAGGGACCACAGTCTCCTTGACCTGGTGTTCACAGTCCTTCGAGGGCAGCGCGAAGCCAAGAACGGCGAGCGGCAGCAGGGAGACCACAGATTTGACCCACATTGTGCAGGCGTGGGGGACATTTTGTGTAGACGGTCCATCTTTATAGTCGGCAGATGACAATTGGGGGTCGCGTGCATAGAAGCCGCAGGATTCACATGGATTCGCTGTGCGTTTGTATAGAAGACGGGGAAGAAGGTAACAGTTCAAGACAGACCGTGGAAAAGCCGACGATGCCGATGATGCCGTGCGTGATTCCTCTCACGGTTGAAGCTGGGTCGCGGATGCCGTTTTCAAACAAGGATTCCAGCGGATCAGTCCGGTTCTTTGTTCTTTGGCCGTTCATGCGGGTGCCCTTGTCGATGACCGAAATGGTCGTCCCTCCGCTAACAGTCTGTTTTTGCACTCAATGCCACTTGTCGAGCAAGATCTTTCCTCGAGACGAAAGGAACATAATCCGACTGCCAAAAATCACCGCTACCGCATCGGAAGGAAACAGTGAGTCGGATAGTGTCTGTAGGAGTTAACTATAACATCAACTAAATTCCAGGCCGGCAGCAACATGATATCACGACAACCATAGACTGCCCAGTTCCAGGTAGGGACATCAGCATGTGTGCGCCTAGTCTGACAAGTTAACATTAGAAGATACCGTCGAGTTCCAATTCTACAATCCAAGCATCAACAAGAAGCGGAGACCAGCGAGGAAAGCCTTCGAGGGGGAACACACCTTTAGATTGGGGTGACCGCAATCGCACGGCAAAGCTTTGACGTGAACGCGTCGGGCCATGTAGAACCAACGGCGAGGCGGCGTCCTCGAACCCCCGGCATGCACGAAGCAACGAAGCAGAGTGTCCCTCACTGGCAGCCAGGTGTCTTATTGCAACCACTCGCGACAGATGTAACGTGCGTAATTCGGGTCATGGAGCAAGTGGCTAATGATATTCAATCAACGAAAGGAGCAACTCATCTAGGACGCAATATTGTACCCAGAATTATACAAGCATGAATGCTATGCGCGTCGAGTTGCTCAGTCGTCAACGTCGGCAGCTATGGCACAGATCCATCGAAGATAGTGGAGCCCGTCATTGTATAAATAAGGAGGAGCAAGAAGGTACATGCATGAAATATAACATATCGAGGGGAAATCGCTTTCTCGCCAACTATACCAAGTTATGCCCCACGGGACCAACGTGAATTGACATGCCCTGCTCAACGAGCCCCCGCAAAGCAAGAATAGACTGGGCTCGCTCGGATGATCCCTCGTCGAGAGGAATCGAGCAGTCTGGCCAGATTAACCGAAATGACTGAAGCGCCGCCCCTTTGTCGCCCATGGTATCACGTCTCGACAACAACGCGTGTATTGCGGGTTGCTTCACCGCAAAGGTCGTCTCCGTGAACGACCCGGATCGCAGGTGGGGAAGGAAACTGGTATGCTCGGAGCGGTCCAACGCGGCGATGAAGTACTGGAAGAAACTCTGCTGGGGGTTGCACGGCTCGATTTCTGCGAGGTTGCGCATGGTAGTGAACCACTCGACATTGAGCTGTTTGATTTGGGTTGCGGTAGAGAAGCGCCGTAAGGAGGCGGCCGAGTGCGCGAGGAAGGCGAGAAAATTCCGGTTCGCCGGGACATTTCGTATTTCCAGCGAAAGGTGGAGCGTTTCGAGGGCGGGTAGGCACACAAATCGCGTGAAGTCGGTTGAGCTGTTGTAGATGAGACGCAGGGTTCGGAGATGATCGTGGACTATAGGAACGGCGTGGAAGATGATAGTTTCCGTCCAGCTGACTGAGCACGTCAATTCTTGGAGGAACGGAGCGCCGTGGATAAGGTCCAGAAATTCATCTCCGGAGAGCAAGTCGCACGTCACCTGGGACAGTCCCTCGTAAGGTAGAACAAACATCCGAAGACGAGCTGCATCTCCTACTGAGAGGTGATGTAGGCGAGGTGCAACGGAGAATGCTCTCAACCCGCCCGGTGGGTAGCTACCGCGGTTGGACTTGACGGCGAGGGAAAGCGTTTCCAGCGCAGGAAACGGCCGAGCTAGACTGTTTGCCAATACTCGGAAATGCGACATCTCGAGTTGCAGGCTGACCGTCTGCAGATGAGGCGCATGGCGGCGCAGAATAGCCTTTATCGCATCCGCCCCAAATCCATCGTTGAAGGGCGAGCCCACAGCAACGCTGAAAGAGAGTGGGCAAGAGCCGGCGCGGTAGAACCAGTCCACTACGCATCGCTCGAGTTCAACTTCGTCCAACCCGATGTGCAGGTCCGCGAGTATCAAGTGCAGATTATTCCATAACTGAGGAGTGGACAAGGCTACATTCCTCCAAGTCCGACAGATTTGGATGAGAAGGAGGGGGGCCAGGGCGACACTGGGCCCACTTTCCGCATCGCTCCGGAGTTCTGGAATGGGAGGGAGGCAATGGAGGAAAATTTCCGAAGTGATTTCGTGGGGAAGGCTGAGGACTGGGTAGACAACACTCCCCATCCGGGGCGGTTCAGAATTGGAATCGGCAGTCGATTGTATGCCATCGAGAGGTTTCTGCGCTGCAGTGGATATGGATATGGACATGGTGGCGAAGGGCAGGACGCGATTGATGGTCTGACTCAGCCGGCCGACTGCGGTCTAGACCATCGGCCGAACTTGCGCCGACAGCCACCACCTTGCTTCAGGCTTCCACCTCGAGATTATCCCACTCCTGGGACCTGCTATCTGGCTGTGAATCCTGCGCTTCTCGCAAATTTGGTTTGCTGGAAGCTCCGTTATAGTCGGTGTACATAAGACGCGTTAACGTGCAAGAAATGCAGAACTTGCGTGAATCATCTAGTAGGGATCGCCGTCGGACTTTTTGAGCCCCAAGGCTCGCGGGAAAAGTCTATTGCCAGGCACTAAAGCTTAACCCACAACCACTACCCGGCGCCTGGGTGTGAGGACTTCTATTTAGCCAACGCGCAAGCAGGGTGCTTTCTGGCGCATCATCTGGAACTCGAAGCCACGTACTGCGGCTTTAAAATTCAGAGTGGAGTCCGATGCGAAGAAAGGGTTCTTTCTTGGCGTCATTCCCTAGCGGAAAGGTCCCTTCCTCAAGAAAAAGGGTCGACACGACTCAACGAGCGGTCTCGAACGCCATCTCGATGATGGGCGCGCAATCTTGCTCCTTCAGTGTTCAAAGCCTCGTGGACCATGCCGCAGGAAGGCCGACTGAAGATCGACATTCTTCTCCGAGGTTCAGTCTTGCTAGGATATTTCTCTGTTCCGTTCCCAATACACAATTCACTGACCACCCTGCCAGTATACTCACACTCTCCATCTACTCCCCGGCTTCAACCACAAACGAACTCAGCGCTGCCACAATCTCAACGTCACACCCGCGATCCGTCCAAACCGGTGCCCCAGCGAATAACCGCGAGAAGCCAATCTGAACCTTCTGTGCTTTCCTCGCCGAATTTCTCGCGTTCCTAAAGCGTGACGATCGTCGCGTCGCCAAAACATCCCGCCCAGAAAAGTTATTATAAGAGGCGGACTGAACGCTCGCCCTCCTTAGATTCAACCGCTCTAGCCTCTTGCACACACTCCCCCACTACTTTCTCGCTCATCATGTGCACCTCATCCACCACCACTACTCAACCCACCCCTCACCGCGGGGCGAGCGACTCCACTACCACGGCCACCCCGCGCCCCGCCTACCGCGACGGACCCCAATGCTGCCACTGCGGCTGGCGTGGCACCCACTGCACCTCCTGCCCGTTCTACAACCCCAACACCGCGCGAACCTGGTTGGTCTCCCGCTCATCCTTTGTCGCGCGGCGTCTGAAGTTCAATTTTCAGCCCCTGCCCTGAATAAAAGCGCCGACTTTAATTGGCCCCTGTTCGATGTCGTTGGGTATGACTCTCCCTCCGTATTTCAGCCTGAGTTTCAAGCCTAAATCTAAACGCAGGCACGCGTTTAATGGCGTCGTTCTCCCTGTACTAGGACTTGTATTTACTTTCGCGGTGTATGTAGGATTGGTTGAGAAGATGTATTCGCGGACGCCGGCGGTTGATTTCGAACCACGTTGAATCAAGCGCGTACTTGAACCCAGAAGCCGTATACCACATAACAAGCTTAAGCTTCCGGGCCTCGCTATCGAGATTCAGTGATATCATCGTCTTCCTTTTACAGAATGATGTTAAGAACTACGGGAGTCAGGTTCAGGGTTCATAAAAGCCCCTTCGACGGGGGCCGGAACTAAACGCCGCTGCTTCGAAACAAGCTTAGTACGGAGATCCGAGACGCACGGGGGACCCTCGAAGACGTGTGCATAGCTAGGAACGTAAGCAGAAGTCGGATGGGTATACAACTAGTACTGGTTAAAACAGTGTCCCTTGCAAGGCAGTCGATTTATTTAGACCGGATTTGAATCAAGCTGAGTCGAGTACTTGAGTCAACTCCGCAACCCTACGACGAGGTACATCGCAGAGGTGTTTGACGCGCCAAACACGGTCTATGCAGGCGAGACACTCGACGCGTCGCGTCTTCCCCTTTCGGCTCCCTTCGTTCCCTGGATACATATATGCTCTTTCATCTTAAGATACTCGTCCTCCTCCTCTGCCTACGCTGACACAGCTGATAGACTAGATTTATTTTCTCTTCCTCCCTTAGCGCTTCCCATTAGCTTTTTCCCTGTAGTTCTTCGCCGAGGCCTGCTTGAGCGCAGTCCCTTATGGGCCGAGAGGGAGCTCTGGCGACGCAGTGACCGAATTGGTTCTCGTTTCGTCCTCAAACCCTCTCTCGCTCTCTTCCACACGACGAGCAAGGCATAGATATGCTCACCGTATGAAATGGCGAGATCATTCAACTCTTCCCACGGTTGAAATCTCGAAATTTCGAACCGGAAGTTCTCCCAGCTCACGAGATGCACATCACGATCATCCGATTCGTGTGGTAAGAGCGTACGGCGAATGGCTTCTCGAACGTCTTGAACTCCAAAAAAATTGCCCAGGCGCAATGAGCGTGTCTAACCCTATTAAACTATTGGACGTGACAGACGGACAGACGGAACACAGGAATGCTGTTGATCTTCTCCACACTGAGTAACCGAAACACAAGCATGCTGGTGGGAACACTTGAGCTGAGTTCGCAAGGCACACAACTGGACCGTCCATCCGGGGTTGAAGTGGGGTGGCGTTTCCTCGTCATTGGCATCCGCAATTTTCGGAGATGAGATCCCCGCCTGTAGCTTCTTTGACGACTGACAAACGAGTAGGAGGAGGAGGAGGAGGAGGAGATAGTAATACTGCAGAGGTCCCGCCGATGAGGAACAAGCAGGTGCTGTTCCGACATACACGCGTCCTATGTATGCTACAGCCATCAACGGCCCTGTCGCTGTGATAGCATAGGGCCAAATAGTCCCTACACGTCTCACGACAGAACTTGGAAGATGGGCAGAAAATGAGTGATGTTGTTTAGACTTACACAAATAAATGCGTGGACAACGAAACATTCTTTGGGGGTCCCGACGGGAGCGTGCCGCCCCGATTGCCGCCGGGTGGTACGCTTTGGAGTTCAAGTTGAACGTGAACACAGGGAGCCGGGACCTTGGGACACATCGACGTGAGTAGTACGCCGTGCGCTACAGTGCCCCACGGATTCACCGAGCTTTGGAGGAGATGTGTGTGGCACGAGCCTGTGGATTGCGGTGGGCAGGGGCCGACCTGTTCCGACATCGTATTTGTCATTTAGGGGTATTCTGCTCGTTGTCCGAGACGTCCCGAAGACAGCCAAGACATTTGTCGAAGCCACTCATTTGAGCTCGGAACAAGAGGAGGAAGGGCAGCTTGTGCCTCTTGACATGCTTGCCTCTTTGTAGCGAGTCTCTGCCTGCCCATTAGGCTGAATTTAACACAGAAGGCGAAGCCCCTATTCATTAATATCGACGGCGACCATGGAGGTCTGGCACTGTGCGCCTGACCGCGGGGAGTGAAGTGTGGTGCCGAGTTCACTACGTGAGGGGCCTGGAGCTTGACTCGGCGTCGGCAGTCTTCTCATGAAATGCACTTGGTGGTAGAAGGAATGGAACAGAAGGTCTCTGTAGGATTATCAACCACCCGACGCCTTCAACCTTTCAACTCCGCTTAGAGTCCTCCCGCGAGGCAATCTGTGACTTGATAAAATGTAGTAGTGATCCACGCAAGATCCATGCTTTCGAGTCCGACTCCGGCTTTGTTGAGAACGACGGGGTTTCCAGGACGGAGCGCGAAGAGCTGACATGTATTCGGGTATGGCAGTCGATTTATATAAACCGGTTTTGAACCAAGGTTGAACTGAGGGCGTATTCAAACTCGGTCGCCGTACAAGGAGGTTCCAGGTCCGCCATTGGAAGCAGTTCAAATTCACAAATTCAATTATATCATGGTCTTCTTACCCCCTTCACAGACCGACGATAAGAAATGCGGGAATCAGGGTTCGTAAGAGCCCCTTCGACGAGGCGAGGAACCTGGCAGCCCAATCCGAGATGCCATGGAACTGCAGGTAGAGCTGAATGAACGACTTGAATCCTAGAACCGGAGCCCTAGATTCGGCGGCCAAACCAAGAACAAGGGAGAGGACAAGGAGAAAATGATCGGCTGATCGGGAACTTCCACCTTCGGCTGCAAAGCCGGGTTTTTCAACCTTGAGTTAAACTTCCTCGTTCAAGCTGAAGCGTTGTAGCCATGATCTTGTTGAACAAGCCGACTCTGTCAGCACTGTCAACTCCCTCTGCAGACCACAAAATTTTATAGGCGTGTGTAGGAAGCAAAGGAATTTTGTCGAAATTCTCGAAAAGAGGGTTCAAGTAACCAACTTGAGCAGCTTTGCGAAATCGGGTCTACGCATATCGTCAGCAAAAGGAGGAAGATTTCAAGCCGCGGATTACTAACGTTCCCAGCCCAGTAACTGCGATCCAACCAAGTCAGTCCAGGCTAATCCAGGATTCAAAAGTCCGGAAATACTCATCGGCGTCCCATCCTTTCGTCGCCTGTGCATAGCATTGTCAACAAAGGAACTACGTCCGCGGTCAATTATAGAGAAAGCCACATACATTGAATCCCGGACTCCCACAGCTTATCGACCCAATCAAATCAACTCAGTTATCAATCGAAACACGATATAGAACGGGAACGTACCCAGGATTGTTCCCCACCGTGATATCGTTGAAACCTTGCGCAGCTTTGGAGTACAGGAGGGGGTTGAGGAAACCGAGGGGCGGGAGCCCCTTCTTGAGCCGCCCGTCGTTGAGCAGCGCGACGAAGCCTAAAGCGAGAGGATAGTGAATTGAAAGCAGATTATTGCTGGGCCGAGGGACGGACCAGTGAACGCCGGCGACGAGGCGGAGGTCCCGCCGATGTGGAACGGCTGGCCCCCGATGAAGACGCGGAAGTTGTCGGATTGGGCGGCGACGTCGGGGATGGCCTGCAATAAATAATGAGTAACTCAAAGATGAATGAGCCTTGAGAAGAAGCGTACACGGCCGTTGGGGTTGAACAATCCGCTGTAGGTGCCCTTAGGAAGTGTGCTCAGAAAGCCCTCGACGGCCTTGTCTTGGTATCTATCAAGATTTCCTGGTCACCAAGTGCACCGCGCGAGCAGCAAGTGGGACATACGACGGCCGCGCGAAATAGTCGCTGAAACCTCCACCGCTGAAATCGGCAGCACGCTCGGGGAAGAGCACGGTTCCGCCGACCGCAGTGACACTGCAATGAATGAATGAATCAAAATAATCTGGTTGGATTTAAGGCTCGACACACAAGGGACAAGACGCCGGGAAGCCTGTGTAGTCAAGTTAGTTTAGCAGGGAAGAAAGCGCAGGAAACATTAACTAGGGATGAATCGCGTCTGGAGAGCGTCGCGGTAAGTAAAGGAGTTGAGCAATTACAGGAAGGAGGAGGAGCACGCACCCTGTTTAGACCGTCATTGGTCAGACATTCCTGCGTCGCTGGGTCCGGATCGCCGTCTCCAACTCCGCCATCTTGATGAGCGGTGAGAAAGGCGGGCGTGGAACCTAACTTTGACGCACCACCCGAAGAAAACATGAGCGATACTCCTCGCACGCCTACATCGCGGATCGTTTATTAACTGTAGGGTGCGGAGAAGCGTACGCTGTACTAACCCAACTGAGCGAACCCGGCACACGCGCGCTTCGCGAAGCTCTCCGGAACTGCGTCGCGTGGGTGAGTGGAAGCAACAAACCAGAGAAAGAAAATAGATACCAGTCTGCTCCTCGTCACCGTAGGAGGTGGAAATCGCCAACGGAGGATTCGTGTGCCCAAGGACGAAGTCGAGCCACTGTAGATAGCGGCCAAGTTAAGGACTTGTGCACAAGTCGAATGCCCTCCACCGTTACCTCGGTATATGGCTCGTTCGTGTCTTCCGGGGTGCCGATGTCCGGGATGAAAGGTGCGCGACCTGAGGAGGAGTTTAGTAGGTAGGTGTGTTCAAGCGAGGTGAATGTTGATCACCCGCAGTGGAATAAAATGTCGATTTGACAGGGAAGCTCAGACCAAATGCGAACTGAACGCCGACGTTCGCCTGCCCTGTCGCCTCATCGAGGTTTTGAGAGTTGAGGCCGCCTTGGAACGAATTAGCGAGAACCGATGAATGATGATGCATACCTTTGACGGAAATGAATTTGAACGTCGAGTTCACCGCCGCGGCGGGAGGCACCTGGTCCGCATAGAAGGTCTGCAGGTCCGCCGAATTGGCATTGTCCTCCAAATACCCGGTGACACCGACTGAGTTCCCGATGAGCGCAGACGGGGTGTAGTCCCCGGCGTTGTAGATCTCCCTCAAGCAGGTAATCGTGATGGTGGTGTTGCAGTTGGCATCCACGGTGGACGCTGACTCTCGGGCTTGAAGCTCGGTGTCTGCACTGATAGAATGAATAGTAGACTTGAGCTTCTTAAACGTCCCGAACATCGTCGTCGGCTGGATGAGGTCCACATGCGCTAGAAGGTTCTTGGGGAGGCTGTAACTAGTGGTTCGGACAATGTATTCGCCGCTGGCGGTATTCTTCCAAATATGATATTTCTGGTACCAGGACACAAATATTGAGAATTGCGACGGAAAATTCGCAGCGCGGTGACTTGCCGTATCGAGCATGGTTTCCACCACCGAGACTGGCAGTTTGACAGTGAGCCAATCACCCGCGGGAGAACGGCCGATGTCGCCTTCACCGATGCCGTGAGAGGAGAGCCAGTCGGTGACCGAGTCGACGCTCTCGGGATGGGGGGCGACGAGCTCCTCCACCTCTTCCTTGGTGAGATGTGCGCCATAGCGCTCGTGGTAGGGGTCGCTGATCGCATACAGGTGGTCTTCCAGTGCGCGGAAGTTGGAGTGCGGGAGGGCAATGCGCAGCTTGATGATATGGTCCAGCGGAGCAGGTCCGAAAATCGTCCAGCCTCGAGGGGGGACAACGGTCTCCTTGACCTGGTGTTCACAGTCCTTTGAGGGCAGCGCGAAGCCAAGAACGGCGAGTGGTAGAAGGGAGACTATCGACTTGACCCACATCGTAAGATGCCAGACGCTTCAATATCGTTCCTCGCTTTATATCTTGGGAGGGTGCCTTTTGAGCCAGGAAAATGATGCAATGGAGCGAACTGCTGCCTTGTAACGAGGAGTGCGAGACTAGCAGTGATTGTTCATCTTTATAGTCCAGAGATAGCAATTGGATCACGTTGGCGCGGCCTGCTGGGATCGACACGTCTGCGAATCTGGTAGTTTTTGAAGTTGGTTTGAAGAGGCAGTAAGCGAAAAGACTGCTGAGGGAGTGGGGGGATGAATCGCGGGGTGGGGCACTTGCGTATGCGGGTACGTCGTCTGCGGTTTGGGGTTCTACGCTGCCAGCTGGTCTTGCAGCCGGGGGTGCTCGGAAATGAGACGAAAATCTGCCTTGCGCGCGTGTCTCGATCTCGTCCTCGGATAGCTTGCTACGTGGCTAGTTAGGATCCGAATGGTACTGTGGTCAGACTGGACTCGCTCGAGTGGTGCTGGATACCACTTAAGCTGCCGTGGCCCGTGGGTCTGTTGTGTCCGGCGGAACCTCCCGCTAAAGCGCCTGCGCGCCCGGGCCTCCCAAGTATGTACTACAGCGCGCCCCAGAAATTAGAGGGCAAGAGCCAGCAGTGGATGAGGTTGGATTTAGTGACTGGGTGGTTTGTGCTGAACGTTGTTCTGAGCTGTCGGCTGCATTCGGCCGAAACAGGAATAATCCAAAGTCGTCATAAACTGGGAAAGATAACTCCGTGCGTCCACGAAGTCCCAATACACGTATGCTACCAATCATACGATTGAATTCACCCGCCGATTCGCGGCCCCAGTCGAGTCAGAAGAGAAATATACGAGGCGCGTGTGTTAACACCGCATTCAGAAACTTTCGGGCCTAGTCGTGCACTGAGCAGCGACAGTAGCGGCGGTCTACATACATCTGGGTGGGACGGTAAGCGACAGAAGGGAAAGAGAAAGGGAGATGACATACCGTGAATTAGATCCACGCTCTTCTTCACAAAGAGGATATCGGAGGGGACGCCCATAGCGAATTCCTCATACGAGGGTAGGTCGTCGTCGTCTGGAGGCCAGCTCCTCGTAGTGTCCTCATCCTTCTTGTCAGGTATCTTCATCTCCTCCTCCTCCAGCCCGGAAACGGCATCAAAGAACGTCTCCTCCTCCTCCTCGTCGCCGCCGGCGTAATTCTTCTTCGGCTCTCCAGAACCTGGCATCGCGTCCACGTAGGTGGCGTCCGTGCCCTGGTCGACGTCTTCGCCATGCTTCTCGACCGCAACGTACTGGTCATTCTTGACGTCCTCCTCCGCATCCTCGGCCGGCTGCTGCTGCTCGGCCTCGACGTCGCGTGCGTTCTCGGGCTCTTCGTTTTGCTCCTCGACAATTTGATTATCGTCCTCTTCATCCTTGTCGAGCTGGATTTGATTATCGTCCTTGTCCTCGTAGGCAGACTTCACCCGCTCGTTCTCGTCCCCCCGGTTCTCATCCTCCTCCTTCTCCTCGATCTCCACGACGGTCGCGTAACAGGCCTCCTCCTCGACCTGAAATTGACACTTCCGCAGAAGCGCAGCGGCGGCGAGGTGCTGCAAAAAGTTTGCGCGCGATGGGCGTCGTTCGGCCTTGTCCTCCTGTTCAGTTAGATGCCCCTCCTCTAGTATGCTTTTGGGCTTGCACTCTTCCACCTCTTTGATGTAGATTGGAAACCTGATGCGACCGCGGAAGACTCGCCCTTCGAATCTAAAGCTTTTGACCGCCAGGTGTCGGAATACGCGGATGAATGTGGGAAGGCCATCAGGGATGCAGACGTCGACTGGATGTGATTTGGTGGTGGGGACGAGCGCGAGCGCAGCGGGGTCGGGGTGATCGAGAAGCGAAATCGTCGTCTTTGGATGAGCCCTGGGTAATGGCCGGTAGAGTATTTTGAAGGTCCTGAGAATCGCAAGGCGCACAGACAGGTTGGAGACGCTGGGGATCGAGACCTCTGAGGGATGGAGGAACGGCGAGTCGTGGCGAGCTATATCGAGTCTATAGACGCTGCGAGCCGTGCGACGAGGCCGAGCGACCTTGGGGCTCCTAGTCAAATAACGATAGCCGACGACGAAGGCGAGGTTGTTGGCGACGATGGTCAAGAGAACGACAACCACAAGCGTCTTGAGCGAGTAACCGACGTGGACCACCACGACCTTTTCGACGATCTGAGTCGGGGAGGACAGCCGCGCGCAAAAGGCGTTGAAGACTTGTCCCAAGATGAACGCAAAGAAGCACACGATGAGAACAAGGGAGGGCGAGGAGGTTTTGCTGGTGGACATGGTGGTGGTTCAGGAAGAGAAGTGGTATGGTGGCTGAAGCGCTGAAGGTGGCTGACGGTAATGAATGCATGTAGTTTCCCCAACGATTGGTTGGTATTTTTGGCCAGTCAGCCACCAACAAGACATGGCGGATATTCCAGCGGTGGCTCCAGTAGATCTCAGCCCAGTCGTGCACGAGGAGGAGGAGGAGAACCCAGAGGTCGCGGTTCGTGTCCCGGTTAGGAAGGGTATTTGTCCTTGTGTCTGTTGCACCCCATTGCCTTCCCATCTCCTCCTATCTCCTCGTCGTCTCAAGGCATACAGTGAAAATAAAATCTCAGACCAAGCTTCGGATGAACCGGCAATCCACAAAATCAGGCAGATTATTTACCTTTGAATTAGCCTTTTGAAAGCACGGCAGATTATTGTGTCGACACTGTCCCGGTCAAACCCTGATTTAATGTCCCTTCCCTGGACGTGTTACCAGGACTCGTCGCGCGAAAGAGTGGTACGTCTACCAGACTGGGCAAAGTCGGCTCTAACACTACCCATAGCCCGAGTTCCTCGAACCCAATCTGCCTCCTCTGATCGCACTGTTGGACGATATCGCGTATGCTGCCAACGAGACCTTCCTCGCCTTTGAAGAGCTCTTTGAGCGTCACGCGAAAGCGACGGGTGTCAGAGGTCCACACCCCAATCTCGACACCCTCTACGCCGCTTCCGCCGCCCTCTTTCACGCCATGGAAGAACTGGTCAACGTATTTCAGGATTACTCCTTCCTTGTTCGCCGCACCTTGGATCCAACGGCCTACCCCGTCAATCCGCCTCAACTCACGGACTTCTGCTACTCACCCACGACCGATTTCACCGACTTCCGCCACGTCTCAGCCCAAGTACATGCGCACATCGTCGAGCTGGATGACTGCTGGAAAAACGTCGAATCGGTGTTGCGGTATCAACTTGGTGCCGAACTTCCGACGTGGGCAGTACTTCGAGCGGAGGCTTTTATATCGACGTTCCCCTCCATGCGCTCATCCCAGTGCGCGCAACTTCGCACCGACTTGAAGGCCATCGTCAAGCAGGCCCGATGGCACCTCACCAACTTCCGCACTCTTTACGAGTCGTTCGACGCCGCTGTTGACCGCATAGAGGGGGTGCGGGTACGCAGTCTTTGTGCAGGGGAAGTGGTTAGGGAAACGTTTCGCAACGTCACCTTCGCTCTCACGCTGGCGTCGCCCCTCCGTTCGATGTTCCAATGTTTTGCAGGCCAACTCGGAGGTTCTACATATCCCAGACGATTTCCGACTCCCAATGCTCTCAAAATACATCTTTCTCGACAGTATGCTCTTCTGCCTGAAGGTACACAGTGCCGAGACAGTCCGCCCCCAATCGGATGCCCTCGGGGATGCGATAAATTTGAAAACATCCGCCGTCTCAAACTCCCTGCATATCGCGAAGCTGCTATCCTGATGGTGCTTCTCCTGACTTTCCATCCACTCACTGTCTTGTCTTTTCATCCACGGCATATCGCTGTCACAATCCCTGCGACTATCTATGTCAGAATGGCGGGTATGAATCGCCGTCCCCATTGACGGGCCACGGCTGCCACAGCGACACGCCCACCTCGACCACTATACACCGCGGTCCATCTAAATCAAGTAAATTTCAAGTGAACGCTTCTCCCTACTCAAGACGTACAGCGATAGCACCGTTTATTTCTATCCCTCTTCTCTTCTCACACACAAACGGGCTCGGAACCCCGGCGGACGACCGAGCATTCGCTCTATCACCGGTCTCTTTCGACCGTCGTCCTCATTCTCCATGGCTTTGACCAGTAGCGACCGCGCTAATTTCCACCGATCGATCCGAATTCAAATATTTCCTCGTCATCGTCCTCGCTCAAAATCGCACCGTCCCCTCAAACTTCAGCCCCCCTCCTCCTCCTCCTTCTTTTCTTTCCCACTCCTGCCTTAACTAAAAAAAACACGCACAATCCTCGTGCAGAGACAAAAATTAGCCACTGTGTATAAAAATGTGATTCGACTTGAGGGAAAAAATCCCCCTAACCTTCCTCGTCACCGGCGTAGATCCCTCGTACCCTTGTCGACGGTGAAGTCTGAAGATTTCCAAAAATTTGGAGTCGGTTAGCGTAGGCCCCCGGTCACTACCCCTTAGACCGGTCCGCGATAGAGTAAATCAACCCTCAAAAATGACCCCTTCCTTGGGCCGCGAAATAGAGTAAAACAGGACCAAAATGGGCAACGCTGGTCGTGTATAGAGTAAATCGCGCGCAGCGCGAGATTTTTTTTTAAATAAGCATGGCCATGAGATGCCGCGAGTCGGCATTTTCGTCGGCACGGTGGACTCTGGATGGAACAGACAACAACAACACGTCAGATTTTTCATCCCACCCCCAGCGCTTCCTCCGCGATGGATCCGGACTCGGACGTGATTGTACTTGACACCGATCGCAAATTCAACGCTGCCCAATGGATTGGGACTGGAAAGATCTACAAGAATGTTCCAATCGAGGTCTCCGACGCGTTCACGGATGCCACCAAAATTCCCAAAACCTTACGGGCGACGCTACCGAATCCCGCAATATCGGTGACGGAATTCCTTGCCATCAAGCTCCCGGGCCTCCTCGAAAAACCTGTTGGCCAAATACACGACTGGTTCAGCACCGACTTGCCCAACTGCGACCCAATTCCTACACTTTGGGCTCTAAAATCTGTCCCGCCGAGGTTTTTTGTGGCCGAACTCATCCACGGGTTACCTCAAGAGTGGCTGAATGGTGCCAAATCAATTTGCGATCCCCGCCAGCCTTCTTTGCGCTTGCCGTTATGCGCGCTCCGCTTTTTCGAGCAAATCCACAACCTCCACCAGGCCCAAGAGAAATGGGCCAACAGCGTGGACTGGGCGCGCGACGAGGCCGGTCACGACACCGCTATCTTTTCCACCGTCTCGTGGGATGCAACACACTTCGGGGCGCCTGATGGGCAATTGGATTGGACACGGCTCGTTGACGACGAATGGCTATCCGACAGCATTATGGACGCCATGATGGCAGACCTCCAATCTCGGGCCACCGACCCTACAGTGATCGTGGCTCCGCTGTCATTCCAGCGCGCAATTATTGCGGCGGCGACACACGAGAATCCTTCCGTATACTCCGTCAAGCTTCTTGAGGAGTACAAACGATCCCTGGAAGCGGGGAAGTCCAAAATTTACTTCCCCCTTCACGTCAACGGAAACCACTGGATTGCGTTCATGATTGACTTCGTGAAAAGGGTGTTTGGCTTCGGTAGGCCGCTCGAATCACTTATTCCACCCGACGCATCTTCAAACTCAATTTGATACTGAACAGGAGACTCAAGTGATCGACTGTATCTCGGTGTGGTGCTGGGAATTTACAAGTATGGGTCGGTTTCGGGGAAACACGAGAGCTTTACCGATGCAGAAACTGTGGTTGGGTTGAGCTATCTCAGTCTCAAGGTTTATGAACAGGTGAGATACAATTTTGTACCTTAGGAGCTCGCTAAATTCGCATTCTAGCTCCCTCTTGATCCACCGCGCAACCTCTTTCAACATATTGTTCCCCCAAAGCGGAGTGGTCATTCATTGCCTCTATTCACTCACGCCCCAATTTCTGAGCTTGTTTACTTGCTTACCGGTGCAAAGGTTCATTCCGTGGGCCCAAACATCGACAGCATCTCCGCGGGCGACAACGGGTGGGAGCTTTGGGCTGCCCTTACTTCTGATCCTGCCGCACTTGAGATTCTTCACCTCGATGGCGCCGATGAATATTCGGATGATGGGGAACCGGACTACGAGGAGCCGGAAGAAGGGAGCAAGAAGCGCAGGCCGAAGGCTCCTCGCGGTGGGCGCGCGGGTCCGAAAAAACGGAAGCTCGGGGTGACCAAGTCCACTGTACCCAAGAAGACGTCGAAGCGCGCGCCGGCGGGCAAGGGGAAGGCGAGAGGCAGAGGTGGGAAATAATACAAGCCTTCTCAGTGTATCTTGAGGCCGCAAATGCGATTTATTGGTGGTCCAACTCATTCAGGAGACGTCTGGGAGGGCCAAAAACGCGAAATTCAGGGTCTGCGGGGAAAAAAACGCGATTTTAGGAACTGTTGGTCCGAAATAGAGTAAAACAGTCGGCGGAACGGAAATTTCATAGAGTAAATCAACGGTTTTTTTTTTGGAAAAAGCGGACCGGTCTAAGGGGTAGTGACCGGGGGCCTGTTAGCGTTTTGTTGATTCCCGAACCGTCATCCTCGCGTGACGTCGAGTTATAGCGCTTGCTCCCTACCACGTTTTCCACCTTTCTCGTCGCCGCCGCCGACAACGATGAGCCTCTTGGGCCGCTCCCCGGCGCCCATGGGCGTCGCCCTCATCGCCCTCCTCCTCCTTCGCCCCGTGCGAGCCGACCCAGCGACACTCCCCTTTGAGGACTGTTTCACCGGAAATGCATCCACAAAACTCACCGTCGACCAAGTATACGGCCAAGTCCTGACGAGCGCGGAGCTGGGGACCTACCTCAACCTCACCGTGATAGGCAACAGTGCGCAGGAGATTTTTGGGTTCACAGACTCAAGCTCAAGCCTCGGTGAGTAAAGCCCACGGGACTTTTTTTTTTTCGCCAGGGGTTTGGCTGTCTCTGTGTCTGCTGGGGCTCACTGTGGAGTGCTGGGGACCAGCGTGGGGTAGGTGCCCACGCTGTTTGAGATCGGGGCAGAGGTTACGGCGGCACGCGAGTGCTAGCACTATTTTGGAATCCTTGGGCTGCGCCGTCGCACTTTGCGGCCAAGCGCCTGAGACACCCGTCTCGGGTACTCGAAAACGACGACCGGCTTCCTTGAAACTTTCTTTCGAATTTTGTGGCCACACTGGGACATTTTTCTGACTTGGACTCAACAGCCACGCTCTTCACGACGACGTCGGTGTTAACCCTGAACGTATGGACAAACAGCTCGTATCTCTGCACCTCCCTGCGACCCCCTTCGCCTCTGCCCGCTCTCCCCGCCAACAACACCAACTACTTTTGCCCAATCGAAGCAGGCCCATTCGCCCTCTCCTCTGCCATCCCATGGGGCACCAGCCGCCCTCTAACGACTCTCAACACCCGTATCCGCGCGGTGGATCCATTCAGCAAGGAGCTACTCTGTCTCACGGTCAATACCACCCCCCTCAACCCGTCCGAGCACTCGCCGTACGGCGTTGCGGGCGCCATCTTCTGGGCCACCGTTGCACTCGCGATGCTCTACTGGCTCGTCATCGGCATCGCCCGCGTCGTGTCTGCGTGGGGCCGGGGCATCAGTCGTCCCGGACGCTCGCTGTGGGCGCGCGGCCAGAGCGCCGGCTTCATCGTTGCGAGTGCCATCAGTGGCGAGCGGTTTGCGACCTCGCCAGCCCTGATGCGTTTCAGCACCCCCTGTCTCCGGGATGTCTTGTTTCATACCCAGTGGTGCGCTTCTCTCGCCATGGTCGCGGTCCAATGGCCGGCGTTTGCCTGTGGGTCCAGGTTTATTGTCATATTCGTGTCGACTCACTCGTGACAGATCCCCTGCTCGCGCAGACTGCCTGGGCTACTCTGAGTTACAGTCAGTCGTTTCTTCTTGTATCCTCTCTTGTACTGATGTCGTCCAAGATATCACGCTGACAAACAACGTGCACTGGAATTCGCTGTCGACCCTGCCCTTCAACCCCCCCTCGGACTTTAGCGACCAACTCGCAGATCCAACGTCGCCTATATACATCAACCCCAATGTCCCAAACCTGCTCTTCACGCTTCCATCCAACGCAACCTCTGGAATGTCGATGTTCGCATACACCATCGGCGTCCGGCCGCAAGATCTCTTCCAGATTTGCATCATCCTCTTCCTTGCCATTGTCGCCGCGACCATCGTCATCTCCTTCATCGTCTGGTTCATCGACCTCATCGGTGGACTCGTCAGCGGCGCAACCCTGCACCACCCCGGCCGCCGTGCACGCAGCCCGGGCCCCAAGGAGCTCGAGACCGCCGCCGCGAGCACCGACGAGAGCAAGGCCGCGATGTTCCGCCCCGCGTCGCGCCTGACGCTCTCTGCCGGTGGCCTGGGCATTCCCTCAAACACGCCCACGCCGCGCAAGCCATGGTATCGCATCCGGACGGAGATGAGCTCGTTCCACGGGAGCGTCCTCCAGGGGAACCTCGTGCGCATCCTCGTGCTGTTCCACCTCCCGCTCACGATCTTCGCCGCGTACGAGATGACGCAGCCCTCGGCCATTGCGTCCGTGCGCGCGAGGGCGCTTGCGGCGCTGTCGTTTGCCGTTCTCAGCGTGCTTATACCTGTCATCCTCGTCGTGCGCGTGACGATGACGACGACGAACAAGCTGTACGACGAGACGCGCACGCTGCTTGCGCTTGGGCCGCTGTATAATCACTACCGGCACGGAAGTCAGCTGTTTGCGAGTCTGTTGTTTGCGACGAATTTGGTATTTGGAGTGGTTATTGGGGTGGGGCAGAAGAGCGGGACTGCGCAGGCGGTGGTGATACTCGTGGTGGAGGTCGCGGCGGCGCTGGTTACCAGCATCTGGTTGCCGTGGGGGAGCGGGGCGAGTATGGGCCTCATTAGCTTCCTCTTCTGCGTCGCGCGTATCGTCGTCGCCGTGCTGTTGGTCATTCTTACACCGGCAGTGAGTCTATCCGTTTTATTTTCACGCTCGAGGCTCATTTGTACCCTTAGATATCCATCGGAGACGGATCGGGCGCATGGGTGGCGTACGGGATTCTCGTCATCCTCGCCCTAGTTTACCTCGCTCTCGTGCTTATGCTGCTCATCAAAATTGTCGAGGCCGCCGTCCGCATCGTCGGCCGTGTCGGCTTCGATCGTAGCAACCACAGTGTTGACAGTGGACTTCTTGGTGCCTGCGGACTACTCGGCTGCTGCGGCTCGCGGAAACGCCGAGTGCCCCGTCAGCGCGCTGGCCCTCGCCAAGCACGCGCGCGCGGCTATACGCCTCAAAACCGCGCTTCGGATTCTTCGTCGACATATGCTCCGCCACCCGCGCTCGCTAGTATGGACTCGAAGAAGGGCTCCATTCACTCGCAGCAGCCCCCGTCCGTGCTGCGCCCTGAGCACGCCCTGCGGCCGTACCGCGAGGACAGCGACGACGAGAGCGGGTACATCATGGGCGCCTGGCAGCCGTTCCCGCGGCCCGGGTACGTCCCCGTCAACGACCCGTCGCCGGCGCCCGCCGCTCCTGCGCCGTCGTCCGGATTCTCGCGCGTGGGCGGGGGCCGTGCGCACATCGACGCGCCCTATGCTGCGATTGCGCCGGGGGAGTCGACGCCCACTCTGGAGTGGCCCGCGATGGACGCGGCGCAGGCGGAGGAGGAGGCACCGCCGGTGTCGACGGTGGTGCGGCGGCAGAGTCCCGACCCCGTGCCTGCGGTTACCGCGGGTCCAAGTGGGGTGCCGCCGGGCGCGATGCTGCCGCATATGCGCACCAAGTCGCAGACGGCGATCATTGAGGATGCGCCGATGCTTGGGTCGCGGCCGCCGTCGAGCGCGAGGGTACTCCAGCATTCGTCGGTGGAGGACGACGGGGACGACGAGTCCGAGGTTGGGCAGCGGCGGAAGAAGCCGTGGTACCACATTCGGCGCCATCGGCCGCATAGTGAGGGGACGCCGCCGCCTTCATCATACCCCCCGCAGGATGCGGAGCAGGCGGCGGCGGCGACGGCGGACGTGCCTGCAGGGCGCTCGTTTGTCGTGATTCGCAAGCCGCAGGCGTCGCCCGCGCGGTCACAGCAGTTGTCTACTGCGTCCAGCCCCACGCCGACGCGGGGCTCGTTCCGGACGAACAACGGATCCGGCGCTGGGCCTGATGCGCGCGCGTCGAGTGCAACGTCGTAGAGTCCTTGCGTTCCCGCCTTCCCTGGATTATTTGGATCATGTATTCATTTCGCTCGGACAACACACACACATACGCTGTTTTCTTTCTTGATTTAACTCATCTCACTATTGGCACGCCATTAATTACTACTACATATCCACGGACACCACACCACTGCTCTGTTGTTGCTATGAACCCTGTCCGCAATGTACAATATGACATCGACTTTGGACACCCAGAGGCAGAGGCGTGAGATGAGAGCAATATCATTCAGGACGAAGAAAATACATGGATAATTAGGAAGGAAGTGTTTTGGGAGCATTGCGGTAGAGATAGCTGTTGTTCCCGAGATAGCCTCTATGAGCTTGAAAGAGCATACGCAGGGGAGAAGCCATCTTGAGAGCGAATGCGACGGTGCGGCACGTTTCCCTAACCACTTCCACCCTCACCGGCGTTGCCTACCCGCACAGTCTCGATGCCGTCCACAGCACCCTCGAACGACTCGTAGAGAGTGCGAAGGTTTGTGAGATGCCACCGTGCGTGCTTCACGATGTGCTTGAGGTCGGCGCGGAGTTGCGTGCACTGGGATGAGCGGAGAAATGGAAACG
The DNA here is from genome assembly GCA_029281495.1 of Mycena filopes. Classification (NCBI taxonomy): domain Eukaryota; kingdom Fungi; phylum Basidiomycota; class Agaricomycetes; order Agaricales; family Mycenaceae; genus Mycena; species Mycena filopes. The sequence goes on along the minus strand of JARIHR010000018.1, from coordinate 893,988 downwards.
TCGATGTAAACGCCTCCGCTCGAAGTAGGGCCCAAGTGGGAAGCTCGGATCCAAGTCGGTACCACAACGCCGACTCGACATGTTTCCAGCACTGATCCAGCTCGACTATGCTCGCCTGCACTTGGGCGGAGACGTGGCGGGAGTCGGTGAAATCAGCCGTAGGTGAGTAGCGGAAGGCGGGATAAGGCGCAGCTGAGGGGAACGTTGGATCCAATGTGCGGCGAACAAGATTGAAGTAATCCTGGGATACGTTGACCAATTCGTCCATGGTGTGAAAGAGGGCGGCGGAAGCGGCGTAGAGGGCGTCGAGGTTGGGGTGGGGGCCTTTGGGGGCGCCCGTGACTGTCCCCAGACGATCGAAGAGGTCTTCAAAGTCGAAGAAGGTCTCTTTGGCAGCATGCGCGATATCATCCAACAGTGTCAGTAGAGGAGGCAAATTGGGTTCAAGGAAATCGGGCTATTGGCAGTTTCAGGGAGTTGACTTTGTGAAAGTCTGGTCGGCACATACCACATTTCTGCGCGACGAATCCTGGTACCACATCCAGGGTAAGGACATGAGGCAATGTCCCGTACCTGTTCCAACAGGGCAATTCAAAGGTAAATAATCTGCCTGATTTTTTGGATTGCCGGTTCATCCGAAGCTTGGTCTAGGATTTTATTTTCACTGTATGAAGCCTTGAGATGGAGTCGGACGACGAGGAGATAGGAGGAGATGGGAAGGCAACGGGATCCAACAGACACAAGAACAAATACCTTCCTACCCTGGACACGAACACGAACCGCGGCCTCGATGCTCCTCCTCCTCACACATGACTGGGCTGAGATTTACTGGAGCTACCGCTGGAATATTCGCCATGTCCTTTTGGTGGCTGACTGCCCCAAAATACCAGCCAATCGTTGGGGAAACTGCATGCATCCATTACCGTCAGCCACCTTCAGCTCCATACCGCTTCTCTTACTCGAACCACCACCATGTCCACCAGCAAAACCTCCTCGCCTTCTCTTGTCCTCATCCTGTGCTTTTTTGCGTTCATCTTGGGACAAGTCTTCAACGCCTTTTGCGCGCGGCTGTCCTCCCCGGCTCAGATCGTCGAAAAGGTCGTGGTGGTTCACATCGGTTACTCGTTCAAGACCCTCATGGCTGTCGTTCTTTTGGCCATCATCGCCAACAACCTCGCCTTCGCCGTTGGCTATCGTTATTTGACTACCTGTAGGAGCGCCAAGATCGCTCAGCGTCATCAGACGGCTCGCATCATCGACAGGCTCGATATACCTCGCCACGACTCGCTGTTCCTCCTTCCCCCCGCGGTCTCGATCCCCAGCGTCTCCCAGCTGTTTGCCCGCCTTGCGATTCTCCGGCCATCCTGGACCTTCAAGATACTTTGCCGGCCACTATTCACCGCTTCTCCAAAGACGACGATTCCCCTCCTCGAGCACCCCGACCCCGCTGCGCTCGCTCTCGTCCCCCCCACCAAATCCCATCCAGTCGACGCCTGCATCCCCGACGGCCTTCCCACATTCATCCGCGTATTCCGAAACCTGGCGGTCAAGAGCTATAGATTCGAAGGGCGAGTCTTCCGCGGTCGTCTCAGGTTTCCAATCCATCTCGAGGAGGTCAAAGAACGTACGCTCAAAAGCATAAATGAGGAGGGGCATCAAGAGGACAAGGTGGAGCGACGCCCATCGTGCGCCGGCTTCCTGCAGCATCTCGCCGCCGCTGCGCTTCTGCGGAAATGTCAATTCCAGGTCGAGGAGGAGGTGTGTTATGCGACCGTTGTGGAGATCGAGGAGGAGGAGGATGACAAGAGATTGCATGAGGACGAGCGGGTCGAGCCTGGCGACGAAGACAAGGACTTCGACGACGAGCACCTCAGCCTCAACAAGGATCACCAGAACGACGAGCAAGTCATCGAGGAGCAGAACACAGAGATCGAGAACGACCGCGACGTCAGAGCCAAGCAGGACATTGACGTCGGCAAGTCCATGGACGGGGTCGTGGACGCGATGGCAAGCTCGACAGAGAAACAGGTCGACGAAGAGGAGGAGGAGGAGAAGAGGATGCACGAGGATGAGCGGGTCGAGCCTGCGGATGAACACAAGGATCTCAAGGACGAGCACCTCCAGCTCAACGGGGACAACGAGGACGATGAGCTAGTCATCGAGGAGAAGAAGGAAGAGCTCGAGAACGAGAACGAGGCCAAGCAGCAGCAGCAGCAGCATGAGGACGCGGAGGACGTCAAGAATGAGTACTACGTCGAGGTCGAGAAGGATACCGAGACAATCGACGAGGGCACGGACGCCACCTACGTGGACGCGATGCCAGGTTCAGGAGAGCAGAAGAAGAATGACGAAGAGGAGGAGGAGGAGACGTTCTTTGATGCTGTTTCCGGGTTGGAGGGAGAGGAGATGAAGATACCCGACGAGAAGGACGAGACGCAGACCACCCCGAGGAGCTGGCCTCCAATCGACGACGACCTACCCTCGTACGAGGAATTCGCCATGGGCGTGCCTTCCGATATTCTGTTCGTAACGAAGAGCGTGGATTCAATTCACGGTATGTCATCTCCCTTTCTCTTTCCCTTTCTATACTTACCGTCCCACCCAGATGTATGTAGACCGCCGCTACTGTCGCTGCTCAGTGCACGACTCGGCCCGAAAGTTCCTGAATGCGGCGTCAACAGACGCGCCTCCCATATTTCTCTTCTGACTCGACTGGGGCCGCGAATCGGCGCGGAATCTTAGTGTGATCGGTAGTATACTTGTATTGGGACTTCGTGGACGCATGGAGTCTCATACCTGCACCTACCCTGTATCTATCCCAATTTCTTTTGTATCTCTTCTTTGAATTCACGATTTCCGATTTTACCTGTTGCGTCGGCCGATTGCAGCCGATGGCTCGCCCATCACCAGCTCCACAACTTTCAAGTCGCTCAATCCAACCTCATCCACTTCTGGCTCTTTGCGCTCCGTATGCCCGAATCACGCAGGCAACGCCGTGTCTCTGCTATGAGTACTTGCTGCAAGAAAACCCGGACTTGGAAGCGTGGATCTTGTGGATACCCGACAGACTTCTCGGCCTCGGCCTCTGGCACTGGCAGGCGCACTACTTCTCAACGCAAACGACATTTCACGAAGCCAGATTGCCTCGCGGGAGAACTCAAATACGCGTATCATCCCGCCTCAACCAAGTCATATAGAAAAATCTGGGGGCCAGCGGCTGCGCGTTAAATCTCCTTTGGTCGTGACTCGTCAAAAAAGCTCTGGGGGCATATGAAGTTCGGTGGATAATATATTGTCTGTCCATCGCGTTCAATAGTTCAAATCGGAAACCCGACGATGTGGCTCATAGCGCCCACACAATGGTGCACCTGGGCGATTTTCCAACCGGCCCGGTTCAAGACGTTCGAGAAGCCATCCAGTGTACGGTCCTCTCCACCAACCATGATGTGCATCTGGTGAGTTGCGCTCAATTAGAAGTTTTCCTTGAACGCAGACGCTAAACCCACAGTAAGGTCGAAATAATAGAATCCGGCCGTTCCGACGCCCCAGTTTGGAAGCAGGGGTGACCTCGCAGTCGGCCGCGCCGCGCCTTGGATGTCGTCCTCGCATGTATCGGCTGGTGCGGCGACAGCTAGAATTTTCTCGATAATAACCAAGCGTGTCGAAGATTCAGCCGCGTCGCGCAGATGACGAAGGATATCTACGACCCGATCGTCTGGCCAATTGTGGACGATATGCCGGAGCATGAAGATGGAGGGGTTCTTGACTGGCTGGGGATCAAAGAAATCATGCACTGCAATATGAATGAGCCTCCGGAAGATATGCAGGCGTCCGCAACCGTACATTGGAACTCAACCATTCGGCGCTCGACATGCGAGGGAAGATTTGCTTGCCAGTGCTGCAAATAATCAGTGAAACTGGGTGCCACGAAACCGAACTTGCCAGCTTTGCGTCCTTGATTTGCTGCTCGAGATCCTGGTCTACGAATCGGAGTTCGGGGAACCTCTGTGCAAGCATCAAAGCCGAATGCCCGATTCCCCCTCCAACGTCGACAATTATGCTCCCGGGTGAAAGAGCGCCCCAGTCAAACCCTTTCCGTTGGTACTGAGCAACCAGTATCTAGCACCGAACTCTTTCGCGCACCGGTATAAATTGCGTCCACTGGATCCATCGTCGTCGTTCCCTGCATGCTCAAGCCGAAACGCTGCAGCTTATACGCGTTCTCCGGCCGCTGCAGCCAATAGTAGAACCCCGTGTCGGTATCGAAGGCCCGACTGAACGGGAGACGTTTCTCTTTGGATTCCAACATTGTCTCGGCGAGTAGCGCCGAGCTCTTGTAGATGTCGTCCGCACTGGCATATACCTTCACAGGACCAAACTGTACCACAGAAATGACGCGCACCAATATTCTGCGAGAGCCGATATCCCAGAACTGCCTGTGAGTCGATCCTTGGGTCTGTTAGTCTTGTTAGTCGCCATTAACGACGAAATTTAGACGCCTACTTACCTCTCAAATAACACCTTGCTAGGCTTTCCTTTGTCGAGGGCGCTCGATATGCGGTTGTTGGCGAAGACGTTCGGCCTAACCTCCTGGAATATGTTGTGCGTTGCGAGCAGGCGTAAAATGCATGCTAATTTTATGAGCACCCACAGTCATACATCCTATCGGCATTATCTCACCTAACAAAACCGGATCCGTTTTACTCGCTGCGGCGATGTCTTTGGCGTGTATACCCTGTCAAACTTTTCAACCCAACCACCCACGGGAGGGCGAAAAAATGAACAGCCTCACCGCGGGACCGGCTTCTCGCAGTACCTCTGCGACATTTAATTCCGCTGCGGCGCGAAGGCACGACGAGATATGGAACTGGAGAATCTAATTTCAAGCAGCCGCCGCGCCAAGTACATAGGTGAGCACTGACCGCTTGTGCTGCGTTCAACATTGACACCACCGGACTGCACACTGTCGCAGAGAGCTGTGATGTGGCGGCGATGATGTCCAGCGTGGCCGCCGCAACGACCGGGTCTTGCTGCAAGGCCTCTGCAGGATCGGCAGGGTTCATGGGCACGTCCAGAGACGGCAGGGGCATCCCTGCGCGCGTATACGCCCTCCATGGTTTCGATGGCCGTGGTGATTATGCTGTTCAGTTGACGAAGGCGGTTCAGGTTGGCGGGAGGACTCATGCTGTTACAGTAGACGGCCGGAGCGAACGTTGACAATAGGTGCGCCAATTTTATGGGAAGGCTTATGGGTAGGTGAAAGAACTGCTAAATATGGGGATTTCAGATGACCATGTTATCAGGTTTCTGTATACTTGGCATGTTCCCGACAGACATCTTTATTCAAATCATGGCCTAAAAGGCTCGACAATGTAATTCCGACGAAGCCGTATGTGCGTTCCACTACCCTGGTGAGCGAACCCGCGTCGATAACTATCAGGAAAGGGGAAACACTGTGAGTTGGTTCGTTACAATGGGATTTCTCAAACTGCCCCAGTGCTAGAGGGTTGAAGGGCCGGCCACCTCTTACCCTTGGAACAGGGCATATTCGGGATATCAAACCAATCAACTGTGAGTGTCGTCGTTCTGTCGGATGTAACGATGATGGAGGCTGGTTCGCGTGGGCTTGCATTTACCATCGGGGAAAGGGAAGGAGCGGGTAAGTTCAGTCAACAAAGAATATTCCGAGGTAACTGTAATCGGCTGTAGCCCTCGTGGGCCACTCCCAACTCATAAGCCTGGCTACAACTCGGACTCCAGCGACGACCTTTATCTGCCAGATAGAGCTCGGCCGGAGGTTCTTCTGGGTGTTTGCAAAGTAAGTCGGAACTCCGTGACAATCGAATTCTCCCACTAACGGAAGGCAGAGAGATTGAAACCAGGTCAATTGACGCTCCGAATGTGCCGCGCCAAACTGCCGGCGTCTGTAATAAGTTTCTTAAGATGAGTTGCGTTCCCAGGTTTCTCTAGCTATTTCCCCCACACCATGGACTCCATTTCAACTCTCCGGCGGCTTTCCAACATCATCACCGACGCAGTGAACACGATAGAGGATGTCTATACAGCAGCACAGATGCCCCTCCCGTCCCTTGGTCGTCCGTTCAACGAGAATGACCCTGCCGAAACTCTCCAAGAGCAAGGGGAGGTTGCGGATGCCATCAAGAACATCATCGCTGCAGCAGCGCAAATTAGCGCAACTTTATGTGATCCAAGCAGGTTCGCCGTAAATACTGCTCACGCGGTGGGTTCATTTCAGTTGTCGCCGTGATGATTCACTAACAACTGCTCTGGCATCTTCCCAGTTTCTCCTTTCTTCCTGTCTCCTCGCGGCTTCCGAGTTCAATGTCGTTGAAATTCTCTGTGAAGCTGGTCCTAAGGAACGTCCCACCAGGCTATTGAAGCAGTCCATGTTCATCCTACTTTCCAGGGCGCTGATGCTACCGAAATAGCAGCACTAAGCAATACCGACCCAGGATTAATGTGTCAGTGCTCATCCGGGGTTGTCGCTCGTCCTAACTATCATTTAAGCTCGAATGCTTCGACTTCTTGCGACACATCATATATTTCGTGAAGTTTCACCCGGGGTCTTCTCGAACAACAGGGTTTCCTCGACCCTAAATAAAGGGAAGCCAAGCTCTGTCCTGTACGTCTGGTATCCGCCATTCACCTACCCTGATACCGAATATTCATAGATTCAATAAACGAGAGGAAAGGCTGATTGGGGCGCGTGGAATTGCAGCTTTTGTAGAACACACGTACGTGAAGAAATCGTTCAGGTCCACGACGGACAACCCTGAGTCACTTTATTAACAGAGCAGACATTGGTGGAAAGAGTGGGGGTTACCTGGTCGAGTCGATGGTGAACGCCGCGAACGCAAAGCCGCAGATCCCCTTCAATATTGTCTACAATACAAAGGAATCACTCTGGAGCTGGATGCAATGGCCACAGAATCGGTATAATGTTTCTCGTTTTACCCTCGGGATCACCGCGACAGCAGAGCCGCTCGAGATGATATTTCAAGGTCAGGTATTCTTATTTGGGCGAACTCTCTCCTGATTGCGAGCAGGGTTTGATTGGGGTTCGCTGCCTCACGGGAGCAAAATCACTGATGTTGGAGGAGGACTTGGAAGATCGTCCCTCAGCATCGCAAAACGATATCCCCACTTGCGGGTAACCGTTCAGGATCTTGGAGAGGCCATCAAACTCTCGAAGGAGGTCAGTTCGAGTCGTGGTCGTTATTCACTTCTGATCGACCATGTTCACAGTACTGGAGAGAAAACTTCTCGGAACACATCAACAAGCAAATGGTCGAGTTTCAGGGTGCGCAATCATCATATGATCCAGTAGCCCGTCCCTCAAGTTACATAGTTCACGACTTCTTCTCGCCCCAGGCTGTGACGGATGCCTCGGTCTTCTTGCTGAGATATATTCTCCATGACTGGCCCGATGAGAAGTGCTCCGTCATATTGGGTCATCTCCGCGCGGCAGCCCATCCGACCACTCGCCTAGTCATTGTGGAGCAGATTCTCCGTTCAGCAGCACACAGTGGCTCCGCTGGGGACATACCAGGTGCCTCTCGCCCTACAGCAGAAGCTCCCCTACTGCCAAACTGGGGTGTAGCAAGCGCCAATTCATATCTTAATGACCTCATTGTAAGTTAACACCTTGACCTCATTGACAGTGAATCACCGATTCCGTCAGATGCATGTATTGCTTGGAGGCGTCGAGCGTACGCTTGATGGATTTGTTCAGGTCCTCCGACAATCTGGATGGAACTTGGTCGAAGTACATCACTGCGCGGGTTCACAATTGAGTCAGCTTGTTGCAACACCACTGTAATACTACTTATCGTGAGAATTTGAATATATGCGAGCCATTTCCTAGATGTGGATACTTGACTAGGCCACATGTTCCGCACAGACGGAAAATATTTTGGAGATTTCAACCGTGGGAATGGTTGAATGATTGCAACATTTGATTGGCCATCGACGGCTGGAAGTAAGACTAAGTAGGAGGTCTGCAACCACCAATAGCCCAACAAGGCAAACTGAAGCAAAGAAGTTCAGTCCGCACAGAATACTCTCGGGTGCTGAAGTAACCATGTCATTACTTACTGAAGGTGCGGGAATTTCCAGGTTTTCTTCAACCCAAACCATTCAAACCATTACATACACACTACTTCATTACTTACTGAAGGTGCGGGAATTTCCAGGTTTTCTTCAACCCAAACCATTCAAACCATTACATACACACTACTTCGCATTCAAAGCGCAGTCTCCCTGCTACCTTATCTCCAGATAGCGCCTTCACCGGCAGATGATAATCCTGGGGGTCTCATGCCGAAATAATGGAAGAGTCCGTTCTCGTTATCGACAGCTTACGAGGTTTCTGCCTACCCTGCAGCGGCTATAGCTAACCCATGCGTCGGAGCACTGTCCTTTGTTCAGTCTTCAATTCTGGATGCTTTGCCATAATCTTTCTCTCTGTTCTAAATCTGGCCGCTCTATTCCAGTGCCCCGCCAATGCCCCGCATACATTTTTCAACACAGGTTATCGCCTGTTTATTGCGACAACGCAGCAGCATATCCAATCAATGTCATAGTACCGTACGTTTGAATTCGGTGAGTGGTTGAAACTTGAAATAGCGGTCGGTCAACCTGTGAAATGGATTGAATGGCGGTCAACCTACGAAAGGCCGAGAGAAGTCAACCGGGCATCTTCTCCGCTGTAGACCCTGCAGCAATTCATATACCAACGCAATCGGTGAAGATCGTCGATCGCCATAACAGGTACCAAACCATCCTGGAACCCATGTCGCCAAAAATTATAAAGGTGAGATTGAACATACACTCTCCCCAGATTCACTCTCCCTCCCGCCGTCCTGTGTGCTTCGATACTACTACTACTACTACGCCTCTCAACATGTGCACCCCATCCACTACGAGACGCTGCACCGCACACCGCCAGAGCCACACCATTGTCCGGATCCCACCGCTCCCGGCCCACCGCGACGGACCCCAATGCTGTCACTGCGGCTGGCGAGGCAGCCACTCCACCTCCTGCTTGTTCTACAACCCCAACACCGCTCGTACCAGTCATTCTCTCTGGCTTATATTGTGCCGAGTCGTCTGGACTGACTCGGTAATTTTGCAGCTCCCCACTGGCACGCTAAATAAAGCCTCCCGTGCCCGAGCTGTCTGTTCGATGTCGTATTGTCCCTTCGCCGTACATCTCGGCTGGTGCTTGAGAATCATCCACACACACACTCGCCTTGAACTCAATGTATTTGTACCGCTGTTTCATTTGTTGGCTGCAAAAATGTATTTCAATGCAAACCAAGTTAAATTAATTTGCACGCCCGAGGGAGATGTCGAGTAATGAAGGAGCACAACCCCCGGTGTCGAGAGCTACGCACGAGCGAACCTTTTCGTAGTTTAAATGAACCATCACTTGAAATCGCGGTCACATGGGCGCGCCATGATCATACGGTTCTGTATATCATACAGCATGACGAGTATAATACAACCCCCCCCCCCCCATACAGCCGATGACTCAAGCGTAGCCGGACACTATATAGTATAAATGAAGGAGCCCAAGCGCTGACGCGCTGACGTCGCGTCGAAGACCATGTCTGAGAAAACCCCAGGCAACGTTAACTCTTCATTAATCAGCTCAACTTGTGACTCAGATAAGACCGATTCCGTGGGCCTCGTTGTCATCTTCTTCAACCCCCACCATGTCTCTCGTCGAGTATCGCGGAAACTGTCACTGCGGAGCATTCAAGTTCACGTTCAAGGCTCCCGAGTTGAAGCAAGGGCGTGCGTGTACCTGCAGCTTCTGTTCCAAGGTGCGTCGGCCGCGATGAAGTTCTGTAGTCAGTGAGCACTAATGACCCTCCAGAACGGATATCTATGGGGATTCCCGACGAGCGACTTCACTGTCGTGAAAGGCGACGAGGAGACCACACTGAGCACCTACGAATTCGGAAAGCGCACGATGTTGCACAAGGTCAGCGGGAAACAATTTTTCCAACTTGTTGCTCGTTCGATGTCCATCAGTTCTGTCCCACCTGTGGTTCCACGGTTTTGGCTCGTCTCCCTATCGGCGACGGTGCAGGTTCACCGAAAATGGGGATCAACGTGAGCAGAGTCGAAACGAACCTAGAAAATCGAAACCTGATAAACCAACCCTTCACTGAATCCAGATCCGAGTTCTCCGGGACGTGGACGTCGAGGCGCTCGAGGTGGTGACCAGCACCAAGGGCGCCGCAACCGAGCCATTGTATCAAGCCCCAGAGCCAGTGGGTACAGGTCCTGTCACTGAAGGGACCACCGTTTACCACGGCAGCTGTCACTGCGGCGCGGTGCGCTATGCTTTGCTGAGCTCGGAGAAGATTACCACAGGCCTGGCGTGCAATTGCAGCCATTGCTCTCGAGTGGGTCCACCTCTTGTCATTTTTTTTGGGGGGGGGGCTGCTCACGAACAATTAATAAAATAGGATGGTTCAGTTTGGGTCTACCCAGAGACGACCTCGGTGACCTTTGCTGGTAAAGACGAGGCGGCGACCGAGTATCAGTTCGGTGCGAAGACAGCCTTCCATGGGTGAGATTTAAATTTTGAATCTACCGAGCGGCAATACTTAGCTTCTGAATTCCGACGCCAGGTTCTGCAAGATCTGCGGTGTCCCGTTGTATGGACGCGTCGTCGGTCTGAGTCCCGAGTACGACAGCAAAACGTCGTTGAACCTTCGCACGATGAACGGGTTGGATTTGAATGCGGTGGAAATTACGGTGGCGGACGGAAAGTCGTACCCAGGAGTGTATGATCCCTAGGCACACAGACAAAGTGCTAGCTTGTCAGTTCAAGGGGTCGTTACATTGAAAAATGCCCATTGTGCCGGGTTCTCGCGGTTGCGAAATTGTGCATTGACGCGCGAATAGGTATCTGTGTTATAGAAGAGGAAATGGACCCTCCGATTAAAAGACTTGACAAGTTTATGTAACCAAGAAAAGTTAGGTGTGGTACGGTACAAATTAACTCGAGCTTGAACTGAACAAAGTAGAAGCTAAACCCTATTTCTCCTTTCCGTGCCAACGTGAACTGACATGCCCTGTTTAACGAGGGCCCGGTACCCAGCAGCCGTCGAGTCGTCAAAGGAATAGTACACCCCCTTTGGCCAAATCTGCTGGAACGAACCAAGTATAGATGTGTCTTCGCCCGCGATGGCTCTAGAGGAGAGGGCGCTGAGCATCGTCGGAGTCATGAAGACCGGAGATTCGGAATCCCGGAAGGTAAGGGACTGCAGATGGGCAGGAATGTAGGATTTCGAGTGCGATCCAACCTTTCAAAAAAGTTGACCGAAAACCCGCGACTCTCTTGCGCGACCTCGAGGGTGGTGACGTTCGGCATGACGGTGGTGAACCAGTCAGCCGAGAGCATCGCAAGTTTGCCTGTGGTGGAAAAGCACCGCAATGAGGCACAGGAATGGGCGAGGAACGACAGGAAGTCGCGATTGTTGTCGACATTTTCGTCAATATCCGTGGAAACATGAAAATTTTGCAGCGCTGGTAAGCGGAGGAGTCGGAGGAAATGGAGTGAAGAGTTGGGCTTGAGATGCAGAGTGTGGAATCGGTTCTGAGTCAAGATTTCGGAGTGAATGACCAGTGACTCCTGCGAGACAAAGCCCTTGAATTCCGTGAAGCACGGTGCGCTCTCCACGAAAGATAGAAAGTCGTCCCCTGTGAGACTATCACAGCTGATTTTGGATAGCGCTTCGTACGAGGGGAGGAACAGCGAGGGGGTCGCCCCCTCGCTGAATGAGAGTTGCCACAACCGGGGGGCATCCGTGAAGATCTCCAGATACCAGAATCCTTCTGCGTCTTCCTCTGGAAAAGGAAGGGCGATCGCAAGCTTTTCCAGGATTGGAAACGGTCCAATGTCCTTCATGGCCTCGAAATGTGGTTCCTCTAGTTGGAGACAGATGCTCTGCAGTTGGGGCGCACGATTGCGAAGGATAGTACTGATGGCGTCCGACCCAAAGCCTTCCATGCCTGCAAAGCCACGAACGCGGAAGGAGAGTGGGCAGGTACCAGCCCGACCAAACCATTCCACCGCAAGCACCTCCAATTCGTCTTCGTCCGTTCCTTCGGGAAATTCGTCGAGATCTAATTGGAGATCTGCCCATAAACGAGGAGTCGCTAGCGCAACGTTTCTCCACGCCCTACAGACTTCGAGAAAAACCAGGGGAGCGGTGGATTTGGTGGGGTGATGTTTATGTGGGTGGCTCAGTTCTGAGGGCGAGGGAAGGCATTGAAGAAAGATTTCGGCAGTAAGCTCGTGTGGAAGATTCTCCACTCGATACACGATGGCATCCAGCTCGAACTGAAGACGCCGCCGGACATCTTGGACGCCTTTCAAGCGTAACTTGAGTCCCCCAATGGCCGCGTCGATCTCGCGGTTGAGCCCCGCGATCGATGTGTCGGCCTCCGCGATTCGAGTACGCAGATTCGCGTTTACCGACATAGTAGTGGAGGAAGAAAGAAATTTTGATGGACCGGCATCTGCCGTCAGTCTCTCTTGCAGTTGTGTGACTATCCACAATCGCGAATCCTAATGAGCGGGACCGGCCGTGTAATTCTACCTACCTACCTAACTCTAACCACAAGTCTAACGAACTACTCTGTGAGATTACGCAGCAATCTAATTCCACGCGACCTTCGCATACCTCCCAAACACCTGATTCGACCAGACCGGCGCGTACACGCTCGCGTCCGCCCGCGTATACACGCGCGCCGTCTGCAGCTCATTCAGCGTCCGGATGAGCTGCCCTTGGATGAAGTCGACAAAGACGAGGTCGACCTTTCCGTCGACGGGTTCCGGCGTGCGCGAGGCGATAAAGTCCGGAATGCGGTATGCCGGGAGGGGGAGATGCGGGACATCGTCGCCGACGCCGGGGCAAGCCTGTAGAGGTGCTAGGTGAGGCGTAGATGTGAAAGGAGATGGGGGAGCGTACATCTGCGGTGACATATCCAAGCGTCAGCTCGCCCTGCGCGACTGCTGAACGCTCCGACGTATGATACAGGCGATGCATATCCTGCACCCAGTCGGTATACTCCCGTTCCACCTCCCGCTCCTCCCTCCACACGCGCATCTGCCGTGATCCATCACCCTCCTCCTCCTCGTCCGGCCAAAGCCTCTCCGCCCCCTTGCCGTTCAGCGCCGGCAGGACTCTCACTGCCACCTCGAACGGCACGTCCGGGATGAATATATACTGATTCACAAACGGCGACACCGTGAGCTCGTCATTGCGCGTAAACGGGCCCTTGAAGATGTCGAACCGCTGCGAACCGGAGCTGATGACGAGGAGGAACGGGATGCCCGCCGCGGCGCGGGTAGCGTTGAGCGCAAGTACAGTGGGCACAGCCTGAGTTGTATCACAGCTCAGTCTGCTAGATCGAATAGAGCGGGTGGAGAGGTGGCTCACCTCCTCGACGGTCAGCGTGAGTATCGAGTCGTTGGACGGATACGGCGCTCTGTTCCATGCCGACGTCAATCGGAGTCCTTTCGGTGGCAGACGGGCACAAACCGCGTCATGCTATAATCCCTCGGCGCAATCCCGTACGTTTCCGTCAGCCCAAACCGTTCTTCGAGCGCGCGCAGACCTGCGGTGATATTACGCCCTTCGTCAGTGCCGAAGGTCAGGTCTGTGCGGTTAGTGTGATACTACATTTCGTTAGCGGCAGCCAAGGCGGGGGAATGGTCGCGGCACCTGGTAAGTAGCGAGATTGGCGTCGAGGTATCTTCGGCTAAAGTTCAGAGGCTGGCTATTGCCTTGTGAATCGAGATTGACACTCATCCAGCCTTGAGTGCGGGTTATTCCTTTCCTGTCTCCTCTGGAAGAGAAGGCACTGACCCAGTGTCTCCATATACCGCCCACTCGCAAGCGACACTGAGCGCGGGTCGAGCTGCACTGGGAGGAACGTCGTCAGTATATCTACCGCCGGCGTGGAATGCTGGCCTGAACGTACGGCAATCCCGGATGTGTAGGTGACCCCCGAAAATAAGAATCGGTGTCGTAGGGTGCACGGCACGGATGGCGTTGAAGACAAGAGGCCCTGCACAGCTCATCAAGACACGATTATAGAAGCGAGAGAGGGTACCCACATCGATCGCGCGCGATGGACATGTGGCTGCCAACGTGTGTATCAGAATCGCCGTCGCCGAAAGATAGTAGTGGTCGGAAGCTTAAGCGTACCCCACCAAGAGGAAGACGTCCGGTTCCTCGACGATAGCGTCGTTGAACTAATGCGGAATAAAATCAGCGAGGGACATCATCAAAGGACTCGAGACGATGCGAACCCACTGCTCCTGAATCATATCCTCCACGCGCTGCACTGTCGTATTGACGTCGTTCGTCCCAAAGTTGAAGAGGACCCCAAAGGCGGTGACGCTGCGGCCCCTTTGCGCACCGAGTCAGCGATGGACTGGTGCCATGCATAATCGTACGTACTTTCGGGTCTTGAATTTGCGGAATCGGCCTGCAGCATTCGTCAGTACGACATCATGCAAGGAAGGAAGGAGCACGGACGGCCAATGGGTACGCTAACGCTTCGATTATTGGCGTCGAACACCGTAATATTAACGTTGGAGGAGAGGTAGCGGTCCTGGTAGTGTTGCGCGAAGTTCATATGCCTAGAGGGTTTATTACTTTTTGCGAATTAGAGAAGGGGGGCAGACGGACATGTCGTATGCGTTCGCGTAGATGTATAGTTCGTGGCTGAGGTGACATGAGGGCGCGGAAAGCGAGTCGGTGGCGGAGGTACCCACTTTCCGATAGCAAGGACGTCGTAGGGCATCTGCTTGAAGAACTCGTTGGACTAGATAGGGCATTATGGAACGAGGCATATGGTCAGGAGCGGATGGACGCACATCCTGGCCATCTACACCACCAGCAGGGAACCCATCCGACAGCCCCGTTCCTGTCCTCGGGGTCAATCACTGCGTCGAAATCGAGTCTCGGCACCAACCATCGTGCAAGTCGCCCGAGTCCACGAGCAGCAGATCGACATCCTTTTCCTATGTTTGACGCGTCAACGAAACGATTGAAATCCTCTCATCGACTTGAACTCACCACAGCCAGTTCCTTCATATGGCTCACGAACGCCGAATAATCTCCCCAAGTACCACTAACGCAGTCAATCGATCCTCACTCAATTACCCCCAAAACGCGCACGAACCTGTAATTGGGCTCAGGAAACGACTTGTGCTCGTGGCCAAGGAGCCTACACAGCAGCAAGCTTCATATGTATTCGAGTTCAGGAGCCACCAAACGAGCACTCACCACCCGTGCGTGTCGGTGGTGGCTATTATGTTGATGTCCCCCCATTCTAGCGGGCGGGAAGGCTGCGAGAGCGTCGGCGGTCGGTCGGTGACGCTGACCGGCCACTGGGACGCGTCGACGCCGGCGGATACAGCTCCAACGAGGACGAGGGCAGCCGAAAACCTCATGGTGCGGTGTAGGGGGCGGAGGTGAGTCAATTAGACGCTATAGCAGCTTATAACGTTGCATAAGACGTCAACAGCCCTAGATTGTGGCTCGAGAACAGCACAGAGACTGAGATAACCAAATGGGTGGCTGGAGGAGGATGGCCTGCAAAGGTCACAAGTCCAAACAAAACATGTATTGTCGTTTTATTCGAAAGATACAAGTGTACGAGGGCTCATCGTATATCGAGGCCGCCGCTGCGGAGGCCGAGGGCCGAATCCCATTTGGTCAGACTCTGCCAATTTTCCCAGAGGATGCAATAAACATAATAATAAAATATATCGAGCCTGAGGAGGCAGTCGCCTGGAACGACTCCCGCGCCGTCCTGGGGGATTGTTCTCGATTTCGGATAGATAGCGACAATGAGCATCGAAGATTCGGAGGCTTCGGTGCTCACTGATATTCGCTCCTCCACCACCACCAGAGTCGGGCCTCCACGCGGCGGAATCGATCGTCCATGTCCATCGCAGCCTCGTCTTGTCACGAGCCGCTGCTCAGCGCTCAGGGTCCTCCAGGGTGAGCGCAGGGCGTCAACGACAAGACGATGCATGCTGGATGTGATAGTCGTGGTCATGTTTTGCGCGACCTCGGACGTCGCTGAATCGGATGATGAGTAGTTGGTCGTTATCGATAGTTGACTGCTTATGGACCCACCCAGTCGACCACGAGTGAATGATGCTCTCCAGTTGAGCCACCCGGAGTTGCAGGGATCGCAGCTCCGCCCTCAGAGCCCGTACTTCTTGTTCAATATCACGGCCTTCATTCCTTGAACTCTTCGTTCCGCCGCATGTCCTCGACTGGGACTGTGGATGACTGAGCCCAGGTTGGGTATGACGGCCTGGTTGAATACGGGATTGGTGGTGGGGGTGCGCTCGAAAGGCTCGCGTAGCTCGACGCCGAAATTGCCGGACCATAGTCCAGCACGACCCGCGGTGTCGTCTTCTTGGCTGTGGTCGCTTCATGAGTACGCAGTCGCCGCTTTGGACAGATCGTCGCTGCTAATTATACCAACCATAGGGAACCTCGGATTTTCTCCTCTTGTTTGCCGTTTTCTGCAGCGTTCTCAGCTTCGAGCTCGTGCTTCTGGCTTTAAAGACCTCGTGGAATTCAGCCATAGTCGGGAAAAAGTCATCCTTAGTGGCGGCGAACAGGAAGTCCATCTTCCTGTTGCACGCTGACTTGCCGGCGCGACACGCCTGGCAGCTGGCCTGGTCGTCGTCGATTATGCATTGCTTTGGCGTCCGGCTTGAGGCGCATTTTATGCAGGCCTAAATATGTTCGTTGATCAGTTGGCGTCCCAGGGGTGATTGTAGCGCTTTCAAAGTTCATACCTGCATATTTTGAGCATTCCACGCTTTGACTTCAGGGCTGCCTATCCATCCGTCGTTCGTCCGAGTACGAGCCGTAAGATACGATATTTTCTTCCAGAATTGATAGTGTAGGTCATCCGAAGCATGCGAGAGTGAGTCTGGAGATCCGGGCTCGTTGCTCATTCCGAGCGGCGAGGGTAGGTCATAGGGGTTCACGGTACACTTCACGAGGCAACGGCGTGAGAAGCAAACAGTTGCAACCGTTCGCAAGGCGAGGCCTTCCGAAACAAACAAACGGAACCGCGAGAGTCAGTTTATTTCGTACCACCATCCCAAATGGCTGTCGCGTTCGTGGAATGTCTTTTCTGGCGTCCAGACACTCATCCTTCACTCCAGAGTACCAAAAACCTCATGGGCCGACGAACTGGATGCAGTTGGTCAGGGTCAGTCGGCCAATTTTTTGCGATCATCTGGTTCCGTTCCGCCAAAGGATGTGGGCTTGCTGGGACAACTCTGGCTCTCCTATGGTCGAGTTTGTCCCAGGGGACCCTTCAGAGCTCGAAGACCACTACTGGTGGCTTTCGTATGACGAATTGCTTACTGACTCTGCGCAGAAAACTCCGACTTTGTCGACGCGAACGGAATCCGGACAACAATCGAATACACCGTGAACGAGGAGGGGAAGAGAGTCAAGGTGGATTGTGAAAACTCCTTCTGCGGCCCCGCAATATCTAATGCGATCTGGGGTAGATCACCCGGCGGACGAAGCGCACACTGCAAGTCGTCGACCACGCAGTAGCCGGACGGCTGAAATGGTCGAAATTTGGGCAGGAGAAGGGCAAGCCACAAGGCCCGGATCGTGCAACCACGACAGTGGGCGAGAACGTTACGCTCAAGATTAGCGCGGGGAATAAGGTGCGCTCTATCGAGATTTCGTTTTCCTCAAAGTGGAGTCATTGACGAGTTTTTTTTTTTCTTCCAGCACGGGGCCGAGCCGGAGAAGGTAGAAGAGGAGAGCACAAAGACGAAGCTCGCAAAGGCGGGCGCAGGCAAAGTCATGTGTCGGCTGTGCAAGGGCGAGCATTTCACTGCCAAGTGCCCGCACAAAGAAGCGCTCGCGGGGCTCGAGGGTGTGTTATATATTTCACCTCCTCCATTGCATTGACGCCGAGCTAACGAACGCCCCACCCCAGACGCCGGTGCAGGCGACGACGAGACCCCCTCGGCCGACGCGCCCATACCCGCCGCCGCCTCGGGCTCCGGCACAGGCAAATACGTGCCCATCTTCCTCCGTAACCCCGGCGCGCGGCCTTCAGGGCCCTCCGCGGGCAGCCGGGACGAGCTCCCCACTCTGCGCGTCACGAATCTCTCCGAGGACACGCAGGAGAACGACCTGCGCGAGCTGTTCGGCATCTTCGGGCGCGTGGCGCGGGTGTTCGTCGGGCGGGACCGCGAGACGGGCGCGGGCAAGGGGTTCGCGTTTGTGAGCTTTGAGGAGAGGGCGGTGGCGCAGAAGGCGATGGAGAAGGTGCATGGCAAGGGATACGACAACTTGATCTTGAGCGTACAGTGGAGCTGTGAGTCCTTTCTTTTGCTTTTGGTGGCGCCAATGGAATACTAACGATGATTTCAGTACCGAAGCCGGAGGGGAAATGAGCGATCGTAATAGACAGCTCGACTACTCGAGGTACTAAGATTCACATTGGTAGTCCAATTCATCTCTGAGTTTACACGTCGTTTCGTCTAAAAGACTTTACAGATAGACTTCCTAGACTTCGTAGAGCGGCGGCAACAACTTATTGTCGAGCATCGTAAGCTTCAACGCCGCAAGGTCGAGCCCGTTTATCGTGCGCACATTCAGCGCTGTCAGCTCGCGATCCTCGTTCACAAAACGCTCAAAGAGTGAGATGCCGCACGTCTTGCAGAACCTGAGAAAACTGGATCAGAACTGAACGACTTGAATGCGGGGAAGGCGCCGGAGACGAACCCGTGGTACGTGTTCTTCACCCCGAACGTATACTCGCTCGCGTCCTCCCGGCCGGCGAACGTCACCGAGGTGCTGAGGGGGTAGATCCACAGCGCACCGTCCTAATGGAAACAGTGTCCGTGTGAGAACAACGCGTATGGCGCAAAGGCAGCACATACCCGCCAGCAGATACTGCAATTGCATCCCCGCGCGGCAACGAGCTCGGTGGGGTTCGCGAGCGCGTAGCGCACCGCGCCGCAGTGGCAGCTTCCGTTGTATACCGTCGATCCGTCGGGGACGGTGCCAGCCGCGACGGGCTTTGGGACCTGGTACAGCGGCTCGATGGAAGCGCCCTTGGTGTTCGTCAGCACCTCGATGGCATCGAAATCCACGTCTTGGAGAGCGCGGATCTGGTTTTTTTTTCTCGTTTACTGTGCTGCGAGTGTAGAGTGGCGCCGTACTCACATTGATCCCAACCTGTGAGGAACCGTCCGTGCTGAGGACGCGGGCCAAGACGCTCGTGCCGCAATTCGGACAGAACTGAGTCCGGGGTTCAGACTACGATAGGGGCTTCTCGAGCACGGTAAGACCGACCTTGTGCGCCATCGTGCGCTTCCCAAACTGGTACGTCTTCAACGTCGTCTCTTCATCTCCCTTCACCACATTATAACTCGTCCCCGGGAACGCCCACAGATACCCATTCTGCCTTGGGTGTCGGAGTCGTGCGAGGGATAAAGGGGCGACAGACAGACCTTGGAACAAAAGCTGCAGGTACAGGCATGCCCCTGCTTCAACTCGGGAGCCTTGAATGTGAACTTGAAGGCGCCGCAGTGGCAGTTTCCGCGATATTCGACGAGGTTTGGTGTTTCCGACATTGTGGTGGAGGTTCACAATTTGGAGGGGGCAACGCCTGTCTCAGTCTGTCTGTATTGAAGGCCCCTTTATAGCCTCATGGGGTGATAGGCATCGACACGTATGCATAGTCCTCTCATTCCCCCGTGATCGCGTTCACTTGTACTCATTTTTGTTTATATAGGGCGAGAAAATTTGCAGAGAGCCGTGCTAACTTAGGATAACGCAGATACCCATTCGCGCGTCAACGCGCCTCTGGATTTACCTCCACAAGAGCGAGAATCGACACGATGCGGTAATCCAACTCGGAACTTGGGCGGAACGCGACCTGACAGCGCTTTGTCTGCTGTGTGAATATTATCCAAAATATGTTTTCGCCCCAAATCGACCACTGACGGAGCCTACACCGACAGGTCCTGACCGAACCCGCATTCCAACCACTGACCGAACCCACTTTTGATTATTTTTAACCACTGACCTGACCCGGATTTCATTATTTTCCACCACTGATCTAACCTGCATTTATATACCAATGTGGCTACTGTGCTCAATGCAACCGTCTATTCGTGGCGTGACTTCACAGGATTCATCCTGTTTCTTGGTTCATTCACTTTGGCGCGTCGATGACTTGATAGAAAGGAGGAATCGAGGTCACCGGTCGTGTTTTCAATTTTCTTTACTTGTGTATCGGCAAATTATTATAACGAACAAGTGTGCGAGACGATAGACATGCAACCGTCGCTCAGTATACAATCCCATGCACCCAGGGCAATTTCAGACTCATGGCCCGAGACTGGCCATGGCTGTACGAGGTACCAGTTGACCTTGAAGAACTTACCTGGGGAATATCCGGGTCAGGTCAGTGGTTGAAAATAACCAAAAGCGGGTTCGGTCAGTGGTTGAAATCCGGGCTCGGTCAGGACTTTTGGTGGTGGGCTCGGTCAGGTCTTTTCGATGCAGGCTACGTCAGTGGTTCAGTTGGGCCGAAATCCTATTTTACGAATATTATCTTATGGATCATACACCCCCGGGTACGACTTTCCGTCCGCCACCGTAATTTCCACCGCATTCAAATCCAACCCATTGATCGTGCGGATGTTCAACGAGGTTTTTGCGTCGTATTCGGGATTCATCCCGACGAAGCGGGTATAGACCGGGACACCACAGATCTTGCAGAACCTGGCGGTAGTGTTCAAGATCCCAGGATGATTATTTCGAGTGGGAGAGTGTACGAACCCATGGAAGGCTTTTTTGGTACCGAACTGATACTCGGTCGCCGCCTCGTCTTTACCAGCAAACGTGACCGAGGTCGTCTGGGGGTAAACCCAGACCGATCCATCCTATTTTATTGCTCGTGGGCAATTTGAAAAAAAGCAAAACAAGAGTTGGTCGTACGCGCGAGCAATGGCTGCAATTGCACGCCCTGCCTGTGGTGATCTTCTCCGCGTTCACGAGCGCGTAGCGTACTGCACCGCAGTGGCAGCTTCCCTGGTAGACCGTGTCCCCTTCGGCGACGGGACCCGTGCCAACTGGCTCGGGAAACTGATATAACGGCTCCTTCGCAGCACCCTTGGTGCTGGTGATGACCTCGAGCGCCTCGAGGTCCACGTCTCGTAGAGCTCGGATCTGGATGGAAAGTCGAACAAGTTCTGTTTTATCGGCGGTGTTCTGCTCACGTTGATTCCCATTTTCGACGAACCATCGGCGTCGTGGAGGCGCGCTAACACTGTCGTTCCACAGGTGGGACAGAACTGCGCGAGGATTAATTAATAGAAGGCCGAGGATAGGAGGGCGTTCGCCATTGACCTTGTGCACCATCGTGCGTTGTCCAAACTCGTAGGGCTTCAGCGTAGTCTCCTCGTCACCGTTCACGACGGTGAAGTCGGCCGTTGGGTTACACCACAAATATCCGTTCTGCAAGTAATCATCAGGACGGCTAGCCTCAGACCCGACTGGAACTTGCCGCGGCGTACCTTGGAACAGAAGCTGCAGGTACACGCATGCCCTTGCTTCAACTCGGGAGCCTTGAATGTGAACTTGAAGGCGCCGCAGTGGCAGTTTCCGCGATATTCGACGAGAGACATGGTGGGAGGTAAAGCAGATGAAAACGAGGCTCACGGAATCGGTCTTATCTTGGGTCTTATGTGACTCAGAAGTTGAGCTGATTAATGAGCCGTCGAGCGCCGGGTCCGCGAATCAATTATAGTTCACGTGGGCGCGTTTCCCGTCAACCAATCCCAAGTCCTGGTTTACCACTCCCACTGGTCGGCTTTGACGCTGCGTTCTGGAATCTAGGTTGAAATTTTCATGATTACACACGAGTCGTTGGGGAATTGTTCAAGACTTCTTCAAACCTCATAAAAGGGTGGCCGAGCCTTGCCGTCGTCAAACTCAAACTCCAACGTAGCCAAATCCACCCCATCGATAGCGCGCACATTCAGCGCTGTCGTCCGATCCTCCTCGTCGACGAACCGTTCAAAGAGCGCCACCCCACAAATCTTGCAGAAGCCGTGGTACACCTTCTTCTCCCCGAACCCATACTCAACCGCTGACTCCTCAAGGCCGGCGAATGTAATCGAGGCCGTCGCGGGGTAGATCCACAGCGCCGCGTCCTGTGTAAAACGGTCTAGCGTGATACCGCAGGGGAGAGAGTACTTGGACGCACCCTGGAACATATGCTGCAGTTGCAATCGCACACGGTGGTTATCTTCTCTGGGTTTAATAGCGCGAACCGCACGGCGCCGCAGTGGCAGCTGCCGTTGTATACGGTGGAACCTTCGGGCACGGGGCCTGCACCAACCGCCTCAGGAATCTTGTAGGGTGGTTCTGCTGAGGCACCTTTGGTGCTGGTCACCACTTCGAGAGCTCTGAGATCCACGTCTTGGAAAGCGCGAATCTGCGGCAAATCCGTTCAGGTTGTGTTCGTTTCATGACATTGAATCGAACTCACGTTGATCCCGACCTTGGTCGAGCCGTCGGGGCTGGGAAGACGCGCCAAAACGGTCGTTCCGCAATTTGGACAGAACTGGGGAGTCTTTAGTGCAAGCGAGCACTCCGGGACATCGAGACCGACCTTATGCGCCATCGTACGCTTCCCGAACTGGTATGTCTTGAGCGTCGTATCCTCGTCGCCCTTCACCACAGTGAAATCCGCCGCTGGGAATCCCCACAGGTACCCGTTCTGCGAATCATGGTCAGCCCTGGTGCCGCTCCATGTGAAGTCTAGATAGATAGACGCACCTTGGAACAGAAACTGCAGGTACAAGCATGAGCCGCTTTAAGTTCCGGCGCCTTGAACGTGAACTTGAAGGCGCCGCAGTGGCAGTTTCCGCGGTACTCGATAAGCGCTGGGGATTCGGCCATGGCAGTATTGTGCGGGAGACTTGGAGCCTCTACTTTATATGTATTCGCGGGTCCGTCTCTGAGTCATTGCGCGAGATCTTTACACGCTAATTAGCGTGGTAGCTCATGTGATCGCGATATCGAGACCGTACCTTCGCGGAGATTGGACAAGAAGAGGCGACAGCGGAGGAGACTCTAGGAGACTCGCTCCAAACCGAACGGTATTAGGTATTCCCCGCTTCAACAGGACTTCTTCCTTGGACCTTGAATGAGCTTGTGCCTCAGAATTTGTTATAAAAACAGTCGCACCTTACCTTGCTGCGGCGTGCGTACCTCGTCGTGAATATCGTCAGATTCGTCAATGCGTCGGAAAAACAGCGGGAGAAACGATGGTGGGAAAGCTGCCCCGCCTACGCGACCGGGTCGGACCCGGTAACCCGATGGCCGTTACTTGCTATCTGCGCGTAGAGTCATTCTTGCAAGACCTACTTAAGAAGAAGGAACGATGGACCACGAACCTAAGCAAGAGCGCCGCAAATGTCTCAGATAACTGCGATCACCTCCGTCCGCCTTTTCCCCGAACAACCATCCCACAATCTCCTCCGAGTTCCCCTCTCCATTCTGGATGCGAGTGTCGGCAATTTCTCTGCGGCAGCGGCGGCGTGGGCCTTCGATGCGCCTGTCTTGGAGCAGGGAGTGTCCGCGCTTGCGCCAGACCACTTGAAGCTGTCGCTCGTTAGGACTCTAAACGGATATCCGCAGTGGGCTGGGCAACTTCAGTACACGAAATATGACGCTGCAGGGACGCATACCTCGCGATCCCGGCGCCTCGAGGTGGTCTACGGCGCTCCTACGGATCCGGGGGTAGAATTCGTCGTGGCGAGCAGCGATGCAGCTCTCGAAGCCGTATTTCCCTCGCTGGAGCAGCGTACCTCTGGTCTGGGGGTCTTCGACGCTTCGTCTCTCGTCGCCGTGGCATTCCTCCCCAGTAGCCCCGACCTCGCATCGCACAGCAGCGGAGACTTCGCCGGGCTGCCCTGCCTGATTGTGCAAGTGACGACCTTCAAGTGCGGCGGCGTCGTGATCGCGGTCAAATCGTCCCACCCACTCGCAGACGCGCAAACGCTGACGACGTTCGTAAACGACTGGGCAGCCGTCAATCGCGCCTTGGTGCAAGACCTGCCTCCGCCGACCTTGGACCCTGTGTTTCTGCCCGGCGCCCTCGACCAAGCGGCATCAGGCGACATCGATGCGCCTTCCCCGGACCCTGAAATCTTAAAGATTGCACACGAGCTCCCGATCCATCGGTACGATTGGTGGGCGTCCGCAAAGGGCTCCCCTGCCCCCGACTCGTCGAAGATTCCGCCGCACCTCGCCTCCATCGCGGACACTCTCGAGCTCGGCCCCACGCTCCCCTGGAAAGAGTGGGACCTGCAGGCGCCCGTGAGCAACTACCTCCTACACTTCAGCGCGGAGGAACTCACCCGCATCTGGGCGGCGGCGTCCTCGCCGGGGGAAACCATAAGCCGCTTCGACGCGCTGCAAGCCCACGTCTGGGCAGCACTCATCCGCGCGCGCCGGCCCGAGGGGGACGACGAGGCCTTCCACCTGAACGTCACCCTCGGGTTGCGGGACCGCGTCGTCCCCCCACTCGGCGCGCGCTCCCTCGGCTCCCCCATCGTCCTCGCGCGCGCGAGTGCCACACGCACCACCGCCCTCCCACAGCTCGCGCGCACCATCCGCGGGACGCTCGCGCCCTTCACCCCCGCGCGGGTCGGCGCGCTCCTGCATGAGATGGCCTTTGACGTCGACGCGCGGCGGATGTGGGGCGGGTTCATTGGGCGGCGGAACATGATTGTCACGTCGTGGGTGCGGCTGGGGCTGTACGAGGTGGATTTTGGGGCGGGGAGGCCGCGGTTCGTGCATGGGGTGATGCCGGCTATGGATGGGATTATGCAGGTTATGGAGGCGGGGCCACCCACCGCTGCTGTTGGGGCTTGGTACCGGGACGGCGCCAGTGTTTCGTTGATGGTGGCGACTGAGGTGCTTGAGAGGATGGTGAAGGACCCTGCGTTCAGGCAATATCTATCACGCGAGGTACGAGCGACGTACTGATAGAGCGTCTGTCAAGAGAGACTAGGCAATATCGTGAGTAGGCTTGTCACTAGTATTGCTCTTCTGCAACTGTGCTGTGATTCGGGTTAACGCGTTCATCTCCGGGAACTTCTCAATATCGAGATCGCGTTCATACAATACTGCGAGTCACTTAGGCGAGCGACGCAGCGAGTGGACTTGACGGCTCGCTCGTCCCCGTCATGTCAAGGGGGACCAAAGATAAGCAATTACCATATGGGGTAGAGGGAGGGAGGGGGGGGGAGGTCGGCCAGAAAAAAAAATTGTATGCAAATTTTTGGAGGCCAAAAAATGGGATTGTGGGCTCTCCCTGGCCAATTATGCACCTCTGAGACATTTACTGTGGTCCCGGTGACCTGAACGGGTAAGTATTGATGGAGTTGGCGATATTTGTTGAGAGCACAAGAACGTAACAAGTACAAGCACGCTAATTTTGCTCAGACGCGTCAACATCGGTCCCACGTCTGCCTCGGAAGATCAAGAACCATGGCGTCAAACGCGGTACGGACACATCTTAGTGGGTCCAAGCGTGGCCTAATTCCTCCGCAGAACAACGCGCATCCTGTCGTACCGGAGGGCTTCCTCGTATGCGGCACCTGCAAAGCTCAGATCAAAGTGGGCTCAGGCGGCGTCGCCAATCTCCAGGAAAACCACGAGGGCAAACCCAAATGTCTGGCGCGCAAAAGGGAGAATGACCTGGTCGAAAAGTTTGGACCGAAACCAGTGAAGAAGAAACCAGTCTTCGCGCCGCTGAACAGTTACTTTTTCAAGCCGAAACAGATTGTGCCGTCAAAAGTCGCCGCGCCGCCGTCTCTCCACGGTACTCCCGTAACTCCCGCCGATCCCAGATCTATACCTGACGCGCATGTCGCCGAGGCCGACTACCATATTCCATCAGTCCCCCCCGCTGTCTCCACCGAAGCACAAGATCTCTTGGTCGGTCTCTGGGCAAAAATGGAACTCATACCTTCTCATGCTCCCCATGCCAACTCGACCCATCCTCTCGCAGAATTTTCCTTCGATCCCCAGGCCGATGTATCGCTAATGCAGCAGACCTACGACGACGACTGGGCGGAGCACCTTGAGCCAATGTTCAAGAGGGCATTTGGCTGGGGAGAGTTTGACGCTAAATATCTGATGAACCTCGCCCGTCGTGGGCGCTATGGCCTCGACGGCCTGCATCAGTTCCTCTGTTATTTCGTCGAGCGCCGTGGTCTTCTGGGTGTCCGGATTCAGGAATATGTGGCGGCGCTTATGAGTGCCATCGAGATGCGGTGAGTCTTCAACCACGGTCAGGAAGGACATTATTTCTCACTGTTTATTCCAGTTTCCCGAGCGCCAACTCTGCCGCGGTTCGAACGGGTGCGAAATCTGTTGCCGACACTGAAATCATCCGACTTCCCCCCATGTCCGAGGATTTCCATGCGCCTGTCCTTGATGACCTACGGCCTTGCGTAGGTATCGAAATCCGCTTCCCTGTCGGGAAGTCGCACCACAGCGATTATCCCTTTGGCCTCCATCGCCAGTACTCGCTCCCGTGGGATTACTATTCCAAGGGTGACCGATTCTTCATCCAAGCCCAAGCCTGTGCTCGCGGGCTTTGCCCCGTCGGAAATACCTGCGTGCATTGTACCCGGATCCTCTCCCACACCGTCCTCAAGGGGATTTTTCAACGGCTTCAATCTGGCGTCCCCGAACATACCCCCTACAGCTTCATGCCAAGCAGCGTCCTCATCGATCTGTTGCGTCGGAAGTCCGACCTTTATCGCGGTCTCAAACTGACAAGACTCAATGATCTCCGCGCCCTCACTAGCAAAACCGGCAGCTCGACGAACACAAACAGTTTGTGATGGCGGTTGCGAGCGGCAAGGTTGAACGAGTCGCACAGCTCGTCCGCGCCTGCCTCAATAACCATGTTGGGATTCGGGGGCTCGTGGAGCGTTACCAGCGCGCGTGCCAGGACCTGTACAGTCCCAAGGGCTTCAGCGAGGACGATGTCATGCTGGGATTGTTGGTTTTGCGCCTCGGCGGTGCGCGTTTGGCGGGTATCGTCCATCGCGCCATCGGTCTTCCCGGTATCTCCACGCTGCGCACCCACACCATCATCCGACCGCTCCGCCCCTCCCCCGCGATGCCTACGCGTGCCGAAATAGAGGCTAATATCGACGCGTGTGCGGAGGCTGAGCCCGAGTCTACCGGTCCGCCTATAATCATCCATCGCGTCCTGATGTTGGATGAAATTGCCCTGCAACCACGCCCCCGATGGGACGACAGGACAAACATGATCCTTGGGGCCTGCAGAGAGCATGCCCACAAGGTCTCCCTCGAGCTCAATACGGCTGCGGATCTGGAGGTATTTTTCCAAGCTTAGATTCCACCCCAGAAGACGGTGGCGCAGACGCCGATGCAGCAATTCGGGCGCACATTGCCCACCACGCCGCGAGTTCGATAAATTCGGACTCTGACTCTCCCTCCGATGCGGAGAGCGAGGAGTCGATGCCCCTTTCTGAAGGCGATGATTTTGGTCCTGAAATCACCCAACCTGACTCCCCTGGACCTATCCCTGCCTCGTATCCGGATGAGGACGACGAGACCATCGAATATCTTGATGGCTCCGAAATTCCCGAGGCCCGTCAAATGGAAATAGCCACCCTTGAAACTGAGTTGCAGCACCCTGAAATCGAAAACCATCCACCCACAGACCCTGCAGCGCTCCTACCGGTGGAGACGTGAGATCCTCTGGATCTCCGTCTGGTCGGCTAAGGTGGGGAAACGGCGGAACGGCGGCGACGCGAGTCGCGGTGAAAACCAAGGAGGATGATATGCTATCTACGCGGTACCGGACGCTAATGCTAACAGCGCAGCACCGCCACCTGCAACCAGCTGCGCTGGTGCATGTGCCCTCATCCCTTGAAGCGACGTCCGCGTCGCGTCTCGAGAACCTCGTCCTCGTCGACCTCCTCAATGTCCTCTCTTCCCAGCTCCTCCAATCCGGTCTCCCACTCCTGCTGTAACGCGTGCATGAGTCCACCCCGCCTCGGGATGAACTGACGCAGGTGTCTGGAACTGACGCGTCCCGCTATTGGAAGGCCTTCCAATGTCTCTATCTTGTAGGAGTTTCGCGCGCGGCTGGTGATGCGCCGGGGCGCCGACCACATCGGCACCATTTTGCGCCTGACAAGGAAGGTGGTACCGGGTTCGAAGTCCGTATTGTACACCTGTACAAGCGAGCCCGTTTTGAATATGACCTCCTTGGGCGCGTGCGCCAAGATCTTCTTGTCGAACTGAGCCTTCCTGCGAACCGCGTGGTCCACAATTTGCGCCCACCCATCGAGCCGAAGCTGCCCCATGTATGCCATCTGTAGCCCGGCGTCCGCACCGTCAACAGGCGTTACTGCGTCTTCCACTGGGGTGGGCAGTGTGTTTACAACGAGTCCGAATAGCAGCTCATCTGGGGAAAATTTCAGCGCAGGTAAGATCTGGTTGTTCAACGCGAGCACTGCTGCGTCGAGGTAGATGGGCCAATTGGCCGGCAGTTCCTCCCAACCCATCGCCTTGTACTGGTCCTCGTCGAGGTCTGGGGCACACAGCCGCTTGAGCCGGCCCAGAAGCTTGGCGTTCATGCCCTCAACGAGACCATTAACCCACGGCGAGTACCCCGCCACGTAGTGCAACTCGACGCCGAACTCCTCGCACAGCTCGCGCAGCTGCCGGTTGTCGAATTCGGGGCCATTGTCGCACATGTAGGTCTCGGGTGCACGGAAATCCGTCCACAATCTTCGCAGGCGAGTGACGGTCGACTCGCCCGAGGCTGCTGAGGTGAGTGGTTTCGCCCAAAGGTGCTGTGAGTATGTATCGACCTCGAGAGCGAGTTTATGAAATCCTCCCTTCCCAGGCGGCATCGACAATGTATCGCCGACCATGAGCTCGAACGGATGCCGCCGCGTTATCGGTTCGAGGAGCGACTGCAGGTGCTTTGCGCCGAAATTCTTGCACTGCCCGCACTCGGTGATGGCGCGCACGATCGACTGGTCGAGCCCCGGGCTGTAAATCCGATCCATCAGCTGGATCTTGACCAAGTCGCGGTGGAAATGCCCGTGCTGCTGGTGAGTCGTGCGGGCCATCTCCGTGGCCTCTGCCCTCGTGACGCACTCGACACGATCTCTGCCGCGTACCGTCCTCGGACCGAGTTTCCACAACTTCCCGCCGTCAATGTAGAAGTCGAGGGCGCGATGTCGTGCGCGTCGGCGTTCGCGCGGTGAGGTTCCGTGGTCCAGTTCGAGCAATGCTTCAATAACCTGCTTGAACAGGTTCTCTTCTTTGAATCTGGCGAGCAAGTCAGAATACTGCGGTTCATCGGCGACGTGGAAAAATGTGTGTGTGAGACCGGTGCGGGCCTCCCAGTCCTCGCAAACTGTCCACTCGTGTCCATCCCCACGAGCTAACGGCACCCCCACGAACTTACGGCTCAAGCCGTCCGCAACAACATTGCCCTTCCCGGGTCGGTGTCGTACGTCGATGATCTGGTGATCGAGGACCACCTCGCGCCAGCGTGCATGCGTCGCACTGAGCCTATCGTTCAGCAGATGATCCCGGAGCGCTTGACAATCCGTCTCGAGCTCCACAGGAAAACCCCATATGATGTCGGAAAATTTGTCGAGGCTGTATTTTAGCGCTGCGAACTCCATGAGGAATGGTTTGTACCGTTCCTCCGACGCAGATGTCCGTTTCGAGGCGAACCCTACGGGATGTAGGCGCCGAGTCACTTTGCCGTCCGCGTCGGTGGTTGTGTGCCACTGAGAAAGCATCCCCGCGAAGCCGTGTTTACACCCATCAGTTGTGAGGATGAAGGGGGTGCCATTGAACTTGGGACCCTTGAGGACGGGCTCCTGCGTCAGCGCAATTTTGAGTGCGAGGAAGGCGCGTTGCTCCTTCGGCCCCCACACCGTCACTAGTGCATGGCCTCGCATTGCGCGGCGGTACACACCCTTGCCTCGCTTGCGAGGGATCTCCGCTGCACGAATGAGGTCTGTCAGTGGTTGGGCTATCTTCGCGTAACCCTTGATGAGGTTGCGGAAGTATCCCGTCAGGCCCAGGAACGCGCCGAGATTCTGAAGGTCCCTCGGTGTCTCCCAGTCGACGACCGCGGTGAGCTTTGTCAGGTCGGGCTTGATACCATCGGGCCCCACGCGCGCGCCTGCGAACGTCGCCTCCGTAACAAAAAACTGCGACTTGGCAGCTGAGAGGGTGAGCTTGCGCTCGCGACACCGCGTGAACAGGACTCGTAGCTCGGTCAGTGACCCAGCAAAATCGTCGGCACCCATGCCGCCGTCGTCGACGAACAGCTCGAAGAGGTTTCCAACGAGGTCGCCCAACTCGGTGGCGGTCATGTTGCCGAATGTCGATGGTGCTCCTGTGAGCCCGAACGGCATCCGTTGGTAGCAGAAGTAACCCCTACCCTCGACGTAGAAGCAAACATAGGGTTGGTCTTCCTCGCGGATGGCGCACGCATAGAACCCGGATGCGAAATCGAATGTGTGCACCCATCGATGGCCACTGAGGCGCTGCTGCTTCGCCCGAATGTCACCTTGCGGAACTGGCGCGACCTTCGTGACGTCGTTGAGGGCTTTGAAGCTTTGGCAAACGCGCCACTTCTTCTCTGCAGGTGCGTCAGTGAGCTCTGCGGGGTTGGGTGTACCCTCAAAGGGAGTGTGGAAGGCCGACTCGAAGCCGCTTGCGATGCATTGGTCGTCGACGCGACGTTGCAACTCCTCAATGGACAATCCGCCCCCGTTATGTGCTTTCTGGGCCAGCGTTGTGGAGCCACAGCACTTGACGTCTGCGGGGTTGATTGGGCGAATTACCTCGGCCTCGAGCATCTCGTCGAGGACCTTGTTGAAGAAGATGCGCTGGGGCGGGCTGAGCGGCCTTTGGTTAACCTTCGACTTGAAGGTTGAGCCCGGCGGGATATTAAGTTTGTGCTCGGCACCAGGTACCGCGTAGACCTCGCTCATGGACAGCCCGAAGACGTCTACGAACTCGTCGAGCAGCGCGTCCACCTGCTCCCGCTCCGCCTGTGAGAGGTCCTTACCCACAGTGATGCGTCGTTTAACCTCCGCCATTCGGCGCACATCGCGGGCGTTTGTCTTCCTCGTGAATAGGGTCTTGTCGACTCCCCCCGCCGCCTCGGGTTGTTCGAACCCGGGGTCATCCCCGCCGCCGTCTCGTACATCGTCCACGTGCCAGATGTCCGCCCAACTCGGTGCAGGCTCGCCGAGATTGGGCACCCCATCGCGAAGGTGCGGTAGGCGGCTGTCAATGTGCACGTCAATATACGGGTGTGGCTTTGCTCTCCGATTGAATTTTACTCCCCTCAGAGGGGAACGCAAACTCCCCCCCAAGTGTTGTGCGCGTGGAGCCGTTGGCTCCGAAGGTTCCGCTGCCGGCTCGGTTTGAGTTACCAGCCATACAGGCCATCTGCCCCTTCGTTCGTCGGGTCGCCTCGGTTTCCTGTTACCGTCGGTGTCAGATACTCTGACTGGGACTGAGTCAATATGTGGTGGGACTTCCCTCGGAGGGGATCGCGAATCCCCCCCTGAGTTTATCGCGCTACGGGACGCGTGATCGCTCCCGTTCTTTCCCAGTGCCTTCATTCTCCGCCACGCCAGCCTCTCCTCCTTCGTGTAGCGTTGCCGGATCTCGCCGCGCACACCCACCAACCCCGTCAACACCGTCCTCGCCGCCACTGCCTGCCGCCTCGCCTCCTCCTCCTGGTCTCTGTCCAAGTCCTCTCTTGCCCTCCTCGTCTTCTGCCTGCGTTCGGCAATTGCATGTCGTCGTTGTGCGCTGGGTTTTGCCTTTGGTTCCCCGTCATCGGTGTTCTCTGTGTTATTCGGTAGTGCTGGGTGCGTGGAAGGTGCGGTGTGTACTTGCCTCGCGGGGGTATTTTTCTGATCCCCCGCTCGCAGCTCGCGCGTTATCGTCTTCTTGCGCTCCCGTTCGCGCCTCCCCGGTCGTGCACAACCCAGCCTGACCCGCGGTGCAGTCGTCTCGGGCAGTTCTTCGGCCAGCTCACGGCAGGTTTCTGAATTTTCGCTGATGCCTGTGGGGTGCTCATCGTTGTTCTCGACAGACGGCGGCATGGCATCATGAACTTGCCTCGCGGGGGGTTTGTCCAATCCCCCCGAAGTCTCTTCTCGCGTTGCCTCGTTTTTCAGAGGTGTTGATCTCCACCACTCGCTCCTGTCGCAGTCCACGCTGCGTGAATGTTGCCCTGTCATTTGTGGCTGGTCAATCCGTTCTACAGGCGTGGGTGGTGCGAGAAATGGTGCTTGCCTCGCGGGAGGTGCGCTACTACCTCCCGTGATGGTTGCGCGCGTCGCAGAGCCCGCCGTCATCGTCATGAGCGGGGCTGCGTTGTTCGTGTCCGGCTGGCGATCCTTCGGGCGCTTGTTGTGGACCCACACCTTGCTGCCCTCGTCGCCTAGCACGATCACGTCCTCCTCGTAACCGTGCCATGCACCGAAGTCTTCGAGAAGCGGTTTCCCAAACAGCACCGTCCACGCGCCGCCGCTCGGGAACACCTCAAACTCCCCGCGTCTCAGCACACCTTTGAAGGTGACGGCGCCGCACCACCTTCCACGCGATGGCACAATGCGCCCGTCCGCCATGCGGAGTACGCGTCCCGACCACTCCAACTCCCCAATCCTCCTCTTCACCTTCAGGTACGTGTCTTCGTCGATGGCGTTTGCCATCGCGCCATCGTCGACCATGGCTTCCAGCTCCTCCCCTTCCCCTTCCTCTCCCTGTAGTAGCACGTCTTGAATAAACGGCACACTCTTCCTCTTCTCGCTTGCTCCGACACTATACAAGTCAAAGATGTGAGATTGTAAGTACGAGTACAGGTGCTCGTCTGAGATACACTGTATGCGAGATTTGGGTTGGTCGTCCCCGAGCGATTCCTCCTCGCGCTCGGGGACCCGTGCTCTTCCTCCTCCTTTAGATTTCTGGACCGTCCTGCATTCGCTCAAGCGGACGGCCCCCCGGCTTTTCCCTGGCTGCGCACGTACTCGTCGATTACAAGTTGGTCGTATTCGGCAGATCCGAACACGTCGCGGTGACCTTCGTCCTCGGCGTCTGCGACAACGTTGACGGGAATGGCGGTCGACGCGCGGGCGATGCGCATGCGGATGGACTGGACGATCTGGCGCCACCGCATCTCAACCTCGGGGACGAGGAGGTTGGTCGCGGTCGTGCACTCGCCGCTGTAGTGGCCCATGAGCCCGCACTTGTGGCATTCGCCAGACCCGACGGCCACCGTTCCCGGTGTCAGCGGGTACAACCGTTCCTCGCTGGGCTTGCGCGTGCCGTTCTTCTGCGTGTAGGCGGCGATCTGCTGCGTGTACGCAGCGAGTCCAGCTGTCGTGCGCGGGTGGATGGTGACGGCGGCGGCAGTTATCATGCGGAGGCGTTCCGCGTCGGGGCGGTAGGGGCGTCCGCCGTTGGTCGGGTTAGCGGGTGTCGCTGGGAACAGGGTGCGTCGTATAGGGTCGGCGGCGCGCGAGGGCGAGGAGGCCGCCATGCTAGAGAAGGCAGTCGTTAGGCCACGCGTCGGGGTTTGCTGCAAGGTGGCGATCTGCGCCTCCAGCCCTGCAAAGCGGTTCTCGATGCGCAAGACGGACGCGATGTCCATGGCGGGCACGTCCTTCATCGTCTGGACGAGCTCGGGCCATGTGGCGCGTTTCGGTCCCAGGCGCAGCAGGAGCGAGTCCGGGACATTCTTGAGGACCTGCGGAATGAGCGCCCCCGTGTCCCCCGCGCGCGCCGCGAGCTCGGCAGCTTTGACGACCCAGCGCACTTGCCCCCACTCCTGGATGCCGTCCTCCTCGATGCGGACGCCTATCTGGTCGGGCGGCAGCGTGAAGCCCAGCAACTCCTCCTGCAGCTCACCCTTGTCCCTCACGGCCATCTCCTTCTCCGGCCACTGCTTCTCGAACGCCGCCTCGAGGTGGCTGAATGTGTCCTTCTCGTTCAGCGGCAGTTTTGTGTACCAGCTCTTCGCGTAGCTCCCCGACTTCAAACTGAGGACGAAGAACGAGATCTTGTCCTCGTCCTTCCACCCGGTGACAGAAAGCGCTTTGCGCTTGATGGCGTTGAGGAAGTCGGTCGCGTTTTCACCTGGCGCGTCGCCCTTGAAGAGGGCGGGATTGATTTCCGACATGTCGTGCTCGACAATAGGCGGTGGTGGGGTTATGAGGTTTTGGATGGCGGCGTGGATAGCGTCGGCGTCGGGAACGGGAGCAGGGGAGGTAGCGGGGGTGCGTGGTGTGCTCGGAGTATCGAAGAAACGGCTTGAGACGGAAGAGAGGGTCGTCGAGTCGTCGTCAGACAGGTCGGCGGTTGGCTTGGGACGCGGCAAAAATCTCCCTGTGGCAGAGCGAAACGGGTACGGGGGTTGTGCCAGTTTACAGTCGATTCGGCGACGGTGGGGTGGTATTTCCAAAACGGGGAAGAAAACTGTGTTCTCGGTGTTACTGCTGGTCGGCGTGTTTTCGGTGTAGAATCGCGCTCCAATCACCAGATGGAGACGTGAGATCCTCTGGATCTCCGTCTGGTCGGCTAAGGTGGGGAAACGGCGGAACGGCGGCGACGCGAGTCGCGGTGAAAACCAAGGAGGATGATATGCTATCTACGCGGTACCGGACGCTAATGCTAACAGCGCAGCACCGCCACCTGCAACCAGCTGCGCTGGTGCACCGGCACCGGCAACGTCCACCCACACGCTGCAGCATGATTGGGAACTTCCGTTCACGGCAGGGAGCACGACTCGAGTCGGCCATCAGCGCCGAGTCCGCGCCGCGGCTATCGGTGCATGCGACTGTGGTGAGTTGGTCAGCGAGGCGGAGCGCAAGGACGTCAAGTTGGTCGTCCATTGCACTAGAGTCGGGTGTGAAACTGAATGGGTACGCACCAGCATCCCCTTCTGACCTCGGTTGAAGTTGAAACTGATCCTGCCTTTCAGTATCATCGTGCTTGCGTGCTAGACGAGTTCTTCCAGAAGAATTGGGTCTGTATGTCGTGTATGCGTACCAAGAAGCAGAAGAATTGAGCACTTCCTCGAAGGCGCGGCTTGTAGTTTGGGGCTGTGCTGTGCCCGAGGCCTAGTAGTCCTTACCCAGAATCTCATCTGACATGGGATCGAGCTCAAGTGTCTTTTATAGCTCATGTGTTGGGCGGGGAGGGGTGAGTTGAATATTTTGTGAACCTGCCGAGAGATGCCGTTCCCAAAAAGGCAATATGATGGGATCAGAATTACGTAGGGAGGGGAGGCAAAGCTCAAAACCGTTGAAAAAAAAAATTATAGGTGATATCCTTTTTTCTTATCTTTGGTCCCCCTTGCGTCATGTCCTCCCTCAGGCTCGTTCAAGTTGTTCAGACCAGTTAGTAGACCACCGCAGAAAGTATCAAAATATTGAAGTTCCAAGCAGTATCAAGGATTCAGAGGCTGAAGGAGAGTCATCGAAGCTACTGGCAGAGTGTCGAGCTCAGGATTTTCACGCTGCGCTTGAGTTCATCCAAGTACAGACGAGGCGTGAGTAAAAGCGAAGGTGAAAGCAGTGATGCCAAACAATGATCTGGCTGAGGCTTCTGCAAAACGCCCATGTCCTCGAACACATCCGAGGCGGCGCTGCGCGCGCGACTCGCCGAACTCGATACCTCCATCTCTGAGCTCCAAGCTCGCTTGAAGGTCCTCAAAGACGAGCGCGGGTTACGGTCGGCGGCATGGTCGCGGTTGACTTTTGATTTTGATTGACAAAGCCTCGCAGATCAAAACACGCCCACGGGGTTTATATAGCGTGTATGTATGTAGAACCCTCGACGCGACCTCGACATGATCATAAGCAAGCTGGATCTACCACTTCACGGAGTGCTGGTGCCATGGCATTGAAAATAGTCCACCCGGAGAGCGCCTCAAGCTTCGGTGAACCCATGCTCACATACACCTCCCTCGCAACCCTGTCAAACTCGTCAGAAACCCAACGGAAGGCATCTTCGCGTGGTGTCTCTATAAGACTGCGAAGCTCATCTAAGGCAACCTGAGTTACCGGGATCGCGAGATTCTCGAGACCGTAGTTGGCCGGCATGTCAAACACAACATTCGGCGCAACACCTGATGGCAGAATCCGACCGTGCTGCTTTCGAGTCTTTTTGTTGTTGAAGTAGTCCACAAACTCATTGAGTCCGATTTGAACAATCTGGGACCAGAGCCAACGAAAGAGGCTTCTGGAGAATTTCTTTAGCCAGGTTATAACACCCAGACGGGCAGAAACATGCCTGTGGAGCAAATCTCCTGGAATGAGATGGATACGGCCTTCTTCGATGACTGCTCGGAGGGTTCGTCCATTAAACTGCCGATCATAGGACCAAGCCGATTCGATTGTGATATTGCTTGTGCTTTTGACGGCAACCACAGGCCGTCATTCATCGGTCGAGAGTTCAGGAGCAAAGACCTCTCTGTACTCAAATTCATCAGTGGAGTGCAGGTAAGCCCATGACCCAGAGACAACTCGCACCTCAACGTAGTTTGGAAGGCCGCTAACCAACCCAATTCACTGCCGCCATCGAACGTTACTTGGACAGAGGTAGCTGCAAGATATTCAGTTTTGAATCAGAGGTCAGCTGTTAGAGGGAAATGTAATTTTACATACCTTGAAAATCAGAAACCATATCTAGAAACAAGTGCCCAACAGTGTCGCTCAGTCGCGAATTTGGGACCACCTTGAGCAGAAGAATCTTCCCAACGTGATCCCGCATCCCGTAGATGTCTATTCCTATCCCAGGACCCATTCGGAGTGCTTTCTCACCGAGTTTTTCATGACCATCCACATGAATCTCCTGGAAGATACCGCATTAAAAATTACCTGCAGTTCAAACCCCACCGCCAGCAGGTGTTCGAAATCTTGGGCAGTTTCACCGTGGCCAGTGGAGGGATGCTGCCAACTTCAATGGTTCCAGCATTAAACCTCAACAATCCACCGTTGCAATCACTGGAGCCAATATGGCGACTCTCAAAAGCAACAACTTGGCAGCAAATGAGTGCTACATCTTTGTTCTCGAACCCTTTGTGAATTCGAAGCCTTGCGAATTTCTGCCCACCTTCGAGGTCATCCGAGAGGCCGTGATTAAATTCTCAGGTGCGAGTATTTTGTCACTGTACGAGGATCTACTGACTGGGTTACCACAGACATTGTTGCAAACGGAATCGCAAGCTTCAACTCTAGTTGGGAGGATGGCTCAGAGTCCAGTCTCGTTCGGTTTGTCCCTTGATTTTAGATGTTGAACCCGAAGCTAACATGTACTAAACAGCTCCGACATGAGGCTCTCCCGTATGAATAAT
The DNA here is from genome assembly GCA_029281495.1 of Mycena filopes. Lineage (NCBI taxonomy): Eukaryota > Fungi > Basidiomycota > Agaricomycetes > Agaricales > Mycenaceae > Mycena > Mycena filopes. The sequence goes on along the minus strand of JARIHR010000018.1, from coordinate 856,443 downwards.
GTTTACCTGGAAATAGAGCCTCAGGCAAACTTCCGGGATGTTTTCACCGCAACCCTGAAGGACTGTGGCCAGAACCTGGACAAAACTGTGCCCACCAAGTTTCGGAATCGCAAGTTTGCCACCTTGTATATGGAAGCGCACATTGACGTTGAAAAGGTGTGATCCGCGCGGTAGCTCTTGGGCGCACACAAAGCTGACACTTAGGACCCAGTTTCACACTCGAACGGGAGTTCCGCCACCCCCTGGACTGTTCAAATCAAAAAAGCGAGTGTGGACCGATGAGACGGCGCCATACCAAAGCACCGCCATCTAGCTTATTTTGCTATTTTGGCACTTTAAGTCTACTAGTTCAGCTAGTTGATTATAGGAAGCCAGAAGGACTATAATAGCTTACCAGAAACCTAATCAGTTAATGGGACTCTGTTCGGTGGTACAAGGAGGGTCAGAGTGAGCTCCAGCTACTGACTGTAGCATGCTACTTGCTTGCTAGGCGCGTGAACAAGCGTTACACACAATAGCATGCACTACCAAGGAGGACTATTGGGTTCAGGTTACAAATGGTGGAAACTCATTCAGGTTCAAATATGGGTTACGATTACAAGGACGGATATTACTACTAGGGACATAGTAGTAAAAGGTCTAGACAAGTCTATAGGAGTGAATAGCGATACCAACTATGAGGTTTGGCGTCAACGGCTCACACCGGCGCGAGGTCGAAGTATCGAACCTGGCAAGGGTCATTTGAATTGGAACGCGACTGGCGAACCTTGACAAGAACATGTGACCGACGCGACGCGTCGAGTCAACCAATACAATAGTCAACGATAGCATGTCCATTGGGACATTGCTGCGATGACAGAATGAGAGATCGGCCGAATGTCCACTCAATGCACCGAACGGATAAACGGTTGAACTCTCGCACACAAGACAATCACGCGCTAGCTGAGGAATCATCTAGTAGCCAATAGGAGGGCTGCTATTGCAGTACTCGTGAGATAGATACCCGCTATACGCATGGGAGGATCAGCAACCGTTGGATCCGGGCCTATGCCGAGGCAAACTGAATGAACCGGCACTGTTTCCGTAGATGCCGCACGATACTTATCAATTTCACTTACTCAATTCCTCTCAAGTCATGTATCTCAGAAAGTAGTATAAAAGGACAGTAGAATAACGCTAATGGCCAGTTCATCCCCGCTCGCTGTACGCTGTTCAGTGAGGGTGTTCTCAGGCAAGCCTAGCGGAGAAATAGTACATAAATCTTCGTTTTGTAAAGAAAGTCTTTGAATTGAATCTTGGTTGTTGGATTGAATCTCTTGTGTGATCTTAAGTTTCCTCAAGGATAGTTCAGCAAAGTAAGCTTCGCGTTGGGAGTCAATAGCGGTATCGACTCTACGTATAAAACAGGACCATACGCACTGAGAAGAAAGGCTAATATTGCAATAGCTGCGCGTTAGCTTCGCATTGGACTTCGCAGGGACTGCGCTAGACTACTGGTGCTCTTAGAGGGAGTAGCCACGAACTGCTAGGTAGACTCATCTGGTCGCTTCATTGGAAGAACTAGCGGTAGAACTATCGGATATCTGTTGGATCTCTTAGGTCTCTAAGTGAAAGTGTACGGAAACGACCTTGGATTGTGGAGTCCAAGTCAACTAGCAAACGTTATCGCGAGCTAGTGAAGAGCCAGCAAAGTGACAGCAAGTATAGCCCTCGTGTTGCCCTATAACTTGTTTAGGGAGAAGTGGATTTTCAAGAAAGACCTTTAATTAACTCTGCCTAGAGATTACAGAGAACATTCTTCGGAACGCCACTCGTACTCTAGTATTCTACTCATACACCCGTTCATAACGCCTGTTGGTGTTTTGTATCTTGGTCAATAGTAGCAGCAGCTAGTCAAGTTGAAGTGTGTTATAGTTGGCAATAGGAATTACAGACGAATCATATTATCTTTGCATTTGAACTCAGAACCCGTGGTCGCATATTACGACCCGAACCCCGAACTCACCCCGAGGAGTGCGCTAGTCTTGGAGAGTATAAATGAGGATTTGTTTAGTGTGTGTGTTTAGTGGTGCTAGTTTCCAACTAGTTGCCATTTTGCCTATATTAGCCAAGTTCACTGTTAGGCGCATCTGCCCGTTTCACCGAGAACACCAGTGTTTCTCTCGGGAGTTCAATTCTCAAGTGCACTCGACTTGGTGCGCTGAATAAAATATCTTTCCACCTCATTTCTCTAATGTGCGGAATTTTATAGCTTCGGGTGGGGCACACTCTTTGAAGTCGTCGTTCACTTTGGCCGCGCCCGCGAGTACGGCAACATCTGTAACACTGTTCATCGCCGAGCAGACATCGGACCCGGCCACCGGGGTGCAGTCAATCAATTGGTCCACTACCGATGCGACGGCGGTGCATCAAGCAACACTCCAAAATAATCCCTTCAGTAAAGGAAGATCCAAGCTCGTCTTCAAGGTCAGTGGTTCTGTACACGGTCTTGTCTTGATTCCTCCTGGCTTACTCGAGACTCAGGTTCAATACAACAATATGTCATATGTGGCGAAGCGTTGTTATACTATCGGCCACGGTCAGCCGGTTTCGGTAATTTCTAACCGCGACGAGCTGGTCAAAGAGGGAACAACTCTTGGTCGGGCAAGATTCTTTCTAGATAACTTCAAGGACGTGTGTGATGCCGAGGAAGTGGATATCTCGGGTAAGTCAACTTTGGCCACCTGAGTTCTCGCATACTTACTGAAATTCCATAGGCTTTGAGGTCACCGATTTCATTCTCGCTCGCGAGGGTGTCACCGGGTCAACTGAGCCATTCAATCCTTCTCCGGCATCGGGCCTCACAAAACTGAGTTACGCAGAACTCTCGGACGACGAAAAAGGCGAGCTCAGCATCAGTAATGGCACCATAACCTCTATCACTTGGCTTCTGGAACGGGAGAGGGGAAATGTTCAGTTCAGGAAGTATTCCGGAACACTTGAACACCCACGTTACACAGACAAGCAGGGAGCTACGGTCAATGCCTTTCAACATTTCACCTACGTCAATTCAAACAAGGCCTTGGTCCTGGCCGATATCCAATGTGAGTGTTCCGGCCAATTGTTCAACTGCCCAGCTAACAAACAATGTCTAGCGTCCGAGAGTCATGATGCATCAAATAAATCCGCCATCCTGTTTGATCTCATGTCCCACACACTCACCGGGTATGTTCCATGTCAACACTATCTGGTTCTGACTGGATCTCACTTCATGTCAGGGACAGTGGCGCTGGAGATCACGGAGACAAAGGGATACAGACATTGGTGGACCAGCATGAATGTGGGCAAAGATGCATACAGCTGGGGCTTGAGTCGCTTAAGAGCGTAGAGGAGGACGATTAGTTACCTATTCCTTACTCTACACATGTCTGGACTAGTCAGAAACTTCAAACACGTCAACAGATTTGCCCGCACACAGTGATGCGTTGTAGCACGTGGCCGTGTTTCAATCTCCGAAGCTCCGTTGATCACCGTCAGAATCAAAAGTCAACCGCGACCATGCCGCCGACCGTACGCGGGTCCATCCAGTCACAGCTGGACGCTACCGCGTGTCCCGCCCTCACTCTTCCGGTCGAAATCACGTCTGAAATATTCTTATGCTGCCTGCCAAGGACTTCGGAATACTTTCTTCCCCCGACGTTTGAAAGTCCTGTTCGAGCCCCGATGCTTCTGCTGCAGATCTGCAGGACATGGAGGGCCATAGCGCTCTCAAGTCCTCGCCTGTGGGGGTTTCTTCACCTAAACCTACCGGACCTTTCGGACAAGCTTCTGGAGATAGAGACATACAAAGGGTTCCTTGCCGACTGGCTTGTGCGCTTAGGCGCCTGCCCTCTCTCATTGAGATTGTTCGGTCCCGACGTCGGTGCGGAGGAAGAAGCAGAGCGATCTGTGATCCCCATAACGCTCAATGCTATTGCGTCGCACATCCAGAATCTCTACCTCTGCATAGATCCGAAGGACTACCCGGACGATGTCGTTCATTTCCCGGCGCTCCGGAGGCTTGAGGTTGGCACCCCCGTCGCTGAGGACGACGACGACCCACATATCAGTGTCGAAAATCCCAGCCAAACTTTCTTCGCAGCACCACAACTTCGAGACATTCAGATGTACGGCAAAGCGACGACACCCTCGTTCTTTGCTATCTGATGGGAGCAGCTGACAATCTTCCACGGGGAAGAATTGTCTTCGCGGGAATGCGCCACTGTTCTGCAATCGGCGCCCTCTCTTGTGGAATGCACATTTGATGAACCTTACTCTGCTCCTGATACACCCTTCGCATCACACAGCGGTTTGAGAATCCTCGACATTCGCGAAGACGGAAACGTGTTGTTCCGATTCCTCACAATCCCTAACCTCCAAACGCTCGACCTGGTTATTTACGACAATGATGTTGAAGGCGAAGCGGACGCCGTGCCTTTCATCTCCCAAACCGCCCAGTCGCTCTTGAAATTTCGGGGGCCCGCGTCGCACCGGGTTCCTGTTCAATGCCTCATCCCCATGGTTTTTCTCACAAAGCTGGACCTGGACTGGCCCGAGCGCGACTATTTGATCGAGTTTTTTACGCTGCTGAATCGTGCCAACGATCCGCATTTCCTGCCACAACTACAGAGTCTGCAATTGACCTGGTCCTCGGCAGCCGCCTTCGAGGAGCTGGTTCCTGCACTCTTCTCTAGGGCGGTAGAACGGGACGGCCGAGCCAGACTGGACTCATTTCGCCAAACGTGGTCAGAGGCAGACAAGAGTTTTCGCTTTGACCCAGAGGGAGATGTTAGTGTCGCCGTCAAAGAATTGAGGGAGGGCGGAATGAAAATTTATATGGGTATGTTTGATGCTTGACAATTCTAGGAAAAAGCTGATTTGGGTTCAGGATATCGCTGGTAGAGGAAGCACGGACTCCTTCGGGTCATCTGTCTTTCCAAGTCCACGTTGTCTTTCACATCGACGAATGTACATACTTATTTGTGAACACATTCAAACAGAATCACCGTACTCTTTTGCGCTTTATACCTACCAAGGTTCGCTCAGTTTCAATCCGGGTCGGTCGGCCGCACATGGCCTCCGAAACAACTCAACAGTGGTTGGGTTCGCTCAGCCCACGACTGTAACCGGATTGCGTCACTTCTGGGACCAGCTACTCAACGCAAAGAACGGGCGAGGTGCACCTATCAGTACTGGCTCCGGAGACACCTCGTTCGACCAAAGCTGATTTTTTTCAGGGATTCCGGAATGCAAACGCGTTGAGTCACATCACAGTCACGCCAATTTGAAAACACCAGTTTGAGTTACATCGGACGCGTTGAACCAGGAAACGACGCGTCTAAAAGTGCCCAGCTGGCGTTCCATTACTACTGGGTGACCGTCGAGCATCCAAATACAGTTGGAGCATCAGCGAACCCCCAATATTTCAAACGGTGTTCGGCGCGGCTCCCCTCCCCTCGTTGTAAAGGCCAACAACTGTGTATAACGCGCGCAGATTCCCCAGCAACTTCTCAGCCATTTTCAAAAGCTCTGCTGCATCTTTCCTCGCCTTGATATGGTCTATCAACTCGTTCAATGTCTCCGTGAGCTGCTCAAGTTGCTCGGGGATCAGCCCGGCAAGGTAGTCTGCGCGGAATACAATAGCTGCACAAAATTGTCAGTCCGACGAAGACAGGTATTTCAACTGCAGGAAAGAGTGTGGTGTACTCACCTGCACTTTTGGAGCTAGCCAGTAAGCTGGCGTGTCGCTCGAGCAGTTCGTGTTCCTTGGTCTTTGAGACAGCCAACTCTGCGTGTGCCGACTCAAGTTGGGTGTTGAGTTCGATCAATATTGACCTCGCGCCATCCGCGGTATGTTGGCGCTCGGCGGGATCTTCGTGCTCTGGGTGTTCTTGTATTGGATTGGTATGATCCCGGTCACCTTAAATCCGAGTATGATACTGTTTTTTTTCGCCAGAGACGCCACTCACGATGGATTCTCGACAAATCTTCCGACATGAACTCCGCGTCTGGCAAGGACACTCGCCCAGCCCCGTACGGGCTGCCTGCGGGGTTGGACATCTGCTTGGGACGACTGCATGAATGCCTAGTAAACCCGGCCGAGGAGAAGGAATTCGAAGTGGACTCACGACGACTCCAAGTGTCTGGAGAAATAATTTCGGGCAAAGCTGAAAGGAGGGGAACTTTTATAAACTCAGGAAGCCATCAGGAAGACTGGTTTGGCCCGGCTTGGTTGCAGCTGAGCGCTGAGCCGTCAGAACGCCGTTGCACTGCCAACTTAAGGTACGATCATTACCCAGTCGTTCAACGAACTCAATATTAATCTCATCTCCGTTGAGAACCGAACCGAGCCGGGCGCTGGACCTGTGTGCAGTGCAGAGAACGAGCCAAAACGACGGACAGATATTGAATTTGATCCTCCGCAATAACTGTGAGATCCCCGTTCGTATGCTCGTCTCTGCTTCAACTTGTACTCTCTAAAAATCTAGATGTTAGCTCACAGTAGACCCTTCCCGCGAACTCATCTTGGATTGGAAGAGCGAACCTTTTGAAGAAATGCCAGAGTGCCCCACCATCGACCTCTTAGTTCAGAGAGTAAATGAGCCACAAAGTCCACGGCGGTCCGGGCGAGCGGAGCGGGAGGTAAGTAATTTACCACGCGCGGCGATTGCGTTGTGTGCAGGATCAACGCGGGGGGACGCGACATCTGACCCGGAATCAGTCTCTCGCCGACAGACTGGACAAAATTCCCTTACCTCGAAGGTCATAACCAGGCATAGCATTGGGCCGCGCGCTTTTCAACCAAACATTTCAACCGTTATTCCCACCGTGTTTCATTGCGCAAACTGTATTTCCTCAAGGACGACGTACTCTCCTCGTCATGATACAGCCACATGCTGCCAGATATGCCAGTCAGCTGTATTGTATTGTCCCAAAAATGCAATCTTCATCTGGTGACCTCAGGTATCCACCTTCATCGAGGCCTGTGTTGGCGGGAAAGTAGCGGCGGAACTGGAGTCCCCTGCGATAACTGAACTATATAAGCGTCCGTCCTCAGGTATCGACTCACACCCTCAATGTCTTCCCCAACTCTCCCTGCCCACCCTGGACCACTGAAGGCGCCAGTGTACACCGTCAGAGATGAACACAAGCTTTCCGCCCTTTCCAAGTTATTTCCCGTGGCCGCTGGCGTATTCACCAAACATGGCAGTGGGAAAGTGGCATTACACCTAAGCGCCCAGCACGCTGGCATCGATCTCCCGGTCTACGGTGTCGCTGGGGTGGTGGAAGGCGCCGTCGAAATCTTGAAGACTGATTATATCACTGCGGTTGAAGTCAAGGTACCACGGCTAGTCCTATCATCGACGCGCCTTAATTGTCGATGTTCTTGAACTAGGTCGAAGGTCATCTTCGTTTGATCGAAACCGGCGAGGGTGGAAAGTCTGACACGACGTTGGTTTCGGAGACCGCTGCCCTGTGGACTCAAGATGCCAACAATTCCGTCTGCCCATTGACCCTGCCTTTTTCCATCACGCTCCCTACTACATTCGAGGAGGACGGGGAGACGTATGTGCGTGGTGTATAAATACTGGGCACTCACTGCAACACTAACTGCTCGGGCCAGGCGCTCCCTCCCACTTATTTTGTCGAACTCGAGGGAATCCCGGGCTTCTCGGCCACTGTTGAAGTACGCGTTTTAGAAAATTCAAAACGCGCCTGGCTAAACAGAACATCGCAGTATTCGGTTAGCGCTATTGCTCACAAAAACGCGTCCATCCTCCATCCCACGCCGCTTCTTCATCACGGTAATGTGTATGCACCGTCATTGCTCTCCCCGGTCACTGGCACTTTAATCTAATCTCAATTTCATAATGAAGGACTGTGTCGACGCCATTTATCTACCGTTCTCGGACGCGGCCTGTTCATCCCATCCCGCCACCGTTGGAATATAAGGGCGGAGCGTTTATCGATGATCCAGAGTGGCAGCTGCATCAATCCGTTATCAAGGCTAGCGCGGGATCGAGCAGCTTCCTCAACGATATTACGACGAAATTCTATCTCCCAGGTAAGCCTGAAATCATTTACGCCCATCCCCTCCCTATCTCAAAGACTGTTAGAATCCGGAATATTCTGGGGGTCCGGCGCCATCCCATTTCACCTCACTCTCGCATCCGACGCGGCCACCCTCGCCGCTTTCCAGAATTTACCAACAACAGGCGACGCTGAGAACCCGCCAGCGACCCGAGTTCAACTGTTGAGGCAGTCGATGATGCACATCAGGTTCTCTCTCTGCGCTTTACCCTTACTATCCCAGTTGCTTATGCACAGGCAGGGGCACCGCGACCCGGAGGGCGAATATCGATATGCGGCACGATAAATACATTGGCGAGGGGACATTCCGGCTTGTAGGAACATCCCCGACGTCGCTAGCATACTCGGGAGAAATCAAGATGGCGTCGCCGATCGAAGCTACGGGCTTCAGGAGTGGTGGACTGTTCGTGCAAGTGCGTTTAAACAAACTCGAATTCACTGTGCAGTTCTGAATGAATTATTGACGTCCGCAGGATTTTGTAGTGTTGTCGGTCACCCCGCCGGATGGGAGGAAGGAGCTGACTATTGTTGAGTTACGGGAGGCAATCCATGTGCTGCTAACCACCGACCCGGAGTGAAACCGACCAAACACTTGAAGCGTAAAATTGGACGGTGGTTATGTTCGAATGTGTTCACGAATAAACATTTGCGTATGGCGCCGACTCGGATTCGAAGAACAAAATGGACTTGAAGCCGCAAACGACCAGACGACTAGTACTCCGTGCTTGTTCCTGAGAAACTCTATACGGAATATCCTGAACAGAAATCAGCTCCCTTCGGAGGTAAGTAACTTACCATGCGCGGCGATTGCGTGCGCGCAAGATCAACGAGTGCACGGCATCTGACCCAACATATTCGGCAGCGCGTTTTTTCAACCAAACATTTCAACCAAGTTCCAACCGTCATTCCCATCCTATTCCTCGCGCAAATTTCTCCGCTGAAACCAAGGAGGGCGTACTTTCCTCGACGAAGACTCCATCGCGCAAGCGGGAAAGCCGTGATACAGACACATGCTGCCAGATATGCTAGTGAGTTGTATTGTATTGTTCCAAAAATGCAATCATCACCTTGAAATATCCGGGTTCATTAAGCATGTAGCGGCGGAGCTTCGCCTCCGATAGTTGAACTATATAAGCATCTGTCCTCAGGTGTCGATTCGCACCCTCAATGTCTTCCCCAACTTTCCGTGCTCACCCTGGACCATTAAAGGCCCCCGCGTACACCGTCAAGGACGAACACAATCTTACCGTCCTTTCCAAGTTATTGCCCGCGGCCACTGGCGTATTCACCACAGCAGCCAAACATGCCAGTGAAGTGGCATTACACCTGAGCGCCCAGCACGCCGGCATCGATCTCCCTGTCTACGGTGCCGCTGGGGTGGTGGAAGGCGCCGTCGAAATCTTCAAAACTGAACATATCAGTGCGGTTGAAGTCAAGGTACATGCTCATGGCTAGCCTCCCCATTGTTTGCTTGCGGAGTTGACTGTTCATTTTCTTGAACTAGGTCGAAGGACTGCTTCGCTTGATCGAAACCGCCGAGGATGGACGGTCTGACACGACACTGGTCTCGGAGACCGCTGTATTGTGGACCCAAGAGGCCAATAATTCCGTCTGCCCTTTAACCCTGCCTTTTTCAGTCACCCTCCCTACTACGTTCAAGGAGGACGGGGAGACGTATGTGCGTGCGTGTATCAATACCGGACACTCACTGCAACACTAATTGCTCGGGCCAGCTGCTCCCTCCCACTTATTTTGTCGAACTCCCGGGAATGCCGGGTTTTTCGGCCACTGTTGAAGTACGGCGCCCTTTCGTTTCGGGAAATTCAACATGCGCCTGGCTAAACGAACCACCACAGTATTCGATTAGCGCCATTGTTCACAAACACCCGTCCATTCTCCATCCCGCGCCGCTTCTTCACCACGGTAATGTGTATGGATCGTTACTCCCCTCCTTGCAGTTGTATCTCAATTTAATCATGAAGGACCGTCTCGACACCATTCATTTACCGTCCCCGGACGCGGGCCGTTCATCCCATCCCACCCCCGTTGAAATATAAGGACGAAGCGTTCATCGACGATCCAGACTGGCAGCTGCATCAATCCATTATCAAGGCTCGCGCAGGATCGAGCAACTTCCTCGAAGATATTACGACGAAATTCTATCTTCCAGGTAAGCCTGAAGTACATTACACCCTTCTCCTCCCTCTCTCAAAGACCGTTAGGATCCGGAATATTTTGGGGGTCAGGCACTGTCCCATTTCACCTCACTCTCGCATCCGACGCGGCCACCCTCGCCGCCTTCCAGAATTTACCAACCACAGGCAACGCTGGAAACCCACCAGGGACTCAGGTTTACTTGGTGAGGCAGTCTATGGTGCACATTAGGTTCTCTCTTTGTATTTTACCCTTACTATCCCACTTATGCACGGGCAGGGGCACCGCAATTCCGGAGGCCAAGATCGATATGTGGCACCATGAATACATCGGCGAGGGGACATTCCGGCTTGTAGGAACTTCTCCAACGTCGCTAGCCTACTCAGGAGAAATCAAGATGGTGTCGCCGGTTCAAGTTGGGGGCTTCAAGAGTGGTGGGCTGTCCGTGCAGGTGCGTTCAAAAAAAACTCGAATTCGCCGTGCTACAGTGTTTCTGAATATCAAAATTCACAGGATTTCGTGGTGTTGTTGGTCACCCCGCCAGATGCGAGTACGGACTCAACCATTAGGGTCTTTCAAAGTTGCCATTTCGACCTCATTTCGACCTCATTTCGAGCTTATTTCATTTCTCATTTCGTGGCGAGATGTGACCGGCAAGGGCCGAAAGCTCATTTCGCATCACAATCAAAGTTAAATTCTCATTTCAATCAATGTCCCGCTGACTGCCCGCGCCATCTCCCGCCCCTCCCGACCCTCCCGCCGCAACAGTGAGCTCATATATCTCCACTTCCAGGCCGCCCAGAACCCTCCAGTCTTCTTGATTGTGATCATAAGTTGCACGACTGACGATAGTAAGCCTAACAGCCCACGGAGAATTGTATATGATGGCCATTTTTCAACGGCGGGGACGGGCGGCGCTGAGAGGCGGGTGGGACGCAACAGTGATGCGCGCTGTCGGCCAAATTCGTCACATCAGGTCACTCAAATCAGGCTGCGAAACAGAATTGAAATCAGCGCGAAATGAGGTGGAAATGAGGTCGAAATGGCAACTTTGAAAGACCCTATTGTCGAGTTGCGGGAGGTAGTCCATGTGCGGCTGACCACCGACCCGGAATGAATCGACCGAACGAGCTCCTCAAAGGCGACTGCCGGAGAAAAATCCAACTGCAGACTCTGTAGTTGTGGTAAAAAGTGCGGCTCGTTGGCACGGTTCAGCAGCGTGAAAAACTCGGTCAAGTAATCGTCCTGTGGGAAGGATAGGCAGAGCTTTGTGAGGGAAACCATGGGGATGAGACATTGAACAGGAACCCGGTGCGACGCGGGACCTTTGAATTCCAACAGCGACTGGGCGGTTTGAGAGATGAAAGAGACTGCTTCATCTTCGTCTTCGTCTTCTTCATCATCATTGGTGTAAAGAACCAGGTCGAGCGTTTCGAGGTGAGGAATTGCGAGGAATCGGAACAACACGTTCCCGAACTCGTGAATCTTGAGTGATTTTAAACCGTCGTGGGATACGAAGGGTGTGTCGGGAGCGGAGTGAGGTTCCTCGAAGGTGCATTTCACGAGGGAGGGCGCGCATCGCAGGACAGTGGCGCATTCCCGTGAGGAGATTCGTTCGCCATTAAAGACTGTCAGCTGCTCCCATCGAATTGCAAAGAGCGAGGGCGCCGCCACTTTGCCGTAGATAAAGATGTCTCGAAGTTGTGGTGCAGCGAAGAAAGTTTGGATGGGATTTTCGAGAATGATATGTGGGTCGTCGTCGTCCTCAGCGACGGGGACACCAACCACAAGTCTCCGGAGCGCCGGGAAATGAACGACATGGTTCGGGTAGTCCATCGGATCTATGCAGAGGTAGAGGGTCTGTATGTGCGACGCAATAGCATTGAGTGTGAGGGGGATCACAAGGCGCCCTGCTTCTTCCTCCGCACCAACGTCGAAACCGTCCAACGTCAACGAGAGAGGGCAAGCGCCTAAGCGCACAAGCCAGTCGCCAAGGAACCCTTTGTAGGTCTCTATTTCCAGAAGCTTGTCCGAATGGTCCGGTAGGTTCAAGTGAAGAACTGTCCACAGGCGAGGACTCGAGATCGCTATGGCCCTCCAAGTCCTGCAGATCTGCAGCAGAAGCATCGGGGCTTCAATAGGACTTTTGAATGTTGGGCGGAGCGAGTATTTCGAAGTCTCTGGTAGGCAGCACAAGAATATCTCGGACGTGATTTCGACCGGAAGAGTGAGGACGGGATACACGGCGGCGTCCAGCTGCAATTGGATGGATCCGCGCTCGTGCTCCAGGGCCTTCAAACGAGATTGAACAGGCCGGAGTTCAGCAATGGAGCTATCGAGTTCGGCAATTCGCGCACGCAGCGCCGCCAATGTGTTCGAGGACATGGGCGTTGTGCAGAAGGGACGATCCAGATCATTATTCGGCGGCCGAACTTTGTCGTTGTTTCGACCTGTTTGGCGCGGCCATCAGTCCCGTCGCTTTCGCTCTCACTCAACTCTCACTCCGATTGTCCGATTGTGTGTCCTTGGGTGAGCTACAGCACGCGTACAAGCAGGACATTTTGTCCGGCACTTAGTTATTAGGTACAATAAATCCCTCCGTTTCCCGTCAACGACTACTCGGCTCCAGCCTCAGCCTCCAGGTTGATTCCATGCCGCAAGTTTTTGGCCGCGATAGCAGAGATGTCGGGTGAATTACCATAGCTAACTTCGCGTCTCATAGGTCTTCCTCCTTCATCTATTTTGCTCTTGACTACGACTGTTCGGTGGCTTTCAGAACACGCGTTACCCACCCGGCGAGCATGCTTCTTCAGCGTGTCCGAGTCTCTCAGGCTCACGGCATTCACCAAATTCTCCAAAGAGATTCGCAGGCGCGCGTCCTTCCCTTCGCCCCAGAGCTTGGGCCAAAGTTTGCCTTGATGGTCGAGGTTCCGTGCGCAGTGTGGCCAATCGAACCGAAAGTCAGTCACGGTCCTGGTCAACCCCAACTTCGTTATGCGGACTAAGTCGCGAGTCGCACAGTAAATTATCTAACATGCCTGCTGTATACCATGCCCCCGCACTCATAATAGTGTGGCCACATTCTGCATGTCACACCCTCGGTCCATTAAATAGACGGCGCGATTCGATAAAACGCGACAAGCATTCTGATCCCATCTATCCACGCCCACCTTCAGTTTCATCTCATGTATATGCACCCGTTCGAGGACTCGGACCCGTTCAGCGCAGACCCTCGATCGCCCTCTTGTATCCCGCCGGCGGATGCTGATCCCTTCCCGGATCGGGACCGTCCATTTACGAAGATGCTGCAGTTCCTTGGCCCAAGTGAGTCCCGCGGAGTCGCTTAGCCTTCAAGCGCTGAGAACGAACACAGGAAGTCCCCGGAGGACCAAGAAAGCGTCGGATAGGGACACTCCGAGTCTGAGAGTCAACACGCGCAATATTCGAATTTTACACCACAAAGCTGGTTCTTTGGAGTCGGTCGGCCAGGCATGTCGTGTTACTTCCGCGTCGCCCGGCGCTTACACGGTTGAATTGATAGGACGCCGTCCAACACGCCTCGGATAGTTCGGGAATAATCAGTGAAGACGACGAGGTCTATCCTGAACCTGTGACTCCGACGCACAAGCGCATGAATACTTACGACGACGCCGACAAAATATTCCGAAGTCCACGAAAGTGGTTTCATTAGCAATGATCCAGGAGATCTACATAGAATTATAATATTGTAAACCTACTCGTATCGTGACATAGAATTACCTGGATGTTCGTTGGCCTAGGATTTTTTCGCCGTTCGTGGACACCGTGACGGGAACATCAGATGTGTGGCCATCCACTGGCGCCCACACTTTGACGTCGGCGCCTTTGCGGGCCGGGGACTGTCCGGCTTCTAGGCCCGTCTGGAGCGGCCACAGTAAGAAATGAGAATATAGTAGGTGGCGCTTATAATTTAGGCCGCGGGAAATAATGCTCGTGCAACTTCCTCCCTATTGCGCGGCGGAGGTGCCGTCGACGCGGGCGTGCGGTCAGAGCTCAGAGAGGCTTCCATCTCTAGTCGATCCCAACCTCACTCAAATTCAGTTGGCAGAAACTACTGTATCACTCAGTCCGACTATCTCTACCGCACTACGTTTGTCTCACCGGGATGGCTCTGAAGCTGCGAACGCGCGACATGGAGTCTCACAGCCAGGGTGGAGTCATGTATGGCTCTATGTCGCGGATCCCAGGATTGCGCCGTGGATGAAAGTGCGTGAACCGCAGCAGACCATTGATCTGTTCCCACGGTTCAACAATCCATCGAATCACGAAATGGAATCCCGATTATTCTAAGTTCCAGTGTGTTCCTCTTGGAAGTACAAATGTAGCTATGTGGCGACTATTGTCGGTGCGAATCCGAACTTGGGGCTCATCGGTGGTATAAACAGTGAACAATCATGTTCAAGATCATTCCTTTGTAATACATTCCCACGGTTGAAAAATCGTTGATGCCCCGCTCCGGACTTTCAGTCATCGGAAAGCGAAGTTTTGAGACCACGCATTCTGCATGCGGGATCTTGTAGGAAGCCGGATTACCTTATGCACAGGCAATCAAACTAAGATCTCGGCGTTTCCGTGAAGAAGCGCCGCATCTCATCACTCAGCGGGACATAGTGCTTGGGCGGGGAAGGAGGGAGGGCCGGTACCTTCTGGAGTCGGTTCCTGATCTGCCGCTTGAGGTGGTCCCAGCACGTAAATAGTTCCGGTGCCTGGCCGGGCCTGCGGAGATGCCAGCGGCTCAACTGGGAGCACCGTTTATCGAACCGAAGGATTACTTCGCCGATAGTGGGCCGCATGTATGGGTCGGCATGGGTCATATCAGCTACCAAAGGCTTCAAATAGCGAAGCGGCGCGTGGTTGCCTTCGCCATGCTATCCAATTTATTCAAGGAAAGACTGGGTCGGATGGAAGAAGGAACGCACTAGTCCGTCAAACCGGGATTGGATGAACAGACGCAGCAAGTTTCCCAGGAAGTAGATGTCGGTTGGGAATGGATTGCACGACTCGGCCGTTCCCTGATGTTCAGATGGACTTTTGTCGCCCCCGAGGATTATATCTTCCACGGGTGGACCGTCGGCGGGATCGTAGCGGCGAGACAGGCCAAAGTCGATGATATGATATCGCGGCCAACAGGCCGTTCGCTGAATGTAAGGAGCCAAGCCGTCGCTCGCAGGATTCAGCCAGGGATGGACGGGGTGCGTTCCGCCTGGGAAGAGGTCCTTCGGGTCAAGAACAAAATTCAAGAGTCCACAGTCGCTAGTTGGAGATAAAGGTCAAGGCATTTCTCGGGGAGGCCACCGCGTACCGATGTGCGATGAAGTTTTCGTGCCTATACTGTATGCCCTGCGAGTTGCTAGGATTGAGCGGACGACCTCGTGTATGCCCTGCGAGTTGCTAGGATTGAGCGGACGACCTCGACGAGCTTGACGTAAGATCTACCTCAAATATTTGACGAAAGCAGTCAATGAACTCCCCAACCGTATCGAAGATCGGCTGATCGAATGGAGTGCAGCGAGGCATAACCAGTATTTCCTTGTCGTCGTCCATGGGATCAGGAAGCACATCCAATATCGGAATGGCGTGGCTTCTGGGGTGGTCCACGTGTGGTGGGGACCCAAGAAATCTCGCGATTTGAACCTCGAACGGATGGATGGATTTTGATACACTCTTGAGGATGAGAGCCTTGCTGTCGGAAATGCGCTCCGCATCCATGATATTACGCCGCTACATAGGCATAAGTAGAGTGTAACACGCGTGTAGCGTCCAACGTACCACATGTGTAGCCCTCACATCCTCTCTGAGTCCACCAGCAGAGTTTGACTCAACAAGTGGTGCCACAAATCCTGGGTGGAACTTTGGGCGCAAGCGGTACCCAGCAGCCTTCAGGAAAGCACATCGGTCGAGCCAGTACCACTCGCCTGCCCCGATGAGCGGAAGCGTTGCAAGCTGCGACATTGCCAGGAGGTGGAAGCGTGTCCGATATAAGTCCGACCAACCTCGAGGCGGGGCCGGATCACTCGATCACTCGGCAAAGGACCTTTCTGAGGCGGCAGCCGGCAGAATGTCAACACACAATTGAGAACTCGGTTTCAGCCCGCGGGACTGAGAAAACTGGCGGCAGTTAAAGTACTACAAAGACAGGTCCCATGATCGAAACGTTGGACGATTGTTAAGCGTCGTTTTGTTCCTCATGTTGAAGTTTAAAAGCGCCATAGATCTTCTCGTTCACGGCAACCACGCGGCTCCGTCCGAGTATCTGTCTCGGTACGCCAATGCAGCCAACATAATGGAGGGACCATCTACTCGAATAGGCGAACGGCCTGGCTACGTTCAAGCGACCTACAGGCCATTGTCCAATTCGAGTGTTGATGAACGGGTGGTTATTCTGAAACTACTTTCCGCTAAATTGAAGGATATCTGACGATAGAGTCAAAGGTCGTTATCGCTTCATTACCGAGATACACCGGCGAGGGCCCGCTTAGCGTCGTCAATGGATCGTTGGTTCGGAGTCTATCTTCCGAGTCGGCAGCTGTGGCGAGTGAAAGATGGATCGAACGTCCCATTACGCTGGTGGAAGACGAGCAAGGGGAGCTGATTGCGGAACTGGTTGACGATCACCTACATATCGAGCGGCCGATCACCGGTGGAGAACTCGGTGGGAGATTTGGTGCTGGGAGTGGGCATTTGAGCTGTATGTAGCAATTTTGGACGTTCGAGATCATTTTATGTAATATATTCCCACGGTTGAAGAATTGATGCGCCGCTCTTTCAGTCGGAAAGCAAACCCAACGCGCAAGTATTCCCTTTGCAAAACGTTGGCGTGGAACTAATGCCAAAGACCGGATTTTCAAGGAAGTAGGCGTCGCGTACAACGCAATGAAGTGCGAGTAGAAATTGTTGTAAACTCGGTGTCGCGGGGGTGTTGCGCCATTCTCAAGTCACAGAAAAGGGAAGAAGGTTGGCTTGCCATCGGAGGGAGTCAAACCACCTATACACCTACGTAAGCGCTGACTCGCGGCCCATCAGGAAACTTATGTGAAAGATCACTGACTCGCAACTCAGGGTTGCTGCGAATTGATATCCAACCTTCAACCTCGAGTCAAAATCCGCGCTTATCATTTCGCCCTGCGCCTCATACGAATCAAGAACAGCTATTTGTATTATCAGACTTGCA
Organism: Mycena filopes; assembly: GCA_029281495.1. Lineage (NCBI taxonomy): Eukaryota > Fungi > Basidiomycota > Agaricomycetes > Agaricales > Mycenaceae > Mycena > Mycena filopes. The sequence goes on along the minus strand of JARIHR010000018.1, from coordinate 838,970 downwards.
GTCACTTGGTGGCCACACTGGGCCCACACAGGGTTGTGTCCTTGTCACCTTGTTCTTTTCCATAAATGGTGTGGCGTTTGTCGTGCTAAGCGACACCAAGGCCCAAAGAAGGTTGTGCCTTGTTCTTTTTCATAAATGGTGTGGCGTTTATTGTTCTAGGCAACACAGCCCTGATACCCTGGCAGTATAAATATGGGCATGAATTGGATTGAACCTTCACTCACCTCTTCCACCATGGCCCAAAAAACCTTCTCTGAACAATACTCTTTTGCCCTTGGCCCAGAAGTACTAGGAACGTCATCGCTTCCCAGTTTACTCAACTGGCCGCTGAAACTAAAGCTGCCCACAGATGCAGACTTTGCGTCGCCACCTCCGTATCAGGGTAGAGATACAAAGACGAAGGGTAAGTCCCAGTCCTCCGACCGCAACCTGGAGTGTTGACTCGAAAACTTTGTGAAGGTCCGGAAAAATCTCTGGCCGACAAGGAATCCAAGTTGGAATTATTGAAGAAATATGATACAATCATCCTACTCGACGACTCATTCTCTATGACTTCACAAGGCGCCAGGCCGGGTACAGATCGGTGGCATGAGGTACATCATGAAAGCTCAACCGCACCTGGCATCTCACATATCACCCAATACAGGCTGGCGACGCGTTGACTGCTCTAGTCAAAATGATTGTTGAGAAGAATCTGGACCCCGACGGAATCGACCTTTATTTTATGAATCATGAGAAGCATGATACAAAGCACCTGGTGGGTACTCTTAGGTGCCACCAACATAATTCACCCTCCGTTCTTTAGAAAACGGCCGAAAGTGTTACGGCTTTGTTCAAAAAGGTTGAACCAGATGGGTTGTCGACTCCTACTGAGGAGCGCCTGTTTCAAATCCTAAGCACGTACATTGCCACTCTGGAATGTGGGAAGATTGGTTCGGACGGGACACCGTGGGACAAGGACGGGAACAAGATCAAGAGGGCTAATGTAATCGTGATCACTGACGGGGAAGCTTGTAAGTTTGTGCGCATTCTTGCGCATACGAGATGACTAAGCCCATTAACAGCGGATGAACCAGCAGTGGCCATCAAGGCCGCAGCAAAGCGCCTGGACAAACTTCCCAATCTTTGTCCAGTCCAGGTGGGCACTGATTCGGCCAAAACCATGATGGTTACTAATTCCACTCACCGTAGCTCGGGATTCAGTTTATATAAGTAGGAAACGACAAAGCCGCGACCGAAGCTCTGAGGGTACTCGATGATGATCTAACCAAGTCAGCCGATATCAGAGTGCGTTGTTCTGGGTTTCTCTTGCGTTTTCGGGCTCCTGATACGAGACTTTGTGCTGTAGGATATCGTTGACACCACATCGTACCAAGCCCTCAACCCCATCACCGCAAAGGGAATTACCAACCCTCTCACCGCAGAGGGAATTATCAAGGCTCTAATCGGTGGTATCAATCGTCGCGTCGACAAGATGAGACTGCCAGTGGGTATACTTTGAAGGGGCTGCAGTTGCGGGTTCGGCGTCGACCAGCGCACTTACACAAACCTCAAAGTTCCTATATTCTCTCTGTATCTAGCGCCTTGGCGCACCAATGTTATTGACCTTAATCATATCGAGGGATGCCCGTTCTCGCTGCCGACTTTGAGAACACCAAGGTTTCATCCGCGCCGAGTCGTACGGATTCCTCCGAAATTATTGGGGCGCTCAAAGAGCTTTCCCACAGTTGAACAATCCCATCATAGTTGACCAACCAGCTGAGAGTCTGGCTCGAGAAGTGGTGCCGTTCCGATACGCAACTGTAACCTATAGCCGGAGCCCGAACTACTCAACACGCTTGAAGCTCGTCGGATGTTCATTTCAGATAGAGTTCCCACGGTTCAACCTTCAACCATCGCATCAAATTACACGAGCAAATTTGAAATATTCCAGCCTCGAAGGTCGAGTCTCAAAAATATTTAGGCAGGCGTAGCGTCGAACTCGAACTATTATATTACACCCATAATGATACATCCTTCGCACGCCCTCCCACTCGCGATGCTCCTACCCCTCGCACAACACAGCATTGGGTACAAGCCGCCGGTGATATCGATACAGTTTCGCCCGCGACGCGTCCGCATCCTTACCATCCACGATCGACCGGTCCCGGTAGGTAGCGCCAAACAACTATCACTGACAGCAACAACGATGCGAACTGCCAATCGCTAGCGCCAGCCTAGCCAGTGTCGAGCGCGAAATCGAACGAGACGGGAAAGTGCTCGGGGTTCTCGACGAGGTCGCGGAGGATGCGGCGCGAGTTCAATCTGCCCAAAATCAGTCAGTCAAGCCGAACGTTGGTTGGTTGGATGCGGGCAGCTGACGTACATGCTCAGGAACGAGTTGACGTAACCTAGAAATGCAGGAAAATGTTAGTTACATACACAGGCACGGCAACGCGAATGAACGCGGGAAGGGAACACGGGAAGGGAAGGACACACAGTTGCTGAGGAGGATGTAAGGGACAAGGAAGGTGCCGTTGCTGGGGCAAATGAGGAACTGCCATCGGAATTCATGTCATGAGTCATTAATTGCACCAATTGGACGGAGAAGAGCCTACCAGGAGAAGGAACAGCGTCGCATCCAGACTGAGCGAGGATGGATTGGTGAGACGACAGCCAGGATGGACGGATGGAATGAAAGGAACGGAGCGTACCTCGTCAACAGCCCAACGTTGACCACCAGAAGTGTCAGCGTTGTAAGCAGCGCGCCTAGCCTGCCACAGACCGAATACGATGAGTACTCGAAGATTCCCCGCAGAAAGAAAAAATTAAAACGCCCACGCACCGGCAGCCATCGTGATCCTCGTCACATCCGCCCTCCTTGCCTGCCTCCCCCGCCGTGACGCTCGACCCTGGGCCCATGCGCCACGCCCCCGCGAGCCCCGCAATGCCGGCCAGTACACTTCCCCGCCGCGAGGACGAGCTCCGCACCGCCTCCTCCGGTACTGCTGGTAATGTTGGGATCGGCGATGGCGGCGGCGGCGGTGGCGGCGCGACACGGCGTCTTGACGTGAATGCGAATCGGCCGCGTCCGAGGCGGTGGCGGTGGAAGAGCCACACTTGCGCGCCCGCGATGAGGAGGTCGCACGTCACGGTGGAGGCGAGTATCAGGCCGGCGGGGAGCTGCGTGCGTGCAGTGGCGTTGAATTAGATATTGTTAGTTTCGTTTAGGTGGGCATTAGTGGGACTTACATCGCTAACGCGCGTCTCGTCCCAGCGCGGGTTGCGGATTCTGGATTGGATGCAATGTCAGAACTTGGGAAAACCGGCGCGGGTGGCACACACGTCTTGGCCGTCATCGCTGCGGAAAGGTCAAGGCGGTGAGGTGGGTATCACGGAAGGAGGGAATAAACACACCTGTTCCGCTTCCTTCATCCCGGAGAGAAGTCGGTTGGCAATGAGAAGTTGTGATTCGCGTCGGAAAACACACCTAGCGCCACGAACGCGAGAGCCAACTGTTTCGGATATAAGTAAGGAACAACGGCGAACAGAGGAAAATCGCACTATTGAGGTCGTAAGATAGGCATTACCGGCGCTCACTGCTCTCCATGTTAGCGCGAACGAAGATGACCGGGAAGGAAACTTGCAGCGCCAGACGCGATATGCGTAAATCCTGGACGCAGACGCGTCAATGTCAGAGAGGCAGGCGGTCCAGGAAGAAGAAACCCACATTTGAACGGTAAACGCGACCACCGACTGAGGACCCACGTTACTCGGGCGGTCAGGGAACGAACGTGAAGGGCGGGACTCACTGTGATGGCCATGGAAGCCTGTGGCAGGGATTTAAATTGAGTGTCGTGGTATGAATGGACCTCGATACTTACAATGAATGGTCTAAAGAACGCCGCGATTAATCTCGGGGACAGCATGCCAACAAAAGACGCACTTGGAAACGTACTGCAGCGCAGTCTCATCACCGCGCAAGCGGATTGTGTAGTCGTAGATCGAGGCCAGCGTAAGAAAAACTTGGGACGTGTCGAGGAGTCTGGCGGATGGATTTAGTGGGGCAAATAATCGAGGTAAGTAAGTAAGCACTTACAAGAGCAGAGCAACCTTTCGAAGAACGGCGGAGATAAGCACCAGGAAACGGTCACGGAAAAGACGCGTGCGTACGATGAGCTTCATGTGTCGTGGGTCGGTGGTATATACGCGGTAGTATGCGAACGCCTGCGCGAGGGTGATGCCGTAGAATCTGAAAAGGGCGAGATTGATGGAGGAAACGAGTGGGGAGCAGGGGGAGCGCGCACATGGTGGCGAGCACGACGCCGACAAAGTGCGCGGCCAGGAGGGGTTGGGCGGTGGGGAGCATAAGGGCGGGAGAGGGAGAGGGCAAGAAGGAAGAAGGAAAATAAGAAAGGGCACGCCGCTCTTCGCGCGTCAATAACCTTTCTGGAAGGTGGCGCCTCGATTTGGCATCTTCGATGCCCGGGTTGCTTGTTTCTCCTCTTACGCGCGTCTGTAGTTGTCGCCATACCTCCTGCCAGAGATGCAGTGTTGCCCGCGTCCAACACGGACCGAGGCGGCCAATGGCGAATTTCCTATCCACGGAAGAAGGATTCCCTGGAAGTCCATAGTCAGTGGATTGACAGCTTCGCGTCGTAATTTTCGGGCGGACGGGCAGGACCTCCGAGCAGGCTCCGACTGACAGTCCCCGTGCCTGTTCATTAGCCATTGCTTCAAACAGTGTGAGTGCTCGACTCGATGGTGGCACAGTCCGCGAGCACTGGAGCTTTGCTCGCAGACGATAGGCTTCGTGGTGCGATGTGCGTGTACTATACATGACAGAGAACAGGGCTCCTGAAGAATATTAAGCCTGAGCGCTGATAAGAGACATGAACAACAAGAGGACCCTAATTACACGTACGCCTTGGTAAATGAACCTTTGAGGCGCGGCATTGACAGAATGAACATTGAAAATTGAAGCGGTAGGCGTTCCGAACGCCGCGTGTTGGCCTGCAAGTACGTCAATAGCGCAAATGGTATTTGCCTTGATTCTTTTGTAGGACTTGAGGCGATGGGACTGTCAGGGTCGAGGATCCCCGCCACTGACGAGATTCATTTGCAATGTGCCAGCGCCAAAGAGCGGGAACCGGATATTGCTCGTTTTGAGGTTTTTTTGGAGGCAGACAGGGATAGGATGATCCAAACAAACACTCCAGAACGTGTAGATGAAGAAGAACAGCCGTCCTGGAGTGGCTCAGTCCAGGCCCAAGAAGGAAGGTCGTGGTATGGAAGAAAGTCGCGTCGCGTCCATCACTGGATCAATGATAAGGTCGCACGCACGGACCAGAAAATACTCAACACGGTTTTTGCCAGGGTATCAGGAAGGAGGGTATATTTCATCGAAGAAACTGAACTAGTTCTGCGCCAGAAAAAGTAAAATTGTCATCGCTCTCAGTCCTACCCAGTCCGGCGGCTTGTCAACACAACAGGCAGCCTTCCTTTGTGCAAGACAAAATAATCCTCCAACTCCGCCTCGTATTCCTCCTTATCATAGCCATCCGCCAACCGCATCTCGAATGCCTGGAGCAAATACGCTAGGACCATGCGCATTTCGAGCAACGCGAAATTCTTCCCCACGCAGTTTGCCCTTCATGGTGAAGGTCAGCGGCGGAGGAGTATCAATTATCAAACTCGACTCACGGTCCGCTTGAAAACGGAATGTACGCGTCTTCGTTGATAATAAAGTTGGGGTCATCTTTGGCCGCGAGCCAGCGCTCGGGCATGAATTTCTCCGGGCTTGGGGAGAAGTACCGCGGATCGCGATGCAATGTGTACGGTGGGATGACTATAGCGGTGCCTTCAGAGATCACGAAACTATAAAACCTTCAGTATTCTTTCGTCGGATTTGTTCTCGTTGAATATACCTTTCAGTCAGCGCCTTGCTGCCGCTGCCTGGCGTTGGCGCCCTCTGAAGTGAGGTCGAGAGGGGCGGATAGAGCCTCAGAGCCTCTTTACTGTTTGAGGGTAAGTTAAGCGGACGAATTATTCTGGCGGAAACGTACATGACGGCGTTGAGATAGGGCAGGTTCGATAGTAGTGCGGCGTCGATGGGCTCTTTGTTTGGGAACGCCTCATCCACCTCTGATTGGAGACGCTTGTATGATTCCGGGTGGGTTAAAAGGAAGTAGAATGTGTTAGACAGCATGGTGGAAGTGGTATCCGATCCCGCAATAATTGCAAGGACCGCGTTGGATACGGCGAGTGGGAAAGGATACGGATCGGCGTCGACGCGTTTATGAAAGGATACGGATCGGCGTCGACGCGTTTATCATCCATCTTGTGAATTATTCAGTTCCCAGTCCAAAGAGATGAAGTCAGCCTACCAGATAGTAGAATAGGTCGTTGTGGATAGAGCCCTCATTAAGGCGCCGCCTGGCTTGATTGAACGCGAATGAACCAAGAGTTCGCATCTCTTTTCCAACCGTGGGAAAGTACGGAAGAAATGAGACTACCCAAGGAATTTGTTGGGTCATTGCTGGGAAACTACGCGCCGGTGAGTAAGAGTCTACGATTTCAATTTCCGCACTCACTATAGCCCGTCTTCCAATGTACGCCAGAGACCGTCCTTGTCTCCATCGCGCATAAGCTCGAAACCTCCCCCGAAACTGAAATGTGGTTACTTATCCAAACGGACTCGGAAATCTATGGACGTACGCGATATCACCCATTATATCAAACCTAAAAAGAAAACAATTGGGTCAAAGTTATTAATCGAGGAGAGGTGCTCACGAGAAGAAACTCAACCAGCGCGCAATGTCAACAGTGCTCTGCTGAGAACTCAGAGCTTCGGTGAGTTGAGCGACGCGTCGAACCAATATCGGCTCATATCCCTTGATAGACGCCGGAAGAAACGCTCGGTTCCATGCTTTGCGCGCTATGGCATGTTGCTTATAGTCGCGCACGCCGATAAGGTTTCCTTTCGCCGCTGGCGGTGATGCGGCTCCTCGCTTTCCCGTTATCACACGGCCATCCCACACTGCAGCGGGAATCAGCAGTCATCCCACCCGTGGACAGTGGACCTACCCGGGCCCTTGGGCATCCCGTTTGGACCCACTACGGCGCTCACAAGGGATGCGTCGACTATTGAAAGTTCGTTCGGACCTACGAAGGGTGAGTCAGTCTGGTTCTTGAACTATAGATATGCTGCATACCAATCCGAACGATTGAGCCGTACTTGTCGTGAAGGCTTTTTACATAGAGATGCAGTTTTCCCCGCGATGCGATCCAGGTCAGCCATAGCTTCGAAGTTTTGCAGGCCACGGGTCCCGGATATTTTGCCAAGGGGTGGAAATGCGAAAGCCGGTATGCCAGGATGGACAGGACCAAGGTCGAACAGTACAGCAGAGATGCCCGCAGGACAGAGACAAAGATGTTGAGAGAGTCTTCTCGCGGCAGAAGTCCAATGACTAGCGGCGGCACGGCGACCAGGCTAACCAGGATTCGCGCGTCCTTGGACTCGTATCTTTTGAAGATCAGATAATGGCAGGCCTGCAAGAGAGTCAGGGTTTTCTCGACGCGGCAGTATTGAACGAACCAAGGCCGCCAGAAGCGCAATAGCATCTGGGTTTTGGAGAGACATGAGGGGAACAGACGACGTACACTTGACGTACACGGTAATTTTTTGCGACGGAGACCTTGTGCGGCGGAGACCCTGTGCCGCCGGCACCGGCGCTGATGCGTGATGCGCGATTTCCATTCGGACACCGCGCTTTATTTTGGAACAAGCGGAGGCGGAGCATACCAGGGCCGGGGTGACAAGCGGCAACCTTTTGTTCGGAGCTCGTGGAACCCTGTTATCCTTGGGATTCAACCAACCCAGAGTTCAACCCCGCGTCTTATCGCTGTAGAATCAATGCAGAATTGTCGCGAGTCGTGATGTAGCTGATGTTCTCACGGTTCAAACTATGGTTCAGGGTTGACTTTTTTTTAGGAATCGAACTGTTGTTGCTGCAGCTACAATTCCGCAGCTACTAGTAAGTTGACCTTTGACCTCCAAAAACCCCTCAAATCACATCGACCACAATATACAGCATAATTTTGATCCATGCCGGACTAGGGAGTTGTACCATTACGATGAAACATCCGACACCACCGTAGATACATGGGCTCACGCAGTTATGGTACAAAATGAACATTATACAACGGCAAGCACCAGGAGTTCCGAGTCCGCGCGCCACGGATTTTACTCAGCGGCGAGAGTCAACGAGGGGATTTGTAGATTCATTATCTGCGCTGACTCGAATGTATCACGAACTGCGGAGGAATTTTACTCGGAAATAGCGTGGTACTGTACGATCCTACTTCCTAGGCCCGGAGAACATTTTCCAGATGACCCAAAGAAACACCGCTCGCGGAAGGAGGCCGAAGAAAGTGTAAAGCCCCGCATACCCCCCAGCACGGAAGTACCGCGGAGGTTTCGCTCGGGTCGCCTCGGAAATCACCAGTTTCGCGAATACATTGGTATCCATCGCCTGGTGGTCCCGCGAGCCTTCCAGTCGCTGCATAATGTTGTGAGCGAAGCGGCCGTAAAGGGAACCAGACGGGAGCTCGTAGTCCGCATGCTTGCCGGCGATCTTCGAGTGAACCGTTCCGGGAGCGACGTGCATGACACGCACGTCGAAAGGCTTGCATTCCAAGTAGAGGTCTTCTGAGATGGCGTGGACTGCCGCTTTAGAGGAGTCGTACAATCCTGACCACGGTGTCCCACTATATTTGATGGGAAGTATGCGATTTGTGCGATGGTTAAGCAGTTTTACTCACAATTCGCCCGCGACCGAACCTATGTTGAGTATGGTCCCGCTCCTGCGCTTGGCCATGTGGGGGAAGACGGCGGCGGACATGCGAACAATTGAAACGACATTCGTGTTGTAGATGTCCATTGCGGTCTCCCCAGTGCAGTCGACAATGGGCCCTATAATGGGTATTCGTTGAACGGTTGACATATACTTAACTTGAATACTTCTGTGCACGCACCGATGACGAGGATGCCAGCATTGTTGATTAAAAGGTCAATATGCCCCGACTCCTCGATTGCTGTCGCTACAGCTTTGTTGACCGACGCATCGTCCTTGACATCCAAGGCAAGTCGTTTGATGTTCGGGTGCGTCAAAGCCTGCATGGAGGAGGTAAGCCGGGAGGTTGCATAGACAATATAGTCCTTCTGGGCAAGCTCCTGGCAGCTAAGGAACGTCAACGCACACAGGTGGAGTAGCACCGGCGAACATACAAGGCGAAGCCAATTCCACCCTCAGAGCTTCCCGTTACGAGCGCGACCTTCCTGAACACCGACATTTTAAGGGGAGTTCGCAGTCTGAAAGACCTTCGTAGGTGCGGTGTGTGGCCTAAAGCACCGTTCAAGGCTTTCTGCGCATCGTTTGTGTGCGCTGTGAAAGTGTTCCGTTGATTGACTCCCTGCGCAGGAACGCCGAGATCGATTGCTTCGGAGGCCGATGTCACGGGCGCTCGTTGACCGGTATACCCAGAGTACGGGCAGAAGATCCTCAAAGCAGCATTGAAAACGGCGATGCTCAGCTGTATTGCTCCAAGGTCCAAGGGTCCCGCGACTCCCGCCAAACTTGAATGCGCTGTGCTTATCTTTTGTTTCCCGCTTTCCGCCGAGCTTCACGCGTGCATGAGTAGGCGCTAGGCTTCTTGATATAGGTTGAAATCAACCCATCCGTCGAGGGTGAGGAGGCGGTTAAGCTGTGGCGGCCGAGCCGTTGCCGAACTTTGATGAATCGCGGTCACGTGGGATGCATCGCGTTTCGGCCGCGTGCTCGTTACTCGGGCGGTCAGTGGATGAACGTGAAGGGGGAGACTCACTGTGATGGCCATGGAAGCCTGTGGCAGGGATTTAAATCGAGTATCGTGGATGAATGGACCTCGATACTCACAATGAATGGTCTAAAGAACGACGCGATCAATCTCGGGGACGCAGCATGGGAACAAAAGACGCACTTGAAAACGTACTGCAGCGCAGTCTCATCACCGCGCAAGCGGATGGTGTAGTCGTAGATTGAGGCCAGCGTAAGAAAAACTTGGGACGTGTCGAGGAGTCTGGCGAATGGATTTAGTGGGGCAGATAATCGAGGTAAGTAAGTAAGCACTTACAAGAGCAGAGCAACCTTTCGAAGGGCGGCGGAAATAAGCACGAGGAAACGGTCACGGAAAAGACGCGTGCGTACGATGAGCTTCATGTGTCGTGGGTCGGTGGTATATGCGCGGTAGTATGCGCGAGGGTGATGCCGTAGAATCTGAAAAGGGCGAGATTGATGGAGGAAACGAGTGGGGAGCAGGGGGAGCACGCACATGGTGGCGAGTACGACGCCGACAAAGTGCGCGGCCAGGAGGGGTTGGGCGGAGGGGAGCATAAGGGCGGGAGAGGGAGAGGGAGAGAGGGAAGAAGGAAAATAAGAAAGCGCACGAAGCAATGCAGGCGCCACCTTCCAGAAAGGTTGATTCCAACGCGCGAAGTGCGGCGCTGATTTGGGATCTTCGATGCCCGAGTTGCTTGTTTCCCGGCGCGTCTGTAGTTGTCGCCATACCTCCTCTGACAATGACAGTGACGCAGTCCTCCCGCGTCCAACACGGACCGAGGCAGCCAATGGCGAATTTCCTCTCCACGGCCCTGGGCGGAAGAAGGGTTCCCTGGAAGGCCATAGTTAGTGGATTGACATAATCTGAACCGTTTGGTTGGATTCCCAATTTTTCAACATAAGACACGTGATCATGTTCAACATTTGTCCCACGACCGATTGCAAGTGCTCGTTCGGGAGGAGGAAATGGGGAAAGAAATCTTCAAATTATACATTTATATCTGCCACTAGCTATTGTATTGTCTCTTCAAGTACAAAAATCAAGGAGGGATGCGGGAGTTGTCGCAGTCTGTTGCAGTACTGCTAACCGTTTAGGAGTCAAAAATAGCGCCGTAGGCCGGGATCCCTCTACTCTCCATACCAAACACCACCCGTCGCGTCAGCTTTGGGTTCGAGATAATGAAAACCGCCTCTGCCTGAGACTCCACCACAAGTCTGTAGGTGACGGCCAACATATCGGGCCGACCGTCGATTCGCGTGTCTGTTGCAACAGGTAAATCTCGAGTCCACAGGAGGAACAAAAAGGACAAGTACCCCAAATCCACGCCTCCGGATCCGCCTTCTTAACCGCCTCCACGATTTTCTCTCCATACGTGACCTGCGGACTCGGTGTTGACCAGAAAATCCGCCGCGGGGTGACGTCTGCGTAGAAGAGCGAGAGACACGGGCCGATCCCGCTCCCCGTCGCGACAACGACAATTTTCTTGAACAGCTTGGAAGTATACAGCAATCCATGCATCGGGTAGCCGCGAATCCACACTTTATCCGGCGGGTTCGCGATGCACTCGCGCGTCCAGTCGCCGGCGTTGGAGACGACGAGAGAGAACCCCTTGGGCCCACTGCCACTGCCACTGCCGTCGTCGTCGGGGACCGTCGCGAACGCATGCCATTCCAGCAGGGGCTTGGTTGAGATTTTGAGCCCGTAGAACGGCGCCATGTTGCGGTACTTGAAGTGCAGCCGGATGGCGTGGCTCGAGAGGACCTCGGGATAGACCTCGTGGCGACGGAGTCGGCCCCACGAGAGGAGGGAGCAGCAGGTCGAGATGCAGAGGGTCCAAAAGTTGGGCGTGCTGATGAGGTAGCGGCCGATGGAGGGCGGACCGGCCTCAAAGACGCGGTACTGGTTCGCGGAGAAGATGGAGTGCATCCAGAACGTCGTGAGCGCGACCCAGCCCGAGTAGCGATGCACCGCCTCGAAGGAGTCGTGGTAGCGGCGCCGCAGAACGGGATGCGCGGCGGCGAGGATAAAGATGAACATGAGGACGAGGATGTATGATGTAGCGAGGTTCGCTAGGCCCCATTTATTTGGGCTCGCGATGTAGTCCCTGGTGGTGACCGCGGTGTACATGATGTACCCGACGACGGCAGCGACGCCCGCGCCGCTATGCGCGCCGCCGTAATGGAACACCTTGGCAAGACGCCGGCGGACCCACAGTGGGGCGCTGTGGGGACATGCAACAGCTATCTCGTATGCGAGATTCACAAAATTCTCTTGTCGGAAGAGAAGGGTGACCATAAGGTTGACGGATGCGGCGCTCCCGACACTGGGGGCCAACGGATGACCATCCTCCCGAGCGACGAAGACGATGAAGGCAATCAAGTTGGCGGCGAAGATCAAGGTGAACGTCTTGCGATAGTACGAGAACGCGATATCTGGCGAATGAATTGTTAGAATGAACCTGGGTGAAGAGATTATCGTAACCCACGATTCAACCAGCGAGTGAAACTCGATTGGCCTAGTTTCGGTGGGAGCTCCAATCCGGACCTGGGGGGCGCTTTCTCTCCCTCCTTTTCAACATCGTTTGAATGCGTCGATGTTGCGATAGAGCTCGGTGTCCCCGGGAACGTCGCGGCGGTCTGGTAGTTGGCTTAGACGGGAGGAATAAAGCAATAAATCCTATCACTCGCCTCAGGCATCGTGTTTTGGGGCAGGAGGAGAGATACAAGGCGAGGGATGGTTAGAACTTCAGGTTAGCACGCTTCATTTAAGGCGCCAGAAGCTGGTCGGCGTTTCAGATGATCATCCGTGCAAACCCGGAAGGCATGTGAGTGGGCGATTTCTGTGGGCGGTGTAGTAGATTTACATAATGGCTGAATTGTACCGTTGAGAGGGAAGCATGGTCGGGGACTCACCTATCCTCGGTGAAGCGGGACAGAATACGCCAAGAGGGCCCCTCACCCCACACAGAGTTCTAACACCGCACCGGGTCCGGGCACATTGAAGTAAGGCGGAGGACCGCAAGCCAGGGGCTGCCGGGACCGTCCGAGTCGAGAATGCCCCAGAGCGCGCAGTGTGTAGTGCAAACCAACAGGGCCAAAATGCGAGGTGTCGAATTTGTGTCCACTCTTACCGCCACTCAATCTCCTCCCCTCCTGCCGGTCTGGCTGAGAATCCGTTCCGAGAAGCTTTACTCGAGACTCTTACCATGTTCAGGGGGTCCATTTTGGTCCAGCGTAGCCCACTCGATTGGTTGGAACGTCAGTAATGTCGCCAGGAAGTACTTGTTCTTGCTTCCTCCATGTGTGGTTCGATACTGGTCTGCGCCTATCGGCGAGCGAGGCTGCACGGGACGTCCGTGCTTCACATTTAGGAGGAAGAAATAAGAACCCTGGCTTTGTGATCCTTCGAAACTCGGGGATTAGATTGAATGGATAAGCTTCAAGGCCGGCGGTAGGGAAGGGCCGGAGGCTACCGTAGGACGGACACCGCCAGAATACTTCAGAGCGTTCTCAAACGCCTCGGCTTGGAATCTTGAAGACCGGCATAAGTCTCTTGAGTGTAGAACTAAGGGCTGAGCGCTGAGCGTTGAGAGTGTTTCAAAACAAGGAAGCTTGTAAGGTAAGCGATCAGCGCCGATCATTGGCCCCTCAAAAAGGAAAAGTTTATATTCTTCTGTAGGCGTACCACCCATCGTGGAGCCTCGAATAGTCACTAATGCGATGAACAGAGGTGCTACGTTCTCATTTTCGGGGTCCGCCGTCCCGACTATCAGCTTTTTGTAATTTTTGGAGTCACATTTGAACAAAACCCGCAAATTACGCGTTCGCTTCTTGTGAAGCATAAACAAAGAAGAAAATAAGATTCGGATTCAGCTTCGACAACCGGTTCCGCGCTTGATGTATTTTACAGCATTTCCGCCAACCTCTTGGTCGTCTGTCTCAATCCCGATGGTTGTCCATCTCAATCCCGATGGCTTCCAGCCTCTCTGTCTCCTTACTCAGCTTTTCTGGGTTCTCCGCGTCTTGCTTCGCTTCGCAGAAACTGCCGCGAGCTTGTGCGCGTTGACTTCCTCCCTCCTCGCCTTCTCAACCCACCGTCGATCCGGGGCGCCTCCTGTCACAAGAAGCGGTGATCCTCGTCGGTGTTCATGCGGTCCTCGATGAACGCCTGTGTTTCGTTTCGGTTGATTCACCGGCATCCTCCGCCAGCTGCCAGGATTGTGGCGTCGTTATCCTTGTTCGCGAGAAGGACTGGCGGCTCAAGTTCGGGATGCCGCTCCTAGAGTTTCTTCATCCCCTCGTCGGATGCCTTGCAGCAATTCAACTCCTTCTCGAATCTACATTGCCCACAGAAACAACTTGATCTCGCGCTTTGTCTCCTCGAGAATGCCCGAAATTCTTCAAATCAAAATTTTTCAACATGCCGAGGATGCCGACGGCGGATGGGATACATACGCATCAACAATCCACGGCACTCGACTTCCTTCTCCTCGTTTCTTGGTCGTTTCTTGGTTTCCTCCTCCATTTTTCCTCCGTGGAAACAGGTGGAAACTCGTTGAATCTCCATCTCACTATGCCTGTCCCTGTGTCCGAATCGGCCGTCCAAAACGTGTCTCTTTGGTGTCACTGACTCACTGACGCCCAACTGACGCCATCTTTCCGGCTGCAGTGGTACTTGTTTTATGGGAGTCCGACTCCGGTCCAGATATCCGGTGACCATATCCTATCCGAGTCGGAGGCGGCTTCGTTCCGCCTATGCTCAGTGTTGTATGGATCTACTGTGTCGCGTGGGCTGATCGACATGATCGTGCCGGCGCCGCCCAGTTTTTGATCCCCGCTGGACCTACTTAAGTGGGCAGACCGTTCAGGATAATTCACTTCCACCTACTTCCCACCATGACCACTCAATACGACATTATCCTCGCGGGAGGTCTCAAATTGCCTTGCAAATTCCCTTCCAACGCTGACTACCCTCATCCAGGCGGTGCGACTGCATGTGTTGTCGCTGGGCGCCTGGCGGCGGCGGATCCGAGCTTGAAGATCCTCGTATGTGTCGTCACGAGATGTCCTCGTAGTACGTTCATGCTATCTCCAGATCATCGAGGCGGGCAAACATACTAAAGATATCTCGACCCACACGCAACCTGGGAGATACTTCACCAATCTGTAAGTCCAAAATGCGTCCTCTCAGACGCCCTTGCTAACCGCAGAGACAGGGCTACGGGTGGTGATACATTCACCTTCCACGTCGCAAAACCCAGCGAATCACTGGGCAATCGTCTCTGCATAATCCCGTCTGGCAAAGGGATGGGAGGCGGCAGCATCGTTAATTGTGAGTTCCGGCTTCTCATCTTTCCCCCGCTCACAAGTTTATCCTACATAGTTTTGATGTATACTCGCGCCTCTCCATCGGACTACGATGATTGGGAGAAACTTGAAAACCCAGGTTGGGGCGCAAAGGACCTCATTCCTCTTTCAAACAAGGCATGTACTCGTACGCTAAGTAAACCTGCGGAATAGTTTTTAATCTCGCGACTGCCTGCCCTTCCATAGGCGGAGACGGTTACACCGAACTTGAAAGGCCATGGAACGTCTGGCCCGATCAAGATCACAGGCGGGATGGAAACAAATGTTACAAGGCAATACCTCGCAGTTGCAAAAGCTCGCGACAAGGAACGTGGCTTCACCGACGATGCGAACGATATTTCGGCCGCATCCGTCAACACCTATAGTGTATGTTCGAATATCTAATCCAGGGTTCAAAAGCTGACTCGCGATGTTCAAATTCCAGCCGTGGCTCAGGTGAGGGTGATTGTCGCCTTCTACTTCGTTGTCGTGTTTAACATTTTCAGATACGTGTCCTCGGAGGGGAAACGATCGGACACCGCACACTATTATGTGTATAATCAAGCCCACAACAAGAATCTCCAGATCCTGGCACATTGCCGGGTCAAACGCGTTATCTTCGAGTAAGACTTGCGGAGGACCCGGAGGACCCGGCTGAACATTTACTGACTGTTTCTCGCAGTAATGACCGTGCTGTTGGTGTAGAATACATCAGCCACGATCCAGATGCTTCGGACAAAGAGGCCGTCGTAACAGTCAAAGCATCGCGTCTTGTGGTCCTCGCTGGCGGTGCTTTCGGTTCTCCAGCCATTCTAGAAAGGTAAGACACACAGCCATTCCTTCAGTGCGCGGTTTAGCATTGGGCACAGGTCTGGCATAGGTGCTCCGGCCGTCCTCAAGGCCCACGGCATTCCTCAACTCGTCGATCTCCCGGGCGTCGGTGAAAATTATAACGGTGCTGTTTTCTATATATGCGCCGGCGGTATCGGGTGCTCATGTGTTTCCGTCTCTCTAGATCATAACCTCATGATAATACCATACCACACCACCGACGACGAGATCACTATGGACGAAATCTTCCGCGGAACCCCGGAGCAAGTCAAGGGTATCTAGACATCATCAAGCGTTCAACTTTCAATAACTAACTGTCCATTAGTACACGAAGACATCTGGCTCCGTGGAGGCAAAGGAATCATGGCAACAAAGTGGGTGCTCCCCTCTTTAAACTATGCCTCACTAACTTGTCGCTGGCAGTGGTATCGAATCGGGAATAAAGATCCGGCCAACCGCCAAAGACCTCGAGGTACTTGGACCCACCTTCCGCAAACGTTGGCAAGACTTCTACGCCAGCCGACCCGATAAACCACGTATGCCATCTATATATCTTCACTGAAGCCTTTGCTCCACTGAGCTTCCCTCCAGTCGCGTGGGTGGGACCGCTGGTTGGGTACACTGGGGGCAACTTCTCACTCGAAGGAAGATATTTCAGCGTGGGCTACTACAGCGTTTGTTGCCTTCACTCCTCGCAGTACTCCAATCAGCCTTATCCTCCCTCGTCAGGACTACCCTGCATCCACCGGGCGGACGCACATCACGTCTTCGGACCCCTTTAAGCCGCTGGAGGTCGAGCCGGGCTTCCTCGACAAGTGGGTTTATACAGTGCCCTCAGCCTCCTACGTGGCTTAGTGCTGACAATCGTCCCGTAGGCCCGAAGACCTCGCGGTCCTCCGCTGGATGTACAAGTGGTCGCGTGAGATGGCGCGGCGCATGGACGCGTACCGCGGCGAATATGCACTTGAGCATCCCAAGTTCGGGGCTGGCAGCGCAGCTGCTTGCGCCAAAGCCGACGGTCCGGTGCCCATGGACGCGCCGGATATCGTGTAAGTTCCCTCTACCAATCCTCGCGCTCCACTCATCCTTCGCTCACCTTGATACCAGATATTCTGCCGAAGACGACGAGGCGATCGACCTCTTCCACCGTGCGACCGGTACGTCCCGCCAAGTACCTTTCATCTCCAGCCGATCCTGACCCCCATCCAGTTAGTTCAACCTGGCACTCGGTACGACTACTTCTTCCCCACGGCGTCACCCGACCCTTGACCGGAATTCGTCCTTGTTTTTTTTAGCTGGGAACGTGCGCCATGAAACCCCGCACCCAGGGCGGCGTGGTTGATCACCGCCTGAATGTGTACGGCGTGCAGAACCTCAAGGTCGCGGATCTCAGCATCGCGCCGTCCAATGTGGGGAGCAATACGTACAGCTCGGCGTTGGTGATTGGGGAGAAGGCGGCGCTGATTATCGCGGAGGAGTTGGGGATTAGCGGGGTTTGAAATTTGAATCAGGGTGTAGTTGAAATTGTATGTTGACCGGGACCTGTACATTTGATCTTACTTTGAACGCCGCTTTCGTTTTCCAGGCCTTCAGGGCGTAATTACTCCTTTGACCACGTATGTAACCGAACGAAATCGAAATGTGTTGATATTATCTCGGTTGAACTAGTACTAACATTGCCATCATCGGTCCAGCGAAGGGACGCGACTCTCTTCCTTACTATCACCGAGCACTTTCTCCCTCCCACTGAACGTCGAGACACTGTTGGAATTCGACTCCCTGTCTCCCGATTCCCCATCTGCCTCCTCGGAACCGCGAATATTCGACTCCAGGTCCCCAAGCGCGGTATCCGTCGGATGCGACGTCTCCGGGGTCACACCAAAGCGCAACGTAGACGCGGGAGGCTGGCCGGCAGTATGCGGCTTCCCCGCCGCAGCGGCGCGATTGCGGTGCACCCGGATTAGAATGAGGTTGAACGCGATGCCGATCATTTGGACGTCCTGCGTGATTATGATGAGCATCAGCAGCAAAGGCAAGTAAGTATGGATGGTTGAACGACGTACGATGCCGGTGAGTGGCGTGAAGGCGTTGCTGCCGGCGATGTATGTGCTAGCGGTGACTGTCGCTACGGTCGTGTACAGGAGCCCTGACTCGATGATGATTCGGCGGGCGTTGTGGTACGGGTTTTTGGACTTCCGAGATGAGGTCTGGCTCGTGAGCAGGTCGGCGTTCAGCCGGTCTACTCGCCAGATTCGGAACAATATGAGCGCTAGACAATTGTTGTGAGCAATTGCACTGAGGTTGCAGATCAGATTTCGAAGAACACTCACAAGTGGTAACGACATTGATGCAGATAGTGAGCGCCCAGGTGGAGATCACCACTTGCTTGTAAGGGTTGAGAAATTGTGAGGCGGCAGGGAGGGTGACCTCCAGGAAGATCGTCACGCCTATGAGGGCAAGACCCGCGAGGGCGAGGAGGACGGGAACGGAGATGGCGAGCCAAGAACGACCGTAGACGATCCAACAGCGGTAGATGAGCATTATATCGCCCAAAATCGTCTGGACGATGACATCTACTGACTGCCCAGGGTGAGTGTGAATTCAACGAATTCAATTTAAAGCAAGGCTGGTAGCGCACCCCCATGACGTCTAACCAGCCCGAAGTATTGTCGAACGCTTCTTTGGCGGGCCCGTCGTAAAACACGAACGCGTTGAGGTTGATGACGAACGTCAGGCACATGTCGAACGTCGCCACGCATCCCATGAAAATCACGACGAAGAGCATGGGCTTGCTGATCTCAGCGGAGCGCTTCCACCGGTTTTGTATCCGGAGGAGCGCCTTGAGCGTGAAACCCAGCGTAATGACATAGATGCCCCAGAAAATTGACTCGAGGAGCTGGGCGAGGAGTTGAGATTCGGCTGGTGGGAGACGGGCCAATTGAACGCAGGAACAATATCTGGTTCGTCTTCTTGAGGAGAACCTGGAAAGCGTCCGAAATCCCAGTCCAGGGACGATCATCATTTGATATGTCGCAGAAAGTATGCGTTCAGCGGCCAGGCTACTTGGCTTCTTGGGACCTATCTTTTGAGCCTATCATGAAGAGAGTGTGAACACCAATCTGTCAACGTCAACTTGAAGCAGGGCGTTTTCGAAGCAATGAAGGGGAGCGGTGTATGAGCTGAGAGAAATAGTGGCCAGTACTGGCGCATGCAGTGAGAGTATACGGGAGAGAGAGTGGCCGGCAAAATTGTAAGAATAAACAAGCCGAATGCAGGTTCCTACTTACGGAACCGACGCGCAGCTGTCCGCAGCCGCGCGCAGCCGATGCGTAGCAGTACGCAGTATTTGCCTGACTCAATAATTAGTATAGCTGACTCGTAGAATATCTGACTCTTAAATTAGTGACTCACCTTTGTAGTATTTAAACCAGTAGTTAGTTCGTATTCTATACCAATTGACTTCTGTCTCTCACTTACATTCGTTCGATCCGCTCACAGGTTATGGGCCCCGCCCGCGCATAATAACCACGAACGAATACTGCTTACCGCTTCACCATGTCCACATCCACCAACACATTATCCTCCACTGCTAAGCTTGGCGAGTACTTCGCCAGGCTACCGTCGTGCAAAGCTGACGGCAAGAACTACGTGTTCTTCCGTGATCGCTTTAAGTTCGCGATTGACGCGGCTGGTCTTGGCGACCACCTCGAGGATCCTGTGATCTCGAAGGAGCCCGTCGCGCCCGTATTCGTTGATCCGAAGGCTCCAACCGCGGATGAGACGAAGGCGCACGACGTGTATTTGAACCGTCGTCGGTTCTGGAAGTCGGAGCAGGCCGTAATTAAACAGGGCCTGGCGACGACGATTCCAGACTCACTCTTCCTTAAAGTGAAGGGTGAGAAGACCGCTGTGGAGATGTGGGACAAAGTGAAAGCTCACTTTGAGAAGAAATCCCAGATGGTCACTGTAGACCTGCGCCGTAAGCTCCAAGATGAGCGATGTGCAGAGGGAGGCAACGTGAAGGAACATCTCACGACGCTCCAGACCTATAAGGAAGACCTGACCGCCATGGGTGCCGACCCTGGCGAGAAAGAATTTGTTGCAATTATTCTCGGTTCGCTCCCAAACAGCTGGGAGACCTACCTAAGTGCGCTCACAGGCGCGGCAACTCTTCTTGGCAAGACCCTCGACCCGGACACTGTGCTACAGGGCATTAGTGACGAAGCCGATAGAAAGGCGGCTCGAACCGGAGCAAGTGAGCCAGAAACCGCGTTCTACGGGAACGGCGGCGGCGGCGGCTATAAGAAGCCGAATAAGAACGCCAAGGGCAAGTGCCACAATTGCCACAAAAGTGGGCACTGGGCCAGAGATTGCTACGCGAAAGGCGATGGCAAAGAAGGGCAGTACCCAAACCGGAAGCCCAAGGATACAGCGAACGTCGCGCAGGCTCAAGATAATTTTGATGCTGCATGGTACGTCGCAGAACTTGAAGACAACATTGAGTTTGATGAGCTCGACGAGACCGAGTTCAACGGCAATGCCGATCCATTCGATGGCATGCCGGACCTTGAGGATGTATCGGACAGCGACAGCGAGGCTGAGGACGATCCCGAGGACGAGGAGGTTGAGGAACCACTTGGTAGGTTCTCGTTTACCTCAGGAGAAGTGGAGCTAATTGCCGCGGCTGCCACTTCAGAGCTTGATTGTGAGTTAGAAATTTACGATTCGGGTGCAACACAGCATTTGACACCCACCAGGAGTAGACTCACGAATTATCAAGAGATTGAGGCGCACGGAATAGTTGCAGCCGACAATAAACGGTTTGAGGCCGTAGGCAAAGGCGATATGTATGTACAAGTACCTAGAGGCAAGAATCAATACACACGGATTCTTGTGAGAGATGTACTGTACGCACCGAGCATGGGAGTAACCCTCCTGTCAGTCGGAAAAATTACCAAGGCAGGTTATTCGCTAAACTTCCGAAGCACAGAGTGCAAGATTTTCGATGAGAACAACCGGCGGATTGGAACTATTCCATTCACGCACGGAGTATACGCTGTTGAGGCACCGCGGACAGAGCCGCGGGCATATTCGGTGAGTGATGGGCCGTTGGTGGTAACGCCAGATGAGCTGCATCGACTCCTGGGACACCTTCCTCAAGAATCAGCGCGCAAGCTCGTGAAGAACGAGCATGTTGAAGGAATTAAATTAGACGAAACGGGACCCACCTCTACTGAGGAATGCGCATCTTGCGTGCACGGCAGGATGACGCGGAAGCCAATCTCTAAGCCCTCGGAACGAGAGGCAAGAGGAGAAGTTGGTGAGGAGGTACACACAGACCTTTGGGGACCCGCGAGCGCCGAGACACCGCAGCATAACAAGTACTACGTCTCGTTCACCGATGAAGCGAGTCGGTATTCGGTGGTGATCCTGTTGAGTGCGAAAAGCGGCACATTGGAAGCCACAAAGACGCTGGCCGCGCGTTGGGAACGAATGCACGGAATTAAAATCAAAATTTTGCATTCAGACAACGGCGGTGAATACAAGAGCAAAGATTTCGATTCTTGGCTGGCGAAGGAAGGAATGACGCGCCGTTTGACAGTGCACGACACTCCAGAGCATAACGGCGTAGCGGAGCGTTTAAATCGGACGCTTCTTGAGAAGGTACGTGCCATGTTGCACGCAGCGGGGCTGCCGTCAAACCTTTGGGGTGAGGCGCTCAAGCACGCTGTTTGGTTGAAAAATCGTACCTCGACTAAGGCACTCGGCGGCAGAACACCGTATGAAGTGTTTCACAAGGAGAAACCGGACCTGCGCCACCTGCACGAGTGGGGCTGCAGGGTCTGGGTGCACGCGGAAGGCGGCAAGCTCGGAGGACGAGCACGCGAAGGACGGTGGATGGGCCTAGACCCAGATGCGATAGATGGGCATCGGATTTATTACCCCGAGAATCGGTCCATTCGCGTGGAACGCAGTGTGAAATTCGCCGCGAGAAGGGATACAGGGGAGGTGTATAAAGTACTGAATGAGGGGGAGAAAGCGGAATTTAGGCCAGAGGTAGTGGAAAAGAACATTCAGCACGCACCTGAGCCCGAGAACGCGGATCCACCGCGTCCTGACTCCCCGCTCACACCTCCACCCCGTACTCGCAGCCCTACACCGGATATTCCCAAGAGGGTCGCACCCTGAGACATCAAGAGCACGATTGACCCCAGTAATATTCTCCAGGGTGGGAGGACGCGTGGTTCTGCTCGGACTGCGCGTGTCGAAGAAACCGAGGCTCGAAGCTTCCTGGCCGGCGCGGAATTCGCCTTTACTGGGCTGGGTGAGATGTCAGACTCCCCCACAGTGGAGGAGGCCAAGAGGAGGTCGGACTGGGCGCTGTTCAAGGCCGCCATGGACGTCGAGATGGACGCTATGCGCAGGACCGGAACGTTCGGTGACAGATTGGTTCCCAGGCCTTCGGGCCGAAACGTCGTGGGAAGCAAATGGGCACTGCGGATCAAACGCAAGACGAACGGTGAAATAGATAAATACAAGGCGCGCTTGGTGGCCAAGGGCTTCACGCAAGTGCCAGGGGTAGATTATTACGAGACATTCTCACCCACTGCAAAATTATCTTCCCTGAGAACAATTCTATCTATTGCCGCGCGTTACGATTGGGACATTCAAGTGTTTGATTACTCTGCAGCGTTCCTAAACGGCGAGTTCTCACACCAGAAGAGGAAATTTACATGGAACAGGCCCCTCATTACTCAAATGGCAATTTAAATGAAGTCATCCGGCTCGAGAAAACCATCTATGGATTAAAACAGTCCAGCCGTAAATGGTACGAAAAACTCACCGGAGAATTAGCAAAGCTGGGGATAAAGCCCTTGCGCACAGACCACGCTGTCTACCAAGTCGTCAGGGGCAATGATTTTGCCATCATGGCGATCCACATCGACGATAGCACTATCACTGGAAACTCACCGAAGTTGATTGATGAGATCCAAGTTGAAATCGCTCGAGTGTTCAAGATCACAAGGCTGGGCGATATTAGCTGGTTGCTGGGAATGGAGGTGACGCGCGATAGAGACCGCCGCACGCTCAAATTATCCCAGACAACCTACATTGACTCGCTGTTGCGCAAGTTCAACATGGGGAATTGCAAAAGTATCTCCGTACCTTTGGACCCGAATGCACAGCTGACGCGCGAGCAGTGCGCCAAGACGCCAGAGGAGACTGCTGAGATGCAGAAGATCCCTTACCGAGAGTTGATTGGCGGTCTAGTGTGGTTGGCAACCGCAACACGACCCGACTTGGCGTTCGGGGTATGTGTATTGTCAAGATTTGTTGACAATCCCGGACAAGCACACTGGAGCGCGGCAAAACGGGTGCTTCAATACTTGAAAGGCACACGAACACACGGTCTGACCTTCGAGGCAACCGAGGAAAAGCTCGGCTTGCAAATTTACGGCGATGCCGACGGCATGTCGTTGGAAAATCGCAAGGCCGTTTCAGGCTACGTCCTACTCATGAATGGAGGGGCGGTTTCCTGGGCATCAAAGCAGCAGGAAATAATCTCGCTTTCAACGACGGAAGC
This sequence comes from Mycena filopes, assembly GCA_029281495.1. NCBI lineage: Eukaryota > Fungi > Basidiomycota > Agaricomycetes > Agaricales > Mycenaceae > Mycena > Mycena filopes. Next base: position 815,351 of record JARIHR010000018.1, on the reverse strand, counting down.
AGAGTACATTGTACTCACCTTCACGGCCAAGGAGTTAATCTGGTTCCGCGCCTTTATCGCGGAACTATTCGGTCCTATTCAAATCCCCTCGGTTATCTATAGTGATAATCAGTCGGCGATTGCTCTCGCCCATGCAGAGTTGGGTCAATTTCATGCACGCACAAAGCATATTGACATCAGGTATCATTTTATTCGGTCGAAGATTGAAGATGGTACTCTGGAAGTAGTTTACTGCCCAACATCTGAAATGACAGCCGATGTACTCACCAAGGCTCTTCCTCCGTTCAAGTTTAAACCCTTGATCGCTGCGATGGGACTGAGTTCGGCTTGAAGGGGAGTGTAAGAATAAACAAGCCGAATGCAGGTTCCTACTTACGGAACCGACGCGCAGCTGTCCGCAGCCGCGCGCAGCCGATGCGTAGCAGTACGCAGTATTTGCCTGACTCAATAATTAGTATAGCTGACTCGTAGAATATCTGACTCTTAAATTAGTGACTCACCTTTGTAGTATTTAAACCAGTAGTTAGTTCGTATTCTATACCAATTGACTTCTGTCTCTCACTTACATTCGTTCGATCCGCTCACAAAAATTGGGACACGCAGTGAGAAAGATCCCCGTTAACGCTGAACCATAAGATCCCGTGTCCGGCGGGAATGGCGGGAATCCCCAAGTCACAGGAGTTTTGGGTCTCGTATGCGTCCTGGAAGACTGCAGCGGTAGATGCTTCGACATCTTCAGATCCCTTACGGTGGGAACCGATGGGACCCTGGCTATGGGACTTGTTGCAGTGGAAGTGGCAAGAGGTAACATTGCACAGCCACTGACCGCTGTTTGTCTCAAACCGCCACTGGCCCGAATTTCGTCCTCTACCTCCAGCCTCTGCGCGGTCCATGTAATGCTGCCTCAAACAGATAACTGCCCAAACTCTGGACCCGTCTTCCAATTGTAACTGGGCTTTCGAGGAAAAAGCTTGGAAAAATGCACTTTTCCAGAATCCCGATATCTCTGAATCCGACCCACTCCCTCCGAGTCGGTCTCAGCTCTTGATCGCCCTTGCTGCCACTGACCCACTCGTTATGCCTTCTACAGACCGCGAATCACTGGCAGTGTCAAGCCACAAACGCTCCTACTTTGCTCGATCTTTTTTCAGTGGCGCCGTCCTACTCCTGCTTCGACTCGTCAGGTCGCCTTCAACCAACTGATCGAGCATCGAACGCCTGGCTCCTTGTTGCTGATCCAGTTGCAGCACTACAGTACCTGGGACAGGACGCGCCCTGGCCCGGGCCATCAACTTTTTGCTGGCATCCAATTTCCTTTCCGAGTATTTAACCGGACGACTGACTCACTGGTGCTCACCTCCCTCGACATGTTCAACCTCAAGCTCGCACTAGTGGCGCTCGGCGCGTTGGTCGCCTCGACTCTCCTCGTTCGGGACGTCGAGCCCGCGATCGAGGATCTCAGGCTCATCACCAAGGAGTTGCTCCGTATCAGCGCAGTCATCGGGAACTTTACGGCCAACGACGTCGTGAGCCTCCAGGCGAGTCATCCTCGATGCTTCATGCTCTTCTTTTGCGGGAAATTGAGTTCACAAATAGTTCATCGACATGCACTTTGCGAACGCCACCAACTTGACGACCGATGCGGCCATATCCGTCGACGTGCGTCCCATCCTCATTCATATCCACTACGGCCTCCAAACCCACCCCCCGCCCGCACCCACGTAGGTCTGCGTCTCCCAGAACGGCGTCGCCGACGAGAGCGACGCGGAGGAGGTCCTCGAAGTCGCGGAAGAGGGCTACGTCCCGACCCTCCTCGACGTGCTCAACAAAACCGTCAACGCGCGCGGCGCCTTCGGCAACACCCCCGGCGCCGTCCCCATAATACTCAAGGACCTCCAAAAGTACAGCGCAGCCAACGCGCTTTACCTCGCGAACTTTACTGCTGGTACACCGGTATGTAGACTGTTTGCGCTGCACCTTTGCGTCTTCGAAGACTGTTGACTGACGAGATTTATAGACCAACCTGCTCCCCACTGTGCGCAACATCACGGCCAACATCAGTATGGCGTTCGCGAGGGCGATTGCGGCATATTCATCTCCCCCTCCTCCCTCCTGCCCGTGCCCGAATCTGAACGCGAAGAAACGATGGGCCGCGCCGTTCAATATGGCAGATCTGTCCGAGCTGTGAGAGGATATTATGGACGAGGCTTTCGACCATGGGTACATCGTAGAATTTCCGCTGTTCAACTTCAACTTCAACTTTTGGGTTCACCCTCAGCATATTCCGAAAGGGACCGCGTTGATTGAGTTATCCAGTTCTTTATCCACTGGTCAACTTCTCTTCGTCCTCCCTCGTCCTCTTCGACCTCTCGTTCACGACATCCCTGGTTGCACTAGGACCCGTTCCAGGCCCATTGCAACATCCCCGGAGTCACCATTGTGTCTACGCGCCCGCAGCCGCATCTCAGGTGCGAGTCCGACAGGGGCGCATATACTTATGCGGCAGTCGATGCTGACGCTGCACCGTCCCTGCCTACCCGCCGGACAGCTCGTCTTTCGTCAACGCACAATCAAACTCCCGGGCCCCGTCGATGACTTTTTTCCGCCGTCAAGTCCAAAGTCTCGCGAGCTCATATTTGAGTTCAATTACTATGTTTGTGTTGATTCTTCCCCGTCACTACGCCATTTGAGCGTCCAAGGCGAGGGTTATTCGCAAGACAGTCTTCGCACTGAAGCACAGAAACAGCACCCAGCTGCATCCGACTCGTGCGGGCTGCTTCCTAGTATCCGGGTGTGAACTTTCTCGAGGGACAGTTCACAACTCTGATATTGCCTCCTCCGTCGACACCCACACTCCGTGTGCTCTAGTCTCTCGTAGACAGACTCTACAACAAATATCTCGTACCTCGAAGGTTGTACGTGTGCTCGCCATCGTATTCACGAGAACAGCTCAAAATTTGAACCGCCCATGGGCACACGTCAACTGGGAGAGTACTTCCAAGCCCCGTGATAACTCGCCCGTTTTTTAAGTCTTGTCCTGGGATGTGTAGGGACTAACATGGCCTTATGCTATCACAGGAACCAAGCCGTTGACGACTGCACTGCAGCATACATTGGACACGTGTATGTAGGTACAGTGCCTACTTGTTCCTCATCGGGACCTCTGCAGTAATACTACCTCCTCCTCCTCCTCCTGACAGGACGAAAATTGTTCGGGATACCCAAAAGAAAATTGCAAAAAAAAATATTAGACCTGAGACGGAGAAAACCCGCTTCAAATACCGCACTTTTTGTTTTGCGACCGGAGTCTTTGTCGAGCGGTCGATAGGTTACGGTATTTCAGCTGCGCATGGTCAGACCCCGTTTCGGATCATTCCGTGTGCGTGATCCCGCGTGATCCCCACATGGCAGAGAGTCTCTTGTTTCTTTCCTCCTCCTCCTCCCCAGCAAAAAGCAATCCTTTGCAGCGAGACTCGTAGGCTACAATGAGATCCACCCTCGTCATCCTTGGTTCCTTCGTCGCCGTGGCTCTCGGCCAGGGCCTCATCATCAACACCCCGACGTAAGTCTCGTCAAAACGTGGCTCGATATGTCTGTTTTTCAAGGAACTAAAGCCCGTCTTTTCCTCTTCCAGCCCTCCCCCCGTCCAATGCCAGCCCACCCTGCTGTCCTGGGGTGGCGGAGTCCGTACGTCTTATCGTCGTTCTCGTTTTCTGGGCGATGTACTGACTTTTTTTTTCTTTCTCTCAAGCGCCGTACTTCATCGTACGTACGGATGCATTGTTCTACTGACTGGCGCCTTAATTTTACCCTCTAGAGGTGAGCCAAAAAGGTTATCTGCGTTCTCCGTTCCGCTGCTCACTCGCGCGCACAGCATCGTTGACCCCGACGACAAGACCGACATCCTCGTCGACTTTGGCCAGCTCACCAACACGTCCCTGACCTGGGTTGACCTCCTGCCCGCGGGTTCGTCTTCTCCTCGCTCATACACAGAAGGGAAAAGCTGACCGACCCATCATGGCCAGGCACGAACATGCTGCTCACCATCAAGGACAGCACGGGTGCGCCCCAGTCGTCTGCGCCCTTCTCCGTTGGCACTGGAGGTACGTCTCTGTCCACCCCTTCTCCAACTAAAACTCACTCACGTTCGCAGGCTCCGACACCTGCCTCGGCGGCACCAACTCCGCGTCCAGCACCCCCGCGTCCTCCGGATCCAAGGGCGCCTCCAGCACCGCCTCGGCCCCGCCCAAGTCCACCAGCTCGACCCCCGTCGTGAGCACCCCCGCCGTGTCGACCCCGAGCTCGACCAAGCCGTGCGTCCTCCCTCCTCTTTTTTCTTCTCGTGCATCAGACTACAAACTAACGCTTACTCCTCCCCTGCAGCGCGGCCACCTCGTCGGCCCCCGCGTCAGGCTCCGGCTCCGCGTCCGGCTCCGCCCCCGCGCCCAGCCAGACCGGCTCGGCCCTCACCAACCGCGTCCCCGCCGCCGCTGCCGCCGCCGCCCTCGGCGCCGTCTTCGCTGCCCTCTTCTGAGCGCATACGCATACGCATACCCCCGACGAACGACTCCCCTACGTACCCTGTGCCCCGTCCCCCACATACCGGCTCACGACACGAGAGCCCACGAACATACCTACCTACCTACCCCATTTTTTTTCCTGGACCGACAGCTATAATCGTGACTTTCCTTCTGGATTATCATTCTGGATTTGCCGATGACGATGATGGTTTTCTACTTTTCTTTTACTTTTCTTCTGTACGGGCTTCGATTGTTGTAACTGGAGCTTGGTATACCCAATTCTAGGGGTGTTCGTGTGATCTTTTTTGTGCGCATACCGAATTGGGGTGGTCAAAGCGAGGAATATGACTTTCGAAGCGCAATCCTTCCAGAAGGAGACCGAAGATGTCGATGACGCTGTATTACCCCACCGGCTCGTATCGTAGGCTTCGAATGTACGAAGGAGCCAATACCAGGGAAGAAGCTTCAAGCTTCAGCAGTCACCGGTGCGCTGGCAGGCCGTCGCCCGTTGGCGCTGCGATGAAAGATGACGAGGCGCCACAGTGAATCCTCGATCTGCATTGAGCTAGACCGAGGTAACGGAGCGTCGCACACACAGTATGGAATGAGATGCAATGAACCCTTTGAACAGCGACAAGACCATGCTATTGTGGTGATAAGTATACAATATAGACGTGCGAGAGCGAGGATAGCGATACAAAGCAAGAAACATTCCAAGAGATTACGCCCCAGATCAACTGAACGCAAGGGCACTCCACGCAGCCGCAGCCCCGACCGCGCCGACGACCACCGCCTTGGCAGTCGTGCTAATCGTGCGCCCAGGCGGCGGCGGGGGCACGAGCGCGTGCATCTTCGCCTCGACCTGGTAGCGCAGCACCTCGACCGCGGCGGCGGTGCGGCCCACGACGACGAGCGTGTCCGCGTGGTCGAGCGGGAGTGCGCGCGTGCTGAGGCCGCGCGCGGCGGCGGCGGCGCGGATGGCGGGGACGTCGGGCGTGGGGAGGACGTAGACGGTGGCTTTGGCGAGGTGGGTGAGGGAGGCGGTAAAGGCGGTGCGCTCGCCGCTCGTTAGGGTGCGTACAAGGTCGGGAGGGGCGGTTGGGGTACGCGCGCGCGGGGTGGAGGCACCGGGCGCGTCGTCGGAGAGCTGGGATAAGGAGGCGTCGGGTGCGGGTGGCGACTCGTCTTTACAGGAGGACGACTGGGACGCTTGGGAATACATGAAGCTGGGAGTCGGCGTGAGCAGCGTGCCGGGCATACGCGTGAACGGCTTCCTAGGCTTCTTCTCAGCCGCGTCACCACCATCTTCTTCGTCACTCTCGTCCGCGTCCGCGCCAACCGATGCAAGATTGAGCTCGTTAAGCGCGTCCGCGACACTTCGCGTTGGCGAATCGGACGAGGCGTCATTATTCCGGGTGGCGTCCTCCTCGACATATGGACAACCCTCCCTTGGGTGGCCTTTGCGCGGCCGCTTGCATGAGGTGCAGTATCGTGGCTTTCCAGGAGTAGCTGGCTTTTCCGGTGTCGCCACCTTCGTGGAATTTCTGGTAATCCGCGCGCTAGCTGGCGATGAGCGCAGTGTCGGAGGCATTGGGGAAGTTCGTCGTAGTAGGGAACAAGCAGCCGCAGGAGTGGATTGAAGACAAAAGACGCGACTCTTGAGGCGGACGAGTATGTACAAGGCGAGTGGAAGACGAGGACAAGGACTTAGCAAACAATAAACAAGGCTGTGTAACTAATTTATTGATTAAGTTAAATAATTTCTTGCTCTCAACGCTCACGTCCTTACCTTCAAAGAACTCTACCTCGACAGGCATGCGCCGGTTTTGAAGCTTACAAGCAATAGGAGCGCTCTGAAATTGTGCTGGCGGCACCCGCCTTGGTCGCACACAGTGACAATGTACTCTTCCTGGTTCGTCGGCCTTGAAAATCATCCATCCAATCTACGAAACACATGGTCCTGGCCCCCGAGTTTCAAAGGACGACGGAGACAGGGTTCTATCACTCGTGAAGCACGGACGTGCCTTTCAGCCTCACTCGCCGATAGCTCTTCAGCCGCCGAGGTGATAAGGCACATGGAGGAAGCAAGAAGAAGTACTATCCTGGCGACATTGCTGACATTCCAACCAATCGAGCGAGCTACATTGGACTAGATTGGACCGCCTGTTGTCCATGAACACGGTAAGAGTCTTGAGTCAGCTCGAGGAAGCTTTCGGAACGGATTTCTCAGCCAGACGAGGGGATTGAGTGGGGGTAAGAGCCATGCCAGGCACGAATTCAACCTGCGAGCTGTTGGTTCTAACTAACATGGCGTTCTGGACTCAGACGTTCGCGGCAGCCCCTCCCCGCCTTACTTCAGGACGCCCGGACCCTGTGCGGCGTTAGAGCTCTGCGTGGGACGAGTAGCTCTCTTGGCGTATTTTCTCCCGTTCTATGAAGCTCAGAGGTGGGTCCCCGAGCATGCTTCCCCTTGAACGTTTCCTGATATCCCATTCAGTACTATTATCATCATCATAGTATTATGTAAATCTGCAACGCCAACAGATATCGCCCACCCACATGCCTTCCCGGGCTTGCACGAATGATCATCTGGAACGCCGACCAGCTTCTGCCGCCTTAAATGAAGCGTGCTAACTTGAAGTTCTAACCATCCCTCGCCTTGTATGTCTCCTGCCCCGCCCACGATGCCTGAGGCGAGTACTGGGATTTGTTACTCCATTCCTCCCGTCTAAGCCATCGACCAGACCGCCGTGACATTCCCGGGGACACCGAGCTCGGTCGCAACATCGACGCATTCAGATGTTGAAAAGGAAGCAAACGTCGCGACTCCCAAGTCCGAGTTGGAGCTCCCACCGAAACGAGGCCAATCGAGTTTCACTCGTTGGTTGAATCGTGCGTTATTCTCTCTTCACTGTGGTTTGTCTTCATAATCTATCCCCCAGACATCGCGTTCTCGTACTACCGCAAGACATTCACCTTGATCTTTGCCGCCAACTTGATTGCCTTCATCGTGTTCGTCGCTCGGCAGAATGGTCATCCGTTAGCACCCAGTGTCGGGAGCGCCGCATCCGTCAACCTTATGGTGACTCTTCTCTTCCGACAAGAGAACTTTGTGAATCTTGCATACGAGATAGCTGTTGCATGTCCCCACAGCGCCCCACTGTGGGTCCGCCGGCGTCTCGCCAAGGTGTTCCATTACGGCGGCGCGCACAGCGGTGCGGGCGTTGCCGCCGTCGTCTGGTACATCATGTACACCGCGGTCACCACCAGGGACTACATCGCGAGCCCAAATAAATGGGGCCTAGCGAACCTCGCTACATCATACATCCTCGTCCTCATGTTCATCTTCATCCTCGCCGCCGCGCATCCTGTGCTAAGACGCCGCTACCACGACTCCTTCGAGGCGGTGCATCGATATTCGGGCTGGGTCGCGCTCACGACGTTCTGGATGCACTCCATCTTCTCCGCGAACCAGTACCGCGTCTTCGAAGCCGGTCCGCCCTCCATCGGGCGCTACCTCATCAGCACGCCCAACTTCTGGACCCTCTGCATCTCGACCTGCTGCTCGATCCTCTCGTGGGGCCGACTGCGTCGCCACGACGTCTACCCCGAGGTCCTCTCGAGCCACGCCATCCGGCTTCACTTCAAGTACCGCAACATGGCGCCGTTCTACGGGCTCAAAATCTCAACCAAGCCGTTGCTGGAATGGCACGCGTTTGCGACCGTCCCCGACGACGACGGCAGTGGGCCTAAGGGGTTCTCTCTCGTCGTCTCCAATGCCGGCGACTGGACGCGCGAGTGCATCGCGAACCCGCCCGACAAAGTGTGGATTCGCGGGTATCCGATGCATGGATTGCTGTATACATCGAAGTTGTTCAAGAAGATCGTCGTCGTTGCGACGGGCAGCGGTATCGGCCCGTGTCTCTCGCTGTTCTATGCAGACGTTACACCGCGGCGGATTTTCTGGTCGACGCCGAGTCCGCAGGTCACGTATGGAGAGAAAATTGTGGAGGCGGTCAAGAAGGCGGATACGGAGGCGTGGATCTGGGGTACTTGTCCTTTTCGTTCCTCTTATGGACTCGAGATTTACCTGTTTTCACAGATACGCGAATTGACGGTCGGCCGGATATGTTAGCTGTCACCTACAAGCTTGTGGTGGAGTCTCAGGCAGAGGCTGTCTTTATTATCTCGAACCCAAAGCTCACGCGACGGGTGGTGTTCGGTATGGAGAGTAGAGGTATCCCGGCCTATGGGGCTATTTTTGACTCCTAAACTGTTAGTAGAGCACTGCGACAAATCCTCCCACATCCCTCTTTTACTTTTGTACTTGGAGATACAATAGCTAGCGACACATGAATGTATAATTTGAAGATTTCTTTCCCCATCTTTCCTCTCAAACGAGCACTTGCAACCGTGGGACCAAATGTTGAACATGATCACGTGTCTGATGTTGAAAAAAATTGAGATTTCAACCAAACGTTTTAAATTGTGATTCAGAACTACAAGTACAGGGGAGAACAAGGAGAAGAATGGCCATGTATTACACCTAGACCATTCACGACGCTTTGAGCGTAATCTGAGCAACGCCGTTTTGATAATTCGCCACAAAGGCGCCAGCGTCTACCGGCAACGTCGTGGTGGGTTTCAACACACCGACACCGGAGACCGCGACGGTTTGCGAAACCAGGAACCGCACATTCGGAGCACTAGCTGCTCCAGTCGCGCCGTCGGGTGTGGGGGTAATGGTCACAACGACGGTCTGGGTGCTCGGCGTGTAACTGACGGTTGAAAATGCGCCCGCGTCGACGGTGATCAGGGCAGCGATCGGTGCGATGAATACCCGACGCCTGACGGCGTCGCGGATTTGGACCTGAACTGCTGGAGTCGTCGCGGTAACGATGCCGCCGAACGCCTGCCATCCGAAATCGGGGTGGTTGATGATTGTTGTGCCGGTGCCCATAGCCATCCCAGAGAAGTTTGGACTGCAGGGCCATGAGTCGACGAGGTTACATAAAGAAGTAAGCGTCGATTCCTCACCCGTAGTCTCCTGAGTAGCCGTCCCATGCGAGCTGTAAGTGGATCAGTAACAACAGTTCAACCAGAGCGCAAACATTTGACCGTGTCGGCGAATGAATGGAAGGACGCGGCAGCGAAACCCCCTTGGTCGATGTTCGACGTCGGGGCGGTTATTCCGGCGTGCCCCACGCGCAGCAGGAAGTAATCGGTGGGAGAGGATTCAAATGCGGAGAGCAAGGGCAGAGCGTTGAGTCCACTTCCGTAGTGATGGATCTGGCGTTCGATTCTTTCCAGCTTCCCACCGAAAACGTTGTCCCTATACAAATAAAGGAAATCAGTACAATCGAGAAAGCGTTCTCTGTAGTTCCCGCACCAGTAACGTCGCGCATTCCCGTTATATCCCCAGTGCGGGATCAATGGTTGATATGCGATGATTGAGTTGAGGGCGTTCGTGGCGGTCGTCGTGTCGTTGAAGAATTTACTCCACAAGTACACCTGAAGTTCGTGAGGAAAGTAAGGCCCGCACCTCAGGTTTTACTCACCCCTTCCTGTCCTGTTCTAAAGACGCGTCAGTTGGAACTGTTCAAGTTGTGGAACTGCCGATGATGCCAAATCTGATCCGCATATATCTCCGCTCTCGGCGCCGATGCCGTCGAAACCCAACCACAAAAGAAATTGACTCACGAATCCCAGGCCATCTCAGATCCGAAGCTGAAAGCAAGAGTAAGTCTTCACGTTCGCGGAAGGAGACTTGGGACCCACGGGAAACGTTCAGTGGACCATCGAGTCCAACGGGTCCTCATTTGCGCTTGAACGAAGGTCGCGTTCGCAGTGAGGCCTTCGCGTTGGAGATCATCGAGGAGGATACGGAATATCGTCTCCCCCATGAGTCCATCGGTGTTGAAGCCGACGCGCGGGCTCATCATGGCCTGGACCGTGAGGACGGCCTGGTTGATGTACCACTGCCAAGTGTGGGTGGACACCAGGGCAGGATAGTTTCGCGCGACGCGGTAAAGCGCGACGTAGGCGGCCGCAACGTGGACGTAGTCCTGGGGAAGTCTGTTTGAATCGCCTTGATTTCCGAGTCTTCATACGCACATAGGCACCTAAAGCAACATGGTTAACGAATACTCTTCTCTTTGACTCGCTTCATACTCACGATCGGTCAAGAACGAAGCGGCTTGATTCCATGTGCCGGAGAAGGAGATATTCGTGGGATAGTTGTAGGTTGGGACCAACGCCGGTTGGAAGAAGTAGACCGACTGCGACGCAAGTTGGATCAAGCAGATAGGGCCGTAAAGTTGAAACTGTTACCTTTTTCACCGTTCCTACCCCAGACGTAAGTAATAGAAGGTTGAATAACTGTAACTAAGCAGAAAATTCACCGTTGAAATTTTGCACCGATCCCCACAGCGTAAGGTTGATAAACTGTTCCAGCTTCGCAACCTCTGAGGAACGGTTCTCAGCATACGCAGAGCAGGAAGACGTCGTAGAACGAACCAGCAGCTGAAGGTTGCACGAATTGTTTCATCGCCCCGGCGAGCCAAGAACCAGCTCCCGCTTCATCACTCAACCCGGGAATCCAGGCTCTGTTATCGTCTCTCACGAATGCGTTGACTTGCCTATCGTAACTTATGATCGACGGTGAACGGTGGAACGGGTCGGTGGGATCGTTGAACCACTGTGTAGTTGTCTGAAAATTGCTTCAGCTATCAGTACTGAATGCTCTGACGGATGCGTCGTACCAAGAAGTTTCCCAGGTCAGAAATCGTCTTTGTCGCCGGGTTGGTAACGTAGTAATGAACGGTTTGTAACGTCCCATCCGCGTAGGTGATTGAGAGACGAGACCGTCCCCATGTATGAGCGGTGATCGAGAAACCGACCCACCCCGCGGTTTTTGCGTCGGTGTTGGTTACCCAGGACAAAGCCCCGGCGGGGGATATGGTCATGCTCTGCACAGCAGACGAATAATTCAAGAAAAGCTTTCCCAGCTGATCCATCGCCAGAACGTAGCCTGGGATTCCTACCGCGACCGGGCGAGAGTTTGCCTGCAGAGTAGATTCAATCCCGCGGATGGAGGGTGCGACGCGGAATTCAAGCCCATATGTCCGAGTCTGCCCGGGCTGTAACACAAAGGATGTCGCGTTGTTCCACGGCGTGACGTTGGCCCATTCGTTCTGCGCATAAGCCAGAGTGTGGAATTGCCATTCATACAACCCTGGGAAAGTTCAGTTTGATCGAAGTTCCACGAACGTTTTTCAACATACCTTCGAACGTCTGACTCTGATAGAAAGGCGTAGCACGGGTCGATTCAGGAAGGAAACGCCATCCTTCTAAGGGACTTTTCCCGGCCGGCATCACCACCAGGGGCGGCAGTGTTCCCAGAAGCGGGGTCACCTGGACGAACCCGGCATCTGCCCCGATATATGGGTCAAATAGCGAGCAAAGCTGGTTCGTTTGGGTCGAAGTACGGCCAGTAAAAATCTAGACTGGTGAGGTATGAATATAGGGCGAGAAGGGCATACTCTTACGTTGTTGAATTCCAGCGGTGCGCCCAATGCTCCGATTTCAACCGCAACGGTCTGGGAGTTGGTGACATCGAAAAGGAGTTGAATGCCTTGGCTGTCTGATACCCAGCGCCGGGTTATATTTAAGAGAGACGTCGTGGGTAGGGTGGGGCCTAAATTCGCAGCGGCGAGTGTGGAACCAGAGACGGCAGCGGCAGTCAATGTTTTCCGGGCCGTCGAGGAATCCCCGCTGATCCAAGTAGTCGTGCCCACTTTTCGAGCTGCGGGACAGAGTCAGGACGCGGTTCATTCAAGAATGAAGGACGAACCCCGGAACGTTATGTCACCTGCGCGGCGAATGTGAGGAGTGTGAGCAAGACAGCCATAGTTTTACTCGCCAAGATGATAATTCCCATTGTTTTGGCGGGCAGTCATCCTGCAGCGGTAAGAAAGCGAATGCGGGGGACCATAGTTGAACGCACTGATCAGTGGGGATAAAATCGAAGGTTGACCCAGTCGGAGAGAGAGAATAGAGCGTTTGCGAGTCCTTGACAAGCTGAACAGAGAATTTCGACGTGTTGAAACTCAGAAAGCCATCACCCAAGCCCAAGGTTCCTTGCCCAGTGATAGTTTGAATATTGAGTGCCAGAGCCAGGACAGCACCCAGCATATTCTTGTGCGTTCGCATACCGGTAGTGAAAGTTCGGGAGCGCAAAGAGGGGCCAGAGTCGAAAGCACTTTATAAAGTGCCCAGCCCGTCGCAGATGACCACTCCGGATCCGTCAGAAGCGAGGAGTACACGCGGAGTGGGTGCGCAAAATAAAACAGAAGTTGTCGTCATTCAAGCTTAGCATTCCTACTTACTTGGTATGGGAAGCCCTTGCCACGGCTGCCACGAATGGATCAGGATGGCCGCGACAGGGAGAATGGCCCGGACCGGATCGTGGGCTTGAGGAGGAAACAGAGAAAAGTATTTGGCCTCGAGATTGAGCTTTGGCCGCGGCGAAATGACGATTCCTAGTCGCTGGGCGCTCGCGGTCACGCACGCTTAATCTACTCGATACGGGCAATATTGGCCTCGATGAGCAGTTGGCGATTGGTTGGCGAGGTTTGGCGCGACTGAAGAATGGGAAATTCGACACTGCTACCCAGCCACTTCCGAAGCAAGTCAACCTCGGTCACTCAACTCGTTTTCGACTCTAAAACGTTCCCCTCGATTCCCCTTCTCCATCTCGGGGATTTGATGGGATATCTTGGTCGGTCATTCCTGGGGCACTGGTCCGAGTCTCGCGAATAAATTCGTCCTTGTTGAGCTCCAAGCCTCCGCGAATTTACACACGAATCTGTATAGGCTATATCGCTGCTCCTTTACCCCACTTCTTGACGATAGCACTACCGAGCTGCGAAAGCGTATCGGCAGTGACATCGGGCGTCCCGAAAAGATCGACGCAGGATTTATCTTCAAGGACTGTGCAGTACGCAGTATTAAAGCTGCAGAGCCGTCAGCAAGATCCTGGAATCCGGAAAAATACGCCTACCCAGCATTTTTCGCGCCGGCTAGATCCCACGCATGGGCCGCAGCGAACACGGTGACCTCCGCGCCACTCAGCCTTTCCTTCGCCATCTTGTACACCTTGGGGTCAGGCTTGGCCGCCTTGCACATGTCGCACGACAAGAGGTTCTCCATCGGCATGTCGATCCCCGCTTTGGCGAAGTAGCCTCTAACACGCTCGGGGGTGGCGTCGGAGCAGCACCAAACGGTGAACCCGCCGTCGCGGAGAGTCTTCATCATCTCTGCCAATCCTGGACGCGGCGTGAGGCCTTCGGCGTATTGCGAGACGAGCTGGTCGATGTCTGCTTCGGCGACTGAGGACGTCGCGATTCCCGCCTCTTTCATGGTCTTGTAGAACGCTTTCTTCAGGAGGGTGGAGTGGGAGCTGTATTTTTGAAGTATGGAGAGGTATTGAAAGTCGATCTCTGCCTTGGAGGTCCTGATGGTCCAAAGAATGCCTGTGAATATCGAATAACAGCCAGTCAAGCCACATACCAAGCGCTGAAGAACAAGTCGGGCGAGATCGCGGTGCTACTGTCAGTTGCTTGCGACGGCAAGATATTCTGGAGATTCTCCGTGACAGAAGCATAGCCAACTGGAACGGTCGACGAGTTTAGGACACGAAAACCAAAGTAAACGTGAGCACTAACAGCACGTTCCAACCACATCAACTGGGTGTATGGTGAGACAACGATGGCGGTAAGGTATAGATACAACTCACACACTACACAAGGTCCAGGCATATCGAAGTTTGCGAGTTGGAGTGGCGGTTCAAGAGGTACAGCGCGTGGTAGGGGATTATAAAGCCCATCAGCGGGACCAGGCTACCGTCCCGCACGGTGGAAGCTGCAGACTGAAGCGCGTCATGCATGAACATCTCGGCGCTCCAGTATCCGTAATTGCGGAGGTCACCGCCGCAGTATCTACCGGTTTTCGGGGCGCCAGTGGTCGGGATGGACTCTTGCAATTGTGTGCAATTGGTCAAATGGTTTTCCGATCTCTCTCGTGGCTTTTGTAGTACCGAACGAAGACGCTGCGCCTACAAAGTGGTGGTTCGGAAGTGGCAAGTCACGCGTGACCACTTGCACTCAGGAAAATTATTTACGACCTTGAGTTCGTCTGATGTAAAAGGGATGGCAGGTGAAGCCCAAGCGAAAAGTAAGCGCGACGCGTTTATTGCGAAATTTATCAAAAATCTATGCAACCGCAAACAAAGGTGCTCAAGCGTCGGCAGTACGACTCGGGTTCCTCGCAAGCGTAACACCAACCCGCCGCGCCTGGATCGACCCAAACCGCTGCAGCTCCTCGGGCTTCACCGCAACCTTCTGTCTAAACCCCACTCTGCGCACCGCGCGACTGAGGAAGCTCACCCGGTTCGAATACAGGCTCTCGTGCACGGACGCACGCGACTGGATGCGCGAAATAACCGAACCGGCGTCGTCGGCAATGTGGGCCTTCGCCTGCTGCTCCAGACGCCGCTCGCGGAGGTACTTGATTACTGTCGCTTTCATCGCGAACTTGATCCAGTCCAGCGGGATGAACCATATGATGTTCTGCAGAGAGTGCGATTGTCAGGTGTCAGGAGGGAGGGGAGAAAGAAGGCAGACGGACCCAAACCCAAACGATACCGATCCATCCCCCGCTGATACTGTGGATCTTGGTGAAGCCAAAGTCGGCGTAGGCCGCAATGATGCTCGAGATGAGCTGCGCGCCGCAGAAGGCGGCGATTAGGGCGGTGGACGGGCGCTCCATGAAGAAGAAACTGTGCGACCGGGTGACGAAGATGAGGGCCTGGGAGATGATGGCGACCTGGAGATACACCACCATGTTCAGCTGGTGGTCGGTGGTCTGTACCGGGAAGCTGCCGAGGGCCACTCCAAACGTGTCTTGGAAGAAGGTAGTCTCGAGGATGACAACGACGAAGACCACACTGCGGAAAGTCGTCAGTGAAGGCAGATAACAGAGCGGCAAAGGACGAACGTCGATAGCGTGAGGTAGAGTCCGTACGCGACGGCATAGCTGAAGATCTCCGCAAGGTCCCAACTATCCGGCGTACTGCTGGGCAGCACGCGGTCGACAGAAAGCGTCATGATCGTGCCGTCGTTGAGCAGGGCGATAATCAGGACCATGAACGGCGGGAAGTCGAACTTGTACGCGAACGCCAGGACAGCGAAGCAGACGACGATGCGGATGGTGACGGCGCAGGCGTAGATCGCGTAGTTGCGCATGCGCTGGAAGATGATGCGGGAGCCGCGGATGGCGTGCACGATGGTGGATAGACCGGGCTCGGTGAGTACGATGTCGGCCGCGCTGCGGGCTGCGTCCGTTGCGCCCTCCACGGCTATCCCAACGTTGGCGCGGGAGAGGGCGGGGGCGTCATTCGCGCCATCGCCTGCAAGTCATGATGAGTGGATGATCGAGAGAGTATTAAGGGAAGCCGTACCAGTCATGGCACAGAGATGCCCCAACCCTTGCAGCCGTTTGACAATATCATACTTGTGTTCAGGGAGTACTCTGCGAGCGAAGAAGAATTAGAGCAGCGGCAAGTAAAGCGGCGGCACATACCCCGCAAATCCGTCTGCATCCATAATGAGCTCGTCGAGGTTGCGGTACGGTGAGTCTGCCGCAGGTCCTTCTCTGAGCACCTTCGCTGGATGCATATGGTCGCCCAAACCGAGCCTGCGGCCAGTCTCCTTCGCGATCGCCAGCTGGTCTCCGGTAAGCATCTTCACCTTGACCCCGAGTGCAAGCGCGTCGTCGATGGTCTGCTTCGTGTCCTCCCGCGGCGGGTCGAATATAGCCAGCAGCCCAACCAACTCGAACCCATTCCCAGGGGCCATAAAGTCGTCCCCCTCGACCTCCTCATACGCAACCGCGAGCGCGCGCAGCCCCCGCGCCGCATACTCCTTCACATCAGCCTCCAGCCGGTCCTCCAGCGCCGGCGTCCGGTTGCGCGAGCACAGCTCGATGATCTTGGCCGTCATCCCCTTCGTCACGCGCCTCACGCGCCCCGTCGCCTCCTCGCGGTACGTGATCTCCGTGCGCTTGATGGTCGAGTCGTGCGGCTTGAAGTCGAGGAGCGTGATGCCGGCGCGCGCGCGGTCCGCGTCCTCCAGCGCCAACAGCACGCTCGCGTCGATCGCATCCTGGTTCTCCGTCCGCGACGCGTAGGCGGCGAGCAGGATCACGTCGTCCGCGCTGAACAACTGCGGCGTGTACGTGATGATCGTCTCGCGGTCGATGGTGAGCTTGTTCGTCGTGAGCGTGCCCGTCTTGTCTGAGCACAGGATGGTCACCCCCGCGAGCTCCTCGATGGCGGTAATGCGCGTTACGATGGCCTTGTGCTTGGCGAGCTGTTGCGCGCCAACGGCGAGCGTCACGCTGAGCACTGTGGGCATCGCGATTGGGATGCCCCCGATGAGCAGGACGAGGATGTTGTCGAGTCCGCGGCGGTAGCTGTAGCGATAGCCCGCGTAGAGGACGAGAATTTCCGCCAGGACGAAGATGCCAATGACGACGAGGCAGAAGGACCCGATTTGAGCGAGGATTTTCTGCAGATGTCCCGTCGAGTCGTCCGCCGATCCTACGAGTGCAGTCGTGCGTCCCAAGAAGGTATTGGCACCGGTCGAGATGACGACGCCTTCAGCCTCCCCCCGCTTGCAAATTGACCCGCTGAAGTGGGCGTAGATTAGATCAAGGCGAATATCGGTCTGCTAGACCACGCACGAAAAGCAAAAGTCGCCCGACTTCTTGGACGTAGGGAGGGCCTCGCCGGTCAGCGCCGCGGCGTCGAGGGAAACAGTGACGGCGTCGGTGAGGCGGCAATCGGCAGGTACAATGTCCCCAAGTTTGAAGGAAATCATGTCGCCCGGGACGAGCTCAGCGGAATCGATCTCGGACCAGCTACCGGAGCGCTTGACCTTGGCCTTGGGCGCTAGCGAATCCATGAGTGCTTTGACGGCGTTCCCGGCACCACGCTCCTCGTAAAAACCAATGCTGGAGTTGACAAGGAGGAGAAGGGTGATGCCGAGAAAGTCCTCCCAATCGGGGGCGCGACCCTCCCCATTGGAGAATGCGATAGCGACGAGGGCGGCGGCCTCCATAACCCAGGAGAGCGGGTTCCACATGAACGAGAGAAACTACGGAATTAATACAGCGGCAAAGGAGGAAGAAGGGGAGCAGCTCACCTGCAAGAAAGGGTTCTGGTCCTCCTGCTCAAGCCTGTTGGGCCCGAAGAGTCCAAGGCGGCGTTCGACTTCATCCGGTGAGAGACCCTTGTTGTCACATTGCAGAAGTTTGAAGACGTCGCCGATGTCGAGAGTACCGAGATCGACCTTTTCCTGGTCGTACAAATCTTCGGCCTTGAGCTCAATAGTGCTCATGTCGACTTTGGCATTGGTTGTGAGCCGTTCTTCGCGGTGAGCGTCGAAGCGGGTGTAGTTCTGTGCCTGAGGCTCGTCGCGGGGAAGAATTTCTATGTCGTTGGACATTGTGGCAACATATTGAGAGTCTTACGCGTCCTTTTATTCGCTTTCTGTGAGCTAAATACGCCGGGAATCATTGGGGTGTTGTCGCCCAGAGCGCACAAGTGCTGTCAATTTTGCTGACCCCTTCGGAAAATCGGTACAAGGTTGCGAGCAACTTGCAAAGTTGTGGTAGTCCGTACTTCCGTAGTTCGTTCTTTCTGGCACAGAGGCTCAATTCGAGTTTGCTTCATGTCTTGAGTGCAATTTTCTCGCTGCGTACACTCCAGTCTGAGGTGAGGTGCGAGGCCAAGAGCAATTCGTTTTCCAGGCGGATCAGCGCGGCAGGGTGAGGGGTATTGGCCACTGCGAGCATCAAGTATTAGACGCGCTCGAGGGCGATTAGCCATTTGACGATCCATGCCAACCACCGACGCGCCATGCGACCCAGATCCCACAAAAGCTGTTGAGTATTCGGATTTTCGGCTTTGCGACAGTGCGACCTGTGCAGCAGCGAGAGACACCAATCGAAGACCGCAGATTAGGCGCCCTAGGAGGTATCGGTCGAGAGAGCCCTGAACAAGCGGGGGTGAAAGAAAAGGCTTAAGCCGCTAAGCGGAAGCGTCCGAGAATCGGCCGAACAATCGTGATGGCGTTAGGCATCAACGGCCTTCCAACATTACCCCGATCGTTGACCCCAGATTTGTCTCTTTCATGCGCATCCTGCAAGCCTCTTCATCGTCGGATCGTCTTCTTGTCCCGCAAAAGGCTTCGAATCGTTGAACAGATGAAGCTGGGAGCGAGAAACAGTTGACGGCGGGCGCTCACGGTCCACCACTATTATTTTCCTAGGTCATCTTAACACGGGATGACCCTGGAACTCGATGGAATCAACGCTGGGACCAACGGACCCAAACCTGTTGGGGCAGTAGTACCCAGGTCCCAGGGTTTTCGAGGGCTAGCGAGGGCTGCGTTCGGCCGATTCAGACAGACGCGCTTAAAGCGCTTTATCATAAGCCCACCGTGACTCGGTCCGAGGGGTACAAATACCACGACGAATAGACTCCCATTGAATCTATCCGCCACATCCGTCACTCTCTGCGTTGGAGTTGTGCTAATTGGTCATTCCAGGCAAGTGACTTGCTTATCTCTCCAAGTCTTTACTAATCATTTTTCTGCGCAGTTTAAGAACTGGGGTTCGAGTCAACGACGAATAATCCATCTCCTCCTGTTCTGTGCCCTGAAAGTCCGAGTGCCATGGAATTCATTCCCCGCCCACGCATTCCCGTCCGAGTTTCATCCTCAAGCGCGACCCCACTCGTCCGCGCCTTGAAGCGGTCGAGAGTTCCAAGTTATGTCTGGCCCGCCCTCTTCACTGCCCTGGGAGGGTTTTTATGGGGCTACGATACTGCAAGGTCTCTTTCTTGCTACGATTTTCAGGGTCGTGCTCACTCCACCCAGTGTCGGCCCCATTATCGTAATGCCCCAGTTCGAAGAGCAATTCGGCGCCATCTCAGCAACGGTTCAAGGTCTTTTCGTCTCGTCGATTATCGCGACAGCCGCCCTGTCCGCGACGTTTTCTGGCGCCCTGTCTGATCGCATTTCCCGCACATACACCATCTCCCTCGGCGCCTTCATCTTCTCCGGCGGATGCGCGATTGCATGCTCTGCGCGAGCACTACCACAACTCTTCGTCGGACGATGCATCACAGGTTTCGGCCAGGGCATCTTCATCTCGAGTATAACGGTCTATGTCATCGAAACATCCCCCGCAGCGAAACGCGGACGCACCATGTCAATCGTCCAACTCGCGAATGTGCTCGGAATCGTGACGGGGTACTTTACCTGCTTTGCAACCGTTAAACACGCAGGCAGCTTCTCATGGAGACTCCCGCTGGGTCTGCAAGCCGTCGTTGCCATCATCCTCGCCATCGGTACCCCCTTCTTCCCCCACTCCCCGCATTGGCTTCTCAGCGTTGAGCGTCAAGCCGACGCGGAGGCCGCCACCGTTGCACTGGGACTTCAGCTGACCGAAATTCGCAAAGAAGGAGCGGCTGCTGGCGTCGGGCCCGGGACAGTGGTCGCGAAACAGACGTTTAAACAGCAGGCGAAGGAGCTATGGGCGAAGGACGTCCGCTTCCGCACGTTTTTCGGTCTGTTCCTTATGGGAATGCAGCAGGTTCGTCTTGCGGCTCTTCCCTAACTCGACCCTGACTCATGAGCATTGCAGGCATGCGGGATCGATGCAGTCCTCTATGTACGTCGGCGCGTTCTTCTGCTTCCTTCCCCGTGTCCTGATTTTCCTCCGCAGTATGCCCCTGTCCTTTTCCAACAAGCAGGTCTCTCGAGCACCTCGGCGTCCTTCCTCGCATCCGGAGTGTCCGGAATCGTCATGGTCGTCCTGACCGCCGGGTCCCTATTCTTCCAAGACAAATGTACGCTTACTTTCCCGACCATCCGTATGAATATTCCTAGTATCTTACATACACACGCAGGGGGACGCCGTATTCAGATGATCGGCGGCGGCTCGGTCATTTCGGGATGCATGCTCGTGATGGGCGCGCTCTACGCGTCCGACGCCGCGCAGACGCAGGCCGGCCAGCGCACGCTCATCGCGATGATCTACCTCTTCATTGCCGCGTTCATCTCCAGCTGGGCGATCGTCATCCGCGTCATTGCCAGCGAGATGCAGCCCAAGCGCACGCGCGCGGCCGCGACGAGCCTCGCGCAATGCTTCGGCTGGGTATGTCTCCCCCCTCTTCCCCCCTCTCATCGGCGCTGACGACGCTTGTTATGCGCAGGTCGTCAACTGGGTCATCGCCTTCTCGACACCGCTCTTCCTCGCGCGCTCGAGCTCGGGCCCGTACTTCCTCTTCGGCGTCTGCGCGCTGTCGACGGTGCTCGTCTGCGCCGTCTTCCAGCCCGAGACCAAAGGCGTCAGCCTCGATGCGCTGGATGCAGGGTTCCAGGAGACGAAGCTGCAGACGGCGGTGAAGCGCTACTTTGGAGGGAAGGCGAAACCGGCGGAGTCGGGGCAGTCGACGGGGATCGAGATGGTCGCGCCGGGGAATCTGTAGATGAGCTGCGGTTTCGGTCTAAAAAGCAGTTGGAGGAGCAACAAGTTGAGGCATAATGAGCAAGCGGGCAGTGATTGACCGCCCTGAGACGACTGACGCGATCTGCAAAAATTGTACTATATTCATGTATTCCTACAAGTCTCCTACCAATGCTAGTAAACGCTCGTAGATAGCCTTACTCATGAACGACATTTTTCTATCGCAATTTTTGTTCCTCCACGTGTTGTTTGGCTGCGACCTCCGAATCGTTTGGCGGGACCCTTTAAAAGGCCGACACTTTTTCTTCTTCTAACCACCATGTCGCCCTAACCTCCGTCCCCTTTCGTTCCACCAGGTAAGCCTCTCATTCTAT
Organism: Mycena filopes; assembly: GCA_029281495.1. NCBI lineage: Eukaryota > Fungi > Basidiomycota > Agaricomycetes > Agaricales > Mycenaceae > Mycena > Mycena filopes. Next base: position 793,864 of record JARIHR010000018.1, on the reverse strand, counting down.
CTCACCCACCATCTTCCGACCCCTGCGACGACGACAAAACATATAGGGACATCAGACCTTCGGGCATGTTGATCCTTCTGGAATACCGATAGTAGAAATATATTCTGAGCTCTTCACCATTCCTTCCTTTCTTTCCGTCTACTGGACTGAATGCTAACTCGTCTTCAGGTACATCCATTTAGGCATTCACTTTTCTTTGAGCCTTCACTTGTCTTTCCCCACCACCACCAACCTTATTTCTTTCGGTGAGCACACTTTCCTTTATTGCTGGCCTTCGTAGCCATCTATGTGATGACCTTATTCTCTTCCCCGTCCTACACGACCATGACGAGCAATAGAGGAGTCTGTTCGCAACAGACTCGCGTTCTACGGGACGCACAGTGTACTTGCCAGTGCCATTTCGTCTGATTCTTCTGCATACCAATATCTTTTGCTTTCGAACCGTCAACTGATATCCCTTCTCTCAGGTCACCCCTTCCGGATCCCCCCAAGCCCATCCATGTCTATCCCAATACGTGAGTCTCCACCCCTCCTCATCCATCACTCTACACGGCGCCCCATCTTGCACGATGAAACCACACCTACATTCGCAGTTTCCACTTAAGCGTCCAGTGAGCACTCCCCCAATGCGGAACGTCTACATTCCCCCTCCATACCGTGTTGAACCCAAAAGGCATTGGTCGAGCGTGGGCCGCCCTTGTGGTGCGCTGGGCGGAAAGCGGGGGTCGGCGCGATGAGAGCGAAACGACCTTCCTTTGGATGTCTGATCCTTTTTCCTGGGGTGCCCGTACATATCGTTCTCGATGATTCGGTTACTGACGGTCGTGCTTCATTCCGCAGGGTGTGTCGATACAAGTTTTTTTCACCCTTCGTGTATCCTGTCTGCGGCTGTGATGAGCCATAATATATCGTGTCCTCTCTTCAGAACTCAGAACCTCCTCTCGCGACGTCTACGCTGAGCTCGCCAGCCGCCTCATCACGGTCCAGCTGTTGTGGACCCACTGCCAGTCCTGTTCGCTCGTCGTCGCTGTGTGCAGATCTTGCCCGACGGCCGTACCGTCGCGCGCGCTTGATCCTCCATGTCATGAAGGCCTTCGCGGCTCTTCTTGACATTGGCTTTCCTGTTGGTGGATCCTCTCGCGGCGAGCGAAGGAGCTGGCCGCGCTCAATGACGTCCGGGCCTTGAGGACGTGCGGTTGCGGAGTACATCGGGCTCGAAAAAAAGTCATCAGGCATGTACGTTGTTGCTACATTTGTCGCTACATTTGTCAAAGGACAACAACGCAATCCCTGCTGGTGGTCTTGTCGAGTACTAATACTCCCAAATCACCTACCGATCATTGTTCCTCTTCCGCTGTGACCATGCTCGATACCACGATTCGGTTTGCATATCAAATTGCAAAACGGCAGACAGCGGGACTACGACTACGGGAGACTACTTGGGACCTGCGTAGGTTCAGAGTGTGCACTTTTCTCTGTCTCGCCCCGCTCCCCTGCAGCGTCCCGCTCCTCCGAGTCTGGCGCCTTTGCCTTTGAGTCGGAGGCCGCACTCTCCGCCGCCTGCTCCTCCCACGTCTTCATCCACTTCGAGAACGTCTTCCACATCGGCTGCCCCGTCGCCGGATCGCGCACAACGAGCGCGACGACGGAAATGGCCATGACGTCTGCGGGGGAGGGACCCTCGCGTTTGCGATCAAGTGCATAGTAATAGGACCAGTATATGGCGAGGTCGAAGAGGAAGATGGAGAGGGTAGCGAGGGTGGTCAGGGCAATGCGGATTGCGGCGGAGGTGAGCCCTTCCGCGAGGGTTGGAGCGGCGGTTATGGAAGCGTTGCAGAGCATCGCGACGGGGACGAGGTCGAGGAGAATTTGCGTCAAGGCGGCTACGGGGCGAGGGCTCGGCGCCGCTGCGGCGGGCGCCTTCGCAGGCCCGGGTTTGAAGCAGTTGTTATCGCGGAGGTATTTCATGCCGCGGCGGAGGAGATATACCCCAGCTTTGTCCGTGAAGAACCACAGCAGGGCGAGAGGGTAGGCACCGAAGCCCAGCCAATCGAACAGGGGCGACAGAAGCGAAGCTTGCCAGGTGAGATGGGCAAGGATGGCTTCAGATGGAGGCCAGCGGTAGCAGATAGTTCCCTCCATAGCCAAGAGGTACACGAAGCTAGCGGTGATGACCCGCCTGCAAATCGTGAAGTTGCGAAACCAGGCGCTTTCTGCGCCGAGTCGTTTGGCCTTGACCCAGAGGATGAAGATGGGGGCAAAGATAACGACAGGCGGGCCTAAGAACACAGCGGCCGTGTGCCCGACGACGCGCCTCAGGACGTGGTATGACCCGAGAAGAACACCAGTTCGCGCCGGGCGCACCGTCGCTGCGACGGCGAAGAGCGTCCCAGCGACGAGGAACAGGACGATCGCCCGGAGGACGAATATTTGGTCGCAAAAACTCTCTGCGTCTTCTGGTTCACTGTCCGGCGCGTTAATGAGCGACTCCTCGTCGTGCGGTCGCGGTCGTATCGGCTCTGGCTCTGGATTTACGCGCTCATTGCCGTCCTCCTCCGAAAGCGCCTTATCCAAAGGCGTGAGTACGACAGTTTGAACGATCCCAAGCAGGGTGAGCGCGACCACGAAGTAGAGATAGAAGTTGGACACATAAAAGAGCGCGACCTGGAGATTGATGAGTCTTGCATATCCAAGAATGAGGATATAGAGCAACACGAGGGCGGCTTTGGTGGACCTCCTCATCGTGGGTAGAGAACAAGGGAGATCAGCATTCGTGGGAGCGGCCGTACCGATACTATACATAGTCGGAGAATTACAACTATTTACGATGCAGCTGCGAACTCGCGATCGTCCTTCTCCGCGACCACCTCCGCACCAGCGTTCAGCTTCTCGTCCACCTCCACAGGGACCGACTGCAAATTCCTCCACACATACCGACCCTCAGCATCGTAAAGAATGAGGTCGACGAGTGAGGCTGCCATCGTATCTATGGTCGAGTGCGGCGATCCCCGACTTGTCCAGTAGAAACAGGACCAGTAGACGAGGAGGTCGAAGAGGAAAACGGCGCAGACGAGGCCGGACAGCTGCGCAATAGTGAGGGCAGCAGAGGCACACCCCTCGGAAATGGTCGTTGTCGGAGCGTCGTAAATGTGGTCGTTTAAGACCATCCCGATCGGGATGAGGATCCACTGGGCGAAGCGGAGCGGGGTCCACGTCGTGATGCGAGGCAGGGGTGCAAGCGATAACTGGATGAGGCCGCGGTCGACGAAATATATTCCAGCTTGGTCCGTGAGGAACCACAGGATGGTAGAGGCGTAGATGCCCAGTCCCACGAAGTAGAATAGTGGAGACAGGAGGGGGACCTGCCATGCCAAGTGGGCGACGATGGGTAGTGTCTCTGGTGCGTAGGTGACGATGGCCTCTATCGCAAGCAGGTAGGAAAAGGCGCTGATGTATATCCTCTTGCAAAGCGCGACTTTGGACTCCCAAGCGCTCTTATGCGGCTCCACGACGAGCGGACGGCACATGACGCGGAGTAGGATGAGGGGCGCGAAGAGGGCGAGAGGAGGGCCAAGTAAAATGGCCCCCGCGATTCCAGTGCGTCTGCCGACGACCGATAGCACTTGATATGTCCCAAGAAGGTGACCGGTGCCGCTGGGTCGCAATACCCAGGAAATAAAACATTCCAGAGCACTGAGCATCGTTATGCTCCACAGAGACGACAGCAGCCCGCGTAGACCCCGCGGCTTGGCTGTGTCAGGCTGCGGAACGAGTGATTCCTCGTCGTGAGGTTGCGAGGGCTCTGTAGCGGCGATAGGTGCCTCTGGAGGGGGGTCATCGTGATCCAGGGAGTCCAGCAGCGGCGAAAGGAGTGTTAGAACGCCGAGAAGGAGGAGGCTCAGGCTGATAAAATATTGAAGTGAATAGAGAACGACGCGTGCGAGCGTTTTGAGGATTGGGTCGATGGCTGGGTATCGGTAACGGAGTAAAAGGCACCCCGCCGTGACGGTCCAGGTTACCGCAGTGAGTTTACTGGGTATAAAGAATCGGAGGAACCGACTCATGGGAGTTTAAAGGCAAGGTTTGATTTGGCAGTGGATCTGCAGTGGCGGTACTGATGCTGACCGAGCAGACACGATCAGTCACAGAGCTGTCACAATGGAACTCGCCACCTTGACGCGACAAACCAACTTGACTCAACTTGCTTTAATTTGCATCTTCACCTTGCCCCTGCTTTCTGTCTAAAGAACCGCTGTAGCAAGGCAAAAATGTAACCCCCCCTTCGAAAAATGGCTCCGAGAGAAGAATCACGGCTCGCCTTCCGAGTCACCTGGGGTTTGCCTGGGGTTGCCAGCTTTTTCGACGCCCCAGTGTTGAGCCAGACACCGGGGGTACCCTATTTCCTTCATTAAAGGGCAAAAGGCCGGGGATTGGCACCTCAGTTCACGTTGATACGGAATTTTGACAGAAAATTGAGCGCATGTGTATGTAGCCCTCGCATGGCCCGGCTAGATTCAACTGACATACCCAGAGTTGACAATCTGACAGACAACGAATTGCCGTCCTGTAATCTCCTGTAATCTTCATGACCCTCGCGGCGTGATCAGGCGAACGTACACACACGAGTAGAGGTGTACTTGGGTCACACGACGATACAAGCGCAGGTATGTACGAGTCGATGTAACGACTCTATAACACGTTCGCCCATTCTAATAATTCAGACAGCCATCCCATTTCGTTGGGCATCCGTCTGAATGTCCGACTTGTCAAAATCACTTACGGGACTGCCGGTATAAATATATATTCCCCTCCTCCTCCTTCGCCTTTCGGGGCCAGGAATTGTATGCTTATAGTCGCCAGCCTGCAGGTATCTTCCCATCCTCACGTCCCGCACCATATGGCATTCCGAGCCCGGTTGAGGTTCACCCTTATTCACCCGGCGCGATCGCATCACGGGCCGAAAATAGGGACGTCGCGAACGCCCACATCATTCTGACCCCTGCTCTGGTCATTCATGTCCCAGATCCTATCCTCCTAACCACTTGCTGTCGCCGCCTCCTACATGGACAAACCGTCGATATTCTCGACGCTTCACTCCAAGTCTGCCTTGGATTTACCATACGACAACGCTCGCTTCGCAGTGGAACGAGATGCCCCCCGGAGAACTTCCTTCTTGTCTGCAGTATTTGGCCACGGTCGCAGCCGGTCTGCGGACGCCAGGGATACTGCACCTCCATCCTACGACAGCTTAGCGGTCCCCACCACCCATAGGCGCAGTAGATCAGCGAGCAAGCACAAATCCTCGAGTTGTACGTCGGCGACCTCTTTTTGTCGCGACAGGGTAAACGTTAACCGTAGTACTTCAGGGTTGAAGAAACCGATGCGGAAAGAAACTTTGGAAGACGCCCTGGACGTCTTGAGGAAGTATGACACGGTCATCCTCGTCGATGACTCTGGATCTATGACACTTCCTGGCTCCAAGAAGGGCAAGACTCGGTGGTGCGAGGTAACGCTGGAGGGTTTCGACGACGACTATCACCTACCACTCATCCCTTCTAGGCCGGAGAGGCTTTGGAGAAACTGGCAGAAGCAGCTCAGCAATACGACACCGATGGAATCGATATCTATTTCCTGAACCATCCGACAGAGAGTCTGAATATCAAGGTTATTCCTTGTCCTGGCATCCGATACATCTAATTCAACGAGCGGTCTAGTCGTCGTCCGAGGTGCGGGCCTTGTTTGAGAAGGTAAAGCCTTCAGGGTCCACCCCCACTGGAGAGCGCCTCGACCAGCTCTTGAAGCCTCGTCTTCGTTTACTGGAACAGGCACGGATCGAGGCAGACGGAACGCCGAGGGACAAGAACACGGGTGAAGCGGTCAAACGGTGTAATATAATTGTAATCACCGACGGCGAGGCCAGTGAGTCGCTCGTTCCCAAGCACGCAACCTCACCTCGGAGCTTATTTATTCAGCCGATAATCCCAAATACCCTATCGTCGACGCTGGAGGTCGGCTCAAAGCAATGTCGGATCTTTGTATGATACAGGCATGCATCTCTCATTTCACTCGTCGCCGACATTTATCTATTCAATTTGGTGTAGCTCGGTATCCAATTCGTTCAGATAGGAAACGATTCAAGAGCAACGAAAGCGCTCCAGGAGCTCGACGATGACCTCCACAAGGCAGGGAATATCAGGGTAAGCTCTCTCTATGAGTTTTTGTTGACTGAAAATGCTGAGGGCTGCAGGATATCGTGGATACGACCCCGTATTCAAAGCTAAACCCTGTCACCGCAGATGGATTGATTAAAGTTCTCCTCGGCGGGATTAATCGTCGAATTGACGAACAGACCAAGTACTAGTCTACTTGCCTCGGCCCACGCGCGCGTGGCCCGAGCTCTTCTTTATGTCAGGTCAAACCACGCTAATTGTGCGACCAACCCTGAACCCTTCATGGGTCGCTTCATTCTACTGGTCACCATGAAATCGAACCAGCGCTCAGAGAACTATAATCAGATCTCGAAGCTGTTCAATTTGGGCATCTATCTTCCTGACTTCCCCACTCCTCCCTGCACTCTTAATCGCCTCGAGGCACGCCGGCACGCCGAGAACCCGCAACCTACTCCCGCTGGAAACGGAATTTACTCAAATTGACTTATGGCACATCTGAAGATCTCCGCTTTCCGAGTACCGTCTTACCAGGGTCCAGTTCTACGTCGCCTGCTTCCGGCCTTCGGCCGATGCGGCGTTCCCTTTCATTAAAGCTCGCCGTCAACGGTGGAGCTCTATAAATTTTGCGCTTGGAGCCCTGCGAAGCTCTCAAAACCCGCTGGCATCCGATTCGGAGTCGCGTGCTGAACTGACGCGCTCTCATCCACAGATCTCACGACGTCGCTGAATAAAATGGGCCCCAGGTGGTTCAACAACAGGTAAATGTTGAAGTCATCAAGGCAGTTCGCACTAAGATGTAAATGAGCAGGATTAGGCAGGGCTCAGAGTTGAGGGCGCCGACCAGGGGAAAAGTACCCTGCCCTGTTCCCCGGCTCTGTGGACTGATGCATCTTTTCTTCTCCAATCTCACCTCTAACTCAAACCAAGCTCAAACCCATCTTCATGCACACTCGTTCGGCACCTCGGCACCACAAAACACGGGATCGCGTACTAACGGCATTCGCGTCGCGCGACGCGTCGATTAAACTTCAATTCGTACCAGCTGTTTATCGGCGCAATCGGATTCCCGTGCTATTAGTTGGCCGCTCCTCCTTGTCGGCATTCTTCTCTTCCTCAGCTTTCACGGTTTCACCACAACCTACTGCTAGTACCCAATGTCAACAGTCCGTTTCAACACTGAATCCACGGCAAAGATTGTCCTGTCGGCAAGTAAGCTCCTCAATCAACGCGGTTCTATCTCCTTGAATACCTTAGTGAACCCTGAATGTCTAGACGTCGACGTGCACTCCGCCGTCAAGTTCCGGCGGCCCAGTCATACCGGCTTCGTCTACCATCGCACACGGTGCGCACCATAACAGACAGCTGTTTCGAGTCCTGCCCCCGGGGTCAATTTTCCTCCCATCAGCGGTGACCGCGTTCATGGTAAAGTATGTTAAAGGCGAAGACCATGGTGCCTGAATTCTAGCGAGCGACGCAAAGCCTAGCCACAGCCGATGTCGGACCTGCTGAACTTTCGTTTGAGAGACCTTGCCGCGGCGAAGAGGCCCAAGGTGTTCTGTTTGAAAGTCCGCAATTCTGTTCGCGTCTCGAGGCTCAAACTCTTCCCTCCCAGTTATCTCCATCTCTTGCTGGTGAATCCTCACAAATGTTGGAAAAAAAATGCAGCCCACAGCTGAAACTTTGACTACCGCAGAGCCAAATGCTTATTCCATTTATCGCGTTGGAGTTAAACAGCTAGGGGGTCAGGACCCGTTAGGTTGACGCACACACACATGGAAATCTTGATGAGATCGGTGTCATATTTTTCCTCCGTCGGAGCCCGGTTCGTTTCCGTTCTTTTGCGACGGTTGTTCGACGGAAGGCGACGGACAGGATCTGCGCGAGGAGCAGGAAGGGACCTCGTTAGGCAGGTGGCCCCTCACAATTTCTAACTGCGCTCGACCGAAAAAAACAAACCAAACATGGTCGTCGGCGTAGTCTACCGCAAAGCCATTTGGCTTTGCAACCGACTGGCAGTCAAGGTTGTCGAGGAAGGAAGTCAACACTGAATATGGTAAGTTGATATGTTTCATCAATTGCCTCAGCACTAGAGCATATTTGCACCACCCAAACCGCCCGTTTGATCCAAAAAGTGATGAGTGATTTCCAGAAAGTTGTGACGCCCGAACGGGGTTAAGCCGCGAATTTGTTCGTTCGATAGGCTCAATTCTCGTCCAATTCGCCTGGAAATGCAGCGTGGTGCAGCGGGGGAGGGTGTCAGGAATTGTGTGTATTTTTTGTGAGTGGGAATGCTGCCTGTGGACGGGATATGTGGTGAGTTTTGCAGGCCTCGTCACATCAATCACTTTGTTCGCCAAAATCTGAGGAGTGATCGCCAGAATCTGAAGGGCCGTGCAAATATGCTCTACTGATGTCGACAATCCAGCGTTTCAAGCTAGTGTTGCCGCGAGCTGAGGTCGAGGGAGTTCGAGGTGATGGTCCATCAAGCTTGGAGCAGCTCGAGGTGGAGCGAGTTCGCCTCGAGTTGGCTCGAGGTTATTACGTGAACGGTCTTTAAAGGGTAATCCAGAGTCTCACGCATGCGCAACAACGTCGACGAGCATTGTATCTTCCCATCGCAGCCCCGGAATCAACATAATACGGTGCAAGGGAGGCTTCAGTGTCCCTCCAATTTTTTCCAGCTCAAAACGAGCAATTTCGCGTGGCAGGGAAGCAAAACAACTTGAGGGCAAGATATTTCAACTGCGGCGCAACCGGGCCTATTGAGGGTCAGTAAATTGTGTATCGTACTCGGGGACCCTTAGTGATGGATATTCTGGTAGCCTCCGATTAATTGGGCCTATGTCTTTGTGTTGTTTTGAGAATCCGTTTGCTCAATAAAAAAATCTTGTTGGCGGAAGGCAGTACACAACCTTCTCTGTATAATTCTTGTTAGGGCCAATCGAACATTGTCATATTAAGCAAGATAACATTGAGAAATGAATAAAGACTGCTAGTATGCACCCACAGGGAATTTCTGAAATACGGACTCTCGCGAGCTCTAACGGAGATAAAGTACTCAAAAAGGAAGTGCATTTTGATGGAGCTCGAGTCAGCTCGAGTCGAGCTGAGCTGTCATCAGCTCGAGGTGCCCAGTATAGTAACGCACCGAGGCGAGCTGGTAATCACCTCGATCTACCTCCACCTCGCGGCAACACTATTTCAAGCTCAGCGCTCATCCGCAATTTGCGTGATTGACGGGTGCTCCGCTCATCACGCACCGAGGGATATAAAAGGGATCTTGAGTGTTCTTGAGGTTCGGTTTTCTCCCTTCTTCTTCCTCCCCCCCAATTGACTTCTTCGCGATGACGTTCGCTGCCTATTTAGCCCTTTCTTTGGTTTCAACCAGCTACGCGGCCTCCGTCGACTTCGGCGGCAGGACCATTAAAACACTCCAGATCGCCAACAAAAACGTTAACCTCGATGGGTTTTCTCGATCGTACGCTCGACGCACAAACTTCGGGCAGAACAACGACTGATATTTTGATTTAGAGCTGTGTTGGCTGGTGGTACCTTCCCCGGAACGCCGATCCTTGCGAATAAGGTGCATAGATCCAATTCCTCAAGAAAGCGAGATGCTCAAGTACAGCCAGGGGGACCGTATGCAAATTAACGTGGTGGACGCTCTAACCGACCCTACGATGCTCCGGTCTACTTCGATTGTGAGCGGAACTCCAACTCTACGCGACTTTGCGTGTTATAACGGCCATGTAGCATTGGCACGGCATTTTCCAAGGGAAAAGCAACAATTGGGCTGACGGGTAGGTCTTCTTGCGTTCTTCTCTCGATGATTTCTCTGATGTCAAATCCCAGAACCGCGTTCGTTACCCGTGCGTACCGCCACTGCCAATCTTCCCTTCCCCTTCTGAATGAATGAATAGAATGCCCGATTGCCGCCAATAATAGCTTCCTCTACGACTTTACGCCGACTGGACAGGTGTGTGAATCTTGAACTTGCCTGCCAATATCAATGCACTGACTTTCTTTTTTAGGCTGGGTATGAATCATCTGGTGAACAACGAAGGCTTCCGCTCTAACATCTTTCCAGCACGTTCTGGTACCACTCGCATTTGTGTTCGTGCTTTCTGTCCCATGCCGCAGTCTGTGCTTATTTCCGTATCCCCAGCGACGCAGTATTGCGACGGACTTCGGGGCCCTTTAATTATCTATGACCCGGCTGATCCCCAGAAACACCTCTACGTACGTCCCGCTAATTTCTTCCAACTCAATTCTCACTGTCAACCTAGGACATCGACGATGGTGCGTCCCAGCATTCATCCGCCCATTCTTCGTCTTGCCAACATCCATTTTAGCGTCAACTATCATCTCGCTTGCCGACTGGTATGCCTCCTCCCTTGCCTGTTCGTCTGGTCTTGTTGAAGTTCACTCTAGGTTCCACACCCCTGCGCTCAATGCCCCGATCCCCTTCCTTTACACTACCAACACGATCAACGGCAAGGGACGCTTTGCTGGCGGAGTACGTCTTACGCTTCAACATAAGTATCTGCGGAAACTGACCGCGATTATTTTCCCCAGCCCGCATCCCCACTCTCGGTCATCAACGTTATCCCGAACTTGCGTGTTTGTGGTCTACTTTCGCGTCTGACGATCCCTTATTAACGCGCGACCGCAGTATCGCTTCCGCTTGATCTCGATGAGCTGCGAGCCCAACTTCGTCTTCAGGTTCGCGAAAAAAAAATCAATATCAGTACTGACCGTGACTGTAGCATCGATGGCCACACCATGACCGTCATCGAGGCCGACGGCGTGGCCACTCAGCCTCTCGCCGTCGACTCCATTCAAATCCAGTAAGCCATTCCCATCCAAAACACAAAACAATCGCTGAACCGCGCCTACCCACCAGTGCCGGCCAACGTTACTCCTTCGTGCTGACCGCCAACCAGAAGCCGTCGAACTATTGGATCAGGAGCGTCCCGAACTTTGGCGACACCAGCTTCACCGGCGGCGTCAACTCGGCTATCCTCAGGTACATCGGGGCCCCGCAGGCTGACCCCAAGACGACGGCCACGGCGAGCACCAGGCCGCTCGTCGAGACGAACCTCCTGCCGCTGGTTCCCCGCGCCGCCCCCGGGCAGCCGCACCCTGGCGGCGCCGACGTCACGATCAACCTGAACATCGGCCTCGACCTCAATACCGTGCGGTACACCCTCAACGGCGTGGTATGTTTTCCTCGCATATCAATTCAACTGCCGCTTGGTACCTTGCTGACTTTATTCACCGACCGCAGTCGTTCACCCCGCCCACAGCGCCTGCATTGCTGCAAATCCTGAGCGGTACCCAACTCGCGCAGAACCTCCTCCCGTCTGGCAGCTACTACGCCCTGCCGCCCAACAAAGTCATCGAAGTCAGCATCCCCGGCGGCACGGACCCCGCTGCACCCCACCCCTTCCACTTGCACGGTGTACGTGCTTAAATTACATTCCGACCGTCCCCGACGATGTCCTGACCGCCGTCCTACGCGCAGCACAACTTTTTCGTCGTCCGGAGCGCGGGGTCTGATAAGTACAACTACAACAACCCCATCGTCCGCGATGTTATCAACACCGGTATGTCGCGCTTGATCTGGCTGCTCGAGCAAATTACTCATGCGAGTGCTGGGTGCAGGGTTCCCCGGAGACAATGCCACGTTCAGGCGAGCTCGCAGCTCGGGATAATACCCGTAGCCTAATGCTGACCCGCTCCAGATTCGTGACCGACAACGCCGGCCCCTGGTTCCTCCACTGCCACATCGACTTCCACCTCGACATGTGAGCTTCCCCGCCCTTGCATACCTCACGTCCACGGAAGCTAATGGATATATCACAGCGGTCTCGCGGTTGTCTTTGCGGAGGATGTCCCGACCATCTCCAAAGAGGCTGTCCCTGGTGAGTCTGCCTGCCTCCACCTCCGCGTCGACGGTTCTAAATGAACTACCATCCAGCTGCCTGGAAAGACCTCTGCCCCAAATACGATGCGCTCAAGCCGAACCAGCTTTGATCGCTCGTCCTCTCATTATTTTCTCTCTACAATCATTCTATTGACCACTGGTACATTACATCTACCGACCACACTCTTATACTTATTTATACGCTCGTAAACACCTACTTATTTATTCCTGTAACTAAAAGCATGCCATTGAAACCATGTAAACTCATGTTACACAAGTTTTTCTGATCGAGGTTACAGGATGGTTAGTGCCCAGTCTTTCCCTCTGGCGTACGCGTCTTGAAAATCCCCCGATCTGTGACGCTCTGCAAAATCGCATCAACGTTCGCCTGCGCCTCCTCCTCATCACCCACGCGTCGGCGACCTAAACGAGCTTGAGCCTCACGAATCTCGACGAGCGAAAAACAACACACCAACGAGCGCCCAATTCCGCGTGCTCGGAATCCGCAACACCTCGCACTCGACCTCCCACCCACAATGCCTTTGCAGCTGCGCCAGCCAAATCCGATACTGCACATACCCCGACGCAGTCCCGCTGTCCGCGCCGAGGTTCAGGCTCTCCACGAGCGCCGCCAGTCCGCCAACCCCCTCCTCCCCATCATCCTCCTCGCCGCCAAAGCCGAACACGCGCCGACCCCCGGCCTTCCCGCGCTCGAACCGCGCATCAAACATCCACGCGCAGCACGGGATGCTGAGGAACCCGCTCGCGCGCGCGCGGGTGGCGAGGAGCGGCGCCCACGGTGTCAGCTCGTCCGCGTGGTTCGCGATGATGAACTGCCCCGGTGCCATGTACATTCCAACTGCCGGCGCGCCCGCGGCGAGCGTGCGCGGATCGAACGCGTCGACGAGGAGGTGCGCCTGCGTGTGCGGCGGGTAGGTCGTCCAGGAGGTGCGCGCGCGGAGGTCGATGCCGCGGCCGGGGTAGCCGCAGGAGAGAAGGATGTGTGTGAGGAGGCCGTTGCCGCAGCTGGCGACAGGCGGGTTAGTCTTGCTTGGGCTAGGAAGAAAGGGGAGACGGACCCAAAGTCAAGGAACCCGCCGGGCGGACGACCCCAGCCGTACCAGGGCTCGTCTGGGGGAATGTCTGAGGTGGGGAGGGCGGGGTATGTGTCTTTCCACAGGAGGATTAAGAACGTGGCGATGCCGATGTCCTGTATAGGTTAGATTGTGCAAATACGCGCATGAGAGGCTCACCTCGTAAACATGCTTCAGCGGATCGGTACTCTCGACCCACGTATCCACGAGGCCTTTGAAGCGCTCCCGCATGACGAGGTACAAGTCTTGGTAGATTTCACGCGGAACGACGCAGTCATGGTGCACGCGCTTCTTGTAGTTCGTGAGCGCGCCCCATCCATACCGGTGCAGCGCGTCCAGAAGCGACAGGCCGGTGCGATACAAACGCGAGCCCGGGTCTGTCTCGGTCTCGGGGGAGAGGAGCACGACTTCGAGGCGAAGCGTCGGAGGCGTGGTGGCGCTGATATAGCGGAATGCGAGGCACGAGACCGCGGGGTGGTAATACGGGAGCGCGCCGCCAGGGGGAACGATGGGGGTCAGAACGAGAGTGTCGGGGTCAGATTCCGAGCCGTAGAGGGTACAGTGCTGCTCCAGCGGCTCGTCGCGTCCGGGTCTTCGCGGTAGAAGACGCCGATGAATGTTTCGAAGTGGTACGACACCATCCAGCGCAGGAACGAGGGCAGGGAAATCCACAGTCGTTTCATTCACAAGCTCAGATCTCAGGATTAGCGTGGAGTTGTATTCCGGGTGGTGGATGAGTTGGGAAACGGCGGTTTCGAACTAAGCAGGAGCTGGATGAACGGAATTCCTTGGTGCTTGACATCGGAGACTGACGATGTCTGGAGGGAAATCGGCGGGCGCAGATATTAAGGGCAACCAGGATGAACCAAGAGACGGTATTTCAGAGGAACTAGAGCACGGTGACGGTTCAAAACGAGGTCGAGCCATGGCTGGCGGAGGAGGTTGGGGACAAGCCATCAAGCCCGTCAGACGGCGTCAATACTCGTTCCTTCACCGCACCGTCAGCTCGGCGCTCCTTGTGAACCACAGAGGTTCGTATACAGTTTGAAGGACAAAATATTCCAAGGAACTGAAACTATGGTATATTCCACAAACGAAAGCTACAAGCTACAAGTGCGCGCAGACATGGGAAATAATTCGCCGAATGCCCTCCGCAACTTCTGGTGTGCTCATCTTCTGCCCGACTGGAGGGCAGTGGACGAACAGCACTGGAGTCTCTCGGCCTGCACGTTGGGACTCGGCCAGCGACGCGTAATAGATGAAGTCGCAAAGGAATCGACCTGCATCGTCGGAGGTCTCAATCGACTACGAGTCAAAAATGAGTCCCTGCAAGATTACTTAGCTGTGGGGAGGACTCACCAACGGATTCGGGCCCTGCGTCAGATCCCCGACAAGAGCATCGACATCAATGGAGGTGAACAGCTCGTCGGCAAACTCATCGCCGTAACGCGGGCTTCCAAAACCACGCAAGTTGCCCCCACCGATAATAAGAGGCGGACTTTGGTGCTCGTAGTCTGGAAGGGAATAGCCCGTCTTGTGGGCAAGGCGCTCCGCTCGCAGAGGTCCTGGGCCCGCCACACCGACATGGACAATCAAGTCAAAGCCCTCATCCGGAGGAGGGCGGGTCGTCGGCGGTGTGTAGAGCGGCTGGAGGACGGGAGGCTGCGCGTGCAGACCAGGGAGAGTGGTCAACACTGCGGTGTAGACGGTAGGAATATTCAAAGAGGTGAGATGGATGGAGTCTGCTTTGGGGCCTTTGGGAGGTTTCCCGCGCATGGACGCTGTGGTGATAACGGTGTCATGGAGGGTCTTGACGGCCAGCCAGGACGGATTCTCTTTGTAAGTCCCGAAAGGCTGAGAGACATTTCAATAACTGGCAAAGAGGACAGCAGAGCGGTTACGCCGAAGCCAGTGACGAGGACTTTGTACTTGATATAGGAACCTTGCATAGTGTGATTCAGAAAGGTTTGGTCAAAGCAGCTTCAGAGTCACTGGCAGTGTCGTCGGTGTGAGCAAAGGTCGATGCCGCAAGCTTCCGGCAGTTGGCGGGGTCGGCAGAGCGCCCGGGTTATGCCAAACCTTGCCAAACAAAGTACTTTTCTCTTGTGTTCGTTTGGTGTTCGTCGCGAAAAATATCATTGCAGTCGTGTAGGTATAACGTGAGGGACCATGTAATGCGGGTACTAAGAGGAGAGGAGACAATATGTAGAACATGAATGAATAACGATACAAAGCAGTTTTATGTGTGAGCGAGCGAGTGTGGAGGGCGAAATGGTACCAGGCCCGCAAAAATGTCGAATACATACAGTACAGTGAGTGGTGGCACAGCCAGATAGATGCGTGAGGAAAGGTGTGAGATGGGAGGTTTGGGTGAAGGAAATAATAAATCAAGACCACGATGCCGGCCCGAACGTGCCGGTCTCGGAGACTAGGAGGGGCACGCCCATCGCGTCGTTGGTGTTCTGCCAGACGGTGTTCCCCCACCAGTCGATGTTGCTGTACGCGCCGTTCTTGGGGTAGACCACGGTGAAGAACATGACGATGAGCGCGAGCGCGACGCCGGCATCGAGCGCAGCCGAGAGAATGTAGTTGTAACGCATCCACCACCGGAAATGACGCCGGCGAACGACGAAGTTGGAGATGAATCCAGTAACACTCCATGCGCAATAGTTAAAAGGATTTGCTGCAGGTATTGCGCCTACACCACCGCAGAAGACGGGGATGTTAACGTAGCGCCAGTAGGAGAGGGGGTAGCGCCGGGCGAGGAAGTAGAAGGGGATGGGCGCGAGGACACCGAAGAGGAAGCCAAACAGCAGGGGATTATACCTGGAGAGGTGCGTGTCAGAGCTGCCAAGCAAGAGAGCAGAGAGGAAGCGTACATATTTCCTGGGCCGAAGAGGCGGGAAGGCCCGATGCCGCCCCAAGTCAAAGAAGCCGTGGCGAACACCTGGGTCGACGGGCAGACGAGGGAGTCGGGCGCGTCGGAGGTGCAGATCCCCGCGATGTTGCCGAACATCCAGCTCTGCACGGCGGTGACGACAAAGCAGGTGATGACACCCGCGACGACCTGGATGGTGAACATCATGCGCGGCGGTATCTTCATGTAATGCCCGAGCTTCAAATCGCCCGCAAAGGTTATCGCTTGTGTCTGTGCATATAGCAGTCAGTTGGGTGTGCGCAGTATGTTGCGAAAGGACGTACGGTGCCGCTGAACGATATCGCCTTGAACACGATATTCGCGACGGGCCGCCCGGGGACCGCGTACCCCGCAATCATCTCCTCGACGACCTGTAGGTAGACGCTCTGGTTGGTCATGGCTTGGAGCATCGCGAGTGGGATGGTGGCGAGGATGGCGATGAGGAGGGCGACGACGGCGGCCCAGATGGGGAGCTGTGTCGGGAAGATCTCGATGGCGACGAAGATGAAGATGGTCGACACGACGCCGACGGTCAGGTACCACCAGACGGGCACCTCGGGGTAGCGCTGCATCAGGCGGGAGTGGATGTCGCGCTCGTCCTTGAGGCCGGTACGGAATCGGCGGGCAATATCGCGTCCGAACCAAACTATGAAAAGCATGAGCACAAGTCGGGAAGCGATGCGAAGGGTTGCTTACGGAAGGTATGCGTGAAGATCGCGCCAAAAGATGCAAATGCGACGAAGTAAGCCATGCAGAGCGCAGCTGTATGAAAAGAGGTGAGTTCCAATAAAATAGTAAGATTATTACTCAAGCGTCCCACCTGTCATGAAGAGAGGAGAGTAGGCGGCGTACAGCTCCGGGTCGAACTGGCCATCCTCATTGACGATAGCGGAGATGTTGTACGGCATCCCCGTGTTGTCGAAGGAGACGTAGGCGGACAGAGGGAGGTAGGCGGTAAAGAATACATTCTTGACTAGGAACTGCGTCAGGAACCGAACTTGGAGAGAAGGAAGGGAATCCAGGCGCTTACAATACATGATTGGGACGACAAACCAGAAGCAGATGAGGACGCTGGCGATGGTGTTGGCCTCGGACCACCACTAATCACCAAGAAGGTTAATAAACGTTCGCGATGACGAGGTTAATCTAGACGTACTGGTGTAACGAGCGGCGACCCGATGAAGCTGATCATGGACCAGTCGAACGTCACAACGCTCATCCCGAGCCCCGTGAGCGACCCAAACACCACATTGACCCGCGTATTCGTCGGCGCGATCCAGCAGATCCAGTTGAACACGCTGAGCGCGGTGAACAGGTAGCCGGGGATCCAGTACCACACGAAGCTGCACGCGCAGACGATGAGGAAGAAGCGCTCGCGCGTCATGTGTCCGCGGTCGCGCTTGCCGTAGTTCTTGTGCAGGGTGTTGAAGAGGGCGGAGCTGACGAGCGCGCTGGGCCAGATCATGGACGACGGCCAGACTACGTACTGGCGCAGCAGCCCGCCGAGGGAGATGCCGAACATTTGGGTGCCGAGGATGAGGATGATCTGGTACGCCCACGAGAGCTTCTGGTGGTAGTACATCTGCTGGGTGGCGAGGACGTCCGTAGCGTAAGCGCCTGCGTATGCAACGTTCACCATGATGGTAATACAGACGTGCTCCTACGAAGATCGTATTAGAACCGGGACCGTCAATGGGTTCAAGATCACAGACTGACCTTGATGTTGAAGGGGCCGGGGTTGAATGACCAAACGTAGTTGAAGGTCTTGAACCGCCTCTCGGGGAGAACCCACTCG
This sequence comes from Mycena filopes, assembly GCA_029281495.1. NCBI lineage: Eukaryota > Fungi > Basidiomycota > Agaricomycetes > Agaricales > Mycenaceae > Mycena > Mycena filopes. Next base: position 775,962 of record JARIHR010000018.1, on the reverse strand, counting down.
AGGAACTTGCCCATGGGAAGCGAGATCAACTGTCCAACGATGCCAGTGATGAAGACGGAGGGCGCGCGATATTCAAACACTTGATTGATTCCGGCCAGGAGAATCGTCAGGAAGATACCAAGGAACCACCTGGGAAGGGGGTCAGCGATGAGAGAATCTCAGACAACCGCTTCTACTTACATGCGGAATGTGTTGACTGGCATCGACGGGTCGTCGACGATGGAGACTGCAGCTCGCACTTCGGGATAGGGTGATTCACTTTGAGAGGGCATTAGCAATGAAAAAAAAAAGAACAGGACTTGGAACCGTACTCGTCGAACTCAATCGCAGTGGAAATCCTCGATGGGGCCCGCGAGGATCTGCCCGACGACTCAAAATCGACGTCGGAGGCGGCATAGGCGGGGTTCTTCTCAGCGGTTGTGCGGAGCGAGTCGAGGCTGATGGCTTTGGCAGGCGGCTTCCTCAAGTCGATATTGGGGTCATTTAGATGCTCCATCACGTAGTCGACATCTTCGGGAACATCGGGGATGTTGCGGCGGCGAACATACTGGGGCAGCTCCTCGGTGGAACTGACGTAGGGTTTGAAATCGTCCTCCATGGCAGAAAGTCGTGTTCGGAGGGAAGGTGAGGGGGGAGGGGGGAGGAACCGCGGCGGGAGTGGGGGTGCCAATCCGTTTGGCTCCGCTGCAGTTTTAACTGCACCGGTTGGAGGTTCTGGGGCATCACCTATCACATAAGACAATAAGGAAGGAGCGGCGCATGAGACCGACTGCCATCCTTGTTGTTCTCTTGTTGTGTTGCGCGTTATTGTTCAGCTGTAGCGCCCGATGTGCCTTAGGAGATGCACGTCAAACTTCCTTGTTTGCTGGCGACGGAATATCGCGACTGGGATGAAAAAGGCGGGAGTTGTGTCGGATCAAGATTCAAGTTGACCGGAGTTCGAGTGTGCCATGGAGAGGTTCAGAAGGTGGTACATAGGCCTATGTACCACAGAGATGTACGAGCATCTCCGAGATAGCTCCCCCTGATTTTGGGGACAAGAGGCGCGAAGCGAAGCCTAAAATTGATGATTCGAAACAATAAGAGCCAATCGGGCCTGTCGGTCTTGAACGCAAATTCGGGCTATTGTTTCGCGTCCTGTAGAAAATCGTGTGGGACGTTGAGACTGTTTCCGCGACGCTTGATACAGAATGAGATTGCAGCATGACAGTTTCCTATACTTTAAAACACAAAGACACAGCTTTTTTGATAATGTCCCGTGACAAAATCACCTGACCTCGGCAGCTCGGAATAAGCCGTGAAGTGAGGTCGCGCGAGCGTTAGCGAGCGCGCAAATTTTCAACAGGCACTGTGTGTGGGGGAACTCCGTGACGAAGGCACGGGTCGATAAATCTGGTGTCCCGTGACAAAGTCACCTGATCACCCGGGCCAACTCTATGCCGGAGACCCGAGTGCCTGCAGGTAACCTCGAGGCAACTTTCAAAGCTTTCCTCTTACCACTACCACCCCTTCCCAAGGTAGCTTTGGAAATGCTTTGAATTACTGCTGCTGTTAACCTGCCTTTCTCCCTCAAGTTCATTGTGTATCCCTATCCTCTCTGCTGTGTTTCACCCCTATCTGCTGATCTTATCGGATTACACCGAGTGCGTACCAGGTTATTTAGCACATTCACTTCCTAACCATTCTTGCTTTCTAATAGAGGCTTTTATTGACTTTTTGGCAATGCATGCCTTCAGCTGACCGATGCATGTTTGTTATTAACTTTCTTTTGCAGGGATCAGACACCACCAAATACTCCGCAAAGGGCTCGGATTGCCTCTCAGAGGCAGGAACGAGAAAATCGGGTTCTTGAAAGCCCACAGCGGCATCGTTTGCCCCAGCCCTTTGACAATCCAGCCCGTATACTGGGCCCCCCTGCAGATGCTCCAATGCCAGTTCCGCCTGGGGATGTTTTTGGTGGTGGACCCCTGAATATAGATAGAGGACCACGGCTGACTCCAGGCACTTTGGCACAAGCCCGTGATAGACTGGCTCAACTACAGGCTCCCCTCCAGTTCAATCCTGTAGAGCAGCGTCCAGCTCGCCGGCGTCAAGTCAATGCTGTGGCTGGGCCATCTCATATTCCTGATCTGCCTCAGACGCAGCCAAGGGATCTCCCCAATGACAGGGAGGAAATTCTACGGCGCCTGGCTGAGCTCAATGCCCCTTTGGAGTTTCGTCCTGTGGAACGACAGAGGCTTCCTGAAAGACGGCAGCAGCTGATTCCTCCTGTTCCAGGCCCTCCATTGCAGGCTCAAAATCCTGCTCCTCCACTTCCATTGCATGCTCAAAACCCTGCCCCTCTACTTCCACAGCAGCTCAATATACCTGGACAAGCTCGAGAACCTTCCCCACCCCCCGATCCGCCACAGCAGCCAAATGAACCCAACCCGGATTTTCCACAATTTGTCCCTATTGCGAATCTGCCCAAATATTTCAAGCCTGTTAATGAAGACCGGGTTGACCGTGTTGATCTGGGCCCCATGGATTTGGTTTGCCCAAAGTGCAAAGCACTGCACTGGAAAGCAGAAAGGCTCAGCAGGTCTACTGCAAACAACCCTGTGTTTGGAACCTGCTGTCTGGATGGCAAAGTGGTCTTACCTGCAGTACGAGCCCCACCACGAGATCTACTTGAACTGTTCAATGGGGCAAGCAACCATTCTGCACAGTTCAAAAAGAATATCCGAACCTACAATGCAGCATTTGCTTTGGCATCACTCGGCGTCACAGTGGACAAGCGAGTTCTGGATGGCCATGGTCCTTATGTGTTCAAGATTCAGGGTGCATTGTACCACCATGTAGGGGCACTTTTGCCAGAGCCTGGAAAGGAGCCGGTCTATGCTCAACTTTATTTTTACTCCTCGGAAGAGGCAAATGCTGCTCGGCTGCGTCGAAATCAAGGAGGCGCAAATAATATGGCTGGCCTCAATGCTGAGGTCATGGGAATTCTTGACAATTTGCTTCGACAGCATCATGCATATGTCCGGATTTTCAAAACAGCATATGAAAGACTCAGGGACCAGCGCGCAGCAAATCCTCAGGTTGCCTCAGAGGTCTTCACTGTTATTCGCTGTGAAAAGGGAGCTGATGCCCGTCGATACAATGAGCCTACTGCCAATGAAGTTGCAGTTATCTTGCCTGGGGATGGCTCTGTTGCAACAGATTACCGTGATCTTATTGTGCATTATCGGAATGGACCCTATGCTTACAAGCGGGTTTACGAGACCCATGGGGCTTATCAACCTATGGTTTATGTGTTGCTATTTCCCTATGGAGAGAATGGCTGGCAGCCTAAAATTCCCCTCAACTTGCCTGATGCTGATGTTGAGAATGAGGATGAGGACGAGGATCGTGATGCAGGTGATGAGGAAGCCACCTCGAAAAAACGCACAACAATGACAATATTGCAATACTACGCCTATCGCTTGCACCAGCGTGAAACAGACTCTTTGCACATTCTTCTGGCAGGAAACCTATTCCAGCAGTGGATTGTTGATGCCTGGGCTGCCACTGATCAGAGTAGGTTGACTTGGCTGAAAAACAATCAATCCAAGCTCCGAGTTGATCTATACAAGGGTCTGGCTGATGCTGTTAGCCGTGATGGAAACCTACAGGATATCGGACAACGTTTCATTCTGCCATCTTCCTACATTGGCGGTTCCCGGTTCATGTTTCAGCTCTATCAGGACTCTCTGGCAATTGCACGATACACTGGAAAACCTGATTGGTTTTTGACTATGACAGCTGATGCAAACTGGCCTGAAGTAAAGGCTGCCTTACTTCCTAACCAAGTCCCTGCTGATCGGCCGGACTTGGTAGCACGTGTGTTTTGGGAAAAGGTTCGGATCATACTCAAAGCCGTGAAGGCAGGTGCTTTTGGTGCCTATGCAGGATGTGTGTGGACCATTGAGTTCCAAAAGCGAGGTCTTCCACACTTGCACCTTTTGATCTTTGTCCGTCCACATGCACGGATCAAGAATGCAGAAGATGTTGACCGTGTTGTGTCTGCTCAACTTCCTGACCGGGAGAAATACCCGAAACTCTGGGATTTGGTCACAAAGCTGATGGTCCACAACCCATGTGGTGCCCAGAACCCCAACTCACCCTGCATGAAAGATGGGAAGTGCTCAAAGGGATATCCCAAGCCTTTTCAGGAGCAGACCCAGCTCTCCCAGGATGGTTATACCCTATATGCTCGACCAGATAATGGTCGGCATTTTGTGAACAGTAAAGGAGTCAAAATCGACAACCGCTGGATTGTTCCACATTCTCCAAGGTAGCTGATCAACATTCTCGGTTTACTATTTTACTTATTCAAGTATTTTTAGGGCTATCCTCGAATATCAGTGCCATATGAACTTGGAATGCTGCATCTCCATCAAGGCAACCAAGTACATTCACAAATATGTTTTCAAGGGTCATGATCGAGGGACTCTCACAGTGGAACAGCAGAACAATGAAATTCAGCTCCATCTGGACAGCCGATATATCTCTGCCTGTGAAGCGGTCTGGAGGCTCTTACGATTCCAGATGCATCAGAAGAGCCCTAATGTTGTCCGCCTCCAACTGCATCTCCCGGATGAGCAGTCTGTTGTTTTTGACGAGGATGATGTCCCACAGCAGGTTGTCGATCGAGCTGCCGCTAAAGATACAACTCTTACTGCTTACTTCAAGGCCAACGCTGCCAATGCTCCAGGGGCACGAAGAATTCTTTACCAGGAATTTCCACAGGATTTTGTCTGGATTCTGAAGGACACAGTCTGGAAGCCCAGACAGAGGGGCTTTGCAATTGGGCGCATGTATTTTGCTGGACCAGCAGCAGGCGAGAAATTCTATCTTCGTACACTTCTCACAGTAGTGCGAGGCTCCACTTCTTTCGAGGATCTTCGAACAGTGGAGGGTGTTGTCCATCCAACATTCCAGGCTGCGTGTCTTGCCCGTGGACTTCTTGAAGATGATAATGAGTGGGAGTTGTGCTTGCAGGAAGCCGCTGTGATGCAGACTGGCCACCAACTTCGTCAGTTATTTGCCACAATTCTCAAAGAGAACTGGCCTCTGCACAACCCCGTGGCCCTGTGGGACCGGTTCAAGGAGAACATTTGTGATGATGTGCGCCACAAGCTGATTAACAAAGGGATTCCAAACCCTTCGGAAGATCAGGTCTATGACTATGGCCTTTACCTTCTTGACTCCATCCTACACGGATCTGGCAAATCTCTGGCAGACTTCCCTCCAATGCCGCAGCCTGTTGAGAACTGGATCCAGCTCGAAGAGAACCGACTCATTGCTGAACAGCTTGCCTATGACCGAGAGGAGCAGCGTGCCTTAGCAGAGCCTCGAATTCAAGGTCTCAATCCGGAACAGCGGGCTGCATTTGACGCAATAATGCACTCAGTCCAGAACAATGAACCTAAATTGTTCTTTCTGAATGGACCGGGCGGAACTGGGAAGACTCATGTCTACAATACATTGTGCTATGCTTTGCGAGCTCAGGGCATTATTGTGCTTTGTGTTGCGTCATCTGGCATTGCTGCTCTTCTTCTGCTGGGGGGGAGAACATCTCATTCAACATTCAAAATTCCTATCGCCCTTTGGGAAGGTCGGATGTGCAGCATCAAGAAAGGGACAATGCTGGCTGAGCTTTTGAAGAGAGTTCGTCTTATCATCTGGGATGAAGTTCCGATGCAGGACCGACGTGCCCAGGAGGCAGTGGACAAGACCATGCAGGATATCCGAGACAGTCCACAGCCCTTTGGTGGAACAACTGTAGTCTTTGGTGGTGATTTTCAGCAGATCCTGCCTGTTGTGGTTAAAGGCGGAAGGGAAGACATTGTGGGATTTTGCCTGCAGCGCTCACTTCTCTGGCAAAAGGTCCAGCAGCTTCATTTGACACAGAACATGCGGCTGGGGGGTCCCAATGCACGCCAGGAGGATAAGGACTTTGCGAAGTGGCTTCTTGACGTTGGACATGGCAGGAATGTTGATCCAGCCCAAAACATCACCCTTCCCGAAGTCATGAAGCTCCCAGAAAATAGTGTTCCATCTCTAATTGACACTGTTTACCCCGGTGTCTCAACCATCCCTTCTGATCATGACCGCGACAAGTACTTCCTAGAGCGCACAATTCTCTCTGCACGGAATGATGATGTGGATGACCTCAATCAAAAGTTGCTGGATAAATTTGCAGGAGAGGAGACGATCTTTCACAGTGCCGACTCAGTGGTCAAGGAGCAAGGTGTTGACAGCACCTTCGAATATCCAATCGAATATCTCAACTCTATCCGTGCTTCCGGATTACCACTGTCAAAGTTAGCTTTGAAGGTTGGCTGCCCAATCATGATCCTTCGAAATTTGGATCCGGCACAAGGGCTCTGCAATGGTTCTAGGGGTATTCTCACCAAAATGTCCCAATATGTTCTCGAAATCCGACTTATCGGTGGTGAACACGCCGGCAAGACAGCTTTCATCCCGCGTATCACAATCAGTCCTTCCTCCGAGCAGATATCGTTCGACATGAGACGTCGACAATTCCCTGTTCGGCTCGCATTCGTCATGACTATCAACAAGTCGCAGGGCCAATCCGTTGACAATATTGGTCTGGACCTGCGCACCGATGTCTTTGCACATGGACAGCTGTATGTTGCCCTCTCCCGCTGCACTTCAAGTCAGCGAGTCAAGGCATTGTTCAAAAATGATATTAACACTATGACGAAGAATATTGTTTACCCCGAGGTCCTCTTAGATTGATAGTATGTCCATTTTGCAGTTGTTTAGATATTTTGCTCATCAGCACTCACAGATTTGTGTTTTTCTTACTGTGTACTGTACCATGTAGATTACAATATTTGCACACTCTAATCAGAATAATAAATAAGATGCGGAGCCCCCCCGGGGTTTGGGGCGTAGCCCCAACAAGCTGTCGACCCTGCCGAAGAAGCGGCTGCGAGCGGAGCGAGTCAGCCGTGCCGAAGGCACGGGTCGTAAAGCTTGTGACAGTTTAAGACATGGAGGGCGTTGGAGTTTGGCGCCCGATTACAAATCAGGCGTGCATCTCTTTCTTTTTCTTTAAATTTTTACTACCAGTACATACCAGGAACACCTGGTGCTCAAATGCGGCGGCCGATTATCAAAGTAACTACGCGGTCAATATGGAGGTGCGGACGCGAAAGGGTAGGCGCGCGAGCGCCAGTGACCATAAAACCAGCTCTTCGCAGAACAACGCTGGTGAGTTCCTTCGCCGCGAACAAGGATTACCGGCCTCTACAGCAGGGCAGCGCCGGCATCCTTGTGAGCAGATACAGGCAATTTAAAACCCTTACATCAAGCTTAAAGGCCAAAATACCACGGTCGACGACGCGGAACGCATGTTGGACCAAAGAGGTTATGCCTGACACCAACTGCCAAGTCTCGTTGTCGCTGCACCGAACGTGTTCGAGGCAATAGTACTTGGATGGACGTTGGGTGCGCGTGAATGTCTTCGCCCGAGTGAAGGGGTGATTGGGATATATTCTGATATATTATCGGAGCGGTTTTGTCCAACGACATGGAGATAATGGGGCCAGCGCTGCAGCCACGCGGCGCCCCTCCTCCGCGAGCAAATTGTACGTCGAGCAGGCGTTCCGCTGAACAGATATTAGCGTGAATGAATTGAGTGTGACGGACAAACGCACGGTGCTCATGACATCGACCTGGATCCCCAGGTCCTTCAGATACGACCTGAACGACGGTGGGGGGTGCGCCATCTCAATTCCCGTGCCCAGTATCAGTATTTCTGCGTTGAGAGACGACTCAGAATCGAATTATATCCGGAAAAGCACGACAGACCAGGCCGCGGAACGACGACCTCGAACATGGCGAGGTGCTCGCGCCCCCACTGGGTAACGCTCTCGGGGACGTCCCATAGAAATACCTTGCCGTCGACGAAGATGCAGGCCGCAGGGAGATGTAGCCCGTCTTCCAGACAGATTCCTTCTTCCGAGACCGAGGCAACTTGAACGGCGAGCGGTATCTCGGACGCAAGGATATTTGTTAGAGAGGTTGGACCGCTGCGTAGACGGGTAGTAGTGTGTATGAGCCGTGCCAGGCGTAGAATGGGGCCATCTTGAAGGATGTTTGGTCGAGGTCGCAGTTGTGGGAAGAGTCGGAAAGCCATCCGATCGCTTGCGGCTTGTCCTCGAACTTCAACCACAACGCGCCCTGTACTTGAAAAAATCCACCGAAAGGCTTTCTGGTTTGTGCCACCAGTTCCGATGTTCGTGCCCCGGCCTGATTCGAAATTCACAGATCCAAAACCTTGCCCCAACCCGCTCGAGGTCATGACGCCCGACAAGAACGACGACCTTCGGTCGCGTCTTGCGGATTTTGACGCTGCGATATTCGCAAAACAGGCTCTGCTGAATAAAATAAACCAGGACATGGTCAAACTTCGGACGGACAGAGGCCTCATCCAGAGTCAACTCGATTCCATCGTCTATCCAATCCAATCTCTACCCCTGGATGTTACACTGGAGATTTTCGGGCATTGCGGTTTAGTTCGGGAGCACCATCACGGCTATTGGTCCCCGACAACTGTATTCCGCGTTTGCAAGTCATGGCGGGAAATTGCGTTGGCCACTCCATCCCTCTGGAAGACGATTGATTTTCGCCCGCGATATGGCCGCTCCGGTTATGCTGTTGAGCGCTATCTCGACTACCGAGTCACCGTCGCTCAGGACTGTCCTCTTTCCGTCAGCATTAGTGGTGAAGACATCGTGGAGAACCTCGGGAAGCAGGGATTTTTCGCCCTCATCTGTCGTCTTGCGCCCCGGTTATACAGCCTCAAACTGGAAGTGGCTGTATCGGGGCTCTTCGAACTCGGCCGTCATCCCCCCTCGTTTCCTTTACTCGAGAAACTGGAAATCTACCTCGATGACGAAAATGTCATGTCTAACCCTATCGAAAAGGCGTTCACCATTGCGCCTCTACTCCGGGAAGTTCGCACAAGAGCAGGACCGATGGATTTTCCGTGGATTCAACTCACTAGATTTGACGGTCAGCACGTCTCTCCGGAGGAATGTTGCTACATATTAGAGGAAGCGCAAAACCTCGTCGAGGCCACCTTCCGTCTTGACACACATACCCTCCCCCCCGGCGACTTGGAGGACCCCGTGCGTCATTCACATCTCCAAACTTTCACGCTTGCCGGCGCCTCTTCCGACCGTCCGAGAGGATACACAACCGACCTCCTTTCCCTTCTCACATTCCCCGCCCTGCGGAGTCTCCAGCTCCTCGACGCCACAGAAGGCGACATCGAACAGATCCGTTCATTCGTGACGCGACATGCAGCTCAGTTGCGGACCTTTTCGTTCTCTGGCTGGACTACACGGGCCATTACCATCAACGTCGTCCGTCCCATGCTCAATCTCACGGACTTGACATTGGACCTTGGGACTGCACCAGTGTCATACGTCCACGATTTGATTCGTGAACTGGGAAACTCAGAGCATGCATTATTCCTCCCTCAACTTCGGTCTCTATCCCTTCTCCACTGCTTTTTTCGCTTGGAATCAGCTGATGTGGGTATGGTGGCTAGGGGACTGTCCTCTCGGTGGGAAGCTCGCAACAACCAACTCACCTCATTCTACCTTGAATGGGTACCACCCAGTCCATTTTTTGAGCCCACAGCTCTTGAGCTTGAAAAAGTTCGTCCGTCGCTAAATTTGCTGGCCACACTTGCCCGAAGAGGCATGCAAGTTTTTGTCGGGTCCCGGTCTGGGGGCACTAATCATGTGTGGGGTAATTGAAGGAGTTGCCTTCGAACCTCCAATTCTCGTATGTGCTAAACATTTGACGCGCAGTCAATCTTCTTCCTGTACTTACTTTGGAATGCCGCCGACTAGGATTCATGCGACATAAATCTTGCTGTGATAATTTTTCTTAACATATTTATACTGTATTTTGGTGCCAATAAAGAAACCTTGCCGCCAATTGAGCGAACAACGAATACAGACAAAACGCTGTGTGCCTCTGCGCGTGATGCTGGTCCGTGCGGGCAGTCAGCCACTTCCGGGGGGTATAAAAGCTCAGCCACTGGTCAGCCACTTCTTCCAGAGTCTGGTCTCTCCCCTCATGTGCGTGCATTCCCTCCTCCCCCGTAATTAACCGTTTTTATTCCAGACCGTTGGGAGACATCGGGCCCGGTGACTATCAGCGTGCGGCGCGGTTCCTTGCCGGACGTGAGGGAGCGGTGGCCAATCCGACGTCGAGGGTGGGCGGAGGCGCGTTGGCTGAAACGTACCGCTGGTGCGAGTCGGTCACTGCGTCGACGTTCAACCAACCGGATGGCCGTCGAAAGGCGTGTCCATTGGTGCTTCAGCGTGTCTCTCACGGCAAGCGGGTACTTGGCTTTCCCAAGGCGAGTCTCCTTTTTCATCTCCCTCTCAACTCGCTGTACTCACCGCTCCCCGCCAGATCCCGAAACAGCCTGGAGCGTTGGCGGACCGTGGCCAAATCTCATAGGCACCGCGCCATCCTCCTTAATACGGCGTCGTGGCGGACACAGTCGGTGAGCCCGCTCTTTCCCCTTGCTCGCTCGGTGACTGACATCCTCGCCGTTTAGACGGTGCGCACTACAACGAGACCAGACTCTCGCCACGGTCAGTCGTTTCTTCCCTCCACTGTTACTCACCCCACAGACACGCGCTTCCGCAAAGGCCAGTCGTTTCCCTACTCGCCCGCTACTTACCGCTTTCTTTCAGACCGTCGGGGGGCACTCGGGCCCGGTCGACTAACAGTGGGCGGTGCTGTTCCTTGCCGGACGTGAGGGAATGGTGACCAAACCAACGTCGAGCGGCGGGTGGAGATGCTCTCCTCGGGCGTACCGCCGGTGCGTCTTGGGACTGCGTCGAAGCCTCGCCCAGCCGGAGTGGCCGCCGAAAGGCGTGTCGCTGTTGCTTAGCGTGCCCCCCTGGCGGGCCAGCGGGTCTTCACCTTTCCTGGGTAAGTGTTTCGTCTCCCATTCTCTTTGCTTGACTCACTCCCGCTTCAATAGATCGGCCCAGAGCGGCGACGAACTGTGGCCACTACCAAGGCACTGCGTCACCCTCTTTAACGCGTCGTGGCGGACATTCAAAGTGAGTTTACCTTCTTCCTGTCCTTCTTCACGTTCGGTTCTGACGCGCGCTCGCCCAGGCCTTAATGCGCACCGTCGGCTTCCTGGGGGTGGGTTCGCAACCCTCGTGCACCCTTGTCGTGGGCCCCCAGGCTTAAGACCTTTGTGTCGACCAATAGCACGTTAATTGTGGGGTGTGATTTTATTTCTTCAATAGCTATCGTACCGCCTTGTAGTGAATAGCGCGTTCATGAACCTTTTGATACAGTGAAGAAGTTGCATCGCGTCCGTTGAGACGAGTCTCGAAGGATCATGTGATCGCGACATGAGTCACCTGTTGGCATCACGGCCTCTTCTTGAATGCCACCGGCACCCGCGTCGCGTCTTGCCTTGTCGCGTCTTGGTCGCGTCCTGCAGGATGGCTGCCGAATTTCCCACCCTGAACTTTGACGACCCGGACAGCGATGCCCCGCGGGTGTTCCTGGTCTATATGCAGGACCTCGTAGCAGACGGCGATTCTCGAATTCAAGACGGGCCGAAGGAAACTTGGATCACCGTTCTTTCCGGCGTTTCCGACCAATTCCTCGCCGCATTTCCATCCACAGATAGATTTCGGTGGCATGTTATGCACGAGAAGGTCAGACTGGCCGCCGCGACTCTCAAACTCATTCCACGCGTTCTGGAGTACCACGAGGACGTATTTCATGCACCAAGCGATCTTGCGCGACTGCTGTTTGCCCGCTTGCTCAATTTCTGCAACTTTATGGAGACGTGGTTGGATATCGAGTGTGAGCCGATGGAGGGACTCCCGACTCCGCGTCAGGTGGCCGACAAGGCATTTCACACTACGGTCCTCTTACTCCGCGCCCTCGGCGGTGCAGTCGTCTACCTCACCGAGTACAAGACCCCTCTGTGGAAGACCCTCCGCGTCATACTCGCGGAATGTCTGAACGTCGTCACAGGTAAGCCCGTCGAATAACAACGATACCACCGATACCTGACAATCGAATAGACTTGATCTCCAAATCCTCCACCCTCGTCTTCCCCGTATCCATAACCCTTTTTTCCGCCACCGCAGTCCACGAGCCACTCAGTCCCACTGACGTCGACGATAAATCTTACACGCTCACCCTCGCCTCCACCGGCGACCTTCCCACCTTCCTCAGCACGACCCTCGCCATCCTCGTCCACTCCGTCTGCCCCGCTCTCCTGTCCCAATGGTTTTTGACGGACTTGACGCGTCAAATCGGCGAGACGGTCGCCAAAGCTTTTGCGTATTCCCTCTCCGTCGCGCCCAGCGAAAAGTCCGCAACTGCGTTGATGAAGCTGGCGGCACTCCCTGCCTTCCTCCCTCCGAACCTTGCCCACTGCATCCCTGATCTGCCCTTCCGCCTCCTACGACACCACCTGTCTGGAGGTGGATGGGACGTCGTGGATTTCGAGATGCAAAGGATATTCGAGTCGCCCTCATTCAGACCCCCTAGTTGGGCGGACTTTATGGAGATCCTTGCGATTGTAGGCACCGATACCTGGGGAGAAATGGCTCCCAACATGAGGGTAAAACCCCTGCCTACTCCTCGCTGCGATGACGACGTCCTCAATATTTAACAGGGGCTGGTCGCGTCTTATCTGCGGAATTGTATTCCCCACCTGCACCTCGATGAACTCCGGCAAACTCGCCCGCGCCTTGCGCGTCCTGGGCTCGGCCGGGAATGCGATGCACTTGTCCGCGATTTGGACAACAGACTCGTCATCAAGGAGTCTTCGCTCGCCGATAAGACAAACGATTCCCAGGTCGCAAACTGGCGGAAAGAGATACGGGACTGTGTTCGGGATCTTATACACCCCATCACCATATCTTGGATGGACGACGGGGAAACGATGAGTGAGGTAGACTACGCACAGCGCGCGGTGGACGACATCAAAGCGCGGTTCGAGAGGTGCGCAGCACTCATATCCTGCCCGTGTATAATCTGAAATTCCGCGACCACAGGCCGCTGATGGACTCCGACGCCCCAGCCCGCGTCGCCCTCGCTGACAAAGTCACCAGTCTCAGCTGTCTCCTCTCTGGCTGCCAAACGACGGACCGCCCGAATCACTCGAAGCGACTGAAATTATGCACTCTTTCCGCAGGGCTCGCCGTTACCGCGCGCTTGCTGGACGGGCCGGAAAACGAGGTGTCGCCGAGCGTGCGGCGTCGCGCATACACCTTGCTGGGCACGGCGCTCGCGCACCACACCATCACGCCGGAGCGCACCGGATTGGCGCATGCCTCGACCACCATTCTTCGCGGGCTTGTTGACCTCGATCGGAGTGTGCGCGTTGGCGCAGGGTGAGAACTGTTCGTCGCACCGTCTGAGTGGTGTATTCATTCATTTTTCAGGTCTGCCCTGGCGGCACTCATAGGACTGTATGCGGCCGAGGGGCCCGACGGCTGGAAGCAGGCAGCGCCCTTGTTCTCGCAGCTTCACGAAATTCTGGAGGGGAACAGGATTCCAGTAAAGGAGACGCTGTTGGTCACCGCTGGCTCGATGGGCAGGTGAGTTACCCTCGGTCGATTTCCGGCACGGTTTGACGATGATGACGAAAGAACAAAGAACATGGAGATTTTGGGTCAAGTCCTCTGTTTCCTGATCGCGCAGTTGGCCAACCCCAACCCCGTTTTGCGAGGGACGGCATGTATGCAGGTCGGTTGTGATTACCCCATCTCCAGCGGCAGGTTACTGACGTTGAAAAGATCATTGCCATTTCTGAGCATCACAAAAAGACGGTCATGGCCATCATGCATCCGTATTTCGACCAAATTGCCCCGTTCCTGGTGCTCCGAATGTGCAGTGCTCCGGAACTGTTGGCCGAGACTTGTCGGATAATGCATTTTTCTCGGGAGGACTTGATCTCCACCACCCTTCAGCGCACGCTTCCCCCGATCTTCGCCGCCTGCGACGTCAAAGTAATAGACGCCATCGGCAAAACTCTCAAGGTCAAGCCCTCGACGCTCCTGCTGAACCACTCCGCCGACATATTGGCACACCTGTTCCTACTGCGTGGGCCCAGACAAACGCAACAGGCCCTGGCATGCCTCCTCAATATCCTCAGAGACTCGGCGAACGGAGAAAGCATCGACATCCCCAGCGTTGTTAAGAGCTCCATCGTACAGTTGATCGCCCAATTGGTAATCGTCATGGGCGACGAGAACCCTGACGTCGCCGGCTCTGTGAGTTACTCGCTTTCCTGGCTTCTGTTGTGCGTCAAATCCTGACGGAAATACGAGGCCATACCTGCTCTTCGAAAAGTCGCGCGAGAGATGTTTCCGGGGGAAGCACCGCCCGATTTGGCCTCTTTTGTGAAGACCTACATGCTCGGGGTCGTGACGTATGTGAATGAAATCCTCCGCGACGGAAGAGGCAAGATATCTGTCGTGATGAAGCGGCGGATCCTGAGGAGCTTGGGGCCGATGGTCAACCTCATTGGTCCTTCTATCAGCACTGTCGCGTCCCAGGTTTGTCCTTTCGCTGGTTTTAACCACCATCGGCTCACTCAACCCGTGTCGTTAGATCATGGCAACCTTTCAGACGATGATCGGGATCCCAGAACTCTCCGAGGTTACTCTGCAGAGCTGGCACATATTCTTGTCGACGCCGGTTCCGCGGGACATCGGCCCCCACGTAGGGCCCACCAGCGCGGCATTTGTGTCTGCTTGGTCGACGTTCTCTCCTGTTGGTCGTGACCTCGCGAATCAATGTATGGAATACATCGTCATGAACATCGGCCCTCAATTGGGAGGCTACCTGGACGAAGTGATAGACCTGTCTCCGATTCCAGAGTTGGATCGTGTCCGGAGGCGTCTAAAACAACTTCGGGCGTCGTGGTCACCGAAACAAGAGTTGCAGAAGATTCTCGATCGCGTTTGGAGCGATAATCTTACCGTGGCGATCCAGTCACTCGGAGAGCTCAAGAATCTCATGTTGAAGGAACGAAAGGATTTTGTCAGCGGGTTGGCTTCGGGCGATATATTTGACCCCCTTGTTGGCCAAATTCTCGCTGCGTTGTTCGCTGCCGCGTGCCGGGAAGGCGATGGAACCGACGCACTCCGGCTTCTGGCGTTCGAGTGCATTGGCGCTCTCGGGGCAGTCGATCCAGATCGATTCGAAATCGGCGGCAGCGGGCCGCCGATGATCATGCTCACGAACTTCACCAACGAGGACGATTCTATGGCATTTGCGTTGCATCTCATTCAGGACCTTTTGGTCGGTGCTTTTCGGTCTACGAGCGATATCAGATATCAGAACCAGCTCGCGTATTGTATCCAAGAGCTTCTCAAATTCTGCAAGTTCACCCCGGCGCTCGTGGCCACTGGCAACAACACTTCCGTTCCCGTAAAAGTTCGGAATCGGTGGAGTAATCTCCCAAAACACGTCGTGGAAACCGTTGCACCTCTGCTCGACGGTCGCTTCGCAGTACCACCGTATACGACGCCTCAAGATCTGACCCACCCAATATACCCTTGCCACTCGACGTATCGCGAATGGATCCAATGGTGGAGCATACATCTGATCACCCGAGCGTCGGGACACACTGCCCAGATGATCTTCAGCGTATTCCGCCAGGCGGTGCGCAACAAAGACGTCGTTGTCGCTCATCATCTACTTCCGCATCTGGTCCTCAACATCCTGATCTCCGGAGACGAAACCGAC
Organism: Mycena filopes; assembly: GCA_029281495.1. Classification (NCBI taxonomy): domain Eukaryota; kingdom Fungi; phylum Basidiomycota; class Agaricomycetes; order Agaricales; family Mycenaceae; genus Mycena; species Mycena filopes. The sequence goes on along the minus strand of JARIHR010000018.1, from coordinate 760,140 downwards.
GCGCAAAATATACGGACAGAGCTTGTGAATGTCCTCGAAGATCAAGTCGACCCAAACAGCAGTTCAAACGAGGACAAAAAGTTGCTCAGTGCCCAGGTTCGTCTTCGCGATCACGACCATACAAGCTTTCTCATTGGGCACAGGTCGTCTTTACCCTTCTCGACCATTTGAACAGATGGGTTCGGATAGTTCGGCAGGAGAGCGCCAAAAGGCATGAGCACAAGCGCTCCCGCAACGCCGGCACGAATCAGCTCGAGGAGCAGCTCGTCCGCGTCGACTCGATATTGTCCAGTATCAACGAAGACTTGATGGCAAAAGCGGCCTTGAAGTGCAAGGCATACGCTCGTTCTCTGATGAACTTTGAGCGCCAGATTGTTACCCTCCGGGAACGGTCTCCTAACGACAAAAAATTGCCCGCCTACTACGAGCGCCTGCACGAAATTTACTCGCACATCGATCAGCCTGACGGGATGGAGGGTGTCTCGACCCTAATTCTTTCACCGTCCTTGGAGCATCAAATTCGACAGCATGAGAGCACTGGTCGATGGACGTCTGCACAGAGTTGCTGGGAAGTCCGGCTACAACAAGCTCCCGACAATCTCGAGTTCCACCTGGGCCTCCTGCGCTGTCTTCGAAACCTGGGACACTATGGTTCGCCTTTGTTTGTGTTGTAGCCTCGATAAATGTCCTCATGTTTTCTCAGACACACTGAGAACGCACGTCCGCGGTGTTCTTACTCGCAACCCTGAATGGCAGTCAGCGTTGGCGGGGTTCCAGGTTGAGAGCGCGTGGATGGTCGGAGCCTGGCAGGACGTCCAAGACTTGGCTGATCGGACCACTACCCAAACCTCGTCTATCGTGATGGCCAGAGTCTTGCTTGCGATGCGCTCGAAAGATGCTGCCGCTATTACTTCCTCCCTTTCGGTCGCTCGATCCGTGCTGGGTACTCCTATCGCGGCTGCTGGGGCGAAGGGGTATCGACGCTCTTACGAAGCGGTCCTGGATCTGCACCTTACTCATGAGCTGGAAACCATTTACAATGCTCTATCGTCACTTCCTACCGGATCGCAGAGGTCACAGTTGCGGCGGCAAACAGTAACTCAGCTCAATGCCTCACTGTCAGCGCGCCTGGATGCCACCCTGCCGACCTTCCGAACCCGTGAGCCCGTCCTCAGCATGCGGAGGACGGCATTTGCGTTGATGTAATCTCCTCCTTTCTGTAATCTGGCTTCGACTGAAGTTCCTTTTAGGTCCTCACCTCCCCAGACATCCACTAGAGATATTGGCCGCTCCTGGCTGGCCAGCGCAAAGATCGCCCGCAAGGCCGGCCAATGGCAGACAGCCTACAGTGCAATGCTTCAAGCTCAACAAATTCCTAACACCTTCTCGTTCATGGAGAACGCCAAACTAGTCCGAGCGACCGCCGAGCCCTTGCGCGCCCTTCAAGAGCTCGAGAACTCAATGCGCCTCCTCGGCCTAATAGAAGATAGAAAGGACGTCGTAGATCTGACGGAGGACGACGATGAGACTAAGAGAATGAAGGCAAAGGTTGGTGTCGCCCGTCACGCCGAGGGTTGGTCTAACACGTTTGTCCTAGGCCTTGGTCCTGCGCGCACGATGGATGAACGAGTCGGAGAGATTTGAGATCGCGCCCATTTTCACCACGTTTCTCAACGCCACGGAACTGCAGCCCGAGTATTAACTCTCACCTCCCCATTTATTCTTTCCTGACCGTTGATTTTACAGCTGGGAGAGCGGTCATTTCCATCTTGGTCAATTTCATGACGAGTGTTTCAAGAATCTTCCACCCGCTGATAAGGCTTCTCGGTTGGTGGCCACTTCCCCTCCTTTTCTCCTAATAATCAGGCCGACAGAGGAATGAAAATGAACGCCTCAACGGTCAAGTCATATTCTAGAGCTATCAAGCATGGCTCTAAATATGTATACCAAACGGTCCCCCGATTGCTCACGATATGGCTGGACCTCGGCGAAAATCCTCGTGTTACAAGTCAAGAGACGTTCAAGACGCTAAACGCTATGGTCGCAAAAGTAATCAGAGAGGCGCCGGTGTACAAGGTAGTAACCGCTTCCTTACGCAATCTTTGGCTTGTTCTCACCATCCTCCATCAGTGGTATACTGCCTTTCCTCAGATCGTCTCTCGCGTTGGGCACGAGAATGAGGAAGTTTACAAGAACCTTTCGCGGTTGATCGTTAGAGTCCTCGAGGAGTATCCGAAACAAGCGCTATGGTTATTTACCTCAGTGGTCAAGTCTACCAAATCCAATCGAGAGCAGCGAGGGAAGAAAATCCTTGACAAACTTACGGTGCGTACATACGCGTCGCTCCTCAATCTGACTCACGTGTGTTTTGCAAGAATAATCCCGCTGCAACACGCACAGGCGTCTCCAAACTCGTTGCCGAATGCACCTCGATGACCAACCACCTCCTAAAGATGTGCGACTTCCATGTCGGGGATGATACCAGGACCCTCAGCATGCAGAAGTACTTCCCGTCTCTCTTCAAGCTCGGATGCTCGGACTTGATCATCCCTCTGCAAGAATCGCTAACGGCGAGCCTGCCACCGACATCGTCCTCCGAGTCTGATCACCAGCCATTCCCGCCCAATGCACCGACGTTTGCAGAGTTCTTTGATGAAATCGAGGTGATGCGCTCCCTGGCGAAGCCGCGCAAGATCACGATCAAGGGGAGCAACGGGCAAATATACTTGTTCCTCGGCAAGCCCAAGGATGACCTGCGCAAGGATGCGCGGTTGATGGACTTCAACGCAATCCTCAACAAATTGCTCAAGGCGAACTCAGAGTCGCGACGACGGCAGTTGCGTGAGTTGCCCGTTTCTGGGTCTTGGCTATCTGATTGACGGGCGCAGACATCCGCACGTACGGCGTGGTGACGCTGAACGAGGAGTGCGGGTTCATCCAGTGGGTGCCGAACACAACCCCGTTGCGGCCGGTTCTCATGAAAGGGTATGAGGCACGACGCATCAAGAGCTGGGTACGCTTTCCTTTGCGTTCGTGACCTTGATCCCGCTGAGGCCGCGTACAGAGCAGCGACATGAACGAGACCTTCCGGCGCATTAAAGATGCGTCGGACAAGGACGCCGCGGATTCGTTCGAGAAGAATATCTTGTCCAAGTGCGTAAACCGTCCTTGACTGACCATCTCTTACCGAACCCCCAGGTTCCCGCCCGTTTTCCACGAATGGTTTATAGAAACGTTCCCGGAGCCGACTGCATGGCTTGCGAGTCGGCTGGCGTATGGACGCACCGCAGCCGTCATGTCCATGGTGGGCTTTATCTTGGGGTGCGTTGATTGGATTTCGATTCGCGACTGTGACTGATCAATGCATGCAGGCTGGGCGACCGCCATTGTGAGAATATCATGCTTGATGTCAACACAGGAGACGTCGTGCATGTCGATTTTAACTGTCTCTTTGAGAAGGTGTGTGTGTCGGTGCCGCCTGTTGGTCGTAGATCCTTACATCGTTCTTCAGGGAAAAACGCTGGAGACGCCAGAGCGTGTTCCATTCCGACTAACGCAGAATATCATTGACGGGCTGGGAGTTACTGGCGTCGAAGGGGTGTTCCGCATCGCCTGCGAGGTCACGATGCAGCTGCTGCGCGACAACAAGGACTTGCTCATGAGTGTGCTCGATGCCTTCATCCACGACCCGCTTGTCGAGTGGGAAGATGAGAAACGCAAGCTGGTGCGCATTGGGTCTCACATCATTCAAGGATGCTGATTTTATTCGTACAGGAACGCGAGCCATCGCGGCGCAATGCAGTCAAGGCGTCGGTCGACCTGCGCATGCTCGGAAAGAATGCGCTCAATCCAATTGAACGAAAGCTCAAAGGCCTGTACACAGCAGCATCGTCGAAGGAGCGTCCGGTGGAGAAGGAGGTCTCCACAGGAAATTTGGTTGAAATGTTAATCTCTGACGCGACTGATTCAGCAAATTTGGTGCGTTACCTATGTTTTATCTTGTACCGAAGCTAACCATCTCGAAGGCAAAAATGTACCCGGGATGGGCGTCATGGCATTGACTTATTTCTTCTTCATCTTGCACTTGTACCATAAACACAACTTCTTCGTGTATTAGTATCCCTGGCGCGTATGAACTGGCGGCCCCGTAGGAAGTGGCTGTTCAGCTGTAGTTTCGAACAGTGCATTCGATGGTGCGCGAAAAGATGGGTAGAGATGGGGCACTCGCCCTGGCTAGAGTTTCGCGCTCTCCTCCTTGACGAAAGCTACGATTCGCTTCATCTCTAAAAAGCCACCGGGAGACAAGATATCAACAGTCCATTGGTCCTGAAGATACTCGGTAGGCAAAAGGAACTGCCGATCGGCTGGAACGAATGGCGGCGTCACAGTCCAGCGGGCCTTGTCGCCGCAGTAAACCTGCATACTGGTGCCCAGGACGGTAATCCCGTATAGCAAGGGAATGGGGCACTCGCGGAGGAGTTCGTCGTAACGCCGACGCGTCTGCCGGTCGGCGCCTTGGCGTCTGGTGGCCGTGATTTTGCCCGCGTCGTTCTTGACCTCGATGAAAAAGACGGGATGCTGCGCGACGTCGAAGACGATGAGATAAACTGGGAAATCCACCAGTATTTGGCTGTTGTTATCGGGCTCCGGCACTTGAGGAGCGACGACGAAGTCAAAGCCTGCGCCGAAGCAGTACTCCAGCATCTTGTTGTATGCGCCGTAGTAGCGGTTCTCGAATAAGCTTCGCTCTCCGAAAAAACAAGAGTTTGGAGGTTGGGTAAAAAAACTTCGGCTTCATCGGCTAACAACTCCATGAATATATCTTCGAAGTCGGAATGAACGTCGTTGAATTCGATATGGGTGAGCCCCGACGTGCACCGAAGGGACTCGGGCATGAATCCGTGGTCGCCGAGGTCAGAGTACGCGCGGAGAGTGAATTTCCGTAAGGGAGGCGATGAGCGCTGAATGAAATCTTTGAATGCCCGTTCGTCCAGATCCGGCACTCCCGCCAGTTGGAGCGTATGCAGGGAGGGGAGTGTGAGGTGGTTCAAAATTTCTGCAGTTTGAGCCCAATTTGGATCTCCGTGCAGAAATGAGAGGGATTGTAGGTGTAAATGAGTAACCGGTTCGAGATCATCAAATATCCCGCCAGGCATCTTGAAAGTGCAGGCTGTGAGAAGCGGCGCTAGTCGCAGAGCCTCCAAACACTGCTTGGTAGAATGACGCTCGGCATGAAGGATTGTGAGACGCCCCGAGATATGAGGGAAGAATGAGAGTGCTGGCGCTGCGTTTATGAGGTTTAGTTGGTGGAGAACAGGTGCATCTTCAAAAGTGGCGCTGTCCAAAGTCTCCTCAACACCTGGGGGAAAGGTGGGGGGACCGATGGTAAGTTTCTGGAGTAGAGGAAACGACCCAATGCTATTGAGGCGCCGAAGGATGTGCGTATCGAGGTGGTACTCCAGCTTGCGCAAACGAGAGGCGTGACGAGAAATGAGCTCGCGGACGAGCAGCACAACCTGAGGGCTCGGCACAGCGTGGAAATCCCAGGATGATCTGTCAAAAATACCACGAATGGTGAGAGTGAGCGGGGAGTTGGGTGCACGACTAAACCAAACGTCGAGGATGCTTGGAAGTCGGTGTTCGTCGAGCAATATCGACGATGGAATCTCGTTGACATCTACGCAGAGAGAAGTCCACAGCGCAGGAACCGATATCGCGACGGCTCTCCAGGCCCTGCAAACCGACAAGAAGACGAGGGGGGCGTCTGCCTGACTCGGAGGCACGAGCTTCTCGGGGAGACAGTGCAGGAAGATCTCCGATGTAATTTCGGGCGGTATTGTTAAGACGGGGTATCTGAAGACCTTCAGCGCCGTTTCCACGCCCGCCCTGTCCTTCTCCAGCTCCTTCAACGCTGTTTTATGCCGGGCGATACTGCCATCGAGTGCAGCCAGCCGTGCGCGGAGAGCAAAAAGGGACATTTTCCTGGCCGATTTGTCTACGAGGAACGATTGAAATCGAATGGCCTTTGCAAGGAGGCTGCACAGGAGTGCGTCTGTGGTGAGGAAAGAGCGGACCGGCCAAATATTCGGTGCCTGGCTCCGGCTACTTGATTTCGTAACTGCTATCGGCTTGTCTTTCCTTCCTTCCAACCACCATGAAGGTCCTCAGCGTGCTCGCCCTGGCCGCAACAGCAAACGCCCAATACTTCTCAGACGGCTGGGTACCGGGCCAGGCTGTCACCGCCGAGAACGCAGCCCCCAGCGCTGCCGGTGGAGCTCCTCCTCTTCGTCAAAACGTCCAACCAGCCGAACCATTTTCGCTGTCCTCTCTGCTGGACATAAGCAAGATCCTCAGCTCAGGACCAGTCAAGGGATTGTTTGAGAAGGCTGGGATAAATATCACAGAGCGGTTGCAGGCTGCAGCGCTCATGCCGTGGGACACGCGTGTACCTCTTATCACGGACGAGAATTATTCCGAGCTGGTCGTGAATGAGCAGTTGACGGAGGAGGAGGAGGAGAAGCGCGTCTGGGCTATTGTCGTGTGGGTCCTCAAGCTTTATTCTTTTCCTCAGCGCGCTCATGATTTTTTGAATAGTTCGGCGACCAGCTCGCGGAATGAGGGTCTCTCAAAATTCATCGACTCCGCGTTCGATAGTGCGTACAACGAGACGGTCATCGCCGGGGACCTGCAGCACGTCCGCTGGGGCCGCATCGACTACCTCAACGTCACCTATGTCACTACAAAGTGGAATCTCTGGTCGTGCGTGTTTTACATTCATTTCATGCCTCGACTTCATCTTGCTGAATGAATGATAACCCTGCAGTGCGCCCTCGATCGTCATCCTCAAGGACCGCGGCCAGACCCTGCGTTTCTACCGCCCGAATCAGCTCCGTATGGGCGGCGGTGCTTTCCGTGAATTCCTCGTCCGCGATGGCTGGACTGTCACCCCACCCTGGACGAGTGCCTTTGCCCCCGGTGGAAGTCGGTATGCAGCATTTCCTTCAAGCCCCCTCTCCACTTGGTATTCACACGTCCTCCACAGCGAATTCGTCCTCGAATACTTTGCGATCTGGATGACCAAAATCTACCTCGTCGTCGTGCGCATCCCGCGCTGGATCATGATTCTCATCTCGGGCAGCGTCGCCTCGTTCGCCATAAATATCTTCCACAGCTTTGGCAGCTTCACCAGCAAGAAGGCAAAGGCAAAGGCGCCGGCTCCCAAACCTGCGGCGGGTGCGCGTCCCGCTGCGGCTGTTGCACCCGCCCCTGCGGCTGCTGCCCCGGCTTCGCCTAGCAAGGCGAAGCAACGCAAGGGAAAGGGCAAAAAATAGTAGTAGTGGCTTGCAACGAAGATGTGAAGTATGTTTATTTGACCACACCTATGCTATGTGGCGCCAGGGGAGTTTTGTTTTGTAGTATACTCACCGCGCTGTTCCATGTAAAAGCTTCGTAACGTACGGCTAATCTTATTCTGACTCCACCCATCCAATGAAGGCGTGGATATGGCGCAAGAGAGTGCCAGGATTCCGAGTTGGAGCGACGGAACCCCAATAATCGTCGCGTCTATAAATTACAAGCTAAATTACTCCAAAGCAAACAGACATATTCTACTCAGCCAGGGTGTCCATCCCGATACTCATCCTCGTCGCTGTCCCCAACATCAAATATCGGCGGCGGTGCCTCCACATTCGGCTCCATCGCGCGCGCCTTGCCCTTCCCCTTCGCCCGGCGCTGCCTCTGCCGGAACGCCTCGTCCTCCTCGACCTCGGCCATCTCCCCGTTCAGATCGTCGACCGAGTGCGCGTTAAGCGGGATGTCCTCGCCGTGCTGGTTGACGGGTAGCCGCGGGCCGCTGCCCCGCCGCCGCCGGCGGTAGCACACGAAGAGACCGATGGCGGCGAAGATGAGCGTGAGCACGACGGCGGCGGAGCCGGCGTTATAGTACGCTGATGAGGTGGACGTTAGTATCCTCTTTATCGCATTTAATGCAGGAAATAATGCATACCCTCCCACATCGCCTTGGCCTGCTGTGGACTCTTCCCTGCCTCGGGGACGGCCGTCCCCGTCGCGGCGGTCGGGAGGTCCTCAAGTAGGTGTGGCTTTGCCACGCTCCCGACGCTGCTCGGTATCCGCGCAGAGCCGGCAACGATCTCGGAGAAGTTCACGCCCATAAAGCGCAGGATCATGTCGTGCGCGACGTGCGGCAGGTCGAAAGGTGCCATGTGCGAGGCGTTAAAGATCTGTGGATGGGGTCAGTCGCAGTCCAACGCCAGGCGCAAGAAGAGCGGCGACGAACCTTGGTGTATGTCAGGTTGCGGGAGGATACCCACGTCCCTGCTGGAGCACCGGAGACACTCCATGACTGCGTCTGGACCGTCTGTGCGAAGTATTATCAGCGGCAACCCGATGAAAAGTGTAGGAATGCAAACCCCGAGTCCCTTCGCCCCGTTCCACTCCATCGCTTGGATCATCGACTCCAGCCCAACATAATTGCAGATAAGATCCTGATCGCCCGCAAAGATAAGGACGGGGATGCGCTCGAGGACCTTGGGCAGCTTGATAATGGCGGAGTCGGACACCCGTTCGTGCAGCTCCTGGTGGATCCGGCCCCGGCATTCCACCCACGAGGCGGGGTTCTTTTCCGCGTGTAGTGCGCGCACGACATCTTTTCGCTGCACGGAGATTAGGAGATATGCTAGGTTCTGAGGCTTGGAGAACGCACGTCAAGATACGTCGTAACGGGCTTGATATCCGGAGGCCAGTTCATCCCGCAGGCCGGTGCGAGGTCGTCGTAGCGGATGTCGTAGATATTTATGCACATTTGCTTCCCATCCACGCTGCAGAGCACTGAATTAAACGACATCCCGCAGCAGGATGCATTGCACACGCACACTTTCTCCCGCACAGAGGTAACATCCAACAACAGACCTTCGCATTTCCGTGCGGTAATAGGCTCGGGCGACGTGAGCTGTGCAATGTCGGCCATGCACTCGTCTGTACGCTCTCTCGCGCGTTTCCAGGCCTACAAATAAATTGAGTGACCTGCGAGGGCCGCGGATGCCGACACATACATCCGAATTCTCCTCGAGGATGCCCGTCTTGACAGCAAAGTCGATGTACGAAGGATACTGCCGGCGCGCGTCAATCCAACCGTTCCCGATAGCTGCCCCACGGAGATGAGTGCCAATATTCGAATTGAGAATAGCATCGGCTGTAAGGTGATTTTTCAGCAGCTGCGTTCTGCGTCGAAAATAAAGTGCGCACCGAAATAGGGTATCCACTGCCCCGCATAACTTTCACCGCCGAGGAAGGTCTGGAAGTATTGGGTTCAGCGTGGGCATTATTGAGTAGAGATTTGACATACATCCATGAACTCGTACTCTGGAAAGACCTTGTAGAAATTACGCATGAATTCTATGAGTTGGCTGGCAGCCTGTTTTCGGCCGTTAGCGGTACACGGGGGGACAATAAACCGCAGCAAGCCTCACCTCTTCCAACGTATGGACGTATTTGTCTGTGCTCGTGTATGAGAAGCCTGTCCCTGCGGGCTGGTCGACTGACGCAGAAAATCAAGTCCAGTACGGAAAGAGATCGGAAAATTGCACGCACTATACACCATCGTCGTATACTCCTCCCACCCGCCCTCCGCCGTCTTGAAACCGCCCTTCCCATCCATCCGCCACGGACCGACCTCCATCATGAGCCCGTCAAACGAAGAGCACCCGGGCCCGCCCTAAATTCCAGCTGAGAACACAACGCTTGAAATGACAAGCATGGCTCGCGCACGTTGAACCAGAACATAATCCGCTTCTTGTCCGCGACTCGGCGGTTTTTGATCATCACAAAATAGAGGTGCGCAGAGACCGTCGTCGCGTCGTACTTGGACGCATTAGGATCGGAGGGCAGGTGGCCCGCGAATATGGTGAGTGGGTGCTCCGGGTCCTGGTGGATATCCGGTAGGGAGGGAACATAGAACGAGGCAGCAGAAGGAACTATCGGACGCCTTCATTATTATACTGTGCGTGTATACCCAACGACAACAGCGAAACGTACGGTCTGTGGGGGCCGCATAAGTAGACTTGAGGGTGAAAGCCAAGGTCCAGAGCGCTGCGAGACACCGAGAGGTGATCATTGCGCGACACGCGAAATGTTCCAATTCGGATTAGAATTTGGCCAGAATTTCGACCAGGTGAACCGCTAGACGCCCGCCAGAGCTTGGGGTTCGAATCGTACCGTGGAATACACGTCCAGCGTCCAGAGTGCCAACGTGCGGAGAATGCGCGCTGGTGGTCGCGGACACGGAGATTTGGTGTTGTTGACTACCGTGCTTTCGATCCACGCAAGTCGACAGTTTTCCGTGGATGGCTTCATGAGTTCCCCAAGACCCAAAAAAAATCATATTGCCAGCAATCTAAGTGCGTGGTGCGTGTATTTAATTATCTATTCGATTCTGTCGTCGTTACACATATACAAGGTCTTGTTCGTAATATAGAGGGTAGAGAGAAGAATCAATTAAAAGCTCGACGCAGCCTGCAGCACGAGCAAGCTCGCACTCGACCCTGACGCAACGAGCGCAGCGCCAACATCCCCAACAGTCTTAGGCACCGCCGACCCAATCGAGGCACCCTTGCTGGCAATGAGCCTCTGCAGCTCCGCCTTGTGCGACTCGACCGCCATGCGGCGCGACCGCCCCACCATCACCACGAGGTCCTTCCCGCCCGAGAGCTTTGCCGACTCAACATCAACGAGCTCGACAATCTTGTGCAGCGGCTCCCGCGCCTCTTGAACGCGGAACGTGATCCTGGACAGCGCATCCCGCACAGGGGCGTCGTGCGAGCTCGAAGAAGCGGCAAACCGGTCCCAAAGCAGGTTGTCCGCGGTGTCGGATACGAGCCGCGTTTGGGTGCTGTGCTGACCGTACACGGTATCGGCGGCGGCCATGGTCTGTGGGAGAATAAGGAACAAGGATTTAGAGAAGGAGGTAAGTAACAAGGAGATACGCACAAGATGCGTGGTGCCGTGGGTGCCTGCAGTTCTGGCAGCAGCGTCCGTCGCCTCCGCGCCTGAGTCTATCTTGCGAACCCGGACCACCGTCGCATACACTGCGGGGTTTGAACAGAGTTGCACGAGGAAAGCGAGGGAAAGCCGGTCGTCGGGTCCACCGATAAAGGGAAGGAACAACATCTTATCTCCCGCCACCGACGAGGCCGACAGATTTAGCCCGCGGTCCACAAATAGGGCAACGTCCGTCGGGGAACGCTGGAAGACCCTGGGAAGACGGTTAATCTAGATTGAGACTAGACAATAAATGGGCAACATACTTGCGGATGAATTCGGAGTACACAACGGAGCTTGTCTGGTCCTGAGTGGTAGTCTTGTGAAAGATTCCATCGAAGGGATTCCGGGCGCTGGTAGTCCGCCCAGACTCCTCCTCCAACACCGAGGTCGCGCCTCGAGACCACGGAAGAATGACCATCTGCGTCTCGAACTCGCTTGCGTGCTGTGCGATGGCATCGGGGAACTCTTCGTAGCCGACAACGGAGAGGGCAGCGGAGACGAGCATGCGGTTGAGGTAACCGAAGGTGCGGAACACGGAGACGATGGGGTCGTTATGGAGGAGTACATCGGCCTCTTGAGATTTGAGTACAGCGGATGTCCGGTTGGTGAGTTCGATGAGGCGGAGGGCGTCGATGCTGACACGGACGCGTGGGATAGGACTGGGGGGAGACGCCTCCAGGCCTTTCTCATCAAGGCTCGCAGAATATGATGGAGGGGCGTTGGAGGAAGGCTGCAGGAGCTGAGCGAGGGTCATGGCCGCTGGGAGCTGCTCAATCTTGTCGAGAACGATGGAGAATTTGGTCTTGACTTCGTCCTCGGAAGATTTGCGGGGAAGAGCCTCGCCGTCAGGAAGCTTCCCTGCAACCGCGGTATTACCACCCTCGTGAACACGGTGGTGGGGAGGGTAGAACAAGAGCGTGAGGGGCGTCGTGATGAATGTGAGGATCAGCGCATGCAGAACGAACATGGAGAAGGTGCGACCGTCCAAGATACCCGCCGTCAGACCGATGTTGAGGACGATCAGTTCTACCAAGCTGGTCGCAGCATGTCAGAACGAGACTCAGTAACATTTGCAAGGAAGACATACCCTTTGCAACTCATAAGAGCGCCGATAGCTCCCGCTTCGCGCCATTTGAAACCATGAAGGTACGCTGTAAGACCGCAGGCAACGAACTTGGAGGTGAAGGCGACCAAGCAGATTATGACGATGTATGCCCACGAAATACCGGTGTTGAGGAGACCGAGGTTGGTCCTCAGCCCAGAAAGAGCGAAGTAAATCGGGAGGAGCAAGATTGAGACGAGATCCTCAAGCTTTTCCACCAACGAGATAGCGTAGCCGTTTTCGTGAGGAATCACGAGTCCAGCCAAGAAGCCGCCTGTGGCCAGGTTAGATTGGAAAAGAGCTGGGTCCACAAGACTAACCGAAGATAGCATGGACACCGATAATATCGGTGAAGAACGCCGAGAATAATATCATAATCACTGAGGGGATGATTAGTCTGGGGCCGAGGTTTGAAATACACGGACGGAACGTACATGTCACGGTCATCATAAATGTCGTCGGCGAACCCTGCTCCAAACTCCCAGTCCGTCTGGCAAGCCACACATAGCCCCAACGAACGGGATAGAGGAGGAAGATGACGAAGCCGACGGAGGCGAGGAGGACGTAGAGGGCTGTGAGGCCGGTAGACGCGTTCACGAGCGCGACAGTCAGCGCCAATAGAATCCAGCCAACCACATCGTTTCCGATGCCCGCAGACAGGGTAACCACTCCGACAGTGGTATCGAGGAGCTTGAGTTCCGTTAGGATACGGCAAAGGACGGGGAACGCGGTGATTCCGACGGCGACAGCCGTGAAGAGGAGGAAGTATCCAAAGTTGACGCTGGGGTCAATGAACTCTCGGTACACGCCGACGCCCAGTGCGGCGCCAAGCCCCAAAGGAATGGCCAAGCCGGCGATCGAGATGGCAGCAGAGGCCTTCATGTTGCGCTTCATGATCCGCACGTCGATTTCGAGCCCGACAAGGAAGAGGAACAGCACGAGGCCGATGGTGCTCGTCAGGGTCAGCATCTGCATTCCACTCGTAGGAAAGATCGCGTTAAGGTAACCCGGAATGTGCCCTGTTGAGGCTGAGGTTATAGTCGATATAGCTTTTGAGGAGGCAAGGACTGACCCATTACGGAGGGACCGAGAATAACACCGCCAATAACCTCTGCGATGACACGCGGCTGCCGGATTCGCGCAAGACCAAGCGCCAGGAGCTGGGTCATCCCAATGATGATGACTACGCGATTTCTCGTTCATATGGGTTGGAACTCGTTGAGAAACAATAGCACGCACCAACTTGGATGACCCAGAGCGGGAATGGGTCAGCGGAATTGAAGGTTGCGGGGTTGGACCCAGAAATTACGCCCCCCTATTGAGATGAGTGCCAAAGAAGGAACAAGATCAAGCAGAGCGAAGTACCTGCTCTACCGCCGCGCGAGGCTTGAGCACCCTAACCACATCGATGATCTCGTCTGTGAAAAGTCCCATGGGAGGAGGAGAGAGGATAGAGGAAAGAGCCCTAGGCGATCAGAGAGGGAGGTGCTCCTTTAAGAGGGTCTCCTGCGGACCCCGATCACCTCGGTAACATAATGGCGTTTTGGACGAAAGGAGGTAGAAATACTTTCGGAATAATTCAATGGGAAAAGGATGTTCAGGGCAGGCCAAGATATCAATCTGAGGGACGCCTGTTAGAGCCATGGAACATCGACAAAAAAAAAACGAGTGTACTGAGATGTAGGCACGCAGATCGCGTCTAATACAAGGTAGGCTAATCAAAGATATCCTCAGCGGAAACTGGGCGCGGACCCACAGCGTCGCAGGGACGACGGCACCCCGAGAGTGCTGTTTAATTTCCTGCTATGCCCGATTGTCGTCACATATCAGGAATCGGAGCTGCACCCACGACAGCCTGGAAAGAAGCAATTCAATTCAGTCGACGGTCTTTTATATGGGCCCCGAACTTACCGCAATGGACACATTCAACGATGGTTCCGGACCGCACCTGTGCTTTAGGGACTCGACAGACGCACGTCGACCCCTGATAATTCATGTCCTTTGAGAGAAGAAATTAGTAGTGTCATTTTAACTCCAGTTTGTGCAGACCAACCTTGGTTTGGATACACCGCAAGCAGCATAATTTTTCGTATCCCGACTTCTTCCACTTGGCAATCATGCTGGGAGAAAGTGAACAACAGGAGCATTCTAGAATGAAAGCCACTTACTTGGCATCCGCATAACCCTCTTTCAACAACCAATCGTACAGCTCTTTCGAAATTGCCTCCCGCTTGTAATACAACTCGTAGATGTACCGCGAACGCGTGTGCGAGATACGCATTATGGGCCACAGGGATTCAGTCTTGCGCTTGCCCTCGTGCGACTCATTTTCAGCGTCCCGCATCTTCTTTGCGTAGTCATCGAGGATCTAGACAGACAGACAGTCGGTGCACGATTCTATAAACCCAAGATATTGTCGCCCACAGCTTCGATCTCTTCAAAGCCCTCCGGCGGTGCCTTCGTCCTTGTCGTCCTGATTTTGGGCATTACGACGGTTCCGAGTCAGGCACGGAGTTGAAGTTCGTTACGGTGCGCAAAGGACCCCGGCGTTTCACCCAGCGGAGGTCGGTTGCGGGCGCGAAGATGGTGGTCGGCTCAAGAGAGTCGCAAGTCACGTGAGGTATGGCTGTGCAAAATTGCAACTTGACTCCGTCGTTCAACCCGTCGCTCAAAAAAGGACAGCAAGTGCCAAAAAATATTCCATTCTTCCCCGAACTTGGCAATATTCCAAGCCCTTCCAAGGCTGACTTTCCCCATTCCAACATGATACTCGACGTTGCAATCACATCCAAGTCCGGGCGTATAATTCTGGTCCCGCCGGTCTCGGATGAAGACGATGGTTTCGTCGCAGAGCTCCGTGCCCATCCCGAAACACGGCGCTATCTTCGCTACTTCCCCGAACGCGTCTCGGTCGCCGATGCCCGCGCCCGCCGGCTATCCCGCGCCAGTGATCCAACTCTGGTCGACTTTCACATCCATAACGTGAACTCCGCACGGGACGGACTCCGAGTTGACAAAGGCGCAGTCGCAGCGCCGGCGCACACATTCGTCGGCACGACGGGGATATTCCACGTCGAGCTCGAATACGGCAGCGCGTGCGAAGTGGGCATCCTTATCAGCCCAGAATACTTCCGGGGCGGGCTGGCAACGGACGCGCTCTACACGGTCTTGGTGTACGTGTTTGAGGAACGCAAGTTCAACCGCGCGGAATTCAACACGGGCGCGGACAATGCGGCCATGCGCGGGTGGTTGGAGAACGCTGGTGCTGCTCTGGAGGGCACGCAACGACCAGTGTTGTCCTTGACGGCGTTTGACGGGCGTTTGACGAATAGTTATCGAATGTGTTCAGCCTTGACGGGTTTAGCTTGACGCCCGCTTGGCCACGGTCCGAAGTCGCCGAGTTAAAACCCGGAATCTCCCGATCGTTCCGTTTTTTAAAAAACAAAGGGTCAGCACATTTGGTCAGCCTTAACCAGCGCTTGACCGGTTCAGATCGTTTGATTGACGCGTCAAAGTCCCCACAACGTCAAGACCCTTGACGTTTTGTCAAGCCCTTGACTTAACTCGGACAACACTGGTGCCAACGACAACTGTGGGTGGATCCGGGCGTTGGGTACACGGACGTTTGCAAGTACAGCATCCTTTACGCAGAATGGACGACGACTGTTAAGGGGAGACTCGAGGCCAAGATTGAGCGATCCCTGAAGTTTGTAGGTTGACCTTGCCAGCTTCATGTCGTTATCTTTGACAAGCTCTATTTTGTTTCAAGGCAAGTTCGGACGGAGCTTCACCTCGAAGGATATAGCTAGTCTCCCACGGACTGCACTAACCGAAGCGAGAAAGCCACCCGAAGATCCGGAGGTCGGCAAACTACAAGTACAGGTCGTTGGTTCAAAAATTTATCAACTCCCACGACTTATGAATTTCGTCTGAATCGACCACACTGCAACCGTTTATCGCTTAGAGTCGACATATGTATGATTCCTCGGCGTGTCTCTGGGGACCATTCATCAACGATGCCTTGACGATACCAGGCGCAGTTAACCCTCGGGAGTTTGATGTGGCGCTGATACTGAGGCGGCCTTGCGATGAACCGGAGTCTAGGCTACCTGCGCCAGCCAACGTCGATTGTTCCAAGGCACCGTTGGCCGTCGGTTGCTGAACGCTTGCCAAAAACGCCAATAATGCTTTTTTGCCTCTATCCTTACGCGCGTAGGCCAGTACTGGATAGGCTCCTCCTCAAGACCACCGAGGTCTCCGAGATTCTGGTGTTCCTGGTCTTTCCATGTTCCGGCCGTGTATGTGCTAACGCTACTCTGTGATGAACCATTCGACGGTGACCCCAAGTTCTCCAAAAACAAATAGCGATTGGGAAGGAGTATCTATGCCGTCCACGCCCGGCGTCGTGAACTGAATTCGACGGCGAACTGACACAAGAGACTTCTAGCTTGGTGAATCATGTCTTCTTCTGCCTACTACCAACTCTACTTATGGCACTCTCAGCTTGGTTAGATTTCCGGGGGTCGGTCCGATACGTAACCTTCCCTTTTGAGCGATTGGAGGTGAGCTGTTTGCTTTTGTGTCATCATCAAAGTGCACGGACCAAGACGGCCCAACGTCGAGTCATTTCGGTAAGAGTTGGGCCGCGTCTGACTCGATCCTTCGTTTATAACCTTGGATAGGCACATCTCTCTCCACAACCACCGACCGCGCAACCATGATCCCCGAAGCTTCATTACCATCCAAGTCTGGGCGGATAATTCTGGTCCCGGTGAATTTGAAGATATTTCCTCTCAAATAAACTTCTTCACTGAACGGATCGTCTTCATAGTGGGCTGAAAGAGACGATGAGGCCTTTGCAGCCATGCGCAGCCATCCTGAAACAAGACGACACCTCAAATTCTTCCCGGTGCAGTTCTCCGTCGCCGACGCGCGCGCGATGCGATTACAGCGCGACGCCGATCCGACCATGATTCCTTACAATATCCACATCCTCGGACACCACCCCGACTACCCGGAAGGCACCTTCGTCGGGGCAACCGCACTGACCCACATCGACACCGACTACGGCCGGTCGTGCGAGACGGGGATACTCGTCAGCCCAGCGTTCTTCCGCACGGGGATGGCCACTGAGGCGCTTCACACGGTCATAGCGCATGCGTTTGAGGAGCGCAAGTTTCATCGCGTCGAGTTTTTCACTGTGGTGGGCAACGCGCCGATGCGGGCTTGGCTAGACAAGGTTGGGGTGACTTTTGAGGGGACGAGGCGGGGGTATTGGGGTACGGAGGCGGATGGGTACGATGATGTGTGTATGTATGGCATTCTCAAGGGGGAGTGGCCGACTGTGAAGGGGAAGATAGAAGCCCAGATGAACCGCCCTAGCGCGTAGAACCTTTCCGTCGCGCATCCAGTCACGTCACAGAAAAAAAACAGTCGCGCATGAAAAATAGATTTTTTGGCACGCCTCTCGCTTGTTCTGGACGTGTCTGTTCTTTGGGACTCTTTCGCGAGCGTCTGGCGCAATCTCTGTCTTTACGTTCAAGATTTTGCCCAAATCAAGCCCAAATCGCCCAACTAGGCACTGAGCGGTTGTTGGGTCCTGTTGTCCTTCGACCTTAGCACGCTCTCTCCTCTCGTTTGAATTCGGTGACGACGACCAGCGTTTATGGTCTCTCCGCAGTGGCTCACAGTCATCTGAAGCCATTCGATTCACTCGTCCTGTTACCCATTCTGCACCGTAACGTCGATTAAATACCTGGAGTGTGGGCACTGTGCTGCGGCAGCCCCAGTCCGCAATGGCGCTCATAGTTCCCGTCCTGCGACTCATGATGCTTCTCCTCAATATGTACGACACCTTCAAGGTCCTCAAACTTCCCCGTCCTTTGCCGCGGAGCTCTGGGCAACCGACCGCGCGCGCCCTGTCGCAGCGGAAGCGGAACATGAAAGGATGCCTGGCGGTGTGGATTGTATGGGTACGCGGACGGACATTTGCAGATATGCAGTTACTCACTCGCAGTGCTGTTAGTGTTGCTTCATGACCTATGAACGGATGGTCGAGGGAATCGTGTCCTTGTTCGTCCCGTTCTATGACGAAATCAAGTCACTTGTTCTTTTGTTTCTCATTCTAACGCGGGCGAGGGTATGTGCTTCAGTTTCTGTCGCCGATTCAACTCGTACTGACACATCTTTACAGGGCGCTGAACCTATATTTCTGCATGTCATCCGCCCTTTGCTCAAACCCTACACCTCCACCATCGATGCGCTCTCTGACGTCGGCCGCATGTTCGGCGACATCGTCTTCCTACTGTTAACGTACCCCTTCCGCCTTGTGTCGACCTGGTGGCACAGTGCATTTGGGCCTCGCGAATACGTCGAGGCGGAGGAGCCAGATCGCGGGCTATATGTAGAGGTTCAGCAGGCGTTATACTCCGTATCGTCTCAAATGCCGCAGCAACCCGGCGGTCGAAGAAGATACTCGGCGCCCATTCGCGCTGACGCACATGTCCCCAGTGGTATCCCAGCAGCTGCGGGACCGAATCTCGCCCCTTATTCTCAGCCTGAGCCGAGGCGGATATCTGTCCACGAAATTTGGCATCCTCCTCGCTCCGCGTATCACGATGAAGACGAATATCCCGTTGCTCCTCCCTCACTGCAAACTGAAGTGGAATCCGCCGAAGCTCAGCGCGCACGCGAGCAAATGGATGAATGGAGGCAATATCCGCCATTTCCCTCTGCCTACCCCCCAACCCCGATGCCCGCGTCCTCATCCCGTCTCCCTCTTCCCTCGGTGCCCAATCTTCCGGCGTTTCCCAACCCACACCCACACTTCTCCTCGATTCCAGAGGGCGTCGAACAGGGTTTTGGCCAGTCGCTCCTGTCGCCGCCTGAGCTGCCGAACCCCAGCTCTGCGCGAGACTCGAGCGACAACGATAATTTGCTAGGGGTTCAAAACAGTTCTTCGGCGCCTGACGACGCGATGGACGACGAGGAAGATGAGGACGATTTTAACGTCACGCTGGGGACACCTGGTCCGTTTGCGGGCGTCCAGGATACAATAACCGCACCTCGCACTCGATCGAGAGCCAAGGCCTCGTTGGCTACAGCTACTCTCGTCCCACTCCCCACTCTCCTCTCCCGGATCTCGGACACCTCATCCGTCTCCAGCGACTCCAGTGCTGGGTCATTGGTGGGCCGAAAACGTTCACGAGAGCTCGTCGTACCGGTACATGAGTCAGTCTCTCGCGGGCCCAGTGTTGAGATATCCAGTATCGGTCTCTTCTTGGAGAGCACGGAGGATGAGAGCTCTGTCGCCAGCTCCTCTTCTGCGGCCTCCAGTGACGCTGAGGATGCGGATGCAGATGCAGATACGACCAGCGCGAGCGAGCCAACGTCGCCGCTGGCGAAGAAGCGTCGGGTCGCTTCTCCACCGAGTCGAGTGCAGCCTCGGCGGACTGCGCGTAATGCGTCGAACGAACCGACGGCTGCTGCCCCTCTCGCTCGACGTCAAGCCCAAAGGCAACCGAAAATCCAGGCGCCGGGTGCTGCATCTGGCGCCAGAGCGTCCTCGCGCTTGGCCAACGGCGTCCCAGCAGCCGGCACCGCGTCCCACCAGAGAGGCGGCGCCACACTTGAGGAAGACGGCCCCTCTGTAGCCCCGAGAGGTGTGCGGCCATCGCGCCGCGGTGGAGGGGGGGCAAAACGAAAGTAAATGATCGACCGACTATCTCTCTCATCTACGATGTAACATCTCATCTGTATTCTATTATCCGCATCTCTCAGACACCTTACAATTGTACACACACGAACCCATACTCCTCTATACATCATTTTCGTCCCCGAACCGGTCCCAAGGGATCTTTAGCAACAGAGTTTTGCAGGGTACGTTATTTTCTGCCTCTGAAATACATTTGCATGACGCGGTTTGACTCATTCCGTTCAGGGCGGTACGTTTCTCGTGCATTCCTCGCCGCACCGGGGTCGCAACGCCCGAGTCATGGTGATTTGGTAGGTCCCTCCGAGACTATTGAGGGTGTGGTGTAAACGCTGAACTTGTTTCACCCAACCAGGAAGTGGGCGGCGTCTAAATTCGTCCTTGATTACCCAATGCACAGAGCGGGTTAAGCGCTGTCCACACACTGAAGCAAGCAGTACAAAGTGTGTTTTAACTGCTCTTTGTCCGGACCCGAACGGTTCTGATGGAGTATGCGTATACGGAAGGCGGTGTAACGCTGTAATGCGTCCCCTCCCCACATTTCCAATCTCTCAGTGTGGCGCCGCCCCCCGCTCTCCGGACTCCGCGACACTTTTGGTCGCTCGATGGCGCTACGCTCTGTCGGCTCACTCGAATTTAACGGATTCCGTGTTCGCCTGAAACTAACTGCAGGCTAGCCTACCTAGGCGCTACTGGGATCACTCTGCCGCGGCATATCCCCAGGTTCTTCCCAGACACAAGTCCTGACGTCCCTTCCCGAGGCGGCGCCTGTTGCGTCCGCGGTGTGTCGCTAGGCACGACTAAACAACGTGTTACATTGCACCCATTGCCTTTGCTGTGTCCTGTGGGTCCTATGTTCATTTTTCTGATCTTTGCAACCTTGCTAGAACTTTCCTACAGATTCTCCGCCTCACAGCTTCCTGTCAATCGTCAATCGCATCGTGCGACCAAAATTCCATATCCGGCCGCGTCCTGATCCCTTCGGAAGAAACATTGGTGATAAAGACCTTTCTCACCTCTGTGCGCCACAGTATGCAATACGCAAAAAAACCCAACCCATGGTGTCGTGGTCTCGCCCGTCATCATATTTTCGGTGGCAATCGCGAACCGAGATCCATTCGCCCACGTTGCCGAGTCACAACCTTTCTGTAGGCGTATTTAGAGCAAGATCTCGACGCTGATTCCTCAATCCACTGCACTGTGCAATGTGCGTTATAAACCCGCCAGCGCTCAACCAACCGACATTCCTCTGCACCTTTGTCGCTCCGGCTTTCAGCCTTCTACCTCTACTTGCTCTACTAATACTCGTTATGAAACGGAAGCGCCCTCCGCCTACACTGTCTGATCCTGAAGGTCGAGGATCCTCTGCATGGTCCACGTGCGCTGAATCGACCTCAAGAAAGGGCAAGGGACGCGCCAGGTCTCCCTCCTGGGACGTTCCCACTGAGAAGCCCAGAAAAAGGCAGAAGGCTATCCCAGATCGAATGCGGCATATGAGAAACAATGTGAGTCAGTTCATTCGTCGTGCAACCTACGATTCTGAATATTATTATTATCTTCCAGATGCAGGTATGGGGCGACCGCTGGATGCACGCGATCCCGCCGTCAACTGCTGGATCACAGCAGGGAGAGCTCGACGCGAGTGGAAACTACACCGTCTCGAAATCTCCGCCACCCGCGTACAGGACGACACCTTTACCTTCGCCGGTCGGAATGACCCCCAATTCTTCGTCCCCGACTCCTCATCATGTTTCTTCCAATTGCAAACCGAACGACGATCCTGCACCGCTGCCCGTCCCCCCGCAGTCGCCGTCTCCATCGTTCGCTGAGATGTTCCCCCTCAGCGACCCTTTTGGCGACGAGATCTTTGAGCAGTTTTCAAAAGCGTTGGATGCGGAAGCCTCTTCCACCCCCTTCGAAGAGGGTCTCTCCGCGTTTGACTTGAATGCTCAGTCGTCGTATGTGCAGCAGAGTCATAACATGACTGGAATCACCTCCTCTTTCCCACCACCCACCTCTTCCGACCCTTTATCTAATTCGATGGCCCTTCTCGATTTATATTCTGGAGGTCCGCTCCCCGTTGTCTCCTCAAACCTGAACAACGTATACCCCTACCACGGTGCTACTGACTGGCTCCCCCCGCCCCCCACGCAGCATGGCCTGCCCGCCAACAACGTCGTTCATTACCCGGATGGTTTCTCTTACCCCCATTCATTTTCCTCCCCATCCCACAATGTCTCCGACTTTCCGCCAGCCGCGTGGACGCCTAACGGAACGGGGACTGGTCATCCGATCCCGCTAGTCGGGGGATATTCGACCCCACCCATGTACACCGCCCATGGGTCGCCCTACCTCGGTGTACCAGATGGACGGTACTCTCCCATCTATCAGCGCGCGGGCTCGGGCTCGCCCCTGGCCTTCTACCCCGCATCCTCTCCCCCGTACTACTGCGCCCCGCATCCCCCGCTCTCGCCCCTCACAACGCGCACCGCGTCATCAGGATCGCTCGCGTCGCTGTTCGCGATAGACAACAACAACAATTCTCCGAATTCCATGGAGTCTATGATATTTTCGCGTGTCCGCGGAATGTCATCGGCCTCCGACTACGGAGACCTCAACTACTCGGGTGCATTCACAGGCTCGCCTGGCTCTGGTTCGTCCGCCTATGGAGTAGAAGGGACTTACCCCGGCAGTAGCAGCTCCCAGACCGTTCCCCTTCCTTTCAACCCTCCCCCGCCGTATCCTACTGGAAATTTTACTTTTTCCTATCCCTCTTAACATTTTCTCTTGCCCCCCTTCCCTTCCTTGTTTACGATTTACGAAAAAAATGTTTACGATTTTATAAAAAAAATGTTTTACGATTTATGAAATATCACGCGCTGTCGTCCTTTGATGCAAATACGACCAAACTCTACCCTTGAAGCCGACACCATGCCTGTTCCTTGGGAGGCCCTCATACCCTTCGGTCTCGCTTCTACGTTCTGGTGCTGAGCCATGTGTCTGACGATATCTGTGTTTGGCCCTTGCCAGGTCTCCTCGTCACCATGTATGGTGTAACGGGCACCCTCGCCAATGTAACCTTCCGTGCCCAGAACCTGTGGAAAGTGCGCATATCTTGCCTGCAGTATCGTCTTGAGCTTAACTGTGTAAAGCCCCCGCGCTATGGCATTGAAGAATGGGACGAAATGATGATGGAGCGCGACGAACGGTTGACAGGACACATGCGAGGGCAGACGGTGTGTTTTGCGCTTATTCCGTCCCTGGTTTGCAATCTCATGCACGCACGCATCCATCCTGCAGTCCGATCCCGTAATTCCCAGACGCCCTACCAGAGTCCGTTTACCGAGACAGCAGCCTGCTGCACCTGCACCTGCTGCACCTACACCTGAATCCAAATGAATCCAATTTTGTTATGAAACAGGCGCCCTCCTCAGTTAAACTGCACTACGCGTTGTCTCGGTGGCTGCGCACCGTCCCCGCTCAGCGCCTGTGGAAACCGCACCTTGGCTGTGATCGTGTCAAGTATCCGATGACCACCTTCCGCCTTGTATCAATGCAATGTTCCGTTTCGCCGGCGATCCAAACCCCAATGTCTGGCACGGCAGTGCCTCGTCTGCTAGAAGATTTCGGCCGTTGCTGCTTGAAACTTGGTAGGTCAGAACATGTGACATACACTCTTCTGTGTGGCGTACACTGTCGATTATTTTTTACGCGACGGTATACCTCGGGTAATGCTTTTCATCTTTTACTTTCTGCTTCTTGGTGGCTGGCGGCTCGACCAGACGTTACTTACGGAGATTTCCGCCACTTTAAGCGACCTCACGACCGAAATTCGCGATCCACCTCCATTACGGTTAGCATTCCCCTTCCGTTCTGATTTTTAGACTGATCGTCCTGGCAGACTCCACCCCCCTCCGTTTATCGTGTCTATGGCTGTTGTCTTAGGGCGGAGTTTGCACTTACCGGCAAGGAAAACGCACCCGCCCTTTAATTACATGGATCATCGTCCATTAACCTCCGCGGGACCAGTTTTTTCAGCCCCCACATCGATAGGCTGTATGTCCTCGCTGACATGCATCGCCCCTTTGCAGAAGTCGGCTGCGACAAGGTATACTCGATTAATTACTAGCCACGAAGAAGCGAGCTGATCGATTCAATGTTTTCCAAGGGAAGCCTGGCGCCTACAACTACGAGAGGTGCTTCCTCGGAGTCACCCGCACGCAACAGTCCGTGGCAGAAGCCGTCGAGGCACCGAGCTCTTCCGATCGCTGTCTATGTAAGATGTACCTTGCGCAACACCACTCGGCCTCTTATCTGGCGGACCTGAATGCCAAAACCGGAGGAAAGGCGCCTTGAACACGAGGCTCGTGTATGGCTCGCAACAGCACCATAGTATCAATCTTTCTTCTTCCTCGAATTTCAATCGACATGGAGCTCGAACGCCCATATGGCCCTGCATCCATGGCTCTCGAAGCGTCCCGTTACAACGGCTTCGTCGCTACTTGTGCCCCGGTGTCGCCTCTGTCGCCCGAGCCGCGTGCCCTCGCATCCCTTCCCGCTTTGTGTTCTGAACTTCGCCAAGCGCTGAATCTGATATACTTAACAGCAACAGAAACTCGCCCCTGTTGCTTCATCCGGCGGATCTCGACTCCCAAAACGACCGTCACATATACACGAGGCGCGTCGTCCGAGGCTTCGCGCCAGTGGAAAGGTACCAGAGGATTCGGCATATCCTATGCGGTGTCCTACGCTGTTCAACGTAAAGCTATTCCTCGAAGGAGGTCGACCCAAACTGTTGTGTGCCTTATGGTTATCTATCCTTATTGTCTTCTTTGGCTCCCGCGGTTTTCTCTCATTTATTTCATTTTCTCAATTCATTGTCGTCGGAATACTCACTGTAACCCAACTTCAAGTTGTTAACACAACAAAGGTTCCGTCGGCACAACGGCGTCCACAAATCTCGTGTGGTTATGATGAATTGTTCTCTGGGGGTTTGAGTGTGAGCCGCTCCTGGAGGATGAGCAGGAAATGAACAGAACTTGGATATTATATTCAATTTTCCTGAATTCGCGATCACATGATCTGACGCGCCCAAATACGTCTCAGCGAAACGCGTCTCGCTCTCTTCAGGCAGAATGGTGGAGGCGTATATATCATGTAAATTAAACAAACAACTTGCAAAACCATGAACCCGCTATTCAAGACAAGGCGGTACGATAGCTAGAGTCGAAGAAATATGTAAAAACAAACCCACAATTAACGTGCTATTGGTCGACACAAAGGTCTTAAGCCTGGGGGCCCACGACAAGGGTGCACGAGGGTTGCGAACCCACCCCCAGGAAGCCGACGGTGCGCATCAAGGCCTGGGCGAGCGCGCGTCAGAGCCGAACGTGAAGAAGGACAGGAAGAAGGCAAACGCACTGTGAATGTCCGCCACGACGAGTTGAAGAGGGTGACGCAGTGCCTTGGTAGTGGCCACAGTTCGTCGCCGCTCTGGGCCGATCTATTAAAGCGGGAGTGAGTCAAGCAAAGAGAATGGGAGACGAAACACTTACCCAGGAAAGGTGAAGACCCGCTGACCCGCGAGGGGCACGCTAAGCAACAGCGACACGCCTTTCGGCGGCCACTCCGGTTGGGCGAGGCTGCGACGCAGTCCCAAGACGCACCAGCGGTACGCCCGAGGAGAGCATCTCCGCCCGCCGCTCGACGTCGGTTTGGTCACCATTCCCTCACGTCCGGCAAGGAATGGCGCCGCCCACTGTTAGTCGACCGGGCCCGAGTGCCCCCCGACGGTCTGAAAGAAAGCGGTAAGTAGCGGGCGAGTAGGGAGACGACTGGCCTTTACGGAAGCGCGTGTCTGTGGGGTGAGTAACGGTGGAGGGAAGAAACGACTGACCGTGGCGAGAGTCTGGTCTCGTTGTAGTGCGCACCGTCTAAACGGCGAGGATGTCAGTCACCGAGCGAGCAAGGGGAAAGAGCGGGCTCACCGACTGTGTCCGCCACGACGCCGTATTAAGGAGGATGGCGCGGTGCCTATGAGATTTGGCCACGGTCCGCCAACGCTCCAGGCTGTTTCGGGATCTGGCGGGGAGCGGTGAGTACAGCGAGTTGAGAGGGAGATGAAAAAGGAGACTCGCCTTGGGAAAGCCAAGTACCCGCTTGCCGTGAGAGACACGCTGAAGCACCAATGGACACGTCTTTCGACGGCCATCCGGTTGGTTGAACGTCGACTCAGTGACCGACTCGCACCAGCGGTACGCTCCGGCCAACGCGCCTCCACCCACCCTCGACGTCGGATTGGCCACCGCTCCCTCACGTCCGGCAAGGAACGGCGCCGCACGCTGATAGTCACCGGGCCCGATGTCTCCCAACGGTCTGGAATAAAACAGTTAATTAAGGGGGAGGAGGAAATGCACGCACATGAGGGGAGAGACCAGACTCTGGAAGCAGTGGCTGACCAGTGGCCGCGCTTTTATACCCCCCGGAAGTGGCTGACCGCCCGCACGGACCAGCGTCACGCGCAGAGGTACACAGCGTTTTGTCTGTATTCGGCGCTTGCTCACACTGCGCGAAGGCGAAAAGGTTTCTTGATTGGCACCGAGATACAGTATAGACATGTCAAGAAAATATCACACCAAGATTGACGTAGCACGGCACGAATTCAGGCCGAGGGCGCTACAAAGTAGAGAAGGAAGGAAGACCTCCTTCAATTACCCCACACATAATTAGTGTCCCGGAGCCCGACGAAAACCTGCATACCCCTTCGGGCAAGTGTGGCCAGCAAATTTAGTGACGGACGAACTTTTTCAACCTCAAGATCTTTGGGCTTGAGGTGCGAATTGGGTGGTATCCATTCAAGGTAGAACGAGGTGAGTTGGTTATTGCGAGCTTCCCACCGAGAGGACAGTCCCCTGACCACCATACCCACATCGACTGATTCCATGGGGAAGAAGCAGCGGAGAAGGGATATAGACCGAAGTTGGGGAAGGAATAATGTCTGTTCTAGGTTTTGTAGTTCGCGAATCAAACCGTGGACGTACGACACTGGTCCGGTACCAATGTGCAATGTCAAGTCCGTAAGGTCGAGCATGGGACGGACAAAGTCGATGGTGATGGCCAGTGTAGTGCAGCCAGAGAACGAAAACGTCCGCAACTGAGCTGCATGTCGGGTCACAAATGAACGGCTCTGCTCGATGTCGCCCTCTGGGGTGTCGAGGAGGTGAAGACTGCGAAGCGCGGGAAATGTCAGGAGGGAGAGGAGGCCTTGGAGGAGGCTAGTTTTTTGTCCCGTCGAACGGAAGGCGGGGCGGACAAGAAGAGTGAGGGCCTGGAGATGCGAGTGGCGGACAGGGGACAGCCCGTCGGAGGAAGCGGTAGACAAGTTGTCGAGACGGAAGGTGGCCTCGAGGAGGTTTTCCGCTACCTCTAATATGTAGCAACATTCCTCGACAGAGACATACTGGCTGTCAAATTTGGTGAGTTGTGTCCACGGAAAATCCATCGGCCCTGCTCTTGTACGAACTTCCCGGAGTAGAGGCGTAATGGTGAACGCGTTTTCGATAGGTTTGGACCTAAGGTTTTCGTCATCAAGGTAGATGTCCAGTTTCTCGAGTAGAGGAAACGAAGGGGGATGACGGTCGAGTGCAAAGAGCCCCGATACAGCCACGCTCAGTCTGAGGCTGTATAACCGGGGCGCAAGGCGACAGAGGAGGGCGACAAATCCCTGCTGCCCGAGGTTCTTCACGATGTCTTCGCCACTAATGCTGACGGAAAGAGGACAGTCCCGAGCGACAGTGACTCGGTAGTCGAGATAGCGCTCGATGGCATAGCCGGAGCGGCCATATCGCGGGCGAAAATTGATCGTCTTCCAGAGGGATGGAGTGGCCAACGCAATTTCCCGCCATGACTTGCAAACACGAAATACAGTTGTCGGGGACCAATAGCCGCGATGGTGCTCCCCGACTAGACTGCAATGCCCGAAGATCTCCAGTGCAACATCCAGGGGTAAAGATTGGATTGGATAGACGATGTAATCGAGTTGACTCTGGATGAGGCCTCTGTCCGTCCGAAGTTTAACCATGTCCTGGTTTATTTCATTCAGCAGAGCCTGCTTTGCGGATATCGCAGTGTCGAATTCTGCAAGACGCGCTCGAAGGTCGTCGTTTTTGCCGGGGGTCATGACCTCGAGCGGGTTGAAGCAAGGTTTGAATCTGTGAATTGTGAATTAAGGTAGGGCACGAACATCGGAAATGGTGGCACAAACCAGAAGCCCTTCGGGAGGTTTTTCAAGTACAGGGCGCGTTGTGGTTGAAGTTCGAGGGCAAGCCGCAAGCGATCAGATGGCTTTCCGACTCTTCCCACAACTGCGACCTCGACCAAACGTCCTTCAAGATGGCCACATTCTACGCCTGGCACGGCCCATACACACTACTCCCCGTCTACGCAGCGGTCCAACCTCCCTGACAAATATCCTTGCGTCCGAGATACCCCTCGCCGTTCAAGTTGCCTCGGTCTCGGAAGAAGGAATTTATCTGGAAGACGGGCTACATCTGCCTGCGGCCTGCATCTTCGTCGACGGCAAGGTATTTCTATGGGACGTCCCCGAGAGCGTTACCCAGTGGGGGCGCGAGCACCTCACCATGTTCGAGGTCGTCGTTCCGCGGCCTGGTCTGTCGTGCTTTTCCGGATATGATTCGATTCTGAGTCGTCTCTCAACGTAGAAATATTGATCCTGGACACGGGAATCGAGATGGCGCACCCCCCACCGTCGTTCAAGTCGTATTTGAAGGACCTGGGGATCCAGGTCGATGTCATGAGCACCGTGCGTTTGTCCGTCGTACTCAATTCATTCACACTAATATCTGTTCAGCGGAACGCGTGCTCGACGTATAACTTGCTTGCGGAGGAGGGGCGACGTGTGGCTGCAGCGCTGGCACCATTATGTCTACGTCGTTGGACAAAATCGCAGCTCCGCTGATATACGAATGAATGGCAGTTGTGACAAGTCCTTTGGCAAATTCAGCGTCAACCAGGAGCCCTTCGGGGAGAAGGATTACCAGCTGCAGGCCCTCGGGCTCGAATCTGGGTCTAACGATGCACACTCGCGAGACAAAGTTATCGTCGCTGTGGCTGCTCTCTTGTCGCTTCAACGTGAGCATTGAGGAAAATATTGACGGAGAAAGGGGATCCACACCGGGATGGACGCGCTTCCTTCGCGCGACGCATATGCTTTGGGCGTTACATCACTGGCGAAATCAGACCACCCGAGTCATTCTTGCCCAAACTCACAGATATTCGACTTCAGCGTCCAAATCCGCCTCCGAACTCCGCGCTCTTTCTGGACTTGCCGTCCTCTCATAAGGAGGGAAGGGCTCGACTCGCGCTCGACGCAAGCATGATCGGATGTAACGACACAAAAACTTCAATTGCTGGGGCTTTTACTTACTGCATACAAGTTTCTTTTTTCTCTACATCTATCTCTCATCTTTATCTCTTGACCATGGCACTCCGACTGGTCTCATCATCAATTGCTCGAAATAATTCTTGTCTTCAGTTCCGGTGTAAACTTTCATTCCCTACTTTTTCAGCGCTACACGATTCTCGCGGAGGAGACGGGTCATAACAGCGAGATCGAAATCCTTCGTGGCTTCCGTCCAAATAAACTTGAACGACTTCAACTGCGTCAGCGCAGGTCTTTGGGCAGTGCCTTCCTGGGTAGTGGATCGAGAAGCCAAAGCGTCCACTAACTGTGTGTTCACCGACATCCAATTCTTCAAGGTGAGCGTCTCCAACGCCGGCAAAAAGCCGTGCCATGGTCGGGGTTCAGCGCCAACACCAAGTTTCGACCGCTGGCAGGATCAACTTGAAGCTCCCAAAGAGTGAGGTTGATAAGGTGCATCATGTGGTAGAACCAGGCCAACGAAAGGCCCACATCGGAATCATGCCCTCTAAACCGAACCTTGAAGCTCCGCAATTCTCCACCTGAACGGGATAGAAACGGTATGAGGTCCTCGTCGTCTAAGCGGTGCAGTTGGAGGGAGAGGTTGCGGAGGCCGGGGAGTGTGAGATATCGCATTACTGGAGAAACGCCGAAAAGAATGAGCGTTGTTAATCGGGGGAGCAGGATGGCATTTTGGTTGGGGTCGTACGAATCGTGGTAAGCACCGGAAAACTCGTATTTGAGAAGGGAGGACGCCTTGCGGAGGACGTCCAAGCACTCCTGCGGGTGGAGTGGGGCCGTAATCCAGCTCTCGAGCCGCTCCCAACGGATTCCAATTAAGGATGAAGGTGATATCGCCCGAAGACTTAGATATCGCAGCCGCGGCGTTGCTCGAAACGTTAACGTCGGAGCAGGCGAAGGGGCACGAGCAAAGTCGGTGAGGTCTAGACTTTGGAGCAAAGGGAACGACAAGGTGCTGTCGAGGTCGCAAAAGCGACACAAGGTTACGGAGAGACTGAGATCTTGGAGGCGTGGCGCATGTCGCTGAAGAACGACATTTATTTCTGATGACTTCCGTTGTTTCCCTGTCCATTCTAGGCGCAGTGGCAGCACACCGGCGCGACTGAACCACGCATCGGCAACCGCTGTCATTTCCCTCAGAGGTGCGTTCCAGGGAGTGTATACACTGAGGGTGGCCCATAATCGAGGGATAGAGAGCGCTAGTTGCCTCAATCCTCGGCAAATCATTGTGAGGTTGAGGTTATCTTTCGATGAGGAGCGCGGGTCATGTCGATCGCCGTGAACGGCAACAGCATAGTGGAGGAATATCTCGGCGGTAATCTCGGGCGGTAGAGAAGTTAGGATTGGGACAATGACCGCGTCGAGCGCAGCCTGGACGGTGGCCTTGCGCTCCTCCGCCTCCAGCAGCAGTAAGCGGTACTGCGCAACAGACACTTTCAGCGCAGCGAGCTCCGTTCTGAGGCTTTCGAGATGCGCAATTGGCATGGTGAGAGCCAAGAAGATTGAGCTGCCAAATCGGATTGCCAGATAAGCGCCGGTCGTTTCTTGAATGCTGTTAACCCAAAGGTAGTGTAGGACGATGTTGGTAGTATCGAGCGACCAAGACTAGTACTTCAACAATATGTGCCATCATGGTGGGAGGAAGAAAGCATCCGGCGCGAAAAGCACAAGACCAAATAGTGTCTTCAATTCTCCCCTGCACGCGCGCTCGACTCGGAATAATGCAACGGGAGACATTTTACACTCGAGGAAGTACATCCAATAGATATGCATGTTTATAAGAAAATTCGACGAGCCTCAATCCAGTCGCGTTTTGCGTTTTCCTCCGCCGCAGGTGCCGGGCGACGTCGTCCGTCTTCTGCTAACTGTACAGATGCAACTGGATCAGGTACTAGTTCGTCCGCAAAAAGGGCACCCCAGAAGAAAACAGTGTATTGCAGGAGAGGCAATGAAACTTTGACTCGTTAGAACAATTCAAGACAATTCTTGTCTCCAGTTCCAATGTAAAGTTTCATTCCCTGCCTTTCCAGCCCTCGCAGGGACGCACTAAAGTTGCGGATGAGACTGGCCATATCAGCTAGACCTGTCCCCACAATGCGGCCTCGTTGCGTCCAAAGAAATTTGAACGATTTGAGCTTCGTCAGCGCAGGTCTGTCGTCCTTCGCTTCCTGGGCAGTGGATCGAGAGGCCAGAGTGTCCACCAGCTGCATGTCCAACTGATCAGACTTCCAATTCTTCAAGGTGAGCGTCTCCAACGCCGGCAGAAAGCTGTGTTCGCGGTGGCGGTTCAGGGCCCGCACCAGGTTTTGGGCAGAGTCGACTTGGAGCTCCCCCAGAGTGAGAATGGTAAGGTGCATCATGTGGTGGAACCACGACAACGAAAGAACTACATTCGTTGTCATCTCGAAGTTCCGCAATTCCCCACGCGAACGAGATAGGAATTGTACAAAGACCCCGTCGTCCAAGTGCGGGAGATGGAGAGACAGCTCGCGCAGGCTGGGGAATGTGAGATATCGCATCATTTCATGGTCGCCGCCAAGAAGAGAGAGCGTGGTTAATCGCGGGTGCAGGACGTCACCTTGGTCGGCGTCGTACGAATTGTTGTAAGAACCGTAGAAGTCGTATCTAAGTAGGGAGGGGGCGTTGCGCAGGACATCCAAGCACTTCTGCGGGGGGACAGAGGACGTGACCAAGCTTTCAAGCAGCTCCCATCGGATTCCAATAAGGGATGGAGGTGATATCCCGTAGATGTGTAGATGGCGCAGCCGTGGCGTTGCTCGGAACGCCAAGATCGGCGGAGCAGGTGAAGGAGAGGCACCACCAAAGGTGGTCAGGTTTAGGTGTTGGAGCAAGGGGAACGATAAGGTGTCGTTGAGGTCGCAAACGCGACCCGAGGTCACGGAGAGACTGAGACCTTGGAGGCGTGGTGCATATCGTCGAAGAACGGCATTTGTCTCTGATGACTCTTGTGTTTCGGATTCCACGTCGCCCATCCATTGGAGGCGCAGCGGCAGTGCTCCAGCGCGACTGAACCACGAATCGGTAACTGCTGCCAACTCCTCCTGAGCCACATGCCACAAATTATCCAGATTGAGGGTGGACCACAATCTAGGAATAGACAGCGCCAGATTTCTCCATCGCCGGCAGATTCCTGTAAGGTTAAGGATATCTTTCGGTGGGGGGCCCAGGTCATGACGAGAGGCGAGAGTAGCGACAGCGCAGTGGAGGAATATCTCGGTCGTGACTTCGGGAGGCAGTGTCAAAATTGGGAAAATGACGGCGTCGAGTGTGGCCTGTACGGTGGCCTGGCGCTGCTCCACTTCCTCAATGAGTAAACGGTAGTGCGCAGCAGAGGCACTGAGAGTGGCGAGCTCCGTTCTGAGGCTTTCGAGATGCGCGATCATGGTGAGAGGGAAGAATATTGAGTTGCCGGATAGGATTGCCAAATAAGCGCCGGTCGTTTCGAAAAATATTTCAGCGCAGTTCTCGGTGTCAAGCAGAGACGTTTTGCACTCAAGGAAATAGGTTCGGTAGATAGACATATTGATAAAATTCGACGTTCCTCAATCTGGTCGCGTCTTGCGTTTTCCCCGACTCGAGCTTGCCTCCGCAGGTGCTGCCGGTGCGCTGACTGGCGGAGCGTCGTCTTCGTCGTCTTCGAAGGGTACAAACACAACTGCGTCGAGTTCGTCTGCAGAAAGGACACGCCAGAAGAAAAAAAGTATATTGCATGAGAGGCAGGAATCGAAGAATAAATAAACGAGCACGATGAAGGACACATACCAGAACCAGGGGGGCGGAATCGCACAAACAAGGGTTCCCAATTGGCGACACCGGCGTCTCGAAGCGAAAGCGTGAGCTCGCTGAGGAGCTGGTATTCGCCCGTGAGCTTTCCGCGCTCCTTGATTGCTTTGCACAGCTCAAAGTCCCGTGCTGCGGAGACCCGGGGAACGTCGTCTATCTGGTGAACGTCAGAAGAGAGTGCCGAGAGGACCTCCTCCTTGAGTTCTGCGACTGAATTGGTGGGCGGAACGGTGATGAGGACAGTGAGCTTGTGGGTCTTGACCAGGACCTGGAAAACTTTTGGAGTAGCTCTGGGAGGCTATAGCGGTGCATTAGACGCGTATTTACGCCTCTAGGAAGGGCAAACCATGTTTTAGTCGCGTGTACGCCGAGGAGAGATGAGTGGCAGGAACAAGAGGCGTGGGCAAAACTGGGTGATCGATTTCCCTTTGCGGACTGACCTGCTTTCGTCCTGACCACGACCTGCATTGCGTGGCTCACCATGGACGTGGAACGCGGCTCTCGCGAGTACAACAAACCCTACGATTCTGCCGAGTCAGAGTCTCTCCTCCCGTCCACCAACGGACAGCAAGCGAAACGGACGACTGAGGTGCCCTACGCACCACATTCTTGCTACTCGAAGCCACGATTTGGCCTGAACCATCTGCTGATCTCGTTTGTCACCGGAACCCTAGCCTGTTTCCTTGCTCAATACGCCATCTGCGGGTCGAGCTGCTTTACCTATCGCAACACCGATACCGACACCACCGTTGTGGTCCCCACCGAGGTACAAGCCCTCGCATCGCCCTGGGCCGGATCCACGGAACGACACAACTTCCCCCCGGCAACCCCGACCAATGCGTTCCCGTCCTTGTTCCCCACCAACGTTGGGTATGCAGGAGGGACCCCGACCGGCGCTGAGCCTGCCGTCGTTGCTACAGCCCCGTCGTACCCGATGCACGCGGGCGCTGCCGTCCTAGTCGTCCCAGACTCCTTCACGAAATCCAAGGGCAAGAAGTACGATCTCTTCAAAAAGTGGGGCAATCTGTCGCCGTGGCATAGCGTTGATAGGACGGCCTTTGGCTTGGACTCGGGCCCTGAGACTCCAGAAACGTGCCGCGTGACTGGGCTGCATTTCCTGCACAGACACGGCGCACGGTACCCCACGGCTTATGGTGGGGTGTTATTCTCATCTCACTTCACCCATCCTGACAAGATGCAGCTTCCTACGGTGGGCCAGCCAATTTCTCCGGCCGTCTCAACGCCCTGGCCGCCAAGTGGACTGCTTCGGGAGACCTCGCTTTCATGAACGAATGGTGCGGCTTCTAGTGTCGTCGTTTTCGGCCCCTAAACGGCTTTCAGGACGTACAAGCTTGGCGAGGAAGGTCGGTATCCCCTCAATTTGCCTTTTTTTTGACTAACGAATCCAAGTCTTGACGCCATTTGGACGCCAGCAGCTTTGTGGGTTTGCTTCCATGTTTTTCTACCCCTTTCTAATCGAATACGCAGTCGACTTGGGTATCTCGACGCGCCTTAAATATGGGTTTCTGCTCAAGGTGTGGCCCTAAAAAAAATCCGCTACTTTTCCACGAACAATCACCCAGAACTTCACCGAATCCAACACCATTCCCGTGTTCCGCACCGAGTCCCAGTACGCCTCGACGTAATGGGGTATCCCTCTCCGATTAACCGTTCTATAGAGACCGTATGCTCGCGTCTGCGATGAATTTTGCGATCGGCTTCTTCGGATACCCATTCGAGGGGCAATACCAGCAAAGCATCACCATCGAGGCAAACGGTGTCCGTCCCAGGCATCTTATCTTTATCCTTACTCATCCGCCTCCTCGGTGCAGTTTAACAACACCCTCGCGCCGTACAAGACGTAAGTGGAGCCATTAGCCCTAGCCACCGTTAACTAAAATTCTTTTAGCTGCCCCAACGCGAACATCAAATCCATCTCCGACCGTGGGCGCGACTACGTCGCAAAATGGGCCGGGATATACCTCAAGAAGGCGCTCCAGCGCTTGAAACCACAGATGGTAGGGTATGATTTGACGATCGAGGATGTGTATGTGTTGCAGCAGTTGTGCCCGTACGAGGTCAGTCGCCTTCTCGATACCGAGAAATCATGCTGATGAGGCTGGGACCAGACGGTCGCCCTAGGGTATTCCAAGTTTTGCGAGCTGTTTACAGAAGACGAGTGGGATGGGTTCGATTACTCGTGCGTCGTCCTCACTCTACATTTTTTTCTGCATCTGATTCCGACATCTACCTACCAGGCTCGACCTCTTTTTCTGGTGCGCTCGCCCGATGTACTACAGAACTTCCGCTGACACAGTGCAGGTACAACTCCGGGCCCGGCTACGCCCTCGCACGCACGCTGGGGATCGGGTACGTGCAGGAGCTCGTCGCGCGACTCACGCACACACCGATCGCGACGCACAACTCGAGCACGAACGGGACGCTGGACGATAACCCCATCACGTTCCCACTCGGACAGAGTCTCTACGTTGATGCGACACACGAGGTCGTCGTCCTTAACAGTGCGTTTTTCCTTTCCTATGTGGGAAGAACTGACTCTTATGACCCGACAGTCCTCGCGGCGCTGAACCTGACGACGCTCGCGGCGCAAGGGCCCCTGCCCGCAGACCACATTCCCAAGCACCGGACCTTCAAGGTCTCGGAACTCGCGCCATTCGCGACCAATGTCCAGTTCCAGCGTACGTCCTCTTTCCATCCTCCTCTCACACACAAACTCACCCCCACCCAGTCCTCGAATGCACCTCCCAACCCGGTCCGCAGATCCGCATCATCGTAAATGACGGTGTCGTCCCGCTCACGGGCATCGAGGGGTGCCCGGAGCAGAAGGACGGTATGTGCGCTGTCGAGACGTTTGTGGGTGCGGAGAAGAAGATTATCGGGGAGACAGACTGGGCGTGGGAGTGTCATGGCGAGTGGGGAATTCCAGAGGGGTGGGAGACGACGACGGGCCAGCCGCCCAAGCGGGAGTCGTGAGTAGTGCAATAGACTACATTTCTTGGTAATTTAGAGCAAATATTCGACTATCGGACTTCGGTGGGATTGTGTTCTCTTCGTCCGCTCAAGTTACGATCGCGTACGATGGTTAGATATAAACAATTAAGAAAAATACATGGATAGCGCAACCAAAGCGCTTTGGCAGTTGGGTATCATCTTCACCGCTTTCCTTTCAACGTATTATTTTTTTCAACCCGTCTTCGTACGCGTCCTAGTCGCTCTGCGCGGCGCCGCCACAGGCGCATCCGACTCCACCACTTCCTCCTTCACCTTTCGGCTCCTCGACACGCGTACCTTCGCCACAGGCTCAGACTCCTCGCGCTCTTCATCAGGTGCATTCTCCTTTTCCCCAATCTCGACCACAGCCGGTGCGGACGCGGGTACGGTAGCCTTCCGTGTCGAGCGCGGTTTCGGCGCCGCAGGTACAGCGGGAACGGCCGCTGCAGCGCTCTTCTTCGTGCGCCCCGCCCGAACAGTGGGGACCGCGGTGCCCTCCCCCTCGAGCACAGGCTCCGCCTCCTCCTCTTTGACCGCCTTGGGCTTCGCACTGCGCGAACGCCGCGTCTTCGGAACGTCAGGCACGATATCTACATCCGTGATCGTGTCGAGAGGGTCGGCATCATCGTCCGCCTCCGTCTGAGTCTCCTCCGCGGCCGCGCGTGATCGTCCACGCGTCTTGCGCTCGGGTGCACTAGTAGGAGCCTTGGCCGTGCGTCCGCGGCGTTTCGGCGGTGCAGCAGGCTCGGTGGCGGGGACGGCAGCAGTCGCGTCGGTAGAGGGTGGCTTGCGCGCGCGTCGAGCGGGAGCAGCCGCGGTTTCCGCCTCGCTCTCAGGCTCCGTCGTCGCCTTGCGTCCACGGCGGGGTTTGGTTGGCGCAGCGGGGACGTCAGCGGGCGCCGCAGGCTCGTCGTCGTTCACAACCTCCGGTTCCGCAGTGGGTTTGCGCGTGCGCCGAGCCTTAACCGGGGCGGGATCAACAGCCATTTCGGCGTGCTCCTCGTCCTCGGTGGTCGGCGTCGGCGTGGCCTTCCGGGTGCTACGGGGGGCGGCAGGAGCACTGAGCTCTGCCTCGCCCTCGGGTTCCACAGTCGCTTTGCGTGTACGGCGTGCAGGCTTCGAGGCAGGTGCTGGGTCGACAACCATCTCTTCTGGGTCTTCTGTGACGACCGGCGTGGGGGTCGTGGGCTTGCGTCCACGACGGGCCGGCTTCGATGGCACATCGATTTCCATGGCCGTTTCCGCGGGAGTCGAAACCTAAGGAGCAAATACATCAGCTTGGTGTGATCAAAGGTGTATCGTGAAGGTTCTATACCTCAGTGTGGGCTTGATTAGTGTTCTCCTCGACTTCGCCACGAGCCGGCGACTTCTGAATATGCGCGTTCGTCTCAAGAAAGAATTTTGAAGAAAACGGAAGAGAAACTCACCTCGCGCGACCTTCCTCTCAACATTCGCGACTTTGGTTTCTCCACATGAGCCTGGAACTCGACCCTTCCTTCGCCCTCACTCACGTCCACATCCGCTTCTGTGACGATACCCGCATCCGCAAGTACACTCTCCCTCCTCCTCCGCAAACCCGCCACCGTCTCCCTCAAATTCTCAAGCATCAATCTATCATCCTGCTTTCCACCGGTGGTGCCCTCCGTCTCCACATTCCCCGTGGCCGCACCCTCCTGCACCCTCCCCAGCCCAAGCCCAGGCACGCCTACTTTCTTCTTCGCCGGCGACATCCCCGGGACCCCGCCCGCAAAGAACGGATCCGGCATCTTCAACGCGCTTCGCCTCCTCTCCGAAATCGCGCGGCGCTCTTCCGCCGATAAGGCGGGGCGCACGGGCACCCCGCGCGCAGGAGTTCCCTGACCGGCGGAGGGCGTTCCAGGCATGAGGAGCTCGTTCACCTTCCACGGCTTGTCCTCCACGGGAACGCGCCGCGCCGCACCGCCGAGTGAGTAGCGCGGGGCGCCTCCCGCGGGTTTAGCGGATCCGGGGACACCATACGCGGCGAATCCTGCGCGGGGCGCCTGCGGCGTCATGAACGCTGCCAGCGGACGCGCAGGGCGGATCGGAGGCGGGGTGCTGGCCTTGGCTCTCGCTGCATCTTGCGCATTGCTGGTTCGATCGGCGTCGGTGGTGGGTGGATTGCCGAGGCGATATGACGCGAGGTCCTCGTATAAAGGTGTGTATCCTTCCTCGTCAACGTCCATAGGGACGTTTGCAGCCTCTTCTGCGTCCGCGGCTGGTCGCTCTGCCGCCTGAAACTCCGTGTCAGCACCTGCGAAAGGTAGGAGTGCAGAACGTACCTCGTGGCCAGGGATTGATTTGCGCTTGAAACCGGGCGGCGTGCGTGCAGCGGGGTGAGGTGCGCCAAAGGCTTGGGCGGAGGTCTTGGTCGGGGAGCGCGGCACTGCCGGTGTCTTTGCCGGCGAGCGCGCCGGGGCGGGTGTTCGCTGGACGGGCGTCTGTATGAAGGTCGGCGTGCGGGGACTCTGTAGGTGTAGGGGAAATGTTAGTCCAGAGGGATGGAACGAGGGACGTTACGCACCCCAGTCCTCGGTGTCTGTATCTGCGCGTCCATCTATCGAGCATCTACATCAGTACTTTGTCGGAAATGCCAATGAAATACAAGACATACCTCGTCATCGTCATTTTCATATCCTTCGTTCTGGTCTTCGTGGTCTTCGTTTTCTTCGTGGTCTTCGTCGTTGTCGTGTCCCTCATCTTCCGCAGATGCGGGTGGCAGAACCGTGTCTTCTTCCTGTTGAGTAATATGGTCAGCAATGCGCGAAGATGACGGTATGGATACACACCTCTTTCTTGACCCGTCCCCCGAACGGCCAAAGTGCAATTCGTTCGAGGCTCTTGCGCCATCCGAGGCGCGGCTGCGGAGCTGGGTTTGAGTTATCCTGTAGATGGCGGGCATTAAAACGCAGAAAAATAGGCAGGGGGTAGACGTACGTTCGCATCGTCTTCGTCATCCCCCTGGATGAAAAGAAAGTCAGCATTTGGCTGAGGGTGGAAAGGTAAAAGCCATACCTCATCCTCGGACTCGCTTCCGCTCGACACACTAACAACCTCGAGTCTCAAGCTCCGCACCTCCGCCTCCTCTTCCTCCGTATCCGTCTCGTCGTCCGCCTCATCTTCCTCTTCCCCCTATTCACATCTGCGCCAACGGTAGTAGAAGCAGCAGGCGCCTGCCACCCCCTCAAAACGCTCCCCGCAGAAGAGTTGCTCGACCCCGCACTCGGCGTCGACGAGTTCGACCCAGAGTTGGACCCCGAATTGGTCGACGCAGGCGAGTTGGCGGCCCATACCGCGCGTTGCGCACTCCGAATCAAAACCGCACGGTGCAGACTTTGTCGGCGCGGCGTGCGTGGGGGTGCGGGGGGTGGTGGCGGCGGCGGGATGATGCTCGGATTGCGACCGACGCTGCCAGCACTGGTGGAGTTGGCGCGTCCGCGGCCCGCGCCGCCCACAGCGGTAGTAGGTGAAGAGCGGGAATTGTTGTTGGCAGCAGCAGCGCGTTCCTCTGCAGAAAGTTCCACATCCTCCAGGATAACGAGATCCTTCGCCTCTTCGACGACGCGAGGGTGTGAGCCTTGTACCAGTGTTATCGTCTGCCCCTCTTCCGAATCTTCGTCATCTTGTTGAGTCTTTGCTGAATTAACGACACCTCGTGGACTTGGAGTAGGCGTCCCTGGAGCAGGAGAACCGTTCTTCTTTGGTGAGGACCCCGCGATACGCAGAGGCGACTGCAAAACGCGCAGATTCTGGCGGGGATCCGGAGACGGATGGGGATCGAACACTTGCGCCGACGGGATTAACGAGAGACGCAGCGCGCGGTTCCCCGGGCCTGCAGTCGGTCCACATCGTCGAGGTCGAGGAAAAGATGTGATGGCAGTCCCGAAAAGGAAGGCGGTTGAAAAAGAAAGGAAATGTCGAGAAAAAATAGTGAGTGGCACGTTCACAAAGTTGGGGCGGAGAAACTACGCACGAGCAGGCGACGCCGCAAGGGCCTTGCGCATTTCCTTGGGCGGGTACACAAACCGAAACCGCTTGCCGTGAATTTCCAGTTCGCTTCCATTTCCGAGCGGAATAGTCCTCACGCCCTTGGGACTCCCACCGTCGTCCTGTGCGTTCGGGTACACCATGCACCCGTCCACGTGCATTCCCTTCGCGCCCAGCACCTCTACAAACGCGTTCTTCTTCTTCTCGCTCTCGTCCCCGCTGAAGACGATGCGCGCGTGCAGAGGCGCGACGGCGGGGTAGTAGAGGCGCACGCTGCATGTCGGATCGCGGCCGAAGGACACTGTCGGTGTGTCGACGCCAAAGGACGCGACGACGACCTCTTCTCCTGCAGGTGCAGCTCCTCCGGCGGCGCCTTTGGAGGCATTGGCGGCGGTGGACGTCGGCTGGCGGCGCAGAAGCTGGACTGTGCCGAAGCGGCCTGGGGTGTCCATGACTGCTCGATGGTCGATGTACAAGGTCAACTTGTTGTCGCTTGTTGACGCGTCTTGCTGTTGATTCCCACGATCCCTCCCTGATGGCGCACCTCGAAAATCTCAGGGCGGAG
Source organism: Mycena filopes (assembly GCA_029281495.1). Taxonomy (NCBI): domain Eukaryota; kingdom Fungi; phylum Basidiomycota; class Agaricomycetes; order Agaricales; family Mycenaceae; genus Mycena; species Mycena filopes. The sequence continues at coordinate 719,423 of JARIHR010000018.1, read as the reverse complement.
CTCGCTGCCCTCAATGCCTCTGCTGCGCAGTACCGCATACTCCGAGGAAGTAGAGCAGCGCAAGGCCGCCGTTCAAGCAGCACTCGACGCCGTCATCTTCCCAATCCTAACTCTACCGCCCGAAATTACCGTCGAGATATTCCTTCATTATGCTGTCGCCGTTCACGCCCATCGCCTTGACCCACGTCCCCCACCGAAAGATATCCTTAACCTTACAATGATCTGCCGAGGATGGCGGGATTTGGCGCTCTCTATCCCTGGATTGTGGTCCATCCTCGATGCCCGCATTATGAGGCGCGTGCCAGCTCAAGGGGAGATGGCAGCAGTTGCGGATTCGTGGTTCAGTCGCGCCGGTGCACTGCCGCTGTGCCTACGATGGATGGGCGACCCAGCAGAACTGGATGCTGTTCTGCATCAACATGCACCACGACTCCAAGATCTCAGCCTGACCATGGCCGTGAGCCATGTTTGCGACCTCGTCGACACCTTGTCGTTCCCCTTACTCCAAACTCTAAACCTCAGCGACTTCGCCGCTAATATTCTCCCTTCAACTACTCCGCCGATCTTGGCATTCCGAGCAACGCCACGGCTGCGACATCTTTACGTCTACGGGATATCACCTCCATCGCTCGTTGGCATCCAATGGGAGCTGCTCGAAAGCTTGAGAATGTCCTTCGTCCCCGGGCACCAGTGCTTGGACATCATCAGCCAGGCGCCCTCCCTCCTCAAATTCGAGTTCTACGGTCAGCAGCTCTCGCATTACGAGGCGGAAGACATCATCTTGCATCTCCGATTAACCACTCTCAATCTTTTTAACGAGTGGGGTCATGGAAATGAAATGTTGCAATATCTCACACTCCCCGGCCTCCGCGACCTGCGTCTCAGTCTCCCGAACTTCGACGACGGGGACTTCATACAGTTCCTAACTCGTTCGGGTGGGGAATTACGGAGCTTCGAGTTCACGACGAACATGGTCTTTTCGTTGTCCTGGTTCCTCCCCATGATGCACCTCAGCAACCTCACTCTTCCCCACCTCCTCGAGTACAAGGAAGACTTGCTGCGAGCCCTGAACCGCCGTCACGAGCACGGCTTTCTCCCGGCGCTGGAGAAGCTCACCCTGAAGGACTGGATGTCGGGCGAGCTGGACGTGCCGCTGGTGGACGCTCTAGCCTCTCGATCCACTGCCCAGGAAGCCACGGACCAAAGTCCTGCCCTGACGCAGTTGAAGTCGTTCAAATTTATTTGGACGCCAATGAAATTAACCATGAAGGAGTCAGCTCTCGTCCAGATGACCCCTCTCATCCACGAGAATTGTGTGGCGCTGCAAGCGTTGGAAAGGCAGGGGATGGAAGTATACATCGGAACCGAAGACAAGAATTATTTTAAATTGTTCTAGACGAGTCGGAGTTTCGTCACCTCTCATGTAATTGTTCTTCTCGTGTGGCTTTCCTGCAGACGAACTCGATCCCTAGTTGTATCGAGAAAGACACAATCCCGCCTTTTTATTTATACATCATGTCGATAGCGGCCGATCTAAGCGTGGCCAAACAAGCTGCTCAGCGCTCACGATGACTTCCACGGAGGCCACCACTACCCCGGAGGCCAGCACTCCCCCGAAGGCCCGCGTCGCCCGATCAGCGGCACCGTTCGCAGAGCTCGGGACGACGAGCGGGCCCTTGAAGAGTGCCGCCTTCTTCATCGGCGCGTACTGCAAAGAATACAATGGTGCAACTCCTCTGGTGTCGTCGCGGATCGCACTGAGTCTGACGTCCGCTGCGCACAGAGGACTTTATGCTCTGCAAGTCCGAGAACCGCCACCCCGCCCACTGTCTCAAGGAAGGCCGCCGAGTGACGCGTTGCGCGACTGACTTGTGCGTTATCATGTTGTATTCACAGTTACCGGGTGACGATATCTCTGGGCCATGCAGGATCACGAAAATGCGAGAGAATTGCCTGAAAGAATTCGATTCTCATTGGGGCTGCCTGGAGTTGAACAATCATGTTCGTTTGCGCTGTCCTGGTTCGCAATTTACGCATGCCCAATTAACGTGTCGACCAGGAATATTACCGCTGTCGTGCGCCGGAACGCGCGCTCAACACCTGCATGTTCGAGAAGCTGGTGCGTCTGCCCTCCCTCCATCGCGTTGCTGTTCCTCATTCATTCGTGAACCAGGGTCTCGTGAAAGTGATCCCTGGGACGCCAGAGGGCCGGAAGCAGATTCACGAGATCGAGAACCCGGTACTTAAACGACAGCAAAAGTGATTTATCCAGTGCCACGGTCCGTAGATGTGGACTGTATAAATGATCTTAAATTATTCGGAACTCGATGGATTCCGCGAGACCTGGCTTGCCCACGTGCAGCTCATGGACCGCGTACGGCTTTCTTCCTACTCGCGGCAGGTTTACTGGCTCTCCCCCAACTCCACACCCAAAACGCCGCGGCGGTGGGCTGGATATAATTGGCGAACTGACATCCGACTGGTTGCGACCAGCCCACGGCTAGCTACGCTTGAAATCCCACCAGTGATCCCTTGACTCTTCTTGGAAATGCTGGGCTTGCGTGATATCCCGTCTTCCAACTTCCCTGTACCTGACACAGAAGAGGAACCGCATTCGATCGAGTTTGAGGCTTTGCCCGATCCTACTTGACGAGAGGGAGGTTATGTTATGCAGACGAAGTCCACGAAATACGTTGCTGGTTGACCGAGAGCAGATGAGTATGTGGTTATGAAACAATGCGTGTCTCCGTTCGGTGTAAAAAAATCGGATTGAGATCAGAAACGGTGGAACGTGGAAACGTAAAATAAGCAGTCGAAACCCTACAGAGTCCAGACGATTCGTGAGCCCAAAAAGCAGAAGAAAGAGGGAGTAAGATTAGTTGTCCTTGTTTGCGTTGGGGCTCTTCGCCTTCCCGAACCACCACCTCCTCGACGCCTTACAAGGACTCGGTTTCTTTGACGCGAATATCCCAATGGCCGCCGAGCGCGTCCGCGTCCGGGTTAGTTTCCCCATTCCCTCTCCTCCACCGCAAATTCATCCTTCCAAAGGGCGTGAACATCTTCCGGCCGATAATTTACGGAAATACCGCCACGGTCCTCACAGCAAAGGCGCGCGAGGCGCTTGCGGCGACGGCTCCGGACCATACGCACACCTGGACGGTCGCGGTACGCGGGGCGGCATCTGCTCCCGACCAGGACATCGTCGGCGGCGCAGACGATTTAAGCCATTTTATCAAGCGCGTCACATTCAAGCTACACGACACGTACCCGAACCCGTCGCGCAGTGCGTCACTTCTCCTGGCTGCACCTCGTATTTCGGTCAACTGATCAGTGCGCGTTAGATGTGGACAAACCGCCGTTTGAAGTGACGGAGACTGGGTAAGCGCTGTGGTCCAAATTTTGTGCTCGCCGTATGCTTACTCACTGCCTAGATGGGGTGAATTCGAGATCCAAATCCGCATAACCTTCGTCCCTGACGCAGGGGAGAAGCCCATCACGTTCTACCACCACCTCAAGCTGCATCCGTGGGCTGCAGTGGGCGACCCGGAGATCCCGACGCCCGAAATCGCGCTGCGATCGGGACCGGTGCACTCCTGGCAGTACGACGAGCTCGTATTCAACGACCCGTTCCAGACGTTCCTTGGGACCCTCACCGCGCACCCGCCGACGCACCTCGTGCGCAGCCGCCGCAAACCCGTGCCGTTCCACATGGCGCACCCGGCGGGCCTCGAAGCGAGCAAGGGCGGGACGCCGGAGTTTACGATGCAGATGGAGAAGGAGGAGGCGGAAAGGCTGGAGACTGCGCGGAAAGCTGTGGTGGCTGAGGAGGAGCGGTGGCGGCTGAAGCTCGTCGAGAAGGAGAAGGAACTCGAGCAGCTTCAAAAACTTGTAGCCCAACAAGCGCAATGAAATTTGGGGTTGGTGTATGGTAATGTATAACAATGATGATGTATCGTTCTTCGCATTATAGCTAGCTGCGTTGAGTCGCATGGATTCGAAATCGCAGCACCAAATCGACCTTCCTCAACCGCCTCACATATAATTAGTGCTCCCAATGCCAAAAAAACACGCATACCCCTTCGGGCAAGGGTGGCCAGCAAATCCAGCGCCGGGCGAATTCTTTGAAGACCAACTGCGATATCCTTGTGCGTGCGGTACTCGTTGGGGGACCCCATCCACTCAAGGTGGAAAGACGTGAGTTGGTTGTTATGAGCTTCCCACCGCGAGGACAGTCCCCGGGCCACCACATCTACATCGGCTGATTCCAGATGAACAAAGCATCGGAGGAAGGATAGTGACCGAAGTTGGGGGAGGAACAGTGTATACTCTGGGTTTCCCAGTTCACGAATCAGATCGTGAAGATACGACACTGGTCCATCCCAAACGTCCAATGTCAAGTTCGTAAGGTCGAGCATTGGACGGACAGAGTCGATGGTAATCGCTTGGCTGGTACAGCCAGAGAACGAAAAGGTCCGCAACTGAGCTGCATGTCGCGTCACGAATGAACGGATCTGTTCCATGTCGCCTTCTGTGGCGTCGAGGAGCTGGAGACTCCGCAGGGCGGGAAATGAGAGAAGGGAAAGGAGGTCGGTTGTGTATCCTCTCGGACGGTCAGAAGAGGAGCCGGCAAGGGTGAAACTTTGGAGATGCGAATGACGCACGGGGTCCTCCAAGTCGCCGGGGGAAGGGTATGTGTGTCAAGATGGAAGGTGCCCTCCAGGAGGTTCTCCGCTGCCTGTAATATGTACCAACACTCCTCGGCAGAGACGAACTGGCCGTGAAATTTGGTGAGTTGTATCCACGGAAAATCCATCGGCCCCGATCTCACACGAACTTCCCGGAGTACAGGCGCATTGGTGAAGGCTCTTTCGATAGGTTCCGACGTGAGATTTTCGTCAACGAGGTCAATGTCCAGTTTCTCGAGTAAAGGAAACGAGGGGGGAGTGCGGTCGAGTTCGAAGAGCCCCGATGCAGCCACGCTCAGTCTGAGGCTGTATAACCGGGGGGCAAGACGACCTAGGAGGGCGACAAATATCCGCTCCCCTAGGTTCTGCACGATGGTTTCGCCACTAATACTGACAGAAAGAGGACGGTCCTGAGCGACGGTGGCTCGGTAGTCAAGATAGCGCTCAATGGTATAGCCGGAGCGGCCATATCGCGGGCGAAAATTGATCGTCTTCCAGAGGGATGGAGTGGCCAGCGCAATTTCCCGCCATGGCTTGCAAACACGAAACACAGTCGTTGGAGACCAATAGCCGTGATGGTGCTCCCCAACAAAAGGGCAATGTCCAAAGATTTCCAGCGTTATATCGAGTGGTAAAGACTGGATCGGATAGACGATGAAGTTGAGTTGACTCTGGATGAGGTTTCTATCCGTCCGAAGTATAACCATTTCCTGGTTTATTTTATCCAGCAGCGCCTGTTTTGCGGATATCGCAGTGTCAAATTCTGCAAGACGCGCTCGAAGGTCGTCGTTTTTGTCGGGCGTCATGACCTCGAGTGGCTTTGGGAACTTGAAAGCCTTCCGGTTGGGGCAAGGTTGCGGTTGAATCTGTGAATTTTGGATTGGTCTGAGGAGCACGAGCATCGAAAAGGCGGCAAACCAAGGGTCGCGAGGAAGCTGAAGCCTTTCGGCAGATTTTCTAATTACAAGGCGCGTCGTGGTTAAAGAGGAAGCCGACTTTGTTTGTCGTTGCTTCATTCAGGGACCATCGACTTCCCGCCACTTGTCCTCGAATCTCGACGGTTGCTCGACGGTCAACCGTTGCAGCAAGGTTCTCGCTCAGTTCTCCAAATTGTGCTCAGCTTCTTCTGCCCGGCCTGAATTCCGCTATCATCCTCAAGTCCTAGAACTCTTACCAATCTGCAAGCTGACAATTATGCGAGCGCTGCAATTGGCTGGATGGAATCGGATACCGCAGTGCAAGACCTTGGCAAAACCAGACCTCTCATTCCTTTCAAGGCAGTTGCTTCCATGAGATTCCCAAGTCCAAGACACTGGAGCAGATTCTGCTTCTTCCGATGACAAGATGCTCACAAGGGCGGTCTTTGACCCGTTCCAGCATGTGGCCTGGGCCGTTGGGATGTCTCCGCGACATGCATATGGATGGTGGAAGGTTGTTTGACTCGCTGGTACCACTCCAAAGACCAAACTGCTGCTCCGACTTTGCAGACCTCACTCAGGCTTCTCCCAGTAGAATTTCCCCGGAAGCCCCACCACGGAAGCCCCACCACGGTCGACTATCGTCACAGGGGTAACTGTACTGGCACCCTCGTCTGGAATATATTTTCAGCGCAGATGGACGGGTGTCCTCGATGCGAATTCCCTCGCCGCACCAAGAACTCGGAGCCGCTACATTATCGGAGACCGCTCAGTGGGCCAGGCACAAGTTACTTTCAGCAGCAGCTTCCTGGGGGCTTTGAGCTGCTCCATCGCTGCTGTGGATTTTACGGTCCAGAATCAAATCCTGTTTGACGACTACATCTTCGCAAGCCCTCAAGGAAATGGAGAATACGGGCTGAGTGGATATAATTTTTAGGCGCCCATGCCTGGCCCTAATCCGAGTCTCTTTCCTGGGTACATGAAGCAAGTTTCGCTCACACGTCCTGTTTTTCCGGCTCCGCTCCTCACCGACTATTCTCCCTACGTTGTTGCCTCGATCCCAATAAAACCTATACCGAAATACTGTAGAGACGTCTCTATACCTCACACTTAATATCTTGCGTACATTCTTCCCACAAACTTGCGCGGGCTTGAGAGTTTGGTGCAGTCGAGGTCACAGTGGTCACACCACATCAAACTCGCTCAGGACGAAAAAGCCATACCCGAACCGTCACCCAGGACCCCGCCAATAGCGCCCGTGCTTCCCTTGCTTCCACCGCCATGACCACTGAACGAGGGTGAATATTTCCCGGCCAACGATGGACAAGGATGCTTCTGAACCGAGTGCATTTGTCAGGTTCCTTGGTGTAACTCCCCCAATCGCGACCGCTGAGTCGAATGAGCGAGAAAAAGAGGTTACGGTGACCCTCATGGAGGAGCTCAGGCGACAAAATACATTCGAGTCCGAAGAAGAAGCTCGCAGAAGGTGAGCGTCGTCCTCACGGTCAATCTCGTATTGTCGGTCCCCGCCCCTTCGTTCTCCGCCAGGTCGCCGATCCGTTGCCAATTCCTCAAGAATTGCCTTCCTTTTGGGGGCTTTTTGGGATGCTCATATGCAGTTTACGTTCCCGAGATCTTGGTGCACTTCGTGCTTAGGACTTGGATCGTCCGGCTGTTATGCGCAAGCGCGGCTGGGATCTCACGCGAGTCATATCCGACGCTGACGTGCGCCGCGATGGTGCTTCAATAGGGAGATTGTCCTCGGCCGCGTCGCCTCTCTCGTTAAAAAGTTCGTTCATACCGTGGCATTGTCACGAGGGCTCTCGGAAGCCGCAGCGACCGCCGCCGGGGGCAAGATATTCACGTTTGGCTCTTACCGCCTGGGTGTGCACGGCCCCGGATCCGATATCGACACGCTGTGTGTCGTGCCGAAGCATGTCTCGCGGGACGACTTTTTCGACGTGTTTGAGCCAATGCTCATGGAGATGGAGGGTGTTTCGGAGGTCTCGGTACGTGGCGCACTTGTGGTGTGTCGACCTCAAATGGAGAGCTGACTTGGCGCACAGGGCGTTCCGGACGCATATGTCCCAATTGTCAAGGCCAAAATCTCCGGAATACCGCTAGACTTCTTGATGGCTCGGCTCGCACTGTCGTCAATACCAGACGACCTGTCCCTGCGGGACGACACCCTTCTTCGGAACCTGGACGAACGATGTGTACGGAGTCTTGGTGGTCCGTCCTTACCGCCATATTTTTAAGCCACTTTCTCAACCCCTTCGAGGCTCGCGCGTTACGGATGAGATATTGCGATTGGTACCTAATCCGCAGGTCTTCCGAGACTCTCTACGTTGTATAAAACTATGGGCTCAACGTGCGTTTTTTTACCTTCCTTGAGGGCACATCATGCTAATTCCAGGTCAGGAAGAGCTATATATTCAAATGTAAACGGGTTCCTGGGCGGCGTCGCATGGGCGATGCTTGTCGCTCGAATATGCCAACTCTACCCTAATGCTATCGCCGGCGCAATAGTCAGCCGATTTTTTATAATAATGTATCGATGGTATGTACACGCCCTGCTTCGAGTCTTCTTCTTCCATCCCCACTCACCCGTTCCACAGGTCATGGCCGCAGCCTGTCCTTTTAAAACAAATCGAAGAAGGACCTTTACAGGTCCGAGTGTGGAATCCCAAGGTACGCGATACATCGAGCATACCTTTTCTTTGCAATAATTCAGTGCACTTTAGCTATATCCTGCCGACCGGTCACATCGGATGCCTATAATAACCCCTGCATACCCAGCAATGTGCTCTACTCACAACGTAACGGCCTCTACGCAGATGATCATGACTGAGGAATTCAAGAAAGGTACGAAGCCCCGTCCCTCTTCTGCATTTACACGACGCTGATCCATCTCCAAGCCGCTGATATCGTGGACAAAGTGATTGTCGGCAAGGCTGCCTGGTCTGAGCTCTTCTCGAAACACGACTTCTTCCACAAATACCGATATTACCTTCAAGTCATCGCGTCAACGGGCAATCCGGACCTGCAGATCAAGTGGTGGGCGACCAGTCCTTTACTTGTGACGTTTTTTCTGCTGATACCCCGCAACTAGGGCGGGAACTGTCGAGTCTCGAATACGACAACTAGTGATGAAGCTCGAGTATGTGGACTCACTGACTCTGGCGCATCCTTTCATCAAAGGGTTCGAGCAAATCTTGTACTGCTTTACGGACGAGGAAGTACGACTGGTCGCCCAAGGCGAAATCCCCGACGCCGTCCTCAGGCGGAAGAAGGAAGACAACGACGGCAAGGAGGGTGCAAGCGTGGTATATTCGACGACTTTCTATATCGGTCTCCTGATCGAGCCGAAGCAAGGTGAAAGACACACATCGCTTCCCCTGTCGTTCCGCGCTCTAATATATCCTTTCACAGCTGGGGCCGTTGGACCACGGCGACTGGACATTTCATATCCGACACAAGAGTTCACCAAACTCGTGCGGGTCTGGGAAAAGTTCGACGAATCTTCCATGAGCATTGTCGTACAACACATCAAGAGGTCCGCAAATCTTTGGGGGGCGCTCCATCCTACTTGACTGATTGGCTCCTTCCTCTCCTTCTGTGAAGTTCCGCGCTACCGGACTATGTGTATGATGTAGGGGAGCGGCCGCAGAAACTGGTACAGAAACGCGCCAAGGTGTGCTGAAGTTTTGCATTCGGCTCCCGTTTGCTCACCCTCCGCGGGAATCTTGCAAGGGGCCGAGCAAGTCGAGCAACACCTCGCCCGACATGCCACATAAACGACGACGGTCTGTCTTCTGCCTCGGCTTTACATGCTACCTCATCTCGTTGTGCTTTCTACCCCCGTCAGGTCCTCCCATCCGTCCGATTCTCCAAGATCCAGTGAAAACGACGTGCCCATGTCGCTCTCCCCTGTGGTCGAAATCGCTGGCGCGTTCGCACCCAAGGATCCATCGATGGACATCCGGTCACCGCAACTACCTTTCGGCGAGAACGTCGCGCTCGCCAAGGGACCATTGTCCGCCCAATAAACCTGGCATACTCGGGTGCTTGGCCCGTCTTGCTTTCTCCCCGGCGTTGTCACTGGATTCCCGCAAACCGTCCGATGTCCTCTTCAAGGCCCTCACTTCTCTCCCCACTACGAATATCTTGCCATGCCCCCCGTTTGGTTATTTATCGTTCATCTTTTTAGGGAGCCGGCAGGATCCATCACTCACTCATACTTCCTCCGCGGAGCCTTGCACTCGGACGCACAGACACTGGCAAGCGCGTTCCGTTCCTCCAAGCCCCTTGCTTCTTCGTTGGTTGTTTCCATCGTTTCCCTCGTCGCGTTTCTCCTTGTCTCTATTCATTCTTCTGGTTTCCTACCTCCTTCGGCTACGTTTACCCACAACTACTTGTATCTTTCACCCCACACATCTCGGCACATAAACGTGTATTTTATTCGTCATACGTACTCGTGAATTACATGGATTGAATTGATGATAATCGTTCTACTTTGGACGGTTTGACCGCCCTCCTCCACCGGCCAGTTCGCCGTTGACGTTACTGCCCTTGTATTCCTCCGTGAAGTGTTTGTTCGTGTTAACTTCCTCTTTAACGCCGCGTCCTTGTTCTCCAAGATTCCTTTGTTCTTCAAGCTATCTCAAGCGTTTCTCTTGTCCAGTCACCAAATATGCCTCCAGCTCTACGCTCTGCGCCCACCACTCCAGGGGCCGCCAGAACCGTCAACTCTGCAGCGACCTCCTCCGAATCGCCTGCCGGTACCGTGACGCCCCGCAAATCGCCTCATTGCAAAACATGCGGGCGACCTCGGAAGGGCCACCCCCTGCGAGCCTGCGACGTCGACTCCCCGCTAGTTCAGAATATCCCTGCCACGGCTCCGACTCCAACTCGGCGCACTTCGCCTCTCAAGAGCATCACTATTCCCACAACTCCTCCGTCCGGTAATCTCATCGACGCGCTGGCTGCGATGAATCTCGACTCGAATCGCGACCAGCAAGAGAAGCGGGAGCGGCGGCTGGCGGCTCGGGCGCAGGTGCAGGTGCCGCCGATGATGCAGTCTCTACCCAGCATCTCGACTATCACTGGCGAACTCTTGGAAAGCTTGCCTGGGTTGATGAATAACTTGGACGACAGCGACTGTGAATTTGCGGAGGATAGCGAGAGGAGAGACGCGGTTCTGAGGTGGCGAGAGAAGAGCGATCTCCCGAAGGCAATTCCACGTATGATCCATCCTCTACTTGGTCACAACGCGCTCTGACCTACTATGGATGCAGCGTCTTCCGTTGAACCCGCGTTGGACGAGCGACTTGATACGTATACAGAAGCCGATGATTCCACACCGACCAAAAAACGAACTCGTGGTACTGCTGGGAAATGAGCAGTCCGGGATTTTTTCGAATCTAGATATCCATTGCGACGAACGAGTGGATGGACAATTGTTATGAATTTCTTCTCGTTCCCTTCCCAGACACCATTACATACTTCGCCTCAGTGGTCAACGCATTGGTGTTATCGGAATGTTTGTTATCTACCTACCTTGTCATCTCTACGAGTGCGGTAACGTTGTTCGGTATGTAGCTTGTTACATGACTCGCCAATGACTCGCTGCGTTTCAACTGTGAGAGACAAAATACTTGTTCGAAATTCAAACCAGAGTTGAACCTGGACTCAGATTACCTACAAAAGTGGCTTGGAGTGCATCAAGCACAAGTGTTGGCGTCGTCTGCACCTTGGGAGCTCTACGGCTTCACCATCCGTTCGTTTTCTCGCCAACGTCGTTCATGTTCATCTTACATCTGTTTGCCGAAACGGGGTCTCAAGAACCTCCCGTTGCATTCACCCTCTCGCTCGATCAGGATCAATCTTGCAGGATCTCGCTGAAGCTGCGAAGACTGCGGCCATCTATCTGCGGATCTGTAGCTACCTTCCTTTTAGCCTGCAGCAACGCTGTCTTGATTGGCGAAGTGCTACAGCGCAAAGTGGCGGTGTCACTGAGGATCTTCCTCCGAGATGCACCTATGGCAGCCTACGGAGCGTTACGGGCGCGAAGATTGACCTGGGTTCGTGTTGATACACTGAACGGCCTTGTAGAAGTAGTCGCTTGAGGTAAAACCATCGAATTCTTGGAGACCAGGTCGGTCGCTGTGACTCAACAGCGACTTGAGACGCATAACGAACTTGCACTCAAGCGTCAGACTTTGGTACGGACAAGCACTCACCCAAAAAGTCCTGGTCCGTTGATAATTATACTTGAACCGGTATTACTTGAACCGTGGGAAGATACAGCGGCAGCGGTAAAAAGCGTTGCGTTGGGACTTGGATCAACTTCTCTCGCTCGATGGGGGCGGCAAAGCAGGTTGAGGTGGATCGACTTCTTCAGCTTGCTTCCGTGGACCCAAAAGTGCGCGCCTGATTGGCGAGGTTGCACGTCGATGAAGACGTCTGACTTGGCAGATCGTGGACCGGGTACCATGGACGTAGGCTTGATCGGCGTGTCGAGTCTACTTAACAGACGCTATTACAAGTCGTGGATCGCGTACCAAGTTAACGGATTGTTAATTAACGGAATGGTCTTGGTACTCTCAAGTCTTGGCCGAATCGCGCATGAAATTGCCAAAAATGGTTGTGGATCAAGTATCTATTGGCCAAGAGGGCCAACAAAATCCTGCACCAGGGCGGAGAATTCGTTCGGCCTTTGAAGCACATTAGTTCACGGTTCCTCACCAGATCGAGACGCTTACTTCTCGGAATGAACTTGAGTAAAAAAATCAACATGATATATCTGAATGCAAGAGCGGAGGAGGAACTCACCCCAATGGTGAGTGTCTAGCGTCTCGAGCCTCATGTTGGGGAAGAATTTCTCCGCAAGAGGGATGTTGTGGCGGTTGAGGAAGCTGAGTGTTGTCGTAGGAAGCGGCAGAAATCCATCAGAAGAAAGGTAAACCGCGGGAATACGACGACGCACTTGCTCTTCGACCCTTTTATGAACAAGGTCTTCCCCGTCCATTGCGCTTCCTCGGGAGTGAATGGGAAGTATCCTATGTCAGTAGCAGACTCCCCTAGGAGGTCGAGAGGGATGCGGAAGCGGGAACCATTCGGCTTTTGAATCAAGTTGGTAAGCAAAAAGGCGCAAAGAGCCGGATCCTGGGTACGGAACGAGAGCTCAATCGCGGGCGGAAAAATGATCAGGTTGAATAACAACCTTCTCATACTGTTGTAGAATCTTCAGCGCTTCTTTCCGCTGCGAAACTTCGGCGGCCTCGATTTCTTTCATTGCCTTGATGTGTTGGTGAAACTCTGCTGACATGGTCCCTCGAGCAGGGGCAATGTCGACGACAATAAGCTTCGAGAGCGTCGATGCAGGAAGCGAAGACTCCAAAGCCACCGCCATGGCTACTTTGCCACCCCTGCTTGGGCGTTGAAAAGATAGTCGATCCAGATATTCTCGAGCACGAACATGGAGTGACCGATGAGTGAAACATCAGAAAGGGAATGTTGATGAATGAAGTGAGTAACATCGGCAGCCATCGCGCTGTATGTCATCGGTTGGACATGCTCTGAAGATCCGTGATTCCGCAGGTCCTGGAAAAATCGTTCATTGACTGCATGGGTTGACATCGAGATAGTATATCGTACCAACGCGTAAACCGGCCTCTGAAGCTTTTCTGCAAAGGTGCGTGAATGGGCGGCAAAGTTCCGCGACGACCCGCTGGTGCTTGTTCATTATGACGCGTCAACGTTGAGATACACACATACAGTAGGCCGTGAAGCAGGACGATCGCTCCCGAAGTTTCATTATCGTCGGATGGAATTTGGGACGTGTAATGCAGTTCAATTGGGGTTTCAGTAGGTAGAGTTGCAAGTGTTCTCGAGCAGGGTCGGCCAGGATGACGATGAAGTAGTGAGGTAGTTCGGAGGAAATGCAAGGAGCTTGCGGCGCGGTTGGTTAGCGAGTTCTTCTTCAAATAGCCGAGTGACATTTCGGTTTGGGTTCCGCCTCGGCGATACGGCAAGTGCAGCAAGAAGACTCTGACTGCTAAATTCAAGTGGTTGGACTCGGAGATGACCGGAGGAGAGAGGGAATGATGTGCCGGCATCACACCGCAGCCAAACAGAACCCTTCAGCTCGGAGCTCCTTGTTTTCAACTCAACACGGTCTCCTACGCCACCCGCCCGAACCACTTCGGCTGCCGCAAGTAACTGAATAAATACATTCCTCAATAACTTTCTTTGGTCGTCGCGCCTCTAGGGGAAAGCCAGCCGCTCGTTCCCATGCCTTCGCCACCTGCTGTGGTTCATCTGCCACTCTCATCTGCTATCTGGCTCTATCTTCTGCCGCTACCGCTACTTATATGACCACCCCAACTGGTTCAACCTCCCGAATCTTCCCTAAATCTCGCATAATTATCTGGGGTAACACTGGCAGACGGGAACAAATCGAGAACCAAAATTGCGTGCCAGTGCATTGACCGACCATTAACGCTGGGCTGCTCGGCCAACTGGCACAGCCTGGTATCGAAGCGCCTTGGGTGCTCGCTGTCGTGCAGCCAGACAGCCGACTGCTCGGCATCGACGGTCTCTCCTCCGACCTAGCCTATCCTGGAGACGGCAACTGCTACCTGCCACTGTCTGTGGCACAGGATTCCTTCTGGCGGTCGCGGCGTCGCCCCATGTGCAACACTGTCGTCCTCACTCGGCCCACCCAATTCAATTGGCCAACGCTCAGCTCGGAATGTATTGGTATGCATACGGAGCCGGAGCCTTATCTTTGACATCTTGCGACATTATCTGCGCGTTCGCTCGTCCAAGCGGCTTGCTTCTTCAGTGAGCCTCCGTCTCAAGTTTCACCAATATCGCGGGGCCGGAATTCTGATCTCCCTGTTCTCTGATTGCTGCTCAGCGAGTTCTAACTGGCTGGTGGAGCAACTGATCGCATATGAATTTTGGCTCAGAGGCATCCTACCTTCACTACATACAGGATTGTCGACATGAAGATGCCATTGTCATTGTTCTCGTGCACCGGCGCTTGCGTGCTTCTCGGCGTCTCCAGGTCCTGACACCCGTGGGGCGCCTTCCTCCTTTCTAAAAACTCCCACAATAATAGCAACACTCGCTCATCCATTCCGATTCCTACCAGCGCGGTGTTATATCGTCCGTCTCCCGTCTCCAAATTCACTCTACATATAAACCCGCTGGAACGTTATTCCGTTCATTATGACCATCAAGCCAATTCTCTGTCACTTCAGTCAACGCCGCTATTCCGAGTCATTCATTCAGCCTATGGATTCCGGAATTTCGGCGCTTAAGACCTTGACTCGGATACACGCTCACGCCTTCGACAAAAAAAACCCCACGGACCCGGACATTGGACGGAAGTATATTATTTCCTCCATCGCGGCTTGGAGCTCGGATCTGCGAGCATGCTTCCCAAAATACACGCGCTCGCATCCTCTTGATGGGGAAATGTGTCACCCGTGAGCACTGCGACTCTCGTACTTCAACTTGCGTGCTTCCCACGGGCGACGGTCCGCCCGACTCCGAGCAAAGGAACAGACCAATGTGGCCATGGAACGGCACCGAATACCATGGCATTGGCGGGGTCGTCAAGATATATTTTGCTTGCCGCGTGTGGTCAATTCAACTGGCGGCGGACCAATATGTACTATTCCTTTTAACCGATGCAGTCCTCTCGGGAAGCCGGAGTGGGCCCAAATGACTGGACCATACAGTATGTACATCGACTGGCAGCCGACTCGCGGACGGACATTCACGAGTCACCAAAAGGCTTAATACCCGACGCGTATTATATTCGGTGTTCCTGACTGTACCCCACACCCCCGGATTTGGACGGGCCCTCTGCACATGCTCCTACATGCTCGCGCTCTACTTACCCGCCTCCGAGTCCTTACCGCATCGGTCTGGCGTGACTGAGGTAAGTGTCAATACCCCTTGCTGGAGGGGGGACCACTTCGCTGGCTACGGATTCCGGACGCCCGGAGAACCGCCGCCGTCCTCTGGCATCCATCTGTGTGAAGTGAGCGAGCGAATCTGGCGCCCTGCCACCTTGTACCGTCTCTGTGCGCTGTCAACGCCGCGGCGTTCGCGTTCTATTGATTCTCGGCGCCTCTCTTAACTCAACACCCGTCTCCTCTGCCAAAGGTGCTTGCTTGCTTCTCCCATCGTCCGTGTCAGTCAGTCTCGATCATCTCTCGTATGGCTGTGCGTGGAAGGATTTTTTTTAAAACTCAGAGCTGTCTGCCGGTGGCCATCTACGCCAACTGAGGTCTTTGGAAGGGCTTCCTTCGCGCCATCGCCTGCGCCTGACCGACCGTGACAGAACGAAACATCCCACCCTTCACAGGCCTGTGAATCAAGCTTGCTCAATGCTGCTTCTTCGATACGTACGATTCGTGGATCAGTTGTTTCAGCCTCTGGGTTCTATCTATGTCGGCGAATGACTCGTGGGCGGAACTGGACGTCTTGGTCGCATATACACAGTCTTCCTGATGCTCGGGCATGTCAGGGCTGAGGGGTGGAAGCAAAGCAAGACTCGAGCCGGGCATTGGTCATTTTAGGACTCGACCGCCGTCGCGGTTAATGGGATCCAATTACGGTCTGTTATTTGGAGGAAGAAGTCGACCCACGGGCGTGCGTTCGAGACTGAATTATTTGATTCCAAACGAGGGTAGGAGATACTGTACTATTTCGACCAAGTATTCGGTCACAGGTCACAAACTTTTTTTTTGATGTGTTGAAAAATCACCTTAATTCAAAAGAAAATTTATCGGCCATCTCGGTCGAAAATTGATGAATACTTGGTCGAAATAGTACAGTACATCAACAGGTTCTCAAGCAGTGAGTCGCGGCGCCACCGGGCATTGTTGGAGTCAAATTGTTGGCCGTCATTCCGCCGCGAGTGCGAATACGAATACTCAAAATGAAGGGAGGTACGAGCTCAGACTTTTATACAGTCCACCTGACTACGATGTAAGATCTCGATTTTCGTGACACTCAGGCAATTCGGACTGATATGTCCGAAGGGAAGAACCGTAAGGTGCATTTACAGTTTGTGTACAGTGTATTCCTGAATTATTATAATATCCGTCTATGTAATTACCACCAATCCCTTGAATAGACCTGCAGTCGAGGAATGTGTTCAATGAGCCTCCGAGCTCAAACCACCGGTAAATACTGACCATCAATAAAAGCCGCTTTGACCGATGACCAAGCTTTGATACATGCACGTTCAACACGTTTCCTATTGCCGTCTAGTGCATCTTCGCTCGATCTTGATCGGCAGTTCTCTACATCGTAGATCTCTGGCAGTCGATTGGCGGACACGGTGAAAGTTGTGGTTCAACTCTCTGAGTCTCTCCAGGTTCAGATATCTCTGTACTCTATGAGTGGTTTATTGGCGGTCGCCAGGGACGTCGATGAGGAGATGTACTCACGCCGATCTTCATTTTCTAGAACAAGCGGAACCAAATCCGCCTAACAACGCCACGTTTTTGGACATAGGCGTTATGAAATACGGAAAATCGCCCGCAATCTCCGTCAGGAGGGAAAGGAAATTTGCTTTCTTCGGCGGGAGCGGACAAAGTCAAGCGCTTGCAGTTATTTGAACTGTCGGGAATTTCGGGGGATCG
This sequence comes from Mycena filopes, assembly GCA_029281495.1. Lineage (NCBI taxonomy): Eukaryota > Fungi > Basidiomycota > Agaricomycetes > Agaricales > Mycenaceae > Mycena > Mycena filopes. The sequence goes on along the minus strand of JARIHR010000018.1, from coordinate 702,152 downwards.
GTAGTACCTTCATCTAACTTTCTGCAACCGTTCGTCTGCAACCGTTAGTCAATCGACCATTCACAGGGAAAAATCCCACGGTTGAAACGAATTGGATAGCTACTTTCGCAGGCGGGAATGACGACCGTACGTGACACAGGGAACTGTGGTCAGTGCGCTCATCGGCTTGAATGAAACACGCACTGTTGAAATCCAGATATGGACTAGGGGATTTTCGTCCAAGTCTTGGCGGCGATCGCGACGGCAGGTGGACAGTGTGTCCAGAACACGCCGATTTGCGCAGAGTATCAGCGCGACAAGACACGCGATCGCTTTCTTGTTTGAGAAACTGGTCATGGGGACAATGTTGAAACCAGAAAGCCCAGAGCGTGAGCGTGTGTCGCCATCCCATCGATTTAAGGCTATCTGGTTGCTATCCGGAGAAACAGGTTAGCACCTAACAAGAAATAACCCATGCCACTTCAACAGGGAGAAACCGAACCTCGAGAGGTCTGAGTTTGAGCTGTCTGAGACACCATAGTGAGACATGAATCCAGAATCCCAAATTCGAGCCACAAGTAATCGAAAGCCTCAAAATCGCGTCCTAGCAGATTTACAACCAGAGGATCCGCCACAGAAAGCAGAGAGATTGAACGACCCAGACTTGGAAGGTTTTGGACAACACGGACAAGTAATGCAACGAGCCGAAGATGATCCGCCCCAACGACACGCACGGATTTTGGGTTTCAGCTGGTACTCGCCTCTCCACCTCTTACCATGATGAACACCGCGCCAGTACCCTTTCCCAAGGACAAGGAGTCCATGGCCGTCACCCAGCGCACCTCTTCGATCCACTCTGACCTCTCCCTAACCTCTGCGACGTACGCGACGGCTGTCGACGTTTGCACAACGATGTATGGAGAGAACCCCGCGTCGGCCGCTTCAATAGACCGTTTCTACGAGTCTAGTGCCAGTATGTGGCTCGTTGCATGATCGAAAACGACTTACTGAGACTTCTTTTGTCTTACAGGGTGAGCGCCGCTCCATTCTCTCTGTATTGTATCTGTCCTGACAATCTCCAGCTACGAGAACCCGGTCTTGACGGCTACCTCGCGCTCAGTTATAGCGGACATCCATCAGCTCTCCCGCCAACTAAGCGTCATCGACGTTCCACGCCCGATAGCCCTCGTTTGCACTCTATTCCGGCTGCAGCCTCCACGGGCAGGTTTCCTGGCGCGGAATTTCGACGATCCCTTGTTCCAGGCCTTACGTGTCTGGACGGAGATTAGCGACATTTGTGAAAACGAGAGTTTCGGTAAGTGGCTCCGAGCCCTGACGGGGGCATTGCATTCAAGCTTTTGCTCACAACATAAACAACTATGGCAGATGGACATAGGAAAACGATAGTAGAACACACCTTAAACATACTAGTTCTCCCCGGCATCCACCGCGAGGGCTATCGCGCGCACCCCTCCGGATCCTCCGATTCGCTCATCACCGCCCCAGGGGCCTCCCAGACCACCGCCGCTTCCCAATCCCATCCCCATCCCCACTCCCCCGGCCTCCCCATCCCCGGCACGTCACTGACCATCCCCTCCCCCTTCCACTTCTCCCTCCACATAATCACCCGCCTCACCTTCAACGAGCAGGGCCGCATCACGCACCACCGCGACTTTTGGGACGTCAAGGACGTCATGGGGCTCGTGCCCGGCGCGTCTTTGGCGCAGTGGATCGGTACCAGGCTCGCTGCGAAGGGCCTTACGTACGTAGCGTCCCTCTGGCATACGACGCCGAGTTCGACAGCCGCAGCACGCGCCGGCGCCGCTCAACCCACCTCGGAGCACGATGCGATTGCGATGGAGATGGGCTTTTCCCCCGTGGTGCCCGCCGCCACCCCAGCCCTCGAAAAGCAATGAAACCCGAAACCCTCTTCGCGTCCCTTACCTTATTTTGCTCGTTCCCGGCATTCATCCCCCCGGGCTCCCGCTCCCGCTACGGAAGGCGCAGTATGACCGCTGAACAGCAAACGCCTGTTCCCGCTGAATTGGCGCGGTCTAACTAATACCAAACCAGACTGCTTTGCTGCGACACGGAGACGGCAACTTGGCCGACGTCGCATGACCCCCTTGCCTCGAGGCACCCCCACACTCCTCCCACGGCGGCGCCTTTGTTTCAGAAATTTGTGTTTGTGTTAGTGCGCGGGGGTTTTCCCGACCAATCACACCCGTTGGTGGCTCAAGGTTGGCGGTGCGAGGAGGGACCGGACAATCTACCCATCTATCTGCGTCGCAAGCTAGCTATTACATACATACATCACGACTTTCAATGTACATTGTGTATTGTGTCGCAAATTTACCGCTCAGGTAGTTGTTTCGACAAGGATCGTTGGCGTTGGAGAAAAGGCACCGAACTTTGGGGGCGTCTAATAGAGTGGACTTGAATGGCAGAGAGGCCGCGGTGGCCACCGTGGGTTCTCGCGAACCGGTACCCTCATTCGCGGAGCGGAGAGAACAAACGAAAGTGGAAACAAGGGATGGTGTTTTTGTTTCCGACTTCCATTATCGCTTTTGCTTTGTACTGCATTCTGTCATCGCTGCATTCCCCCCTTCCGATTCTCAGCCTCGAGGCTTTGTGGACGGTTTTCGAAGACACAGCCTACCAGCGCCTCACTGCGCCCACAGACTGCGCCGAACCTCTGGATTGAGGGCGTGAAAAGAATAACGGCGCCCTCTTGCCGCTTTCAAAGTTCGCCGCACCCTCTACAGCTCTCGCTACAGCTTTCCCCGTTATGTGCTATGACCGGCCTTTCAATCCTTTTCCGTTCAGGGACCACCGGCGCGATGACCATGACCATACGACGTCAACGTTCTTCTTCGTTCGCCTGGCGCCAGACTCAGCGGCTCCAAACACCAGGCGGCGACTGTCAGCGCGAAACTCGTTCGAAATCGCCCCGTGGCGCCTACAGGCTACAGCACTGGCGGGTTCGGTTCTGACTCCGAGGAAGCTTCGCTGTTCAATTCATTATCCAAGCAAATCCTGCGCTACCGGACGACTAGCTACCGGACAACTAGCTACCGGCTGCTGCTGCTGTATTGTTTACTCCACTCCTCCCGGGTACCGGTCCTGTTCGCAGCAGCGTTTTCTCCGCCCTATCAGGCCATTCCGCATTCCGATACCTACCCACGCTTACCTTACCGCCAGGCTCGAAACGAAACGTACACACGTATGCATACCTGCCAGCGACACCCACCAAGTCGCCTACATACATACGAAGCAAAAACCCTCGTTCCCGAGGCTCCGAGCCTCCAGGAGTCCTATCCTATCCGACACCCTGGGTGTCGGTTTCAAATTCGCCCCAAGCCGCAAGCGTCCTACTACCTATACAATGCATCCCAAAGCGATTACGATTCCGAGTCCTTCCCCCGGCGGCTGCTGCGCCTGCTTACTGCTTACTGCTGGCGTCCGGCGCCGCCTCCGCGCTCTTCGGGAAATAACTGAATGGCCATGGACCCGGTGTACGTTACCCTGCCAGTCCTCGCCACGCCGTCAAGTCCAAAGAATAGCTAGCACCACCGCGAGGTTCAAAATAGCCTTGTTAATTCGATGGCACAACGGCGCGAATAAATCCATGGCCACTGGCGCGTTGACCGGTCCCGAGCCCGCGGCATTCCATTCCATTCATTCAAGCCTGCAACGAAACCCGAGGTCCATGGCCACCCACTGGCAAGCGTCCCTGCACCCACCAAATGTATAAACGCCTCCAATACCACTACGGCCGTCTCTGACGTTTGGAGCAATCGCTGGAAGTGAAGTTGAACCCTTCGAAAAAAAACGAACGAACGATTGCGGTACATATGCCGCTCAAGACAGATGCTAGTCATACTCTGGGAGTATGAGACCTGGCCGATTACCTTGTGCATCCCCTTCTGAGACACGATCGACACTAATCTTTTTCTGTCTGAGACACAGCGATTTCTCGGCTGGTCTCAGACCTCTGCTCTCGTGGTCTTAGTCTTAGACTGTCTTACTGCCGACAATGTCTTGACCTAATTCACAAAGACAAAGCGGCCCGGTCTCAAGACGCAATTCAACCAAACGGAACCTGTCTCAGAACAATAATAATCTTCCACGGGTTCAAAATACATATATCCAAACGGGACGCAGAGAATATTCGTATCGAACATCGCACAGGACGCGGGCCTGGCCTGGACCCACAGTTACTACACCACTCTAGTTACTCTTACCCTTCGCAGTGTTATTTCCACCGCAACCGATTTTCACGGAGGCAAATCTGTTGCCGCTCACTGGCTACCTGGACTCTAAGAAATGACGTATGTATGTAGCGCACTCTCCCAGACCACCACAACCCGATGCTCAAATGGTTTCGTTTATCGGGCGGACGTGCGCGGGATTTCTCACACCCACGCGCTCACCCCATTCGCGCTGCCGGCGGCGGACCACGGACGTACATTTATTTCAGTCAGCGAGTCTATTTACTTGGTGTGGTTTGAATTCAACTGGCGCGCGCGTTCACGCTTTCTTTCGCCGGCTGGGAAATGCGGACACCGCCCGCGCACATCCCGAACGCAAATCCTCGGGATGCCGCGCAGTAGGCGGTAGCACTGGCACAGTCTGCGCCAACCGAAAAATCCATGGAACGTTCCTCGTTCAACATTGACCCTGCGGTCGTTACCGCCTCCCGCTAAAGAGGGCGCCGGTGCAGGGACTACTTACATGTTCAATGTTCATTTCCGCAAGCGCAGGGCCGCCTCGCTCGCTTCGGGGCCTCGGGCCGCCCTGGAGGTAAATCATTATATTTGAAATTCCCAATTTAACCGATTTCCCGAAGCTGCAACTGGGACCCATATTACTCTTTTGAGAAAGTCGCACCACATTGCCCACAACATAGCTGCATTGGGGAGACGGCGCGCTTGCGCTTGGCGCCGCGGCGCGGGTCCCGCCGAACGATTGCGCCCACTGGGGATTCGGGAAACAACACGTAAGGATAGGCGGCTCGCGTATGTGGCAGGAACGGTCGCAGGTTTAATCTGTACGTACAGGTGGGTCAGGAGCCTCGGAGAGATACCAGAATTTCAACTCGGAGGTTTTGCAGGCTTGTATCGTCCTGCAAACACCTGAGAATTTTCGCTGGTGAGATAACGTCGACGGACAGCAATCCCACGGTTGAAACCTGTCCGATAAGAAAATAAACTCGACAATCTCCATGCGTTTTCGACATACCCTTGCTAGCAGTTAATCCGTTCATGTTCTGGACGCGTAGCAAGACCGCAGTCCCACTCGGGAATATTCCGACTGCAAAAGCGTTTCAAGCGGCTAAATATTCCGAGTGCGAAGGCGTTTCAACTTTCTCCCGTTTTGCCGTGGTTCAAGTTTCTTCCAGTCCGACTATCGGGACGCGCGCGTCCATACGGAATTTGCATTCAACGTCGAATCGACAAGTAACCTTTTCAGCAGGAGAGCGAAAAAGCACCGTGGTGGCGAGGAGATCGACATTGAACTCCTGCGCTTCCGGAAACGGAACCAAACGGCGACGCAAGGAGTCCAAACGCTCCATGGCCAAACGCATTCGATTTCGGGCACGCCATCGAGCACCAATGGCCAATAAACGGGCGTGCGCACCCCGCCACATGAGCCCGACCCATGCGCAGCGGCAGACGTGCCAAGCCCGCATGTGTTTCGGTGTTCCGGACATTGGCGCAGTGCGGCATCCGCGCAAATCGTCACGGTGTCGCGGGACGGCACCCCCGCGTTTGTGCCTCGGGCAGCAGGGCAGCAGTTGCCTGAGCATGCTGCGCGAAAGGCTTCCCTGTCATGCGAATTGAATGAATGCGATTGCGGGAGCTGGGGGTTTGTGTTTGAAGGAGGTTGGGTTGGGTTTCAAGGGCTTGAGTAGGGTAACATGGGAAAGGGAAAGAGTCTCTGCACAATTCCAGTGAGTCACAGTCGCACACCCTCGAGAGTGAAACCTTACCGATTTATCGTACGACGCTGTTGAGTTCGGCGGATTCAAAGTGAGCGTGAGTACAAGTCGACTCGGAGCTCGCTATCGCGCGTAGATTCCTGCGTGTACTGTCCCGCGGATGGTCGGGTGTCGCAAAGGCCCAAACGCATGCACTGGCTCGTACGCGGTGGGGATGTTCGTACACCAACGTGGGGGTTTCATGCTGCCGCCCGCCGGCATCTCGGATGGCTTTCGGCATCGAGTTCAACAACTCAACTCTAATTCAACCACAAACGTTCTCAGATGCACTGCTCGCGCACACCATCGCGTTCCTTGCGATAGCTTCTCTATGCCATGCACTCGTCGGGAGCGTGGGCGACGTTCGTGTGCCGCCCCTACCGGTTCAACCTCGCCCCGCAGCCAATTGCAACTTGTCCCCTTTACTGTTCCCGTTCTTCGTTTTTCCGTGCCTCCTAACTTTGCCTACCTCTCTGCCTGGACGCACCCTCCCCCGTTTACAATTAATTCGCGCTGGAGCAAAATCGGTTCGTTTCGACCAGCCCCAAGTTCACCCAACCGACCTCACCAGAATTTCTGTTTATCCACCAACGTTTCGCCTGAACTATCGCGCACGGACACCTTCGCGGAACTTCCTCCCATTTACAGTCCTGGTCCTGCTGCAATATGTCTCCGCCACCGCCAAAACGCCTCTCCATGGCGCCTTCCAACCCCTCTCCCGTCCCAATCTCGCCCACCTGAGCAAGCCAATCGCAATCGGACCCTACCCTACATACGCGAGGGCCCTGGCAGCGCAGATCTCTACGTGGCCCGCTTCCGGCCTGTGTACATATCGGACAGTATACATATATATTTCACATGCGATCCGCGCCGATGTGCAAATCACGACTTGGTGCGATGGCTACTTGCTCAAAGCCTCCCGATGTGCCCCAGGCGAGCGACGAGGTGTCAGGCGCCATAACGGCCGTAATGGCAGAGGCGAGCGACGAGGCGAGCGACGAGGCGGCGGGGCATGGGGCATGGGGTCGCTGGCCACGCGCCTGCTGTATGTATTGAATGCCTACTGGACTCCAGCGACTGGACGTCGGCCGACGCACCCCAAGCAAGCGTACTGTTGGTACGTGGTATCCACTTTGCATTTCAATGAACTTGGGAGCTGCAGCCGTACGTATCTTCCTTCTAAAGTATCTTCCTTCTTCTGGAGTGTTTACTTCCCCCGGCCCACTGTCTGGGTTGTCAATAATGTACGGGGGCTGGCTGGCTTCTGTTTAATTTTTCCATATCGATATTGCATCGATATTGCATTCCGAGTCCCAAGCGGGCCTGCGCGAATCCCTTTAGTGCGCACCGGGCCTCTTTGTGCACCGACCTATGCATTTCAACTTCAACCCCGTACCTCGCTCCATGAAAATTAATCCTTTGACCCATGTTATCCAAGCCTGTTGCTCTAAGCCTACGCTCCTTCGAGTCCAACACCGGGCCTGCTTGTGCGCTGTATTTCCACTTCAACACCGTATTTCGCTCCATGAAAATTAATCCTCCTTCACCCGTGTTATTCTGCTCCAAGACGAGTCCAATTCGAAAACGCATACATCCAACCAGATACAGCCTCCGACTCCGAGTCACTCACTCAGGGTTCACCGGGTAAACGCCTAAATTCCTCTCTCTACAGAATACATATTCTATCATCTATCTAGGCGGGGTGCTTCCCTTCCCTTCTTCTAAAGCACTTTCTGATTCAGAATAGAATGCGTTTCGCGATCGTTGGTTCCTTTTCGTGAGTGACCTCGCGTGCGATAGGCGGTTGGGATAGGCGGTTCGGTCGGTTGGGGTTCGGAGGAGGGATGCCGAAGGGAGGGTGTAAGGGAAGACGGAAGGAAGGGAAGGAAGACGAATTGCGGAAGGTGTAAGGAAGGAAGGGCTTCGAATCGTAGTTGGTTTTTTTTTATTGTGTACGATAGGGAGAGGTAGAGGTAAGTAGAGTAGAACGAACATACGACCCCTGTGTCGAGGGATTCCAGTACTCAAGCCTGACTAAGTATGCTTCGTTGCGCTCGCTTGGAGGAAGGAAGTGGAACTTAGGAAGTGGAAGAGGCCTCGCGTGCGCTGTAACTTCGAATTTTCCCGAGACCATAGAAAAATTGCGCGGACGAACGACAGGGTGCAGTAGTGAGCCTCGGCTGCCAGTGGGTCTACGCTTCGAATGTGAATCTTCACGAATAACTCCAGAGGCGCGTCGAATAAATGCAGAGAGACGCGCGCGTTCGACGCGTCGCAAACATCATAGCGAGGAGGATTTCGACTTGTGAGAACGCGTACCTTCTTCCCTGCTTCTCGTGTGACGGAAGAAGAAGAACGACCGTCGACGCGTCGAGAAGGCAGGCTCGTCGATCCGCCACAGAATATCAGAAACACTTCCGTGTTCCAACTTCTCGTGAGTCGACTCAGGAGAAGGAGTCGACGCGGCGCTTGCGTCCCAAAGGACGAATTTCAGGCGACGACAGATACGGCGCTTGCCATGGGTAATCCGCGCGAGGAAAGAAAGGACTTGGAGGACTTGAAGACTCTACTTGCAAGTCCGATCGAAAAGCCGTCGATCCGCCACCGCCGAGTGCGCCACAGAAAACCCGAATGGTAGGCGCGCAGTCCCAAGCCTGTTTCGTGACGCGTAGAGCAAGAAAGCGCGCTGGGACAGAAGACGAAAGGTGACGGAGGACGCCACCTGCCTCGCCCCTCCGAGTGCGCCACAGAAAACTTCACCGCTAGGCGCGCAGTGACGCGCCGCGACGCGTTCTCCTCGTCGCCAACCCAGCAAAGCCGCACATGTCTTGACTCTTGACTGCAAGTGGTAGACGGATGCAAGCGGCTCCGCCCATGGCCCCCGGGTCCGCTGCGCGCGCGAGCCTAAGTATCCTCAGAGCTAGAAGACGAGAACTTGGGAAGACGCAGACGCGAAGGTAAACGAGAAGAGGCGTGAAGCTCAAGCTCTGAACTGCCCGGGCCTGACGGGGCCGTCCGTCGAAGCAGGACGAAGTTTGGTTCTCGCGTTCTAGCTCTGAAGGCAGCAGACGCGAGGGAGAAGAGGCAGACGCGAACGTAGAAGAGTCAGACGCGAAGCTCAAGCTCTCAGCGCGGGGCCGTCCGTTCGTCGAAGCAGGACGAAGTTTTGCTTCTCGCGTTCTAGCTCTGAAGCTGAAGCCAGTGAAGCTCGACGCGAGGGAGAAGACGCAGAGGCAAACGCGAAGCTCAAACTCTGAAGTGCCCGGCCTCACGGGGCCGTCCGAGTCGAAGCAGCGCGTCAGGCCGCTAGCTCTGGAGCCACCAGGCGCGCGGTAGAAGACGTGAAGCTCAAGCTCTGAGACCTCGGAGCGGGCCCGACGTCTTGACACCTCTAGGTTCAGACGCGCCGTGCCCCGATGCTATATGTATCAGGCTTGAGCTCTGCGCGGGGCCGTCTGAGTCGAAGCAGCGCGTCAGGCCACTAGCTTCAGACGCGCCACGATGACATACCAGGACCAGGAAGCCGAGGCGACGACGTGTCAGGCCCGAGGCGTCCGTCTAAGTGAGTCCAAGCAGTCGCGCGTCCGTCGAGCAGCAAAGAAGGAGATCCTCGTCGCGTCCGTGGCTCGAAGCAGCAACTCGTCGAATCCGGCGCGTCTCAACACAAGTCCCAGGCGCGCGTACCCCGCGTCCGTCGAAGCAGGACTCAGAGTCAGGAAGGGAGGCGTCCGGGGCAATTGCAAGCTCGAATATCTTCTCTTCTCCCGCGACGATGCCCGTGTCCGGGGCCGGACGTATGTATCGACTGAACTAAGGGGAGGTGCCCGCTGGGTTCAGACGCGCCGCGATGCGACGCGCGGAAGCAGCCAGTCGCGCGTCGAAGCAGCCAGTCGCGCGTCCGTCCCGTCCAAGCAGCCCAGAAGGAGAGACGTCGCGTGTCCGAGTCCGAGTCCGAGGCTCTGAGACGACGTGTCGGGCCCGAAGGCGTCCGTCCCGTACAAGCAGGCAGAAAGGAAGTTGTCGCGCAGTGGCTGAGACGCGCCGCAATGACAAGGAACCTGAGACGAGCGGTCGCGCGTCCGAGTCCGAGTCCAAGTGACCAAGTCGGAGTCCTGACAGGCTGAGGCGACGATGTCCAGCCAAGCAGCCAGTCGCGCGCCCTTGCTTGTTTGGTGTCAGAGTTCGCAGAGACCGGAGTCAGAATCGGAATCACGTCCACTTTTCACACAAGTCCGACTCAACTCGAACTGCATGTTAAATAGAGATTTCGACACTTAAAGATATTTCACTCCAGCTAGAGTCCTCAACAATCCGATTCAATTCCATAATTCTACTACTAACAACTAAATACTATACATCCTACAGCGGGGGGGGTTACAACAAGTTAGTCAATAAATACCGGTCTGGTTCTGGCGTATGTATGTAATATGTAATAGTGTGCAAGCAAAAAGTGAGGATGAGGGGAGCGCAGCCCAATATGTGCAGCGAACGAAATGAATGGGGGCAAGTGAAGTATAAGAAGAAATAATAAACAAGAAAGACGAACGAGCGCGGAAAGTGATACAAAAGAGAAGAGAGGAAGGGGGGTAAAGCGTACAATGGTGGTATCAAACAAACTCGGGGGCGGGCGGGATAAATAACATGGTGGGGTGGGTGTCGCGTTTTTTGATTATTTTGAGGGCGGGCTGGCCGCCAGGTCGGGGGGTTCCAGTCGTCGTCGCGCGCGCGGGTCGTCGTCGTCGTCGTCGTCGGCGCAGCGTGGGTCTCCGTATCGCGGGGAGAACGAGGCGGGGAAGAGCGAGACTCAAACAACAACAGCCCTCGGCTCCTCCTTAACCCCCATGCCCAAGTCTTCCCACCCCGCCCCGCCCACATTCCCTCCCCCAAGAAGACCGAGGCCAAGTCCGGCATGCATATCCGGCATACTGCCCCTCCTGTACAATCCCGCCCCGTCACCCCCTTCTTGGCCGTTAGCTAGGGCGGAGGAAGGGTGCATCAACGGGCTCCCATGCGAAGAGTGGGCGGAGTGTTGGCTGTGCAACGACGAATTCGAGCTCGAATGATGCAGCTGCCCTCCCCCTCCTCCTCCGTAATACGACTGGGAGGCAGACGGGTGCCCAGTCGTATTACTCCGCGGCTTCGTCCCCCTATCCCTCCCCATCGCGCCCATCCCTACCCCTCCTGCTCCCATGTACGGGCTATGCGACCCGTGGAGGGTAGGGATGTCCGGCGCGTGTGGGATGCGGATCCCATTGCCCCCATTCACACCCCCCATGTGCGGGGAATTAAGGGAGGGATTCGGGGAGCCCAAAGGCGGCGGGCTCCCCAACAAATGCGGGCTCCCCATGAGCGGGGGCGAGCGCGACAAGGAATCCCTCGAACCGTGCGAATGCGAGTGCGAGTTATGCGAGGAAAGCGAAGAAGAGGAGAGGGAATGCGAGAGCGCGAGGGAGGGCGGGTGCGGGGAGAAGGCGGGGGAGTTGAAGGATGTGGGGGGGGCGGAGGGGGTTGAGTAGACCGACACTAAAAAAATCGCAAACGCAAATCGTTAATAAGGGATAGAAAAAAGGTAAGGGAAGGAGAAGGAGGGAGGAAAGCAAGCTAACCATTATCATCCCAATCACTCGCCCCACTCCCCCCGCTCTGCGCACTCCCAGTGCCACTCCCCGTACTACTCACGCTGCTCCTCCTCGCCCCTGCCCCACCCCCACCCACTCCTCCTTTCTTGCCATTCGCCCCAGCCTTCGGACTCTTCCCCCCCTTCCTCGCCTTATTCCCCGCCCTCAACTCATCAAACCGCAACGGCCTCGCCCGCAAATGCGTCCGCTCATAAAGCCCACATTTATTGCACACGATTTTGCCCGGGTTGAGCGTGGAGCGGCGCCACGAGGGCGGTTCGGTGGTGTGGCAGTTGTAGCAGCGGCGGCGGAGGTATTGGGTTTCCTTGGAGGCGGCGTCGTCGGTGTGTTGGACGGGGAGGCCGTGCGGGGCGAAGCCGCCTGCGCCGTTGACGGTATGATAAGGATGAGGAGCGTGAGGATGGGGGTGCGCAGAGTGGGGGTGGGGGTGGGAAGGATGGGAAGGGTGCGAGGGGTGCATCATGGGCGGGGAGGCCAGTTGGTGCGGGTGCGGGCCGTAGTGGTGCTGCTGCTGCTGCTGCTGGTGCTGCATGGGGCGGTAGAACTGCTGCTGCTGCTGGTGCGCGTAATGCGGCAGGTGGTGGTGCTCCTGCTCCACCTTCACCCCGCCCCCACCCTCGTACTCGCCGCCGTGACCATACCCCGGCGGCGAGTACCCCCCGTCGCCGTGGTGGTGCCCATGGCCGTGCAGCGCACTGGGCTCGGCGCTGAGCGGCATGTCGTAGCTGTTGTTGTGGGACGACTGAGTGGCGTGGAGGAAGGGCGGGTAGGCGGCGAGCTCGTCGGGGCGCTCCTGGCGCGCGTAGGGGAAGGTCGCGCGGCGGATGAGGGTGTAGTCGTGCGGGCGCCCCTGCTGCTGCTGCTGCACCTGCGGCTGGGGCCACGCGTCCTGGCCCGCGGGGCCGTCGAGCGCGTACATGTCGGGCGGGGAGGGGTGCTGCTCGGGGCTGAGACTGCTGTTGTTGTTCTCGCCGTCGTAGAGCTCCTGCAGCAAAGAGGGAGGGCGTGCGTGGGCCTGACTGGGGTTCGAGGCAGCCCAGTGGTAGTGGTCGTCGTCCTGGGAGAAGATACGGACGGGGTCGAGGTCGGGCTTGTAGTTTTGGTGGGGGGAGTAGCGGTGCGTCGGCATCGGGGCGGGCGGGGACGGTGTGCGGGGTGCGTTGTTGTCGTCAAACTGCAGCGAGTCCATAGTTGTGTTGTGTGGATGGAGGAGACGTCGTAGGATTTTCACATTTCGGCCTCGTTAAGAGGTAAACCAGATTCGGCAGCTGGCCCCCAATCGAGATCTTGAAATTGTCGTCCTTCTCCACGGGGTTACGAGTGACCCAGAAGAGTGGGCCGTGTAGCGAGGAGGGCGGGCTGTCAGGGGGCGTCACATGGAAAGAGGGACCCCGAGTGCAGCTCAGCTGTGGCTGCCGGCATATCCCGATTCCACCAGAGCCCCGGCCGCCGTATACAGTAATCACGCTGACCACACAAGATCTCGATCGCCCTTTGCTTCCGTTCCTCTCACATGGCCCATTATCGCTGCTGCCCCTAACACTCCTTATCGCTTGAAACGAACGCCCAACCCCCGCAGGAGGCGATGCCGCCGTGTCTTCCCGTGTAAATATACATACCAGTGAGCGCCCTCGGGAGAACCACAGCGTACGTGCGTGCGTCCCCACCGGACGGGGAGCGGTGGGGCTGGAGTACAACAATTCAAAGTCCGATTGCGGTTCCGACTCTCCGACATCCCTGCACCCACGCATTGCTTTTCGGCGACGCGACGCGACGCGACCCTTGTCTTCGCGGATAGCATGTACCCAACGATGCTTCCAATCCAGTCCGATCCACACAAGCAGTGCTGGCAGTCCCGCTCCCAGTGATTCTCATTTCATTATGGCGTTTGTTCTCCACCGATGCGCTGGCATCTCACCAACGCCGATTGCAGGTTGGCGCGCAATGTACACACATATCTTAATATTGGTCTCTCGATTCCAGCGCGCGCGCGTTTCTGACTTTTCTTTAGCCGTGCTCGATGGCCTCTCACGCCAACGGAAGCCTCACTTTATTCTTGGTCCCACTTGAAGCACGGTCTCACGCGCGTTGTCTCTGCCTATCCTATGTCTGTTCAGATGTCTACATGTCTCAGTGCCTGTACTTGTCTGGCTATACTCTGCTTCGATGCTCGACTCTGCTTTTCTTTTCTTGCACCTGGTCCAGGCAAGTGGCGCAAGGTACCTGTGAATGTAAACTTGAACTTGGCCAATCTGGCGGTACCACATCTTCCGAATTTTTAGTACCCGACCGTTCCTTCGCTGTCTGTGTCCCATGTAAATATTCTTCTTCTTTATATTCGTGCGTCTTCTCCCTCACCATCGTCTTCCATCTCAATTGCTCGCACATAGCACCTCCAACAAAACTCAACCAAGCTAAATCGAGGCGTCGACGTGCCGCCTGGCCGACAACTTGCTTAGACTCCTCCTCAAAATTATCTACACTGCTGTCTGGTTTGATTCCGATTCCGAATCCTTGGCGCCAACCAGATATAGCGGATATACTCCCGGGCTCGCTCGCAGGACTGATGATGATGATAGTGACGATGATCCTCATTTCATTATAGGATCTCTGCACCGTCGGCTTCCTTGAATATACTCCCGTGCGGCGCCAAGCTGACCGAAACGACGCGCCACGGTTCCGGGTCTGGCCGAGAAACCAACTAACCAACCAACCAACCAACCACCTCAGAATACCTTACTTAGTACTTGCTTTGACGACACCGACATAGCTCTCCGCAAAATTATCTGTTCCTTGGCGCTGGACTCGCACCGAATATAACGGCTTCCCTCCCCGGCTCGCAGGACTGTCGATGACGATGATCCTCATTTCATTATAGGATCTCTGCATCGCGGACCCGGTATTCCGTCTATGCATATCTCTATGCCAAGTACTCTATGCTATGCCGGTGCTATCTCTACTACGGTCACTCTATGCTATGTTATGCCAGCGCCTGTGCCCGATATGATCATCAAGCATCGAACATCAATCAAGTCTAGCTTCGATATCTGTATGTCCGGATGCCTGTGCGTGCGAGCTGGGAAGGAGGCAACTCGACCACCGTGTGCGGAGTGTGGGAGACTGGGAACCTGGCATGCGTGAGGAACCACCCTACTTGACTGAATGCAACTCTCTTATCTGGGCTCCACATATGCGTCCCGAGTTGTGTTCTTGCGTACTAGTATTTGGGTTCGCTTCTCCACACGCGCACCCGTGTAACGATTCAATTTCAACCCGCGTATGCAGTTGTGTTTTTTCAGTTCTGACGTCGGAGGCCGTCGGAGGGCGTCCTTCGGTGGTTCTTTCTGTGGTCTGTGGTTCTTTCAGTGATCCGCTCCCTCCCTTCCTTGCTTCTTCCTCAGTGCCGAAACAAGGGCCGACTGGGTCGGAGAGAAGGAAGCTTGAAGAATAGACGAGAAATAAAAGAGCAGAGGTGAGGCACAGACGCGGACGCGGGGATTCCAACACGAGAAAATATCAACCGCGGGGGAAGTTCAACATTGGGAAATATGTATTGAAACTAAACTCAAAACACGCCAGCGAGTGAGCTTTGAGACACGGTGAGTCCAAAAACAGGCCCCTAGCATGCGCAGAAGTCCTCTTCGAATCGCGCTGGACTTCGACTCATAGGATGCCACTGCCGGGAGTATGTGTGTATAGTACGCGGGGCCCCATCGAGCGGAACACGATTCAGCCATCTACTGGCAGAATACTAAGTATTATATATTATATATTATCATTTAGGCGGGAGGGATTCGCGCGACGGCGGGCGGGCGGGCGGGGATTACAGTCAATTGTCGGTGGGCTGGTTGACCTGAAGTGAGTGAGTAGTTGAACCTCGAATATTATATTAATTTTAGGATTCAACCACGAATTCCACTCACGGTAGCCAACCTCGACGCCACACCGGAACGCGATTGAACAACCCTCCTCTTCATCAGCAGATTGCGGGAAGGGAAGGGAAGACGAGAAATATGAATGAACCAAAATCGTTTGTTGTTCTTTTCGTTTCCTACGAGGTGCTTCGGAGGGCTTCGACTCATTGCCAGTGGGACTATATATGTGTGGACGCGGGGCCCCATCGAGCGGAACACAACACGATTAATTGAGCCATCCATCCATCATCAACAGATCGGGTGGCTAGACGCGTTGCGAGTCGTGCGAATATGGTGAGATAGTACCAGAAATGGGTGGGACGGGCAGGAGGGCGGGCGGGGAACAGACGTCGTTCGTTCGTTCGTTTCGTGGGGAGGTTGGTTGGTTCATATTACTGAGATAGGCGCCCCCGAGATTCGCATGAGGGAGGGTTACATTAAACCTGTCGAGGGTTGGAACTGAACTAAATTGAACTGCGGTGAGTGGTTGAACCAGGTACCACCGGAGTATTATATTAATTGCAGGATTCAACCATGGATTCACTGGGCTTGGGCCATGGTGGAACTTCCGTGGAAGTAAGTGGCCAAGTTCCTCTTGGAGACACACCGGAACACAGTCGAACCTCAGCCATCTATCCATCAACGCGTTTAAGTTGCGACGAGTATGGTGAGATACCGGAAGGAGACATAGAATGAACAGGCGGGGAACAGACGTCGTTCAAGTTCGATCGCGAAGGCTGATAGACTGGGGTTGGCCGCGTCGAATCGAATCGAAAAGAATTTACGACTGGAAGTCGGGGCGGGGACGAGGCGTCGTTCGAACGTCGTTCGTGGGGAGGTTGGTTGGTTGATTAGTGGGTCGTTGATTAGGTCGTTCAGCTTGATGTTACTATTTAGCCCAGGACTTCGCGCGAGGGCGCGAAGCAGGAATTAAAGTGACACCAGTTGTCGGGTCCGACTGAACTGCGGTGAGTGGTTGAACTCGGCATCGAAGAAACCAGTACTTAGATTAATTCTTTCTAGGATTCAACCACAACGTACCGGCAAGACTCGGACGCATGTAAATATTCCCGAGACATTGGCCGACGGTGGAGGTGAGAGCCCGATCGCCCGACCCCACCCCACCTCGACAACACTGATTGCACCCAGATTTGACGCGTGGGGACGACGAATATGGTGAGATACCAGAATTGGACGCGGGGAACAGACGTCGTTCAAGTTCGATCGTTGGCGAAGGTTGATAGAATCGAGTAGGTCGTTCGTCCGTTCACCGATGAGGGTATCCTATCCCATGACTCGCTGGACTCGTACCGGACTGCAGGACCCAAGCGAGCTCATGGTTTCGGATTTTGGTTGAACTTGAACTCCTAACCACCCGGAGTCACTAGGGAAATTTCGACTGAGTCAAGCAAGACGGGGCCACATAACCGTGACCGTGGGATTCTCCCGCCCTCACCCACAAAGCCAAGGAGTGGAGTCGAGTCGTTCCAAGGATACCAAGTATTTATATTTGGAGAGGCGGGGACAGACAGGAACGAGTCCCCGCCGCGGTTGGGTTGGATTTTCTGGGTTCAACCGACTATTTGCAACTACACTTACTTAATTCGTGCCTTTTAAGACGAGAGGAGGGGGGCCTTGCCCTCACAGGCGCGCTCCTGGATTAAGTCGACTTGCAACTTGGAAGTTGAACCAAATCCGTCAATCGCATCAAATCGACACCGACGACCGCGGAGGAAGTCTCAGCCTCAGCCTCTCGACCACGACGACATGTACAGGACGGGGACTCGAGCGCTTCTCCCGCATTCCTTGCGACCCACGGCGTATCTGTTTTTTGAAACAAAGGAATACATAAATTTGGAATAGAAGGAGGAATAGAGACAGAACGACGACATACTAACCGAATTGAGGATTGACTGAGTCACGTCGAACATCCCACTGGCAGAACGAACCTTATCACCGATTCGACTCGAGCCGATGCCAATCGTTGAACTACTTACTCACTCTACCCCCAGACAGGACTGACGTCGACACAAGGGCAGGCCACGGAGACCATGGGCATGGTCAAGGAAGGAAGGTTGAAAGGAAGCAAGGTTGGAGCGCGCTGTGAGCTTCTCCCGCCCTCGCCCACTGCACGCCAGCGAGTCGCCGCGTCGCGTCAGTCTTTGGAAGTAACTATGTTCTCAGCTATGTATAATTTATTTTGAGAAAAGGGGGGAGGGAGACAGGAACGAGTCCCCGACGCAGCCAAGTGGCTTAACCCGAGCGGCGGCGGGAGTCGACTTGACGACAGAGGGACTGGAACTGAGGCGTCGTCCTCTGACGACCGGGCCCGAGACGGACGCGTTTGTAAATACTCAATACGCTAACGGAGAAAACCAACAAGGGCCTCCTTCAAATTGAAATAGATAACAAGCCGAGGACCCACCGACTCCCAGGTAACGCAGCTAGTACTATCGCGTTTTCAGTCCATGTTGGAAGGTATGACGGAGTCCGTCAAACCTCCTTATACCTTATACCCGTCCTGGCACAAAGTCGGGAGGCGCGCGTTATCGTGTGTTCCGTCGCCGCCAACCTATCTATACAGTATACCCATCCTGGAACAAAGACTGTCAGTGACCCACCTTACCAGATGTTCCGTCGACCTACTTATAGGTATTTATCTATTATGCCCATCCTGGAACAAAGACTGCTATGCCCGGGGGCGGAGCGCCCACGGACGCCCACCGTCCGGTCCGTCTGTGCCAACCCTGGAGAGAGTTCCGGTCAGGGTTCGTTTGCCTTGTCCTTGCACTTTTGGGATTCACCTTGTACTACGTTCGGGCAGTCCCGCACTGTCACTGACAGGTATACGACCCCTACGATGCAGGCTGATCGTAAAGTCAAACCTTTTCCCACGGTTGAACAACTTCCACCCAATGTGGAAATTCAAGTCATGTCGTGCCCTCACCTCCCCCGCGATAGCGCGTTCCCATGCTCGACCAAACTTCCTTCTTCCAGTCGGAGCAGTCTAAATTAACCCCGCACTGTTGCGGTTCCATACAGCTGAACGCCGTCCCCCATGGTAATGCCGTACGCACCTGAGGCAGACGCCGCTCCCCGCCCCTCATCTATGAGCCAGCCGAGTCCTTCCTTGAATTGCTCTAGTGGGTAGTGGGTAGTGGGTATATATGAATTTGTATGTGGAGGCGGGGAGGTTGACAAGCTCCCGCGAGGGAGGGAGGGAGCGGGGGAGTAGACTAAACCTGCAATGGTTGGACTTGAACGGAAAGGCATTGACGGGATTTCAGGTAATGTGCAGAACGGGTTAGCTTGCTTCTCCCGCTCTCGCCCACAGCGCAAAGCCAGTCGAGTCATGGGGTATTTCTGAGAAGGATGGACAGGAACGAGTTGCGGACGCCGCGCATCTTCATTAATTCCTTTTCCACCGACGCTCGGTGAGTCGTTCGTTTCGGTGTTCGTCGGATGTCTTGTCCGTTCTTTGCGTCTCAGAGCGGGATTGGTCGGGATGAAACGATTTGTAACGAGCTTCCAGAGGCTCTGTAGAGTTTAAGCTTCTGCGTTTCAACCCCGCGGTCAGAACTTACTGACGGGTTCGACTTCGTTCTGCCAGTGCTTCGACCCTGGACCATGGTACATACCGCCTCCGTGCTAGTGCACCAAGCGTTGTCAGATGCTGCGCGCGCGTCAAGCGGAACTGAGAAGCCCAAGTTGTGTCTACGGCCGCGTTCAAGTCTGCGTTACACTACCCTTCATTGGGCGTCCAATCAACAGCAACAGCGAAAGTCGCACTTTCCCACGGTTCAACTTCAGGGTCCTGCCAACATTGAAGCTATGTCTTTCCCTCCCCGCTCACTCCCACCGTCGACCCAATCTGCTTCTAGCGGGTGCTACTGTATTAAATCCGTAGTGTTGCGGTGACATACAGCTGAACGCCGTCCCTCAATGCCGTACGAGGAGGCAGACGCCGCCCCCGCCCCGCGCCGCCGACTGCTGCTTACTCCACCGCGTTAATCCTCCTATCCCGAGATGAAGGTGAGAAAGGTTACAGTACTAACATACGCCCGTTCGCCGTTAATACCCGCGAGTCTGAATCCTCTTACAATTAATATTATTCAGAAGTTCCCCGAAGATCGCCCGCCCGCCGGTCGCCTAGCGAGCGCAATTTCAAAGCATTCGCCAGCCGCGTATACGCGTACGTATATACCAAGACCACGGGCCGCCCGTCGCGTCGCGTCGGGTAGTACGCGAGATGTACGCGAGATGTAATCTGTAATCATGTACACACCCACCGTAGCGGCCGTCGGGGCCCGGGGATGCTGTATATGTCGTAACGGCGTTCGTTCGTTCATGACGCGCGCTAAAGTTAGTACCAGGCGAGTCGTAACGCGCTTAAAATCCAATCCTGTTTTCCAGGCCATGTTCTACGTACCCACGGCGCGTGGGTCAGCGTCACCGTTTTTTGCTCTGGTCTTGCCCGACGCGTGCCTGTGTACTATTATGGGACGCCGAGGCCTAGAACATGACGCGCGTCGTCGACGAGCCATTTCCGCTGGCTACTCCCTGCCAGCGACCAGCGCGAAGCTTACTTGCTTGGCCTCAGGTACCTGCCAGTGCCAGCGACAATTTTAAGATTATTGAAGGTAAATACATCCATTGACCGTGTCGCGGCGCCGGCGCACTTCCAGCCCCGCGTTCAACGTTGGCGCCAGGTAATAATGGTATCGGGGATCCGGATTGAGTCCGAATGAATCACGGTTCGCTGGCCAGTGAAATTCCCGAGGAGAGGTAGTATGGATGGATGGGATGTGCTTGCATCTCCCACCCTCGGCGCTGGTGGTGGCGGCGGCATTGAATATGCATCATCGGGAGAGATAAATTTAACGGCCCGGAGCTTTCGCACTTATGTGCTACCTCCGACGCTCCCGAAGAGCTGTAGAGGGAAAGTTGTTGTGGACGCGGAGGCAGTTGCACTGCCTTACGCCTTCAAGAATCAAGACTAACCTGAAGCGGAGGACTTGCCTGGTTAGGGTGGCCACATGGGAGTCCAAAGTAAGTAGGAGGTAAGTATCAATTTATTCGCATCGCATAGATGCGATTCAATGGGTGGGTTACGAGGATCGACGCGCCTTGGGAAGTAATTCAGTTTCGTTGAACTTAGAAATTCAACCCCGCGGAAGGCCGAGGAGTGCTCCCGCAAGTCGAACACGGCTCGAAGTAACTTGACCCATTTGTATTCCTTCTCCGTCATTGGAATTCGAGCTCTGATAAGAACTTCAGTTCTGGTACGAGTCAGTCGCGCGTAGGTAAGCGAGTAAAAAAAGTGAGTTGAACTTGAACCCACTGCAGTGCCGCGAACAAGCCGCGAACGTGGAGGATACGCATCTGCTGCGCTCACTCACCGCATCGGACAATTAAATCTCCATTCGCACGCGTAATCATTCAATAGCATCGAACAGTGCTGGTGGCGGGGACGGCGGCGTAGGGGTTAGCAACGCCCGCCGGCCGCGTCTCGAGTATATATGTTGTGGTTAGTAAGTTCGAGGAGGGAGGAGATTTGAACGGAATGACTTGAAATACGGGACGCCGCGCCGCGACGCGTACGTGTAAGCAACTACTTAGGAGGAGACAGAAATACAGTTACGTACGGGAGGTAAACCCAGGGAGAGAGTTTTGAAGTGAAAGCACAGGTGAGCGGGGCACACTCGGGTCGAGCCGGTTTGCTTGACAGGTTGGCAGGAGGGTCCGAGTGGACCACCGAATTCCAGCTGTCTCTTCAATAGTACCCATTACCCATTATAGAGGCGCCATTAAGTAGAGCGGAAGGTATGCGCCGTATCTCTGCCAGGTGACAGTACGGAGACAATCTCGCCCGGGTACTGTTAACACGGGGGATTGTCTCCGTTCCCGTCCCCGAGAGGAGGGCATAGGAAAGCTGCGGCGTCAGGCATACGATGAGTCGCGATTGCGATTGCACCACAACTCGTGACTGCGCGCAATTGAATTGAATTGACGCGTATGTGCGCTCGCCGCTATCTTCGAGTGACGCGTCCACGCGTACGGCGTTACCTCCGGCATGCATCCATGTAGACTGCGAATCCATACTTGACCGTCATGGCGAACGTGGTAGGACTGCATGTTGGTGGGGGCGGGCTAATATCGAAGCGGTTGAACGTGGTTGAATTTTGGTTGAACTACACAGCCACCCGACCTGAGGTCGGATGAGTTTTTTTTTCGTCAATACGAGGTGGAAATAGCCTCAGTTCAGCTTCCTGTTGTTTGCGGGTGGCGTGTTACTAGTACTACCTGAAAGCTGCCGGTGAGAACATAAACATTTAGTGGGAGGTTTCAAATGACTACTTACCATCGGGCTGAGCGGAATTATAAATGCCTGGGGAGCAACTGAGCAAATGCCACTAGACTGAATGAGAGTGCGGCACGGTATAGCGGTAGCAGATAGGTAAGGTTCAGTAAGGAAGTTACCCCACCCGGGGTCGTGCGCCAATTCAACCCACTGAATATGTCAGGGGGCCGTCGAAGTGAGTCGGGGAGGCAACTTACGGGGTCAGCGAGTCACACACCGTCGGCGAGTACGGAAGTGAGGGCAGATTTTAGAAATTCGCCAGTGGGACCCGGAAATCCAACCAAATGAGACGCGGACCCGGCACCAACACCGACGCCGCGACCACCGACGGTGGACGGTACCCAGGCCCGGTCGTGACAGAGCGCATGGCAGCTCCGAGACCGCAGAGAGAGTAAGTAGTACGGGTATCCCCCACGCAACTGCCCAGGCAGGGTCAACGATACACAGTATGTACTTGTTCGCTCGGGGTTGGGTTGGGTTGAATTTCCGTCGGGTTTACGTCCCCACCCTGGGGGGATAGTATGTACGTGCCTGAAACGAGAGGCCACGGCGGGAACGGCCATCGAGCGGAACGTTGACGACAGTCAGTCTGCCAGCGAGAGTCTAGAGTCTAGAGTCGGGTCGCCCCCCGACGGACGTGTCAGACAAAGTGTCGGAAAAAGCGCCGGCACACTCCGTGCTTCAAGTTGTTGCCGCCGTGGGGTGGGAGACGATTGAAATTTTTGGGTGACCCACCTGTTTGCATTGAGCGAACCTCCAGGCACTCGAGAGCTTCGATCGATGTTCACACGACACGTAGCCAGCCAAAGTCCCTCAACCCGTTTCGGAGAACTACCGCGGTGTACGAAGCGCCAAGAACTCCACCCCACCCCGTTCCCCTTGCGTTCCCCGAGTCCGAGTCCGCCGAAGCAAAGTATGACATACCAAATAACGAAGCCGCTTGTTTCTTCTGCATCGAACTCGCTGGCAGGGACCGGTTCTATTGTGGGTGCAGCGATCGAGGGACCATCATCGACCCTCGGAATTTCTCCGGCCATTTTTGCGAGGCCTGCGAGGGGCTCGGAGCTTACATGCGTTTATCTTGGGGGGTCGGGAACGTTGAGGACGGTCTAGGGATGCCGGCAGAGACGAAACACTTTCCACGACAGTCATTGAATGGATGAATGCTCGACGGTTGAGATGAGATGGTGCAGCCATGGAGGCGAAACGATATCGATATGTACCCATAGACGAAACGGTTACAGATACACTTGAGATTGGAATAGAATTGGGGGTAATACGAGGGGTGCCATTGGACGAGGAATTCCGAGATGAGCCTGAGATGTCGGCAGGACGGCGGAGGAGCCGAGGGCACAGCAGCAGGAGGGGAGGAAAGACACCGGGGGTGACTTCAATTGCATCCATCCTCATCCAGATCAAGAGCGCTGTGGGGGCACCAGACGCACACACGATCACTGCAGTGCAAGTAAGCTGTGCCAGCATACCGCTATCGCAGCATCGCACCCTCCGGCGTCAATCGAAGACCACTTGCATGCCAGCGCAGAAGCATCGGTGGGAAATGGGAGGCCTAGGCAGGAAGGAATCCAGATGAATGTGCGGGGCTGTGGGATGAGAAGACGCTCGCTGGCCATGGCGGAGGACGCTTTGCTGTGATTTGTTTTGAACTTTAACTTCGGCCAGCGACGGGCATCGATGATCGTCCCGTCGAACAAGTGGAGGCGGTGGGATTTGAGTGGTCACGGCGGTGTTAGCTGGTCGCCCACGAAGCTCTCTGATAGTACGAAACAATCCGTCGAGCTGGAAGCACAATTGAACTGGCACGAGGCGGGCGGATAACAGTCTAGATGATCGGCGAAGGGGGGTACCCATACCAGTGCCCGACATAGGTTGCGCCTTCTTCGAGACTCGAGAGGGTCAAGCTGTAGTCGGGCCACCAGATCACCGGCGCTTGGTTGAATGGTAAGCGAGGCGGGCGGCAGCAGCGATGGCTGGGGGGCACGGCGGTCTCGCGTCGGTCGATGGTGAAAGTCGGGATCAAGGTATTGTGCCGCCAATGTATGGTCAAATTTGGTCAATCATGATGCCGGCGAGGATTCTCACGGTTCAAAAGAAAGGTTCAATCGCATCCTCGGCAGCCTTAGACCTTCTGGACGTTCCCCAGTTCATAACTGGTATTTAAATGCATCCCGAGTTTTTTTTTTTGAAACTGTACCAGATCAACAGCCAACTGCAGGCTCAACTTATTTTTCTTCAACGGTGTTGTGTAGCGGAAGGTGAAATGCAGCAATACGAATCTGAGGAAAGCTCATCATTCCAATGTCGTGGCGGCCAAAAGTGCAGATGAAAATTTGACGACCTGAGGTGCAGGTTCAACATTTATTTGAACCGTGGGAATTCCCGGCATCAGTCGGAACCAGATCTGAACATACATCGGCGGCACGCCTTTACCATCGACCGACGCGACACCGCCGTGCCAGACTTGCCCTCATCCGGGCGGCCAATGGGCGGATCGCCGGCGGCGTCGCCCTGCACGACCGTGACTGACGTCCAGAAGGATGTTCAAACTGGCGATCAGTACCTCGCACTGGTTAAATTAGCGATATCTACCGCTGCTAAAACTAGATGCGAGTTTCATTTTACGAAAGGAGCCTCACACATATAGCTGGGACGAACGACGTGGCTGCAGTGGCGTCGTGACGAGAACTTTACCAGTACTCGCGCCAGCGCCGAAACCTGCACCTGCCTATTCCGGAAGTCGGCGGACGCGGGTTTGCTGTCGTGGAAGATCCCCGCACCGCCCCAGTAAATGAACGGGCCGCGCGCCATAATGAATGAGCGACGCCAACAACAACGAGAAGAGATCTGGATGTGTCGCTGATGAGATTAGCAGATGATGGCCGAAGATCAAAGGTCGTGGATCCGCTGTAAGTGTGGTGGCGATGAACTTGTTGGCTGAAGTGACCCGGTAGCGATCCACTCGGATGAGTCGGCGTTAGAATTTCTATCAGCGGTGCGGTGCTGCGAGACAGTTCGAGTGAGATTGTGGCGAGCTCGTGGGAATTCTTATGGGCAGGTCGGAGAGGCAGTGGCCATGGTTGGTTGTGTGGCGAAGGGATGCAAGTATTTCCGCAAAGCTGTGTCGCGAATCCAGGGTTGCAAGAGGAGAATGGTTTTTGAAAGTGCAAGAGAAGAAGTTCAAGCACCCATCAAAATTCAACCACCATCACTGCATCATTTCCATGTTGAGGTCGGGAAAGTGAGGGGACGAAACAAACTCCTCGAGGTAGATAGCGCGCAACCGATTCGACTCTCAAACTCGGTCAACCGATTGTCTTTAGCCTTTCACAGTGGGATTAGGCAAACGAAGTGTATCAACCTTACCACCCCTAGTACAGCACCCGCATAGCAGTGAAACAGCCGCTATGGTACATCGACTCCATATGCACGACTGTACGTTTTATCGGGTTGCCAACGTTCAACTGCAACTGGGGTTGAAGCCAATTTCAAAAGATTACTTATACGATAAGATATGACCTATCGTTAACAGGGGCTGCGAAATTATGTTGCACATGGTGGGCTTTCGAACGCAGGACGAATTGGGGGGTTTGGTTGGATGGGGCAGAGGATGTGCAATATGTGGGCGTCGGCCGATGCTGGGGAGGACGAATAGAACATCGCAACATCAGAAAGGGACTTGAAGGATCGAAGTCCGACGGTTGCAATTCAAATAAAGTCAGTCTGGCGATCCTCGCACAAGTATCTCATGACTCTCTGCGCGAGGATGAAACAGAACGAGGTTCAGGACTCAGTCCGATCCGAGTTGAACACGGGGCACCAGGATGACCCACCCAGTTGCAAATACGACGCCTGAGCGATCGCATACGCAATAAGAAACATGCAACCAAAAAATTGCTATTGAAATTTTCGGGTCCGCGACCCGGCGGCCATTCGTGAACTATTCGGCTGCTCGGGCGTAAGCTGCATTGACTATTCCTTCCGTCGGTCGTAAGGTACATTGAAGCAAAGGAAGCAACGTCAAGCGAAATTTCGACGACCGGCCTCGTCGGGGGACTCGATTGAAGCGTAATACTTGCGGTTGGCAATCCACCGCGTAGCCACAGCAAAATCTCAAAATAATTCCGGCCAAAGTGCAACAAAACTCCGGACCAACTGCAAACCAACTGCAACAGGAGTCCTAAAGAAGGCGCATCTGATTCTGTTACAAATATATTGATGCGCGCCCGCCGTCTAAATTCAACCCAAGTTCGAACCAACTTCGTCGTACTTGGGGGAGTAGGTGGTAAGCTGCCTCGATGGATAGGCGGATGGCGTCGGCGCGGGCAGACCATGCTTCAGGACATCCTCGGGTTGAGAGGTCATTAATCCCGCTCGATCCTCGGGCACGCCAGCGCGAGTAAGTTAAGCCTGCCTGAGGTGACCGCTCAGCGTCGTCTGCAGACATCCTTCTCCAAGTTGACTGGTCCCGCGGGCCGCGGCTCGGGAACGAGTCCCCAAGAGGTGGTTGACTGGAGCGGAGCTGGACATACATTTTTAGATACCCCGTCTGCCGCTCGAGTCAACGAACAGCCAGCGCTCGAGACAGTCATATTGCAGCATTTGGGGTCGACTTTCTTCGCTTGCCGTCGTTGAATCCGCCGACGCCATTACTGGATTTACCAAAGGCCGAGGGTTCATATTGAAGTTACACCCTGTCGGACGCCGAGTTCGATGGGACCGCTGTAGCTTCGGGAGAAGCATGAGCTGGCGCCCGGGCAGGGCGGGCTGGCTGGCGCGCATTCTTGAGGTTCAGTCGGTGTGCCGTGGCCGCGGTTCAATCTACCCCAGTCCGGTCCTCGACGAGCGCCAGCACATCGGAGTCCTGCCGGACTGAAGCCGATGAATGCTCGGGAGAAACACGGGCACGGGCAGGGGCACGGGAGGGGGGCGCGCGTCCACTGCCCTGGTCGCTGCGTTTGTCTCCGAGTCCAATGTCGCTACTTACCCCGGTCTGGTCGCAGCAGGCGGCCGCCGACAGCGCTTGCGTGCGGGGTCGACAGCTGTTATGGTTAGGCGCGCGCGTAGCTGTTAACGTTAAGATAAGGTAGAGCTCGTGTGGGGATCGACCAATAGCAATTGTATTCCGCTCGCTTGACTGAGCACGCCATCGACGAGAGGACGACGTGGCCGAAATGAGACGAGACTTGAATTGAGAGTTGTTGAGGGATGGCTGCAAATCGCGAAGGCGCCAGAGCAGAAAACGAGGACTTTTGGTTCAGTTGTGTCGGCGCGAATTATGGCGGGGGCGGGGGCGGGGAGATCGTACCAAATCAGGGAGGGGGCCACGCGGATCACTTACCTCCGTGCAGCTGCGGCCGTCCCACGGCCAGCCAATGGCAATGGCAACCTTAATAGCCGCGGCTGGATAGATGGAGAAACGATTCGGACCGAGTGTGCTGCAGCGCAAGTACACTAACACAGCAAATAGCTGCAACGACTGGAGGCATTGGGGGGCGGCCGGGAGTTTTTAGCAGAGTGCAAAGTTGAATGACTCAGTCACCAGTGAGCAAACCAACGTAGCCGATATTCAGGAACCAGGACGATTCAGAAGAAGCAGG
The DNA here is from genome assembly GCA_029281495.1 of Mycena filopes. Taxonomy (NCBI): domain Eukaryota; kingdom Fungi; phylum Basidiomycota; class Agaricomycetes; order Agaricales; family Mycenaceae; genus Mycena; species Mycena filopes. The sequence goes on along the minus strand of JARIHR010000018.1, from coordinate 674,664 downwards.
AACTGCGGGGGTAGTGCTTCTTTCAAGGGGTTCGTTTCGGTTTCGGTTTCGTTTGCGTTCGGGGTCAGCTGGACGTATCTCTTACGCCGGGAGATACCGACCTACATTATGTACCGAGCTGCAATCTGGCGCAATACAGTCCTGCCGTTTGCCTGCCGCGAAATTTGAGGGAGTGCGCCAGATATAAGTTTCGGTTTCGACTGAATTTGAAGCCAAATCGCACAGCCTTGCGTATACATAGGCGTATAGTCGTCTCTTGTCAAAGCCCGAGCGAAACGGGCTCCAGATAAAGAAGTGCGCCAGGTAGCTGTTCCGCTGTGGTGCTTCCCTCGTCGAGGCTTCGAAAAGGAAGAATGCTCGAAGAGTGGTTCCATTCATCGTCACCGGCAAAGAAAGACGCGGACGGAAAGCTTCCGCATCAACAAAGCGCGGCGGACATAACGGGGCCGTGAGACGAGACCTCGGTCCTCGAGGATCGCTCGGCCTCCCACACCCACGCCCGCCGTCAAGGACGCGGAGGCGGAATAAAAATTCCGAAGCTTGTCTGTATTGGGCATTCCACTGAAGTGTTTCAGCCTTTCAGGCGATAAATCGGCTGATGCGCTCCCAAGGATTCCGGAAGAGGAAAGGATGCAAGTATGGCTAGACAAGCGCGTCGTAAGAGGATGTCAGGATGTGAGAGCAGAAGTTTATCCGAGGAACCAAGTAAGGAAAGAAAGCACAGTCCGTTGGAAGTAGAGTTCGTCGACGCAAAATTGGGTAGAAAGAATGATCAATATTGTGGGAGTTGAGGATATGTCCGGTCACCAGAGGTTCGCAAAGGAGCAGTTGAAACTTGAAGGATAATTGCTCCACAATTGGATAGAGTCTGAAACTGAGGGAGGGAATCGTGAAGCAAGACGACACGGAGAGTATCCGCTTGGTGTACCAGAGCCTGTAAGCGTCTGAGCGAACGAGATGAAAGTTGAAGTCAAGGGGCGCGATGTTTGGCTTCAACGGCTCGACCAAATATCGCGGCAACTGCTTTCCGAACCCTCAACTTGTAAATGTCTTTTGAACATGCGCCCGTCTCAAAAGGAAAGCTCAGAAATTGCAGTCTCTTGCTCTGCTGGTGGCGTGAATCTCATACTACTGGACGTTAGGTCTCATGGCCGCCCTCGCCATCTCCTCCATCCTCGTCGGCGTCTTCGACATAAAACACTACTTTCACCTCCAAGTAGGTCGCTTTTCTATCCAGGCCTGCGTGCATGACGCGTCGTTTGACTACCAGCAATCCTAGCTTGTGCCGCATATCTCGCGGCATTATCAGGTGAGTTGCCTTCTACCAGTCGGAAATATAATTGTCTGTCAAATGCTTATGCTTGCGGCTAGTATTGGCGGTTAGGCGTACACCACCTCGCGTTCTCTAGTTCTAGGTGAGTCTCATATTCCCAGAAATAATAAGCTGGATATCAACGCGCCACATCCACCAGTGACCTCTTCATCGCCGAGATTCTACTCTACAACATCGGGATACCAATAGAACGACAATTTGGGACTCTAAAATTTGCTGTGAGCAGCCTCCGCAGTACTTTCAGTCTACGGAAAACCTAAAGCCTGACAGTCTTTCGCCATAATATCCACCCTCGTCGCCACAATCCTCGAATTCATCTCCCTCATCCTGTTCCACCGCGCGGGCCTGAACTACATCCCCTCAGGGCCCTATACCCTGATATTCAACCTCATCTACCAATACTCGCGGATCGTCCCCTCCTCGTACAGCTTCCGCATATTCGGCGTCCCACTCACGAACAAGAGCTACACCTATATGTTCGCCTTCCAGGTCTGTCCTTTGCCTCCAGCTTCATGCACTCACTGACTGCCCCTCCATAGCTCGCAATCGCCCCCCTCCCAGGCTCCCTCATCGCCGCTCTCCTCGGCATCCTCACCGGTCAAATCTACCGCTCCGACCTTGCCGCCCTGAAGACGTACCGCCTTCCCCCACGGCCCGCCGCCCTCGCCGCGCGCCTCCTCCTCCCGCTCGTCGGCTCCCTCCGCCCCTCGCGCCGCACCAACCGCGCGCTCCCCGACCACGAATTCGTCGGCGACGCTGCTACGGCTGCTGCGACCGCCACCGGGCGCCGCGAAAACGACGAGGTCATCACCACGCGGCGCGCAGCGTCTTCCCGACCCACCGCCGCGTCCGCTTCCACCGCCGCGGACCCCGCTGACGCGCAGCGCACGCTCGGGCTCAACGCGGGCGGCGGCGCGTCGATCATGCGCGAGTGGGTGCAGGGTCTGACGGGGGCACGCGCGCAGCCTGCGGGGACGCGCATTCCGACTGAGAGCGAGGTCGCACAACTCACGGGCATGTTTCCGGATATCCAGCGCGAGGTGCTGGTGGGGACGCTGCAGCGGAGGTGGGTGTGATCTTTACTTTCGTTCGCTCGCTGCTGATGCCGTTTCTCACAGTCCGAACATCGAGAGCGCCGTAGAGACTTTGCTCAGCTCGCAAAGATAGCAGTAGAGAGCGTACCCACCGTCATCCGTGTATTCCTCCGGACACAATTGTAACTTATATATCTCTGATCACACGCAACGCCAGGAAGTCAAGACGCATTTCATACTTGTAAGTATCCGCAATCCCATTTCGTTGTTGTTAGTCTGCACGCGGTAAGGTGAGTTGAGCGGTTCTATCTACATTCCCTCCCCGTCCTCAAAGTCGTCCCCGTCGTCGTCCTCGCCGGTGAACGCGCCCATGGGGACGGCATACAGCCGGATGACGGGCTACAATTATTCGCGTTAATCATTTATTGTGGGAAAGAGGCAGGGAAGGAGCGGGGAGGGAGGGAAGCGCACCTTATTGGGATCCTTGACGAGCACGTACTTGCCCTCGGGCATCTTGAGGCACAAGTCCGTGACGGTGCGCACGATGCCCCAACCGTTCGCGAGGCTCACGTTGAGCTGCGCGGCAAAGTCGGCGGGGCGCACGGACGCGGTGGAGAGGATGACGTGGCGCGTGTTGTCGCGCGGCGCGAGGCGGGAGATGTACCTGCCCCCGGGATGTTAGCATGAGGTGTCAAGGGAATAATAATGTCGAGTCCAAAGGCAACGCACCCAATCTTCATCGCGTCCGCGCCCGCCAACACACTCTGCACCGTCCACTTCGCGAGCTTGCAGCTGTTATTCTTCATCTCCGTCGCCACCACCGCACCCCGCTGCGAATCGAGCTTCGCGCGCCAATCCGGCGCCCCGCCCGCCCCCTGCGCCCGTGCATCAAACTCGTTCAAGGCGCGAATGGTAACGAGCCCCTGGCCCGCGGCCACATTCGCCGCGTCCTTGGAGGTATTCGCGGCCGTAGCCGACGCAGGCGCGTACGCGTCCACCTCCGTGCGCACGCAGATCTTGATATCCTCGTCCTCGGTCACGCCGAGGTCGAACAGACGGTACCGATACCCGCAGCTCGCGAGCGGCTCCGTCTCGTCTGGGCCGTAGAACGGGTTCGGGTGGCTCAGCTCGAGCCCTGCGCCGTTGCCCTCGACGACGCTTTGGAAGCCAAAGTTCTGGTTGATGTACGTGGCCTCGAGGCTCAGGCTCGTCGCCGAGTTGATGCTCGGCGCCTCTGCGACCGCGGCTTTGCCGTCGACGAGCGGGGCGTTGGGGTTGGGCGGGACGGGGTCCGTCGGGGGGTCGGCGGCGTTTTCGTTGACGGTGACGGTGTCGAAGGGGCCGCCGTCGCGCTTGTCGAAGAAGAGGTTGGGGCCGTCGCGCAAGATGACGATGTCCCAGGGGTAGACGGAGCGCGGCGCACACATGAGGACGGAGAGGATGGTGTCGGTCGCGTAGACATTGGCGGTGGATTTGGCGGCGAGCTGGGTTGGGAGTTAGAAACATGGAGCCCGTCGTGTCATCAAAACAAAACGTCCACACACCTCTTGAATAACAGGGTCATCCGACGTGGTGGTGTTATAGCGAATGCGATCCACAAGCTGGAGAGGCTTCTCCGTCTTGGTGGTGATACGGTCATACGACTTGTCGTATGGGAAGAGGCGCCCGTAGGACTCGCTAACAAAAAAATGTCAGTACCACGTTTGAGATTGAAGGTTTGACGGACAGCTCCACGGGCTCGTCGACCTCGAGTCGCAATTTTGCAAGGCGATGGAACTCGATTTCCTCGAGCATGGACCATGAGGGGGAGATGACCACAGACGACTCGCGCGTGCGGTTGTTCTGAGTGAGAAAAAAAAGTTACGAGCATCCTCAAAAGTGAATGGCTTGACCAACCTTCTCCCAGTCCCTCCATCCCCTCCGTCCGCCACGCTGGTTATTCCCGCCGCGGGGGTTGAAGCCGCGTCCACCGCGGTTATTGTTATACCCACCCCGATTGTTGTTGTACGTCCCCCGCGCGCCGCCCCGCCCACCGCGGGAGAAGGCGCCCCCACGTCGGGGAGGCGCGGCCTTGTTATCGACGAGGGAGAAGGAGGACTCGTCCTCGACGTGGAAGTAAGCGAACGCACTCGCCGTCCCGCTCCCAAACGCCTGCCCGCCGTCGCGCCTCCGTCCCCCGGGTCCGCCTCCCCGTCCACCTGGTCCACCACCGCCCTGACCGCCCTGGCCCTGCCCGCCGCCGCCGCCGCCCTGGTTCTGCGAGGGCCCCCGGTTGTCGGCCGAGTCGTTCCAGTCTGCAAAGCGGCCGAGTTTATCGGATTTTGAGTAGGGTGCGTAGGGGATGTCTTTGAATTTGAACTGGTCTGGCTGGTTTGAGGTGGAAGGACCCCAGCCGCCGTCGGGGTTGTCGTGCATCGGGGGCAGCGAGAAGGACGCCATCGTGGTCGAGGATGAAAGTTTTTTTGATGTAAAGTCCTTATTGGGACTCGACTCGACTTGGACTCAACTTGGACTCGACCATGAAGTGAGTCTTGCCAGTTCAACCTCGGTGTATTCGCCTTACTGACATCCATACAGCGTCGTAAAGGAAATAAATAAAATCAACCAGCTCGAGCTCGACCTCGGCGTCAGCGGCGCGTCCTGGCACGACGAATACCGCGACTCGGCGTATGTCTTTGTAGGCGGCATTCCCTTTGACCTCACAGAGGGCGACGTTATAACTATCTTCTCCCAATACGGCGAAGTAATGGACCTCAACATGCCCCGCGACAAGGAGACAGGCAAGCGCCGCGGCTTCGCCTTCCTCATGTACGAAGACCAGCGCTCCACCGTCCTCGCCGTCGACAACCTCAACGGCGCCGTCGTCCTCGAGAAGACCCTCCGCGTCGACCACGTGAAGGATTACAAGCAGCCCAAGACAAAGGGCGCCGACGGCGAGTGGATCGAGGCGGACGAGCAGAGCCTCAACGCGAAGCCCCAGCTGGTCACAGACACCCCTGCCTCCGGCTCGGACTCTGACTCGGACGACTCGGACGCGGCCGACATCGACCCGGAGGACCCCATGCGCGAATACCTTCTCACCCAGCGCCGCGAGGCGCGCCTGCTCAAAAAGGCGTCGAAAAAGGACAAGTCAGGCAAGAAGAAGCGGAAGCACGAGGGGGAGACGCCGGAGGAGCGGCGCGCCCGCAAGGCGGAGAAGCGCGCGCGCAAGGGGGATAAGAAGGGACACGACAAGGACAAGAAGAAGGAGAAGGGCAAGACCTCGGAGGGTATGCGGGGCGTTGAGGCGCTGCTGAGCTCGTTGGGTGGGGTCGGCGCACGAGGGCGGAGTCGGAGTCGAAGTCGCTCCCCGCCGCCGCGTAGGAGGGGGGACGACTCGCCTGCAAGGATGCCGCCACCGCCTCCCCCTGCTTCGCATAATTGGGATCGCGAACGGGAACGGGAGCGCGGTGGTGGAGGATATAGCGACCGGGAACGCGGTGGCGGGGGTGGGGGATACAACGACCGGGATGGGCGCGGTGGGCGCGGACGTGGGGGCGGCGACGACTACGGGAGCAGCAGCTCTCGGGGGAGAGGTGGTGGTAGCTGGCGCGGGCGCGACGACCGTGACGATGCAAGGCGGGACGGGGATGACGGGCGCGGTTCGCGCGGTCGCGACGGTGGCTGGGGTGTCAGTGCTAGAGGCGGTGGTGGTGATGGGCGGGGTGGTCGGGGCGGCGAGCGGTACTGAAAGTTGGACGCAGAAGAAAAGAAAAAAGAATCGGGGTGTACCGTATGTAGGTTCCTTGTTCCTGCTCGCAAAAAAATATGATTGGAGACACTCCAGAGGCTGTCGCAAGTTGCAAATGACCATCCCACCCGAGGACCATATAGGCTGTGGTACACCGGCCGCGTCTGACGCGTCGCGCGATATTCTACGCGCCAAACGCGTCGAGTGTATCCCCATTTCCAAGGACACGACACCAGTCCTCCACCCACTTTACTCGGAATCCTTCACCCGTCACGCATTTCCGTTCATTCTATCCATTCTGCACAAGTATAGTCCTCAGCATGAACCGGAAATGACCCCAAGTCGACAACAGGTACTGCGCGACCTCGCGGGTCGCCAGGAACTAGCTAAAGACTCCACATGCTGAGGCGCGTATAATTGTGGGTGACCTAGACCTAGACACCTGCGGCTTCCTTGCTCCGCCCGACAGGGAGGATACCTACAAGACTGCATTCCATCCGCCGGCGAAGAATTGTCGAGACCTAGACCTGCGGCTTCCTTACTCCTTGCCTTGCCCCGCCCGACAGGAGGACGGGAATTTCTTTCAGCCGCCGGCGAAAATTGTCACAGTTCCCTGCCTGCCACCTCACTGCTTGACGTTCGAGGTGGCGCCGGGCGTGGGTTCTGCTCGTGTTCACCAAATCTGAACCTGCCAGCCTGCGCCGCGTCCGACGCGTCGCGGTGGCTGGGCGCAATATTTCATGCACAACGCGTCACCCTCGCGCAATATGATCCCTCCTCAATTCCAAGGACACCACAATCTATCCATTTCGTTGGAATCCGCGAATAACGCTCGTTTCATGATCCATGGTAGTACAGTTCTCAAAACGAAATACCGCCAAATCGACTCACGGGAGCCGGGAGCATCGCGAGGAACTAAAGAGTCCATATGCTGATTCGCCGCGTATAATTGTAAGTGACCTAGACCTGCGGCTTCCTTGGCCTCGCCCGACAGGGAGGATACAGATACCTTTCATCCGCCGGCGAAAATTGTCACGATTCCTTGCCTGCCAGTGGCCACCTCATCCGTTGACGTTCAAGGTGGCTGGCTCCGGCCGTGGGTTCTGCTCGTGTTCACCAAGCCGATATATCTCAACCTGCCTGTTAGCTATCTGTATTCCTCCGATAATCTCCACAACGACATTCGATGGGCACTCGACATAAACACAGCCAGTCCAGGTCCTAAGTATAATACGCCTCAATGAAAAACAGTCATCGCGCGCTGATCATGAGTAAGTGAGCCGGTAGAATCGACGAACGAACGAACCCACGACTCACTCACTACCATCGCCAGCGCCAGCGCCATCGCCACAGATAGATGACCACTTTGAGGCTGAAACAACTGATGCCTGGCCAGCGGCCGGAAGGAAGGAAGGAAGTCGTCTGCGCCGAAGGAAGGAAGGACGGACGGAATGTCACAGCTCATTGCATTGCTCGGGAGTTGAATGTCTACCATGAATTCGAATCCGAAGCAGCGGCCATGGGATGGCATGGCAGACGGCGCACTTTTCCACACCCACGCACCGTCCGAGTGGTACCTGTGAGAACGTGAACTTTGTCTGCGTATTTGAAACTTGAAGGGAGTGAGTGAGCCCGGTGCCGAGAATCAATGTCGCGGCTGGGCATCGACGGGGTCATTCATTCATCCACCTCACACAGATGGATGGACGGCGTGGAGCGCGTTCCTTTTTCTCTCCGGGACTCTCAAGGTGGCCGGGGAAGGCATCGTCGGATTTTACAAGCGTTCGTAGGGGTATGACGACGACAAGAGATCCAGGAACTTATTTCAAAGGGTCCGCCTCGTTCGCTGGCTGGCCGCCGGGGTTAGAGTGCCTCGTAGGCATTACAGCACCGACATGGGGGTCGTCGGGCTTGGGTGGGGTCCCGGGTGTATACGAACTTGGATCGAGAGGGCGGGTAAGTAGACGCCAGGAACAACGTCGAACGCGTCGGTTATTAGACGTTTTAGCGGTTTGCGCGCTCGCACACACACTGTATGCCACAGTACATGTCCAGGGGTTCGGTTAGGCCCCAGCAAAGACGTTCCTGCTTGAACCTCGCCCCAGTGAAGCCGTGTTTCGCGCGTAGATATAGATATAGATATCGGTAGGCGGTGGACGTGTCCGCTCGATTTCCGCGGCCAGCTGAATTGAATTGCATCACTCGCCCCAGTGCTATATCCACACATGTGCGTTCCTTTAATCGAGAGCTGAGCCCGGGACGCAGGTGGTGGGATTGATTCCCCATCGAGGGATGCGAGCCGCATGTTTTTCAGGAAGCAGCATCCCATCGATGCGCATCACCGTCTGGATGTAGACGAGAGGAATAAAAAGGTCCCGCGCGAGTGTTCCGCGTAATTCCCGGGGTCGTGGGTTCTTGGGTTTGAAGGCGTGAGTATGCAGTCGAGTCCAGCGCCGGACTTTCGGACTCCATTGCTTGACTCGGACTAGGAATAAAAACAGCGGCGTATGTCTTGTCCAATACATACACATGTCGCAGACTGGCAGAGAATATGCATGCATGCGAGGTGGCTTGATTGTTACACTGAATTGCGCGTTTTTAGAGTGGAGAGGGGACGATATAACACCGCGCTGGCAAGGATCGGGACAGTGGATGGGGGAGCTTTTGCTATTATTGCGGGATGTTTGAGGAATCTTCCAGAGAAGACGAATGACACCAGGATGGAATATCTGGAGAACGAACGAGGTCCGCCGGGAGCAACAAGCGCGCGCTCACGCCCACGAAAGACACTCCAGCGTCATGTTGACAAGTTTGTGGTAAAGGTAAGATGTCTGCGATCAGCCTCCATCCAGTCTTGACCCTTGAGCCAGTCGGGATTCGGGAAGCCGCAGGGGATATATAAGTATATCGGCAGAGAGCTGACATCGAGGGAAGTCCGGGGAGATATTGTCTAGACCGAGGGTCACCGCCAGAAGCCGTCCGCAAGCGCCTGTAAAATAAGATTATGTCAGAGGATGCGCAGGCCAGAGATAAGTTTGCCCACCGCCGATATATTTCTGAACTTTAATCGAGAAATTGAGTTCGACCGTGTTGCATGGGGATGCGCGACGACCGCCAGTGGGTTCTTGCTTGGAAGGTGGAAGCGCCGTTGCCGTCTCTGGAGAGTCAGATGCCCGACAGTGAGCGCCATGTAAGGCGCTTCGATACCAAGCTGTGTTGGTCGGATAGGCGCCCGCCCGAGTCGCCCGAGTTGTCGTTCAAGATATGTGAGTGTCGACCAACGGAAATCCTCCTCAGATAAGCACACCGGCCGCCGAAGCCCTATAGTCGGTTCGAACGACCGCGGATAAGGGAGACGGCGACAATTCGAAACAAGCCGTCTGAGACGCCTGCAAATGAGTTGAATTCCGGCGCTGTCTCGGGCTGGTCCTGAACGGCGACCAGAGGAGAAATACCGCGTCGTGGAAGGGTACCATTCAGTAGCGAGAAACGGGAATGCCACCATTTGCCACGGTGGTGCGCAGAGATTGAAATCTGCGAAGAGACGGTGCGAAGGGACGGGATTGCGTTGGGCTTGAATGGAGATCGTGGGCCATGAGTATTGGCGCGAAATCCGTGCCAGTTTCGTATTCCTCTGACGATAATCGAAGGGAAATAATGGTGATCATTCCAATGAACAACTGTGACAGAGTGCTTAACAGCCTCCGCGCGCTAGTAGATAGGCGACAAGAGATGGGAGGCTTAGAGGCGAAGAAGTGAAGAAGCGGGTGAGACTGCGTCTTCGTAGTCAGAGAGCGGAGAGATGTGCAATTGCGCCCCTGTTTGGTTGCACGATGCCGAGAGGCCGCCATCATCTCTCTCACAGCGCAGACGTCGCAGCCAAACATCGCGAACTCTCACCTTCAAACCACATCTCCGCAACTGGATACTACTCACTCACGCGTCTGCGAGGCAATAAGTTTATCTAGAACACGTCAGACCTTACAACAATCCTCAATGCTTGCTTCGAGTTCTTTCAAGCTTGGGGTGACGCGAAGCCCTCTCCGACTAAACCGCAAACGTTACCTCCGCGTATCCTCCGTTATGCGCTTTCTGACGCGCCTCGTAGCACTCACACGAACCGTCGCAACATGGAGTACTAAAACACCAATCGATCTCAATTTCGTCTCCCACATCCCGACCGACAACAGAACCTCGGGGGCGGTAGTCATACTGCACGGATTATTGTGCGTCTATCCGTATTTTGTTCATTCTCAAGCGCTTTACAATTAAGCATGAAACTACAGCGGTTCGTCGCGAAACTGGGGTGCCCACTCTCGAAGGTTTGCCCAGAACCTACAACGGCCTATCTACGCTTTGGTATACCGATTTTGCACATGGTTTCGTTGTGCACATGGTCGAACAACGCTGATGTTCCGTTTTTTCCAGGACCTGCGCAACCATGGTGCTTCGGACCACGCCCAGCCGATGACTTATAGCGCCATGGCTGCAGATGTCATCCACTTCATTCGACAACACTCACTTTCTGATGTCTCGCTCATTGGCCATTCAATGTTCGTACATACATACTTGAGAGTGATTTGAATGCTCTTCTCAGCTCAAGTAGGGGTGGAAAAGTAGCCATGGCAATGGCTCTGGAGCCCTCGCTCCCTCCGGCAACGCTGTCGAAGCTTATTGTGGTCGACATCGCCCCCGTTCGAGGCGAACTTTCGGACGAATTCAAGGGATACATCTCCGCCATGAAGAAAATCGAGGCGGACAAGGTGTCAAATAGGAAAGAGGCACTCGTGATTTTGAACGAGTATGAGAAGGTTTGTCGTTGGCCTGTTTCAACATGTTCTTTTTTCCGGGACTACCAATAAACTTTCTTAGGACCCGGACGTTTGCGCCTTCCTCCTCACGAACCTGATCCAAAAGCCAAATGCATCACATTTTCGCATTCCCGTTGACCTCGTTGGCGAATCGATTGCAGCGATGGGACATTTCCCATTTACTCCCGAAGAAACTCGGTGGATGGGTGAAACTATGTTCATCAAGGGGTCGAAAAGCAGGTGCGTCGTCTCAAGCTATCGTCCATATTCTCTCACATGTATCAACTCATAGTTACCTCAATCGGCACAACATTCCCGTCGCTGAACAATTTTTCCCGGAGATGACCCTGGAGAATTTGGACACCAACCATTGGGGTATGTCTCTCTATTCATACATTGCTTAACAAAGTCTTACTGACTGTCGACTGCCAGTTCACTCCGAAAAGTATGTGTTTGAATCTCCAGGGGAATCGTCGAACTAACCTCGGACAGGCCCAACGAATTTGCAACGCTTGTGCAAGATTTCATAGGGCCTCTCGTCTAGCTACATGAAAGCGATAAAGATATCAGCCGTGCTCATTGACTGTGCCACCGCAGGACTGATGAATGCATATTTATTAACAACCGGCCGAGGAAAGGCGAGTTTGCTATCCTTTTCGCATCCGTGTCCCATACGCGGCAATTAAGGTCGAAAAAATCGACTGCACCTCGAGCGACTACATATGCAAGGTCGTGCCGTTCGCCACAAACCCAGGTCAAGCTTCGCGCCCTCAGCGCTCCGTAGGTGCCTCTCGGAGGAAGATCCTCGACACCGCCAGCTTGCTTCGCCAATCAAGGCGGTGTTGCAGTAAAGGAAGGCAGCTACAGATCCGCAGACAGATCCTGCCTGAACGATTGATCCTGATTGAGCGAGAGCATTGTGGATGCCATTGCAACGGGGTTCTTGAGATCCCGTTCGGCAAACAGTTGCAAGACTCAAGAGGGGTCAAAAGGAAATGAACGACGTTGACGAACAGACGAACCGCTGGTCTCCGAAGCTCTGCGAATGTGGTGCGATGGAGAAGACGCCAACACACAACTACTCTCTCCGCGCATGTACCTTCCGATTTGAGTCAAGTTTGACGACTGTTGAATCTCGTCTTTCACGACCGCGATCCCTAGTTTCTCTGGCCTAGCTTCCGTGACTGCTGATCTTTTGCACTCATGGATCATCGAAATTTCTTCGCGTGCACGGCGCAAACGCCAAAATGTGCGAAGCCAACTCATCCGGGTGATCACGGTCATGGTTCTTTAATGACCTGCATATCTGGCTTCTCTTTCCATCTGCGCCCGCTTTGATATTACTTTGAGTTGCTTCAATGCTCGCTGACAGAGATTCTGAGAACGCGTTCCAAATGAGGTCGCGTGACCGCGATTGCTTGGTCATCCGAGAGGTTGACCGAACTTGACCCAAACGCCCGCACCCACTGGCAGGCTTGAAGATGGCTCGAACAGACGCCACCACCGGAACCAAATCAGCATAGAAGGCCCACTGCTCGCAAGAAACGGAGAACAGAAACGTGCAGCGAACGCCGAAATCGATGAAGACTTTCAAGCTCCTCCAACGCCGACGACAAGTCATCGCCGGACACCGAGGTAGAATAATTTGAAGGGGAGGCGACCACGAAGACCTCATATCTTCTGCTTGACCTTCCGGGTCAACACGGAGGCCAAGAACGCCGCGGCCAGGTATCGCTGCTCTTCACCTTTTCCTGTCCAACGAAGACCCGACAACGTGGACGGCAAGGACGTGCATACGGTCATCCAGCGTATCAGTGTGCGTTGTGTCGGTAGGAAATTCAAGCTCGAGGTGAATGCCCCTTGTTCGCCTCCTTCGCTCAACCTCAACAATTCTAGGTCTTGACCGTGTCTTGTATCCGTTCTCCTTCCCCTCGTCTCCTACTCCTCTTGTTAACCCGACGCTACTCCGTGGCAACATGCTCGCTCAGGGACAAGAACCTCCGAAGAGGCGTTTCGGGTGGCTCCTGACTCCAGTCAAAGGCGGCCTGGACTCGTTGAGCTCTCTCCTCCGCATGCCGCTGGCTCCACCAAGCGACATGCAGCACGCCGTCATCTGCTAGACGCACGGCCGCTCCTGCTCTTTGTATCCCCCGCTGTCGCTCCGAGAGCCTCGGCGACGGCGACGCTCAAGCGAAAGCAAGAGTTACAAACTTTCAAGACGGAGTTCTGCCGCGTCTGTGGCCTGGGGTACCACCCCCACGCGCTATTTACGGACCCAAAGCAGACTTCTGTCAAGCTTGAAGCGCGGCCACTCACTGTCGGCGCAGAGGACACCTTCGTCTGCCAGATCGTACCCGGGGCCGTCGAATGGCAGATGCGGCTGATTCCTATGTTCAGTGTCGGGCGGCTGCTGCCTCGACGGCTGAGTCCATCATCTCCATCCCCAGACGACCATCGTGGTACCCCTCAGCCCACCGCTCTCGGCGCGGGCCCGAGGCTCGAGTCGACGACGCTACATGGGACTCGCGCGTGCCCGCCCTCGCAGCGGTATCGAATCCGACCCTCATCGCCGCCGTGCGCACGCTCGCCTCCGCGCTCAAGCTGCCGTCCTTCAGCATGGCCTCCACGCCCGCGTCGCCCGAATATTCCGGTCAGCCCCGTGCTCCCTGCAAGTCGGCGCGCGCTTCGACAGTGCCTCGTCTCCGATTGTTCTCTGTTCCCGCAGGTGGAGGGGGTCACTACTAGCTTGACGAAACCTCTCAGCCCCTTCTGCACGTCGAAACGGATCCAACGCAAGCACCAGCAGCTGCGTTTTCCCTCCTCGGGCCCTTCCGCACAGCAAGGGGGCGCGGTCTGCTTTCCAAGGCAAAGCCCGCTCCGAGCGAAGGTCGGGGGCTGGGAACGCCCCGGCAAGCGTACCCACGTATGATGCGAGAGGCCCTCGCCGACCAGCTCTGGAATGTCGTCGCCAGACGTTGTGCGTTATCCGTCGTCGTTGATACCGTCCTAATAATCCTTTACCTTAGATCGTTTCCCGATCCCATTCGGCGAGGAGGCGTGCAATCCCGCGTACATTCCTAATCGCGACCGAAGACTGTAGACGCGCAACGAGGGGTACTTGACAAATACACGTATTTTTTCACGTTAATAATGACATTAAATCCGGGAACTTATACGAAGACTGTACAACAAATGTAACTTTCACAGTCCATTGAGTAGAGCGGGAGCCATCGACCGAGATGCTCAGTCGATCAGAAAATATATAATTCGAGTGATGGTCGACTTCGATGGTCGGCTCCGACTTCCCGTCCCAATAGCACACTACCTCCCAGCCGAGAACATACACCGGCTGGTGGTCAGCGAGGCAAAACTCGAATGTTTCCCTGCCCTTCGCTCCGTCAGGACGCGGCGCAGGAACTCGCGCTCTGAAAAGGCTGCTCGGTGGTGTCGGCGGACGCGGAAGGGGCGGCAATGAGTCGTCCGATTCCCTTGTGGTGAAGGTCATAGTGGCCCGCGGCTTCGAGCCCCCTAGCCACTGCGGGAAAGCGGCCGAGAAGTCGGTGAGTGGGGATTGCCACTCGAGCTCGAATGCTTTGTATGGGCCGAAGGTAACGAGATTGTACGCCTTGAGCTCTGTGATCTTCTTCGGCGCGCCAGCCTTTCCGCACTCCCAGCGATACAATTGCAGGCCCTTGACGGGTTTGGGAGGATGGGCGGTGATGCCCTTGTCCATCTCCACGACAAGTCGGATTAACTCGTATCGCAGGATCAGTGCATTGGCTTTGTTCCTCTTCCGGGCGAGTTCCCCATGAAGGGCATCGATCTCCTTTGCCTTCTTGTTGTCCTTGCGCACCAGGGATTTCTGTTGATCCTCGAAGCGTTTCAGGACGGCATTGGATGTCCGGCGATCCCAGTGGAATTCCTGGAGAGCGGGGTGCAGGAGCGCAGCCTGGACAAATGCGTACAGACTGCGCATGTCGCGAGCCTTCTCGAACATGTCCTTCGGGACATCCAGCTTGGGGCTCAGCTTGCACGACTCGACATCGCTAGACGCGACAGTAAGTGTCCATGGCGGTATTGAGTCAATGTCTAAGTACCTGTAACGGTACAAGTACGCGACCCGAGGAACGCCGGGGGTCCTCTTGAGAACGTTCTTGAGGGTTCGGGGCGCATCTGCAACGGTTACCGTTGCAGAAAACACGCTGTTCGCATCGGTCGAGCATCCATCCGCGTCAACAATGACACTGAGCAGAGAAAAGCTCTTGGATTGTTTTTCGATGTCGAAAACCTTGATGCCGCCCTTGAAATAATTCTCCACCGTAGCCTTAACCTGTGCCAAGGTCAGAAAGGGTGTTGGTAGGCGCCGTCAATGACAACTTCTCGTTCAAGACTTTTGGTGACGGTATCTTCGTTGATTCTAAAGCATTGTTTTGTTGGTGATAGCGTTGCGAATGACAGTTGGCACGTACTTGCATACGACGATCATGCGACAACTGTACGCTTTCTGGTACCCAGCGATATAATAATCCCCAAACTGGGCCCTGAACTCGTCGCCAGAAAGCTTGCTGAGTCCGGCCTTGAGCTTGACATTCTCCGGCGGGATATAATCGGGAGCGAATCCGGCTTCCACTTTGTACTGAACAAGGATGGTCGACTTGGATGTGTTTTTGGAGAGGATGGACGCGAACTTCGCGTTGGCGCCAATAGGTAGCACATTTACAGTGCCACCAGCTTCTATTTCGAATCCATTTTGTAAATCCTCGACTCCCCTCCACTCCAGTCGGTCCGTGGTGATTGTACTCTCGCCTGGCACGGACGAGTCGTTCATCTTGAACGCCCCATCCTGAAGCGCGCTTCGAGGGATGAATTCGCCGGTGAGGGCGTTTATGCCAAAGCCACGCCTGTAGGTCTCTGACCACGGTATTTTGACGAGCCGTTCCAAAATGGTTTGGGGGACCTGAGACGACCTGAATAACTTGAAGGCAAGAGAAAAGTGGCGCCACACGGACCTTGGAGGGTTTTGAAGGAGCGTCGGTCGTTAGCGCCTTTGGCTTTTCCTTTGCCTGAAGGCTGTTCGTTCGTCGCCGCTGAGGGACTGAACGTTTGGGCGTCAAATCCGGAGTAACGGGTCGATCTTTGGCCTTTGGAGGAACAAGGGGCTCCTTGGCTACCTTGGGACGGGGTGGCGAAGGCGAAGGCGATTTAGATGGGCCCTTCTTGTCCTTCCGATTCGGAGAGACTGCATTTTCATTTCTGATTGACTGGCTGATTCTTGGTGACCACGAGTGTAGGCGTACCTGAGGGAGCAGAAACTATTACTTTCGGTTTTGCTGCATCCTTTCCGGCGTCTCCTTTGGGGCTCATAGGTCAGAGAGACTCGGAGGATTACTGAACATGATAGACGCGCGTAGGTGGAAGCGTAAGTCCGACCCGGAGTTCGCCGGATCAAACAAACAACAGACTGAACTTGACCTCCTCCCTCATGCACAATTCGGCTTGGACGCTAGTTGACCGCTCCAAACACGCCTCAGAGATTAAACTATGTGCTTAGATTCACTTGCAGCAACTTTGCGGCGGTATTTTCCAATGCGTGCGCATTTCCACATCGGAGTCGGACGGACTTTGGACAGAAATCCACTCTCTGCATCAAGCTGAGCGCTCAGGCTTCAGACATATCCGGAACGCATATGCCCCAAGTGCCATCCGCGTCCCAAACCGGTGACTGCCCCTGGTGGGCACTGAACCGTATAAAATCGACGGAAATGGCTCATCGATTTTGACCAGTGAAGACGGAGGCTCACGCGCTCACGAATTTCTAGGCGTAGCTCCTGATCTCAAAAGCCTAGGATTTATGGAGCGCTCTGCTGCCTCGTCGGCCGTTTTGCAGCAAGCTTCCAGGTCTCCCCCAAGTACGTACGTCCAAGCAAACATCCAGTTCGACCTGACCCATCATTGTCTTCCTCCGTATAGAGATGCGCGAATTCCCTTCCGCTTCCAGTTAGTGCAATCCAAATCCGTGAACTCTCATTTCTTTCAAAGCTCAGCCAGCGCCAATCGAGTCACGAAGCGTTTGTTTTGTCTTGACCACTCCTCCAATACCCCTGTATTCACTGGCGATACTTTCTTACCTGGACCAAGCGCCCAGAGGAGGTTCCTCGGGAAAACAGAAAACTTGCCGCTGCATCTCCGCGCGAAACACAGTAACAGCACATCCATGATCCTTTCGAGTTATACACAGCTGGACGCGAACTATGGAACCCCGATAACCACGCGTCTGGAGTGAACTAATCCAATCTAAGCTGTTGGCGTACACGATCTACATGCTGTGTACGCTGGAAGTCGTCTGGCCGTGAACCTTCCCGCGCAGCAGAGGGTTTCGAACGCACTCAGCGCCAGCGCCGACGCAAGCAATTCCGCGCCCGCTGGAAGGTCTACGAGTACGGGCACGCGCCATATGCTCTTGAACACGAGCTCAACTCGGCAGTCGGCGGCGACAGGTGGAATGGTGTTCTCCACTCGCCTGCAGGTTTTCGGCTGTGCCTGTCTTTTCTATCCGGAAAACGACTGTTTCCGCTTCTCTCAAACGCCACTGGACACTTGGCTTGCATACATTCTCTTATCTCACGAGATGTCCCCGGCGTCAGAGGTTGTCAGTCAGGCGTCTAATGTGCCTTCGTTCGGTCCGCCACAGTTTCCCCCCCTCTAGTATTCACCCCACATACCGGTGACGACCACACACCGCATACTTTCCTAAATCTCCGGACTCAGCATGCAGAGGGCGCGAAGAACGGGGGTTTCCAGTTTCAAGGGTGCGCACAATTTCCGTTTTGTCAAATTTCTGCCTGATAATCGTGCGGTCCAGGCGTAGAGTTCGTGTACTCGATCGCGACGAAAGTTTCGGAGAAGATGAAATGGGAACCTACCAAAGATTCTCCCCTGCCCAACCAAGCAGTATTCGTCCTCGCCGACCGGACGGCTCCGAGGCCGCATAAAAATTCTCGCCTAAAGAATGAGAAGACAAAATCACAGGAGGAAGAGTGGGACGGTATCCGCTATGCCAGGTTGACGATCGAGAACTCCAAGGTCTTCTTCGTCTGTCATTATCGTGAAGCTCGTTGCCTGATTATCTGGCGCCAGGTCACAATAACCGATTTAGGTTACACCACAGAGACGGGCGATCGTATTTCTGTGAACTCCAAAAGCTTGGTGGTGGCCGGGCGTCGGTATCCTCTCCAAGATGGCGATGAGGTTGTGTTTCCAAGGAGAGCCAGGAGCTCCACTGAGGTACGCTATCATCTTATTCCGATTTCCTATATCTCACTCCCTTGGAAAGAAAGTCCGGAGCGCTGAGGTTCGCACGCGAGCTCATCCTCATTTAGTGTTCTCCTTCTCACCGAACATGACAGGCTCAGAAGGTCACCGTTTGTGTTAAGTTCTTTTTTGGCCTCGACAAGGCGAAATGTCGATTTATGCCGGAGCCATCGGCGAATGATACTGGCCGCACACACCTACCTCTTGAGGCGGTAGCCTCCGAACCGACTGAAAACGTCCCAAAGGGCCGTCCGCCCACAGGAATAGCCAATGATCCCCTTCCGACGGGTGTGGTTGCTTCTTCGACAGCGCGAACCCGAGCGGCTGAGCCGTCCAGTTCGAACTCCACTCTGGCCCTCTTTCTACCCTGGAATAGTGGTACGCGTACTCCCTCGACCTCGAACGCTCGCCCACCGCTTGAACCCCGCACCACTACGGATGACGCCGTTCAACGTAATCCCGGAACTTCGTCGGTTGACAATACACCCGATACGCCCAGCAGCTCGACGTCGACCTTGTTCTCGAGGTCGTCGACCGGGCTCTCGTGGTCATCCTCGGCGACGACCCCAGCACAGAGTCCCCGCTCGAGCGAACACAGCCGATCTCCATCCCCTACGGCACGGCGGGGATCTGGAGCAAAAGATACTGCTCAGCTCTCCCTTGGTACTTCCAAAACAGCAACGGACGATGCTGGACGCGGCCGTCAGCCCAAGAGACCCACTTTGCGCCCCGGGGAAAAGTTCACAGGGGCCTCCGTGCTGACTCCGCTGAAATATCGTTTGATGCAATCTCGGTCCCCCTCCACTGTCGCAAGATCACGCTCTCGGACGGTGAATGGAGACCGACCAACCTCAGTATTGCCTCGGACCCGGGACGGCTCACTGTCTCGTCGGCCCATTCCAGCCAGGCTTTTGTCGACACCTTCACCAGCGTCCACGGTGAACGGCCGGGCGCGTACCTTCGGGGCCAAAGATCAGATTGCTCGCCAGGTGAAACCAGTCTCGAAGGCCGCTGCCGCCGTTAAAACCAAGGGACCTCCCTTCACAGGTGCACAATCTCTAATTTTGGCTGTATGCCTGCTAAAACGCCGGGTGTCGTTTAGCTGTAGAGTTCGTCTCCGGAGAGACAGATGAGGCCGCCAAGAACGTCTCCCTAAAACCTGAGCAACGCGATGTGTTGGGCGAAGTTTTTGATCTCATTGGCCGCTCCATACACCGGATTCAGGTCGAGAAATATTGCTACGGCAGATTGTCATTCAAGCCGCCGAAGGTGCGTTGTCTTCGTCTCTCTATGCGGATTGTCGCGAATTCATTCGGAAATCTAGGTGACACTTACACGGGTCAGTTCCGCCACGAGCATCCAGGTTCAACCCAAGTCGCATGAAGACCCTTGCTTTGAGCTTCCCGTCGCTAAACCGCATCCACTTGAAGACGGCGACAAGATCACCTTCAGAGCAAGCGAAGATGGGAAGACTTCGGTGTGCCACGAACACTATCGCACTTGCCTTTTCTCATAAATCTAGCAGATCCGCTTCCAATTGAATTTTGTCAATGGACCCGCGGCGCAGGATTGTCCGATTCTTTTTCGAACAACTCATGATTTAGCTCCTCCGATTCTTCAGCACACACAAAACACCTCGCTGTCGAGGAAAACCCCAAGTCCAGTGGCTCCGAGTGCACCCTTACCCTCGATGGCGCCTGAACCAACGGACGTGCTGGCAGATGAAGATAAAAATACTCATCTTGAGGAGCAGTCGCACAAACCCGATCGTTCAACTGCGATTTTTACCAATCACCGGGCCCAAGCAACGACGTCCAAGGCGCCAACGGTGGGTGCTACCTACTTGATTCGAATGATACAATTAAATCTTACCCGTTGGTTTCAATAGACCTCTCAAACAGAGTTAGAGGGACGCGTCAGACTTCCCTGGGTCGAAGGGGAATCTATGCTGGGGTTCGGATTCGATGCACTCACCGGCGAATTCAAAGTCAACAGTGTGTTTAACCACCCCGTCAATCTAGTGGAAACATCGAAAACAGCACAAAGCGAAATCGTTATCGAACACCTGAAATGGCAACAGGTCAAGGAGTTTCAGGACGAATTCGAGATTAGTGTCGGGGCGACGGTAAACGTCCCATTTCCCCGCATTGGTGCCAACGCCAAGATCGCAAAAATCCTCTCGGAGAACACCGCCGTCTCGAGGATAATTATGCAATATACAGTCAACGTCAGTTTCAGCGCCGAGTACATATCCGACGCGGACGTCCAGCTCAAGGAAGAGCTCCACAACCTCGACCCTCTGGAGTTCAGAGCTCGGTATGGCGATTACTACATTGCTGGATACCAGAGAGGGTACAGTTGTCGCGTGATAGCAGTGTGCCAGTGCGTGGTTCGACATTCACCGTTGAAACCGAATTACTCACCGATCACTGCAGGACCACGGAAAAGACGGTGACCGAGCGCCTTGAACGAGAGGTGGAGCACCCTTCATCTCGACCTTCTCCCCCGGCCTGACGCAAAACTCTACTACTCTAGGCAAAGATATTCGTGGAAAATTGTTTCACCGGTAAACTCGGAAGCGACAGGAGCAAATTGGCAACGGAGACGTTTTCTCTGCTCACGTTCGAAGTCCATACGGAGGGGTGCCTGCTCGATACGGCCAACATGGCCGGTGCGGACATCCAGGAAAAAGTCATGCAGCTCAAGCAATCAAACCATGCTGGTGTTGAGCGCATTGCGTTCCTGAATCATTATAGGTTTGTTTCCTGCCGCCCTAGCTTTACTTTCTATACTTACCGTCATTGCTACCCAGCACCCTTCGGCGCAATCTGAGTCGACGTTTACATGTCTCCGGGGAGATGTTCCATAGGGCACACGTCATGCGAGACGCCTACGCGTATCTGCGAATGTGTCGCCTGCACCCGGCCCTGCAGGAGTTTTACTCTGACCGTCGTGCCCTCGATGAGGTCCTCAAAGACTTCGAAAAGCACCGAAAGGACTTAGTGCAGATGACTCAGGACGAGCAGAGGACAAGAACGATCGACGCTCTCCACCAGAATCTTCATTCCTCGAAAAACACCGTCGAAACATATATCCAGCGATACGACTTCATGTCCACCGTCACGAATATGGACAAGCGCATCATAGCCCACGATCCAACGGTGATAGATGGTTCGGACCTCCGCTATCGCTGGGAATGCGGCAAGACCGGCGGGGTCAAGAAAGGAGGAGAGCCGGAGTCGCCGAGCGTTGTCTGCTTCGGAGGCCACGATGCTTTCGAAATCACCTGGAAATCGCCTTGGGCCCCGGGCCATCGGATTCGTCGGGAACGGGTAGACATGACTTTCAGCACGCGCTACGACCACGACATCCCCGTGCGCCCGCCAAACCCGAACCTAAAATCGAAGAAACCCCCCGTGGAAGCAATCCACCCAGGGGCGTACGATTATCACCTTGCAAACCAAGGTCCTGTCTTCATTCTTGGGTGGCAGCTCTCCTGCTCTTGGCCTCGCAATAGAGGTAAACCCACCATCAAAGCAGGCCATCCTCTCAACCACATCCTTTCCGACCAACTGAGGATTTCGGTGGACATCTCCCGCGCGACGCAATGGGAGTGTAAAGTCACCTATGTCGAGAAGTCGTCCCATGATTTCCCCCAGTTAATGCCTCCTCGTGGACAATGAACGCGTATACTCATGTTCCTTCGTGTTATATATATTATTGCAGTATTTTCCCAGTTTGAAGTTTCGCTCGCAAATGCAAGTAAAACGTGGAGTTCCCACGGTTCAATTTTGGCCGGCATATACCGCGTACGAGTGAAAAGCGCGATGCAATGTGGACCGAATACAAGGGAACGGTATACCGCTGAGACAAAATGCAACTGGATAATGATAAGAGAGCCTCAGGCTCGAAGTTACAACAACCCAAACTCGATTGGTAATTCGGGCGTACGCCCAGCAACGTCGTTCCCATTCCGGACCTTCTCGGCATTGAGGTAAGTGTTTGTGAGCTTGATGTTCTCGATGAGACCCGCAGACGGGCTCCGCTTTTGCCACCCGAGGGCGGTCGGTAGCCGCTGGGTAACGAACCTGGAGAGGAAGTGAATGGTAGTACCGGGGCCTGATATGAGAGAAGATTCGGAATATACTCACCACTCGCGCAGCCAATCGACGCGCACGGCACCGTCTGCATCTCCGACGACGAGCGAGATGAGTGCGCCCTCGCGCCACATCGCGTCGGTCTGCTTTTTTTCGATGGTAGCCTGGGCACGAGCGCAGACGGTCAGCAAAGTATGTAATGCCGCGAGCAACTCCGTGCGGAACGTACAGTCGGGTTCAGCGCGACCGTTTGACGCAGCCGCTCGTGTCGTGCGTCGGCAATGTCGTCGATCGTGAGCTTTTGCCCGTCCTTGCTGCATCGGCACCCCATCAACAGATATCCTCAACCACGAGTGAGGCAAAATTGAAACGAACCTAAAGCCCAGCAAGAACTCGATCTGCGTGACGTTGAGAACTGGATTGTGCACGGTGGGGAGCGCGTCATTGTCGATGAAGTTGGGGTCAACCCCGCTGGCAACAATATCGAAGAAGGCGTCGTTGCGCGTGAAGGAAGCGTCATGCTCGATTGAGTTGTGTCTGTCCAGGGGAGAACACAAAATTATGAACGAGAAAGTAACTCGCAACGGCAGGTAAGACGTACGAGTTGGTCAATGCATCGAAACTTTCCAGCCCAACGCTAAAGTCGGGTAGGAAAACGAATGCCCCGCGGAAGCCTGCGACTATTGTCTGCAGGAAGCCAAAGTCCGCCTGTAGGCATGATCATGTCACCAAAGGGAAAAGGGAGTAAATTACGGGTGACAAACCTTGACTCCAAGGTTTGCATCCATGGCCGTGATAATGTCGATGGCGCGGATGTTCCGACCGTCGCGGGGCAGGAAACCGTGGTTCGCTACATACGCCCGCGTTTATATCAACTACCGAGTACTGTCGAGGAAAGATTCTAGCTCACAGAGGGTGTTGAGCCCGGGACACGGCCCTCGAATATCGTTAGGGCCAGGTGCGGCCCAGTCACCCACCGCCAGCGTTGCGCGTGTGGAAACGTCTGCTGGCCTTGGGATCATGGCGGGGAACGCGAGCGAGGGGGCCACGAGGGTGAGCGCAATGGCGACCAGCTTGAACGAAGACGTTGACGAGGAGTGCATCGTGAATTATCGTAAAAAGACAACCGGTGCCCGAAAGAAAAGGAAAAGACTGAACAAAGGGAACCGGGGAAGAAACGAAGAAGGGTGAACTTTGGAGAAAAAACAACTGGTGCCCGAAAGAAAAGGAAAAGACTGAACAAAGGGGACCGGGGGGAGAAACGAAGAAGAAGGGTGAACATCGTTGCGGATGAGACTTTAACGTGCTGCCTCTGTCGCAGCAGTGCCACGACCAGTTGCGGAAGGCAGGAGCCTAAGGGTCAGCAGGTGTCGATTTGCGGTCGCCGTTCATGGCTATGTTCCATGTTTCCGCCTTTCCCCGCTACCGTCCGAGTACTTGGCGTCGTCGGTAATCAAAATATGCATCGCTGATCCGTCAAGAAACGCGTTGACATTATTATCGTATAAAGTCTACCGGTGATGTTCGTACCGGTTCGTGCTTTCAGCCTCGTGAATATCGAGCTCAAGCCTTCAACAAGCGACTCGCAGAAACGAGAATGACGCCGAAGCGGCTGACCGCGAGGTCAAACCTGCGAGAGCAATTTTTTTGTTCTTCTAAACTCCGCACTCGTCCCGAGCTGGATTTATCGGGCAGTCCAGTAGAGTCCAGTCCCATTGCAAAGTCTTGGAGGGCCGGCTGTTGAGAGGTATATTCGTGCATCAATGATCAAAGTATGTACGACTTTTCACGTTGAAGTGCGCTTATGTAAACAGTTCGTTTTGCTTTCCCACGGTTCAAAGTCTTAGTTCGATTTTCTCTCTGGTCTTCGGAACAGCATCTTGTGTGGGCTTGCTGCCATATTACTGCTCTATCTGATTCACGTTGCCTCCGAAGGCCATGCCCGAGGGCCCAACCATCGCTTGGACCCTCGCCGCTTTGACCTTGCTGTTGTTGAGTATATAATGGACCAGTATTCCAGCCGTCATTCGCTTGCTTTGTCTTTGTCCCGGCTCCCCACTCTCAGAACTCTTTCTTATGGCTGCCTTCACAAGGATGACGCCCGACCAAATGCGAACTCGTCTCGACGAGCTCGATACCATCATACAGCAGGATGAAGCACGTCTTGAGCGACACCGAGCCCAGCGCCTTGCAATATCCCGCCGACTTGATGCACTCGTGTACCCCGTCCTCACTCTTCCTCCCGAAATCACGTCCATGATCTTCCGATCCTTCGTCCACTCGGCACCGCATACGGGGTCCTACCGGAAATCCACTGCGCCAATGATATTGCGACATGTCTGCACGACCTGGCGCGACATTGCCTCGGCGGATTCAGCCCTATGGGCGGCCCTGCATTTTGATTTCGACAGAGATTATAGGCGCAACACCGTTGCGGAGCTAGCCGGCTTCCTCCAGACTTGGATTGGACGTGCGCGGAGCCGCCCGCTCTCTGTGGTCTTACACGGAGACATGGCGTTTCGTTTGGGCTCGGCGGGGTCGGTGGCACTCTTGAGGCGCCTGGCACCGACAGTGCGGGAGCTGGAGCTGCGAATCCCGCGCGATATCCCAGGCAAGCAGTCCGAGGCGTCCAACATCTCCTGGCCAATGCTAGAACGCCTTAAAATTGACGCAGCAGAGAAACCCATGACTGGCTTTCTCCAATCCACTTTCGCCGCGGCACCGCTGCGAATGCTTTGCCTCCACAAGGCACGGATTTCTTCGGTCACAGTATGCTGGAAACAGCTCACCACCTTCGATGGCCATATGTACTGTCTTAATGACTACCTCGAGCTCCTTCAAATCGCCGTAAACCTCTCGTCCTGCCGGCTCAGCTTGCGATCTAGGTGGCCCGTAGAGAGCAGCGGCGATCGACGTCGGGCGACGACTCACAGGTCCTTGGGTGACCTGGAGTTACGTATGCCCCGTAGTCTTGGATTCGCCGTTCCCTCCCGACTCCTTCGCCTTCTAACACTTCCTCGCCTCCACACCTTCGCCGTGTACGACCCTTCTACATTCGAACACATGCAGGATACCTATCCACCAGGGTATTTAGGTCGACTTACCGACTTTCTACGGCGCCACTCCACGCGCCTGGTGGACCTCCAAATCGATCATGTCCCAGCCTCAATCCTCGCACCATTGACAGAGCTCACCAATTTAAAGGTTTGCTCTGTCGCTCCATCATTTACTTCCGACTTTTCCGCGCTCCTCGAGAATCCCGACATACTCTTCCTACAATCACTTCAGCATATCACTTGGGCACTCGACGGGCGCCAGAGGCAGCGCAAGCCCCTTCAGCCGCGTGTCGATTATGCCTATGGCCGATTGGCGCAAGCCATATCACACCGTTTGACCTCCCACCGTCAGGGCGGAGCCGTGGCCGGCATTCGCTCGCTCACGTTCGAGGTGGAAGTGCACTCAAAGGAGACGCTCGATGACCTTCGTCCGCTCCTTGATTTGAAAGAGCAAGAGGGTGGTCTATGTGTCAAAATCGAGGTTATTCCTGGTCTCGCCGGTCTCTTGTAGACCGTTAGTCTCTCGTAGACAGAGGCTACAACTCGATCCTCGTACCTCGTATGTTGCAGACTCAATCTCACAGTGCCATCCGTAAAGTTACCAGTTGTACGCGCACTACTAGTCTTTCTTGTTCTCGCCTAACCACGTCATTGCAATTTACCCTGTCTTCTTTCCGGACTCACGCTTGAGATCGAGACACGTAGCGGACGACACCACGACCGCGCAAACGAAAACGGATACCTAACCTCCAAAGACCCAATAAGGCAATCAACCCCTGAATCTGAAACTGACTCTCCGAAAATCCACGGCCATCCACCCAAATACACGCACTCACTTCCAACGCGCGGTACACGCGATGCATCTGTATCTATATAATAATAATATAACTAACAAACAAACTATGTGCAGGTCTGAAATCGTAAATCGAATTCTGAATCTTCGTGAGTCGTAAGGAGGGTATGTGTTTGTAGCGCATTCGTTGGTATGTATGTATGATGTATGAAGATGACAACAACAGCGGATGGGAGGGAGAGGGGGGAGGAGACAAGGAGGGGAGGGAAGGACGGCAGGGATAGGTAGGTAGGTAGAAGCCAATAGGTATGCATAAATTAGGTCCGCGCGCGTCGCGGTAGCGGCGCGGCGGTGTAGATCGTCTTGGGGGCGTAGGCTTGGTTTTCGTCCTTCTCGCGTCCGTGGGTGGGAGGGTAAGGTGCGAGGTGTAGTAGTAGTAACCCGACCGCGTCTCCGTATACCGGCCCTAGATCGTCTTCGTTCGTCGGATGCGAATCGTCAGCCGGATTTGCGCGCATCCGCGCCGGAGACCAAAAGCCCCGCGCTCGCTAAACAGCCCACTCATCCCCCACCCCTCCAATCCCACCTCCGCCCCTGGATCCCCACGACCCACTCCCCCTCGCACCCGCACCCGCACTCGCCCCCCCAATCCGCTCCCGCTCCTCCATCCCCCCGCCCATCCCCATCCCCATCACCCCACTCGCGCCCCCACCCATCCCAAGCCCCAAGCCCAGCGCCGACCCCCCAACAAGCCACGCCAGCCACCCCTCCTCGCTCCCTCCCCCCTCGTCCTCCCCCGCCCGCCCCTTGCCCTTCCCAGACTTTGATTTCGCCTTGGACTTTGACTTTGACCGCGACTTGACAGACCGCGACGACGGCGAGCGCCCCTCCGACGCCGCCCAGCTCTCCGGCAGCTCCGCAAAGCTAATCCGCTTCGAATGCCCCGCGCCCGACGCGCTCGCAGGCGTCGACGCCCCGCTCGGTGGTCGGCTCCGCAGCGGCCAGAAGGCACTCTGCCCGACAGCTCCCCATCCCGATGCGCTCCCTCCCGCGCTTGCACTCGAACCCGGCGGCTCCAATAAGGGCGTCGGCGGTAAGGGCGTACTAGGCGTCTCCGGCCTGCTTCCGCTGGCGCTCCCGCCGACTTTCATGATCCCCACGACTCGGGCACCATCGGGCTTGGTAGTAACGCTATGCCGTCCGCCTTTGGAGAAGAGGCGCGAGACGGAGGCGGTCGCGGTGCTGGGCGCGGCGTGCGGGAGCGGCGGGGGTGAGCGCGGCAGGAATTGGCGCTTTGGCGGTGGTGGTGGTTTTGGCGCTGTAAATTGGTGGTGGTGCGTGAGCATCATGGTGGTTGAGGAGGGAGGAAGAGAGAAGGAATGGCCAGGCGATGAAGAGAAATCATCATAAGTAAGTACAGTAAGGCGCGAGGGTGAGTCAGAACCGGGACCGGCGCAGAGTTCCGGAAGTAGGCGCGCCAGAAGGCGGGCGCAGATAAGGATCAAGGAAGGGAAGATGGTAAAATGTCGGGGGTAATGACTGAGCCAAAGGAACGAACGAACGAATGAAGAAAGGAAGGGAGTAGTTGAAGTGAAAGTGGAAAAATGAAAGACTATCCAGTTAGAAGAGAAGATGCGCTAAGCAAATTGCGTCGGCGCGCCAAAAGGTAAATCCGACCAAGCTCGACGCCTCGAAAGTGAAAACAGAAACGCCAAAAGCAACGGAAAGGAAATGAAAGCCAGCGCAAGAAAAAAGGACTCACCCTCATCCAATATCTTCCTCAACGCACTCCTCGCCTCCCTCGCCCTACAGCCCCCTTGCCTCCTCTCCCCTCCCCCGCCCCCTCCCCCATCGCGCTCCGTATCCCCACCATCCCCACACCCATCTTCCGACGACTGCGGCGAATGCTCCGGGCTCTCCGACGGCAGACTCGCAATAATGCCCAGCGCGCTCGCGTTCCCATGCTGCATCATCGGCGTGAACCCCCCGCGGTGGTGGATGTTCGAGGACGAGGGCGGCGCGGAGGCGGGCATCCCCCCGGCTCCAGCGTCGGCGCGCGCACCACGCGTGGGCTGCAGCGTCGCCGAGCGGCCTATCGGCACTGGTACTGGTACCGGTATCGAGATAGGCACAGGCGTCCCACTCCCACTCCGCCGCGGCGTATGCCCGCCCCTGGACGAGCTCCGTGACGCCCGCCCCGCACCCGCACTCGCACTCGCGCTCCTCCCGACCCCGAACAACCTCGGCGACAGCGAGGGGAACATCGGGCTCGTCCGTTTGTCCTTCCCACCATGCCCGCCAGTAGTAGTAGTAGATGAAGCTGAGTGGGAATGTAATGTTGCCGGGCTGGCAAGCGCGCTGAGCGCCGCCCAGGCCGGCGTCCCCTCTCGCCCCATCGCGCTCCCGATGCGCGCAGGGCCTGCCGACGGGGGCGGGACGCTTACCCACTCGTCCGCGTTGTCGTCGTCGTTGTCTTCACGCGGCGGCACCGGTGAGTCCCGTGAGTGTGCTTGTCGACCCCTCGAGCGCGGCGAAGGTTGTCGGCCGCGTTGCGAGAAGGAGGAAGTGGGCATGACGGTCGCGTCCCGGTCGTGCCCCTGCCCCGGCACCAACGCCTCATATGAAGAAGACGCAGACGCACCCGACTCCTCCTCCGGGATCGTGTGTGCGTGCGCGTGCGGGAGGCCCGCAATCGAGCGCGACATCGGGGGGTTCGTGTACGAGTGCGAGTACGAATGCGAATGGGCCATATGCGCGGGGTGGGGATGCGCAGCAGCCGAGGGGAGCCCCGATATCGAGTGGTGCGTTCCGTGTCCGTGTCCATAGCCACCGGAGGATGAATTTGACGCTAGACCTAAACCCCACTCGCTCCCCCCGCTGCGCAGCCCAATTGTGGACGGGAGGCGCACATGCGCGTCTTGGCCCTCCTCGTGGTCCGCAATGGGCGACGCGTCGACGTACTGCGTGAGTGCACGCGGGGCGGGTGCGACGAGGCGTGCGCGCGCGTGGGAGGCGATGCGCAGGCCCGAGCCGGAACCTGCTGTGGAGGTGGAGGTGTACGAGGTGTGCGAAGTGTGCGAGGCGGTAGAGTTGGAGTTTGAGGCGCGGGAGGTGTAGGACGTGGTGGACGCGCTGGGGGATGCGGACCGTGAGGAGAACACGCTCGTGGTGGCGCGCGAGGAGGAGGACTGGGAGTGCGTGTGGGCGTGGGCGGGGCCTTGGTCGAGCGAGGGCCGGCGGCGGGGTTTGCGCGTCTGCACAGGCGAGACGGATGCGGGGAGGGAGGACGAGACGAGCAGCTCGTCGACGTCGCGCGCGATGGCGGCCAGGTCGTCTGCCCACGGCTCTCGCTCGCTCTCTGGATCCTTGTACCTCTCAGCGCGAGACCGCGAAGGTGGCACCATCCGTCCGGAGCTAGGGAGGGCAATCGGTGCCGAACGCAGCGCTATCGGGGGCGGCTCGCCCGTCTCGTCCTCCTCGTCTCGTTCCCGCTGCATTATCGTCGACGAGGTAGGCGTGCTCATGGAGCTCTGGAGCAGGGCGTTGGAGAGCTCGAGCGCGTGCACGCTGCGCTCGAGGAGGGAATCCAAAAAAGCGTCCTGTGGCAGCGGGGCGAGAGGCGGACTTGAGGTTCGTCTGCGATGGCTGCGATGTTGCTGCTGCTGCCTCCGGGGGGACACGGGGGCCGTGAACTGGGCGACATAGCCCGCTGCTGCGCTCGTCGTCGTCAACGTCTCGTCGGGGTCGTCCGTGCGATCATCGTCGGCATCGGCCTCGTACTCTGGCGGGGGTTGGGGGTCGCGGAAGTACTCGGGGAGTGTGTTGGTGGTATCGGAGGACAGCCGCAGCGCTGAGATGCGCTTTCTGTGTGTCCTGCGAGGAGAATGCATGCTAGGACGAAACAGCAAAAACGTTCCACATGAGACGAGCGATGATGGCGATCCTGCGGCTTACGGCTCGGAACCCTAACCCAATCCAGAACTGCCTCTTTCTTCTGCCTTTCACCACGGAACCGCGAAAAGGCTCTTTGCTGGCTTCATTTGACGTCTATTCAACAAGCTCCATACCCTGCACCCCTGGCGCAAGCTCCGCTGGCCCTCACAAATCCTCACCTTACTCAGGCAGTGCGGCAGAAGACCGAGAAGATCACAACAGCAGTTTCGTCTATCAGTCAGTTGTGGGACTTCTGAATTACCTGAGGCCACTGTAAAGGGCAGCACCACAGCTCTTCTTCACCTCAGTAATTCCCTCGCCACATTTCACCCCTGCAACCACTCACAGGGAGATCGAGGTCCGAAGCGCTTTTAGCTGGCTGAAAGGCGACTCATTTCGTCATTGAACTGCTTCTAATCCTGCTTCGGTCCGAGCTGGCATGCATCGCGATTTCCAGATGAAGATTCCAGCCTTACGGGTGAATCCGGGTTCCTACTCGATGTTGATCCGTCGTTGTTCCAACTCTGTTTCTCCTCAACTCACACTCATTTCATCTATTCTGAAGAGCAAGGAACAAACGCGGAGTGCATAATATTCCGCCTGAACGCAAACAAAAGAAAAAAAAACGACGGAACTTGATTCCGAATCATTGAAACGAAGGAAAGCCATCTGCGCGGTCTCTTGTACTGAAAAAACTCGACGCCAAAACAGAGGGCCGTCATGTCATTTCTCTTATGTTCAACTCAAGTTCAACTGAATGATAATTCGACGTTGACCCCTGTTACCCGAGGACGCGACCCTGATCGAATGAAAATAACGATAATTACAGGATAACAGCGTCCATAATTCATACCCACACTTCTCATCCTATACCCACACCCCAGCCATGAAAGCCCTCGCACTCCTCCTCTACATATCAACCGTGCTAGCTGATCCACTGGGCCCGAGCCCAACAAAACGCGAAACCAACTTCGACCGCATTAGGCGCGGTCTACCGCCTTTTCCGCCCGTACGAAGAACCGGTGCTTGTGCGCTTAATTCCTTCCTCCCCTCACCACTCAGCGAACGGAACGTAATCAAAATTTAAAACAGTGCACCCCCGACAGTCAAGCACAACCTGCTCCCCCCTCTCCAGGTATGTAGTACGCGCGCCGCTCCCCCCCAAGCGAGCTACCGAAATTGATTATTGTGTACCACCCCCAGCACCGCAGGCTACATAAAAGTCACCGGCTCCAACACCGCCGTCGGCTACCTCGCCCCCGCCTCCGCGGGCTACTACGCCCCCGTCCCAGCCCGAAGCGGCGCACAGCTCTTCACCCTGCCCTCAACATCCGCCTTCCGGCGCGCAATCAACATCGGGATCGCAAGCCCGCCGGACGCGGGGCAGCCGTACCTCGGCGGCGCGGGGGTCGCGGTTACCGGCGGGTACGACTTGGGTTTTGGGAGTCCGAAGTAAGTGGTCGTTTCATGACTCTCGTAATATCTTCTCATGGCGGATTTATTTCCTAGCTACGCGAACGTGATATACACCGCTTCCCGTGCGTCTCACTCATCCATCCTCCACATTATTCTTCTCATTCATTGTTCAACCATCAATGATGCAGACACCCCCGGCCGACCCGCCGACACGCCCCCGCTCGAGAGCCAAATCTGGACCCTGAGCTGCACGCTGCAGATAACCGCCCAATGGACCAACTCCGACGGATGTGCGTCTTGCCTTCGCCTTCCCTTCTCCCTTCTCCTCCCCATATGCACAATTATAAACCTGGACCACTTATACTTATGGATGTAAATGAATTGCAGCGATGGAACCCACCACATTCGTCGCCGTCGCACCAGGCACCTCCGCCAACCGCATCGTCCTCACGGCGGACGCGACGCGCTTCGAGCAGAGCCAGGCGCCGGGTGGGGTTCCGGTGGTGAGTCTTGCCATTAATACTGTGCAAGGTTGCGCTGACTTTCAACAGGTTTTGACGTGGGAGCCTCTCTGAGTCTGAGGGTATGGGGGTGCCAGCTATTTTCACGATTAATAATATAGTTGATACGCTCGACGCTCGACGCCCTTAATTTTTGCTCGCCGCACAGAGCTGGGACGTTTTAGAATGTTGACCCTCTACATCTATTTAAACCGTGGGAAAGGAACGCGATAAATATCGACTGAAAAGGGCTAACTTAAGTTTACTCTATACTAATCCCATTGAAAGATGACGCCGTGACCCTGGATTTTAACACAGAGACCACCCTCTTGCTCTCCCAAGTCAACCAGCGGACGAAAGTCAGCGAGCGTCTCCTTCGAGCCTGAGGGTAGTGACACCATTAACGTGAGCGAGCGAATGCCGGCCACAAACGCGCCGTCTCCGCTGTGACGATGGCAGCCCCAACGGTGTGATATGGCTCGCGCCAATCGGCCGTAGTCATGGCGGGGTTTGCGCCGCCACTGGCACTGAAGTCCCTAGGTGATGTGCTGAAGTGAGGGTAGAAAGACTTTGTCGGGATCCTCGAGGAGCGCGGAAAAGTCGGAAGTAAATAATGGAGGTAGTCCGGCAATTTTTAGCTCGGTGAGTCTTGTCAGCGGGGTGAGGATCCGGGCTGGGACATGATCGATTGCGAGGTTGGCCAGCGTGTCGGAGTGCCGGCGTAGGAAATCAGCAAGCGGACCGTAATCCTCGGTTTCGTAGTCATCCACAACCTCGGGTTCGTAGTCATCCTCCTCCGAGCCGTCGAGAAAGTTATTGATGGTGAACGGTCCGTAGATGAATGTGAAGGTGCAGAGCCGAGGAAGTGTCAGAAGGGGCAGCAGCTGGGAGTTAACGTCGAGGCTAGCAGTTAACTCGAGGTCATTGAGAAACCTGTGAGTCGTGGGCCGATGTCGACTGGCGCTGATCTGACTATGAGATTCATAGTCGAAAATAAAGAGACGGCAGGTCAAAAGGTTTTCGGCCACTTGGAGTAGCTCGATGCAGTCATTGAAACGCATTACGCCATCGAAGGTGGTGAGCTGTTGCCAGCATAACGTGACCGAAGACATCGGCGAGCCGTTGAGCCAGAGTGTTCGTAGCGGTGCCGTGGCAAAAGTGGAGCCAAAGAGGCCAGTTAAAGCTTTCTCTGCCTCAATTTGAAGGTGTTCTAGGGTTGGCCAGGAGAGGTCATCGGACGACTCGGGCAAGCCGTCGAAGTGGCGGGTGATTTCCAGCTCCAGGCGCCGCACTGTCGGCGCCAGGCGCCTCAGGAGTTCCATCGAACGCACAGCGCCCAAACTAGACACCATGTCCCCCCCTAAAATCACAGAAAGCGGACGGCTCTGCGCACGTCCGATCCAGGTGTGCAGGAAGCTGGCTAGCTCGGCGGCACTGTCTTTGTGGGCATGAGGTATGCTGAAATTAACCGTCAGCTCCGTCCATAGGGCTGAATCGGCGACGGCAATGTCGCGCCAGGTCGTGCAGATGCGGAGCAACACCGACGGCACAGACGTCCCACACTGGGAGCGAACGAAGTGTCGGAAGACCTCGGACGTGATTTCGGGAGGAAGGGTGAGGACGGGGTACACAAGTGCACCAAGGCGGCGGGTTATTTCAAGGCGCTGGTTTCGGTCCTGCTCGAGGAGTGCGCCATCCCGCTGTATAATGGTATCGAGCTCGTCGAGACGAGTTCGCATTTGGTCGGGCGTCATCTGTGTGGAGGCAGCCATGAGCAAGAGTTTCTGGAGTATGGAAGAGCCAAAGGAGGGCGGTGTGGATGCCAGTGGCGACCGAGATGGGGGTCGGTTATACACTCAACAGCAGGGGCAAAGCGGTCAAAGCGGCAGTCAAAGCGAGGGTCAAAGCGATGGTTGGGCCCTCGGACATGGTCTTCGCAGGCAGTATGAATTATATAGAGCGGTAATATGGGTACTCGCGGCGGACAGAAAGACTGAAGATTACAGTCCGAAGACCGGATAGAAAATCGAACCAGTGATTTCAACCGTGGGAAAGGGAAATCAACTGTTTACATAAGCGCAATAAGTTGTTGCTTCTGGACGCGGATACCGCATCCCTCGCGCCCGATCGGCGTTGAAGCAGATAGAAAGAGATGTATTATAAATGAAGGTATGCGATATGGTAAACTTAAGGCTGGCGGCAAGCACCGCACTAACACGGACTGTACTGAAAACGAGAGCAATCAGGCGCATGCAGAGTGAAGCAATCGATGAGCTTACCTTGGCCGCGACATAATGCGCCGCCAAACCACTGGCAACTGACCAGGTGGAGGTAATGCTTTTCAGCGCGTCAGTGGGCTGTAAACGCCGCGAAGTCAGTGTAGGTTGGTGTGTGAACAGGGACGACGGACCGCTTGACACCATAAGCTGCCAGGATCCTACAAGACAGCGAAAAGTCGGGTGAGCGACCAGGCTTCATGGGGCAGCACGGAAGGAAAGACTTACGCCAGCTCCGTTGGTCGCGATGCTCCTCACCGCATTCGACTGCTTGGCCAAGAACGGGGCGTACTTGGCGGTCCTCGCCGGGTCGTTTGCCTGGTCCAGGTAGTACATCAAATGCTTGAGGAAGATTCCCTGCGCCGCATCGCGTCAATTTACCCGCCTCAAGAACAAGCATTGCGAAGTACCTTGTACTCTTGGTTGTTGTGATCACAGGGGTTATTTGGGTCCAAGTCGCAATTTTCGAAGAGGACCCCGTTCAACGTCTTGGTCCTGATTACCCCATCGATTGTCTTCTCCGCCTCGGTCAGATAGTTGGCGTCCTTGGTAGCGGCGTACAGGACGCCCAATCCAGAGGCAATGACACCCTTGAGAATGAACATGGTGAGTCTTGGGTAGGGTCCGACTGGTGCGATGCCAATCCTTACCTGTGTGTAGAGGAAGATCTAGGGAACGTCATGAATCAGTACCGGAGCGAAGATGCGACGGACGGGTCACATACCCCAACATCGGTTGTGCACGAGTCCGTATCTGAGTGATAACGCCTGCCGTCTTGCCATCTAACGAAACACGTTTGAGGACCAAGTTACCGCGGCGAGGTTGCCGCCATAAACGCACATGTTATCACTGTTGCGGATGCCAGAATTCGCCACTGTTAAATTCGGTGAATTCTAGAAACATTCGGAGAAGAAAGAATCATACACCAGGTCCACGTCTGTTGAGTCGGAAATAATAAGGATGTGAGACGCCTATCGATATAAGTGGACGACTCACGTCTTGGGCTTTAGCAAGATAGGCAGCACGGCTCGCAGGGCGCCGGATCGCCAAAGCTGCAGATATGTGCATGTACAGTGCGGTCGATATACTGGACCTGACGATTGAATAGCGTTAGCGGTATGTGAAGAGAAAAACCAAATTGACGAACTTGAATGCATCGGACGGGCTACTCCACGACACTCCGCCGCCGCACTTGGTATTTTTGAAGCCCTCAATGTACGTGTACAGCAGATCTTGTAAAGGCTGAGGACATCTCAGCCAACGGGTAAGTCAGACTCAGATTGAACCGCACCTGCTGCTTGGTCGTGCCTGCAAAAGGTTGTTTTAGTCAAAGCACGCCGATGTGTATTCGGAGATTGAATACCGTAGAAGTCATCCATACGAATATACAGCAGGACGCCCCATCCTGCATCGTCCGACGCGTCTCTGCAGCCAAGTTAGAGGAGTGCGCCGACCTATTGCCGAAAGACGATACGCACTGGAAACCGCTAACGTCCGTCATGAGGGGAATCGAATCCAGATCGCTTTGGTGGTCAGTCTGCCCCGACACGGCCATGAAATTCAAGATATCCTTCACAAAAGATGCGAGGTCAGTTTGATGCCGGCGACATGCACGGACGAAGCACCTCGTATGCATTCCCGCTCTGCCAATGTTGATCCCCCTTGAAGAATCCGCCGCCTGTCGTGTGATCAGAGCGTCCCCACTGACTCGCAGAGAGTAAACATACTGCACTGCGTACCCTCTTTCCCTGAAGAGGTGCAAATTTGGGGGGTCATCCAAGCAGAGGATGTCAAGCGGTTCGCGACGTCCTATCGAACGCCAAAGGATTTTGGAAAAATCAACACGGTCCCACGAAGGAAGGAACAGAACGCACCCCGGCATAGGAGATGCGACGACCGGGGTCTGAAAGCAAGCACCGTCAACCCGACACCGAAAACGAAGAAGAAAAGGAACCAACCGATGCACGTATTTCCGACAGGCAAAAAGCAGGAGAAACCACAATCGCCCTCCCTGTTCCCGCTATCATAAGCTCCGGTCTTGCAATACGCCGTGGTGGCACTGGTCCACGTTTGCGTCTCGTACGCGAACGTGACGGGATCGGCATCCACATTCCCCGCAAACAGGACGAGGGAGGCCGAAAGCGTTGAGCCTATCGTGATAGGGACACTGGGTCTCCCGACCGCCTTTTGAATATTGGCGAGCTCCAAGCCAGATGGGTCGAAGAGCTGACGCGCAGGTGAGTTCGACGTCCACGAGCGCAAAAAAAGAAAGAAAGAAACTCGCCGTAAGATCGAAGGTGTATGGATCCGAAGCCGGGTTCGGCTTCTGGTATTGCGTGAAGTGGAACGTGCAAAGCCCAGTCGTCCCAGTCGTCTGCGGAGGTACGACGCTGCGCACCACGTCGTTCATGTTGAAAATCCCGCCTGGGCAGTCGGAATGCACATCATCGCCGCCTTTCGCTTCGAAGATCAAGCTCGCGGCGTCGTAAAGCTCCAGACGCTGCACGCCTGGGTGAATGGGGGTCGTGCCGGAGTTAAGACCGTCCTTGAAGCCAGTTACCAGCACAGTGGTGCTGCCGCTTATGAGATACAGCCGGTAATTCGACGTATCTCTGGCGAGATATGAATTTATCAGTACGTTTGGATTCGCATCGTAGTGCGGCACTCACTTTCCGGCTTTCAGAACAAGGGCCCAGTGCAGAGTGTCGGTCGCCAACTCCAGTCCGCCGGGGGCAGGCCCAGAGCAAGGTGCGCCCTTCAAAATTGTCGAGTACCACAGCGAGCCGATGACGTTCGCCGAGCTACCCTGGGGTGTCATGGAGGAGATACCGCCACCAGATTTGTACGCGGCGGCGAAAGAAGCAATGAGGGGCCTCCAACCGGCGTGCGACCACTCGTCCCCGGCGAAAACATAACGAGCTGGTTACACTGTTAGTATAGCCTATGCAAGGACAAGCGCAAACGAGATTACCGGGGTCGGCGTCTGTGTTCTGTTCGGACCAGATCGAACCAAAATAATGTGACTCGGGACCGTCGTTCTACCTAGTCATTAGCAGGATATGGAGGGTAACCAAACGTGAACTGACCCATGTAAGCAAAGTTACAAAATCGGGCGCCATGCTGAGGATGTTGCTCATCCGTGTTATCATGCCACCATTACGGTAGACATTTGTGGAGTACTGCGCAAAATGGTTCAGTTGATGAGACGCCCTGGAGTGAATAAACTGGACGAACCGCATTCTTGTATTGGAGCTCGCTGATTCCTGCAATGCCGAGCATAAACAGATGAGCATGGAAAGGAAAAGACAACGGACCCATGTTGTAGGCTTTACCCCGGCTCCTTGCGCTGGCCAAAACGGCCTGGTCAATTTCGGCCGACCCCGGTGCGAGGGATCCTGCAACACGGTGAGCCGATTCGCTCTGAATTCCACCCATTGGACTTACCGGCGAATGCTTTACCAGTCGATGGATCAATGCCCGGGCGCTTTTGCCAGCTGGCATCCCACGAGAGCACGCAATCAACGACGGGGCCCCAGTAAAGCCTGCACAAAACCTTCAATGACTATCATGCAAACAGTGAAGTTAAATTACCACCAATCGTTAGCACCCGTTGTGTAGCCTTGAAAACGAGTCAACTGAGGCAACGATGCGACATGTGGGGATGTATTACCAGCAGTCCCATCAAAATCGGGGCAAAAATACAAGTTATTCTGGAGCGTGTTCAATTTCCAGGCCGCCCATGCATCGTTTGTAAGACCGCCGTCGCTGAACGTCGTGATAAACGGTTTCCCGTTGACCTTGAAATACGCGACGTTGCCGACGTAGCCTCGCACGAGGTCGTTGTACAAGTCTGGATGACCGCCGGCTAGGGTTCGTCGGTAAGAATTGTATATACGCTCGAGTTCCAACCAAAACATACCTGCGTCCCCCGACGCCCAAATGTCCATAGATATGTGGAGGTGGAAGCCTCCGACACTCGCTGCATGCGCGAAGAGATAACCGAGGGTCTTGCCGACAAAATCTGGGGCAACGGAGCCGCGTTAAAGTCCAAAGTAAGAACGATAGGGCAAAAGTACCTTTCGACGGCGTTCCGATATTCAAAGAAAACCCTGCAGAACGACGGGTGTGAGCGGTTGAATCCTGGCGAAACGCGTCTTGACCTCACCTGTGATGCCCGCAGCCTTGGCCTCGTCGATGTCTTGTTCAGCATGGGCTTGAGAGACACTGCCGACCTATATTCGCGTCAGTATTCGTGGCCAAGCATTGAAATAAAAAACCAACCATGTAGTGAGCAAACACCTCCTTCGAAGATACAACATTAAGGCTGCTGAGCGCCGCGACCGCGAGGCCTAGTGCGAAAAGACGCATATTAGCTGCGTCAAAGTAAGAGATGGGTCAAGTACCACCTAGCTCTTCTCTTATATAGCGCAGTGTGCCCCTGAGCAGTTACGGGAATTCGGGACGCCCAAAAATTGGTTTCAACGCGTCGACGTTCAAATGATTCCAGGGGCGGCGTCCTGATATTCTCCCATCGAAATCAAGTCCGGGCCTTGTTCGCGCCCGAGATTTCATTTCTGTAATGGACGCGGCTCTGAGATGCGTTGAAGGAATAGCTGAAGTCGACCACAGATAAGTAACGTCGATGCTCTCCAAGTCAGGAAGCCTACTCTCTGCCGGAAAAATTCGAGAGTTTAAGGCCCGTTTGGCGTCAACTGGGTATCCCGATCCCCACTCTCGACGCTGGACGCGCAGGGTAAAGGCGGCATTCCGAGCTGATTCCGGTCTCTGTGCTCGGGGCGCTTCCGCGCTGAGGATCCGCTTTGCCGCGTTTCCGCTTTGCCTGAGTCGTGGACAGCATCGACAATCAAAGGCATAACTGAAGCAAACAACCGCTTCGCAACTCAATCAGGAAATTCCAAGCAAATCCCAAGCAAATTCTCACAGCTGACGCTGATCTTGTCGAGTTGTTACTTCCGCAGAGCGCTGGGTGAATTTCAACCGAGGGAGAACCGAAACGCTGTGCAGGCTGTGAAGATCAGAACACCAATCGCAATTTTGAACCGTGGGAATGTATGTGGTTCAACCTCCTACTTTTATTTGTGACCTCAGTCGCTCCGTCTGAACTACGACTGCAAGTTTTTGTGTCCCGTTGGTGACGCCAAGACCATTAATTAGACACGTCGTGTTCGACCGTGCGCGGAAAACTTGTGGAAAACTGACCCAGAGGTCGCAGTTGGAAACTTGGAAAACTTTCGATGCCGGACAAGAGCTTGTAGGAAATGTTGTGTTATAGCAAGTACAAGACAAGCGCCACAAGCATATAATCAGAAATCAATCAATCATACACCTTCATCTCCTCCTGCGCCGCCTCATTCTCCCGCTCGATGATAGCCAAATGCGCCGCCGAGCGAGGCGTGATGGACATCGAGAATGGGCGGGGAACGCTGTTGAACCCTATACGCATTCCACGCCGACGTCAGCCTGTCTCACACATCGGTTGTATCCAACAAACAACTAACCATCAGTGTAAGCGAATGTATCCACCTCGATCTCCCGACCGTTCTCGTCCCGCGCTTTGCCGAGGTTGAACCCCCAGAGAACGCGCGCGATGCTACAATGGAGCCATTAATACTATGCTGTGAGTGGTACACAGTGTCTACGTACTTGATATAAGCACTGTTCGATCCGAGGTGCATCCCGGGGCACACCCTTCTCCCATACCCAAAGCTCTATAGAATCGAGTATCAGCAACAAGTACGCAGGTGGGTACTCAGGAGGAGCACCGCACCGAATGCTGCCACGGCCCCGGATACTCGCGCCGCACCATAAACCGCTCGGGGTCAAACCTATGCGGGTCCGGAAAGTCCCCCGCGTTCATGTGGATGCCCCATAAATTCGCGATGATCGTGCTGCCCTTTGGAATGCGCATCCCCTCGTATACAAACTCCTCTGTGCTCGCGTGCGGGGTGCCCCCGAGGACGGCGACGGGGCGCCAGCGCAGCGTCTCGCTCACGACGGCGCGGACGAAGGGGAGCGCGGCGGCGTCCTCGAAGGTCGGGAGGCGGTCGGGGCCCACGGCGGCGTCGAGCTCTTTTTGCGCTTTGGGGATGAAGGAGGGGCCGAAGGCGGCGCAGGCGAGCATAAAGGATGCGAGGGTCCCGGCGGTGGTCTCGACGCCGGCGCCGAAGGGCGTCCCTGCGGGTTGCCTCAGTTCGGTTGACGGCGGCATGATATTGCCTAAACGCACCACAAGTGTATCCAATCTCAAGGTCGGACATCTCGTTCTTCTCGCGCTCCTCGAGGAGTCTACGGCAGAACGATGGCTGTGCGCGCCCGCTCGCCATCTTGGCTTTCACCTCGTCCACCAAACGGGTGAGGTATTCGATGTCGCGCGCGCGCTGCTCGAGAGCGGCGGTTCGCCATGGCGTTAGGAAGTTCGGAAGATGGAGCAGCGCGGGAATGCTTTCAACCAGGTATTTTCCTGGGATGCTAACCGCGGTAGCGTTTCAACGCAACACGGAATGCCCGGTAGAATACAAACACTCACTTGACACTGGTCAAAAATTCGTTGGTCTGGCGGTTGAGGCAGACAACCTCGTCGTTGTATATGTCGTGCACCCGTCGGCCGTAGGTGACCACCACAGCAACAGACGTTGCGTAACGTTCGAGGTGCTCACGATACTTGGCGGGCGTCTTTGCCAGCTCCGCCAAAAGCTGCTTGGATTCGAGGTCTTGGATTGGTTTATAAGTATCCGACGCCTTTTGCATGAAGGAAGCTGGAGATTGAAACAGTAAGAACTCTGTTCAGGGATGGTTTAAGTTAGCGCGTTTACTGTGAAGGACCTACGGAATTTAAAAGTAAGCTGTGTGGCGCGCAGAACAGAAATAAAAAAAGAGCCTACCCGGCGCCAGCGTCTCCAGAACGGATTATTGCTTGACATCAGACCACGCATGTTATCGCTCAAGATTTCTTGGCCCTGCCAGAGTGAGATCGAACAAAGTCAACCAAAAAGGTTGCCCACCATAATAAACCGCGGACGAGAGCTCGTAACAGGGGATTTCTTCTCCAAAATATCCCAGGCAGCCTGCGCCGAGCCGATAACCACCGTGGGCGTGCGCCCGAGCTGGAGGTACACCACCGGGCCATACTGCTCGTTCAGTTCGTGGAACCACCGCCACGGCTTCTGCGGAGGGACCTGGTTCCGATTCCCCACCAGCCAGCTTGTAGGAGCTGTATTGTATTCCAAAATAAAAATCAGGATCCTGGCTGACTGGCAGCGTTTCTCCGAAGCACTTACCCGGTCCCGGGGGGAGGTCTCGAGCTTTCTTTGGCTTGAGGACAAACAGCGCTACGGCGGCTATGATGGAAGCATAGAGGAGACCCAGGGCGAACGGGGACATGGTGAACGAGCTCAAGTAGCAAGAGCCTCAAGGCAGCAAGATAACGGGATCTGGGCTGGTCAACTGGTCAAAGGGCGGAATACACGCCGCTGCTTCCACATCTTCGGATCAGGAGCGACAATCTCCGCCCGCGTCCGCTTTTGTGGGGACGGTCTGGGGGTGCATGGCAAGACCCTGTCGGTTGACACGGGATGGCATAAAAACGCGCTGTAGCGGTTGGATTAGGGTTGGATGGATGTGGTGGAGAGCGAGAGGCTAGAAGGTTGAGTCACCCGTGATCGCTCTATTCCCACGGTTAAATTTGGTGAATTACCGGGAACGGTAACCTAGTCCTGTGGATTGAGCGGTCGAGCTTGCAAGTATGGGTGCCCGAGTCTATCTGACCAGCCAGATGGAATGAGTATCCCTCAGTCTTCCGCCGCCGAACGAGCTTTGAATGAAATCGACTGGATTCAGTGATTTCAACCGTGGGAAGTTCTGCTTCGGTGCTGGTCCAAAGACGTTACTGCTCAACAGAAAAGCTAGGACGGGTTAGTATCATGGCTCATTCCACCCTGCGGCCTTGGCTTTCTCGTGCTGGTTCCATGCCGGGCCAATTCAAAGTCAGCTGCCTTGGACTATGTCCTCACGATTATGCAAGGGCATCCTCCGCTGTTGCGAGGACCGCACTGATCATTCTTGGGAAGCATCCCGGTGCGAAGGAAGATCAAAGAGTTGGTCTGTTTCAAATTCAAACAAAGCCTGACTGGAAGCGGGTGTAGAATAGTGACCGTGCAACGAGCGGAATTCAACTTGTAAAAGAACGGCAGCAACACGAGATATCTACCTCACCTCAAAGCACCGACCCAAACTCAATCGGCAGCTCCGGCGTGCCCCCAGGCACATCATTCCCATTCCGCAGCTTCTCCGCATTGAGGTAGCGGCTCGTGAAGTCGACGTTATCGATGATGCCCGCAGACGGGTTGCGTTTCTTCCACCCGAGCGCGGTTGGGAGACGTTCGTTGATGAACCTGGCAAAGGTGTCAGTGTTTACCAACGGAAGGAAGAAAGAGGAAAGAAGACAACGCACCAATCACGCAGCCAGTCGACACGCACGGTACCGTTCGAGTCTCCCAGAACGAGCGACGTCGATGCGGCTTCGCGCCACAACCCACCCGTCTGCTTTGATTCAAGGACAGCCTGTTGCAGCGAGATAAATCAATACCCGCCTCATGGAAAGACAAGGTCACGTACAGTGGGGTTGTTCGCGACCGTCGACTGCAGGCGCGCATGCCGCGCGTCGGCAATGTCGTCGACCGTCATCGTCTGGCCGTCCTTACTATATTGGCAGCACTTCAGTATTTGAAACAGCCCGGAAAAACAGCCCGAAAAAGGCGAAACGGACCTGAAACCCAGGACGAACTCCACCTGGCTGACGTTGACGGCGGGGTTGTGCAGGGTCGGCAGCGCGTCGTTGTTGATGGACTTCGGGTCAACGCCGCTGGCGACGAGGTCGAAGAAGACGTCGTTGCGCGTGAAGGAAGCGTCGTGTTCGATGTTGTTGTGCCTAATTTCACAAGGAAAAGGATTTAGGACCGCTCCGGCACGGCTAGAAAACAACTCACGAGTTGGTCAAGGCATCGAAGCTTGAGAGCCCGAGACTCAGGTCAGGGAGGAAGACGAATGCGCCGCGGAAGCCGGCCGCAATGGTCTGCAGGGAGCCGAAATCTGCCTGGAAGGCAATGCGCGGGTCAGCTCGGAGGAGAACGATACAGGCAGCTGGCAAACCTTGATCCCGAGGTAGGTGTCCATCGCCGTGATAATGGCGATTGCACCAATGTTGCGCCCGTCGCGGGGCAAGTAGCCGTGGTTCGCTAGTGGGCGCAAGTCTTTTCAGTCGCCGCACATTCAGCTCCACAAAAAATTGTGGCGCGCTTACCGAGGGTGTTCAGACCAACGCACGGTCCCCGGACATCGTTAGGACCAGGTGCGGCCCACTCGCCTGTCGCTGGTGTTGCAGCACGCTTGGAGTGGTGCTCCCGCTTCGAGGCCATTGCAGGGAAAGCGAGGGAGGGAGTGAAAAGGGAGAAGGCGATGGCGATCGACTTGAAGTAGCGCATTTTTGAGTGAGTGCAGTGAGATTATGCAGATATTACTATTAGAGAGGAAGAAATTGAACGGGGGAAGAG
This sequence comes from Mycena filopes, assembly GCA_029281495.1. Taxonomy (NCBI): domain Eukaryota; kingdom Fungi; phylum Basidiomycota; class Agaricomycetes; order Agaricales; family Mycenaceae; genus Mycena; species Mycena filopes. Next base: position 630,805 of record JARIHR010000018.1, on the reverse strand, counting down.
AGCAGAAAGAAGAAGGAGGACCAATCGCGTCGTGCGGAATGCCAACGCGACTTTTCAGCATCGTGTCAATGAGAGAGCAACCGGCGCCGGGCGCATTTCACATGGCGTTGTTGCGCGTCCTCGAGTCGGCGTCATATGGGATCGTATTACGCGCCTTACGAGTGATGTTTCCTCGCTGCAAACCGGGGAGCAGGGCAAGAATAACCCGGGGGACAACGAAATTGGCAAGATTCACCGTCTTCGTCCGGAAACTTGAAAACGCTTCAATGGGAACAAGGGAGATTATTGCTGGCAGGTGAGTGAGTAATCGACCGCTAGAATTTCAGTTGAAAAACTGCAAGGTCTGCGTCAGGGATCCGGACAAGGAATAGAGTGTTTTCGCGACGTCATGAGCCTAGCTCGGGACGTAGGCGAGACTTTGAGGTGAATATTATGACATTCGAATAAGGGACAGACGCTACGCGTCTCGAGCGCCGCTTCATGTTGGTGAAGGCAGACGTTATGCGTCTCGGAGTGGTTGATGGTGGAAGAGGAGGGGAAGGGAAGGGAAGAAGGAGAGAAGGCAGACGCCACGCGTCTCGGAGTGGTTGATGGTGGAAGAGGAGGGGAAGGGAAGGGAAGAAGGAGAGAAGGAGGACAAAAACCAATAGGCCGCGGGCCACGGGCGGGAGAACCCGGGCTTGCTCATCGCGAACCGGGCGGGCGAAGCCTAAGAAAGCCCCAGAAAAGGACCCGCCGAGTCCGACGCGACGCGAAACCGAGCGTATAAAATGCAACGACGAAGCCGGACAGCCCAGAAGCGCGTGGGGAGGCGCGTGGGGCGCGAAAATGGGCGGTAGGCGGAATGAGTCTGCGTAGGTCTGCGTCAGGGACAAGGGTCTTTTGTGGTGGCGTGTTTTGATCATGACTTGCCACTCCAGCTCTCAAACCACCACGTCGGAACGCTGCCGTTGGCGAATCAGGACGATGCAGGCTCCCGCGACAGTGTATCCAGTTCTGACCCTGCCGAACGAAATCACGATGGAGATTTTTGGCCATTGCGCCTTATTCGTCGAACACTGGAACAATAGGTCGCGAGCTCTTCCCCTCCCTGCCGTTGTCCTTCCCCTCGTTTGCCATGCCTGGAGGGACATCGCCCACTCCACCCCTGAAATCTGGTCAACGCTGCGCCTTCGATTCGATAAGATTCCCGTACAGTGGTCTGAGGACAGGGTGAAGGGATTTATCGAGCGCTGGCTAGATCGGGCAGGCAAGTATCCGCTGTTGCTCGTCTTTCAAGTCGCCAGCAGCCTCACTGTCAAACCCTTCCTCGCGAACTTGATGCGCGAGGCACTCCAACTTTCCTCCCAGCGCCTCCATTATCTTCAAATCGACATGAACGAGGCGAATTTTCTCCGGTTGGCCACGGAGCTGAGTGCTGCGGAATTCCCTCTGTTAGAGAAGGCGACAATCGAGTGTAATTTCCGGCTCGGTCGCCATCCTCTCCCGCTCGAGATATTCAACCGCGCGCCGCATTTTCATCACCTGCGTCTGTGCATGGACTGGTACAATATCTCCCTCAGTCACTTCACCCCTCCATGGGGTCAGTTGACGAAGTTCGAGGGCCCTCTATGGGATTTGGCCCTGTTCAGCATGGCCGTAAACCTCACCGACCTTACATGCTCTGTCGGACTTGACGATTCCCCCCCGGCTCCGATAACTCATTCCAAGTTGCGCCACCTCACTATGCGCTCCGACGACGACATTCTCCGGCATCTCACCCTTCCCCCCCTCAACTCCTTGAATATATCGCGAGTGGCGCAGGGCGGCGAAACGCTTTCGCTGTTTCTCGCGCGGTCCTCGCCGCCCGACCTCCGCTTCCTCTCCGTTCAGGCGGGCGATTTCGCCTTCGCGGCGTCCTGGGGAACCACGCTCGAAACTCTCCAGGTGAAACACCCTTCTATCGAGTTCGTGTCTACGGTCTTCGACTGTGGGGAGAACAGCCGCCTTTCCGCTCTTCCCAATTTACGGACTCTCAAGCTCGATGTCTTCCGCGGCGAGACCGTCGATTTCCCGCAGTTGACCCGGTTCCTGTCCGCGCGGTCCAATATCCTGCGCTCCTTCCACCTGGGCCTGTGTATAGATGATGCAGACTTGGCCTGGTTGAAGCATTCATGGCCCAGCGCAGTGACGAATGAGTTCTCCCGGCTGAAAGGTGCCGGCATGGACATTCGCATCCGGAATGTGCGCACGGGCAGGAGGTAGAACGGCATGGCCACCTAGCCGTAGGTTTTCTCAATATCGCTGCCAGTGCCCACTTGTTTACTTACTTTTCCAGGCGCCGTTTGGGAGCCTTCATACAAGAAACGAGCTGAACATCCTGCGATTACTCACGAATCCTCAACCACGACTGTTGTTTTGTGTTGTACATACTGTCTTCTTTGTCTCCCGAGCGACTGAAACTCGTATCCCCGCGGCATGTGGTGGTGGTGGCTCTGGAGTCTCTCGGTACGGAAGGTTCTGTGTTTGGTTTGGTAAGTTCTTCACCCTTTCTCTTCTTGCCGGAATAAAAGTCGCCATTATTCAAATGATCTCCAGGTCGTAGTGTGCTGCGTTCCCTGCTCGCCCGTCGTGCTCGTCGTTCGATAATCGCACTCACACCCGCACGGCACCCTTTTCTCCGTTGCCAGCTCCTGACTCACGCCGACAAGGCATCGACGCTTTTGCCCGAAACTTCGCCTACGATGTGCCGCACCGCCCAACCGCCTCTCCTCCCCTGTTCCGGTCTCAATCGCTCGGACTGTCTCCTTTGCTATCCTGTACCATAGCTTCCTTCTGCTTTAGTTTTGTCGCTTTTCCTCCAGAATCATTGTGAATACTTATTTGAAAAAATATAAATCTTCTTGCCAACTTGGCTGGTGCGCCTTTGCCTCGTGCAATCAGTATTTGCGATTCTGAACAGTGTTGTCAGTGACCCCGTCTGACGGGGTCAGCCAACGCGAGGGGTCAGAAGTCGGAACTTGACGGGTCAATCATTGACCCGTGTGAACATTCTCCCTGATTGAGCCAGCACCGCTGATTCGGTCGTTTTCAAGTCATTCAGAGCCTGCATTAGGTGCAAATATTGTACAAGACATCCACTACTATTGTAAAGGGTCACCTAGCAATCTAAATGTATCAAGTTGACATCACCACATCGTCGCTAGAGTCCACTTGTGCCCCATCACCTCCGCTTACCACCGTTGCTGCCTCTGTCGCCGCCATCGCTTCCTCCTCCTCATCCACCGCGTCGCGACCCCCTTGCCAGAAGAACTCGAAATCACGGGCGGGAGATCCAGAGGGGGGGTATACAAACAGGGAGCCAAGTTTGATCTTCTTGTATGCCGGAATGCGGCCGCTAGCGTCGGGGACGTTGCCGCTTGCAGTCGGACGGGGTGGAGCGGTTGCGGGGACGGGATTGGAGAGAAGCTCGTTATCATTGTCGTCGTCGTCATCGCCGGAATTCGCCAGGCCGATGAGAATGTTCGCCATTCGATCGAAATCCGAAGAATCATTGTCTTCCTCGTCGCCGGCCGCACCCTCCTCGTCGTCGTCGGCAAGCGAAAATCGACGCGCCTTACGTTCTGGAACGAGCCCGGCGGCAACATGGCTTTTTTGACGATCCATTCGGACTAAGGTTGAATCATGAACCTTGGATGCGGCGAGTCGATTGCGGTGCTTTGTGTGTGTGAAACCGAACACACTAAAAACACGTTCAGCTCCGGCAGAGTTTGGAAGAATACTCAGGATCCGGATAGCAAGCTTGGCAAACCCGCTGTGGCCGGTGAGAGACTCGCCCTCATACTGTTTCCACATCCAGACCAAGTCAATAGGTTTTTTCTACTCCGCCACAGGATGAGTGCGAACTTGTGAGTGACGAGGGTTGATGAGCTCACCGCCTTCTTATACGACTCTGCGTGTCCTTCCAACCACATAGCTGCTGGGGAGAACTCGCCCGTCGAGTCGTAATAACTCCGGAATGTATTGCCAAAGTCGATATCACCATTCGCGGTTTGATTGAGCAGCCGCTCGAACGCACGCCGGACCAAATGAAACATACTGTTGGCATTGAGTGAATCACGATTGAATGGCCGCGCGCGAACGTAAGGGTTGAAGAAAACTCCCAATATCATCAATTCCTGATCGGTTTTGCCCCACCGCCGCTCCAGGCTGCTATGGAGTGTTCGCTTGACGATGGCGTCCTGGGAAGCCAGGTTGCCGAAGATGCGAAATAAGTTTGCGAGGGTCAAGAGGACGGTGTCGAGTCGACAATGCGGGGATTGGAGGAGGTTCGCGGCGATGGCCAAAGGTTCAAGGTGCGACACAATTCTGATTTGAACGGTCAGAGAGAATCCCACTATCTCAAGGCAGGATCGCACCGCGCAATATTCTTCCAGAAGGTCGGCCGCTCAACAATCTCGATCACTTCCTCTGCGGCCGCTATCTGTTCTTCTTTCCGTCCCGCGCACACTCGGAGCACCTCTTTGTTTGCAATTACACAGGTCTTGACAGATGGCTCGACTCTGAGAATGCGCCGCAGGGAGAGGTAGTGTGCTGTCCATCGCGTAACAACAGGGAGGATCAGCGCCATGGTTTTGAAGAACAGGAGGAGCTGTTGAGCGCGCAGCAGATCCAGCGCCTTCCCGTGGTTATTGAACCATTTGATGACGACTAGCGCCTCCTTTGCATCCGACATCCACGACGCTTTTATCGCGAGATAGTTCCCGGTCATCAGACTGCTTTGGTGCGCCCAACATTCGAACACTGCAATCGACGCCTTCCACTCTCGAACCAGGCGGCGCGCCTTCTTTCCGTCGGGGCCATCGTCCGTGCAAACTGCAATCACGTCGACTTTGTAGGTGTTCCACGCGTACTCGAAATCCGACTTCATGATGGCAAATAATTCGTCGCCGGTCTTCGGGCGGCCCGTCATATCGTGTGTTCGAAGTAGGTACGGCTGGGCGAAGAGGAATGAGACAAGACACGTAATGAGAAGCCGTAGTGTACCTCCCCCTCCACGCTGAGTACCGACGTGTCGACGTGGGTGTGCGCTACATTCTTCCACCCGTCTTCAGCGTACGTTGCGAGCTTGCCTTGAATTCTCTGCTTGGTACGAGCAATGACTTTGTTGGATTCCGCGGTCAAGATTGAGCCGGAGAGGATGCGACGGTCGGGAATTACGGCGCCGGGGATGTATTTGGAAATGAAGAGCTGGAACTCGGGGTTTTGGGCAATGTTCCAGGCAAAGTTACAGGTAACGAAGAGTTTACAGAGATCAGATCCGAATTCGGTTTGTTGCTCGGCGGTCCAAGGACTCGGCGCCGATGTGCGTCGCCGTTTGAGGTGCGGGCTATCAGGATCAATGACAGAGGGTGAGGGCGAAGGAACGAAGGAGGGTGGGAGTGTCTGTGGAAACGATGGCAAAGTAGCGAAGCCGGGTAGGGGCGACAATGGCTGCGCGGGGAATTGCAAGTGGAATTGAGTAAGATATGGGGATGGCGATGGCGATGGGGAGAACTGATGAGCTGACGCTGGGGTCTGAGAGGTCGACGCGTGGGGCTGGGATAGTGGACGGGCACGTTTGCTTTTAGCTGTGGCGGTAGTGGAAAGGGAGATGATATTGTCGCGCTTCAGGACCCACTCCGGGGAGTTCTTGATATTGACGCAGTCAAGCGCATGCTTGCGCATGCTTTCCGTCTTACCAGCCATGGCCTCTACCCGGCCGGAGGTGATAACTGGATTTGCATGGTCAGTGAGGTACCGCGCCGCATAGCATGTATTGCGCACCGGCTTCTCTCCATTCCTTCTCTGTCCTCTGTGGTAATGGCTCCGCACCACGGGCAATGGACACAATCTCCTCTCCCTTCAGCTGTGCTTCTGCTACCTCCAAACAGCGACAGCACCGCGCGACCTTGTTCGACTTGTTGTTTAGATAGTATTCGCCGCCGTTGTCGTCGAAAAGGGCCCATATCGGGTTCCGGGGACCCATTGGGGGTGACTCGGAGGTTTGTTGGTGGGCTTGAGGTGTGGAGGAGGCTAGAAACGCGTCTATCGAGTGAGGGAGGATGAGAGAAGGAAGAGAGAGGCCTGACGCGGTGTATTGACAGACCGTGGGAACCCGCGGGTCAGACGCGTCGGACCGAATTGATTGACCCGTCAGACGGCTGGCGGGTCACATATTTCTGGCTTTTTCTGCCTCTGCCGCGGTCCGACACTTTGAGGTTGTAGTGGTAAACGCAAGCCCGCCAAAGCGGGCTCCGGGTGGATTGGGCTCGGAGATGTAGGCTACAAGTACATAGTAGATACTGGACTATTTGAATATAAATAATTACGAAAAAGAATTCATGGGAGAGGAGGGTGGGTGACGCGAGAGCACAAGCTAGAGAGCCTAGTGCAGTATTTAGTTTGAGTACGTTGTGAAACACGGCGGCGCCGCTTACTAGACCAGATATTTGCTTCGTGAATTCAGAACGGCGACGCCGCAATGAACAGCAAAATTCTGGTGAGACAGAGAAAATTCAGCGGTGCTGAGGACAGCGAGCACGAAGTGCCTACCTTGTGCTGGATGGTAAAGGCGAAGCCGTAGCCAACACAAAGTCAATTTCCATCGACGTATATTGCCTCTGATCCAGCCTCCGCTAAATCAATAGCACTGAATCAGAGACACGCCGATGGAATGGAGAGCGAGGTCGACTGACCCCGTAGATAGGAGGGATGGCGGTGCCATATGAATTTGGAGCGGCGGTGCCGCTGTTTTCGTGCCGAGTGGGCGCAGAGGCCTCCGAAAAATTTCCCTACCCCCGGAATCCAATTTTACTCCAACCTCTGCCGCGGTCCGACACTTTGAGGTTGTAGTGGTAAACGCAAGCCCGCCAAAGCGGGCTCCGGGTGGATTGGGCTCGGAGATGTAGGCTATGAAGAGCTGTGGATGTTGTTGAGGGGAGGTGGTGGTCGAAGAATGATGGATGCGACGAGCTGTAGAAGTTATAGGCGAAGCCTTAACGCGGCAAGCTGCTGTTCTGCCCGAATAGTCGGGTTGTCGCGGATGTAGATCTTCCACGCGGCGGAGGACCAGCGGCCAATGGCCTGAATGACGCTCTCACTGAGGCCCAGGCTCGCGTAAAATGTCGCGGCCCCGGCCCGAGGAGAGTGGCCGCCGTATTCTCGCGAGAGCAACGCGAAGAATTTCTGGTCGAACCATGAGCGAGTGGGGATGGTCCCGTCTTCACGCAGGAAAAGCGCGGCGCGGGCGCCGTGACGGTTGTCCCGTTTGCCGACATAGATGCGGAGGAGAGAAACCGGGTCGGCAACTTCTTGCTCGGTGAAGAGGATGTCGGTCCCACGATAGAACGGGTCACCCTTATGATACGGTAGGTGGTATTGTGCCCTTTTGTCGACGAAGATCAGCGACGCGCGCTTGATGATTTTTCTCCAATCGAACAAAGACTTGTCGTTCTTGATGACGAGTTCCCCCGAACGATGACAGCCGTAGAAGCAGCAAGAGAGTATCACGGCGAACAGGAAGTCGTCGTATAATCCACTGCAGATGGCTAACTGCAGGAACGCGTCGAGATGCGCGGGTCGCAATGGAAGCTTCCGACGGACAGGATCAGCGCGGTCCTTTTTCGAGCCGCGGATGGTCGCTTGGACGAGGGGATCCGCGCGGCTTTCGTCCCACTCTGGGTAAAGATCTTTCAAGAAGTGCCGTGCCCCGGAGAGGTATTTGGGACCGGACGCGATGAATTGTGACGTGTAAGCAATATATCGAGAGAGAGTTTGGGGGGTAGGGTCGAGAGGGATGGAGTGAATCTTACAAAATGATATATAGTCCCTCGCGCCGATGGCGTATCCCTTCGCAGTCGAGAGCTCGATGGACGTAACTTGCAGATGGAGTGTCCGCCGATCTAAATCAGCGAGATCCATCTGCGGGCGGGCCTTCCGCGGCGCAGAAGGCCCGCCCAGCGCGCTCAAAAGCACTCCCTCCAGCGCGCCGGCAGGAGCTCCCTCGGGGGAGTAAAAGGGCGGACGCGTACTGAGGGAAACTCCCGTTGAAAGTCTTCAAGCAGGAAGCGGGAAAGAAGATCAGCCCGGATGTTCTTCTTCCCAGCAATGTGGTGGACACGCAGGTCGATACCCGACGTGAGGATGACTCGGGCGATGGCGAGGACAACTCCGTTATGTAAGGACTCTCGCGCCGCAAGCGAGGCGAGAACGCAGACGGAATCAAAGCTGTCGGACCAAATGAGCAGGCGGCGGGGCGGGTTAGGTAAAGATGCGGCATGGTGGACTGCGCCGAGGATCGCGACCAATTCCAGGAAGAATATGTCGATTTTAATGGTCGACGGACATTCCTTCAACTGGTAAACAAAGCCCGAATTTGAATAGACGAAGGACAGCCCGATACGCAGACTAGCATCTGTCCACACAATCATATCGGCGTCGCAGTCGCGCCACGTCAAGGCGTCGACGAACCGAACACCGATACAGTTCCCCACCGAGCTTGACAGCCACGTCAGGTCTTCGATGACCTCTCGGTTGAGGAAGATCTTGGCGTTGGCATGAGTCTTGCCTTTAATCTTGCGGTAGAGCTCGGTGAGGGCGGGGCGAGCCCACGGCAGGACATTGAGCATCCAGTTGAGATGGCCGGCTAGTTTCTGCCAATCTCGGAGAGGGGGCTGGCGGTCGGAATGAGACAGGAACACATCTACTTTGGTTATGATGTCGGTGATAGAGTCGGGCGCCAGGGAGATACTTCCAAGGGCCGCATTCAGCCAAAAGCCGATGATCTTCAAGGTGACACCGTGCTCCTGTTTCTTGTCCTCAGATGGGCAGCCGACGAATTCCCACATGATAAGGAGGAGGACTTGACGGCGCGGACGACGTTTCCCGCGGTAGAAGACGAGGTTGTCGAGGAAGTCCCAGCCGAAGAAGTCGTCCATGTAAACAAACAGGCCAATGATCCCAAGCTTGCGCACGGCAATCCAGCACAGGAGACCTGACACCGCGCACCAGCAACGCGGCGAGGCCCGATTGCCGAACACGAGACGGCGCACGATGTGAAGGATACGGTCGACTTCCACGACTTGATGGAGCTGCCACAACGGATGAGCCGGAAGATTGAGAAATGCGCCCTGGACATCGGACTTGAATAAAACAATTTCTCGATCCGGGTGGGCTACGCGGGCTTCATGCAATGCTTGACCAAAATCATGCATGTCGTCGTAACGGACATAACCCTCCGCCTTCGGTATCCCATCGTTCAGTCCAGATGATTTGTGGTCAGTGATCACACGCGGTTTCTCCTTCTGCCAAACAACGAACATTGGAGACTTCCTCATCCCGGGGAGGAGGTCGGTCCCAGGTAAAGGTTCAGACCAGTGGGCGGCGGCAATTTCTTTGTCACGGTACGCTCGAATAGCTTCGAGATCAGCTGGATCCGAAGCGAAGTTCTCGCCTCGGACCTCAAGCTCAGCCTTGTATTCGCCGTCGTGAAAAGGCCAAAAGCCCTCGCGCAATCCAGTCATCACTGAACGCACAAACGGTTGATTAGGGTGGTCCGCTAGGAGATTTTCGAAGCGGTCGACGTCGAAGGATGTCTCGACCTTGATGTGATCCTTCATCGCGCGAAGCGACGCCTGGACGACGGGGTCGTTGATTAGATGACTGGGGGGCGATGGAAGCGGGGGAGCAGTCTCAGTATACAAAGCAGCAGGTGATATATTGTTCTGGGGAGACGAAGACCAAAGGAAACCACGACGAAATTTAGGCATATAGGTATTTTCGGAATCGGGGAACGCGTCCTGCGCGGTCCGCTTAGCGCCAGACGACGGAAACGGCCTAGGCCCCCGTGCCGCCTGCAGCGCTGTCTGTTCCGCCAGGCCCCTTTCGGCGTCTAGCTTGGAGGCTGGAGAGACACTTGTCGTTGTCTTTGGCGCGGTGGGATTTCCCACACTCACTGCAGCTGCCATGCATACGACGGTTGCTGCACGGCGCCTCGCAGAAGCCCAGGTTCCAATTCTGGCACGGAATGGTAGCGCGTTTGGATGATGCACCCGAAACAGCTTGATCCGCCGAAGGGCGTTTCGTACTGCCCGAAGCAGACGGCGAACGGAACAATTGCGAAAGCATCGTGAGATTGTGCTGCCCGCGGTCATCCATATGGTACGGGCTCTTTGCGTATTTGTCCCTGGCCTCAGCGTCAAAGCGAATGGCGACCGAAGGATCTTGCGGTACGGCGCGGAACAGATCCGTGACCACCTGTAGGTAGCCAGAGAGCTCTGCGATGTGATGTGGGTAGAGGAAGCAGACTCCCGTTCGCCATGCCGCGAAGACCCGAATCCATTCGGCTTCGGTCTTGACCGCACGCCTCGCCAAAGACTGCTCCTTCTTGACGAGGGCGTACTCGCCAGCGAAGTCCTTCGGTTCGTCTCGGTGATCATAACCGACCCCGAGTGCAGCGTAGATTTTCTCGAAGTCGACGAAATGATCCTGGATGACTGCTCGCCAGATCGTACGGGGCAGCGGGTCCACGAGAATCTGAAGCTGCATGAGGTCGATGATGGGGTCGAGGGATTTGTCGGTCCCGTAAGCGCGGCGAAGCTTCCAGGTTTCTTCGATATGCGAATCAGCTTTGACCCCGGCAGCCAGCTGAGCCAGATGGGGGGCGGCCGACAATAGCTGAGGTGGAAGAGATGTCGGAGAGGATGATGGGGTGAACTGAATGTTGAGAATGCGTTCGAGGTCGCTCTGTGTGAAGGAAGACTTGACGGGATGGCGAGCGGGCAACAGGCTGCCGAGTTTAGCTCGCAAAACACCCCACTCGACCTCCTCGGCAGCTTTCCTCCGTTGCTCCTCTTGCCGCTGTTCGTTGCGCGCGATGAGGGCGTCTCGATTAGCGCGAAACTGCTCCAGTTCACCGTCCGTGAGCCCTTCGGGGGTGGTCTCGCGACTCCCGGGCTGGGGGTTCTCCGGTTGAGGTGTTTTGGGCCGGCCGCGCTCTTTCGCAGTTGTACGAGTGTTGGCCTGCCCAGCATAATCCTCTGCTTCCGAGGGCGTAGCTCCAGCCTCCCTGAGGCGGTCAAGAAATTCGGGGCCTGTGATAGCCCCATCGACGAACTGGTCCACCAATTTCTGGCAGGCGGCAGCCCGGATGCGGACGACCTCAGCGTCGTTCGTAGATGGTTCGCCAACATTGCTCATTGGAATGATATTTAGATGGCGAGATAGGGAGCTGTTGTTGACGCGAGAGCACAAGCTAGAGAGCCTAGTGCAGTATTTAGTTTGAGTACGTTGTGAAACACGGCGGCGCCGCTTACTAGACCAGATATTTGCTTCGTGAATTCAGAACGGCGACGCCGCAATAGGGTGTATCACAGTGCCCTGATTTCGCCGATTTGGATTTGGATTTCGGTGGATTTCAGGCCTAGAAATCGAAATCCACTCGAAATCCAGCTCGAAATCCGCTCGAAATCCAGTACTGTGACAGACCCTATTAAATGAACAGCAAAATTCTGGTGAGACAGAGAAAATTCAGCGGTGCTGAGGACAGCGAGCACGAAGTGCCTACCTTGTGCTGGATGGTAAAGGCGAAGCCGTAGCCAACACAAAGTCAATTTCCATCGACGTATATTGCCTCTGATCCAGCCTCCGCTAAATCAATAGCACTGAATCAGAGACACGCCGATGGAATGGAGAGCGAGGTCGACTGACCCCGTAGATAGGAGGGATGGCGGTGCCATATGAATTTGGAGCGGCGGTGCCGCTGTTTTCGTGCCGAGTGGGCGCAGAGGCCTCCGAAAAATTTCCCTACCCCCGGAATCCAATTTTACTCCAAACCTTTGTGACTGACTCCGACAACACTGTTTGCGAAGTGATTTTAATTGGCGTGGGACTCGCGATATGATCCGGCCGCACTCGTTCTTACTGACTTCGACTTGCCCTGGCGTCGACGAAGGTTAAGCCCAAGGTGCTCGGCCACTGCATGAAGAAATGGCGCGAGGTACACTGGTCCAGACGCTGAACAGATTCAAGATTGCAACACGAAGCCCTGGTCTCGAGACTACGCGTGGAAGAAGATTATACATTGTTCTTTCCTTGGACAACACGAACGGCGAAACTCTAATAGGTAGATATAATCATACAACAAGTCCATCGCCGACGTTCATGCGCAAATCGACACGGGCGAGGACACCGGTAGCGGAGACTCGGACTAGAATTCGAAAAACACAATCAGCCTCAATCCCCTCGAAGTAAAAGGAAAAGGACACTCACAGCCAGATTCTCGACCTGCTCCCGCATCACAAAGAAATTCCTCGAATGCAGCCCACACTCCGTCTTCTCCTTCCCCGCCCACCGCCCCGCGCGCTCCCCCTGCCCCTCCCCGGCCTTACTCGTGCTATGCCAGTCCCCGACGCTGCGGTACCCCTGGTCCAGCAGCTTATTGCGCGGGACGCCGTTCTCCTCGATGTACCACTCGACGAAGGGGAAGGTCCACTCGAAGAGCGGGTTGAGCTTGAGGAGGCCCGTTTCGTCGACTTCGAGGGGCTGGAGGGAGGCGCGGTCGCCGCCTTGCGTTGCGCGGCGGCCGGTGATGACGGCTTGGACGCCGAGGGCGTCGTACGCGCGCCGTGCGGGCTCCACCTGCGCGTGTTTTCGTCAGCATCGCGCAAATATGAAAGGGAAGCCTGCCTACCTTGACCGCAAAATCATACACCTCCTCATTCCTCTCCCAAAGCCGCTCCCCGAACTTGCTCTCAAAGTCGGCCACACTCGCACACCCCGCCGGCGCATACACATGGATCGGCAGCCGCTCGTACCGCGCCCGCACCTCCTCCACCAAATCGTACGTCTCCTGGAAGTGGTAGAGGGTGTCGAGGAAGATGAGCGGGGGCGGGGAGGGGGTGATTTTGGAGAGCATGTCGATGGCGACGAGGCCGGTGAGGCCGAAAGCGGTTGTTTGGTAGAGGTTGGGGAGGGACTCTACGGCCCAGGCGAGGATCGCCTCGGGGGTTAGCGTGCGCAGGTGCGCGTTTATTTTTGAGAGGGGGAGGGAGAGCATCTTTGGCTCGGTGGAGTCGAAAGATGAAGATGAGGACGATGAGGAAGATAACGATGAAGATGAGGAAGACGAAGACAAAGATGAGGATGAGGACGCGGGTGAAGACATCTGGATTTGGTGCGCAGTTGGGGGTGGTGTGGTAAGTAAAGACGAGGAACAAAGAGCCTTGTGTGTTATATAGCAACGGCTTTGAAAGCGCCCCCGGAAAAATGAGCAACAATTGCCCTCGAGCACGCCATCTCTCGCAACCGGCCTGATTCGGATTTCTCCTCCTTTTCAAACTGCGCCCTTTCCGCCCCGCCCCACAATGCGCGATCGCCCATCCTCTTCATCGACGCACCCGTGCTTCGGCCCAGGGAGGAGGAGGGGGCGGAGAGTCGATTTTTCGAGAATGATCGCCAATCCATCGGCCTAATGCGGAAAATATATAACCAAATGCGGTCATCCGGTCCAAAAATACAGTAAGGTAGTTGGTAAGCGAAGTACAGAGGTCGTATCCCGGGATTCCAAATGCAAGTCTATAAGCAAGGGATCTCATCATAGAGGAACGTCGGGTGCGCCCTGCCGCTGCGCAGCCGCGACCCGCGCCTTCATCTGCGCCTCTCGCCGATCCTGCTCCTGGTGTTCCACCTGTGCGAAAGTTGTTGTTAGTGGGGCGACGTCAGAATGAACAGAAGGAAAACTGACAACTTCCATCCACGAGTGGTCAGCTGGGGGCTAAGAAGAGGTTGGTCAGACATTCGCAGGAGGTAGGAGGATGACCGAAAGGTGACGCACCCGACTCGCAGTCTCCCCCTTGTTGTGGTTGGCTTTGAGGCCGGCCGCGGTGAGGATTATCCCTATCGTGATGCCCTGCGCCCACATACGGGTCTGCACGATTTTCTGCGCGGTCGTTTGGTATCTGCACATGAGTTAACGGGATTAGTCGGCCGGCCGGAAGCAAATAAATAAATAGTTGAAAGCGCACTTGTTTCGACTTATAAGGCCGCCCGCGACGGCGAGACTGAGCGCCCACCCGCCGACGATGATAGAGTATTCGTGGCGGCTTGCCCAGTCGCCGATTTTGTCGGTCATGGACATGCGTTCCCATCTTGAAAGCTCCTGGTGCTCCTGCATGTCGAGCAGCCGCACGCCCTCGCCCTCCCTGCCCTCAATGTGAGCACAAACATAACTTTGGAACACGCGCAATGCGACGGAGACGTACCACTGCGAACGATCATACTCCAGCCCGCGCCGCTCTGCTTGGATCGACAGCGCGGGTGCAGCGACGATTAGGACGCCGAGGACTTTGAGTGAGGGGGGCAGGTTGCGGTAGTATGCCCATCGGCGGTGGCTGTAGACGGATCCCAGAGCTGCGAGGGTGCCGGCTACGGCGGTTCCTTCCAGGGCACCGCGACGCGAGGCGGCGGTGTGGCCGCGAATTTGTTCTTCAGAGGCGAGCTACAGCCAGAGTCAGAATCCAATGTGGACAAGAGGGGGGCGGCGAGAACCTTCATGGGATGTGAATGTAGGTAAGGGGAGACGGATGTTATTGAGAGCTACGATGCGGAGACCTGGTATTTTATACGGCCTCGATCGGAGAGCGCGAGTCTCGACCTCGGAATGGAAGGATGACGAAGATCACGTGGTGCTCCGAGAAGGGCCGAAGCTCTCCGCGTTCAACACGGTGTTCTGAATTCAACCTCGGGCTGGTTCACGGGTGGCTGACAGGGCGGGAGGTCGCTGAGCATTCACTTTAGAAATCAACCCGGTACCCGCCTTCGATTTACAGTTCCAGACCACGGCTGACTTTTTCTTTGAGAGAGCGATGGAGAAGGCTGGAGAAGGCAAGCCGGTTGAGGGGAAGAAGAGGACGAGCAAAGGCACGGCGGCAACCTCGTACTGATGATCCCTCATCGAACTCGACTCAATTTCCGCTATTTCCATTCTTGGCCGATGGACGAGCGAAATGCGAACGGAGGCTGTTACGGAGCAATACGCTTTTGATGCGGCCTCTTCCGATGCCATCCTCAAGAACAACGTTGAACTACGACGACGCTCTATCACACACACTCCCCTGCGCACACTAACAAAATTGAGTTCAATCCGAAGCTCTTCAGGAATGGTTTGTGCTCTAGACCAAGCCTCAACAGGCTTGAACGATAGCCTAAAAATGCGTCTGTCTTGTGCCAAACAGGGAAGAAAGACACTGCCGCCTCTACAGCCTCTCTCCCTGCCGCTCTCTCTCGCCTTTGTCGCACCCACTGCCAGATGCCCGCCTTTTCTCTCGCTTTCGGCTCCTTGGGTGACTTCGTCACCGCCATTCAGTTGGCCATAAAGCTCAGCGACCTCCTCATACGCCGCCGGGGAGCTCGCTCGAGCATATGGACCGAAACACAATTCGAGCTCGACACCTTAAACAGAGAGCTCGAACTCTTGAAGAGTCGCCCGATGCCAGATCCCCTCGTCTCTGTGGGCATTCAGCAAGAGCTGACGCGCTGCGATTCGGACGTTCAAGCACTGGTGATTTTTTTGAAGAAGACCCTTGATCAGGGTCTTTGGCAAAAGGCCCTGTGGATTGTATCCGAGGAGAAGACTCTCACGACGCTGAAGGCCAAAATCACTGGCCGCCGCCATTCACTGACTTTTTTGCTGGGACTGATGAACTCGTGTGTCTACCTATAAATATTGACTGCGATTACACTCACGACATAATCAGTGGAGCCTTACAAGCAGCACGGGCTCGTGTGGATGAAGTTCATCGCGAGGTTGGCGATGCGAATACCGGAATCGTTGCCGTCGTGCATGGCGTCGACGAGATCGGCAGCCAAGTTCGACGCGGAAATGCGACAATCGATACCATCGCTCACGGCGTCGACGGAATCGTTCACGGCGTCGGTGGAATCACGCAGGGCGTCAACGAGATCGGGAGCCAAGTTCGACACGGAAATGCGACAATCGATACCATCGCTCAAGGCGTCGACGGAATCGCCCACAGCGTCGACGGAATCGAGGGTCACGTCAATCACGCAAGCACTCAGATTCGCGCGCAGTTCGAAACATACCAGGCGCAAATTGTGGAAGTGGTGACCCACCTTCCACGCGGGGTCGCAAATGATATCTTCTTTGTGCTGTCTCCGACAGGAGTTCCGATTCCGATTTCGATCGTTTATTGCAACACATTTAAGGTCTGCTTTGTTTTTTTCCAGTGGGTGGACGTTAGATCTCAGTTTGTTTTTAGAAGCTGCACCGGATCCTCGAGGCGACCCTGCGCGATCAAAGAGCGGCTGGTGCTCGCTTCGTGGAGCAGGGTTCATACGCAATTGTGTCCTCGAGCGGTAACATTGTCTCCCCCGCCAGATTCAATGCCACCATAAGAGGCTCTGTCTGCCTGGCAATAAGTATTGCGCAGCCGCTCGTGATAGACACCCAAACCCAAAAGTGTTCATACTGCCGTGCCAACTGCCAGATTGCCATGGACGGTTGGTATGAATGGTGTGCAAACTTCGCGCAATCCGAGTCTAACAACTAATCTTTCGAAATTTGACAGTGAAAACTCAAACTGTCGAAGTAAATACCTGATATTTACACCTCCAGAACAGATCACCCATGATGGACTTTCAATAAAGTTCATGCAGGGGCAGGTTTTTGAAGATCCTGCAGATGAGACCAAAAATTTCCGCCGTGTTCACTTCACTCCTTTGGTGTCCCCTCTCATTAGAGCTTATTGGCAAACGATGTAAAATGTTTTTTTCTGCACCAAACAATGTTCATTTTGCACTGGGGGGCTCCAAATTTTTACAGCGACAATTTTTTTTAACGATGCTGATATTTTTCCAGTCATGAACACAATACAAGTTCTACCTAATATAAACTATGTACCTACTGACTACGGGAACGGTAAGTGGAGCTGTGCGTGCAAGAGCGTGAGGAGGGATGAAGGAACGATGAAAGAAAGCAACGGAACTCGGAAACCAGGGGAAGGAGGAAGGAGGGGGGACATGAGCAACCAGAGAGAGCAAACACCTACGAGAATCACTTTAGAAATGATCCACAGTAAACGTCCACTCCCCCCTCCCAGTATCAAACCCCTCAAAATGCGTATCCTTCATCCCCTTCAACCTCTTAAGGTGCTTCACCGCCCCGGGGTGCCCCGCATCCTTAATCGGCTCCCGCGTCGCCTTGTCCACAGCCCAACACCTCACCAACGCCAGCCTTGCCCGCACATTCAACCCCGCCCCCGGTGGCGGCTTGTCCACTTCGTCGCTATCCGGGTACACACTGCACTCCTTGTCGTCGAACCGCACCACCTCACCCAGCAGCGCCCCGAGCTTCGGCAAGCCCGTGAGGTCCACGGGCTCGAGGAAGTGGATCTCGCCGTAGCCTACCCGGCCGACGACGAGGTCCTTGAAGGACGACAGCTTCTCGTACCCCGCCTGCCGCAGCGTCGCCAGGTCCGGCCGCACCCAGTACTCCCCCTCCTCTGGATTCACGTTATTGCTGCCCGTGCCCCCCGCGGAGCCCGACGCCTCGTTCTGTTGCGTGTTCTGCGCCGTGAACCGGTTCGCGGGTGGCGGGCGCGGCGCGGGCGTCGGCGAGTCTAGCGCCGCTGTGCGCGACAGCGCCGCGGCCGTCTCTTTCTCCCGTGCGGCGATGCTCAGCGCAGGGCTAAAGGTGATCTTCCCCCGACCACCGGGCGAGCCGACCGAGCCCCCACCCCCGGACTTGCTGAACAACTCCCCCGGCTCGACCTTCTTGTCGAGTATAAGCTTCTTGACGCTGTGCCGCGAGCCGCTCCCGAGCGAGGGACTCCCGCTGCGCAAGATCGAGTCGGGCGAGTCGAGCGCGCCGCGGCTGAGGGAGAGGACACCCGGCTTGGACGCGCTGGTGTTGGAGAAGGCGAATGGGTTCCCGGGCGAGCCGGACATCGACATCGACGTGGACGCGCCGAACCCGCGCAGCTTGGAGCCCGCGGGCGTATAGCTCAGCCCGACGCGCGGAATCGGCGAGCGCGTCGGCACGTCGACAAAGAAGGGGACCTTCTTCTTGGTCGATTGCTCGAGGTTCATCGCGTGTGGTCCTGGCGGGAGCATGGAGAACAAATCCGTCGCGATCGGCTGCGCGACGGACGCAATCAAGGTCCCCTGCGCGCCTCCGTTGCTTGCGCTTGCGGAGAACATGCCGCCGTTCGAGTTGTTGAATCCACCGAACAGGTTCGATTGTCCCATCGAGTTGGATTGACCGAGAGCAGGGGTCGGAGCCTTGGCGCCGAAGATGCCTCCGCCGAACGCAGGTTGCTGTTGTTGCTGCTGTTGTTGGTTTTGTTGACCGAGACTGTTGCCGAAAAGGCTCGGTGCAGCAGTGGGAGTCGAGCCTAATGATGGGAACATTGGGGCAGCGGGTTTGGCGCCGAACAGGGATGGCTGCTGCTGCTGCTGCTGTTGGTTATTGTTGCCAAACGCGTTACCGCCACCACCGAAGAGCGGATTTGGGTTGCTTCCGCCGCCGAACACTGGGGGCGAAAATTGAGCGACGGAGTGAAGAATAGAAAAATAACTTACGAGGGTTCGGATTAGCAGGCTGTTGTTGTTGCTGTTGGGCATTATTGGTTCCAAACCCACCAAACCCTGTCGTCGCTGGTTGCGCGGGCTGCTGCTGGGTGTTGCCGCCGCCGAAAATATTGGTGCCACCGCCGAAAGCATTTTGAGTAGCTGGTTGCGCAGCAGGCTGACCAAAGATGTTGGTCTTGGGAGCGTTGTTGTTATTCGCAGCACCTAACAGGAGTAAGTATATTGAACGATACATACCCATGAATCTTACCAAACGCGCCAAACGCCGGAGTGGGTTGCGCCGCCGCGGGCTGGCCGAACAGCCCTGTATGAGCAGGTTGTTGTGGATTTCCACCCAAAGGATTGGCGGCGTTGTTTCCGCCGAATGCTGGCGTGGCTGGATAATATTTAAAATCGCTACATCAAGAAGGAAGAGAGATGACGCACCACCAAAAGCACCGAAACCAGCAGGTTTCGCAGCGTTATTCCCAAACGCCCCAGTACCTCCACCGAAAATACTAGTCTGTTGTTGGGGTTGCTGTTGCTGTTGCGGCTGGCCAAAAGCACCAAACCCTGCCGTTGGCTGCTGTTGTTGCTGCGGCTGACCAAACGCTCCGAACGCAGGCGCGGCGGCGGCGGCAGGAGCAGGGTTCCCAAATGCACCGAACCCAGCCGTTGGCTGCGCGGCTCCACCACCGAATACGGAAGTTTGTTGAGCTGGTTGGGCCTGGCCGAATATATTGGTGGTTGGCTGTTGCTGGACTCCGCCAAAGGCCGAAGATTGTCCAAAGGCACCGGCGGGGGCGGCTGTTTTGCGACCCTGGGCATAATCCTGCAGTCGGATCTCCTAAAAACGAAGTGCCGGTTAGATCCGTGTGCTCAGGTAGTGCAAGGGACGTACTTCGAACGATGTACCGCGGTAGGCAGGTATGCAAGAGATGGATTGGTAACTGTTCGTGACCGTCGGTGAAGCCGCGTCTTTTTCAGAATACGGGGCGTAAGGAGGGTTGGAGCTTCCACTCGTGACAGCCGGGATATTATCCATTTGAGTAGCAGCGGCTGGGAAAAGAGTTGGCAATGCAAAACAAATAGGAATAGATAGGATGCGTACCGGCTGGTGCTCCAAATGCTGTGGTGGCCGGTTTCCCGAACATGGGGTTGGTAGGCTGGCCAAACGCAGAGGTATTTGCTGGTTGACCAAATGCGGTGGTCGTCGGTGCGGCGTTGGTTTGACCAAAGGCGCCGCCTCCACCTCCACCAAAAGCATTGTTCCCACCACCACCAAACGCGCCAAAGCCAGCGGCTGGCTTTGCACCACCGAACATGGGATTCACGGCATTGGTCTGTTGAGTGCTTGTGCCACCAAATGCGCCTAGAGCATTGTCAGACAAAAATCAGATGGACAAGGATTGAAAACGCGTACCGAAACCACCACTAGGATTACTCGTGCTCGCACCGAGATTCCCGAACATCGGGTTGGCCTGAGGCTGCTGTTGAGTTTGGCCAAAAGCACCTGTTGTGCCACCACCAAAAGCTAGAAACAGAGTCAGATGGTGTATCGACGCGAGAATAAGACCTACCGGATGTGCCAAAGGCCGAAGGCTGCCCAAAAGTCGAGGGTTGCGGCTGCTGCTGCTGTTGGTTATTATTTCCCCAACTTGAGCCGAACATTGTGGTGGATAAAAGACAGCTAAAAAGCCGAAAGTTCGTCCGTAGTGGGGGGATAAGGGTATTCCACTGCTGGGAAGAAGCAGAGGAGGGATTGCCTTTTGCGCGGTCGCGTCGAGGCTTTGCTGTCCGGTGTGACTCGCCTAGCGTCAGAGCTGACTCAGCGTGACGGCACCGCCACTTCCGGATGCGGCAGCACAGCCACTCCAAATTTTCTGTTCGCGATGCCCGACTCGGAGCATACAAGGCGCCAGCCCACATTCAATACCCTGGCACGGGAGGAGGCGTTCAGAAACCCGCCAAAAAATGGCTCAACACACAATATCCTGAATGAATTCGTTACCCCGCACATCGAGTCGTTTAATGGCCTGTTCGATGACTCTGGGCTGCCCTCTGGCGACGGAGATGGACGCGGTCTCATGGCGCTGGGGATAGACGACATCGGGGAACGCGTCGTGTTCGATGGAGACGGCAAGAGCGACAACAACCGCGGTTGGGGAAACAAAATGCGAAGTGAGACGCGCATTCTAGTCGACTTGTTTGGTGTTCATTTCGCGCAGTATGGATCGAATCCGCGTCAATTGGCCGTCCCGTTGTGCCGGATAAAGACAAGCACTCTATCAACCGAAAGGTGTTTCCGTCTGAAGTAGGTGCAATATTATGTTTCGCGTCTTTATTTCACCCTAAATTGCTTCCTAGGCCCGGGAACGACTAACGTCCTACCGCGGCCGCATGAACGTCAAGCTGTGTTGGACGGATCCCCATGGTCAACGTCAAGAAATGACCAAAGACTGCGGCCTCGTCCCGATAATGGTTCGCTCAGTCCGGTGTAACATCCGCGGCATGTCCTCCGCAGACCTGGTCAAAAAACACGAAGAGCCCGAGGAATTCGGCGGCTACTTTATCGTAAACGGCAACGAGCGTCTCATCCGCTACCTTATCCTCCCCCGCCGAAACCATGTCATCTCCCTCGTCCGCAACACCTTCTCCAAGCGCGGGCCCTCCTATTCCCCCTACGCCGTCCAAATCCGCTGCGTGCGCCCCGACCAGACCGCGGTCACCAACTCGCTGCACTACCTCTCCAACGGCAGCGCCATGCTTCGCTTCAGCTGGCGAAAACAGGAATATGTCATCCCCATCATGCTGGTCCTCAAAGCCCTCTTCGGCGCGTCCGACAAGGAGATTTTCGAGGGCGTCATGATGCAGGACCACGAGGACACGTTCCTCACCGACCGAGTCGAGCTGCTCCTCCGTAGCTTCAAAATGTTCACCCTGAGCACCGGCGAGCAGTGCTTGGAATACATCGGCGACAAGTTCCGCGTCGTGCTCGGCACCCCGGAGGACTGGACCAACCACGCCGTCGGTGCATGGCTCATCCAGAAATTGATTCTGGTCCATTTAAACACCCCTCGAGACAAATACCGGATGCTTCTGTGCGAAACCTCTATTCGACTCTATGTTTGCATCTCACCTCCCGCAGCTTCATGCTCCGCAAATTATACTCGACTGTCTCTGGGGCGTGTTGCGCAGACAATCCGGATTCTCCCCAGCACCAGGAGGTCCTCCTCCCGGGGCATCTGTACGGGATGATCATCAAGGAGCGACTCGACGAGGTATTAAACCAAATCCGCAACCTCATCACCATGGATGTGAAGAATGGAGTTACGGTTGACTTTAACGACAGTAAGAAAAGTCTCAGACCATCTTGGTTGTCGCTGACGCTCCTTTAGAGAAATACTTCCTCAAGGTCATAGGCAAAGTAAACTTCGACATCGGCGCAAAGCTGTCCAATTTTCTAGCCACAGGAAACCTCGTCTCACCAACGGGCCTCGACCTCCAACAAGCCTCCGGCTTCACCATCGTCGCCGAAAAACTAAACTGGCAACGCTACATCAGCCACTTCCGCTGCATCCACCGCGGCGCCTTCTTCGCCGAGCTCAAAACCACCACCGTGCGCAAGCTGCTCCCAGAAGCGTGGGGCTTCCTCTGCCCGGTACACACCCCCGATGGCTCCCCCTGCGGCCTCCTCAACCACCTCTCCCGCACCTGCCGCATCGTCACCGCCCCCCTCACCGTCGCCCATCTCCCCGCCGTCCTCGCCGCACACGGCATGTCCCAGACCACCACCCCCCACGCCATCGACGGGCGCACGAACCTCTGCGTCCAGCTCGACGGGCGCGTCATCGGCTGGGCGCGGCCCGCCACCGCCGCCCAGCTCGCCATGAACCTCCGCATATGGAAGACGGAAGGCATACACCAGATTCCGCTCGACCTCGAGATCGGGTTGGTCCCCGAGTCCAAGGGCGGGCAGTACCCCGGCTTGTACTTGTTCTCAACGCGGGCGCGGATGATGCGGCCGGTGAAGTATCTGGCTAATGGAAGGGATGACCAGGTAGGGCCGTTTGAGCAGGTGTATATGGATATCGCGTGTACGCCGGAGGAGATTGAGTTGGGGGTGTCGACGCATGTGGAGCATAACCCGACGAATTTCTTGTCGATTCTGGCCAACCTGACACCGTTCTCAGACTTCAACCAGGTACGACGGTTTTGACGACCTCCTTTTCTTCACCTAACATCCTTTTTCAGAGTCCGCGAAACATCTACCAATGTCAGGTAGGCTTTTTTATGGCTACGCGGCTACTTTCAATACTAATGAGTTTGAAGATGGGTAAACAAACGATGGGGACACCGGCAACGGCGCTACAACATCGAACGGACAATAAGCTCTACCGGCTCCAAAGCGGCCAGAGCCCCGTCGTCCGGCCAGCGCTGCACAACACCTACGCAATGGACTCGTTCCCGAACGGCACCAACGCCGTCGTCGCCGTCATCTCGTACACGGGCTACGACATGGAGGATGCCATGATCCTGAACAAGTCCGCCCACGAGCGCGGGTTCGGGTACGGGACGGTGTACAAGTCCCAGATCATCGACCTCAAGGAGATGCCTGGCGCGTCGAAAAACAATACACCGTCGCTGCATTTTGGGCTGGGGCGCGATGTTCAGAGGAGCGGCGATAAGCCACATCCTTGTCTTGAATTCGTTGATTTGGATGGGCTGCCGTTTATTGGGACCAAGCTCACGGCGGGTGACCCGATCGCTGCGTATGTCGATGATACCACGGGTCGGACGAAGTTTGTCAAATACAAAGGCGATGAGATGGGGCTCATCGACGAAGTACGGCTCTTAGGCAAGTCTCCTCCGATTCTCACTTCTGCTATCCACCATCTCATATCATATCATATCAATCGACTCGAACAGGCTCAGACGCCGGAGATTCAGAACTGCAAAAACTGCACATCAGCCTCCGAATCACGCGTTCGCCTGTCATCGGGGACAAGTTCTCGTCCCGCCACGGGCAGAAGGGTGTCTGCTCCCAGAAATGGCCCGCGGTGGACATGCCTTTCAGCGAGAGCGGCATGCAGCCCGACGTGATCATCAACCCGCACGCCTTCCCCAGTCGGATGACGATTGGCATGTTGGTCGAGAGCATGGCGGGCAAGGCTGGGTCCATGCATGGGCTTGCGCAGGACGCGACACCTTTCAAGTACGATTTGACCATCTTCTTCTTTGTGTTTTCATCATTCGTTTCAACGTCACTCATCGTTTTCCTTGCTTAGATTCACCGAACAAGACACCGCGATCGAGTATTTTGGGGAGCAGCTCCTCGCTTCCGGGTACAACTATTATGGGAACGAGCCAATGTATTCCGGAATAACTGGCCAAGAATTCGCAGCGGACATCTACATCGGCGTCGTCTACTACCAACGCCTGCGGCACATGGTCCTCGACAAGTTTCAAGTGCGAACGACGGGCCCCGTCGACCCAGTCACACGCCAACCCGTCAAAGCAAGTCTCTCTCTTCTCTTTCCTCACTCACTCTTTCAATCTCTTATCACATCTATCTAACCAACCCGCACCGCAGGGCCGAAAACGCGCGGGCGGTATCCGATTCGGCGAGATGGAGCGCGACGCGCTCCTCGCGCACGGCACGTCCTTCCTCCTCCAAGACCGCCTCATGAACTGCTCCGACTACTCCACTGCCTGGGTCTGCCGCACCTGCGGCAGCCTCATCTCGCTGGGCTACGAAGACATCAGCCTCGGCGAAGTCGCCATGGGGGCGTCAAGCAGCCTCCGGCCTTCGGGCCCAGGCGGGGAATACTGCCGCGTCTGTCGCGCGGCTGCAGAGCAGCAAGACGAACGCGAACGCCAAGCGTTGGGCGCGGGCGAGGCCGTTCCACCACCGGTCCAAGCCGACGTCCGAGTCGCCATCTCATCGCAACACGTCCTCGGCCGTGCGTCAAAGGGCGGCGACTTGGACATCGTCGCTGTTCCTTATGTTTTCCGGTATCTCTGCGCAGAACTCGCGTCGATGGGAATCGCCGTTTCTCTCGCTGTCACTTAGCTCTCTATCCATCCACATCTCTCTGTCCGCAGTCATCTTTCACGCACATCTATCGTAGTCGCAGTCGCAGTTGTCATTTAGCAAGTCGGATATCAACAATAATCATAAAATACATCCTCCCAAACAACATATTACTACAATCCATCCAATCCATGAAGCACCAGCTCATATGTACGTATGAAGTCTGTAAAATCCTATACAGATATAAAGAAAATTAAGTTATGATGAGGAGGGAGGAAGGACAGAGAACGAATGAATGAGATGAAATGAATGAGCAAGCAAGTAAGGGTAAATCGAACATAGATAAACAGTTACGCGCCGACCTCAGACACGGTCGTCGGGGTATGTGTGCGGGTGGACGCCGAGGAGCTCTCGGGCGTCGTGTATTTGCGCGGCTGCGGCTGGAGCTGCGCCTGGACGTGCTGGTGGTGCTGGCGCTCGGCGACAACAGGAACCTCCGCCACAGGCGCCGCGAACGTCGCCGTCGCCCCAGGCGACGCCGGTTCCGACTTCTTCCTTACGCGCCGCTTCTTCGGGGGCGGCACCACCTCGGCCTCCGTGTCTCCACCCCCGCCCAGGAACAGCTCCACCAGCGACAGCTCGAGCATCACCTCCCCGGTATCGCGTGTCTCCGCAGCGGAGGGCGACGGCGAGGGATATGGCACGTCGTAAGACGCAGGCACCGGCGCAGGCTCGATGGCGACACCCGATTTTGAGAGGAACATCTCAAAGATAAGGCGGCACTCGTCCGCGCTCGTCGCCTTTGAGAGTAGACGACGCATATCGCGGGCGTGGTCCTCCGTCACGATCGGCGCGGGGGCAACGGCGGGCGCGGGCTTGCGCGCGGTGGGCGACGAGGGTGACACAGGCGCCTGAATGCCCGCCTTCGGCCGCTGCTTGAGGTCCGGCGCAGACGACTTGCGTGATGTCGGGTTACGCGCGAACCCCTGCTCGTCGACGATAGCACCGTTCCGCCCGTTGGCCTGGCCATTGCCATTGGTGCGCGGGTATCCATTCCCGTTGCCATTCACCCCATTACCGTTCCCGTTCCCGTTCCCATTCTCAACGGCGCCATTCTTCCCGGGGACCGCAGGAGGTCCCTGCGAATCGGCCATCTGCTGCTCCCACGTTGGCAGCACA
This sequence comes from Mycena filopes, assembly GCA_029281495.1. Classification (NCBI taxonomy): domain Eukaryota; kingdom Fungi; phylum Basidiomycota; class Agaricomycetes; order Agaricales; family Mycenaceae; genus Mycena; species Mycena filopes. The sequence goes on along the minus strand of JARIHR010000018.1, from coordinate 604,989 downwards.
CGGCGCGCGGACGCCCCCGGCTGGGTGACAGACGAGCCCGTCCGCACGCGCGCCGAGCCATAGTCCTCGTCCAGGGGCGATGACGGCGGCGAGATGGGCTGCACTGGCGGTGGTCGCGGCGGAACAGGGCGGTTGGCCAGGTTCGAATACGATGTTTGGTGCGATATCCCAGGGCCGTTCGCGCGTACCGGCGTCGTCGGCGGCATCCGCCCCGCGCCCCCGCGCCCAAAGTCCTCCGACCCGTTGCGCGTCTTGTCCGATGTCCCCATCGCAAGCTTGGAGATCATGCGTTGTAGCCGGCCCGAGCTCTTCTTCTCGCCAGGGGGACTCGAAATGATGCCCTGGTCGGGCGGCCCCTGCGCGAGGAAGTCCATCATCTCGCGACCAGCCATCGACACCTTGGGTACGTCGGGCGGGCCCTCATTGAGGAAGTTCATGAGGTCGCGCGTAGAGGCCGACACAGCGGCCGGAGTGGATGGGTTCCGGGCTCTAGGGGTAGAGCCCGGGCCTGCCGTAACCTTGGCTGGCGTGCGAGGGGCCGCGGTAGCGGGCTCGTCGTCGTCGTCGTCGCCATCCGAACCCGCCATGATATCGTCGAGGTCGAGAGACTCTCGGTTCTTTTGTATCCGCCTGGTCTTGGTCGGGAAGGGATCGGCGCTGAAGCCAGCGGGACCGCCAGATGGACCGCCCCGCTTCGGAGGCTGCTTGGACATGGGGGGCATGGGAGGTGTGCTCGTCTCCGAAGAGGAGAGGTTGGAGCGGGAAGACTTGCGGGGAACAGCTCGAGAGGAGGACGAGCTGATGGATGTGGTGGAAGTGGAAGGAAGATTATTAGGGGGAGACGTGATGCTGCCCTTTCTCGGCGTGGGAGCTGATTTGGCAGGGATCTCCTCTTCGTCTTCAACAATAGAGTCTACGTGCCGAAGCGACGGCCTTCTTCCGTTTGCTCGCGATGGGGGGGCAGCAGAAGGATCAGGGTTGTCTGGCTTGAACGCCAGCGGAGCAGGACGGCGACTTCCGCGATCTTTTTCTTGTTTGTACACCTGAGAAAAACATTAGGGCCGCGGCTGATAAAATCAATTGATGCCGTACCTCCATCGTCTTCAATCTATCCGGTGTCAAGGACACCTTCATAGTCGAGTTGGAGCGCATCAGGTTGTCGAACTCGTTGAGCATGGCCTTGTCCTGCGCGGTAAAAGTTAGTTTGGGGTTTAAGCTACTCATTGTGGGGCAGCTACCTCGGGGGGATTGTCGCTCTGATAAGCAGCCAAAGTTTGCTTCGTCTCGTCACTGAGCACCGAGTCCGACCGCTTATGGCTGTTCTGGCTGTTGCTTTCGAGTTCGCTCGAGTTGCGGTTGCTCGACATGAGCTTCTTGCGCGCCTTGTCGAAGGAGGAGCGAGAAGTGGATGGGGCGGCGGAAGGCATGGTGGCGGTCGCGGTGGTATCCGTCGAGACACGAGAGCGGTGCTGGGCAGTTGACGACGCCGATGGATCTGGTGAAGGACGAGAGGACGACAGAGACGGTCTATCACTCCGTGAGAAGGACTTGCTGCGTCGTGGCTTGGGTGCTTGGGACAACTGCTCAATCTGCTGATAAACTGCAAAGGGGTAAGCGATCAGGTCAGAAGTCGCGGGGAGCAATTATAGGGATGAGAGCGGACCTCGCATGGATTTGAAGAGCGCATAAATAGAGTGGTCCTCGCAGAGCGCAACAAACACATCTTGCACTGTCGCCCCAGTCCGACTGCTGTCGCGAGCAGCGACGCGACCAACGTTGGAGAGTATATGCCTTTACAGGAGAGTTAGCACGCGGGCAATGCAATCGGGACTGAGGGTCCACATACTCGCACATGGACCTGGTAAATTCAAGGTTAGGAGGACGTCTATGGGAATGCATATATTACACGCACTCCAGGATGGCGGTCAGGTATAATGACGCGGGGGCAACGAGACCCGGCATGGGGGCAGTCGTACCGCCAAGGGCGGTCATCTTCTCCTGCAGGCGCGCAACCGCAGCAGAGTCCTCGTCGGACTCGTTGAGCGTCGAATACGCTTCGCATTTCAAGCGCAAGAGCTGTACAAACTTTAGTTGGCCTCGGAACCTGTTCGTATTCGGTGTACACGCACCTCGAAGGCCCACTGAAGATGGAACGTCTGGGTATCATCCTCCGGCGCCGCCGGACGGGCTGTACGGTCCCAATACGCTCGCAGCTCCACCTCTGCCTCTAGCAGCGCCTCCTTGCCGAGCGAAGTTGGCAGAATGCTCAGCAGACTGGCGCGCAGCTTGTCGGTGGACAGCGACCGCGAGGTGTTGAGAATATTGAACAGAAATTCATCGAGAAGGACATTAATTGAGCGCAACGCCTCGAGCTTCAGCTTGATGGGGCGGATGTCGGAGAGTATTACATCCGCGGAGTGGGACGAAATATACGAGGGACCTGGGGTGTCGAGGAGGGTCAGCGGGACGTCGGGGGCGGTGGCGACGACGAGCTCACCGGTGGCCTCGGCGGCGGCTGGCATCGAGGAAGCGGAAAGGAAGCCAAAAATCGTATGCACCTGGCCTCATCAAATCTGATGCTATTACGGCACTCCAATCCGTTGCAAGGCTAATATTCTATCAGCTGCATTGGCGGGCGGAGGGCGGTCGAGGCTCATGTACCCTGAGCAACATGCTCGTCATTTTATTTCATCTTATTTTGTTGGAGGGTGTGTTGAGGGCGGCGAAGACTTCGCTCGCAGAAACCAAGCGCGCCGACAGTTCGCTCCCAAGTACAGTCGCATCCGAGGAATGAACAGAATTGAACTATAGATACATTGTGCCGCAAATGCGGTCTGTGAAGCCAAATTATCTAAGCAGCAGATATCCGTATATTACATTTTATTAGTGCTGACCGTGCCCATCTTGCAGCATTTTCTCCACCGCCATTTCATCGGACGGGTCCACGACCACAGAATCCCCAGACAGGTCCACGACCATGGGATCCTCAGACGCTGGCGGCGCCTTGTCGACCAGCGTAGACGAGGGCCCAGCCACCGGCCCCGCACTGACACTCTCCGTCTGCGCACCGTCCACTGTCATGGAATCCCCAGACGCCGACGGTGCCTTGTCCACCAGCGTAAACGAGGGCCCAGCCACCGGCCCCGCACTGACACCCTCCGCCTGCGCGCCATCCACCAGCGTAGACGGGGGCCCAGCCACCGGCCCCGCACTGACACTTTCCGCCTTTGCAGCACTGTCCACGGTCGTAGGCCGCGCGTCGTACAAATGCCCCGCCCCATTCGGCGGCCACAACACAATCTTCCCCTCGCTCACCGACCCCGTCACCTCCACCGAATCCAAGTCCGCAATATCCCGCGCCCTCGCAGGCCGCGACGGCATCGAAGAAAAGTGCACCGAGGACGTCTCCACAAACTCGTAGTCCTCGCGCAGCCAGCTGTTCATCGGTTTCGCCGCATTATACCGCTTGGCGCGGACGTTCAGCGCGGGTGCCGTTATATTGCGCAGGACCTGCAGAAGGTGAGTCTTTTTCGTAGGTAGTCGGTAAGGGCGCAGGACGTACCCAGGGCCCGAGCGTCATATGCCGCTCCCTCGATATCTTGGGCATGTACATGGGCGGCGTGACAATCGTCCACGTTGGAGGGCTCGCCGCCTCCGGTTCCTTCACACGCACGGGCGCGCTGGGCCGGAAGGACGGTAACAGCTCCCAGTTCACGTCCGCGTTCTCGCTCGCCTCCGTGTGCTCTCGGTTGTGCTCGACAAGCTCGCGCGGGGTGTGAAACAGGCCCTCGCAATCTAAAGCGAAATGAGTTGTCGTTCAAGTATTGATCGACGGCAGTCGTGAAACGCACCTTGATACGCGCAGGGTATCGAGCTAAGAGCGTGTCCCTCGGCGTGTATTGCGAGTTGCCCGGCGCTGATGCAAGTCTTGCCACAGATATCCCACATACATGTCATAGTCTACCGCAAAGAAATCATCAATATGACCCGTCGAACATTCAATGGTTACACTCACCTCGTCCTCCTGCGCGTGAATCTCATGCAAATGCGCCACCAAACTCTCCAGCGAGTTCAACACCAGCCCGCAAGCAAACCACTTGCACGGCACCTCCCGCAACCGCGAACACGTCTCCAGCATCGCCGCCTCCTCGTCCTCATCTGCTCTCAGAAAAAAAGAAAAAAGAATCATCAACACAGACTCAACCAAAAATAAAAGAGTTGCATTACGAACTCTGAGTATTGTGATACATCCCTATTCATTCAAGACAAAAAAAATAATGAATCAAGCACGCACGAGGTCAGCTCGCTCTGTAGACTCTCGACAACAACGACTTCATACCTCGCGCGCGCCGTCGCCTCAACTCTTCCACCGCAACATCAGGCTCCGGCTCAACCTCGGGTTCCGATTCAGCCATCAGCGCCTTCTGCAACGCTTCCTCCTCCTCCCCATCTACATCCTCCTGCCACCCTAACGGCACAGAATTGATCTTCGACGCCTCCCGCTCAGCCGCCAGGCGCGCCCGATCGCGTTTAACCCAGTCGGGCGCGGTCGGGGCGAGTACATAGAAGGGCGTAGGCGATCCCGGCCGACCGCCCGGCGCACGACGTTGAGGCGGAGTAAACGAGGGGGTGATGTCGTCCAGTGGCGGCAGGAACAGCGGTATCTTGTTCGGCACGGGGGCAACGGCCGAAGCCACGCGCGAGCTGGAACCCGAACCCGAACCCGAAGCCACCGGGGTCGTCCGCGCAGACGACTCGTTCGAGCGCAGGGGCAACGGCACGACAGGCACCTCCTCCACCACCGGCGGCGGCGCTTCCAACGCGCGCCGCTTCGCATACCGCAGCTGCTCGTCGTCCTTCGCGTATAAATGCGACTTGCCCAGTGCGCGCAGGAGATCGTGGGCCAGGAACCGCTTATCGACGTCTTTCGGGGTACACCCTGCCTTCCCATCCGCCTCCAGCGGGCGTTTCGCCGCCGCCGCAGCCGTAGCGGCCTTGACCAGCGACGGTTCAAAGAACATCGCATTGGCCGCACCCGGCAGAGCCGTCCCAGCAAAGGGCTTGAACGTTCCCTCCGCCGACGGCGGCAGCGGGATCTGCATCATAACGGCTATGCCCTGCGGGTTGGTAAAGATGGATGCGATCCCTTGGAAGTTGAGTCGCGCAAACGCGTCGGCGAACGACAGCAGTGTTCGCTCGCCGCCCTTGTTATCCTGGAGGACGAACTGGATTAACGACGGGGGGAGCTTCAGCACGCGGATGTGCGCATGGGGGATGTCCATATAGGCAGTTGGCGCCGTCGTCTTCTGCCAAGCGTTGATGAGCCCGTAGAACTTCTTGTGCCCGTCGGACAAGGTATCTGGAAGGGGGGGATCTTGGGCAACGACGGGAGGGGCTGGGGCGGGACCGCGCGCAGAAGGAGCAGGAGCAGGGTTGGGTGCAGGAGGAGCGGGGGGAGGATTGTGGGCAGGAGGGGCAGGGGCAGGATTATGTGCGAACGGCGATGGACCGTAGCTCGGAGTTGGGGCGGCCTACGCAGGGATTGTCAACAACGGCAAAAAAGCAACAGGCGGACGCACACGCACTTTGTTCGGAGGTTGAGTGGGAGCAGCTGATGGTTCGTTCTCCTTTTGTTTCGCAGGTGGCGGGGTGGGCTGCGGCTGCGATGGAGGAGGGGGTACTTGAGTCTGCTGTTGGGGTTTAGCCGCCTGCCGTGCCGAGGATCGGATGGGGGCCTGGGTCTGCTGCGTTGGTGTGGACGCCTGGCGCGGCGGTGCCGAAGTCGAAGCCTGGCGCTGTGGTGCCGAAGTCGAAGCCTGGCGCTGCGATTGTGTGGTGGGTCGCGTTTCTTGCGCGTGATTGTCTGGGCTCGGGCGATAACTTGGCGGAACGTGGTGCTGGGGTTGAGGTTGAGGTTGAGGCGGCGGCGGTTGTGACTGGGATAGGTGGGCGGGATTGACCGTCGTCGGATGACTTCGGCGCTGTGGTGGTTGGGTTGTGGATTGGGATGGACGCCACTCCTCTGCGTTCGGAGGGAAACTTTGAAATACGTTCCCGCTCTGTTGCTGGTACGGCTGCATCACAGGCGCTTGTTGATAGAACGGAGACGGGCCTAACCATTGGGCGGGGTATGATTCAGACTGGAATGAGGAAGACGTCCTGGATGGTTCGAATGTGCCCTGCAGAGTCGATGAACCCGCGCCATGACTTGAAACCATGAACGGGTTGGCATCTGGATACTGCTTAGCCGAGAGGTCGTCAAAGCGCATAAAGACGCACTTTGGTGATACCCGTTATTGGGCTGGTATTGCGAGGGTTGATGATAGCCTTGCTGGGGGTGGGTTGTGTACCGCTGCGCGGCGGACTATGGAAGAGAATGAGTACAACGTCGGGGGATCAAAGAGAAAGTCGTACTGGACTGGGAAGCTCCTCAATGCGGGCACTTTGCTGCGGAGAGTAGCTGATCATGGGGAGGCTGGATGTAGACGCAGCAGGAGGTGCAGCAATAGCGCGGCTAATCTCGGATTATGAACGCATTCTGAGGGCGGACGGACAAAGCACTTACTTGCCCGACTGAAGCTGCGCGAGCATTTGTCTTTGAGACGGTGAGCAGACCAAACCAGCGAGGGAGGAATGCCATACTGTGCTTTCTCGCCCTCCTCGACCTTGAGCTTGAGCTGGGCTTCCAGAAAATCATAGCGGGATTTCTCCCAAGCCTGTTCGTTGGCTTCTTTGGCGGCATTCAGCTGAGCCTGAGCCTCCTCAAGTCTCCGGGCGGTTTCCCGATAGGCTTCTTCATTGGTGACAAGTGGCAAGCCACTGAACATGTCCAAGCGAGTTCAAAGACACGAAAGTGGAAGACAAGCCGGATCGCGCTCGGGTTAGGGCTACATACAACTTGTACAACGGTCTCCTTTGCCGCTCTGATTTCTCTTGCAACAGCCTACGGAAACGTTCCGCAAGTTGGTTCATCGACCTGTTCTTAGAAGCAACTCCCCGTACTTGAGCATGGAATTTCAAACGTTTCGTACCATTCCCGACTTTCCAGCCCAAGTCCGACTCCATTACAATCATTGACCGCTCCTCTACTAAGTAGGTACATAAATCAGCAGTTAACTGGACAAGATATCATAGCTACTTGCTGTAGCGCACGTCGTATAGCGTATGCAGACATGCTATTGCTGATCAGTAAGATTAACTCCGTTCCTGGCATTAAACGAGTCCGGTCATGACCAGCCGCCTACGCCGGCCGTCCAACCAAAACCATCCCCTCGTCGTCCTCCTCCGTCTCCGTCCCATTCTCGCTGCTCCCCGTCACACCCGCAGCGGCAGCGTGCGCGTCAAACACCGCATCCGCAGGCATCGCAGTGGAGTGGTCGCTCACGACGTCCGACATGACGGCCGCGACAGAGGACATCGACGCAGGATTCGGCGGCGCGATGGGCTTCTCTGGTGCCGGTGCGGATGGCGACGCTTTAGAGGAAATCTCGATCAGAGTCGCGAGCATCTGGTCGCGCACGCGCGTGACGAGGTCCGGGACATCCGCAGCGGTGAGGTCGGCGGTGGGGATGGGCGGGAGCACTGTAAGTAAACTTTTGTGAGAAACCTGCAAAACGCCAGGAAACGGCGGCACGTACCCCGTACGCGGATGACCCCGCTCTCGAACACGTTCTTGTGGTAGAGGTGCCAGTAGTTCTCGACGACGATTGGGATGATGGGGAGACCCGCCTGGACGGCGAGGTGGAAGCCGCCCTTCTTGAAAGGCAGCAGATCGGGCCGCGGCTGGTTGTTTCGCGTGCCTTCGGGATACATCCATAGCGAGACGCGCTTCGTTCGCATCATATCGACGGCAGCGTCCAGGGATCGCAGGGCACGCGCAGAGTTGCCGCGGTCGATGAAGATGGCGCCGGACATCATCATGAATGGCCCCAGTGGCGAAAAGCGTATCGATTCTTTCGACATGATTGAGGTTCGTTTCGGCATGGATCTATGCTTGTGCTTGAATATTCGACGCCAATGAGAGAGATATTGTATTTGAACACGTACATGCCTAGTGGAATCAAATCGACCATACTTTGGTGGTTAATCATGAAAACGGCGGGTCGGCCGCCACCGTCTTTGGAGTCCTCCAGCCATTCCGCGCCCTCGAGCTCAACGCGCCAGCCCATCAGAGTGCCAGCAAATGCGTAGAATGTGCGCGCCACGGCGTGATTCACGTCGAAGCGTCGGTTCACGATCGAGAGACCAGCAGCGTAAAAGGCACCCAGTGTCGCGACAAAGCCCATGGCGCCGACATAGACGACAGTGCGCGTGTAGTATCGCCCGCGAGGGAGGGTTTGTAGAGCAATTAGTGGGACGAAAAAGGCTGTCGAGAGAAAGGCAGCCATGGGAGGGAGAGGAAGAGGCACGTTGCCGATTAAGGAAATTCACGCTCTGATGCTGACGCCCACGTCGTTGGGTACGAGTCCTCTGCCGCTGCTGCCTCCGACGAGCTCACTCGGGTCTCATCCGGAAATTTATGGTCGTGTCGTTGCTTTATCGGTGTCCGGCCGCGGAATTACCAGTTTCCAGTTTTTCCCCACAAAAATTTCACAAGTTCAATGAACCTCTCGTCTGGCCAACATGCTGCAGTCTCTGAGCTACAGGACACGAGCCGCAGGCTTTACTGTGTCCGCCTCGAGGTTGCAACGCTCGTCGCTCGTATCCGCGATCGGTCACAACCATGTGGGTTTGGCACAGCTGACCTCGAACCCGAACGACGCACAACACTCGGGATAAATCATTCAAGCAACCCGATTCCTGAAAACCGAATGCTGTTTTTCTCTCTGGTCTGGTCTGGCCACGGGCTACTGATACTACTTATAAACTCGCTCGCCGAACCAAATTGACTTTGGGCGTCTGCTCGAAAGTGAACCATGGTTGAATTTTCTGTCACCCAGACCTTTTCTTCAACGGTGTCGATTCGCTTCGCCATGTCCTCGTCAAAGTCTAACTATATTATGGTCAAAAGAAAAACAAGAGCGAGCGGGCTGCTGGGGATATTTGGCCGCTGGCGTTCACCTATCAACGGACGGCTTCTCTAGAATTGAATACGTTATTTTAACACTCGACACCCAACGCGCAAGGAATATAAGCCCGTACCACAATAGCAACGGTCGTCCGGGCCTGGCGACTCTTCGAAGAGTTGTTCTCGGTAAAGAGTACGTGGGCATTTTGGGAAGCGGAGAGACGAGAGAAGTAGAATTGAGTACATGAACATATCTGGGTTCATAAGAGCAGTTCAAAACCCATATTGGACTCTGCGGGGCCATTAATTAACAGAGGGTCATTCGAATGTTGATGTTGAGGTTGAATTTTCACACTTTATTCGAGTAGGAATTCAATGACCTGTCCCAGTGCCAGTCAAAATCTGAAAGGAAAACGCGGGGTAAGAAGAGAGTAGTAGGCAAGGCGCAAAATACCTGTGTATTGTACTAGAGAAGATGATAAACGTTGCGAAACGCAGGGAGGAGGCAGGAATTGGTTCCGATCTTCTCGAGACACCGCCAGATATCACTTTCTTTGAGGTTGACATCGATGTCGCGTTCATGATCACCTGCGCCTTTTCCCTGGGGTCGACCGCGACAGAGACACCGCCAGATATCACTTTCTTTGAGGTTGACATCGATGTCGCGTTCATGATCACCTGCGCCTTTTCCCTGGGGTCGACCGCGACAGAGGTATAAGAACGAACGGGAAGAGCAGCATCCGCAAACAACCGCCAGAAACCGAATTAGGCAAGTTGCGCGTTGACAATTCGTAGACCGTGTTCCTTGGCGACAATCGCGGGGATTTCGGAAAGAGTGCGACGGCCATGGTCGCGCCCCGATTTTGGGAACAGCGTCCAGAAGGTTTCGATACTTTGGGAATGCGAACCGCGGGTTGCGTGAAAACACGCTCGACGGTTGAAATGAGTATGTAGTACATCTCGGACGTTTCCGGCCGACCGACTGCGAGTGAAACAACGATAGACCCTGCACCACAGCCAACTTACGGGCGTGTCAAGAACACCCCCGCATTGACACGCGGTGACCCAAGGGATTGAGAGAAGCGGCAGATGTGGAGCCGTTCCTCCACAGAAACCCGACGACTCCGTGCAGCGAGAACAATGATCAGCAGCCACTGGACGTTCGAGTCTGGAGAGTTTTGTAGCATGCGCAGGTGATTGGCGAAAATAGTGTCGGCGATTTGCGATACAGAGGATGGAGGTAGAAGACCAGACGGATGAATTCGAAGACAATGAGCGGGCAGATAGGATGCGAGATCTGTCGAACCTCATAATCACAGTACAGGTACCGGGGGAGACCGGGAGATGGTTGGGGGTATAAATATCTTGAACCAACGTTGGTCGATTGTCGCGTTGCTTGAAATACATACATCGTCCAGAAAGCTCTTGCCAGTCGCCAAGCTCGTAGACCCTACGTCGATAGCTGTTCTTGGAGACTGAAAGAGAGACGACCTTTGTCCCAGCTTCGTATTTTTAACTGTGCTTGGTGGGCATCATTCGGAGAGTTGATAAGTGGTTCGCATGCCATGGAGTACATTAAAAGAAGGAACAATGGGGACAGGATTTGGCTGAGCGATTTACGCCGCCAAGAAGGCCCGAGACCGCGGTGGAAGAGCAGACGATTACCGACAGAATGGTCGAGGGGTGCGTAATAATCGGAGCATAAATATTTCGCTAGCAGTAAAATGAGGGTCGCGCAGGGTTTCAGCAAGCTCCGTAGAGGCGGTAGACAGAAAGTAGACACAAGTTCCTGGCGGGTGACCGGCGGGGAGGTAGATGAGGGGTGATGGCAAGAGGTTAGCAGGGTCGGTGGTCACCCAACACGTTTGAGTCTCACGTTCGTTACTTCATTTGGGTTTACCCGAGTCCTTCTCCGTCTTCCTCCAGCCAGGCCGCATCAGACGACCTCGGCGACGTTTATTGCGGTATATATGCTCAGATATCGCAATACCATTTCAACGTTCGCAACCCACATCTCGTCCCTCACACATCGTACATCTCGTCGTGCAATAATGACTATGACTCCAACCGCCGCAAGACCTTTGCCAGGTGAGTTGGGTTTTCTCTTCCACCGTTCTCTGCTCATCCAGGCGTTCCACAGACTGCTGGGGACATCGCGGGGTCAGTAGCTGCAGTTCTATGTTCCGGATCTTGTGTTTTGTGGCTGGGGCTGTCCGTGGTGCACCAGAAGGACAATGGTCGACCATGGGCGGCGGGGCTGTCACCCATGCATCCCAGACGGACCCTGAAGGCGATGGGAGCATCCCTCCGAGCGCCCTAGCATGAACAGGGGCCCCACAACCCCGAGACCAGTTACGAGTATTGCAGCGAACGAGCACTGACCACCCTCCAGGCTTCTGCCCGTTTCCCGGAGAACACGCTCGCCAGCTTCGAGGCCGCCATCCGTGACGGCGCGGAGGGGATCGAGAGCGGTATTCCTTCCATTATTCCGCGCACGCCCTGTCCGTGTTCGTGACACCCCAGCAGACGTTCATGTGTCCCGGGACGACGTGGTCGTAATGTTTGTGAGTAGCGCGCCGCGCCTATGGTTTCTTCGTCTGATATCATTCCCTTCGCAGCACGACCCTGGTACGCCGCATTCTCCTCCTGTTTCCGTATTTTGCCGACGACCGGCTGTTAGACCTGAAGCGGACGACAAACTCGCAGGGCCAGATCCGGGAGCGCGAATGGCACGGCGCCGACGGCATGGAGCACGTACGCACCGCCAAGGAGCCCCACCAATCCATCCCCACATTTGCCGAGACCATCTCCCTCCTCATGCTGGTACGCGCCTCCCTCCCTTCTTTCTTCTTCAAGTCGTAGCGCCTCATACTCACTCATGCTCGCAGCCCGAAAACCAGCACGTCAACTTCAACGTCGACGTCAAGGTGCAGAACACGCCCGCGCGCCTCTTCGCGCTCATGCACCAGGTGATCTCGGCGCACCCGGGCTGGGAGACGCTGCTCGCGCCGCGCATCCTGCTCGGACTGTGGCACCCCAGCTTCCTCGCGCCCGCCAAGGCGCAGCTCCCGTACTGCCGCCGCTCGTACATCGGCAACTGCCCCGCGATCGCACGCAAGTACTTCTGGGACGAGTGCGAGGTGTTCAGTATTGCGTTTGCGGCGCTCACGTCCGCTGATGGGCAGAGGTGCGTTCTCGTCCATTTTGAGCGAGGTTAGTGTTGACGCCGACGGGTGGTGGTAGATTCAGGCAGGAGTGCAAGGCGGGGGGGAAGAAGGTCATGGTGTGGACTGTGAATGACCCGGATCATATGATGGAGGTGGGTCCCTTAAACGCCGTCGTATATATATTTACTCACCGCTCGCCGACGCAGGCCGTGCGATGGGAGGTCGATGTTATCCTCACGGACGTGACCCAGACATGGCTCGACCTGCGCAAGGCGCTGCAGTGTGCGTATCTCGCACTTTGCATGTCGTAGAACTTCACTAACGCGACATACTTACAGCGGACTACGACAAGATCACCGCGCAGTACAGCCGTTTCTTCTTGTGGACGTCGCTGCGGTTCTACGCGCCGACGCAATTCGTGCGCGTCATCATCAACCGCGACAGGCTCGAGCGCGTCGCGGGCCCATTCGACGTCAAGGTCAACCCCGCGCAGGTTGCGCTCGCGTATATGATGGCGTGGTGGCTCGGGATCAAGCACTAGGTTATTTCAATGGATACCAGCAAGCAGCAGCATAGACGAGGAGTAGTAATGTTTGGGCAGATACGGACTGACTGCCCCCAATCAATCGATCTTTAGGTAGGGTTTTAGTATGGGTAGAAATGGTCGTTCTTGTACAAGGCCTGGCGGATGCATTTCTTTTGTTAGTTTTACATACAAATTGCAGACTCGGACTATGCGGGTGGGCCCATGTTTGACGGAGCGCGAGGGGGACCGCCACCGGAGCGTCGTGGCGGCGGCATGGCGGGAAGGGAGCTGCTTGTGTACCATGATGGTGGGACGCCGGTACTTTGAGATGGAGCAGCCCACGGTGCGCGCGTTGCACCTGGTGTGTCGGACATCGGGGGCGGGCGTGAGGTGGCCGCGGCGGGCTCGATTGCTGTGGTAGCGGCGTCCCACTGCAAGATGCCGCCCAGCGGAATATGCTGCACCACGACACGCTTCCCGAGCACCTCGGCCTGGGTACGGGTTAATTCAGGTTAACATCGCGGTGTACGCCTGAGGCATGCATGCCCACCTCGTACATCTTGAAGAGCCCCGAGTTCACTTTGCCCCAATTGGGGACACCGGTGGCGATGGAGTGCAGCTGCGAGGAGTGTTCGTGGAACGGGCCGTGCTTGACCTGGTGGATGCGCATTATTGAGATGAAGTACAGGTTGGTTGGGGGCAGCGGGGGGTGGAGCACGGCGGACACGGGGATGGTCGTTTGCTCTGCGCGTACAATCATCTGTGTGAGCCTCGTGGTAACTGGGAGTGTTTATGGGAGGCGCCTACCGCGTAACTGGCCGCTGCCGAAAATGTATCCGAGAAAAGAGGAGTCGTCCAGTCCCCAGACACCGTGGCTGCCTGCAGGCTCGAGCTTGTATACGTCCTGCAGCCGCCAGCACAGGCGCAGATAGCGGGGGAATACCGTCAAGACGATGCGGCGCTCCTCATCCGGTGAGGGCTTGAGGAATCGGGTTAGGGTGAGGCAGAGGAGGAATAGGGCAAACGAGGTTTCGTGGCCGGTTCCGTAGTCCATACGGCCAAATGAGCCGAAGGATGTGAGCAAGTAGGGCTTGAGGTGGGGTATGACGGCAGCGTAGTCGGCTGGGAGAAGGTTTGCGAGGAGGGCATTGCTTTCCTACGAGGTTGTTGGACCTTTAATTTAATTTGGAGAATAGACTGAATGAACTGACCGCCTCAAGGCGTTTGCCCCACACTCGGAATGCCAGGTTTCCATACCGCTGGGGAGACACCTGCGCCGGAATTTCGTCGATCCAAGCATCTAAAGCATCTAGCAGTGACATAATCTGTCCAACGGCCTGGTCTTGAGGATAAATTGTGGAACTTGGGAATGAAACGCAGGAGGCAGACCTCGCTCGAGGACGGTTCTGTAGCTGGAATATCGCTCCCCACGACAGATTCATTCAGTCGGCGCAGAAATATGGCGTAATCTTGGTAGGAACGAGATCTCTGCCAAGTTTCGACATCCTCTTCCGTTTGAATCTTCAGAGTGGGAAGCTCGAGGCCAGGGATCGTTCCGAGAGGTATTTCCCTGAGTTGCGCCAGTTGGCGAGCCATTGGAGCCGAGCGGGATGGTGGTAAGAGGTGTGACGTACGTCGTCACGTTTCCGTGACTTGTCGCGTCCCGCCGCGGCCGTAACCGAGGTTGACTCCTGTTGACGACGCGGCGCCACAACGCCTCTTGTACCGAAACCACCACCACCGCCATGCCGCCCTACGATGATTGGAACCGGATAGACGACGAAGAGGACGAGGAACTGCAGGACGCCTCTGTGAGTTGGCCTCGGTCTCACCCGTCGCCACATCTTTCCATGCTCACCCGTTGGTGCAGCATCTGGAGAGCAAGAAGGACGTTATCTTATTCTGTATTGACTGCTCTGAATCCATGCTCGAACTCCGCGACGACCCTGTCTACGAAAACACCCAAACATGCCACGCGTACGCCGCCCTCGACGCCGCAATGCAGATTCAGAAGAAAAAGGTCATCGTGGGTCCCAATGACGCCGTCGGCATCCTGCTTTTCAACACAGTGAGATATATTCGGCACCCATCTACACATATGCCCATGAGTGATTGCGCCTCAAGACCAGAAAAGCGGAGACGAGCCGCAACCAGGGCTCCGAGATCAAGAAAAACTGCTTCGTCTACCAACCCATCGCCCCTCTGAGTGCACCCAAGATTCAAGAACTGATACAACTGCTGGACGGTTGGTGCTGGTTGCTGACTTGAAAAAAGAAACGCCACTAATCGTCGTGAAGCCTTCCGGGAAGATCCTGACGACCTGAGGAACAACTTTCCGCCCATGACTGGCGGAAAGAGGGTCGCGATGGGCGATGTATTCACCAGCTGTAATTGGGTTTTGCGTGATGGGTCAGCCTTTTCGTCTTGCGTCGTACCGCGTTAACCCCTCGACAGAGCTCCTAAAACAGCTTCGAAGCGTGTTTTCTTGATCACCGACGAGGATGATCCACATTCTGGCCCAGGCAGTAAACAGCTAGTGAATTCGGCAAGAACAACCCTCATTGTAAGCGTCTCCGTTACTTTCGGCTTCCTTCGCTCAATGCCTTTGCAGGACTTGACACAATCTGGCGTTACGGTCGAGCCGTTCTTCATCAGCACCCCGGAGAAGCCGTTCGAAGTTTCCAAATTCTACTCGGTATGTTGCAAGCCATTTGAACAACGCTCACTGACGTCCCACAGTCGGTCCTGCTCCCTAATAATCTCGTGGATGAAGACGACATAGACGAGGATGATCCCTCCGTTCTGCCTGAGTCCATCTCCATCTCCAGAATCGAAGACCTTCTTGCGCAGATGCGCTTCCACGAAGTTCCGAAGCGTGCCCAATTCAGCATTCCGTTTGAAATCGCCGAGGGGTTTACCATAGGCGTTAAAGGGTTCGTTCAGGCTGTCCATCGACACTCACAATACTTGCTCAATATCCCCGCAGCTATGGACTGTTTACGGAGCAGAAGAAGGGAGCGTACAAGTATTTCGTGGATTTGGGTGAGCGCATGGAGGTCGCGACAGTACGAACGGTGTATGTCGATGAGGTACGTCGCGTCGTTTCTCATTTACCACTTCCTGAAAGACGCGCGCCTAGGACCGGCAAGCGGAGGTTGACAAGACGAAGATGGTGTATGGGATGGATGTCGGTGCGGCCGCAGAGGACGACGACGACACCGGCGGTACGCGCGTCGTCCAGCCTGGTCAGCGGGTCAGCCGTTCCTTACTTCGCATGGCGAGCCACCTGTCTAATATTTCCGCAAGCCATTTTACACGGCCGAAGATATCCGAGCGTTCCGCACTCTTGGACGCGAGCCTGGGGTAAAACTGCTCGGGTTCAAGGACCGTTCGGAGCTGTTGTTTGAGGATAACATCAAGCACTCTCAATTTATTTACCCCGACGAAATGGTACGGGAAAATTGGCGTATTGCGGCTACAGATTCATTTACAGTTACGGTGACCAGACTTACGCCGGGAGCAAGCGCACCTTCGCCGCGCTCCTCAAGTCGATGGTGAAGAAGAAGAAGATGGGGCTCGTTCTTTTGCTGAACAGGCGGAATGCATCGCCGACCTTTTGCGCACTGTTACCGCAGGTAGGGGTCGGACCTTGCGTTGGCGCTTTTGGGGACGTCGCTCATGATCTGGGGTAACAGGAAGAAAAGGTGGACGAAGCTGGGTGGACGGATCCTGCGGGCTTCCACTTAATCCCGCTTCCATTCGCCGATGACATCCGCGCAGCACCGCTCGAACGCGGGTGCCGAGGTGCGTATTGTGCTATCTCCTGTGCCTCTTCTCACCCGTACCACAGCCTCCGACGAGGTCAAGGACGCTGCGCGTGCGTGGATCGACAAGTTGTCCGTCAAGAACGGCTCCTATCCCCCAGACTCGTATCCCAACCCTGGTTCGTCGTTTCGTTTGCGATTATGGCTATGCCTCTCGATGACCGCTTGCGGTTATTTCAGCACTGGCATTCCATAATGCGCAATTGCAGGCGACGGCCTTCGGCGAGGAATTCGACCCGGATTCGTTCGAGGATCTCACGAACCCGAAAGTGGACGTGATTCACAAGGTTTGTAATTTGCCGGTTGCGCGGCGATTTCATTCCAGCTGACGTTGGATAACAACAGCGCGCTGGGAAACTGCTTGAGGCGTGGAAGAGTGCCGTTGCGAACGATGAAAGCTCTTTTGGTGCGCCTTCGGCTGAGAAGGCGACAAAGAGGAAGGCGACGGTACGCTGTTCGGTTGAGCGTCCACTGACTGAGTATTGAAATTGTACAAGGATGTGGACATTTCGGAGACCGAGATTAGGAGCAGATACGCGGACGACAAGCTCAACAAGGTGCGTGCGCATGCGGGTTGTCCAGCCCAACTTTAATTAGGCAAACTAACGGTTTCATTTAGCTTACCATGGACCAGCTCAAGGTTCGTGTAACCGTTCATGATTTTCGTCCCATTAATTTCAAATTTCGCACAGGTATTCCTGAAGAGTAAGGGGGAGAAGACGTCTGGCAAGAAAGCGGAGTTGCTGGAACGCGTCGAGGAGTACCTGACGTCGAAATAGAGCGGTCCCGGAAATTGAGTCCGGTGTACATATGTCTTAACTCCTTTAATACTCGTGGCAACTTTGACCCGAGCCCGTTTTAGAACGGACTGACAAATCAGTTATCTCGTTTCGGGATTCGGGAAAAGCCTTGATGACCTCCAAAGTGCTTAAAACCGCGGCGAATTAGATCGCCGGGAGAGCCTTCTCGCAGGTGTAACTCACTCCGCAATGACCTCCACTAGCAGCTCACTCACGCACGTCCCCGTTGCAGATGAGCGCTCTGCAGAGGACCACCCTGGTCGCGGTCCGTCTGCCATTCCCGAGGACAAGAAGGAAGAGCTGCTAGAGAATCTCGAGGACGATTGGCAAGATGACGCCCGGAATCCCAGGAACTGGTCGACTTCCAAAAAATGGGTGTCCGCTGCGGCTGTACGTGTTTTGAGCGATCCTCATCGAACGCGTCCATGAACAAGTTCTTGTTTAGGTCTCATTCTACACGTTTGTGAGCCCGTTGTCGTCCAGTATCATGGCGCCTGGACTGCCCGAAATCGCCGTCAAGTATGGCATTACGAACGAAACGCTTATTGCAATGACTCTCTCGATATTCCTTATTTCGTTCGCGATCGGCGTGAGTCGCGTCCTCCATAAACCGCGCCAATACACGTCTAATCGTCTTGAAGCCCTTGTTCCTGGCTCCCCTTTCGGTTAGTATTCCCGTTTCTTTATTTCCTAAGTGGCGCTGACGCGCTGAGTAGGAGATGTATGGACGGTATGTGTGCTCTACTAAGTTGCCGACAGCCAGAACGAAATGACTCACCGCCTTGAAGACGATGGGTTCTCAACATTGGCAATCTATTCACGATTGCGTTTAACATCGGGTGTGCATTTGCGCCCAGTACCGGCGCGCTCCTTGCTTTCCGATTTTTGGGTGAGCTGCGCCGCCGTACATCATGAACGCGATCTTACATCCCGAGTTTTTAGTCGGATTTTCTGGCAGCGCACCCATAGCATGTGGAGGAGGCGTCATAAGTGACTTATTTTCCGAGCGCGATCGCGCGGCCGCGATGGCTATATATTCGCTCGGACCGCTCATTGGGCCTGGTGGGTTCGACGCGCACTTTCTTGGAAATTTGTGCTTACTCTGCCTAGTCATTGGGCCCATCATCGGAGGTTTTACGACCGAGCAGGTTGGAATTAAATATGTCTTCATTATCGTTGCAGGCAAGCCAACCCTGATCTACATATACTCACTCTTCTAAGCATCGTCTCTAGGAATGGGAGCACTTGCGAGTGCGGTCGGCATTCCTTTCCTTCGGTACAATTTAAACCCGCCGGCTACTGCTCCTTTGACTCATGACCATCCAGGGAGACATACGCGCCCATCATCAGGCTGAAGATAGCCAAGAAGTCCGGGGACCCTGAAAAGGCAGCTCTGGGTCACCCTCTCCTCGTCGCGGAGCACACTAGCAAGCTGCACTACCTGTGGATCAACTTGAGCAGACCGGCAATCCTTCTCTTCGGAAGCCTTATCTGTTTCATACTGAGTCTTTACATGGCTTTGTGAGTTGCTTCATTTTATTGCTGACACGCTGCTTATTGACTATTATTCAGTATGTATGGGATTTGTGAGTCTAGCCGCTTCAGCTCGCCCTGTTACTAATGGAAGGCAAAGACTATCTCATGTTCACGACCTTCAGCAGTGAGTTTCAATTCTGGATTACACGGCACTCGGCTCCCGGTTTATACCTATTCCCCAGCGCTGTTCGCCGACATATACGGCTTCAACACCGGTACCGGCGGCCTCACCTATATCGGTCTGGGTGTCGGATTCCTCCTCGGTGCGTAATGAATGCACCATCAAAGCCTTATTCTCACCTTCCCGCCCATAGCCACGGTGTTCAGCGCTCGCTCCGGAAACCAAATGTATTTGCACGTGAGTCGGTTCAACTCACGCGGCCCGACGTGAGAGACTCATTTCGTTCTAGCTGATGAAGAAAAACGGCGGCGTCGGGGAGCCGGAGATGCGCATACCCGCGCTCATCTTTGGGTCGCTCTTCGTGCCCGTTGGCTTGTTGTGAGCAGCTTGATCATAGGCGGTTTGTTTCCGCGCGTCTGATACCAGTGCAGCTGGTATGGCTGGTCGGCCCAGGCCAGACTCCATTGGATTATGCCCATTATCGGCTCAGGTATCTTTGGATTTGGTAAGAGTTCAATGTGATTTTCGTTCGCCTCCTCCTCACTCTTCTGGGCAGGCATGATGAGCACATTGTGCGTCTTCCTGGCACCTAGGATGCATGTAGTAGTACTCACTGCTCCCTTTCCAGCTTGCCTATCCAGCTGTACTTGGTCGATGCCTTCACATATGCCGCGAGCGCGCTATCCGCAGCATCCGTTAGTGTCCTCCCACGAATCTGTGTCTTCCAGATATTTATACGCATACACCAGGTCTTCCGTTCGCTGCTTGGATTTGCGTTCCCGCTATTCGGGCAACAGATGTTCGCTGCGCTAGGAACCGGCGGAGGGAACTCTCTATTGGGCGGTACGTCTCATTCTCGCCTCTTTAATCGCAAGTATTCACTCCACTCACAGGACTCGCCGTCGTCCTCGGCATTCCCTTGTACGCACCTTCAACTTCCTGCTCACTCCCATTCCGTCGTGCTCATAAACCGGGCCCGTAGCCCCATCTATATATATTACCGCGGTGCACAAATGCGCGCCAGGAGCAGCCTTTCTCGATGACCTTGCCCGATATAGTCAAAAGGAGGGTTAGGCCTCGGGATAATCTATTGTCTAGCTTAATTAAGTAGCCTCTATTCAGTATCGTACGTAGGTAGAAGTACAACCCGTGGGTTATGTTATGTGTACGCGGCGGACTTGCCTGTTTCGTGTGATGGGAGGTGAATCAAACCCAAACCAAGTATATACATCTATGTCGGCATTCGCATTCTGAATGCCTTGCACCTTCATGAGGTTTTGGCCTTGTCGCTCTTCGCAGCGCGCGCCACGACCTGCTCGTGCGCGCCGAGCAACTCCTTGCTTTCTTCTGGTTTCAGAGCCAGGATCGCCGTGGCCAGGTCCAGGGCTTCGCGCGAGACGATGCCAGGTTCGGGGTCGGTCCGTGCCGCGTCGTACACGGTGTCCAGCGCTGGGAGGGCCATTGGGACGATTCTGTTGCTCTTGATGAGCCCTTGGATATATTGCGCCGAGCGCCGGGCTGTGGTTCGGAAAGTTAGGTCGGACTGCTGCACGAAGCGGACCAGAGTGGGTTACCTTTCAGGTGAGACCACGATCTCCAAGCGCAGAAGTAGAACGGGAAGTTGGGGATTATAGCTGAAGGTACCGGTAAGTGTCCGTGCTAGAATTTGGCAGATTAAGCTTACGGATGAGCTTTAACGGGGCGGAGAGCACGGCAAACTAAGCGCAAAGATCAGCGTCGACACTGTAGAGCGCGAATGTAGGACGAACAAATATCCACATCACGAGGCCGCGGTTGTGCAGAGGTATTCGTTCCTCCACAAGCGCTTTCAGGTGATCAAGCGACTGGGGACCTGAGAGTACTGAAGGGGGGTACACGAGTGGGACCTGTGTATCCTTCGCGGCCGCTACACTTCGACCGTCCAGTGTCAGAGGAGGAGCAAGGGACACATCCAGTGCCTTTAGATTAGATTCCTCAAAGTCCAGTTGGTCCATCAATCGTTCTCCCAGTTGAAAAGCTCTTCGCTACGAGTCGGGTTAGTTATATTTCCCATCGCAAGAAAACGGGACTGAATGAATTGAATTATTCACCTTGAGTGTCCCCGCCGGAGCCATACCGAAATTCGACCACGTCTCGGTTGCTTTATGTGAAGCCCACCTCCCCAGACCTTCATCTGGCATCCAGCGCGTGAAAACGCCGCGCGGGGCAGTGGGTGACCTCCGTATTGGCGGCGGAGCGATGATTTTATAGGTGTAAAAGATGGGCAGCTTTGACGCGTTGGGAGGTCGGATACTGAGAGGGAGGGCGATAATTCGCATCGAGACGGAGCGGGGGATCATGGCCATATTGTGGTGGAGGGAAGGAGTATGTAGCAAGGGAACGGCATTTTCTCTAATTTTGCGGCCGGTGGACGCGTCGAGGCGGCGCGTGAAGCCGTGACGTGTTTGGCTCGCGAGGCAAAGGCGGCTGCTCCAAACAAAATGGCCTTTGCACGTCCCACTTCGTCCAGAGCTCCCGGAAATGCGCCGCGGGGTAATTTGATCGCAGAAAGCCAGCCATGTTGCTGCTAATTCACAACCAGGGAGAAGCGCCTCCTCTGGAGCTTCCACCGGCGCCCGAACACACCAGCCGAACCATGCCACCAAAAGTCGCACTTCTAGCGTCAGCTCGACGGCCTCCAGCTCGTCAAAACCGACCCCGAACGATGTAGCCCGACCGAATGGCACATTGAACTCGCGTCCCACGAGCGCTTGTAGCCATAGGAGCTCTGCCTCGAGCTCCAAGTCTGTCTCAGCCAAGGAGGAACCGGAGCACGAGTCTACGTCGCTCCCCATTTCGGAACCTCTGAGCTCGACTAGCCATCCTGCTGTCTCTAGGAATCCAGTAAGAATTTACGCGCTTTAACGCGTCCCTGCGTGTTTAACGCGAATTCTTCTGTCAGACCCCTTCTGGTTCCGGTTCCGGGCTACAATATACCTCGGACCCTCTCCAGGTCGCGGCACATGTATATCCGTGGATGTACATGACCTCTACCCTGGAAGCCTGCTTCAAATCGGCTGAATCTACCGCGGAGGCAGGTCCTTTCTTTTACATCTCCCCTCTGAGCCTTGACGGTCATTCAGAAAGACCTCGAAGAACGGGCGAAAGAAATTTCTGGGGAGGAGTCTGACATATCGGACCAACGCGCTCGTTTGGAGGCGGAGAGGAAGATCGAGTTTTACGAGGAGCTTGCGACCGACAAGGTGTGTGCTATGTATGTTCTGCGCCTTTACTCGTTATCATGTTTACCCTCGCTGTAGTTCGCCACTGCTGCACCGTCCATAATGCAGCGATTCCTTGCCCATGAAGACGCGTGTACCCAGCTGGAAGCGGAAGCCCTCCAGCTGGCAATGAGCCAGGCTACTCTCGCGGAGGACGAGTATTCTCCGATGCGGCCATACAACGCGATGCTCGACAGATTAGGTGTGCTTCGACTTCACTTTAGATAATCCGCCTCGCTGACGTCCGTAAAGAGCGTTTGCAACGCGAGCAACGCGAACTCCATGCGTCCATAGTGGCCTTGACGCAGGAGGACGATAGCGGGGAGGAGGGCGACGAGCAACCTTCCGCTCGATCCCAGATGATACACGTATTTTCTGCTTGCCTGCCGATCTTGGAAGCTCGCGGCGCCAACCTACAGATGGCGTACGAGCTGCTCGAAGGCGCCAAAGAGAATCTCGCGATGAGTTTACATATAGAAAGCTTGGAGTTTTCTGAACCGGAGGACGACTAGAGTACATAGACGAGGAATATAGAGGTACATTGGATGCAACTGTGGCAATGCAATCAGAGGAACACGCTGACGGCGCCAACAACGACAAGGGCGCTGATGGTACTAGCGATGAATATGTGCTTGTATGTCGCTTGCACCACAACCAAATCGTCCTTGATCGCGCCCGGAACTCGTTCGTACTGCTGCTGCAAATCCGCCGTGCGCTGGACCAACGTCGGGTCCCCACCCACCACAACCCACACGCTCTCCTCCTCCTTCTCCCAGGTCGCGTTCGGCTCGAACTCGTCCTTGAAGCGCGGACTGGCCCACGGCGTGCGCACGATGCTCGTGCAGAGCCCGGACTGCCCCGCGGTGGCCTGCATGCGGGGGAGGTCCCCGACGTTCACTTTGACGATGCTCACGACGGGGTCGCAGAGCCGCAGGGCGTGCGCCTGGTCCATCACCTGCGCCATCGGCGTCTTGGCGCGGGGGCGGGAAGTGCTCGCGGCGTCGAGATGGGCAGAGGCAGAGTGCGCGGAGGAGCCCGCGTCGATGGCCGCCTCGGGGGCGGCATCGTGGCTGCCGAGGATGGTGTTGCCGTCCTCGTCGACGAGAACGGTCGGGATCATGGAAGGGACGTCCGAGTGGTGGGCGGGCAGGATAACGTGGGGGGTCCAAGAGGGATCGCGCCAGTGTCTCTCGAGCGCGATTTCGACGTGGTTGTTGTTGTTATTCGTGCGATTGCGTTTGCTGGTGGTAGGATTTGGAGGGGTGCTTGGCGGTGTGGCTAGGGACGTCGGTTCCTGGAGCGCGATGCAGTTCTCTGCCTTGTGACCTTTCATGGGCATCTGGCATTTGCGGCACCTTCGAGGGCGTCTTTCGGGAGAGGAGGCCATGCTTGGTTCCCCGAAACTAGTGACAGATAAGTAAGAAGGAAAACCAATTCGACGAGGTAACACTTACCTTGTGCTTGAGCGGGGGGAACGAAGGATGCCTGCCGAGCTGGATGGATGCCTTTATAGATACTGACAACAAAGCAAAAGCTTCTGAAAGCCGAGACAAAAGACTTCTTGACACATTGTAATCCCACATCGCCTTTTGAGCGGGATACGCGCGTTTTGAGAATAAGGCCGTCGCCAGCCTGGTTGAATTCTGAACAAGGGCGAACAGCAAAGCGAATTCTGAACAAGGGCGGCGGAGTTGCTGAGTCAAGGATCGACGGTGAACCAAGTCGCGGAACGTCTTCATCGCCTGTTTGGACTTTGAGTATTGCGAGTCATGAACCTATAGAGAAAGAGCTTGGAAAGAGCTGCAAAAGGCTGAGACAGAGATGACTTTGAGATGACTGCGTTTGTTCCACGATGGTTTTTGATCGCTTCCTTGCCTCCCACTTTCATGGCCTTGCGTTGTCTGGCAATCTATGTACCGTGTCTCTTATACCTCTCACCTTTCTCTCTGGGTTTCCCTCTGGAGTCGGGCCATTTGAGCCTCTCTCAAGATTTTGTGGCATTTTCCTTCGGATAAAACTGTGCAAGCCTTCTCAATACATCGACCTCCTCAAGTGACGGTGGCTCAGTGGCCTCCGGACAGGTATCAGACTCAAAGGTGTCTACGTGTTCGCTGGTGTACATAACTCAACGCTGGTCCCCTTCAATCGGCGTTATACTTGCAAGATATTTTCAGCGAAAACCGAGCGGCTGTGATACACTCAACGCCAAGAAGGATAATAATCCGATGAACACGACGCACAGGATGGATGGATGGGTCGTCGGTCTGGCGGGATAGATGGGACCTCGCCGAGCTAGGGCAAAAATTCAGTCTCCCTCCCGGAGCACCTACCTCATCGCCCCGCTGTCCCGGCCGGCCGGCCACACTTGCCTGCCCTGTTTGCAGGGAACGCAACGCGACATGGCTCCAGCACCGTCCTCGCCACCGTCGAATCCACCCCCGCAGCACGAAGACCAAGAGGCGCGAGCTCTGGGGACGCCCAACTCGACACTGCGGCATGTTGGTAGCGTTGAAGTCTCTCGGTGCGAAGAGTTGTGTGTTTGGTCAGTAGTTCTTCAGTTTTTTTTTTGTCAGAATGAAAGTTGCTCACATCCCTGAATCTTCAGGTCTCGTGCTGCAATGCATTCCCTGCTCGCCCGTCGCGCTGTCCGTCCGCTTCTCGGTGTTTGTTCGCACCCACCCCACGCCCACACGCAGCCCTTCTCCGTTCGCCCCTGGACCCGACGCTTCTGCCCGGACGGACAGACTCTGTTTCGCTTAATATACCTCGCAACCCTCCTCCGCCTCTCCTGTCCCGTCGTATCGGACGCTATCTCTGCTCGTGCTATCTTTTGTTATTGTGTTTCGTTTGCTTCGTTTCTGCTTTGTGTTTTGTGCTTTCCGTCAAGTAAATAATCAATAAATCTTCCTGCCAGGTCAGCTGGCGGGGCTTTGCGTCAGGCAATTTTATGTGTGATATTTTGGTCGTCGTGCTCAAAGTTGGGAAGTCGACCCAACTCGACCCGCAATTGCATAAAGCCCATGTAATTGTACCTACAAACACCCGATTCACATTGTTAAATAAGATGTTTACACGCCCAATCACTTTTGCGACGACCTTTTATCGTGCGGTGCATGGCTTTCCGTCTCCGCATCATAGTCCGTCTCCTTGGTACTAGTAATATTCACCGTAATAGGCCGCAAACGGATACTCCCAATCGTCTGCTGCCCATTCGAGTCGGGCGGCTCCATCCCGGCGCCACCACTGCTACTTGCATGCGAGCGCAGCGTTATACGGATGGTAATGGCATTGAAAGTGATGCCAACGATAGGCGGGATCGCCTCCAACGCGATGAACTGCGCGTTGCTGTTGCACACGTACAGCACGAGGACCAAAAATTCGGCGAACAGGTAGAGGGCGGCGGATTCCACGAGGATGCGGAGGATTGGGAGGAGGTTGCTCTGCCCCAGGCGGTAGCGCGCGGACGCGCGCTCGGTGGCGGCGATGCGCCAGGCGATGAGGGAGGTGGTGATGATGTTTTGCGCGACGGCGAGGGCGTAGAACGCGGTGATCCACGCGTCGAGGGTGCCTTCGAAGACGGTGCTGCCGACTTGGACCTTGGTGAGGATGTGGCAGGCCATGTAACCGGACACTGTGGTGGAATTTATCTTAAGAAAGTGTGGTTTGAGTGATTAGTAGGAATGAGCTCACCGGCGCCGCCGAGAGCCATGACGAGGGGGGCGGAGACGATAACGAAGGAACGATTCCACAAAACCCAGCACCGGTATACCTTCGGAAGGGCGGGGGCGCGGATAAGGCAGAGAAAATGGGAGGGAGGGAGGGCGTACGCACTGCAACGGAGTCGGCGACAACGCTTTGGGTAACATACAGTGTGTTTTTGAGAACGTGGTCCCATCGCGAGAGGATGCCGAGGTAGCCCACTGGACCCCCAGGCTGCGCGCCGTGGTCGACATACCCGCGCATCATTCGCATGCAATTTATGACTACATTCCTGGTTCAGTGAAATATCGAGCGATGGTCGATTATATCTATTACCCATATGAACTGTAGCCAGAAGGAATGTGACGATGCCGACGGTGAACATGGCCTGAAATCCATCGTTAGTTGGCTCCCAAGCAAAGGCGGGTGCTGCTCACGCGACTGTGAGGCGATTGCCGTTTGGACGTCCCCAGATTGACCACGAGGGAGAGCGCGAATATACACACAAAAAACCCTGGCGAAAAGGGTTAGTGAGTCGAGGCGCGTCTTCATACCGAGGCTGAGAGCCGCAAAGCGTACCATATATCACGCCCTGTTCCATTTGAGACCGTCAGTAATCATCGAATGGCGCTGGAGTACTGCAAAGCGTACCTCAACCCATATAGACACAATGAAAGACCGAACGAGAGGAAAGGGTTCAGGCATGGCGGGAAAATGCACAGGAGGCCTAAGGACGGAGTCTTGTCCTCGTCGCTTTAACTACACATTGGGCTGTTGTAGGTCCAATCCGCCCTCCTTACGTTGCTCCCTCTATTCAACTGCGCGTAGCGAGCGCCACCAGGGTCGGAGCAAATGCGTACACGAGATGGGAGATAACCGCGGGCGGAAATTTCCGGAGACAGGTCAGAAAGTCTAGAGGCGGAGACTGATGAGATTAAAATCGGACCTGATAAAGCTGTGAACGTATTCACCTCTATTCACCTGCTGCCAGCCTACGCAGGTACATTCTCGACAGAAACTGCCACGATTTAAACGGTCATGGGAGCGCTCCAAGAAAAATATGCCCAGCGCTCGATTTTTCCAAACCCTCAGAATCAGGAAGAGAGATAACGGCCGCCCGCGTGTGTGCGGCTTGCAGACATCGCTTGCTGGCGGTGGATATTCTGATACCGTTGCGCATATGTAGCTGTCGCGCCTGCTTGATTGAATGAGAGAAGTAAACGGGTTGTAGTCGAATCGCTCACTCTACTTACGCCGGAGTGAACGAGCCTGCGGGGCCAGAGCCTGCCAGGGTTGGGTGCTCGGGCGACGAAGAAGCGTTCCTGGATTGTTGCGACTTGGTGACGGGACGCTGTACGAGACCCCGCGGCCGGATTTGGGGACGATAGAATAGCGCGGACGCGAAGCGGGACGGAGACGCTTCAGCGCTTTCCAAATCTTCGTTCGATCTGAATTCAAGCCATGTTCAAGCCGCTTCAAGGTACGCGACGATCCCACGTCAGGCGCGAGTCCGAGGTAGGCACGGGCGGCCCGTGACGCGCTGCCAGGACGTCCGAGGGCACGCATCGCGAGGTCAGGCACATTCACTATTTCGCAGAGGGTTGGCAGAGGGTCGCGTTGAGGGCGATATTCGACCCAAGCCGACTCGGAGGAGGATGGTGTTGCACACGGCGCAAGCATTCATTGGTGAGTAAGTACGCGGAATCTGTTCCTGCAAAGGGCATTGGGTGTCAGTGCGATGAGCCTTACCACAGGTATCTCGGGCTTACGTGCTACGAGAGAGTCTTGTCGATGGCAGAGTTGGAGGACTTCGGCGCCAAACGCGAGCGGTCACTGGTGGCGGGAGGTGCCGAGCACCATCAGTGATCAGTCACAACTGGCGTTACACCAAACCTCGACCAAGCTTGAACCAAGCCTTCATTTTCTAGGATTTCTCTTACTCAGTCCTAGCCCCCCCTGCATTTTTCCTCATAAGACTTCAGCGACACCAGTCCAGGAGCGAACATCCAAGTTCCCCGAGGTGAACCAAGTTCACTGGCAGAACACCCTCGAGGCCTCTGCAGCCCTCTGCACTCCTCTGCAAGTTCCCGAGTTCATACACACAGGTTGAAAATTAACACAGCGGTGATACAGGTACAATCTTTAGCTTCATTTTGTCCATCCATGCCCAACCCACCGTTTAGGCACTATATCCCGATTTTCCAGGCACAACCCCGAACGCGGGACCCCCCTTGCCGAACATCCCCCTCAAATCCCCGACGAGCGCTTCCGGCCGCTCGTATGCCGCAAAATGGCCCCCGCTATCGTGCTCCTTGCTAAACACGACGTTGCCCATCTGGCCCGACCAGCTTCGATTCGTAAGATGAGTCAGTGCGTGCACGCTTGGGATCCAAAGGAAGAAAGAAAGTGAACATAAAACACACCTCTTCGGGACGACGATGATGTCTTTAGGGAAATGGGACAGTCCGAGCGGGATGGCCGGTGGAGGGGAGTTCAGCTCTCCACCGGTGAAACGGTTGACTGACTTGAACGCGTCCCGCGCCTCGAGGTATATGCGCACAGACGCGGCCGGGCCAGCGCGCGAGAACCAGTAAACGGAGATCCACGTCAATACTGCGAGCAGGGAAAATGTGAGTCGGTACGTGAAGCAGAACCGAGTGAATACTCGACGGACCTTCGTCGTCATCCCAGGGATATTCGTCCGACCAGAGCACGAGCTTCTCGTAGATCCACGCCAAGAGGCCCACAGGCGAGTCGCTCAGCAAATAGCCTATCGTCTGCGGCTGAGTCGACTGCTGCAGGTTGTACCCCATGCCCTGCTTCTGAACCCAGTCCGTCCGTGCGAGGCCGGCTTCTTCTTTCGCTGTCAGCCCAACTTGCGACTTAGCTGCGTCGGGGGGTATGCCGCTGTTACGAAACGGAAGAATGGTAAGAGACGAGCACAAAGGTCATAGAGCGTCAATACTTACACGGGGAAGTTGGTGTGCCAGGCTTTGGCGTGCTTGCCGCCGTACCGCAGGGCGATCGCTCGTGTGATCTGCAGAGGGAGTTGAGTGTTGCCATTCGTGCATCAGACACTCTCAGAATGCGCACGGTGAGTCCCCAGTCGCCGCCTTGAGTGACTAGAGAAGCGCGGATCAGAATTGAACCAGAAGTTTGAAGATCAACCAGCCATATTCAGAGTAACCAAGAGCGAGCATCAGATTGTGTCCGACCTGCAGTGAATCGTTCGAGCGAAGAAGAAAGAAACTGAACGAGAGCTGCTCACTTCCGCATATTGAGCCAAGCCGAAACCCTTGGTCGACGCGGCTTGAGAGAATCCGTACCCAGGAAGACTGAGTGCAACGACGTGGAAGCTCGGGTGGTCAGCCGATTTCTGGGTCAACAACGGAACGAGTTTGCGCCCTTCAAGGAAGGATCCGGGCCCTAATCGCAAGTAGGTCGGTTATATCAGTACTAGCGCTTATCGCATCGCGACTCACATCCATGAACAAAGAGCAGCGGGATGGCATCGAGAACCTCGCTGCGCTGGTGCACGTAGTGGATGGTGAGCGTCCCGTGGCCCTCGACGGAGATAGGACGCGTGAATTGCGGGAGGGACCCGTTGAGCGCGGCTTCGTGGTGGCGCCAGTCGTATCCGTCGCGCCAGCGCGCAAGGAGGCGCTTGACCACGGCCAGGGGGACGCCGTACTCCCAGCCTGCGTCTTCGAGCTCGTCGGGGAGATTCGTCAGAGCGAGCTTCTGCTGGAGGCGCTCGAGGAGGGCGTCGGGTACTGCGATTTTGAAGGGAGATTCGGACATGGTTGTTACTATCCACTAAGGAGGGAGTCAAGTTGCGTAGTTGGATTGCTAGTGGGGTTCTTATAGTAATGAACCCTACGCGAGAACGTCAGAATGGCGACGCGGATAAGGTTGGATAATGCTTAGTGGACCGTTCATGTGATCCCACTGTTGCTCCAAAACTGCCAAGCGAGGTTTGCCGTGAAGCCTCTCAGCTAGCCTGAGGGCTGGTTTGTAAACCCGTTGAAGCACGGGCTTTATAATCAGCTAAGTTGAAAGTATGGCGTCTTGCGATATGGTGGGAGAGAATTGAGAGAGAATTCGCAGGGTGAGTCAAGCCAATTCAACCGTGAGAGTGTTCGGAGCCGGTGCCGTAATTGTGGTTGAAATCCATGCAATGACTATTCGGACGCGCAAAGAAAGTGAACGGAGCAAAGCGAATGGAACTTGCAAGTTATAGCACAGACGAATCTGCAATAAACTATCCCGCGTCAACGCCTGGGATTATTTAGTTATCTCGGGATTCGAACGGAGACGAACAGACATTCTCTTGTTGCATATACACATGAGTTTACAGCGCATATGCCTCATCCACGACGACCACAGGCTTTCCCGTAGACGTACCGTCAAACATAGATACGAACGCCTCCGGCCCACTTTCTAATCCCATGAACAGTTGTTCTTGCGCCTTGATTTTGCCTTGCGCAACCAACGGCGGAATCTCCGCGAAGAAGCGAGCGTTATACTCAGGAGTATCCGCGACGATGAAGCCCTCGAGGCGGATGCGACGTTTGAACATGGTGCTCATATTCTGGGTAAAGGCGCGGTCAGTCAGGTTTTTAGACAGTCAATACTGGGTGCTAACCTTGATGCCATATCGCTGATCGTTCGGGATGTTGTATTCGGCGATGGCACCGCAACTCTGCCACGGCATAAATAATAGTCGACTTGATCAGGACACCGACTCACGATAACGCGACCTCGCATGTTCATGTGTTCGAGGGTGGCTTCGAGCTGATCCCCGCCGACATTATCGAAGAACAAATCAATGGGCCCGTGTTCCTCCAGCGCGGCCGCAACGGGAGTTGTCTTGTAGTTGAAGGCCACATCGGTTCCAATGGAGCGCAGAAACTCAACCTTGGCGTCGCTACCCGCAGATCCAATCGTTTTGAGTCTAGACGGATGTTCCGGTTCAGCTCATGGCGGTGAAAGGAAGTAGAGTACGAACCCCTTCAGTTTGCAGAGTTGAATGACCATGCTAGGGTAGGGGGGTGAGTTCAGTTTAGAACTAGAGCGTAGACACGCGTACCTTCCGACTCCGGACGCGCCAGAGGACACATAAACGGTCTGCCCCTGCGCATGTTGAGAAATATCCAGATCGACCGTCATTGTGAGGTCTTACCGCTTTGGCATCTCCAACGTGCTCCAAACCAATAAATGCCGTCAATCTGGGAGAACCAATACAACTGCAGTATTTCGTCCAAGGAAAGGCTCCGTTGGGGTTAGGAACGCGTTGTAGCACGAGTGAAT
The DNA here is from genome assembly GCA_029281495.1 of Mycena filopes. NCBI lineage: Eukaryota > Fungi > Basidiomycota > Agaricomycetes > Agaricales > Mycenaceae > Mycena > Mycena filopes. Next base: position 573,739 of record JARIHR010000018.1, on the reverse strand, counting down.
CCATATCGAACGTGTATTCGGGAAAGTCCTTGTAATGAATCCGGGCTGACTCGAAATCAATGCACGCCGCGGTGCCAAAGGTTAATGCAGCACTCACCATCCATGTAGGGTTGCGCCGTATACGCCTCCCAGGTCGTGAACCCATACATGTAGTCGCCTTCTTTCACTCCCTCCTTCTCAGAACGAACGACGAGAACCAGGCCGAACCCCACAAGTCTAGATTCACTCAACAATTAGCCCACAAACCGACGACAGTGTGAATTAGACTTGCGGTTGCCCGAGTTTCATGGGAGTGGAATAGCTGACGATCGAAGCATCCCGGATGCGCTCGCGCATGTACGGCTCTGGACTGATAGAAACATGAGCGGAGTAGGCATAACATTTGGAACAAGGACAAACCTGAGCAACAACGTCTTGGTTATGTAGCCCCCATTCAACTCCATATCGAGATCGATTGTGGGGGTAGGGTCGAAGACAAGGTGTTCGCCAGCAACCGGAAGCTCATAGCCAGGATTTTTGGCCAAAAAGACTCGCGGGTTTGCAGTGGGGGCCATGTTGAAGTGGGAGATAAGGAGAGGAGCGAGGGGAAATCAGGGGGGACTTTTGTGAGTTCGGAAGCAGGATTTTGGAGCGTGGCTGCTCAGGTGCCGGAATCGGACAGATGTGGACCCACGAAAGAACGAGTTGAAGATTGGTTGAAGACGCGTATCCAGCGCGTATCTCAAGGATGTTTGTCATTGAATGCAGGGGCCGCGGGGTCGGCAGGTAAAACAGTTTATGGGTTCGGCCTGTGGACACGCATGGTGGTTTTGGAGTGGCCATGGTTCAAGTTGTGGGTGTTAGTAAGTTCTCACGGCCGAATTCGGACGAAGTCGGCCGAGACCTGCTTGTCCTCCGACTTTATTGCTTCTCCTCAAACGCGATCCATCGTCCACAGCAACGTTCTTTTGTTTACTCGGATGTGCCTCCACATCGGTTCTCGCCACCACGGTGGCAAACCTGACCGGAATAGAGCCAGAAAACCAACAGAAAACCTGAAAACTTCGTCGATGCATCCAAATGCTTGGTCAACTACGAACTCTCCTGCGCAAGTCCTCGCTCGAAAGGAGCCCAAGAAATCAATCTCCCTTGAGCCGGGCCACTCGCTATGCGGCAATGCTAGCCCGGGGGCTTTAGGTTACGATTTGCCACCATTCTCCAAAATTACCGGCTCTCGGCTATCTCTTCTTTCGCTTGGTTTGTGTATCCTCAGCGCTCAGTACTCTCCACAATGAAATGGAAGAGATACGTAACGCTCCAGGGATGGGCTCAACTGGACCTACAGGAAGATACATTTAAACAACAGCAGGTAATGGTACGCCCTCCTCATTCCCACTTATGCCCGCCCCCTTCTCGCTCATTAGGTCCTTCATCGTTTCGATCTGGGTTGAGGTCCGTGCTGGTGGCTGTCCAAAGTCGGTTACGTCGTCCGCTAACGATATTTTCTACAATTTAGGGCGTTATATATGGTAGACCAACTACCAAGGACAAGGCCTACTTTATCTAATTAACTTGATACCAGGATTCTTCGTATGCATATTCGCTCTGTCCCTTGCCGTCAATCTTTGGACCCCAAAGCGACAAACACCTCACAGTCGAGTAAGTGGTGGGACTCTTTGGCTCGCTCTGTGCAACTGAATACATTTTCAGGCCATGTTCATCGTTGGGATCATCACGTTCATTTTGGCGACAATCCACATTGGTATGTGCTTCCCTTCCGTATCTCACAGACCGAATTGACCATAAATGAAGCCATAAACTGCATGCGCATGTTGCGCGGATACGTCGACCACAGCTCGTTGGTCGGCGGGCCAGTGGGGTATCTTGGCATCCTTTCACAGTGGGATCACGTTTTCAAAAATATAATCTACGCTACCCAAAGTATCCTCGGCGATTCTGTTGCGGTGCGTGCAGTGGGCGGTCTCTGCCTGATGCTTCGACTCACCGCCATCCAGATTTACCGTTGTTGGGTGCTCTGGAATCGCAACTTTCTCGTTGTTTGCGTGCCTTTCTTTATGGTTTTCGGCAGCGCCGGTGCGCGAGCGTTTCTCTGCCATCATACTTAATCGCATTCTCACTTCATGTTTCTCAGTGTCGGGATATATGACCTGTGCTATTTTTGCGAGAATCCCAGCGGGCAGTACAGTGTTCGATAGCTCGCTCGACGCATGGGTCAAAACATTCTATGCCCTCGCTGTGGCTCAAAATATTATCACAACCTCGCTAATGGCTTGGCGCATCGCTGCCACAGAAAGACAATCCTCCGCCTACCGGCTCGGCCAGGGAAATCTTATGCCGATCTTACGAATTCTCGTAGAGTCCGCAGCTCTTTACCTTGTAGCGGAAATGATTTTGCTCATCCTGTACGCGTCCAACAACAACGCGCAGTTCATAGCATTGGAGTCAATTACCCCCATCGTCGTGCGTCCTTACCCACTATTCTCGACCTCACGAACTGAAACTCTCGCAGGGAATCACCTTTAACGCGATAACCATTCGGATAACGATGCGCTCTCAGACGAGCTCGAGCGCGCCGACTACGGAGTCCCATCACCAGACCATCGGAAGCCTTCCTCTGCGTCCTATCGCGGTGAATATAACGAGCACGATGAATACGGACTACGATGTTGAGGGTCAGCGGGGGAAAGGCCAGGACACGGACTCGGCGTGATAGCACAATAGTATCTAGTCATTCCGACTCCGAGTCGGCGTAATTCCATCATATCGAAACACAGCTAAGTTCAAGTTCAACGTATGCAGTTGAATCAGTAAAAGTCCGTTGGTTCGTAGGAATTAATCGCCGTTAGTTTAGTTGTGGATCATCCAAGTCGGGTCGAAGAGAAGCATTCATGCAATTGGATTCATTGAACCTCGAATCGGAGTTCGAACCGATTGATTTGGCAGTTGAGTGTGTGACTGTGCTGTGACCTTGCCCGCTCCGTCCACCTTGGCCTTCTCATACGTCTTGCGCTCATCCCCAAGGCGCGCGCATCGGCTGGCATTTGCCACCGACAAGCCTGTTGGAGTACTAATAGCATCCTCAACCCGAGTCCTGCGAGGCGATTGCAAAAGTCGACTGCTTGCCGCACAATTTTCTGTACGTTGGTATTGCAGATATGACGAAGATTAGCTGACACTTCTCTCATAGTATCCTGCTACCCGGGCCCATTTCGACCTCATCCTCCCATGCCTACCGCCGAGCTCCGAAGACGGCTCGTCGAACTTGACACCGAGATCATCAAGCAAGAAGCCGTTCTAGATGCGCTCAAGAGCGACAGATTAGCTGCACAGCAGGAGCTCGACGATACATCGACCTTTCCCATCTTGAGCTTGCCCGTCGAGATCACGACCGAAATCTTCATTTGGTGCCTTCCGACTATCGATGAGCTGCGAGAGGATTATGTATCGCGCAGTGACGGTGAACCGGCTGAGCGTCATGCACCGCTTACATTGGCGAGCTGCTGCCGGTTGTGGAGGACTATCGCACTTGGGACTCCCTCCCTTTGGACAACACTTCCGGTATTTTTCCGGGACGACTCAATTTCAAAACCAAGTCGGGAGGACTTGCCTGAATCCATCGACCTGTGGCTCGGCCGCGCAGCCGCCATTCGCCCGCTGACATTCGTCTTCCACATCCCGCCTCCGCCGTTATACTACGGTCCCCACTACATTAGAACCTTTCTCCACTGCGTGCGGGATGCCCTGCATCGGTATGCCCAGAGGTTGGAACATCTTGACCTCACTGCGAAAGTTTCCGACCTCTCCTTCCTGCTAAATTCGGATTCCATCGACTTTCCTCTCCTCCAGCGGATCGTTATCGGACGCGACGGAAATCGCCACACCCAGTATCACCACGACGACGAGGAGACCTTCACCGCACCGCAGTTCTCCGAACTTCTTTTGCTGGATTCGGCGCGTCTATCATCGTACTCGCTGCCTTTGACCCGGCTGACGAGGTTCGAAGGCGGGTTGGATAATTTACGACTGTTCCAACTGGCACCCGACCTCCTCGAAGTAAAATGCTGCTTTCACCTTGCTGAGTGGACCCTACCTCAAGCGGCCATCACCCACTCGAGTTTGCAGTCTCTGACGCTCTCGTTTCCCGACCCTGTGGATTTGGAATACGCCCCACACATCCTCGACAAGCTTACACTGCCCGCCCTGCTCTCCCTTGACTTCCCCGATGATACGCCAACAGACGTGGACGTTCTTCATTCCTTGTTGCAGCGCTCGAACCCACCGTTAAAGTCCCTTGCTGTACACGTCGGTGTTGTCACCTGGGACGACAACGAGGAGGATGCATTTTATCTGTACGATGAATGCTTTTCCGCAGTGGCCGCCACACTTGAAAATCTCGACATCTCCTCCCCAATCCCTGCCTTCATGACCAGTCTCTGGCATCAAGGCTCAAACAATTGCTTTCTTCCTCACCTTAAATCGCCCACTCTGATCAAGTGCCCACCGGTAAATTATAAAGTTGTTCTGACCTTCCTGCATCGACGATCGAGGTTAGCCGTAGCTAAACTCGAATACTTCCAACTTCAATACGCCGACGGAATTGTACTCGACCATAATCGGTTCACTATCCCCGAATCCGATGGGACTCCTCGAACCGTTAAGGGCCATCTGCGCGAGTTGGAGTCGAATGGAACACTCATTCAAATCGGTTCCTCGAGACAACACCTGTTCTAGGAGCAAAATACAATTGGTATGTATCTCTGGTGGTCTCAACTTAACCATGTTGACCGTGTTATAGTGTTATAGTCTACCTCAGCGATTCGTCTTCGCTCGCTGTGAGTAGTACCCGGATTCCCAGCGATGTTGAAGCTGGGGAGGGATTCGGGAAGACTTTCTTGTAGTGAACTTTGTCCGGTGTCGTGCCTGCTGAACAAATAGCATCTCAATTCTTGCAGTCCCGCTTCCATCAACTGCTCAGCGAAACTGCTGTGTATTGCCGATTCACCCCGAGTGGAATAAACTCCAGTCCTTGTAACTTCAATACTCGGACGGAACCCGCACCCATTTACTATTCCAAAATATCCGATGATACCCTCACTCCTCGGAGTCGCCGACCATTTGCGCGACTTGAAGAAGCCACTTTGTTCGAATTAGTTTGAAGCGCTTCAATCGACCGAAAATACCGTCGTATCATTTCTTACAATCCTCTCCTTCAGTTGAGATCGTTTAAGCTCGTGAACTGCTCAGCGAAACTATTGTGGCTTTGGTGAATAACTTCACTGGAGATGAATGATGAAAATAGCGGGAGCATAAGGAGCACATAGTTTAGCATCAACATTAATTTACAGGCTGTACAGTATATGCTCGTCAACGGCGGACTCCGAATCATCGTATCACTGGCAATAGCACCGTGGTTAGTTCGCGCATATGCACCACGGCTCGATGCACATACCAAAATCCGCAGCCTTCACTTACGCCGCCTTCACCTTCTTCCCCGAACTCGGACTCGCGTGCCCGCTACCACTTTTCTTCCCCTGAACCACCGCAGGGTCGCCCTTCTTGGGCGCGGCCGGTTTGGGGTGCTTAGCGAGGCAGTCGTGCCCCTTCTTCTGGCACTCCTGGCACATGAGAACGTTCTCGCTCGCTGGGACGGGGGGAGACATGTTGGTTGGTTCGTTGGTAGGTTGTTTGGTGATGGTACGCTGTGAATGGCGGTTAGAAGGCGCTCGTGAAATGGAACGAAACGGCGCACGTAGTAAGGTAGGTAGGTGCTCGAGGGGGAGAGGAAGGTGGAAGGCGACTGGGGGCGGGATTGGTTTATGAATAACACCCTGGTATCTGGCGTTTTATACGACGACAGGACTTCACGTATTTCGTGCACCCGAGAATTTCCGAACACGCTTGACGGAAGCAGAACAAAAGATTCCAGTTGTCTTGAATCCAACCGGGGAAGCAAAGGGGCCCGGCGTAGGGTTGTCTTGACGAAGGAGCGGAGGCCGCTGAGGATAAATGGTTTCTTGACGCCGGCTATGAGCGAACAAAAAGACCTTGTCCCGAACCGGAAAACAAAGAGAAGATACAAACCCAGCTGGCAGCGAAGTAGAGCTTGAAGGAGGCTAGTCCGTGCGTGCGGCTGGACTTTCCGCATGCACAAATCTCGCTGAAGTTGCTGGGAGCTAATTCAAACGGTAGAGTGTTCGGAGTCGGTGACGTGATCGTGGTTGAATAATTATTCGAGCAAGTTGCAAAGGTTTTGTATCTCAAGTCTGATCAGGACGGGGTATTGTTGAAGGGGAAGGTCCGAAAGTTTCGGTGAAGTCAATAAAGGGAAGCCACGGTAGTTTCGATCAGCATGAGATGGAGTGATACCAGACTCGGAGGAAGTGGGCTGCAAGAAGCGAGATATTATTTATTCAGCAAGTACGACGCTAGACAAAGCGCACTACAAGACATTATTGCCAAAGCTCCAATAGCCGGAATGTGGAGACTCGCAGCAAACGAAGATGGGTAGGCTATGGCACGGTCAACATGGTTGGATTTAGACGCCTAGGGGTGCATACCGATTATATTTTGCTCTTGAACAGGTCTCGTGTGGAGGAGCGGATTTGAATGCGCGTTCCCTTCGACTCCAATTTGCGCATATGGCCTTTGATGGTTCGGGGAGTTCCACCGGCCTTGGGGACAGTGAATCGTTTATCATGGAATACGCTTTTTTCGGAGTGATGAAGGTGGAAGGATTCGAGTGTAGCCAACGCGATTGAAGAGGATCGCTGATACAGGAAGGTGAGAACGATTTTGTAATCGACCGGTGGGCAGCTCAACAGAGCGAGAGCCTTGAGCTGGGGAAGAAGCGAGTGTGTATGCCAGATACTGGACATGAAGGCGAGGGATGGGGAGTGGATGTCGAGATTTTCCAGGGTAGCGTCCACGACGGAAAAAGAGGCATCGTATTGATCAAATGGGTTCTCGACGTCGTCGACACCGACGTGAACAGCAAGGGACTTCAGGGGCGGGTTCGAACGCTTCAACAAGGAATGAAGAGCGGCCGCGTCTGTCGGCCAATCGTCAGGCAAGTCGAGGGAGAGAAGGGCGGGGAGCGTAAGTCGACCAAGGATGCCTGTGATGTCTTCGGCGGAACACGAAGATGAGAGTGTAAGGGACTGCAAACGCGAGTGGGTGATGTCTGTTTCAAATGCCAGCGGGCTTGAATCGGTCAAGCGAAAGCAACATTTTGCCTCGACAAGGTTGGGGGCCAGCTGGAACAGTTGCAAATCATCTATCCCGCCTTCGAACCTCGTCAGCCGGCGCAAAGGAAGTGGATACGATGATAGAACTCCTGAGTCCCGCAGAAGGAGCTCGCAAAACTTCGGTGCGTCGAAGGTCTCCTCCTCATCGTGGGGATACGGCTCAGGGTCGTTTAGGTCGACTCCCATAACGATTCGCCGAAGGAGGGGAAAGTGGACCGAGTTCAAATTTAACAGGGTGGGTAGGTCGAGGTCGTTCGCAACGAGGTCAAGATGCTCCAATCTCAGGGCATATAGAGCCAGGGTGTTTCCTACGCAGCCTAGAGCGGTTTTGATATTTGCATCCTTGTTGTATGGATACGGCTGAGGCGGCGGGGTGTGAAAAACGAATGTGAGCGGGCCAGTAGGTGCGCGGCCGAGCCACCGCTGGATATATGCAGCTAACTCCTCTCGCCCTGGTCTCGAGCTCGCAATGGAGCGGTGCTTCAAAAATAACGGAAATGTCGTCCAAAGGGAAGAAGTCCCGAGTGTAATAGCCCTCCACAACCGGCAGCAGCTCGCCAATGTAAGCGGCGCATGGGGCTCCACCGGTTTACCTTCACTGCGCGATACATGATCCTCTCGGAGCTCCTCGATAGTCGGAAGACACCAAACGAAGATTTCGGTCGTGATCTCGATGGGCAAAGTCAAAATGGGAAAGGTCGACGTATCCTCGAGCTCCTGCCGTACAGCTGATCTGTCGCTCTTGAGCGCATCTAGAACGGCTTCTTCGATGATTTTGGCGTCAAGTTCGACGAGCCGTCTTCGGAGGTCGGCAGTAGGCATGGGAGGAATCCCGGAGGATGGGGTCGAAACGGGTAACAGGATACTATGAGTCTATGAGATTTCAGTCGTTCCTACGTTCTCGTCGCATCTGCAGTGCCCACCTTCAGAAATATGTGCGACAGGCAGAGTCGAATTTTGCGAGAACTCCAGGATGAGAAAATGACTTGAGAGGAAGGCGACGGTGGTGGTTTTGGCTGAGTTGTGAGCGTGCGACTTCATCACGGCGATTGCCGAGGGCTCTATGCCTCTGCAACTTGACCAAAGCTTCATGCGAATGGAACCAAGAGGTCCTCATAACGAAGCCGTTGGCTCTCTCACCTTGTGAGGATACAGTATATTTTCGTCCAGCTATAGCACGCACAGGCGCCAATCACGACCTCTCACCACACAACCTTCGCAGCTTTCGCATGGATAGGCTTTCCCTCCATATTCTTCCCGAGCCAGATGCCCATACCCCACATCCTCATCCGACATTTCCCCTCTATCTCGGGGCGATTCAGACGAACATCGGAGAAACTCTTCAGATTGATGCGGCGACTGAATCGTGAGTGCGAGTCGCCGTTTCAAACTTGATTCGAGCTCCGACGCTACAGCTTTCGCTCTTTCCCATCTGAAGCACCCATGTCTCTCCAGTGCGTGTCTCCCCCCCCCTCCCAGTCGATTGCAGCATTGCCCATCGTCGATGTACTTACATGCGCACAGACCCGACTTTGGCCCGAACGCGTGCCTGTTCCCGGCGCTGCCCCAGATCCAGCGGGACGACATCCGCCTGCGCGTGTTCACGCACAGGAGCTACTACGCCCGCCCCACGCACGTCTTCGAGGACCTCCCTCACGATCCGAGCCCCGATAATGAAAAGTGCGTACTTGGGATCATCATCACCTCACTCAATCTTAACGTTAATTCACTACTACTCAACAGGTTCGAGCACCTCGGCGACTCGGTGCTCGGGCTCGTCGTGACGAGCCTCATGCTCGAGATGTACCCCGGCTTGCGTGTGGGCCCCTCGACGGTGCGTCCTCCTCTTGTGTGGGTCCTGATTTCACATCTTTATTATTTCGCAGAAAGTGCGGGCGATGATCGTGGGCAACGCCACGCTCGCAGAGATGTGGGTCCACCCCTTCCTCGCATCGCGGAACCGTCCTCTAAATCCCGCGCAGATCGGTGAGGTACAGGCTGCCGGAACGCCTCCGCCTCCACCCCGCGCAAGCCGTCACCCTTTGCGCCTCGACCCATGTCCAGGCCGACGTCTTCGAGGTGAGTGTTATTGTTTCGAGCCCCCCTGCGTAAATATCCCCACCAACCACCATCGCACGCAGTCCTTCATCGGCGGGCTCTACACCGAGCAGGGGCTCGCCGCCGTCGCGCAGTGGCTCAACGCGCTCTTCCGCCCGTACGCAAAGGTCGCATACGCCGTCGTGCGCGCGCAGCACGGGCTCCCCCCCGTCGTGTCCGTCCCCACATCCCCGTCCTCCTCCTCGAGCCGCAGCAGCACGGGCCCGTCGCTCGGCCTTGGCGCGGACACCACCATCGGCCACCTCGCGCTCTTCAACCAGCAGCTGCAGAAGGGCGGCCAGCGCGTCGAGTGGGTGTACTCGGACCAGCACCCGTTCGGCAGCGGCAGCAACAGCGACGACGGGGGTGAGCAGCCCGAGTCTGCGGACGCGGAGGCGAACACCCGCTTCGCGCAGGGGGGGACCAAGTCGACGCCGGTGTGGTCCGTGCAGGTGCTCGTCGACCGAAGAAGGCTGCGCGGAACGAGGCCGCCAAGGAGGGGCTCGTGCGCTTGGGGGTCCCGTTTTGGTGAGTCGCGCGCATTCGCCTTTCAGTATGTGCTCAAATCAAGTTCGGTGCAGATCGACCGCGCGGCTCGCCATGGTCTCTCCACACTTGCGCCGGATGGAGCGTGCATGCGCTCCATCCCGCCCTGGTGTGTAGAGGCTGTGGGTGGAGAGGGTTTTTTACAGGTAAGTTTTCAAGTATGGATTTGGATTTAAACGGAGGGAGGAACTTGTCGTATCAGTTATTTGGCAACATTGGTTATCGGGTTTTCGTCATATTGCGAGAGATTGCGAGCATTTGAAAGCGCAGCAGACCGCGAGAGACCGCCAACTCGGACATTACGTTCAGGGTGGGTCTCCACTTCCGTCGGCTGCCGTCCGTGTTGGCGTCGCGTCCTGGGTGTCAGGCTCGGTTTGTCGTACGGGCTGTCAGGAGGGGTTTGTCGTACGGGCCGTCCAGTCCACAACTTCTATTTCCCAGGTGCGGCATACAGCGGGAGGTATATTGTATCGTGTGCAAAGGAGTTTGTGGTGGTAAATAATATCAAAAAACCCAAACTCCAAGCTCAATACGGGGTGCCGTTCGAGTAGAAGCGGTATCCGAACCATGCGACGAGGAGGCCGATGGGTGCCCAGTACATCACGCTGTGAAGGGCGTGTTAGTAAGTATACCGACCGAATGGACGAATGAAGGGTGGGTGGGGAAGCCGATGCGCGAGAATCGGACGACACGTACTTGGAGCCCTGTTCGACGACGGCGGAGGATACGCGGGAGGCCTGTGCGGCGGCGGCACCGGACTTGAGCTTAAGCTCCTGTGGGGGCCGCAGCGTCAGCGCTGCCCTCCTCGTCCGTGTGGGGTGGGATACGCACGCTGTTCTTCTCAAACTCGCCGACGAGCATGCCGGGGAGGAGCTCGCGCGCCTCGTCCGAGTGGCCCACGTCTTCGAACGCTTCGCTCGCGTCCTGGCCTGCGTCCGTGTCGGTGTCGGTGTCGTTGGAGTTTGAAGGTGGGAAGGGGAGACGTACCGGCTTCGGAGAGGATCACCTCGTCGCCGCCTGGGTGCTACAACCACGGTAAACATACGCCAGGGAGAAATAGAGGATAGCGCACCTCGTCCAGGAATTTGGTGACATCGTACACTGTAAAACGCAGCAACGAAAAAAAAAATTGGCAGAAAATCGTCAGACAATTTGGCGGTGCCTGATTGGGCAAAGACGCAGGCGGAGACCCACCCTTTTCGTGGATGAGGATGTAGAGCTTCTCCTTGGTGTTGTTGGTGCGGAGCTCAGCGAGAGTGACGATTTTCTCGGACATGGTTGAGGAGGAGGAGGGATGTGGATGGTGGTGGTGGTGGTGGAAGCCCAAGGGGCATTTGGTCCGGCTGATAGCTTTATCAAATGTGCTCCCACGACGCAAAAATAAATACATCCAGGCTGTAGACCTGGCCAGGAACCTATGCGCGACGCGAACGGGGACGACGACCGCCACATTGCTTACCGCCGACCCAATGCAGACCGGAAACTGACAGCGGAGTAGAGTAGAAAATATGTTTCATTGCAATGCGTGTAGCAGATACAGTGGAGTACAGGACGGTACGGAAGGAAAGAGTCTACGAGGCGTACAAGGAAGATGTCTCCTCGGTTTAGTACTCCGAATAACCATGGAAGAACTGCGAACAGTTGGTCATTCAAGCGTGGACCAAGACGGTGGGTTGCTCTTCCACTCGCAAGTAGAGGTAACGAAGGCACTGGAAGCCGTGTTCCTAGGCATTAGCGAGTGGCGTAAGGTGAAACTGAGAGTCTGGGAGATGGGAGGCGCAAAAGAAATGGAGGAAATCGTTGTATTGTCGTGGTCGAAGGAAGGCAGAAGAAATCAAGCAGAAAAAACTTTTAAATAGGAATCAAGGACGTAGCCAAACAAACCACGACATCGCCTCGTGCTCCCGTTTGAACCGCAACGGTCAACCTCAAGTTTCAAGAGAGTCTCTGTCGAATCGAGAGCGCCCGGCGCGGTTAGGGTCATCGTTTCGCGGACTGGCGCTCCCAAAGCCGCCGGCCGCTGCTGAAGAAATTCCCCTTCAAGGCAACCTCAAGGCTCAAATAAGTTAAGTTAGCCCGCGTTTCCTTGCGTCAGGCGCCTTTTGGCGTCACCTTTTGCGGATCTAGAACGATTTGACGTCTGCTTCAAGCTCATCTCTGTCAACTACGAATCCCTCCTTTTTGTCCAACTCGCGCCGGCCCGTCGGGATCCTCGCTCGCACCTTGTTCGTCCTCCCAGCTCATCCTGGCCTCCCGAACTACTTGACGACAGCCAGCGAAACAGGATCTTCACTGACAGCAGAGGCTTTACCCAACGGGCCACCGCAGTCGAACATACTCAACAAGTCCAAGGAACTCGGTAAGCCACTGGGAAGTTGGTGTGCATCACCGCGACTTGTCCGACTAGGGATACTGCGCGCTACGCGAGGTACTCCTACCCCAACTGGCGGTAGCGGTAATCCGTCCGAGCGCGTCGGACAAGACTATCTGTCTCGGGCCCGCCCACCTCAGCCTGCTCTGCAACATGCTTGCTATTCGAACCGACAACTTTCCCTCGCCCTCAACAAGCTTCAAGAAGAGTCTCAGTCTCAATCGAACCCAAGCGCCTTGCCGTTGATTTATCATGTTTTGCGGCTTGCCCATCGTTTCCCGGACTACCTCCGCAAAACTACTGGCCGGTCCAAGGATTCTCCCAAAATATTTTTTCTACTCAATTTAGCCCGCGTCAACCTGTGTTATGGAGGCTATTCGTCGTCTCGCTAAGCTTCAACCCACAAATCCTCTGTCCCTTTTTATTCAACTCGCGCCCCGACGCCCATGTTTGTCACCACTCTTGCCAGTGCTGGCTCCCAAACTGATCGCAGTTTAGCTAACCTACCAACACAATCCTCGCCGCTACCAACTTCGTTTCCCTAATGGGCCCCGCTGTCGTGCGGTCTGTGGTTTTTACTTTTCGAACTGCGAATGGATTTTAATGATTACCAGCTGGAGCTGGTTGATCTCAGACCTTTACGTGGGCCTCTGTTGGCGATTATTTTACGTGCTAATACAAGCTACCTGCACGCTATGTTCACTTTTCCTCGGTGCGAATAACTATTCGTCGATTCTCAACCACAATTACGTCACCATTCTGACGGTTGACTTTCCTCGAATCCCCAAGAACTTTGGTGGGATTTGCTGTTCAGAGGTCGTGTTGCAAATTCAGCCGCATACACGGACTGGGGCTAGCCTCCAAATTCTACTTCGTCGTCAATTTACTTTGTATCTCGTCTTTGTTTTCCCGTTCGGGACAAGGTCTCTTTTGTTCTCTCTCAGCCGGCGTCAAGAAACCATTTACCCAGCAGCGGCCTCCGCTCTTTCGTCAAGACAACCCTGCGCTTGCGCTGGGGCCCTCTGCTTCCCCGCTTGGATGCAAGACACCCAGAGTCTTTTGTTCTGCTCTCGTTAAGCGGGTGCGGAAATTCTCGGGTGAAGAAATACGCGAGGACCTGGCGTCGTATAAAACGCTACAATAACGGGTATTATCCATAAACCATATCCCACCCCCAGTCTCCCCCCACCTTCCTTTCCTCCTCGTTGAACACCTACCTACCTACCTTACTACGTGCGCCGTTTCGTTCCATTTCACGAGCGCCTTCTGACCGCCATTTGTAGCTTGCCATCACCAAACAACCTACCAACGAACCAACCCACATGTCGCCCCCCGTCCCAGCGAGCGAGAACGTCCTCATGTGGCAAAAATGCCAGAAGCAGGGGCACGACTGCCTCGCCAAACAGCCGAAATCGGCCGCGCCCAAGAAGGGCGGCGACCCCGCGGTGATTCAGGGGAAGAAAAGTGGTAGCGGACACCCGAGTCCGAGTTTGGGGAAGAAGGGGAAAGTGGCGTAGTGTCACTGTAAAGGCTTGGAATGTTGGTACGTCGGCCCGCTATTATCAATGAGCTGCGGGTGGACTGATAGATTATTGGCAGCCATACGATAACCTGACGAGCATCGTTGGAGTTTACAATAGATTATTAATAATGTTGATGCTAAATCTTGTACCGTCAAGTAACCGAGGCAGAGGACAGCAAGACATGAGATGTTATTTGACCAGCAGAAACGACGCCGGACAAGAGATGATTTCCTCCCGAGTCTCAACATCGGGAATCCGGATACGCGCAGCGGGCGAACTTGATTCGAATCGCTGCGGTAGACTACACCACGGTCAACATGGTGGGATTTAGACGACCAGAAACGCCTACCGATTATATTCGCTCTCAAAACAAGTTTTGTGTCGAGGAGCCGATTTGAATGAGTGTTCCATTGAACTCCAACTCGCGCAGATGCCCAGTGACGGTTCGAGGAGTTTCATCGGATCCGGGGATAGTGAACCGGTTATGGTCGAGTACAATTCCGTCGGCGTATTTGAGTTCAAAGTATTCGAGTTTAGCTACTGCTAACTTCGATCGTTTATGCAGGAAGGCCAGAACAACTTTATAATCCACCGGTGGGCACTTGAGCAGAGCGAGCGATTTAAGGTGAGGAAGAAAGTCGTTGTTTGAGCCTTGGTGCCAGAGATCGTTCATGAAGACAGGGGCGGGGGAGGAGACGTCGAGATTTTCAAGCGTGGCGGCCACTGTGGAAAAGCACTTGTCGTACATATCAAATGGATCCTCGCCGTTGTCCCAAAGGTCGTCGACACCGACGTCAACAGCAAGGGACTTCAACGGTGGCTTCGAGCGCTGCAACAAGGAATGAAGAGCGGCCGCGTCTGTCGATGTATCGTCGGGGAAGTCAAGGGAGAGCAGGGCGGGCAGTGTAAGTTGCTCGAGGATATGTGGGATGTAGTCGAAATCCACTCTGTCACGATCTGGAAATGAGAGCGTAAGAGATTGTAAACCCGAGTGGGTGATGGCTGCTTGGGACAAGGTCCAGTGGGTAAACTGAGTAAAGTGAAAGCAACAATTTGCTTCGATAAGGTTGGGAGCCAGTCGGAGCAGGTCCAAATTATCGATCCCACCTTCGAACTTCGTCAGCCGGTTCAAAGGGAGCGAATACGATGATAGAAGCGCCGAATCCAGCAAAAGGAGCTCGGAGAACTGCGGTGCCACGAAAGACTCCGGGTATACGTGTGGGTCGGGATACTCGCTGTGATGATCGTAGACTCCGATAACCATCCGCTGGAGGAGTGGAAAGTCGTTCGAATTCGAATTGAGTATGAAGGAGAGATCGGAGACAGTCGCAGTGAGGTCAAGATGTTCCAACCTCTGGGCATACCGATGCAGGGCATCCCGCACGCGGTGGAGAGAGGTTCTAAGATAGTACGGAGGGTAGGATGGATACGGCGGAGGCGGGATGTGGAAGACGAATGTGAGCGGGCCGATGGCGGCTGCGCGGCCGAGCCACAAGTCAATGAATTCAGTCAAGTCCTCCCGACCGGAGTCGTCGACGTCTTTGAAAAATAACGGAAATGTGGTCCAAAGGGAAGGAGTCGCAAGTGCGATAGCCCTCCACAACCGGCAGCAGCTTGCCACTGTAAGCGGCGCATGGGGCTCCGCCGGTTCACCCACACTGCGCGATACATGGTCCGCTCGTAGCTCCTCGATAGTCGGAAGGCACCAAATGAAGATTTGGGTCGTGATCTCGACGGGCAAGGTCAAGATGGGGAAGGTCGATGTATCGTCGAGCTCCTGCTGTAAGGCTATTCTGTCGCTCTTGAGCGCATCTAGAACGACTTCCTGTTCGATGATTTTGGCGTCAACGTGACTGTGAGACAAGTGTCAGTTAATGTTACTTCCTCGTCGTATCTGCAATACCAACGTACAGAAAATCCCGCCTTGTGTGACTCGAGTCGGGGATGCTGTGAGTACTCTGACAGGCTTGTCGGTGGCAAATGCCAGTCAATGCGAGAGCCCCAGGGATGGACGCAAGACGAAGAAGAGAGCAAGGTCACAGCACAGTCACACACTCTCAACTGCCGAAATCAATCGGTTTGAACTCCGATTCGAGATTGAATGAATTCAACCGCATGAATGCTTCTCTTCGACCCGACTTGAGTAATCCCACAACCAAAGTAACGGCAATTCCTTCCTACGAGCCAGCGGATTTTTACAGATTCAAATGCGCATGCCTACGTTGAACTATTTAGCTGTGGTTCGATATCATGGACTCTGAGTCGGAATGACTAGATACTATTGTGCTATCACGCCGAGTCCGTATCCTGGCCTTTACTGCGCTGGCCCTCACCATCGTAGTCCGTGTTCATCGTGCTCGTGATATTCACCGCGATAGGACGCAAAGGAAGGCTTCCGATGGTCTGGTGATGAGACTCCGTAGTCGGTGTGTTCGAGCTCGTCTGAGAGCGCATCGTTATCCGAATGGTTATCGCGTTGAAGGTAATTCCCTACGAGAGCTTCAGTTCACAACCTAGATTTAAGAAGAGTGGGTACGCAACGCACAACGATGGGAGTCATGGACTCTAACATTATGAACTGGGCGTTGTTGTTGGACGCGTACAGGATGAGCAAAATCAATTCCGCCGCAAGGTAAAGAGCAGCGGATTCAACTAGAATTCTGAGAATCGGCATGAGATTTCCCTGGCCGAGCCGATAGGCAGAGGACTGTCTATCTGTGGCAGCGATGCGCCAAGCCATGAGTGTGGTTGTAATAATATTTTGAGCCACAGCGAGAGCGCCGAATGCTTTAATCCATGTGTCGAGGGAGCTGTCGAACACTGTACTGCCTGCCGGAATTTTCGCAAAGATGGCGCAGGTCATATATCCCGACACTGAGAAAAATGAAGTGAGAAGACGATCATGAGGGCGGAGAAACGCTCGCGCACCGGCGCTGCCGAAAACCATGAAGAAAGGTACGCAAACGACGAGGAAGTTCCGATTGAACAGCATCCAACAGCGGTAAACCTGGAGGGTAGCGTGAGCCGAAGCATCAAGCAGAGGCGCCCACACGCACCGCGACAGCATCGCCGAGAACACTTTGGGTAGCGTAGATTATATTTTTGAGGACGTGATCCCATTGCGAAAGGATGCCAAGATAACCAACTGGACCTCCGACCAGTGAGCTGTGGTCTACGTATCCGCGCAGCATGCGCATGCAGTTTATGGCTTCATCTCTGGTCAATTGGGTCTGTAAGATACGGAAGGGAAGCACATACCGATGTGGATTGTCGCCAAAATGAAAGTGATGATCCCGACGATGAACATGGCCTGAAAATGGATTCAGTTGAACAGAGCGAATCGAAGACTCCGACCACT
The DNA here is from genome assembly GCA_029281495.1 of Mycena filopes. Classification (NCBI taxonomy): domain Eukaryota; kingdom Fungi; phylum Basidiomycota; class Agaricomycetes; order Agaricales; family Mycenaceae; genus Mycena; species Mycena filopes. Next base: position 556,600 of record JARIHR010000018.1, on the reverse strand, counting down.
TACTCGACTGTGAGGCGTTTGTCGCTTTGGGGTCCAAATATTGACGGCGAGGGACAGTGCGAATATACATACGAAGAATCCTGCAAGTTCATTGGATAAATCATGGCGTTGTCCTTGGATATAGGTCTACCATATATGACGCCCTAAATGGTAGGAGATATCGTTAGCGGACGACGTAACCGACTTCGGACAGCCACCAGCACGGACCTCAACCCAGATCGAGACGATGAAAGCCCTGATGAGCGAGAAGGGGGCCGCGGGCATGACTGGGGATGAAGAGGGCGTACCGTTGCCTGCTGTTGTTTAAATGTATCTTCCTGTAGGTCCAGTTCAACCCATCCCTGGCAGGTTACGTATTTCGTCCACTTACTTAATTGTGGAGAGTGCTGAGCGGCGAGCACAAACCAAGCGAAAGCCGAGAAACTTTAATTTCGGAGAAGTGTGGCAAAATTGAAACCAGGGCTGGATAGATCCGCTACACCCTGGCCAGGCCCCCGCAAGCAAGCGACCCCTCAACGGGAACGCCGAGTCCGCAAACGGTAACTTGCTGACCGGGGTACGTGTGTAATACGGTGTGTAGACCACGGATATGGGTCCCCGCATGAACGACTGCTAATCGACCATGTTGTTGAAAAGTGAGTAGAGCGCCGGGAGGCTGGCCACAAAGTTTGACTCCAGCAGTCCTTGAGCGCTGGCATAGTGTTTAACACCAAGTCTTTGGACGCAGGACCAACAACATGCAGAGAGTCCCCAGACAGCAGGTCGGGAGATCGCCTGGTTTTCTTTGAGCTCACAAGGTTTTCTGGCCTGTTCCGGTCAGATTTGTTACCGCGGCAGCGACAACCCGTATCTGCGAACAAAGAGAAAGACCACACTGCCAGTGGATTCCGGACGGCGTTTGAGAAGAAGCAGTAAAGGCTCAGGGCAAGGTCCGACTTTCGGCCGAATTTGGCCGGACTGTCACGGTCAATTGAGAACTTGCTTGAAGTTGAACACAAAACATCCTTTCCCGCGGTATCGGCGTTCAGTCAGAATCATCGTCGAGATACACATCTTACCGTTGTCTTACCGCGTTGAAGGCCAGGCACATAATTTCCCTACGTGCATGCAAAAAGAGAATGATATTGTGGGTTCGTCTCTGGTCCCTGACCATTGAATCCAATAAACTAGGTGAGCCTTTGACTAGTGGGTATCACTCCGACCCTCTCCGACTATGCATGCTGCGGACTAAACAAGGTACAGGCTGTATCCGTCGTTCGCAGATACCACGGGATACGTTCCGTCCGCGAGCGTCGAATCGGAACTTGACTATCCGTCTCGGACTCGGCCGCCGTGACCGCCCCCATATCCAGGTCTGCGTTGGAGGCAACATGCTTGATGTTCAAAACGACGCGGGCGCCGATTACCGCAATTAACCTGTGTTTCCAGAGCCTTCAAAAAATTGGGAGCGAAAGGTACAAACGATATGGCGGGGCTGCACGATGGTGATCAGATATCAGTAAATAAGCGCTCTAGAAACGTTAGAAACGCACACGACGGGGATTTGTGCAAGCGTCGGACGTGCCCTGTCCCAGAGAACGATTTCAACCACAGAGACCACTAAATTCAACTCGGTGAGCATATGATACGTACACATTCGTACCGACGTCGAGGGAGTGGACGGACGTACGAACAAGAGCCAAAAACCAGAATACGCCGTCTCTGAGGAATAAAGCGATGATTGGGGTTGTTCCGGGCCCCAGGGACAGAATCGTAGCGCCGCACTTGCGCAGGGTCATCAAGAACATTATGACCGACTGCCAGAAAATCGTGTATACTAGCGGTAAGTTCTTCTGATTAAACAGGGACTGGGGCGGAGTACCGTGACAAATGACGGAACAGCGTAAAATGTGAACAGGCGAGGAACCTCTGTCTTAGCGGTCAGCAACACCATGCAACACGAGCGCCAACACGCACTCAGCGAGTAGCATCCTCCTAAAATCGGTCTAGCTGACAGTCAGAATTGAATTCCGGTATATAAGCAGGGTGCGGCACCCGATGTGCAAGTATTCTGTTCGAAGTTCAAATAAGTTCAAATTTGTCTACGTAGCAATGTGTCAGTAGAACTGACTTTCGAGAGGCCCGATGGTGAAGATGCCGATGGTAATCCTAGAGAACCTTGAGGCGAAATCCCTACACCTCAAAGGCGCATAGCATAACCACATACATCGCGATCATCTCCGCTGCATAATTTCCAGCTAAGTAAAATACGGGATGAGAAAAGCAAAACGAACCGGTTATAAGGGGTATCAAGAAATAGAGCAAGCTGCGTTTCCTCCCGTATAGGATCCAAACACTGAACGACTGTCTTGACCTGGCCGGACGAATGAAGTGGTTGGCACGAACCGTAGAACCAAAATAAGATCGGCCGAGAGGATGATCACGGTTGAAGTCGCCATTTGGCCCTACAGATCCATCGAACATGAAGGACGACGAGTTTACGACTGCAATCATGAACGTACGAAGAAAAAATATTGGCATCTGGAACGACCGCGGTAAGATAATGGTTTCAATATTTAAACCGTTGCTCACAGCTGTCGGAGAGTTAGCATCCCTTACTCCGATGTCAACGAGCGAGCACGTACATGGTCGGACTTTTCGTCCCTGAGCATGACTGTTCGCATCCTCGGTTCAACATTTTCTCGCGAAAGTTAAGAAAAGATGGGGGCTCACAGCTGACGTCGACGCTGGAGAGCATTAGTTGGGAAAGGAAAGCCTCGGTACAGTGGAATAATCGGTCACCATAATACCAGGAGAGTGAAATAACGAATCTGCCGGAGGTGAACGGAGCGTCGACAGTGGAGGTGGAGATCATACCCAGAGCTGAGGGTGGCTTCAGTCATGATATTGTCAGGAAACGGAAGAAGGCTGGTGGCTCACATAGAAGATACTAGAGAGGCTCAGACGCGCTTTCCAGACCAAGTTGACCTGGATTATCGACTCAGCGTGATTCACGCGAGATCATAGGGAGTAGAACTTCGTCTCTGAAATTGGCCAAATGTTCGATTCTTTACGTTGGTCAACATTGACGTCGAGTGCAAGAGACACCGAACGCTTACAGCACGAGTGTTAATCCGGCAACTGCGGATAGCAAGGAATAAATCGAGGGTCAATACACCAAGGTAGAATGCTCACTGGCCAACGAGTTGGTCGTTCGGGCATCGTGCAGAAGGCCAAAGAGTTCGCGCTCCAAATCTTCCGTCGCGGCGGCCATCTAAGTGAGTCCCGCGAGTGCCAACTTAGCAGGTACATAGTTATAGGCGTGCATTCAGCACGTCGGTCCGAATAGTGCTTCGGTTCGTCGACCTCGGTCATCAGCTCGTCTGCACCGCGGGGTTTCCACGCCAGTTTTAAACGTTCCTTTCCGCCTCGTGTTTTCCATACGTCAGGAAGTTTACAGTCGAATTTCAGGAATACCTGACCTGGATCCCTGTTTTGGATTTGGACGAAAGGTTTCTGTCCTAACTTGAAGCCGGAGTTCGGCTGCGGCTGGATGTCAGCAGTAGTTTGAGGGTCACACAGGCACGATTGCACTCACAGCTGCCGAAAATCGGTCGGTTCAGCCCAGCTTCAGTAATTCTAGCGCGAACCGATTCGTTAGACCAGGGTCCAGGGCGCATATGTACCTGTCTGACTGCCGGGCCGTTTGGGGTCGAATAGGAATAGAGTACATATGTGCTCCAGCGTAGCGCGGAGGTCCATGGAGGAAGCAAGACCGGGGAATCTGACTCAGAATCCACGAGATTAAATGAACAGCGGGGGACCGGAGTTCAAGACCGAGGTACGGTTCCTGGGCAAGTTCGGATGCAGGAGGGTAGCTGAAGAATCCTCCCAAGCCTCAGCGCTACCTGTTGAGGGTCCAGGTTCAATCTTGGGTTGTTCTGGTTCAAGGAGGTTCTTCAGGAAATCTTCAAGTTGACCGCATTCCGTGTAGGGGTTGCGGTGGCTGAATTCGTGAGATGAAACACTGAAAAGAGAGACGGGTATTCGTGTTGAAACAGAAGATTTGCCTGACCCAAGAAACAACCCAGACGAGACTCAGGAAAGGAAAGCGGCCAGACAAACCCTGGCGTGACGTGACTCAGGACTGTGATAGTTCGTCCCTAAACTCTTTCTCACGGCCACACTTCACCTCCCATTGACCTCCCACATAACCGTTGTTATCGCTCCAGGTCATAAATCGTGGATCGGATACGGTTTGGCCATTCAAACCCTAGCCGTCGACCCGAGCAAGAGATATGACTAATCCCTAAACCCTCCGTCTCGTCATGGAAATTTGAACACGGAAGCTTAACCGGCGTCCGTCTTTCAGGAGCTGCTCAACCACATGCGTGCCGGGCGTTCTTTAAAATGAGGTCCAAACATACCTGTAACTTCTCACCCGCCGTCATGTCCACTCAGCAAGCCATCATCGTGCAGTCTCCTCACACGCCGTTCGTCCTCGGGCCACGCCCCATTCCCTCACCTGACAAGGGCGAGGTCCTCGTCAAGATCATGTCTGCGGGCCTCAACCCCATGAACTGGATGCAACGCGACTACAATATTCTCGTCGATGAGTATCCCGCCGTTCTCGGTAACGACATCGCCGGCGTCGTGGAGGAGCTGGGTGATGGCGTGGAGGGCTTCAAGAAGGGAGATAGAGTGTAAGTGGTCCAACCTGCCGAAAGGTATCATAGCAGATAATTTAACTGCAATATAGATGTGCCGCAACTCTAAACGGAGGCTTTCAGCAATATATTATTCTGCCTGCCGCGATTCTTATTCATGTACGCTGTGCTGGCATGCGAACTATGTAATGCTTACCTTTCCTCAGATCCCCGACAGCAAGGGCTTTGACGAAGTGGCCACCTTTCCTGTCACGTTTGGTACGGCTTGCGTTGGCCTGTTCGCTCCTGCGCCCATCGGCCTCGGGCTCAATCCTACTTTCTCGTGGGACAGACCTCAACAGGGTCAATCGGCGCTCGTTATTGGAGGGGGGTCGTCAGTAGGCCAATTCGGTAAGTTCACTTGCGTCTCAGGCCGCCCGACTCCACGTTCTAACTGTGTTCAGCCATTCAAATGTTTAAATTTCTCGGTTTCACGCGCATCGTCGTGTATGCCTCGAAAGCCCACTTCGAGTATCTTCGCCAACTCGGCGCGACTGAATGCATCGATCGCAGCGAGGTGCCCGTTGATTCGCTGGCCACTCATCCTGCGTTGAGTCCGGCGGTCAATGTGGTGTACGACACTGCACCCGTTTCCTCGCTCAATGTCGCATACGACTCTGTAGTAGAGGGCGGTAAGATCGCCACGGTCCTGCCCTTGGCGAAGATCGAGCGCGATTTGGAGCAGAAGAAGGTGACTTTGGTGCAAGTGCAGGGATATTATGCTGGTCCGGACGTCCTGAAGTTCAAACGCGACGATGTCGCTGCATACGCGGCACTTCCGGAGCACACGGTTTTCGGGAGGCTCCTTATCAAGAACCTACCCGAGATGCTCGCGAAGGGTGTCGTCGTCGTAAGTCCTTTGCTTCCCGGTTTTGAGACGCTGATCTCGTTAATTATATCTCGTTAATTATAGGGAAACCGGTACGAAGTCCTGCCGAATGGACTTGCGGGGATCTTGGATGGTTTGGAGAGACTGCAGAAGGGAGGTGTCAGCGGACTGAAACTCGTCGCTCATCCCCAGGACGTGGTTGCCTGATATGTAATGCGGTTCAAGTAGAAATTCAACCAGAGAGGAAAATTATTTGAGAATATATTGTGGATTCCATTAGTTGGCAAGGGGGACTGGAGGTGAATTTCTGGCTGGATTAGCTTTGAATCCCCGCAGTATGGTCGAAGACATTTATGAAGTCGAGTTGGAGTTTGAACCGTTTGATTTCGGCAGTTCAGTCACTTTCTCATCCGGGGCTCGCGAATTTGCTGGTATTTACCACCGACAATCCTGCTTGACCTCAAGTCCTTCAAGTTCCGAGGCGTCGATTACAGCGCAAAGTTGTCTGAAGGTGGGTCCGCGTAATAGGTATATAGGACGACTCAGAAGCGGGACTGACTGGCATCCCATAGTATCCAAGTGCTGCCCAGTTCGACCCCATACTCCCCATGCCTACTACCGCCGACCTCCGAAGACGACTCGTCGAGCTTGACGCCGAGATAATCGAGCAGGAAGCCGTTCTAGATACACTCGAGCGCAACAGATTAGCTGTGCAGCAGGAGCTCGAGGATACATCCACCTTCCCCGTCCTGACCTTGCCCGTCGAGATCACCACCGAAATCTTCATTTGGTGTCTTCCGACTATCGAGGAGCTGCGAGCGCACCATGCATTGCGGAGTGACGGTAAACCGGCGGAACCGCTGGCACCGCTTTCTCTCGCGAGCTGCTGCCGATTGTGGAGGGCTATTGCGCTTGCAACTCCCTCCCTTTGGACAACACTTCCGTTATTTTTCCGGGACGACTCAATCACGACATCAGGTCGGGAAGACTTGGCTGAATTCATCGATCGGTGGCTCGACCGCGCAGCCGCCATTAGCCCGCTGACATTCGTCTTCCACATCCCGCCTCTGCCGTATTCATCCTACCATCTCTACGTCAGAACCTCTCTCCACTGCGTGCGGGATGCCCTGCGTCGGTGTGCCCAGACATTGGAGCATCTTGACCTCACTGCGAATGTATTCGACCTCTCCTCCCTGCTAAATTTGTATCCGATCGACTTTCCACTCCTCCAGCGGATTGTCATCGGAATCGACGATGAAGACAACCAGCATCCCCACCCTTGCCCGAAGTCCTTCGAGGCACCCCAGTTCTCCGAGCTCTCTTTGCGGGATTCAGCGCTTCTGTCGTCGTATACGCTCCCTTTGACCCAGCTGACAAGGTTCGAGGGCGGAATGGATGATCTGCAACTTTTCCAACTGGCTCCCAACCTTATCGAAGCGAAATGTTGCTTCTACTTTAGCGAACGAACCCCGTCTCGAAGAATCATCACCCACCCGGGTCTGCGGTTTCTTACGCTCTCATTCTATGATAATCCAAATTTCGAATACATCCTCGGGCAACTTACTCTGCCCGCCCTTCTCTCCCTTGACCTCCATGACGGATCACCAACAGACGCGGCCGCTCTTCAATCCTTGTTCCGGCGCTCGAATCCACCCTTAAAGTCCCTCGCTCTTCAGGTCAATATTGACGACCCCTGGGACGACGTCGAGGATCCGTTTGATCTGCACAACGTCTGCTTTTCCCTAGTGGCGGCCACACTTGAAAATCTCGACATCTACTCTCCATCTCCTACATTCATCTCCAGCCTCTGGCATATGGGCTCAGAAAACGCAGACTACCACTCTCTTCCTCAGCTCCTATCACTCGCTCTCATCAACTGCCCCCCAGTGGATTATCAAGTTGTTCTGGCCTTCCTGTACCAACGATCCACGTCCCCCGCGTTGGCTACACTCGAATCCTTCCAACTCCAATACTCCGACGGAATTGTACTCGATGATGAACGAATCACTGTTCGCGAAGCCAGTGGAACCCCCCGAACCATTGCGGGTCATGTGCGCGAGTTGGAGTCGAATGGAACGCGCATACAAATAGGGTCCTCGACACACGACCTGTTCTAGGAGCAAATATAATCTGTATGCATCTCTGGTCGTCCAAGTCGAACCAGGTTAACCGTGTTATAGTCTGCCCAGCGATTCGCGCACGAGTATCTTGATCCCCGCCATTGGAGGTCGGGAGGGAGGATTTTCTTGTCGCGAACTTTGTCCGGTGTTCCTCCTATTGCACAAACATGTCATATCGTTCAAATTCTCTACTCGGACGGAACTCTACCTGATAGTATACGATTTACTATTCCTAGAACACCATATGCGCGAATTGAAGTCGCAAAGTCGAAAGTATTCCGGTCCAGATCGGACTTGCCCGTCGTTATTCGCATTTTCACAAATATATTGCGGCCACAAACACGCTTCCGCCCTCCCTTGGCTTCCACCGGTAAGGCTGGATTTTCCGCCCGCGACCAAAGCGTTTTAAGAGATTTCCTAAACGGGACGGTATCGGTTGTTTGCTCGCCTCCCGAAAAAAACACGTCGCGGCCACGCGCAAGTTGGACTTGGACCTGATCTCCGAGACTCCGACTCGGAGGCCTTCTGTTTTCAACGGCTGGCCATGAACAACGACGACGGCCAGCAGACGAACCCACAAAATACACCCCAGGACGTCCCCGGCGCGGGCACCGCCGACCCCGACACCGACCCATCCACGGACACCCTTCCTTCGTCTTCCCCGCCTCCATCGCACGAACCCGACGAGGACAATCCCACAGTCGCCCCGAGCAGCACAATATCTGCAGAAATCGTCCTTGACTCCACAGTGGCTCCCGATGACAAAGACCCAACAACCGTGCACACGAGTGAGCTCGTCCAGGACGAGATGCTCCTTGACACCTCCGACCCCGACGCTGCCGCCGGTGTGCAGGGCGAAGACGGCCCGGACTGGATGGCGGATGGTCAGGAGGACATGAAACGCGTCAAAGCACGTACCATTCGGAGTTGCATGTTTCTGTATTTCTTATTTCGGACAGGTGTACGAGCTCGTGGGCCAGCGCTGGGTCGACCAGGGCACCGCGTTTTGCTTCGGCCAGTTCCAGGAGGACTCGGACCAGGCCCACCTTATCGCACGCTCTGAACGCAATTACGCGGAGGTCATCTTGTCCACCCCAATACGGAGCACGGACGTCTACCAACGGCAGCAAGGTGCGCTGTCGGGGTTCCCGTCCTCTTTATGTGCTGATAAACCCTCCAGAAACTCTCATCGTCTGGACCGAGCCCAATGGCGCCGACTACGCGCTCAGTTTCCAGGATCCGGAAGGTTGTTCTGAAGTGTGGAATTTCATCTGCGATGTCCAGCAGCACCTCACTGGCTCGGACGAGCACGCCCTCATTTCCTCGTCCCCGACGATTGGACCCGAACCACTCGCGTCCGGGAACCTCCAACAACGCGGCTCCTTCCTCCCTCCTCCACAACTCGGCAACATCCTCGACATCGAGCGTACCATCAAGGGTCTTTCTCGCCAGGCGCAGATGAAGGAGCGACTATGTGAATTCATCATGCAGGAGGTTCGTTCTGGTGCTTGCTCCCTCAGACAAATACTGATTCATGGCTATAGGAATATTTCAAGGGACTAATCGATGTCCTCAATACCGCAGAAGACCTGGAGAGTGTAGAGAACCTGCATGCGTTGTGTGGTTGTACCCAAACAATTCGTGCGTGGCCCTTTATTCTGTTCTTTGTTTCAATCTTACCCGCTTCATAGTGATGCTCAACGATCACAATTTGTATGAACACATCCTCTCCGACGACCTCTTCCCCGGCATCGTGGGGATGCTCGAGTACGACCCTGAGTTCCCCGCTCACAAGGCCAACTACCGGGAATTCTTGGCGCAGACGAGCAACTTTCACCAACCAATACCGATACAAGACTTGCAGATGCAGCGCAAGATACATCACACGTATCGGCTGCAGTTCCTCAAGGACGTCGTTCTCGCGCGCGCCTTAGACGACTCGACCTTCAACGTCCTCAACTCTTGTATCATTTTCAACCAAATCGACATCATCTCCCACGTCCAGCATGACCCCACTTTCCTGCGAGACGTCGTACGACTGTTTATCGACGAGGAAATGATAACGGGTGTCGGGCCTCGGAGGAATGCCTTGCAAACGCAGACTCCGGTGAACGGGAACGGCACCACCGCCGACGCGTCCCCCAACGAGCTTCCCAATAGCAACGGCATCACCTCCGCCGCCGCGGTGGCTGCCAAGCGTGCCGGGGCGTTCGCCTTCGCGCCGCCCGAAGACCTTTCCAAAGAGGATCACCGTCTGCGGCGAGAGGTGATCTTCCTGATGCAGCAACTCTGCGCGATGGGCAAGAACGTGCAGCTCCCCGCGCGCATGGCGCTCTTCCGCTCGCTCGTTGACCGCGGGGTGCTCTTCTGCGTACAATGGGCGCTCGGGCTCTCGGAGAAGGACTCGGAAGAGCGCGTGGTGATGGGGGCTGGCGGGGAGGTCCTCGCCGCAATGCTCGACCACGATGGGTTTGGTGTAAGGGCCCATGTGCTGAAGCAGATTCATGCGATCGAGCAAGAGCGAGAAGTGGGGAAGCGCGGGGCGGACAAGGCGCAGACGTTGCTGGAGTTGGTGTGCGGGATCCTGGCGCGGAGCCAGGACCTGGCGGTGCAGAGCCAGATCGGGGATGCGATGAAGGTGTGGATGGACATTCAGCCGATAGGGGAGATTGGCCCGCCGCTCCCGGTGTCCGAAGCGGCCGTGAGTGTTCCTTGCAAGGTTGCATATTCTTGGTGGAACTTACATACCTCCCAGCCCGGTGGCGTACGTCCTACACGCAGGGACAATGTTACAAACGAGCGCTTCTTGGATGGTTTCTATAGGGAGTGCGTTAGCATACTATTCAAGCCCATGATTGACCTTCCCGAGTGGAAAAATTCAACTGGTGGGTCCTTCTGTTCGCTTATCTCTGTGCCCTCTCTGACTCGGACGACCGAATAGACCCCATTCTCTCATTGACGCGGGAAGAAACGAATCGCTTCACGTACCTCTGTGACCTTTTGTACAGCTTCATTGCGGGACATAACTTCCGTGGATACTTCTATGTCGCGTCATCCCAGATTCTTTCGCATGTGCCCACATTGTTTAAAGTGCGGGACAAGCACCTACAGCACGGTGTGTATTACATAACTATCCTTTTATTACCATTTTTTTGGTTCACAGAGACTGATTACCTTGGTCTTAATTAGCTGCGTTCCGGATCTTCCGGCTGATTCTGAAGCATAGCAATGCGAACCTGCATACGCTGATGATAAAGCACGACGTGCTGAAGCCGATACTCGACTTGACGTTTCGCGAGTCGCGGCGGGATAACCTTCTGAGCTGCTCGTGCCACGAGTATTTTGACTTTATGCGGCGGGTACGTCAGACATTTACTCTCTTGTCCCGAAGTGTGCTTATAAAAGAGCGCGCAGGAAAACATGAAGGATATGATCAAATTCTGCATGACACACCACGAGGACGAGATCCGAAAATTGGCGGAGACGCCTCTTGGGAAGGAGCGTTTCTTGCTGTTCATACAACGGTGGGAGATCAACAACGAGCCGCCACCGCCACCAGAGGAGGATTCCAAGTCAGAAAAGTGGCGCTTCTGTTTTCTTATTGCAGAGTCCGAGTTGACCCCGAGCACAGACCTCAAGACCGCTGGCCCAGGCAGGTCCGCGCGCTGGATGCGGAGGAGGAGGACTACTTCAACACCGAGGAGGACGACGACGACTACATCCCGCCCATCAGTCAACAGCAATGGGTCCGCAGTCTCGGCGGGGGAGGCGGACGCGGATCGTCCCCGATGCCCACCCTCAAGCGCAAACGGCGTCTGGGCGTGATGGCTGCTGCCCTTGGTCCGTTCCAGCCAAATCTCACGCCGCGGGCGCCATCGCCGTCTCTGGGGCAGCTGATGGCGTACGGGGAGGACGACGACGACATCGGAGCCATCGACGCGGACCTTCTCCTGGTCGGCGGTCCCTCAGCACAACCAGGCGCAGATAACGCCATGGCCTCGCCCACGGACGGTCCACCACCACCGCTGAAACGCGCTTCTGACGACGACGACGAGGACAACATGCTTGAGGCGCTCGTGCGCTCCAAGACGCAGGCTCGGCCGCCCACACCAACGCCGCCGCGATCTGGAGACAAGCGGCGGCGGTCTGACGACGAGGACGACGACGACGAGATGCTGGAGCGGCTTGCCAAGTCGAAGAAACCCGATCTGGGTGCGCAGAAGGGCGGCGCGGCCGGTGGTGGAATGGTTACGCGCTCCGCAAAATCGGGCGACGACCCGCCGCCCCCGCTGAAGAAGCTCAAGCTCAAGTTTGGACTGGGCTCCTCCGTACTGGCGTCGTCGTCGCCGACTACTCCCTCTCCAGATCCGAAAACTGACGCGAAAGACGGGGACACAGGATAGCCTACCTTACCGACTCTCATCTTTTTTCCTTTGGTTCTGCTCTTATTAGTTATCTGTGCTTTATAAAATGTAATGCGCCCATGGGTGTCTAGAGACCCGTACACACTCTTTCATGCCCCCCATGTGTATGCACATAGAAAAAATTACATACACTTCATCCGCGGCTTGTGAACATTACATAAATAAGCAAGGTCTTATCCGAACACCCATGATCATCGTCCCCGGCGACGGCAAGAGCTCGTCAGCGCCTTCTGACGCCGACGCCGAGCGCGGAGAGGCCTCCCGTCGCCCGTCCGGCCCTCCTCCGGCGTACAGCTCGTCGTCGGCCGACTCAATACAGATTGTCGTGCACGGCGCGAACCCCGAGCTGCCCAGTGCTTTCATGCCGCCTTCTCCCTCCTCCTTCCCTCACCCGCACCCGCACACGGGCCTTTTGGCCTCTGGACCGACACCGCTCTTTTCTCCCGCGGCTATACCCGCGGATTACGCCTACTACGACCCGCGCTCGTCGTATTCTTTGGCGCGCGCGGACCAGAGAGCGCTCACGAGGTTCTGGGGCGCATTTACGTGCGCTATCGGGATACTGGTCCTGCTGTGGATGATGGGCCTCATTCGACTGGGACACTAACGGTCTATGTTACTGCTTGCTGGATTTAATTATATCAATGGGGTGAGTCGCGACTCGTTTGGAGTGTACCGTTATTGACTGGATTTCAGCATGGGTCTCGTAGCGTACCGCAGTGTGGACTACAACTCTTGTTGGACAAACTGTACATTAGAGCTCAGCGTGAGATCCTCTGGCGACCACAGCATAAGCGCAGACGATAACTTGTCGTCGTCGTGCTCCTTCTTTCTCTCCGTAACCGCTGCAGCCACCTCGTGGAAGCGCGAAGGTGCTTGGTGGAAAGTGACAGCCTGCAACTGCGGGAACAATCATTCTTCCTTTGCACTAAACGCCCTGAAGAACTGCATTTTGAAGGGGGATTCGGAGCACGTCATATGCAGGTCTTGCAGGTCAGGCATGAGGCGAAAAGAGGGTTCCCATCTAGGAAAATCGCTACCGCTTAAAGAAAGGGCCAGGTGTCGAAGAGGTGCAGAAGATCGAGCGAGGAATTCCTCGAATATCGGCGCGTCAGCATGGGCTAACTGGGCAAATTGGAGGCTCTGAAGAGCGGGTAAAGTGAGGAATTTTAGGATATCAATCCAGGTGTATGTGCTCAGCACGTCTTCGTCGAATTCGGGAAGAAGTCCAAGAAATCGCAGGCGCGGGTGCGTTACCGGTTTCAGGGGTTCAGTAGCTGCAGCCTCGTGGTAGAAGCGAACAGAGAATGTGCAGTGTAGAAGATTTTGCGCGAGCCGGAGGATGTCCAAGCACTCGTCGATATTGAAGTTATGACCAGTGAATACCGCGAGCTGGTGCCAGGGAAGAGGTGTGGATATATCGATGGCTCCGAGAAGAGCGAGCTGGCCCCGAAGTCGCGGTGCATCCCCCAAAAATGCAAGCCAGATCTCATACAGGTCGTTCCCCACAGCTGAAGGGCTGCAAACAAAGTGCTCGAGTAGGGGAAACGACACATTCCCAAAGTCCGAGTTCGATTCCGGTTCTTCTAGCTGTTCTACTCCAAGCACCTGGAGGGACCGCAGCTGGCGACGGAAGGTTTTTATGAAGGCAAGGACCTTGTCCGGGTCGACATCCTGGTCAGGCGGGTGTCGAAGGATCACGGACAGAGGGCAACCCCGTGCGCGGTTGAGCCACCGTGTAGCGACAGTGCGCCATTTCCTTGAGCTAACATCGATATCCAGCGCCGCCCACAGTTTCGATGTGGAAAGCGCGATCTCCCTCCATCGCCTGCATATGTGGAGGAGGAGGAGCGGGGTCTGCGTGGCGACTGGCCGCGCGATTGCAGGAGTGGGAAGACAGTGGACAAATATTTCCGCGACGATTTCGACAGGCAGGGTCAACACTGGGTAAATGAGAACAGAGTCGAGTTGGGCTTGGACGGATACGCGTGTCTCGTGTAGCTCGGTCCAACGGCGCTGCAGCTGCGTTATTTCCGTGTCGATTTCAGCCAGACGAGCGCGAAGCTCTGTGGCAGACATGGTGTAGGACCGAGAAGCAGTTTCTAACCAGAGATTCGAGTCGCTGGGGGTGGAGGGAGCTGTAACAAAGGGTTGTGACAAAAGCGCGTTTGCTTCTGCTTTCAGCAAGGGTCGTAACAAAGCGCGTTTTGCTTCTGCTTTCAGCACGGACAAACAACCGCTCGCATCCCAATTGGGCGGAATCGCGATGGCAGTCACACTTTGTGACCGAAACGCACAAAATCATATCCAAAAATCTTTTCATCGTAATACATATACAGAAACATCGCATGTATAGATAGCAATGGCATCCACCCTCCGGCGGCTAGTAAAAACAAAACAAACGGGATGGATGCGATGGGTTGGGTGGGGTTGGGAAACAAGTGATGGTGGGGGCGTAAGGTAAGGGTAATGTAAGCGTGGCAGACGTGAAGTGAGATATATGGATGGATATGAGAGAGAGAGAGAGAGAAAGGAGAGAGACCGCGAGAGAGAGAGAAAGAAAGCACGAGAGGAGAGTGAGACGGATATGAGATGAGATGAATATGGTCGTCGTTGGATTGGCGTCGTGGGCTACGGTACGTGAGTATGTATGTGTGTTATGTGTGGGTAAGTATATCATCGGCACATTCGGTCATAGATACGATAGATATATAAGTAAGTAAATGAGAAATTGAGATGGAGATGAGTGAGATGTGGTTGGTGGTATGGTGGGTGGATATAACACAGATGGCAGTGGGTGGGCATGATAGATATGATATCACAGAACAGAACACAGAACAGGGTTGAGAACAACAACAGAGAGAGAGGGAGTCCACAGCGCGCGGGAAACCAACAAGAAAGGGATGAATGGAATGGGAATGGGAATGGGACACAACATGCGGATGGAGGTGTTACACATTGACTTGAATGAGGCCGGGGAATATATATTGAGTGCGTGCGTGTGTTGTGTGTGTGTGTGTGTGCGTGCGAGGCATGAGCGAGCATGAAGTGCGTGAGCGGGCGTGCGGTGCATGAACGAGGGGCGGAGAAGTCGAAACCAGCGAGGGTCGGATGAAAGAAAGCGAAGCGAAGCAGCCGGCCTCTAATGGATGGCGTCGGCGGCAATGGAAGGGGGTGGGTGATACACTTGCGTCGAGCGACGTCTTCTTGAGAATAAATTACGCGCTGTCTTCGCGCCCCCTCACGCCTCGCCCTCCGACGCTTGTTGCTGCTGCTGCTGCTGCTGTTGCGCCTCCGACGGCGCCGGCGAATGCGCAAACGGTGAAAACGCGCCATTCACAACAGCCGCCCGCGGCACTGCCCGATGCTCAGGCGCCTCCCACCGCCTCCCCCACGCGCCCTCGGGCGCAGCCCCGCCAAAGAACCGCGGCGGGGCCGGGTACGCCGCCGCCGGCGCGTACTCGGGGGCGATCAAGCCCGCGGGAAGAAGCGGCGGGGGCGACGTCAGTCGCGGGTGGAACGCCGCCTCGGCAGCCGCCATCCCCATCCCGCCGCCGCCCATCCCCTGCTGCTGCTGCATCGCAAGCGTCGCCCCGCCCCCTGTCGCACTCGTCGGCGTGCGCACCCCGAGCGGATTCTTGCTATACGAAAGCCGTATCCCGCCGCCCTTGATCAGCCCGCCGAGCGTGTTGCCGTACATCTCATTCAGCGTCTTGGTCGCATAGTGCACGTCCTCAAACTATATAAAAAAGAAAGAAATGATATCATCAGTAAAATGTCTTGTCTTCCGAGACAAAAGAGGAACAAGAACAAGAACAAGAACAAGAGGACCCACCTCGACGAAACACATCGGCCCGTTGGCTTTTGGTCGGAACGACATCTGCCTAAAGCCAGCACACACCCCAAACATCTCCCTCAGCGCACTTTCGAGGTACTCCATCGTCGGGCCCCCGGCCCCTCCTCCTTGGCTCGCCGCACTCGGCAACGCAGGCAGGTTCCCCACATAAAGCGTATTAATCGGCGGATTCTGGTCAACCGCCCGCCCCGCCCCCGAGCTCGCAGGCGACGCAAGCTGCGGGCTCCCGCCCCCGCTCCCCCCGCTCGCGCTCCCACTCCCATTCCCATTCCCACCACTTCCACTCGGAGCGCCACCACCGGGTATGCTGATCTGATGGTTGTTGGCGTGGGCGTGGGCGCTGGCGTTGGCAGGCGTCGAATGCCCGTTCGTTCCATGCCCGTTCGAGCTCCCTCCTAGACTCGCAACAGACGCATTCCGCACCGCCAGCCGCGCCATCCCGCGCTCCAGCTCCGCCCCACTCGCGCTGCCCTCCGACGCGCTCGACTCGGAGCGCTCCTGCCGACTATGCGGGTGCGGATAGTGGTGCGGCTGGTGCTGCTGCTGCTGGGCGTGTTGTTGTTGCTGCTGGTGGTGGAGGTGTCCGTGCTGCTGCTGCTGGTGATGGTGCGAATACTGCTGCTGCTGTTGTTGCTGCTGCTGCATCTCCAACTGCTGCTCCAACTGCTGCGCATACTCGTTCGGCATGAACCCGCCATACCCTCCTCCCCCGCCCTGCTGTTGCTGTTGCTGCTGCTGGCCTTGCTGCGGATACCCAAAGTGGCCGTGACCCTGCGGGTGAAATTCGGGCGGCGGGCTCGAGAACGCACGCGGCGCCTCGCCCCCAAACGGCCCCGAGTTCGCGTGGTGGTGGTGTTGCCCGTTGGGAAGTGGCGCGTACCCATTGACAGCAACCGGGATAAGGTTCGCGTCCGGCGACACCGACCGCCGCCCGCCCATGCCCAACCGCACACCCCCGTCCCACGGACCCCCGTTTCCATCCCACGGCCCCGCGGCGCCGTCCTCGCCCCGCTGCATCGCCGCAAACGCCTTCCGCTCGTCCCTCCGCCGCTTGAGCTCCTGCGACGCCGCCATATCCCCGCGCATCCGCTGGTCCCGCTCCTCCTCCCGCGCCATCGCGAGCGCACCCGACGACGCCGACAGCGAGACGCTCCCGCGCTGGGAAAGCGCAGACGGCGGCAGACCCATTGCGCTAAGCACGCTCGACTGCCGCCGCTGCTCGCGCTCCTGCACCGCCTCGTCCTCCTCCATCTCGCCCCGCCACTGCGCCATCCGGCTCGGGTTCGGGTTCGCGATCCCGATGCTGCTCCCGATCGGCGGGGGGTTGGTGTTGGCGTTGGAGTTGGAGGGGCCGGCGATGATGGTGTTAGAGGAGCCGGAGTTGGAGGTGTTGGAGGACGAGAGCACGCCGTTGGGCATCCCCATACCGCCCACTGCTACTGCCTCGCGATCGCGCTCCCGCGGACTCATCGCGTCCCCAGGATACATCTCACCCATCCCCCCACCCATCATACCGCCCCCGCCCATCATCCCACCGACGTTCATCGCCATCCCGCTCCCCACGACCCCGCCAGCACCGCCACCGCCTCCCACCGGCCCTACCCCGCGCTTCGTGTGCAAATTCTTCTTCGCCATCTCCGCCTTCAACACCGCGCCCTTGTCGATATCCACGCGCCGCCCTTGCAACACATCCCGCGCGCCCAACGCCTCCTCCCGCGTCCTAAACTTCGCAAACCCAATAATCTGCTTGCGCGGCGCCACACCCCCGCCACCTCCCCCTCCATTCCCTGCGCCCATCCCCATCCCCATGTTCGCGTTCGGGTTGTTGTTGTTGTTATAATGCGGCGTCAACTCGTCCGAATTCGAGTTGCCCTGTGCGGGCGCAGCGGGCCAGCTCGCCATCCCCCCGTCCCGCCCGCCATCGACGACGACTCCGCCCTGGTTCACCGTCACCAAGTTGTACGGGTCGTTCGACCCCGCGTAGGCGTTGTATGTGCCTGCACCACCGAGCGCGCGCCCGCCTGCGGCATTCGTTGCGTTATTCGCACCGGCGCCGCCGTTATTGGTGTTGGCGCCGCCGTTGGCGTTGTTGGGGGTGGGAAGGAGGACGCCGCCGTACGCGGTGTACTCTTTGTTGGGGATCTTGAGCGTGGCGGCTTCGAAGCCCGGCGAAAAGGTGAACATGTTTTGGAATTCGCGTTCCTGGAATAAAGATAGTCAGTACTGATGTTCGTTGGTTGTTCGGAATGAAAGATAGAGTGAAAAGCGAGTGATATGTCGGTAGGGACGAAAAGACACAAAGGGAATCCACGCCAATAGCAGATACCAAAGCGTATCGAAGAATCAACGAAAAACGGTTTCCAGGGCACAGGGCACAAAGTGGAATGTCAAAATGCGCATGTCCGCCGCCCAGAGGAAAGTTGGAGTGGGGAGGGGAAGTGGATAGGTATAGGTAGTGGTTGGGGATGTGTATGTGGGCGCAATGGACATGCGCGCCTCCACGCGGTCGCTGACTCACCTGCATATCTTCAGGAAACCCAACGACAAATATAGTGGATATGTCCTCCTGCATGGCGCCCATGGGGCCCATCATGCTCGGCGGGGGCAGGCCCGCGCCATTGACGACGCCCATGGGGACGTGGGGACCGTACGGCGTCTGGGAGTGCATGCCACCGCCATTCACATACGGGGCGGCGTACCCGTTGAGCTTCTGCGGCTGCTGCTGCTGCTGCTGCTGCTGGGCATACGCCGCGTCGAGCGCGTATGGGCCGCCAGCGGAGGATTTGAAGTCGAAGCTGGCGCGGGGGTCGTAGGGCTGGAGGACGGGGGAGGTGAGCTGGGGTGGGAAGGGGTCTGCGGGGTAGAACTGCTGCGCGGTCGCGGAGGGGGGCTCGCGGTATGAGCGGGCCTGGGGGCGGGTAGCGTTTGGAAAGGCGGTGAAGGACGCGCGGGGGTAGAAAGGACTCGACATTTTGAAGTTGGTATTGGTATTGGCGGTGTTGTTGTTGATATTGTCGTGCTGCTGGGTGGATGTGTACTCCTGGTAAGGTACGTGTGGGCTGCCTAGCTCCGAGTCGTCGGATGCGCCAGAGGAAACGGGCTCTGCGTCTGCCTGTGCGTCGAGCTGGTCGAGGAGGCTCTTGTTGAGGAAGCCCTCGTCAGGCGGGGGGTGGAGCGGCGGATAGGGCATGCGGGGTGTCCCGGGCGACGAGAAGAAGGCCGCGGGCAGCGTTCGGGATTCGTCGGGGCGGGGAGGAGGGGCCGATAATCCAAAGGGATCGAGATATGTGAGAAGTCGAAACAACGATCTTTGGTGCCCCAACAGCCACTGAACCAAACAACGCTTTGATGCGCACAGACCATCCGACCCTCGGCAATCCCCGAGGGACAATGCCACTCTGCAAGCGTCAAAAAATATTCACTATCGGACAAAGCAAAAGGAGACGTACCAGCCCCCATTGTCCTACACACAGCCTGTCCATCCACGCTTTGTCTCCTCCTCATTGTCCTTTGTCGTCCCCGTTGTCGTCATCCCCACCTCCACGCCGTCCAGCCGTCTCAACTCACCGCCCCAGCGTCCCCGCGCATCGCATCCTCGTCCCACCGCACAGTGCGCGCACACAGTCGAGCCATTGTCCAGAGAAAGAGCGCAAAAGACGACGCAGAGCCAGTCACACAGGGAAGGTGACCAGCCAAGCTCATGGCTGCATCAATGACACACGTCCTGCAATTGATCCTAACGTAGTAATTCCATCCCGACACAGGCTGTAAATATACCCGCAAGCCGGGGTTTTGGCTTCGGAAAGTATCCGAGGTACTGCTGTTGGTTTATAACGCGACGACAACCACAAATTATTTATTCTACTCCACACCTTGCATGTCTTGTTTCGAAATTCCCTTCCTCGCCAAGTATCACATCGGCGGACCGCGGTCTAATCACATCCATCCATCCATCCATCTATCCATCTACCACGCGCCGCGAGTTCTCTTCTTCAAAGCTTCGGGTTTGCTGGGACCGAACGCGAGAAGTAACGCGACAAGGGCGGACGCGTCCATCCAACCTCCAGGACATCACATCCATCTCCACCCGCGGCATGTACTAGCACACACAATGCTTCTTGAATCCCAAGGAGACTCCATTAAAAACTCGGCCCGTCGCTGACGCGTTTTGCTCGCGGTTGTTCCGTGAGTCAAGTTGGAAATGAACAAGACACCGACTCCCTTTTTTCAGTCTTGAATTGGACCAGTGGTGTATTTGCGTCGTCGAACACCCAGCACGAGTAAACACAGAACGCCCTCCTTGATCTCTTGAACCGTATCCGATTCAGCGCCGTCCTGGTCCAAGTCGAGTCGAGTCGCGCGACTCCGAGCCCAGTAAAGTCCAGTCCAAGCCTCAGAAAGAACCACCGACCGCGCTGCCGCTGCCCAACGAATGCCTATTGCCCTCGGACACTTTGACTGCGCTCTTTCAAGAACGCGTGAAAAGAGCCGCCTTTTTGAGACCGGGGAAGCAAGATCCTTGAACACAGACATAGCCGACTGACGCCGCAGAGGTTCCCGAAAGATCTCGGTAGGAAAGCGGGTACTGGTGGGGGAAGGGAGATCGGAGCGAAGGCGAAGGCGAAGCAAAACGAGCAGGGAGGAACGCGTGCGTGGTATGTATGTATGTAACGGATGGATCGATTGGGAGAGGAAGTGTGTAAGTATAGCAAAGTAAAGAGAACGGAGGGATTGTGCAAGAGGATGGCGGTGGAGTAGTTTTGAGGGAGTGCAAGTAGGTCGGTACTTATTTGAGTGGGTAAAGAACGGCGTGAGTAGAGATGAACGGAGGACGGAGCGAAAGTAGTAGTATGTATGCATATGTATCGGGTCGCGTCGGGGGACGAAGTGCGTACAGCAAAGAAAAGGAAGAGGAGGGTGCTCGGGTGCACCGAGTCTTTGGAGAAGTAGTATGTGTCAATGCGAGTGTACACAAGTAGGTAAGAAAGAAAGGAAGGAAGGGAAAAGTCCATGGGTGGATGAAAGAGGTCGAAGAGCACAGTTGTATTGTGGCGCGGACACGGAGGGGTTCTGGGATTGAGAAGGAGAAGAGGCGGGTTATGTCATGAGCCAGTCTCTTGTCTTGTCTTGCGTTCCGTGGTTTTCCGGGGGCCTTGGGGTTTTTCCGGGCGACGACGGGGACCTCGTGTCCTGTGGCAAGGTCGAGTACGAGCAAGAGTCGAGGAGAATAAGTAAAACGAAGCGCGTCTGTATGTACGCATGCAGGAAGGTGAAGGGAAGATGAGGGATAAACGGGACGATTGGGGCAAGGCAAAGGTAACGGTAAGTCGAGCAAGTACAGTCTGTAAATCAAAAGAGCGGCGAAGATGGGTGGCGAGAGCAGAAAGGGAGTACAGCTCAGGAGAGGAATCATGTACAGCAAAGAAAGCGAAGGGAGCTCGTGGAAGCATGCAATGTAAGTAAGTAGGTCTGTGTCGTGTTTGTGTTCGGGTCGGCAAATGACTATGTGGGTAGGTGGGGGTGTGGTGAAGGAGGTGAAGGAAGGGAGGGTGTGAAGTAGGATGAATTCTGGTCATGAGTCGGTCTCGGATATGCTCGTTGCTAGTCTCTTGTCTTGCGTTCTTGGCTGTTGCATTGCGACTCCGAGGACCTCGTATCCTGTGCGAAAAGGTCGGTCAGATCCGGGCAAGGCAGAAAGGAAGGAAGGTGAGTTGAAGAAAAGTGACGAAGTAGGTATGTTGCACTGTACTGTATCATAGTAAAGAAAATGTCGGACAAAGGTAACGGTTGGTTGAGTAGACAAATTGAACGAGGGAATGTACGTATGTGCGGACGATAGCAATGGCAGAGATATTGGCAGAGACGGTCAAAGGAAAGTGCTCGTTGGATGATCGCGATGTGAAAAGTGTAGACGGCTCGTAGGAACGGGTGGTGCTAACAACAGAGGGCAGCAAATATCAGGTGTGCATGAGTGGCCGAGGGGAGAAAGTAAAGCAGGAAGGAGTCTGGTACAGTGTAAGTAGAGCGAGTTTATGGATTGTTTTAATTTGTCAGTCCGAATCTTCGAAAGACCGCGTTGGTGGCATGGGCAGTGTGCGATCTCTTAGCCGAAGACCGTCGTGAAGAGGTTGCGATTCGATACAGAGCGTGGCTTGAGCGGTGAAGATGGTGGTGGCAAGAACAGAAAGGTCGGAGTCTGAGATTCATTTGATGGCCGATCCCGTTTGAGGCCGAACTTGGATTACTTGTTTTTTCCTTTGAAAGAACCGCAGACTACACAAAACTGGCTGCTGGGCAGTTACAGTTCTTGATGTCCGCATGTACAAGAAAGTAAGGTTGATATTATTTTAGATTATAATGATTTCCAAGTACAAGACCACAGTCAGCATAAATCGCCGGCGAGTTGCCTCTATTTTACATCGGCGCAGCAGTAGGGATCTCAAACCTGAGGCCCTTGCTCGCCCACTGGTTCTCCAGGTCGATGAATCGGTCAATGGCGTCCAGGATCGTCTCCTTCCACGTCTTGTAAGAGTCGCGCGTGATCCCAAACGCCTTCTCCACCGGCGCGAGGTCAACATCAAGCTTGTACGACGGCCAGACGGGGACGGTGCTCGGGTCCGCAAGCCGTTGGCGCAGCTCAGGGCGCGCGTCGGAGATGTAGCTGATTGCGTCGCGGAAGTCGGCAGAGTGTGGCGACACGATGGGCACGCGCCGGGGGTGGTCGGGTGTGAGGGGGTTCAGGCCGGCGATATGGATGCGCGCAACGTCGCGGACGTCGAGGACACCAGGGGAGTAGTGGTAGTTGACGTTGTCGCGGCGAAGGAGCTGGTAGACGAACCCGTCGGTAGAGAACGCGGCAAAATCAGGCTCGGGGACGATGTGCTCGAAGCCCGGCGCGAGGGGACCAAAGATCCACGGCGGGCAGAAGATTGTTATGTCCATCTCCGGGTGCTGGTCTGCAAATTCGAGAACGGCCTGTTCGCCGAATTTCTTCTCGGCGATGTAGAGCACAAAGTGATTGTCCGCCATTGCCTGTTCTTTCGTGACGGGAACCCAGTCTGCAGGGTTGAATCAGCCACTAAAAGTATAACGACAGAAGGAGACCTACCATTCGGACCGTATGCGTTCTCGGGGAAGGTGACCATGGAGCCCGTTGCGACAAATTTCTTGATGCCGGCCTTGTGGGCTTCCCGGAGGATGTGAAGAGATCCCTCTACTGCGCTCTGTGAAGCTGGTTAGAGGTGCACAAGAAAGTGAGGAATAAACATACCTTCAGTGCAGTTTCGCTGTCAGCACGCCCAGGAATCGGGGCAGCGGTGTGTATGACAGCACCGACGCCCTTGAAGGCCGCCGAGAACTCGGATGTGGCAATGTCGGGAATTTCGACAACCTCAAATTTGGGATATTTCTCCAGGGCTTTCTGGAGGAGTGGGATTTTACGTCCTCTGGCGGCTCTGGGAGATGGTGTGTTAGTAGTCCATCTTTGGTTAAAAAGTCGGGAACCGCACACACCCTTTCACGGAGTAACCTGCCTCGAGGAGCTGATATACTACTTGAAAACCGAGGAATCCAGCGGCGCCAGTGACCTGACCGCAGAATAAGTAAACGACAAGGTGTGGATGCTTTCACGAAATGCTCACGAATACAGTTGGCTTCGAGTCGTTGGACATGCCGATTTCAAGTTGTGAGATAGGATTCAGGGTGTGATGAGGCAGGAGAGGAGAGTGCAGGATGAGGAAAAGGCAACCATGAGCGATGTGGTTTTATACAGTTCCAATCCAATGCCGGGCATCCCAGCGGGCTCTGCGAGAATGCTTTGCAATCCATCGACAACCTTTGGTATTCTTCGTCACTTTGTAAGATTCCACAGTAGATATCCGGGCAGACACAGTAAGACTCGGCCAGAAATCGGAGAGATTGAAACGATCGAAACCTTTGTGAGCATTGGTGGTTTGCTGACAGAAGAGGCCGACTGGCGTCATCGCTACCTGTTTTGGGTTCCTGTTCACACGCGATCCTACTGCCGGCATGTTTCCTATCTCAAAGACGGAGCCTAGCGAAAGTTCGATGCGTCCGAGTTCAAGGACCTTCTCACCTTCTTCCGCAACATGCCTACTTATCGTCCGAGATCGCATCGGTCGTGAAATAATATCCTTCCCGAGTCCCAATTCGGGGGACGGCATATTAACTACATTGTACTGCCGTATAACCGATTCTCTCTCTCCCCAATTCACGGGATACGCTCACTGCACGAAGACCCGGATCGCCGCGGCAGTGGCTGCAGCTGTAACACGATTGAATTTACACCAGTAGAGAACGAGCACGATACAATACATACCTCTTACATTCTGCTCCTAGCCTCACAACTCCCGCACTGGCCTCGTACTGAGGAGGAGCCTATTTGAATGGACATTCCACACGACTCCAGTTCGCGCAGATGGCCAGCGATGGTGCGGGGAGTCCCATCGGATTCGGGAACTGCGAATTGTTCACCGTCGAGTATACCTGGATTGATCCCGTTGGAGAATTGGAGTTTGAGAGATTCGAGTTTGGTCAAGTCGGGTGACGTGGATCGTGGATACAGGAAGGGTAGAAGCAGTTTATAATCTACTGCCGGGCAGTCGATTAGAGCGAGGGATTTAAGCTGAGGAAGGAAGTCATGATTGTTGTAGCCTCGACGCCAGAGAGTGGACATGAAGGCAGGGGACGGGGAGTAGATGTCGAGTTTTTCGAGTGTAACGGCCACGGCGGAAAAACAGTTGCCATACTGTTCAAACAGAGTTTCTGAGTCGGCGTCCTCCCAGGTGGCGTCGACATCAACTCGAACAGCAAGGGACTTCAACGGTGGCTTTGAGCGCCTCAAAAACGCCTGGATATAGTCTCCGTCCGTTGACGCATTGTGAGGCAAGTCAAGGGAGAGAAGGGCGGGCAACGTAAGTTCCGCGAGGAGGTATTCGATCCAGGGTTCCGGATCCCCAGGCTCGAGAGACGAAAGCGTAAGAGACTGCACACGGGAGTGGGTGATGTCGCTTTGAACTTGGGTCCACTCAGTAACTTCAAAGCAGCATTTTGCTTCAATAAGGTTGGGCGCTAGTTGGAATAGTCGCAGATCATCTATCCCGCCTTCGAACCTCGTCAACCGGTCCAAGGGGAGTGAATATGATGATAGGAACGCTGACTCGCGCAGCAGGAGCTCGCAAAACTGAGGCGCCTCGCCTAAACTTGTATCACTAGAGGGTTGATAGTGCGCATGGTGGACGTCGTCTTGGTCAACTCCGATAACGATCCGCTGAAGGAGTGGGAAGTCGACCGAATTCGAATGAAGCAGGGGGCGAACGTCGAAGACGTTCGTAACGAGGTCAAGATGCTCCAACCTCTGGGCGTATCGATGCAGGGCAGCCTGTACGCAGTGGAGGGACGGCCTGATATTTTCGTAATCATAGTATGGATCCAATGGAGGTGGGATGTGAAAGACGAATGTGAGTGGGTGGATGGCAGCTGCGCGGCCGAGCCACCGGTCGATGAATAGAGTCAGATCTTCCCGACCTCGTTTCGTGAAGGACGCGTCGTGGAAAAATAAAGGAAAAGTCATCCAGAGGGCAGGAGTGGCAAGCGCAATAGCCCTCCACAGGCGGCAGCAGCTCGCCAATGTCAGCGGCGCGTGCGGTTCCGCTGGTTTGCCGTCCCTGCGCGAGGCATGGTCCTCTCGCAACTCGTCGATAGCCGGAAGGCACCAAGTGAAGATCTCGGTGGTGACCTCGACCGGCAGGGTCAAGATGGGAAAGACCGACGTATCCTCGAGCTCCTGCTGTACAGCGGATCTGTCTGTCTCGAGTGCATCGAGCACGGCTTTCTGCTCGATTATTTTGGCGTCAAGTTCGACGAGTCGTTTTCGCAGAGCGGCGGTAGACATGCGACTCGTGATTGGCTTCAACTCGCAGCGTCGGAGTCGACGTCGCACCCTTGAAGCTTGGAGACTGTAGGTCGCTCTAAGTCCGAGTCGATTTTTTAAAAACGGCGGTTCGTTGGCAGTTCGGGACCCAGGTAACACCGCCACCACGAATCCTGACATGCCCTTCACTCAGTTTTACTTGCGACACTGTATAGGCCGAGCGGTCGCGCCAATTTTCCTGCACTGCAATAAAACACGACAACTCTCTCTGAGAACTGGCCATGGTCTCATGCTTTCAAGTTGATTCAGAGACGCTCGGTTCCGATTGCTCGAGTTCAAGTCTCTTCACTGTTCATGGCTCAATCCTCATCTCTTCTGAGCCGTTCTCTGCCCCAAACCTTAGCATCCATCTTACGCAGCGCTGTGCGTTGATTGAGGATGGTAATTCGACACTTTAGGAAACTTTACCCCTAGCCGCGCAACGTTGTAGGAATCGCGCGCGGTACTTGTACAACCTTGAACTCTAGCGTCGACGTCTGCATGCTCCTTAACGCAAGCGATGCGATGGACGAACACCTCGTATGGAAAAAAAAGGCGACATTTTGTGATGATCCCGGATTTGGCCTGATACGAAATGCTCTGCTCGCTCCGTGGTCTGCGGGAAATTTTTATTCACTACGGGAGAACCTAAAGGCAAGAAAACTGTGGCTCCGAATCGCTATCGGAAGTGGGTTCAATGGGCCGCACCTTCGGACTTGCGGGGCCAGCTTTTTTGGCCTTCCGAAACTCAACTGCGGGACCTGGGTAACGACTGTGGTTTCAAGCAGCGAAGTAGGCAAGGATAGAAACACAGCACGCAACACTGCTGCGACGGGAAGATGTTTATTTTACGCTCCACTGTGTTCTTAAGGACCTCAGTCGCATTCTCAGATTCACAACATGGCGCCTCCATCCGTCCTCCTGAGACTCCTGCTTCCCTCCACGCTCCTCCTCCCAGCCCTCGCAACCCTCAGCCAAACCGCCCAACTCCCTGGCCTCACATTCAACCTCTCCACCCCTCGCCCAGCAGACACCGTCCGAGCCCTACCCACCGTCCCAGCCGCCTGCGCAAAGTACACCGGCGCGGGCACCGAATGCCCGACGACGATGAGCGCGGTGAACGTCTCCTACGACGACTGCGGCTCCGCATGGACCATCTGCCGCTGCGCGTCCGCAAACATCACCCTCGACGCGTCGGTCGACTTTCTCGCGCACGTACCGGTCGGGCTGCGTCGCTACGTCGGCACGGTGATGGTCATGCCCGACACGTCTGCGCACGCGTACACCTTCCCGACGAGCGGCGAGATCCACTTCTTTGGGATCTGCTCCCAAAGAACGTGGATCCACGAGGTGCGTACTGGCGCGAATACTTTGGCTCAGCTCATTCCTCTCCAGTCCACCCATGCGGCGGATGGTGCGCTTGGAATCACTCAAGGCGGCGTTAATAGCACTGCCTGGGCACAGGCGGTAGGCAAAGACACCTGCGTGCCCGACACCTACGCCCAAACCAACCTCGTGGAGGTGCAGCTTGTCTCTATGCGGCCCTATGCGTATGCTAACGCCCAACGCAGGACCTCGCCCAAATGAGCGTAGTGGAGGTGTACCGTCTCCTGAACAACGCCCTCCCGCCGGGGCTCAGCGCTGGCTGCATGTCGCACCAGCTCGCGTATCTCGCGACCTTGCCGCTCTATAACGTGAGCACGCTTTTCGGCAACACCTGCGCGTTCGAGCCTCAGCTCGCGAGTGCACGGTGTGTACATTCTTCTGCATTGTGGCGACGCATACCAATTCCTCCTTCAGGCACGCCATCCCTCCTGTTGCTTAGGAGCACTTGAACACCTCGAGTTCGGAGGCAGAGATGGACCAACAAGGCATCTAGGTCTTGCCGTCATTTTGAATGCGGTCCTTTCGTTCCGTGTAGTTAGAAATACATTGTACGCGCGTTACCCACTGGCCAAAAATACAAGATGCGTTTAGAGTTTACGATTCGTCGGCCTGTTCTTCTAGCTCCTCCACGCTCAGAACGATTTTACTGCTGCTGCCGTCGAGGAGCTTTTGCTGCGCGGCGGCGGTCATTTTTTCCTGCTCCTTGTTGCTCTCCTCAAATTTGCGCTTCGGGATGACAGCGTGGAAGGCGGCCTCCCAGTCGCGCTCGTCAACCCAGCGCACGAGGATTTCGAATGCCTGGTTCACCGTGAGGACTTTGCGCGTGCGTAGGTCCGCAAGGTACGTTCCGATAGGCAGGCGCGCGGTACGGATTCCCGAGTCCTTGGCCTTGTTCAGGCATTCGTTCTTTATGCCGTTGAGTACAACATGAGAGACAGAGAAGACGAAAATACCTTGTAACGATTATGGTCGCACAAACCGCCGATGACATACGTTTCGTCGGGTTTGAGCTCCGTGAGCTCCTCGTCCGAGTCGGCGGTCAGGTAGACGACGGTCTCCTTTACCGCGGGGTCTTCTGCCCACAGACGCTCGTAACCCTCAGCCCACCACTCGCTGTTGGTCCAACGCTTATACCCCGAGTCGTTTTGGCCCTCTAGACGCGCCAGGGCCTGCCCATTGAGCGACGTGAATAGCAGCGAAAAGGGATGGTCTGCCTGGCGATTTGCGCTGTACGTATACGCTAGCTGCGAGCACAGAGAGTTCACCTCCTGTAACTGCAAGTAAGACCCCCAGGACGCTCGTCGACCTGAGACTGAATGGCCTACCTTTTCTGTCATCTTGTGGTCGAAACCGAGATCGATAACGATTCTGCCTCCAAACGGCGGGCCCACTCTACGCTTCTTCGCTTTCGGCGCGTCCTCCTCGCTGAGCTCTCCAGCGGCGCGTTTCGCTGCCTTGACTCGCTTCTTCTCTTTCTTTGCTTCCCTCTCCTTTGCACGCCGTTCCAGTTTTGTCGCAGCGAACTTTTCGCGCCTGGCCGCCTTCTTCAGTGAACTCTTCGAGGGTTTTGTGGGCTCCTCCTCTGCGTTGGGGCCTGGTTCGCCGTCATTGGCCGCATCCTGCTCGATTTTCACTGTATCCTGTGATATAACTTCGTCTTGCTCGACATCCATTGCGGCGTTCGGGTATGTATGGTCAAGAGAGGAAGCGTTGATGCCGCCTATCTTTCTTCGATCAACACTGTCCTTCTTGGCTCATCCGGACAAGCAATCTGAAATGGCCACGATCGCACCACTCAAGTCCATCGTCGTCCCAGCCCTCACCAAGCACTCTGCAACGGTGATATTCGTCCATGTAGGTTCACTGAGTCGGTCGATGGTTCGGATGGGTAATCCTCCGCAATTCCAGGGCTTGGGAGACACAGGTGCAGGCTGGAAGCCAGTCGCGGACATGTTCAGGAGGGACTTGCCCCATGTAAAATGGGTGTTGCCTCACTCGTTCGTTCCCGAGCCAATTGGTGCGATGTCTATTGACGAAGAAATGCATCCAGTCCCTCCATGCCAGTAACGGCCAACGGCGGGATGGTCATGCCTTCCTGGTAGTTTTTCATCTCTCTCGTTCCGCGCTATATACCACTCAGTACTTTCTGCAAGGTTCGATATATTTTCGTTCGGCTTCGACTCGAAGGAGGACGAGCCTGGGATGCTCAAGACCAGGCATGCCCTCAACCAGCTTATAACTGAAGAGGTAGCAGTGCTGTTACTGGATTAGATGCATTTTCAATAGCAGTGGTTTTACAGGTCGACAATTGCATCCCCGCGAATCGCATCGTCCTCGGCGGCTTCTCGCAGGGCGCTGCAATGTCCCTGCTAACCGGTCTCACGGCTGAGCGTAAACTCGGGGGCCTCGCAATCCTGAGCGGCTGGGTACCTCTCAACGAGACGTTTAAAAGCGTACGCTGATACTTTTCTCGCAACTCCCGTTTGAAGGCTAATATGTGGGCCTGCAGATGACCTCCGAGCACGCCGCGTCGATCCCGATTTTCTGGGGCCATGGCTCCGCCGACCCGTTGGTGAAGTACCAGATCGGACGCTCCTCCGCAGACCTTTTGATCAAGCAACTCGGGTTCCCGGTCGCGTCTGCAGGCGAAGCCAAGGGCCTCTCGTTCAACACCTACGACGGCGTCGGGCACTCTACCAACGAGAAGGAGCTCGCCGACCTGCAGTCCTGGTTGAAGAAGGCACTCCCGGCGTCCGATTGACACCATTGGAACTAGTAATGTACTTGTACGCATTGGATAGATTGTCTTATAACAGCGCATGCGGCGCGTCAAACATAAGTTGCATAACCAGTGGTCACTTTCCGTCCGAGATCGACCAGAGAGTACGCGGGCACATTCAAGTCGCATTATTATCTGCAATATATGTACCTCCTCTACCTCCTAATAGCAAACCAACTCTGAGAGACGGGCGGGGCGGCACGGGTGGTCTTGAGTATCGAGGATGGCTTGTTTCGTGAGCGGCAGGCTGTGGGGACGCGAGTTGCTGTGGGTGGTGGTTTGTGGGATGGTATGGTACAAGCCTGGGCGAGAACGACGTCGAAAGTGTGTCTGATAGGCCTGCGCACGAAGAGGCTTCACTGCGACAAGGGATGGAGTGGCCATGGGCACGGATGTAAAGCTACAAAAGCGGCTCGTCTAGGCGTGCTTGGCTTGGTATAGGGATGCCGTTTGGGCCAAAGTACGAGGGAGTCGAGGGCGAGCGGAATGAAGGCTTCGCTTCGTTCGTCAACTCTTGGAATGAATGTTTCGAGAAGCTCGAGCAGGGCAAGTCGTTTGTGAAGTGCTTGCGGCTTTATTGACGTGAAGCGGAAGCGCGGGAGGTGTTGCTCGAGGAGTGTTTGAGTCGGCTTGAGTAGCTCGAGGGCATTGACGTGAAGCGGCATCGCGGATACAGGCGTTGCTCGGAACTTGCTCGATACAGACGGGATTCGACTCAAACGGCGGTGGTGGTAATAGTGTTTTGAGCAGTTCGAGGATTGTAAGGTGTTCGTAACGCCGTCGGTGAAATTCTGTTTGCGGCTGGATCGACGCGAAGCCGAGGGGGAAGCGGAATGGAGGCTTCGCTCTAGATGATTCGAGACGTCGACGATTTGCGTGAAAACGACTAGAGGATTTCTGTCAGAAAAGGAAGAGATGACAGGGAGGAAACGGACGCACCGTCAAGACCACGACGATGGTCAGGGAGAAAGAAGATAGAGGCACAAGTTCGCCATGGAGTCCCCAGAAGTGCCCGTTCCGTCGAAGGTCCCCGCCCGCCCGTACCCACCGTCGCCACTATCTACACTCTACCTACATTCTACTCCAAGAACGAGGAACGAGAACCGAGAAGTTTCGCAATGGCCGAAGAGAGCGCGAGAGTTGCGTTGGTGCGAAGATTGATGAGGACGGCGACCTCAGGTCACCGTAAGATGTGGTCAACGAGTCACGACCGAGGCGAGACTGCGGGAGGCGATTAGCATCGGTAATTCAAGGAGCGGGGTGGGGGAGTAGACGTACATGGTATTTTGCAATCGCGACGGAGACGATCGGTTCAGGAGTCTGGGCGAGGTGACCGCTCTTGACTAGCAGACCAAGAAGGATCGTCGCGAGTTGCGGACAGTGGTGGGTGATATCGAGAGCGCATAGAGGGCGCATGATGTGGGTAGTTGTCGGCAGCCCTGAGTAGTATTGAATGCAGTTTGAGCGAATGGCGTTTGCGTGGCCGCCGACCTGTGGTGGTTCCGAAACACCGCCTCGTCTTGGTGGGTGGGTTTGCATCTTCTGTGTCTGCGTTGCGTTTGCTGTAGCGTCCAGCGCCTTTTGCTTTCTAGCTCTTTCTTTCTTTTTTTCGGTTTTTTTCTTTTCTTTTCTTTCTGTTTATTGAGCTTTTGTTTGGCGCTGGGCAACTGGACGAAATGCATGAGATGCGGCAAGACACTGCGAAGAGATTTACAAACACTCGCGAAGGACGATGAAGACACATACCAGTGACGACGAGGCGGGGAAGTTTTGAAGACGGCAACCAAAGCCCTGCCCTCCACGCAAACACAATCCCATACCCTTCTACTTTCCTTCCACCAACGAGTCGATCGCGCGCGCGTGTCGGAAAGGTGGCCAACCTTTTATGACCTGTACAAAATGGAAAGAGTTTCGGTCAGTGGCGTCCCCGCCCGCGCCCTGCCCCCCCGCGTCGGTGATCAAGCGACGCGAGCACCACATATCTGCACACATTTGCCCTCCCCAACCCACGGCGGCCGGTAGTGCACTACCCTGAAGCGAGAAGACAGGTTAGCGTGAGGCGGATGAGAGACAAGTGGACGACTTACAGCCACAGACTCCCGTCGCGGCCCCGTACGGCGCCTGTAGCGGGTCAAGGTGAGTACAAAGGAGGCTCAAAGAGTGAAATCGACGTACGCGACACTCCACCCTCCCCGCCGTCCAGTCGAGGTCTTCGAGGGCCCCAGTGTCGATCTTGAGGTGCCGAGGTCGTCCAGCGGCTTGAGGCACACGTCTTGAGGTCTGAAAGGGCTCCCTGCGCTCAGTTTGCGCCAAGGAGGTCTTTAGTGGGACGAAATATGCGAGAAATACGAGCACGCAGCGTTTGGGGAGCGCCTTGAGGGCTCTTGAGGCCAGTCGAGGTGGTGAGTTAATGGTCGAGCTTGACTGCAAGGTCGTGGAGCCGGAGGCCAGTGTCGAGGGGGGAAAGCGCCAGATGGTGGGAGGAGACAAGCCGCAAAGTGGCTGACCGTCACAGAGTGGTCACAGAAATACTTCGAATTCAAAGTCCGACCTGAGACACGGTCACGTTACCGCGGCTGCGCCATTTCTTTTGCGCTTGCTCACTGCTCAATGCTCGTGGCGATTCGGGAAGTAAATAAGAACAGCGATCCTACACTGGCTCAATTTTGCTGGTATCGGAATAGAGCTTTATTTCCCAGCACGCTCCCGGAGAAGTGCTCATCTCAAGATTAATATTCAACCTATCGATAAAATTCGAAGCTGGGACCCCCGGCTCAAGGTCGGGGTGGCATTAAATCAAGCTCTTCACATTTGGGCTTGGAGCGGACCAACACAAACCTATTCTACAACGCACAAATAACTATACATTTTTCTCTTCTTCGCGCTCGACTCGCGGTCCAAAAAAATCAATACCGACCCCAAGTGGTGACGCGGAACTACACCTGACGCATCGCATCGTGCTGCCGCAAAGGCTTGAACTTTTCCTCCCTCGCCATCTTCGCCCTCAACAGTCTCGCTGGTGCACTCATCGAACCCGCGCCAGCATCACGGATGGTCTTGAAATCGGAGGGTCGCATTTTAACACGAAGATTCATCTCGTTGTCCCCGCCCGGTCTTGCATCCGCGCGAATAAAATTATTTAGGAACCTGCTCCTTCAGTTCATAATGAAAGGGAATAAACAAGAAATTACGCACTCGAGGCACGTTTGAATGTTGAACGGCGCCCGCCTGATCTCTCCGGTTTGTGGGCACAAACTCGCCCATGGAGCAAATCCTTCACGCATCGCGTTCCAAGGCTCATTCCCCTTCACCAAATCCATCCTTTCCAAACATGAATCGGGAGAGTGAGGACTTGCGGGATCGCGAGATTGCGCATCTCAAGGAGACCCAGCGAGCATCCCGGATATTCCTTGAGATCCAGAATGTCTAGGGTTTTACGCCAAACTTCCAGCTTGAAAGGCTTGACTTGTGCTTGCTCCAGAATGCCCTCAGGTCCGAAAGCGTTGACCTGCAGCATTCCCATGATCTCTAAACCTTTCTCGTCATCAACCGATACCTCGCCGTTGAAGATTTTTACAAAGTCCGCCAACTCGACAGGTTCGATTGCCAATTCCACAATCGCGGCGCAGACTTTTGTGAGTTGCGGTGAGCGGATGAGGTCGAAGTGGAGGATGAAATCAATATATTTATGCTAGCTTT
Source organism: Mycena filopes (assembly GCA_029281495.1). Classification (NCBI taxonomy): domain Eukaryota; kingdom Fungi; phylum Basidiomycota; class Agaricomycetes; order Agaricales; family Mycenaceae; genus Mycena; species Mycena filopes. Next base: position 522,891 of record JARIHR010000018.1, on the reverse strand, counting down.
GCAGGCCGTTTACGGCCTATGTAGCTAGGTTGCTAAGTATCTGCGCTACTCTAATGACTACGGGACAGTATACTACGCCTTCGCCCATTCAAGGGAGGCCACGAGTTAAAACCCGCAGGAAGTGGAGGATGTAACAAGCTTGGAGGACGGCGTTGAAGAGGGGGCAGGCAAGTGCCTCTCTGACAACCGTGTCGGTGTGGACGTCCGATTCCTCAACTTTCTTACACCAGGGTTTATGCATGGGCCTGGGAAGCGAATATAAGAACCTAAACATCGGAAGTACTCTATCTTGCAACGTACCAGTGCTTCACTTGGCACTAAAATCAGGGTGAGAAGTCGGTTGATTCCAGGCGAAGATAAAAGACGCACCTCTTTCGAACAGTACGCGGAACGTTTACACTGGGAAGGAGGGATGAGTTTCAAACATCGATTTTTTTTTCACGCTGACGCACTCTCCCGCATCGACTCAGATCACTTTCGGTCGCGAGACAGTTCGTGCAGACCCGCTGTAAATGCTCAACACGGTCAGGTCTCTCCGCGTGGTCGTGGTCGTCGGTTGCTGGGATTGGTAGGCCACTCGAGGACATTTCATGGGGCGGGGTCGTCCGTGACCGGTCGAAACGAAAAAGATTGTGGAAGTTTGGAAAGAAGAAGTCCGAGGCACGGCACGTGTGGTCCACACAGCGCCACACAAACAGGCCACTCTTCGACGTGGAGAAGGCTCAGATAGAAAGACGCGTTAAAACGCGTCCATTTTCTTCCAGTGCAGAACTTATCGAGATTTACGATTTTCAGGTTGCATCACAAGTACGGCGATCATGTCGGCAATCCCGGAACCTTTTTTTCTTTCAAAAACCCAAATACAAAGTGCCGGGGCCTCGGGGGGCTGTTAAGCAGGTTAAGTATTGACGCCCGGTCATATAACAGAATTCGTTTCTGTCCCGATGTGGATTGCCAACCCGGATGCCCGCAGATGCCGGATTGTGGATATGTCCTCTTCAGCGACCATGTCAACATGCGGGGATACGCCGATACGGAAGGATTGGAGGCGGGCACATCCCACCAGGTTCATCCGGTTGGTAAGCGCAAGCCCTGCCTGGTGGACGGGGTGGTCTGTGATGGGGCGCGTATGGAGATAGTCGACTGAGAGGATCTGTAGTTGTGGTAGAAATGATGCATTTCTACCGAAGACATCGAGGAAGGGAGCGAGCGATTGTAAGTCTGGGTACCAAATATTCAGTTTGGCGAGCGGAAGTGCTGTGAAGGAGGGTAGACAATGCAGAGTCGGAGGAGGAACGCCATACATGGGGTGCGGGGAGAGGGAGAGCTTCACCAAGGGAGGCCGGCGCTGGAAAAACGAATCGAGTGTCGCCGCACTGACCCACACTTGCACTTGGAGCGTGTGAAGAGCAGGCAAGGAAAGGAATAACAGAATGCGTGCGCTAGACGCGATGCGGTCCAAGTTCGACGTCGATTTGAAGAGGGTGAGATGTTGGAGGCTTGGGTGTGTGAATACCTCGGAGTTGGCGAAATCTTCGAATACTGCGAAAGCGCATTCGGCGAGATTGGGCATGAGGCGCAGGACTGCGAGGCAGGCTGCCATAGGGTATATTTCCCCGGTGAATTTAGACAGTTGTTGCCAGGGAAGACCGGGGAGAAATGAGAATGGAATCTCATGCAAGAGGACTTCGGTTAGGAGTGGAATGTGGTCGAAGACGTGGATGGAGGCGCCGGCTTCTACGATTGCCTCGTCCCCCATGAGGCCAATTCGCAGTTTACGCAGGACGGCAAAGTCGAATATGTGTGAATCCATCCAAGTAAGGTCTTCTATATCTGCATGAAGCTCTAGAGAGTGCATTCTCGGCGAGTGTTTCTGGAGCACTTCTACCACGCCGGGCAAATTATAGGTCCACTGCGATGTGAGCAACGATCCGTGAACCTTGACGGACAGCGCGTTGCGAGCACGACTGAACCAGGCATCCGCTAATTCAGCCAAGTGGACGAGGCCACGACAGTCGGCATCGAGGTAAAAAGAGGCCCATAAGGCAGAGGTGGAGAGAGCGATTCGACGCCAGGCTCCACAGATTTGCGTGAGCAGGAGAGGAGCATGGCTCGTATCGACAAAATCGCCACCTGGGTCGAGCTCGCATTCCGCAGGTAGGCAGCGCATAAAGATTTCGGTGGTGATTTCGGGTGGTAGAGTTAAAACTGGATACACTATAGTGTCGAGTTGACCGCGTATGATTTCAAGTCGGGCCAGCATGCCGTCCAGAATGCGTTGCTGCTGGGAAACCGCGCAGCTGAGCTCGGCGAACCGTACACGGAGAGCATCGTTCGACATGGAGGGGACGAAGGCGAGGGAACCAAACTTTGTACAACAAAAACGCGTCGATGCGATAAATAATAAATTACACCTCTTCCTCTTCCTCATACTCTACAGGGGACACCATCTCAAACTCGTCCATCTCTTCTCGCTCCTTGCCCGTTACGCGGCCTCTAAGCGTCCGACTCGCACTTGACCGCCGCACTTCCGACACACCGCTCTCTCGCCCGTTATACGCGCTGTTTTCCGCGAATAAGACGTCCGAGGACTTAATCATGTTCATGCTTGGGCTTGTGATGGGCGCAGGAATGGAGCGGATGTTAATTATCATCCGTGATACCGCTATGCAGGATATGGCAGATGTTGGGCTACAATCGAGTAAGATCGGGAATGGCAAGAAATCGGGAGCAAGACTGACCCGAGGAGAATAGAGTGATAGTAGGATGAGAAGGATGTTTCATAAATTACAGCGTTGGCGAGCGTGAAGGCTGCTCATCGGCGAATCAGTTGACTGGAGTGGTCGCACAAGGAATAGACTCGCTGAAAATGAAGGCAAAGTAGATAATCGAGTCGCGCGCAAGCATGTCCAGTCTGTGAGCCGCCAGAATGAGCAATTTTTGGGTGCGTATTAAGCCATGAAACTTACGTAGGATTCCTCTCTCTTGTCGCAATGCTCAGACCCTTCATAATATTCGCTTTCCCAAGGAAGTGTGAGGGCAGCGGTGGGAAGATTTTAACGAGCGTGATAAGGAGGATAACCACTGGTGTTGCGTGTGAGTGTTTTCCTTCAAGTTACAAGCAAAAAACTGCGAACACTCGAAGCAGACTGGGGCGATCCTTGGTTTGTAGTTCAATACCACGGACCACGGACGGCGAGGTCACGTACCAAGTTCCGCTTGCGTAGTTTCTGAGCAGCGGCGACAGTGCGTCGAGCCCACAACTAAGCGGCCGAGGTTGGGAAGAGCCTGGACAGAATAGGTCATCAAATGCAGACGGCAAGCGGGATAAGAATACGCGCCTTCCGTATTTACCGTCGCTAATGCCATGCAGATTACGACGGCAGTTACTTCCACTGAGCATAAAATTGGGATGGGGTCGAGTTGGAGCGGAAATATGAACCCACAAATATATAGGATAACAAGCGTGAAGAGCATTTTCTGCCTCGAAGATCAGAGTACGCCTTTGGGTGAAAAACCACGAGCTTACCCTACTATTGTTGTCTACGTCGAAGGAGGTAAGTACAGCAACCACAACTGCGTGACGGCGACTCACAGATTGCCCACAGGCGAATTATCATGATGGCCTGCGCGGTGAGAATCGCCAGCCGCGGAGGGCTACATGAGCATGCTCAACACTGGGCGTTGCTTCTGGGTAGTCTGCGACGTACATGATTTGCCAATACGCATATATTTGGCAGAACTGCAGGTGAATCAGTGAGTTATCAACGAGCAAGAGCAAGGGACGCACGCGTTCGGATGTTCCGGGATATCCACCAACAACCCACTGTAGTCTGACCGTTGTTATTAATTCCTCGGGTCCAAATTTGAGGAGAAGAGCGCACATTAATAACCCTCGTGTGATGTATTGGTTGAACAGGAAGAGGATTTTCGGCAGCCGCCATCGGAGGCTACGGCGCGATATGAGCGACATGGCGATAACATCTCAGAGTACTCACGACCACACGCATCGGACCTCTTCGTCGAAGGTGACCATGAGCTCATAGACGAGCAGAGCCGAAGTTGCATCTGGGGGATCGTCAGCCCCTGAGGGCGGAAGTGATGGAGAAGCGACGGACATAGGACATAATTCTGCGTGAACGTGAGGGAAACATAACGTTCCGCATCCTCTGGGTTGTACTCGCTGATGTTGTGGGCGAGGGCGGGGCCTGGCATGGGGGGGAAAGCAGACAACTGGCGCGCCCCATTAAGCACGCGGTTTTCATATTTACGGAGAGATAACCGGCTCACAGCGGCTCACTGCTGTGCCTGAAGAGCCTCCGAGATAATCATCACATAAATAGAGTGATTGCGCTCTTCTGGGTCTCTTCTTCGAGCGTGCAAGGCTTCGGAAGCTGCGCGTTCCTTATATTTTTTTTTGCTTCAATTAATGGAGTGCATTGAGCGGGCTTGAGGACAATGAAAACGTACCTTTGTACCGTGTTTATATCCGTATCTGCGTGAAATCAGAAATGCGCATGAGCGCGGGATCATCTCAGCGACGTACGCGTGTGAGCATGATTTCAACAAGTTTTCACACCGCCTCGGGCTAAACGGAACGGGCCAACCGGGCTTTGCCGTAGTTGACGACATACGCGTCGACAAACCAACAAGTCAACATGTCGCCTTGAGAGCCTGGTTGAGGTTCTTGAATACACTAATCGGCCGACACTCAGCTTAGGGATTGCTTCATAACATGCTTACCACCGTTTTATTCAGCCCCGAGGAACGCCGAAGTACTAGAAGCATCTGCCAGTGCCAGGACTAAGTATAAGAGAGCGCCAATTATTCACTTATAATTAGTATTTCCTTCTCTCACTCACGCTTGAGCACTCACCATGACCGTCTCGCAAGACCCATCTGCTCCCCTGGTTGTCGTGGTCGGAATGACCGGATTACAAGGAGGTAGCGTCGTGCGCGCTCTCATCGACTCCGACAAGTCATACAGGATCCGCGGATTGACGCGCGACCCATCCAAGCCCACCGCCCAAACCTTCGCCGCGCAGGGGGTTCAGATCGTCAGCGTATCATTGACGACAGATAATAAGGGTAATGTCCTGAAAGCATTCGAAGGCGCGGACATTGTGTTTGTGAGTTTTGCGGCTGCGAAGTCCGGTCAGTAGAACTGAGGAAGATGCTTCAGGCTGTAACCAACTTCAACGAGCACAAGGACAAGCAGCGCGAAATAAACGAGGGCAAGATGCTGGTGGACACCGCGAAGAATGTCGGCGTCAAGTTGTTCATCTGGTCCGCCCTCGAGTCGCTCAGCGCGCGTTCTGGCGGAAAATACTCGCGCGTCGGGTTCTTCGACGCGAAGGGCGAGATCACTGAATACGCGAAGAAGTCGGGGATCCCGTTGTCCGTGGTCGAAGCCGGATTCTACGCGACCAATATCTTCGAGACCTCGTACGCGCTCAAGAAGCAGCCGGACGGGAGCTACCTGTTTGGCCTGCCCGTGCCGGCGAGTACGCAGGTGCCTCTCATCGACGTGGCGCACGACTACGGCATATACGTGCGCGCTGCGATCGAGAATCCTGCGCTTGGAGCAGGCTCGGAGGTGCGCTCTGGAATAATGACCTCCTTCGGGGAAATGGTCGAAAGACTGTCTGAAGGTAGCCCAACATCCTTGCATACTGCTGCGGCAACCATGATTTGACTTTCAAACTAGTCTCCGGCAAAACGATCACATACGTGGAAATGGATCGAGAGTCGTTCATCAAAGCGACGGGGATGCCGGAGTATGGACCGATGCTAGCAGATATGTTCCAGGCGTTTGGGGATCATGGATGCAAGTACTTCTCGTCGCACATAATCCACGAGCTGATGCTTTCTGTTTTCTCCAGATTATGGCGAGGAAACCACAAGCGACAGTCTGCTGGTGCGGAAACCGCGATCTTGGTCGGATTTCTTGGATGCGACTCAAGTGCAAAATTTCTTCGCGTGATGACGCCTGTATTTGAAGAGACTTGTACATGGTGGTACAAACGTGTACATTTATATTAATTGGAACCCTTGAGAACGACTCACGGCAAAGGCTTTCCAGCATTGATTGCATTCGCAACTTGGCTTGTGTTGGGTCGGTTTTGTGCGTACCTTGATCCAGAGTAAGTCAGGCTTAGACAGGACGATGTGAGGTGCACATACCTCTCATAGCTATCAAGGTAAAGTTCTTCAGTGCTGCAGGTGGCTTTGAAGGCGGGTTGGGCAAACAGGCGCAAGATCCAGGCTGTGAATTTGTCGCCGGTAGGGAGCTCGAACCCTCGATAGTGCTTGAGAACGTTGCTCGCTCGGAAGATCCCTGGAAAACATAAGCGCGGGCACGACGACAAGACAGTCCGAGATTACATGGGCCAACCATGACATCGCTCAAGTTAAGGTCGCCTCCTTCGAGCCACAGTCCGAGCCCAGCACCGAGAGCCTTTTGCTCTCCGACACCAGCAGCGCCTCCGCCGTGCACGATTTCGTGCTCGGCCCGTTCAAACAGAGCAGCGAGAGCTTCGAGTCCACTGCGGAATTCTTTGCCATATTCAATCTGCGCACTCTCCTCTTGTGCTTGGATGAACCGATAAAAGGCGGGAACGAGCGACCGAGCGATATGGTCGCATTGGAGACGAACAAGTGCCCTTGCATCTGGTAGACAGTCATCTGCAGGTCATAGAGGCGCTGTAAAAAATGCAAACATGGGTCAGTCGGCAACAGGCTTCGTTTCGTCGTGTTTGCGGCAACACTACGAGGGGTAAGTATTGCTCAGAAAGAGACGAACGACCCACTCCTCCAAGTACTCGAGAATGACAGTACTTTCATTCAAGCCACGCGGAGGACTGTATTTATGAAGTTTGAGGCCGGGAACGAGTCCCTTGGGCGAAACTTCGAGTAAATCTTGGGGTTTCTTGTACGGGTCGACTTCATCTGCATAATGTCGATTCTAGTGTCATGAGTAGGTGGATCGATCCACCCACAGTACTGGGGGTTGTGTGAGATGAACCAGGACAAGAAAGCAAGTATTTTACTTGGTACGGGATGTTGAGGTACTCCAACGCAACCCAGGCTCGTTGAACGAACGGGCAAAAGCAGCTCCCGAAAAGAGTGATATCCTGGATATCCTCGTGCTGCTTGACAGTCTCCAGAGCCTCGCCGGTACATTCGAGGTGGTAATTCTTTTGAGCCATGGTGGTTGTGAGAATGATACCCGGAGCGAGCGAATGATCGCTTTTGTCTGCTTCCATGTCGCTCCAAATCCCATGTCCAAAACGCGGCCACCACTATTTACTCTCAGTCTCTGCCATGCCCGCACAAGCCTTGGGCACACAAAGCCTTCCATTATATGCAAGCAGAAGTATATTGAGCTGTTATCTGAGCTCCGAGTCGCCACCTTATCAACGGCCTTCTCTGGTCTTCTTGTGAATTATCCCAACTCGCCTAATTCTCTGGTCATCAGACCTTCGATTTGCCCTTGCATCCCGCCGTGATGTCTCGTCTGCCCGCCCCAGTAAACCCTGTACTCGAAGCAGATCCTGTGGCAGAAGCGAAGCATTCCGACGACTACAAGGACTCTGCGACACCTCCGCCGACCAACAAGCGGCCTCTATTCGTGTCCTCGATATCCAAGGATGAGCCAGTTGTAACGCGCAGAGAGCTTTGGAGTTACTATCGTGCGTGTCGCGTCCATTGCCCTACAGACGCACTCTAACCGTTGGGATAGTGTATTACAACGGAGACAACGTTGGAACGATTCCATGTTGTGCTGCCGCCAGTTAATCCATTATTATAGGGTGTCGGTCCGAATGGATATTCCATGACGCTCTTCCAGTCCCTTGCTTTCGCTGCTGGGTACGACCCAGTCGCCGGTGTGGGCTCTTCCTGCTCCGCCGACGGCTCCTCAGGCCAATGTGTCCTTCCTTGGGGCAAGGGAACGAAATCCGTTACCAGTGTGGTGTTGGTGGCGAACGGGATCAGCTTCGCAGTGAGTTCGAGCCTGAACCGCCAAAAACGCGTCTCATTCGTGCCGCTAGATCATGACCGCGATATTCACCACAATCGGCAGCGCTGCGGGTATGGCACGCAAACCATTGCATTGACCCGCGACTCACATTTGAATAGACTACGGCAGCTTTGGCCGCTGGCTGCTTTTCGTCGTGACTATCGTTTGCTGGGGTGCTCAGTTTGCCAGCATGTCTCTTACGGGTAAGTGCCCGCTAGTAACACCTGACATCTATGCTCATTTCCCCACAGAGCCCTCGCGATGGGGCGCCGCCATGGCCCTTTACATGATCGGCTTCATCTCCTACGGCGCGACGCTCGTCTTCTACGCCGCGCTCTTCCCCCGCCTCGCACGTAATACCCCGCACGCGAAGGAGATCCGCGAAAAGTTCGAGGCTGGCGAGACGAGCAAGGAGGACTACGAGCGCGAGGAGAGTTTGGAGAAGAATTTGATAAGCAACATCAGTACCGCGCACAGCAACATCGGGTACATTTTCACGCTCTGCCTCAACTTATCGATTCTCCTTCCCCTGGCGTCGAATTCGAAGGTCAACAACTACACCATCGTCCTGTTCGTGTCTCTGTCCTTGATTCACCGATGTTGTGCTTAGTTGTTGCCCCAGAACCAACGCCTACTGGGTCCTTACTGGTATCTGGTGGTGTACGTAGCCATCCATCCTCACGCTCTTCTCGTACTCACCTTCGCACTAGTCATCTTCCAGCAGCCTCGACCTGGTCCTCCGCTCCCAAAAGGCGAGCGGTACATCACGATTGGCTGGAAGCAAATATACGCGGCGTTGAAGCAGTACAAGCAACTACCCTACACGTTCATCTACCTCTTTTCGTTCTTCCTCCTCGCGGACGGCCTCAATACCACGGGGACGCTCGTGTCGATTTGCCAGAACGACAAGTTCTCGTTCAGCTTTTTGCAGGTTATTTCCGCCCCACTATTCCATTCTATTCTGTCGCTAACTTGAATGGCCGCAAGAACACTTATCTTGGCCTGTCGCAAGCGATAACGTGAGCCCGTTTGCCACCTGGGGCATGGACCAACTCTGACCGCATATCGAAGGTCAACGATAAGCACGCTTGGCTTCTGGTACATTCAAAAATATTGGAAGATCCCGACCAAGAAGATGGTACGGACCGTGGCTCTCAACCTCGGATTTCTGGATCTGACCGTGCTCGTAGTTCGTCGTAACAAACGTCTTCACGATCATGATTCCCCTTTGGGGTACGAGATGACTCTCCGCTTTTCCTCCTTTCAAGTCTTACCCGCACCCTTCCAGGCATGATCGGAATCTGGACCCAGAAGCTTGGGTCTGTACCGCTCTCTTCACCGCTGATGTCCTCGCCCTGACTCTGTTAACCAAGATTCCACAACAAGTGGGAATTCTGGTTCGTCTCTCCCCCTTTCCGCTCATGCCCCGTGTCCCAATCTATGCGCAGGGCATATAACGTCGTATTCGGCCTCTTCCAAGCGCCGTACTACGCATTCTCGCAGACCATGATGGCGGAGCTGACCCCGCCGGGGTTCGACAACATGGTCCGGCTTCGTCTTCCACCCATACCTTCCCCAGTCTAACCCAGTGATCCCGCCATCCAGTTCTTCGGCCTCTTCGGCCTTTCGAACCGCGCCAGCTCGATGATCGGGCCCAACGTCATCCAGGCCATTATCGATTCGTCTGGGAACAACTGGATGGGTGTGTATCTTCGCTTTCCCGTATTCCCTCGAGGCTAACGCGGACGACGCTCCACAGGCTTCCCCTTCCTGTTCGCGCTCTGCACCTGCGCCTCGCTCGTCATCTGGTTCGCGGTGGACATTCCCAAGGGCCGCAGCGATGCCGTGGCGTGGGCGGAGGGGATTCGGGCGGCGAAGTACGCGGACGATGGGCTGGTGTTGAAGGAGTAGGGGGCGGTACAGGATATTTGACGATTATATCAGATTATAACACGCTTTTTATGACAGTCTTTGTAGGAGAACAGCTGCTTCATATATTTTCTGACATACGGTGGAAAACAGATCGAACTGGCACCGTGTCGCAACCAAACGATCGGCGTGGCCTCAGCTCTGACGACTAAAGCTGGTTTAGACTGGGGAGCGATGGATAGGTGAGTCAATGGGACGCACCGAATATAGTTTTGTTTCTCGGTCCCAATGTATATTTCCATCCCTTGACTTGTCAAAGCTCCGAAATGGTCAAGTACTTTCTGATAATGACCTTGAAGGCGCACTTCGTCTTCGGGGAAGGTACCATCGGACGCAGTGAGGCGAAACGAACGGAGTTTGGCCACATCAGGCTGACTCGACCTGCGCTGGAGAAATTGGAGGATGTCCGTGTAGGAGACCATTGGTGAATCCGTTAGCGTCAAGGTCCGCAGGTGTGGGAGGGAATAACGATGAGGTTTCTTGTAGGTATGCGGTAAATGTAGCCGTTCCAACATCCCAACAAGGGCGTAATGGCACACTGAAATGAACTCCAAGTCTTCTAATGTGCCCGCGACATGAATCAAACAGCGATTAATATCGCGATGCGTTTCCACCTCCTCGACATCCAAGGAGAGTTGTTTGAGTGGTGGGGCTGAGCGGACGAGGAAGGATGAAATCGACCGGAGGTCAAGGACATCCGAGTCCAGTATGTGCAGTGACCGGAGAGCAGGAAGGGTGAGGTATGGAAACATGTCCGTGCTGTGACCCATTTCTGGAGCTACCACACTGAGCGACACCAAACGATCATGCACCGTGATTGAAGTCGTTTCAGGGAGCTGCCCTGTCATCGCGCACTTGACCTCGAGGAGATTTGGAGAGATAGCAAAGATTTCCAGGGTTGTTATCGCGCCCTCGAATTTCGTCAACTGCAGTGAAGGGAATGTGTAGGCGGAGAACAAAGTGTCGCACGAAAATTCGAGATTAGATAGTCGGGGGGCATTGGAGAAAATTGGTACAAGATCTTCCAAATCTGTGTCCACATAGGCATCCCCGATAACTGCACGTTGAAGAATAGGGAAAGCGATGGATTCCAGCTCTAGTTGGCGAACGTCGTCCTGGGAGGAATAAATATCCAAATATTCCAATTTATTGGCGTATCGCTGGATGATATCGCGTAGAAGACTCGTCGGGAATGGGGTGTCGTCCGGCGAGGTATAACATACGATGGACAGAGGGTAGCCGGTTGCACGGCCCAGCCACTCTGCTGCGAAACGTTCGGCTTCGCCAGGTTGCGATCTATCCAGGGGATATAGGTGGAGACTGAGCGTCTTCCAGAGCCCAGGTGTTCCGAGTGCAATCTGTCTCCACGATCGACATATTGCAAGAAACATCATAGGTGCAAATTGACGCAACGGCGGCGTCGCTTCTATGGGCATCCGCAGCCTTTCGAGAGGCGGAAGACAATGGGAGAAGATCTCCGCCGTGAGCTCAACAGGTAAAGTCAGCACAGGAAATTTCGCCGTGTCGAGCAGCTCCTTGTGAACAGCTGCCCTATCCCGCTCAAGCGCGACAAGGAGTTGCGTCTGTTCAATGATTTTTGAATCAAGCTCGACGAGACGCCGGCGGAGCGCGGCAGTCGACATGAGAGTGTGGAAGAATCGTTTGGAATCCGGAGAGAGCAAAAATGCGAAGAAAGATGCTCGCTAGAGACAAAGACGAGAGAGCTGACGAGAGGCGTGAGGACCGAGACGTGAGGACCGTGAGAAAAATACTACAGTACCCGCTCACCGGCCCAAGTCTATATGCCGGGGCTGCTCCTCACTTTAGTTCGTCCCAGCAATGCCAGACGTTCCTCAGGCCCACTTTCAACAGCTCGACTTCCCAAGCAGCACTCTTGTCAATCAAACCTCGAACGTCGATAATTTGAACCTCCTTCAGGCTTCCGAGGTCGACGGCACGATCTGCCATGTCAGGAAACAATCGAAGCTTTCGAACCAGAAAGCTGAACAATATCTGGTCATCGCGTCATCGCTCGCCATCGGACTGCGCCCGGTATAAATGACGGTGGAATTCACGGAGGCCCCGCCACTAAAAATGTCCCCTCAACACACCGAGTTCGTGAAGCGCAATGAACCATATGTCGCCAGCTTCGGCGATAAAGCTGACCTTGCCCTTCCTCCCGCCAAAAAACTCATCGTGGGTGGGTCGCCGTGTCCACAAGTTCTGGTCCAACAGTTAACCTCGTTTAATAGTAACCTGCATGGACGCTCGTCTCGAGTAAGTGCATGAGAGGACTCGATAGAAACGCGGTTAAACGGCTCCTTATCTCAGTCCCGCTGCCTTCTTAGCAATCAAGGAGGGCGACGCGCATATCATCCGCAACGCCGGTGGAGTAGCGTGAGTGCAAGCTCGCCGCTAATGTCCGGTCCGACTCATTAGGAGATCGCTCACAGGCGGGAAGAGCTTCGAAGCCTGATACTTTCCCAAAGGCTCCTCGGGACGCGTGAGATTGCAGGTCGGTTGTGGATAGTCGCTCTTCAATCCGATGTCTGTTGACGAAGCCGCCTCAGTGATCCACCACACCGACTGCGGCATGCTGACCTTCACCTCCAATGATGTGCGCTCGATTATCAAGGACGCCTCCAAAGGGGATGCCGACGTGGCGAAGCAAGTCGACGCCATAGACTTCCTTGAGTTCAAGGATTTGGAAGAGTCAGTCAAGGAGGATGTGGCTTGGTTGAAGAGCAATCCCTTGATCTTGCCCGAGACACCCCTCTCCGGTTGGATCTTCGATGTCAAGAACGGAAAGGTGACCCAGGTTGTCTGAACGTTGCATATTCTGTGCTCTTAGTAGCACCAATGCGCGGTGTGTTTCTGGTCTTTTGAGAATATAATCCCAATTCGTCCAATGTGGTTGAATTTGAGCTGATAATTCCCACGGTTGAGTTTTCCCCGAAATATTAATCCTTTCCGCCTGTACGCGTAGTTCAGTGGTCCCATAATTCGAAAGTGCTCGAGAGGTGAATCGTCGCGCTGAGACTTCAAACTTGACCGGACAAGAGCTTCGTTTAAGCTAGCCGCAGTTGCGCTCACCACCGGGATCTTTGCCTGTTGAAATTTACAACACCTGCAACTGCACCCCTTCACAAAGCTTCTAGGGTGGTTGCGGGTCTAGGCGCGTGGATCTGCAAGATCAACCGTACCCACCTCGGTCGGGTCGCTCGATAGGGTTCTAGTGGTTGTGCACATACAGTCAACGTTGTTAGAAACAGGGAACTTATCGCGGGCCTGCAGTAACCACGCAATTTTCGGCAATCCTTGGGAAGGAAGTGCTCAATGAATAACGACTCCTCATCTTCCGAAGAGTGCGCATCTGTGCGCATCCTGATTTTCTGCCCATCTCCCAAAATCCTCGGACTCTATCCGTTGCCAGAGGTAAACGGCTTGATATTGATGATCTAATTCTAGCGGAAGCAAAGAGGCGAGGGGTGCAGTACCAGCTAGTACCAGCCACCAAAACTCAAGTCCCTTTCCAAGTTCCTTCCTGGACGAGCCGAGCTGAACAAATGTTTGGTGGCCGTCGAATTTCCCTTCAAGTCAAAAACCTTCGCCGTGTTGGATCCAGCATTTGGATCCGAGTCATCTGATTCCACGACCTAGACCTTCAATTGGAAATAAAAGGCACCGATCGTACAATCCTGCACAACCTTTGGCTCGATACTGATGTCAGTGGCCGATACTGGATACTGGATACTGAGCGGAGTTTGAATTATGTAAGTGATTTTTGACGTGCGCAAGTTCAAACCGGGCGCGCACGTTTTTTGAATTTGGCGCATAGCTCAATGGAAATAAGAGTCTCAACCGCAAAAATAGCACGATAGATGCTTCTCAGTATACAATATGCTATCCAGGACTGAAAATACCTTGAAGTTTCCATATGAGTGATTTTTCAGCTAGGTGGTCAGGTTGAACCTGAATAGTTGCCGAAGGTCTGCGTGCTAAGGTGGGACTTCAAGAGCTTGAATCCAGTAGACAGCATATGGGAGCCAACATTTGCTGTCATGAGTGGACAGTTGTGTTCCACATTGGTTGAAATGAGCACAGATCAGAGTTGACCATAGTCAAGTTCAAGAGTGAGCCACCCTGGGCGGCCTATGATGGTAAAACAAGTACCAGATGGCATGGAATGTCTTCCTTCCTCAATCTAGACATTTGATGTCTTGAAACCCCCCGCAGTTTTAACATCGCCCCAATTTGACCGGAGTTCAAACTCCGCTCAGTATCTGAAACTCCGCTCAGTATCGGGACAGTTTCCCAGGCCGCGCGCAGCGCCCGGAAAAATCTGGAAATAATTGGGGTGACTTTACCGTGAATTCTGAGGCCCGAGGCTTTTTTTCAGGATTTCAGGGACCATCTGCCGTTTGTTAGGTGCTTTATTTCAGTATCGGGATCAGTGGTACTGTTTGCAACAGACTCTGATAGCCGGCATCGCGCTGGCCAACTCAAATCAAAGGGAGTGCATATCCGCGTCCAGTGCCCCAGACTGAATCATTGAGTGAATCTCCCTTCCTTTCTCCTCTCTTTCCTGCAATATTTGGTTTCTTTTTTCGTTATTTTTTATTTCCCCCACTGACACAGTATCGAGCCCAACCTTGGACCCGTTCCTATAATTGACCGCACCCGAAGTTGCGTCGGGTGCAATCCCCACATATAATTCGACTGGAGACGACAAAGGGACCAAGCTATGTGTTCTCTCTCCTCCCCTTCGTTTCCTTGAGTCTTTTTGCTCTTGCGGCCCCAGTGGTCGAGCGGCGAGCCGCTTGTTCAGATGTTATGGTATGTTCCATTCTCCCTGCCGGCATTCAACGCGTACTAATTAATGTGGGGAAGGTGATTTTCGCCCGCGGCACAACGGAGCCTGCTCCGATCGGTGTTGTGGCAGGTCCACCTCTCCAGACGGCGCTGAAAGCCGCGTTGCCGGGAAAGACACTGTCGTTTGCTGGGGTGGACTATCCAGCGAGCATCCCAGGATTCTTGGCGGGGGGAGACGCCCAGGGATCAACGACCATGGCTACGGATGTAAGCTGGTTCACTTTGTTGTTGAACCGGGCTAAAGAGAGCTAGTTGACGAATGCCGCCAATTCCTGTCCGAACGTACGTTTGCTGGTATTATGTTGTGCTTCGGTTTCTGAAGTCTTGATTCGCAGGCTGCGATTGTTACTGTCGGGTACAGTCAAGGCGGTCAACTTGTCCATAACTCAGCGAAGCAGCTTTCGGCCGCCGTCCTGTCCCGTATCAACGCCGCTGTCATTTTTGTGAGGATTTTTGTGCAGTTGTTGTGTTGCGACTCACCGTTATGAAAAATAGGGCGATCCGGACAACGGTCAGGCAGTTGCAGGCATCTCCGCAGCAAATACGAAGGTCATCTGCCACACGGGGGATGATATCTGCTTGCATGGCGATTTAATTCTTGCGCCCCACTTGTTCGTCCACCACTGAAATCTTTCTTCTGTGCTGGATCTAATTGCTTCATCCAGGACATATGGCCAAGACGCCAATAGCGCGGCCGCGTTCATTGGCCAGGTAAGTCCAATAGTGGACACATTCTTTTAGTTGTATTTCGAGTTGTTGTATTTTTGGACATCGTAACAAGATCGCTGAGCGGCATGCCGCCTCACGGTCTACAGGAAGAGAGCCGTTAGAGACTGAGAACAGCCAGCGGCAACTCGGAATATCCGCAATGGGTTACTCCCCAGAAAAAGGACCCAGTTATACCCAAATACCCAAAATCCAAGAGTGGTCGGCGTACGGACGGCTGCATCCACTGGAATACCGAGGACGTAAACGAGCGCCGGAGAATATTTTGGCGAAGGCAATTCAAACAAAGGCTTGAGACTGGTTCATCGGCCACAGCTCGTAGCTAAAAAAACAATCGTTGAACCATACCCGTGAAGGAATAAATCCTTGACATCTGGGAGCGACCTCGATAGCCCTGGGAGTGCGTTGGGCCCGGGGTAGCTTGAAGTCATTCCAAAGAGTTCAAGTTGCCGCAAACGAGAACGGGTTTCCTCCAACCAAGTCAAGTGGTGAATGGCGGCGGTCTTGCTCCCAAGTGCTGAATAGCGGCATCCTCGTTGACCCAAGGTATTACGCGGGCAGAAATGTCTTGTTGAGATTGAGAGAAGGTGGTGGTAAGAGAGAAAGATCGTTCGGCCGACGCGTATCCGAGCCTGCTCACAACTTCCATGTCCAACGCCGACCTCACGCTCAACTGGTACACGACATTGCCTCGATCCGTGAGCACAAGCCCTCCTGAAGGGCTGAAGGGCAAAATTGGCCGTTACGGCGGAAATTCGTTCTGGGGCCTCCTTCCCATCTTGAGTTTACCCGTAGAAATCACCACCGCAATTTTCGCCTTCTGCCTTCCCACCGTCAAGGAGCTCCGTGAAATCATGAAGCTCGTTGTCGTGACAGTCCCGCGACACTCACGGCGCCCAACATCCTGGCTGGGTGTTTGTCGTACATGGAGGGATATCGCTTTCGCGACGCCATTCCTGTGGACGACTTCTACCTCTTTGGTCTGAGGGATGAGGACTTTGGGACCGCCACCACCGCCCACGCTATCTCGGAGGGAGGAACGAGGAAGGGTGGAGGAGTACGTCGACCGGTGGCTGGGACGTGCGGGCCTCCAACCGCTCACTTTCGTATTCTGTCTCGAGCAAGAAGCTGAGCCAGATTTCGATGTGCCTTCGCCGGTCCGTTGTATGCGGGATGTTATCCGCCGCTATTCGGATAGACTGCAGGAGCTGGAGCTGGAGCTCACTGCAGCGTATTTCGACATTGGGATCCTGGGTCTGGATTCGATCCACTTTCCGCTCCTTGAGCGAGCCATCCTTGGGTAACACCGACCCCAACCAGGACGTCGGGGATGCCTCCAGTGTCTTTGGAAATGCGCCCCGGTTGCAGCGAATTCAATTTGCGCCCTGGCACCTGGCTCCTATGCTACACTCCCCCATGGACGCAGTTGACCGAAGTTCAAAGGTCCTATACACGACCTGGATCTATTCTCCGTGGCGTCAAACCTGTTAATTGCAGAATGCATTGTGGAGGCAACGCTACGTGGCTCGATCCGAGATTGTGCATCCACGCTTGCAAGTCCCTAGCTCTTTTGGGATCCTACATCGACGGTCTTACAAACATGCTAGACGCGCTCACGCTCCCTGCCCTCGTCTCACTCCACATCTCACTCAGTGTCTCTTTGCCCAGCCTTTTGTCGTTCCTCGTCCCGCTCAGCACCGTCCTTGCGCACCTTATCCGTCAAGGTCGAACACGACGGATTCGAGCAGTGGGAAACCTATACTATAGCACCTTTAGACGCCACCCTCGAGAGGCCTCCAGGATTCGCGGCCCTTCTGCTGAGTTCCTTTCCTGCATCTTGCGTCTCGGGCTTTCAGCGCAGTCACAACGCCGCCTTCCCCACCTTCAAGACCTCAGTATCCTCGAATCTCCCGCTGTGAATCACGAACAGCTTGTCAACTTCCTGTATCAGCGATCCACCTCCAACGACCTCGTTCGACTACAGTCATTCCGCCTCCTCCATCGTTTCGGTACCCCCCCTGACGAGGTGGAGGAGCTGATTGCAGGCAAATATGAAACAGGCAAGCACAAATGGTCCTTCAATACGACGAACAGCATCGATCCGGAGCTCGCCAGAGGATGGTATCGACATTCGCATCAGACGCGGGGAGACAGGCTTAGTTTCATGTGAAGAAAGCGGGCGCATGAGGGACTTGTTCGTCCACCACTCGAATCCGTTCCGTGCCCATCTGATTGCTTCACCTAGGAAACATGGCCAAGACGCCAGTAGCGCGACCGCGATTGTAACAGTAGCTATCTCAAAAGCCCGATGGATCCAGCGCGACCTCCGAGTATCGATACACAGGCAATAAATCGAATAACTTGAATTCCTTCGCGTCGATAGTCAAGACGAATTCCAGCGCCTGAAAGGAAGTTCTGTCTGAACAGCTTCAAGTCACAGAGAATAATGGGGTTAAAGAGTTCTCGTCACTCGAGGACGGCGTTGCGGTCCTTGGGGGTATATACGTACTGGCTTCTGTTCTATATTGAGTGCGAGGTAATTCGACGCGGTAACTAGTACCATAGCTGCGGAGCTGTTGTAGGCCCCGTCGAGAGAAATCGATAAACGGCCGGCAGAAAGGTGCTGTGGAGTCGCGGCGCGTGTGTTCGTCAGTGTTGTGGAATGACTTGATTTGGTGCCTTCTGCTTCACTACCAAGTTAGGCCAAAACCGGCCCTAAACAAGCCTCTCGAACTTAAGCTCTACCTTGAACTCAAACCACCATGTCCGCAGAGATAATTGAAGACCCTCCTCACCTCCCTCCCTTACCGCGTTCCGCGTCCAATCCCAAACCAAAGGGAATATTGAAGACCACGCCCCAGGCCATAGGTGGAGCTGGTGGACAGTGAGTACAGGCACGCTATGACTCGAATCCTCCAGTCTAACTCTCTCTAGCAGTCTGCAATGGGACGAGGAAAACTTGGCCCTGACCGAAATCGGGAAGGATAGTCTCATGAAGATCACCGAACCAAAGACTCCCTACGTCAGATACAACGCGGAGACCGACACGGTGGAAGGAGGTTCGCCATCCTTGCTCCCCGGCGTCCATCCATGGCTAATCGGCGAACCCCAGAGATCCCAAATCTGGATTTGAACGGCCAATACGTCTGGACCAATGGATCCAGCAATCCGACATCTCCCGTCTTGTCCCCTTCGCCCACTGGCGCGGACGGTTCTGGTCCCTCCTCGCGCCGCACCTCCTTCTCCAGCACGGGACGATCTGGCTCTGTTTCCGGGCGTTCCGGAAGTGCCTCTGGGCGCTCGGGGAGCGGCAATTCCAGCCGAAGCACGAGCTTCAATCTTCCAAATGAAGCGAGAGGGGAGATTCGAGCCGATGAGCGTGAGACGGGCGAAGAAGTGGAGCTCGACGAGGAGATGGACGAAGAAAGTACGTCTTTGCGCGCCGGCCATATATATCCTGGCTGATTCATTTTGGTTTCGCAGCTGCGGCCAAGCACGCTGCTTTCGTTCGTGCACGCGGACGTCACTATTCCAACGAGGCAGGAAGCCATGAAGGTATGCTATTATTACCCGCGATACTAAATATGAAGGCATTGATCAACTGTGAACTCAGCTGGCGGCCAAGCTCCTTAGCGAGAAGAAGATGAAGCCCACGACGGCGAGGACTCTGTTATCCCGGAAGTTCCGCCCTTGCCCAAGATGAACGGCGTCCGTCATTAATGCATGGAAAACCATCAGTGTTTTCGGTCTCCCCATCTCTCCTTACCCAAGTGTGCCCCTCCCCCTCCCTACACACTCTCCATCTTGTACAATGTAACCATTAATGGACGACTCAAGTTCACCTTGAATGTTAACAGTTTGTCTTAACTCTCCTATTCCATCCGTGTATTTACAGAAAACCAAACATAAAGCTACAGATGTCCGTCCAGATAATACAATATTGTTCCGTCCTAATGCCTTCCCTTGAATCCCCTCTCCAACCTGCGGCCTGCCTGCCTGCCTTCCGCTTAAATCACCGCGCCTTAATCGCAATAGCCGACAACGGCCATCTCCGAATCCCGCTTTTGCGTTGACGTCGCTAAAAAGATCAGTGTGGGCCTCCCTGGTTTTGCTTTGCTTTCCTTGGTACACATTATTTTGCTTTGTTTCCGTTTCTATTATTGCGTATTGAATTGAAGCAGCATCTGGCCCTGGCCCTGGAACGGGCTGAACCCCGCCGCCGCCGTTTCCAGCACGGGCGACCCAGATGCGAGCTCAAAGTCCTATTGATTTGTATCGATTGGATTGGATTGTAATATTCACCACGCGCCGATGGGCATGAATTAAGGAATAAGGATAGGATAAGATAAACGGACGGGCGTCAGCGACGATCAGGTCGAGCGACCATGGATACCTACGTCGACTGTACACGAGGATGAACGAATGAATGTAAGTGGACGGCGGAGGCACGAGGCAAGAAGGGGAGGCGGGGAAGTTACGCACCATGCATGCTTGGCAGTCTGCTGGTGTTCAGCCGTGCGGACGGCGCTTGACGCAGCAGCCTGAAGTCGTTGTTGGCGTATGTCTTGGTGAGGCCGGTTGCGGCTGGCGAGCGGAGCAGCCCGGTTGGTGAGGTAACGACTCCGAGTATGTCCGGCGTGTTGGAGGTGCCTTTTGGCGTGCTGGGCGGCGAGGGAATGGGGTGCAGAAGGCTCTCGATATCGTGCAGAGATAGCTCGAGCCGAGTGGGCAGCTCGACCGAGGCGGGGATCATGGCATCATCGTCATCCACCCGAATCGACTTTTTTACGTTTGTAAGAACAGTGACGGAGGAGGCAGAGAGGGTTTCCTCCAGTTTTGAGTAAACCTGTGCGAGTGAGGACGAGGAGATCCCACATAGCGTGTTCATCTTTGCGGCGACTTCTTGGTTAACGAGCCAGACGAGGATGGACAGCACAGTTTGCGCAGTTTTGGTGGTCTGATCAGAGTGCGCGAATGCAGAGAGCGTCTGCCCAATCTCGAGCCGCAGCATCTCCCGGTGACGAGAATCGGAGTCGGCAGGGAGCTCTTTCAGAACATTGAGCAGGACAAGGGGCTCGTGCTGGAAGGCACGCAGGCTGCTCAGGACCAAGGCAAACTTGAGGATCAGGATCAAATGCGTCGGCGCGAATAGCAAGTATGCGGGTGACGTCGTTGAGAACGGGCGAGTCCAGGTGCATGTCGAGGACCGCCGTGAGGCAAGCAGCGAGGGCCTGCGACACCTCAGAGACGGAGGAGATCGTCGACATGCACCACTCGGATATGCTCGACGATGCATCGACGAGATCGTAGAGGAACTGCAGCGCAAGGTAACACCTGATGATGTCGAATCAGCTCGAGCTCGCGGGTGGCCATCTGGTCGAGGGCCGCAAGTGTCTGAGAAAGCAGCTTCATCTCCTCCATCAGCAGCCACTCGCCTATCCCAATGACACCCTCATCAAGCTTCACCACCCGGTTGATGACATGAGCCTTATTCGCAGGATCGAGCAAACGGAAGAACGCGCCAAACTCGAGGAGGACGCTGGGGAGCACAGATGTAACCCAGCGGTCGTCATCCTGCGTCGTCTGCGGGAGGACATGATCAACCAGCGCCAGCACCTGCAGTAAGTGGCTTGTTGGGTTCCGGCCGCGTGCGAGCGTACCGTGCTCGAGCAGGGTGCGGAGCACAACCTCCGCACCGGCCTTGCGTGGCTCGGCGTACACCTGGGGCTGTGTCAACGCGCGCACCAAATCGAGACAGGTTTCCCGCAGGTCCCGCGCTGCCGCCATGGGCTGTGAATATATCGCAGCGGCTTCCTGCGCACACGCAAACACATCCGCGATACCCGCCGTCAGGTTGCGCAACGCACGGCTTGTCATCGGGAGTGTGGGCGTCAGATGAGAAATCAGTCTGAGCAAATCGTCGGCTGTGTGGAAGAGCTGAGCGACGAGCGTCGAGTTCATCGGTGGCGGGGGAAGGGTGACTACAAAGTGTGCGTTCAGGTCATCCGCGACGCCAACGAAGATGTCCACCAGCCGCTCCACGAAGCCGTGAGTGTTTTCGTCCCATAGCGCTTCCAGGACGCGCCATTCGTTCGAGTCAGTGTCG
The DNA here is from genome assembly GCA_029281495.1 of Mycena filopes. Lineage (NCBI taxonomy): Eukaryota > Fungi > Basidiomycota > Agaricomycetes > Agaricales > Mycenaceae > Mycena > Mycena filopes. The sequence goes on along the minus strand of JARIHR010000018.1, from coordinate 501,238 downwards.
TCTAGCTCGCGCTGGATCATGGCGAGTGACACACGTATGGTGCGTAAGCGGCGAGGGGAGAGCGGATGCGTGTTTGAAACTGTCAGCTCAAGAATCGCACCGGGCAAGCCATCTTCGGAGACGAATGCCACTTTCTGCATCGGAAGCCGCTCGTGCTCCGCAATGAATGACAAAGGCGGGTCGAGCGAGAGAATCGTCCGCACGACGTCGTCTTGCAGGATTGCGTGAGGCTCCCTTGTCAAATCCGCGAGTAGTTGTTCCGCGAGCAGACCTGATTTGCGGGGAGGGATGTTATCCGTCGTGATCCATTCCAGTCGTCGAGTAAGCTGCCTCAATAAGAGGAGATGGTTGACGATCTAACGGGTGTCAGGATATATTACGCGGTTCAAGTAAGTCTTACCTCGCGATACCCGTTTACGTTCTGCCACAAACGCAGGATTCCGAGAGTTTGCGCACGACAGTCGTCGTTCCCCAAGCTGTCTGTCCACGCCCAGACGGCTAGGACACTCGCAACCCCAATATACGCCCTCGTAAACGCGATTAGTTCGGCGGGCGTAATGTCCGGCGGTAGCACAATCCGCAGCAGATGTGGGTGCGGCGGCGTATGTGAAACAGGATTCTCCGCAAGTTTGGCGGCGAGGTTGGGATGGTTCAGCATCGTCTCGAGCCAGATGCCGATCGACTGCTCCTCGAGACCGACATCCTTGAGCATCTGTGCCGCCGCGGCGAAATCGCCAGTAGGATTGGACAGCACGTCCTCAAAGGCCTCCCAGTGGCGGATCCGAGTGCTGAGACGGCGCGCGACATCCTTGGTGTATTTCTCGGTCGTCAGACTTGTTTGAATCTTCTCGATCTCGGTGAGGAACCATTCGGTGTTGAGGTGCCGCGCAATATCGGCATTGGACACAGCATCTAGAAGGCGGAGCAATGTCGATTCGTTCATAGTCCGTGCATCAAAGACCGCCGTGAGATCGACTTGTTGCTACAGTCGGGTCAGTGCGGGCACATCTCGCGCTCAATTACGAACCAGCAACGTCCTCGCCATGTCCGGATGTTGCGGTGCCGAGACGCTGAGCAATTTTGCCACCAAGTAAGCCTGATTGGAACTCTGAACATATGCCCGTTGTCAACTTAAACCCGGCGCAGCAGCAAAAAGACGCGCGTACCTTTTCCCCGACAGATGCGGCCACCTTGATAGCGAAGGCCGAGAGCGCCTCGTACGGTATGTCATCCCGAACTGGCTTGGCTGTGCATAACAAAGCCGCGTCTAAATCGAACGACTCAATTTCATCCTCGGTGTTCAGATCCGCATGCAGGTACGGAAATTCTGGGAGATCCCAATCTTCGTTGGACGGTTTTAGACAGAACATGAGGCGGATGACGAGGCAGAGGGGAGGAGAGCCCGGGATGAGGGTGAGCAGCTGCTTGGCAAGGTGAGTAGGGTCTAGCATGCGGGCTGGGTCGACTGCCTTGGAGAGTGGGCGAGGCTCGACGACGGGGATGGGTCTTGGTTCATACGAGGTGGGGTCTGGGGCGGGCTCGGAGACGGTTTCACCGTAAATGGCTATTGAGACGCTCTGAAATGCGCCTTTCACGATCATGAGCCGGGTAGCATACTGTAAAAGTATCAGTGCATGTTCAAGGGACACTCGCAATCAAAGTTTTGAACAAAAGACGCCGTAGTGCAGCCCGGAGTCCTTCAAGCGGGGAACACAAGTCCATTTCGCTAGCGAGAACGTCCACTGCGAACCACTGGACGACCCCCAAAAAGAAGGGCGATGTTTTTTTCGGCGAAGTACCGCAGTGTGTGCCCCAGAAAGTGGTTCGGAAGACATATGAAATCGAAAGCGCAGTTCCCAGCACGAGGTACCCTACCTCAGTTCCCATGTCGACCGAGAAATCGACCTGGCCGCCCGCATATGCGATGGAGGTTGGCACCAATGCGTTCGCCGCACGCTGTTTGTCCTTGGACTCTGTCGACATTGGGTGGGCATTGAAAAATACATCGAGGAAAAATGCATCAGGCTCCGTGCAGCTGCGGCACATGTAAATGAACTCGGATATGCGGAAATGGAGCGTTGAACACACGCGACGAGCTCGGGCGAGTGTTGTGCGAACGGACGCGTTCCTGTGGGGAAAACGGCGAATGAAAGAAACGCGAATCGGGGTGGTGAATCGTATTGCGGCGAGGACTTGACTCTCCTTCGGGAACGAGCGTACACCAGTGCAGTAGGACCATGGAGAACCGGGATACGGCCGAGTGCAAGCCCGCAGTGTCACGCTGTCACCGGTCACACCCGCCTTTTTATTAGCACGAGCTAGTTGCGGGCTTGTGCACTCTCCCTATGAATCGTCCCACCACAATCAAGCTCCCTGCGCTCGGGTATCGACGTCGTGCCGCAAACACTGAGGACTCGGGGACGCAGCGGCAGCATCGTCAAGGTCGAGCACGTCGGGGATGGCTCAGTCGAAGAGGTTTTGGATCGGAGCGCGTATGTTAACATTAACGCCGACTGGGTGAACGCAAAAGGTGCGCCGCAAGATAGCAGGTCTCGGTCCCTCGATGTGAATGCACAGTTTGCAGGCGCATGGCTCATCCACGTAGTCCTCATCTGCTTGGGCAAGCTGGTAATCGACCTCCTGCCAGGGATGACCCCCCAAATTAGCTGGACGCTCGTTAATCTCTTTTATCTTGCTGTACGTCGTCCTTGCATTCTCTCTGTTCCCCAATGCTGCTGAGGGGTTCCATTCCAGCTCTCATATCTCATGTTCCACTGGGTGACCGGCATTCCGTTCGAGAACGACCTACATGGCGGGAGCATACGACGACCTAACGCTGTGGGAGCAAATCGACGACGGTGCACAGTACACGCCCGCAAAGAAATGGCTGTTCATCGTCCCTATTACGCTGTGGGTGCTCCAAGTCCCTGCCCGAGACAATGATTTATTGGGATATTATTAGATTCCTTGCCTCCACCCACTACACGAACTACAACCCATGGCTCTTCGCCGTGAACATAACCGCTCTGGTGTTCGTCCTCATCCCCAAGCTTCCGCAGGTCGGTACCCGCTCGCTTGTCGTGGTCATGACATGTCATTTGACTCGGACATTTCTCGCAGCTTCACCGGCAGCGAGTTCGCTTCTTGCAGGACGAGCCATCGGGAATCGCAACCCCGGTCACCCCCATGTTTGCGTCTGGCACCAGCACACCATCTGGCCTCCGCGACATCACTGAGGCCCATTTCTTCAAGTAGCGTCAGTCGTCGGACAATTGACAAGTTTTGTGTATCAATACAACTTAGAACTAATTAATGGTTGCACCTATTCAATCGTCTTGTATTCCTGCAAGCGCAATCTGGTTGAAATCTTCAGCTTCATCGCAGTGGCGGCAGCAATGAAATATGGCGCACAGGTTCGTATAAGCATACAAATCGTCACCTTTCCAACGGCGGGAATGTACAGGGACGCCTCGAAGAGAATCAGCGCGCGCCTCGGAGATAAGAGTCATTTTTATACCTTGTCCCTCACATCCTTTTCAAAGTTCTTGTCCGCCGGCAACGTTCAAACAGACACATCCGTCCTTCAGCCACTCGGTCTTGACCTTGTACTGACGCGGTGGGCACCGCAGAAACCACGACGTCCGAAATCGCAAGGCAGTCCTGCAGCGTGTTCGTGCTTGGATGGACGACGTGCCGAGGATGGTAACGCCGCGCGGCCGCAACCCCCGGCCGTTTCGTATATTCCTAGTCAGGCCATTAATCTCCGTATTTCGTCGGATACCGCATCCCATCACCTGCACCGAGTCAATATCGACGGAAAACACACGCGCCCCGTCGTTCGCGAGCAGGGCTGCGAGCGGCCGGCCGACCACCTCCGACCTGCGCACGCATTAGGTGAGCCCGCGCGCCAGTTTGACAGAGACCGCGCACCGGTTAATGACGGTGATCGTACGTCCGTATGCACGGTCGCCGTAGGGGAGGATCTTGTTGTACACTCCGACGTGCTCGAGGCATTTGACGATCGCGAGCGGGGTGCACGGGATGATAGACTTGACGGTCCCTGGTGGGGGCTCTTCGCTTTCCACCACGCCCGCGGACGCAGCGGAGGGAACGCCCGACGAGATTAAGGATTTCGGCTCGATGAAGCGGATGCTGCGTGGCATCGGTCAGCTTGGCAGGGACGCGTCGAAGGAATCTTCACTTGTGATAGAGGTTGTAGTGGAATTTAAAATGCAGACCCTCGACATCCTTGTACGGAGACACGACCTGTGGTGGAGTTTGCGCGACGTGCACGTTGCTTGGAAACAAAAGACGCGTACTTGCTGCAGATAATGGTCCTGTACGCGTGTTACACGGTAGCAAGTCACCAAAAAAGGAGACCGACCTGCTGGGCGCCGAAAATCGGGATAATAAACCTTGAAAATACATTTACTTGAACGCAGCGTGCATCCGCGATGGATCTATACCATGATGCCGTCTATATTCTCGTCTTCGTTTGCCTGGATGATAGCTTCCTCGACGCCCTTCGCCTTCACCAAGATCGCCAGGTATCGGCCGCACCAGTTGTCTTGAGCACGAAATCGACACCCAGATCCTCGCATTGCTTCCTGGTAAACTCGGCATAAAATTTGCTTGGAGCTGAGGATGTGGCCAAGATTCCAACGAGACGCGGTCGACGCGCCTGCCTTGCTCAGAGATTGCTGTAGTTCATTGCGGAATGCTGCAGCGATGGGTTCGGCCTTGAGCAGGATGCCTTTGCCAGACATGATGATGGTCCAAGCGAGAGATCGCAATGATGGGAAGGAAAATTGATGCTTGGGTGTGTATTAATCGGGGGCCAACGACCTCCGGATGTGTTTTCCATGTTTTATTCGCAAGCCAGTCGCCCCTGCAGCCAATATTTCCAGGTTCGGGAGCAAACGGGTGTATCTCTCTAACGACGATGAGCCCATGTCCCGTTGAAGCTGCTCCTCACCGATAAATCTTTTATCGTTCCCAGCGGGCGTCCACCACGATTCACGTTTCAAGGACAGGAAACCTCTCGCCATGTCGTTCACATTCGGATGGCCAAAATTCTCAGACCAGTTCCACTACGATGCAATCCAGATGCTCAATACTGCCCTAAACAAGGGAAACAAGCCCCCAATCATCGCCTGATACAATTGAGGTGGTCGAGCTCGAGATGGGAACTCAGGTCCGTGTATTTAATCTGCAAAAAGGACACACGAATTGATATGGCATACAGCCGCCTGAACTCGAGATTCGCGACATTGGGGACCTTACTATGGACCAGTTCCGTGGTATCTTTCGGCTCACATACGCGGGGGATGCACACTTGGTTCTCAAGACAAAAGTGCAGGCCAATCCGCTCAATCACAAGCAGCCCGACATACACCTCATGGCGGGCTCGCGTGGAATGCTCGCAGCGAAGCAGGCCCTCGTGGTTCCGATGCTTCTCCGTCTTTCGCACTTCAAGCTCAGCTCTTACGTCGTACTCGTCGTTTCCAAGCAAAAGGGCATTACAGCTTGTGTTCAAGACCGACCCGCTGCAGAGTGTGGACATCAACAGCACGTTCGACTCGATTGCTGTTATTCAGATGTTCATCCAGCGGGAAATCGAGGGCCAGTTGCGGCAGATGTTCCGTGAAGACCTTCCCGGAATAATTCATCGGCTCAGCCAGCAGTGGGTCAGAGCCAAGGTCGAGACACCACCCTCGGGCCTCACGCAGCGTAACCTTGGTGCATTAAACCCTGAGCCCCGCGTTGGCAACAGTGCCCCGCCGAGTCTAACTCGACACAACGTGAGTATATTCAATTCATCCCCACCAATGCTGCCCCGAACCGCCTCCGTCTCCCGCACGAATATCACCCGGCGAACCATACCCCCTACCCCGCCCTCTGCTCCCGTCAATAGTGACGGGGAGCCCGTTTTCGACCCCACCTATGGCCTTCGACCCGACGGAATACCTGCGAAAGGCGTCTTCCGAGGGTTTCAAAAGTTTATTTGCACCCACGCGAGGACTTGCCGACCTGGCAGAATCCGAGCGGGAGCAAGATTCGGTGGTGACTGATGACCTGGACACCACATATGATGTCCTGGACTGGGGAGCGTCAGGCTCCTAGCAGCGTTGAAGGCGATGAGCCCGAGTACGAGCGCATGCCTGCTGTCGGCGGCGGAACCATCCTCCGGCCCCGTATATATCATTCCCAAACTCAGCCGCAGGTGCAACTCCAAACACCAGCGCCTTCACACCCGCCCTTCACGCGCGCCCGCTCAGAGCTACCGCGACGACCAGAGCTACCGCATAATCCCTTCTCCGCCGCCTTTGCCCCCTCTCCCTCGCCGACCTCCTCGCGTTCTACTTCACCCTCGCCGTCACATTCCCTCTCCCTTTCTACCCCGCCATCCTCAGCCTCGGCCTACCACGAGCCTCAGCCGCTGACGGCACACTCCATACACTGCGCTAGCCATGCTCTCAGCACTCTAATCACACTCTTTCACCGTACACGCGCTCCCTCTCCCACTTCGCCGTCGCAGCGGCCCGCCACGGCCCCCGCTCGTCGGCGCCGCCTCGGGCACCGCACGCAAGGCCGGCGGAGGCGCACATATCGCATCAACGGCGGCAACAGGCCCCCAGATGTCGATACCGCGGCCGCGGAGGCGCTGCGGGTACCCGGACCCCATCATAGCGAGATGTCGCCGTCCGAATTCGACGTGGGGGACATGGACATGTATTTCCGGCACATGGACCTGGACGGGGAGCCCGCGTCGCCGATTGGCTCCGCGCATCTGCATCTGCGTCTATGCACGCGCATATGCAGCTGCGGCATCGGGTGTCCTCACATGCGATGTCGGCGGGATGATTATGTTCCCTCCCCGCCGTTGTGGGTGATTTTATTTATTTTGATTCGTTGTTGCATTTGTATGGGATAGACCAGGACTTGCACCTGACACACACACTCACTACTCACTACTCATTTCTGTACGCTAGATAATTGTACCATCATTCGCATCGTAGACGCTGTATCTTGCGGTGCTGGAATCATTATAGGGAAATGTATAAACATTTTTAATATGCTCAACTGCCATGTAGTACACTCAGATTGCAGACCGAATGATGCGTCTTCCACTCAACTAAGGTCCAGAGGCCAGTGACCAAGCAGTGAAATATAATTTATCATTCTCGTCTTGCGGGTACTAGTGGCAGCGTAATCATAAATGACCGTCGATAGATGGTCAACAATCCTTCCCGCCGTTGGATCGTCAGGACGGAAAAGCATCAAAGGATGCACAGTCGAGATGGCTTGGAAACAACACTGCTGCAAGGATCCAGTCGTTCAAGAACTAGGGAGACGGGATGTTACGATGTCAGTTTGCAGCAGTGTACTAAGTATGGCAGACTGCTTGAAAAGTATTCGGGTCGCTTAACGACTAGGCCGTGGATGTTACGACTGTACAGTCGAAGCAAGTTGGCAGCAGTGTCGTGTACTATCGGCACAGATTGCTTGAAACAACACAGCTAAGGACCCGGGTCGTCCGAGTGACTCAGAGTGATTATCCGGTTGAAGTGAAACTATTCCTGGTGGAACGGAGTAACAGATGTTTCCTTGAAAAATCTCTTGGACACTTTGCGATGCTCCGACTCCGAGTCACCGGGATAAAAGTCTGTTGAGGAGCCCGAGTCTTGCCCGAGTCCCGACACAAACGGTCCAGGTGAGGCACTGCGAGACGGCGACTTGAAATTTGAGGACGACCAGAGTCAACGGCTGGAAAAGCCCGTGGTGTATTATTGTGAATCCGGTTCGGAGGAGGGGGAGAGCGTGGTGGACGGAGGAACGTCGAGTTGTTTACGCTTGATTTCATTGGAGGCCCATCAGCCAAATTTCGGAAAGAGCCGTAGGCTTTGATTTCAACCTTGATCCTTGCCTTGATCGACGTCTATTGTCTTTTCGCTTCAAGCCTGAATTCAAGACTTGTGCTTCCATTTCCTCTTCTTTCCTCCCCTCCACACACCCGGTTGTTCAGTATCTTGTCGCTCGCCAAAGTCGACCATGAATACCCCGAAACTCCGGTAACATCCTGTTCGACGAAATGTCCTTGCTCGCAGCTTATTAGATCGTAGCCACCAGCTTCTCCAATGCGCTGTATGTCACGGTTCTCTCCTCTTGACCGCTCCTTCAACCCTCGTTTAGAATTGTCTGAGGCCAGAATCAAGTTTGCCACAGGGCGAGAAGTTCAAGACATGTGCTCGATGTACCATGTAGGTTGGCTCTTTCCTGACGACTGCATCCTTTCAAGCTCTATCTCAGAGTACGCTATTGCGATGCCCGTTGCCGTGAGTCTCTCTCTCTGCGACTTGTGTGTTGTTTGTTGATACCAAGTGGCAACAGAGAAAAAAGACTGGCCGAAGCATAAACGACGATGTGAAAGCCACGATTCTCAAGCCTCCATGGCTGAGGAAATAGACGAATTCCATGCAGCCGAGTCGGGGCTGGTAGCGAGCCTGTCCTCGAAAGATCTCTATCCTTTGCTTGTAAGTTCAATTTCTGGGTTCGAAACGCAAACTGACTTGGCCTAGCACGAATGGGTTGTCAAGTATCGGCCCCTGTTCTGCCTTTCTCTTCTGCGCGCACAAGGACTCTGGGATCAGCCACCTCTTGCGAATCCCGTCCTCCAGGTTCCCCAAGTGCTTTACATGAAGATGGTTTCTACCCCAGGCATTTCTTCGCGCACCAAAGCGCGCGCGGCATTCCGTGTCCTGAGCGCCGAAATTGTGCCCATCACCGAACTGCGCATCGCCGCAGCAGACTCTGCTCACCGCATGTACGACATTGACATGAAGGAAGTGGTCAAGGACTTCGATGTCTATGTCGCGGACGCGCGCGCCTCCGGCGCTGCTCTCCATCCCCATTACCGTGTCAGCATGGTCGTTCACAGTCTCGACTTTAATAACGGCGTCACTCGCATGGCGTACCACAAGAACTGGTTTTTCACGGACGACAACAGGACAGATTATTCGCACCAGTGGCGTCCCGCTACAGATGACTGGCTGGATTTCTTGACTCGGACTGTTGCTGCTGGCAAGGGGTGGGACCGCAGTGACATCCACTTCTGATAACCAACACCTCGTGGGTTTTTTTTCTCTCTCTCCCGTTCAGAAATGTGATCAAGTTGCCGAATTCCCATCCAGAATGTACATATGTTTCAAGCCGTCCACGTTGAATAATCTTCCGGCCATGTTCGGGATGGGCGCGTGAATCCCAATTTTGTCGAACCAGAAAATCCACGCTCGCGACTCCCCATTCGGAATTCATTTATCGGGCGTACTTCGGAGAGATGCAAAGCCGGCTGTCTTTTTCTCTCTCTCCGCTGAACGTTAAAAATGAGCGTCTCGAATGACGGGTTCATCTAAATTGCTCCCGGGTCAACGGGATCAGCCGCTAATGAACTGTCTTAATTGACGGTATTTACGGTTTTTGCATCCGGACGCGTGGCTGTTCGTGATGTTTGCTTTTGACGCCTACCTCCTCCATTGAACCTTTGCTGGCAACCCAATCAAACATGTTTGAAGCGTACTCGGGAACGAGTCAGATACGGCGGCCGTGGTCTCCAAGATTGGGTCCCTGAATCGACGGTCGGAAGTCTCCCGGAGGCCAGCGGTTTAGGCTCTTTTCGCTTTCAAGGCTCGCCGGGGTCGCTCAAACATCACTCCGGGCCCTTGTCCAGCAACCCCATCGACCCTCTATGATGCCGAGAGCAGCAATACTGGATGTCAGCTGGCCCCCGCCTGGAGGAATTTCAATCATCAAGCCTCCGTGCGCGTCGCAAGAGTGACGTTAGCAGGACTGATATATCTGCTATTTCCCAAGTCCTATCTCCCGCATTCCAGGCAACTCTACGCCACAAGTCAGCATCGCTTTACGAGTCAATCAACTCTCTGGGTTGTGGCACGGGCCCGAACGTGAAGAGATGACTACGTGCTTGGTTTTCCGACTGGAGTCGGCATACATCTATTCAGATTGTACCTGGTAATGTACGTTTCACCCGGAGATCAGTGGCCTGCGAGGCAATACGGCGTGCCAATGTCTCCTCCCATCTAACCGCCCCCGGCCCTCTGGATTGCTAAATTTTCTGTACAGCAAGTGTATAAATGGTCGGCACTCTACCATCTCTTCAAACCTCACTTCTGACTCCCCATGCCCAGGACTCACCTTACCATCCTCGAGACGAGTGCACTTCGCTGCCCGTCTGCAGCAGCTTTCAAAGTCCCACAGTCCGATGCGGCAGGTGCCACGCCCACTTGGCGAGAAATCACCTATCAACAATTTCTTATGGATGTGGAATTAACTGCAAACCACTGGTCACGGATCTTTCGACAAGATGGGATCCCTGAGCGATCGGTAGTAGGACTTTGGTCAGTGAGCTTCTCTTCGCTCGCCTTCTGGCTCTAAACACGCTCTTTCAGGATCGGGGGCTACAGCTACGAAGATATACTGAACCTATATGGCGTATCACGAGCTGGGTTCATCCCTCAGCTGTTCAGCTTGCGACTTCCAAACGCCGATGTAATATTGGAGTTGCTGAACAAGACTGGAGCGAAGGCCCTCATCTACGAAGATCTCTTCGAATCTGCGCTCCGGACTTGGCCCCTGCCTATCTACCGCGCGGCGTCTATCGCCCCTGCTGCCGGTCGAAGCCAGCTCGATTTACCTCCCCTGCCCGCAGTTCAGAGCGAGGAAATTGCTTTCTACTTCCACACTTCCGGCTCTACTTCCGGTAGCCCCAAGCTCGTGCCTTGCAGCTATCGCTGGCTCGACATGACGATCCGAAAATCGAATCAAATCTGCGCACCGCGAGAACAGGGGCAGCGAGACGTCGCTATTTGGGGGTATGCTCTTCCTCTTCAACTCTTAATAGGCGCCCGCTGATCCCTCTTCTAGCGGTAGCATGTGCCATATCTTCCAGAACTTCTGTAAGTCCGAGTCGATACTTCGGTACTCTGTCTGTATTGACCTGAACCTTTAGTATTAATCGGTCATCTACAACATAATGCCTGCATCATCCAACCGCTGGCGAACCCATACACCTCTGCCCAACTAATCGACATGATTCATTACGGTGGACTCAACCGTCTTAACATCTTCGGCTCGTTCTTGACGAACCACCTCCGGAATGCCCGACTCGATCCCAAGCTGCTGGGAATTCTTGTGGGCTTGGACGAAATAATGTACACTGGTTTACCGCTTCCACGAGAAGAGGAAAGCTGGGCATACAGCCAAGGAATCAAATTACGGGTGAGCACGATTCGATTCTGTCCCCCTGACCGGCAAAGGTTAACGAGGACGCTAGAACGTGTTCGGTAGCACAGAAGTTGGCGCGCTCCTAGTCTCGATCGGAGGCTCCGATTCGGATGCCAGCCTTCTACGCCCGACCGAGGGCGTAGCGTACAAATTTGCACCCATTGCCCCAGCTGCGCAGTCGTCCGGTGCCCACATCTCGACCGCGCGGCTGCTCGAGCTGATCGTGCTCGCGGAATCCGCAGACTGTCCGGACGTCTCCCTCCGACACCCAGATGGGAACTTCCACACGGGCGACCTCTTCCGCGAAGTTGCGCCGGGGCGTTATGTCTCCGAGGGACGAGACGACGACTGGATCAAGTCCGAGAGCAGCTTGAGGTGCAACACCAAGTAAGGAGGCTCCACTTGAATAACTACTCCCTGGCACTGACAGCATGTTCTTCTAGGGCGATCGAAGACAACGCGCGCGCCATGTGTGGCAGCCTCATCTCGGAATGCATCGTCGTTGGCAATGGGCGTCCGAACCCGATTCTGGTGGTAGAGCCAGGGTCGGATATAGAGCACGAAAAGTTGAGGATGGAGATAATACGCAAGACGCGGCAGTTCCACTCCCGACGATATATCCACGAGCGCATAACATCGCCCGAAATGGTGATTGTCGTTCCTCGCTCGTCCCTCCCGCGAACGGCCACGAAGGGAAACATCCGACGCAGAGCCGTGGAGGAGGCGTACAAAACTCAGATCGACAAGATTTTCTCTAGACCATAGATTCGCATTACATTACATTACCTATCGTTATAGTGTATCTAGCTGTAATCCTTAATCGATAATCTCTCGCAAAACATGAAGATGTGCAGCATATTATTTTTCTCATAATTTACACATGTAACAAAGCGATAAGCCGCCTAAGTAGCTGCACATTACTACCGCGGCGACTCGAAGGGGAGCCGGGACAGGTCGGCCTTGCCATCGTCAATCCACTCCTTCTTCACCAGCTTCTCCCTCTCCATATAATACAGCCTGTAGACCAGTTTAATCGTACCCTCGCTAACTCCGGCAACGGCGCTGATATCCCGCAGCGACTTGACCTTGCCGAGGAGGTTGCAAGTGAAGAATATCGCTCCACCCGCGATGGACACCGGACTTCTCCCGTCCGCGATTCCGTGGCTGCGCGCCGCGACGATGATGTCCGAGCATATGGCTTGCACGTTCGGAGGCAGGTCGAGGTGGTTGCAGTATCTCGCGAGCATGTTCTCCGGGCCTGATGACGGGGCGGGGGTATTGGCCGTTGCGGATGCTCCCGGTGTGAGATTGAACGCCTGCTCGAGGGCCTTGTAGCACTGGCCAAGGATCTTCTTCGACACATGCGTCAGGTTGCATATCTCGCGGAACGTCCGCGGTACGTGAGCCTGGCGACACGCGATGAAAATGCAAGCGGCGATGACCGCATCCAGGGGCTTCCCGCGCAACAGCTTCTCCTCGTCCGAGCGCTTATACAATTGTTTCGCAATGTCGCTGATCGTTTTCGGGAGGGAGAATTGATCACACCAGCTGGAGATATCGCGGAACGCGGTGAGAAGATTGCGCTCAGCGCGGGAGCTCTGAGCACGAGATGCTGCGCGCTGCAGTTCACGGGCCATCCCCGACCCGCCGTCACGAAAGCTGACTACAGTGTCTAGCTGCTCTCGACCTTCCATCAGGGGGTCGGACGCCGCACCAACACGAGACGGGTCGTCTCCTTCGTCGTTGGCAAAAGTCTGCGGCCGAGTCATGTCAACAACACGCCGATACCGTGCCACCCAATGCTTACCCGCCATTCGCTACGCGTGTCGACGATGCGGTCACCCAGCACCAAGCCACAGTTGCTACAAACGAGGTCTCCGCTACCAAACTCTTCCGCAATTTGGGGGTTCGGGTCTCGGCACTCTGGACATATGAGGCGGACACTGAGGTCAGGGCCATACGACGGCGCCTGGACCTTTGGGGCTTGCGGTGCGGCCAACGGAAAGGGCTGCTGGTAGGCCATTTCCGAGGGAGTCGGTAGCGGAGGAAGTTGGATAGGATCTAGGTGGCCTCGAGGGACGCGGAAAAAGAACCAGAGTAACTGTAAAGTCGCTGTGCAGCACAAATGGCATTAGTGAAGCTTGCATGGCCTACCTCTCGTTTGCAGATACTGCGCTTACACCAGAGATCACGCAAAACAGGCAGCGAATTGGTTTTGGACCACCGACGAAAAATGAAGGTGGTGGTTGGAGACAGAGAGTGGTCTGGGTGGCAGTGATGCGAATGTCACAGTGACATGCGAGTCGGGTTCGGCTCCGACTCGCCCTGAATCATCCCGAACCTTCACCACTGTTCACCAACCTTCCTGGAACTGGCGCGAAAACGCAGGCATTTCAAGGCGCACAAGTCCGAACCAAAGGAAGGCCCCTTGCTCAACTCCTTGGAGCCAGCCTTCGAAGTCAATGCTCAGGTTCTTGAATCTGCGCAAGATTCAAGCCAGGACATGCAATTGTATGATACGCAGCCCACCTCTTGCTCTGTGCTCGATTGGTGCCCAGTGGATGACTTTTTCGGTGCGCGTATAACAAAACCAGAGACTACGACTCGAGATATACGGCTCGTACAAATCAACGGTCTTCCTCTGAATCGTGGCCGTATATGATCTTCAAACGTAGCTCGACCCGTCTCAGTTCAAACAAGACATTTTCACGACCATGCCTGACTTAGAAATCTTCCCTTCGAAGAATTCTCCATTGGGTATATTTCCATTTCAGGCTCAAGGCGTTGCGCCTCCAAATCCGGCCTAGAGGGACGACTGATGCTGTCTGCACGAATACGAAACGTTACAAGTGGTGTCTACCAAACCCACATCGTACAGTAAACTCAAGTCAAGACAGCCTGCAATCTAGTCGTCAGAATAATAACCCCCGTCGTCGGAGTAACTCCCGCCGTCATCGTCGTCGTACTCATCGTCCGCCCCGTCGGAATAGACGCTGTCGCCCTCCGAACCTGAATATCCCGACCCACTAGTACTATCCGAGTCGTACGAGCCATGTCCCCCCGGAATAAGACGCCTCGGAGCCCGAGTCGGAGGGCTCAATGACAAAGTTGGCCTCCACATACCCGCTGCTCGCAATGTGTGGCTCGGACTCGACGCTGGACTCAGCCGATGGCGCGTGGACATGGGTGTATCCATCGTCGTCGTCGTCTACTTCGGTCTCGTAGTACGACCGTGGAGCGTACCCCGAAGACGAACCAGACGAGGCGTACCCATGGCCATATCCGCTGTATCGGGACGACCGTGCCATGCGACCGCGATTGGTATTGCTGCGTCGGCGCGTAGCTCGAGGACGGCGCGTACCCGTGGCTGTAGCTGCGCCCGGACGACGACGCATACGAAGGTGCAGGCGACGCATGGCGTGAGGATACGGACTGCTGCTGGTACGGGTCGGCGCGGAGCTGCATCGCCCATGGATCCTGCGCGTAAGTAGACCGTCCACTGGAGGGCGAAGGGTATTCCGCGCGACGGCTGTAGCTGCTTCCGTAACCCGAGTTCCTGGTATAACTATGGCCGGTGGAGCTCGTGCTGTGTTGGCGGTGGGCGGCTGGGGCATGCGCGGGCGCTGGTAGCCCGCTCGACATGGAATGTGAGCGATGCGATATTCCACTTGGAGTTTGACGACCGCCACGATCGAGAGCGCGCTCGAGGTCGCGCCGTTGGTCTGCCCAGGGTTCTCCCTGCTTGAAGCCGTACGAAAGCATTTCTCGGTGTGTTAGTCTGTAAAGTGGGGTGATCAGCGAGCTCCTGAATGTGGAGAAATCGACGACGTACCGGTGTCCAGCCATTTGAGCGCGAGTATTCGATGGTGGAGGGGAGAAGATGAGCGGGAATAAATACACGCGGCTTTACATGCGGTGGATGGCAGGCGCGAAGAAAACGTTGCAAGACGCAGCGCGAAAGTGTTTGGTTTCCAAACAAGGCAATCTTCCTTTCACCCTCCATGCCGGCTGTTGCACAACTTCCTGGAGAGGCGCGATGCTACCGCTGTGACAAACTTGGGGACCTTCGTCGATGCAGCCGATGCCAGATCGCCCGCTATTGCTCACCCGAATGTCAGAGAGCCGATTGGAAAGACCATAAACCGAGATGCCAGGATGTCCAGGACGATATGCAGGACGATGAGCCCATGGAGAAGGAGCTCAAGGTGTTCAGAAAGTGGACCGCTGCATGGACTGACTCCCTTCTCTCCTGGGCTTTGTTCGCTGCGAATCTGGCGAACCAACCATCCGATTATCTGTTGACTAACAGGTGGGCATCAGACAACCACTGTCTCAACCCGGCGACCTGGAATCTCTGGCTTTAGCTTCTATATTATCATCGAAAGGCAACCCCAAGCCCCGAAAGGGGTGCTAGCCAAATACAGGGTGAGTCGATTGAGGCTCAAGCTCGTGTCATCTAGCTCACAGTCGGACAGGTGTATTGGGGTGGAATGTCCCCAGATACGGTGATTCTGGACCACTTGAAAAAAATCCCCGACGCCGGATATCGTGAGCAGACCACTGGACAACTTTCAACAGCCCCCGCCGACGCAGGATACCCTGCGCATCACCGTCGCCCTTCCAGAACGATGGATGTACAGTTCTACGAGGCGGTTCATTACCCAGATATTCCAGGAACAACCAGAGCTTGGGCCGCCGAATGCGTTGATGGATCCATTGAGTGCAGACAGCCAACTCTTGTCGACCGCACTCCGAGCCGCTTGGGTGAGAGAGTTTGCTCAGCATATTCAGAACGGAAATAGTACGTTCTATGTTGCCTGAATGTCGGGAAATGCTCATTCTGCGTAGCCTCTGGACATCTCAAGGTGCTTCGTGACTTGAGGGAAGGAGCGGCTACGATGACTGCTGTCGACTAACGCGGTGGTGGCTTTCTCATATGTATTATTGCCTCGAGTTCATGTATTATCCATTCTCCTGTACTATGTAGTTTACCAGACGAAACCAAATGTAACGGTCCTTTCGATTACTATTACATTCACGTTCCGAACGACTGATGGCGCAACACGCTTGACCTCCAACCACATCGTCGCGCCACTTTTCGCTGGACTACAAGCTACAGGCCGCCGTCTCCTGAACACAACAATGAAGATGACCTTTCCTCATCTCGCCTGGGCCCTTCAAGTTACTTGACAGTTAATTCGGTCTCCTATGAGATTTCTCCCCTGTTTGTTGTGATATTCAAAGTTCTCAAGCCTGCTCTCCTCGACGTTGACGATGCTGCCCGCCGACTATCCGCAGGACCTCATCAACTGTATTATCGACCACGCAGCTCCCGACTTAAATTTGCGGACGCTCTCGAGCTTGAGTCTCGTCAGCAAGAGCTTCCTGTCCTGCACTCGTCATCTCGTTTTCCATAACCTCACCGTCCACGTCTGCGGCGACCCAGGCGGACGCTGTAACACTTCCCACTGCCTCATCCTCTTATCCCAGCTCCTAGCCTCTCCCCACTGCACCATTCCCCGCACGGTCCAACGCATCGTCCTCAGTGCTCGCGGCGGTGCAGACATCGTCGTCCACTTCGAGAATCCCCCCGTCTACCAGTGTTCTCTTCCACGGGGCAGGTGGGATGGACGACCCCGCAGTCATGCTGCCTTTCTTGAAGCACTTTCGCCATGTCAGCCGGCTGGAACTGGTTGACGTCGACTGGTTTACCCTCCCCTCCGCCAAGGGGTCACCCCGCCTCGCCAAATTCTTCTCGTCCATCCAGCACCTCGTCATCGATGGGCCGTACTTTTATTCTGGGCCCGAGGCCCTCTTCTCTATCATCCATGGAGCGTCTCGCCTCGAGTCTCTGTCGATACTGGGGGCGTCGTGGCCCTCTCGCTTCACCGCCGATGCTGAGAACGCCTCCAGAGCTTCCGCCCGTCTCTACCCGGTTTATCTTCAATGGAGGGCCATGTACAAGTCTAAACGACGCCAGAGTGTCACCCGTTACTTACTCCCGAAAACGCTGCAGCACCTTACGCTCAATTGCGGAATGGAGAATACCGTCGTCTCGTGGGTGCAGCAGCAGCTCGAGCTGGGCAACTAACCAGCTCTCCAGGGTCGAGCTGCGGCCGCCCCGTAAACGCTGCGAAACACAAGGACTGCAGGACCTCTTGAATGTTGTGCCAACCGTCACCCATTTGACGGTGCCGTGGCAGCGCTTCGAGGAGGTAGTGCCCCCCGTCCCTTCCCTCAGCATGCACCGCGGGCTTCGCACGCTTGCCTTCCAGCTCCGCGCCGCGCATCACCTCACTTGGGAAGATTGCGTCGCGTGGGTGCGCGCCGCGCTGGGCACCGTCACGTCCAAGTCACCTTACCACGCTCGTCCTCGACATCGTCATTCCCGTGGACGAGCTCGTACGCGCGTGTCAGCTGAAGAACGCCTTGGACCCGGTGTTCGAGCGGGACTTCCCAGGGATTGGGATCCAGAGCTTGCAGACCGTGGACGTGCGCGTTAGTGTGGTCATGGATTTCTGCTGGGCTGCCCCGCGACACAGCTGGGCCACATGGCCGGATCGTTGCGGTCCACTGCTTTTTCCCATCTGCGACCGGAAAGGAATATTGCATACGCATGTTCAGGAGCAGGCGGTGTTAGTGTAGCGGCACTATATTTCTCTCAAATGGTTTACTCCTCGATGCTGGGCACGAAGGGAAGAAAATTGTAGCATGTACATATATCGGTGTAATTCTATTCTGAATCAAGTCGGCAAAACGGAGCGGGGTGACTTTTTGTGACACGCGGACTCGGATTTGCTTGTTGACTCTGGCGCCCAGCTCACAGGCGTCGCCGCCATGCCCCCCGGGATCCCCAGCCCTGCCTATGCATGCGGCTGTCTCAACGTCCGTATCACCCCCGTTCCCCTCGACTCTCCGTCTCCAGAAGCGCCAGTCTCGACCAAAGCAGACTTCAGCCAGGTCCATGTCGCCGACGAGGGCATCTCAGTCGTCCGTGTCCTCTTCTCTCGCTCGCTGTACACTGCCCCCTTATGCTGGTTGTTTTTTAAAAGGCGCATCCCCAAGGTTACGCTGCGGATCCGGACGCGCGGGGAACTGACTTCGCGGAATAGGCGGGCGCGGTACACGTCTTTAACGTGCCTTGTCTGCCAGGTTCTCGTCTATCGAGTGCATCAGATCGTCTCTCTCGATGCAGACGGCCGGGACGGCCCTCTTATGCCCACCGAGGACTGGGTCGAGCAAGAGATTCTCAAGTCCCCGTCTGGCTGGATTGAGGTCCATAGCCAGTGCATCGTCAGTCTCGTTCCAGCCTAGGAGCCCTTCGTCCTTGTTTTTAGTGACGTGAAACTGACTTTTTGTCTTTGTGCACAGACTGGAGATGCGATCGCACGCGCAGAGGCATCGGCCCAATATTCTGCCCTTTTTTCACTCGCGATTCCAATGGCGGCCTCTCCACCACAGTCCCCCCCAGTCGCCGCTGAAGATGGCCCGCAGATGTCTTACCTGGCCCACCTCCCGCCTTTATTCCTCCCACCCCCGTTCACCCCCGGACACCCCTGTGTTCGCCCACCTCGCGACCCTCGCAAAAGCCGAATCAGAGGCACAGCGGAGCGCCGTCGAGCGCGACATGGCCGACTATCATGCGCGCTAAAAGCGCCCAGCTCGCGCAAACGGAAGCACGACTTCGGCGGCAGGTGGAAACCGTGTGGCGCCGGTTCCGCGAGGGCCTGCAGAGCATTGAGCAGGCAGATGTCGCCCTCACGTCCCCGCGTTCGCCCCATTCACCCCGTTCGCCCCCGTCGCGTTCCGCCTCGGGCACCCCGGCGAGCCCCACGGTCGCCGGCACCCCCGTCGCGAGGGTGCGCGACTTTGTTCCGCAACCTGTCACGCCAACGAACACAGTCCGCCACGCATCCCGCCCCGCACCGATCTCGTCGCTCTCCGCGTCCCTCGCGAGCTCGGGGCTCCATTTCCCCCGCGAACCCACCTCGCCCGCACGCCCCGCGTCGACGTTCTCAAACTCGAGCCGGACGCTGTCCGGTAGCTCGATCACGCTCACGGGCTCGCCACGTGCGGCGCAGCGCTCCGTGTCGCGCGTGTTCGAGGAAACGGGCGGCGCGTCCGTGTTGCAGTTCAATCGCAAGGTCGACGAGGACATCAACACGGCCGCGAGCTTTCAGTTTTTCCAGAACATGGAGGCGGATATGGCGCGCAGTAGGCGGGAGAGGGCGCAGCTCGCGTCGACGTCTTCTGCGCCTGCGCCTGCTGCGCCCTCGCCGTCTGCGGCTTCTCCGCACGCCGGCCCGAGCACCGTGAATGGGCATGGGAACGGGGCTCCGAGCACCCACCGCGTTGAGGGCCCGCGTGCCGACGAGAACGCCACACATGAGACGGACGCGGGCTCCGGCGGTGGCGTGAGAGACCCCAAGGGCAAGGGGAAGCAGCGGAAGGTGGTCACCTTCGAATCACAGCCCGCGGTCGTAACTATCAAGCGGGAGGTCAACGCGGAGAAGGAGGAAGAAGCGCGGCTCGCCCGGGACGATGGTGAAGGTGTGTGCACAGCCGGCAAAACGTTTTCTGCGATATGCTAATTGTGGCTTTTCATAGTGATGATTTTCGATCTTGAGCCGGATAGCAAGGACGATAACAGCAACGGGGCACCGGCCAGAGGGTGCGCTTATAACGTTTATCGAGCAACCGGCACAGCCGCGCGCTTCACGGCCGCGAAGGACGACGCGTAAACCGCCGACAGACTCGACAGGCTTGCCACAGTCTTTTTCAGCTCTACGTCCGGCATCGCTTCCCGTCCCTTCTAATATCAAGCCCCTCCGCCGTGGACCGTCCCCTCCAGAATCGGACATTCAGGAAGAGGACACCGGGGAGGAGGAGGATGAGGCTGAGCCGGAAGAGCTCGACTCGCGCGATATGCAGATCCTCAAGCTCGTGGCGGCGAACAACCCCAGCCATCGCGGAGCGTGGAAGAAGGACAGCGTGGAGTGGAAGACGCTAGTCAGTCGTGATAGCAGACGCTCAAGCGACGAGGACGACTACGAAGACGATGAAGCTGCACCTCCAGCTCATGTAAACGGTACACACTCCCTTCATCTACTATTCCCGCAAGTGCTCACACGCTGCTTTCAGGCGCGAACCAGGCAGGAATGCCGAGCTCCATGCCCATCACAATCCGCCCGATTGCAAAGCCGCATATGAATTTGAGTCTGGCGTCCTACCGGCCATCGACGATGCCCCCGCCGCAAGAGCAGGAGCCCGATCCCGAGCCTCCAGTCCCCGTCTCCTCCAGCTCCATGCGCAAGGCCGGTGTACGCCGAGCGCGATCTCCAGCGCGCTATGGATCCTGGCGCGTTGGACTTTGCTGCCGACATCGATTCGGTCATCGAAGAGGAGGACGAAGAAGAGGAAGAGGACGAGCGAGACGGTGACAACGACGACGATGGTGGCGCGGCTGCGGCGGTCATGGGCAGCGCGCCGGCCGATAGCCGCAAGCTGCGGGGCGGCCTGAGGCGAGCGCAGGAGATCCTCAAAGCGCGCGAGGACCTCCCTGATTCGGGCATGTGGCGCAGTCTCGCGTCATGAGGCTGGCGTCGACGCGGACTGGTCTCTTTCCCCATATTAATATCGATCGCAATCCGATTGTTACGCCCTCGCGTATGTATACGTCTCTCTTCTTAATTGCTTTGTTTTCATATACACACACCTACGTAGCTTCCGTGTCAGTGCTCATCCATCCATCCAACGCTCCGTATCATCTCACTCACATCATCTCCTCCGACCCTCACCCATCCATCTTGCCTCGTCGAGCCTGTGTATATTCTTATCGCATCGCATACCCACTGCTCTGCTAGTCTGTTGTCTGCGCATCTTACGTGTACTACTAATGCGTACTGTACCTATACCTACAACTACACCTTCTAAAAGCTATCTATCGTCAACTTTTCGTGGCTCCTCTAATTCTGTGGTGCCTCAAATAAACCTGTTCTCTCGATGCCCTCCCTAACTTGTTAACTCAGCCAACACGAACTTCTCAAGACGATGATAACTGAGTGAGTGGGTGTGTATTAACTCGCGGACTATGACGGCGTATGCAAGATGGATGGATATGTACGGCAAACAACTGCCTTTACTTTTACTTTTCGGAAGCCTCGTCGACGCATCGCGAACAGGCACAGGGAAACTTCCACCCCCGCGCCAGCTCTTTCCGCCGCCGCAAGCGGCAGTCCGCCGCGCTCTCGCCGGGGCGCTGTCCGACGTCGACGTACGCGATGGTCACCTCGTCGCCCTTTTTGAGGTCCTTGGAGGCGATCAGGTTGAGCTCGGAGGTGCCGGACGAGAAGGACGGGCGCGCGTTGGGGGCGCAGGAGTGCGATAGATATGAGGACACGGAGTAGAGCGCCGTGCCCACCTGCCGGGACGTGCCGTACGGCGTCCGCGTTAGCTCAGCGTCTTCAGGACGGAGGGAGGATGCGGGCTGCGAGAGAAGGACTTGTTTGTCAACAAATTCAGTAGGCAAGGGCAGGGATGTACGCACGCGGTTGTCTCTGCCGCCGCCGAAACACACGCCGAACGAGTTGAAGGTTATCTTGCCGAGGAGGGAGGTGTGGCTCGCCTCGGAGACGAACGACTCCAGGCCGGGCAAGGTCGCGCGCAGCATCGCAACGATGAGTGGATACTCTTCAGGCGGGGGGTTCGCCGTACCCGTCCGCCAGCGTTCGACGTGGTCCTCGATCTGGTACTCCCCGGCATCCGCCTCGGTGTAATCGCCCGTGCCTTTGCCGGTAGCCCGGGTAGCTGGTGCAGGTGAGCTGCCTGGCGATGAACTTGACCATGAGGAGCGGGGCCACTCGGCTGTCCTTCTTCAGGTACGTGGTGAATTGGGATTGCGCGGCGCGTCGCGCTTCGAGCGCGGCTGGTGTCGGGGCGAGCTGGGGGAGGTCCTAGCACGACGGGGAGCGGCGGGTCGAGCGTCAGTAGGAGAGAGTGCCATTGCGTTTTTGCGGCGACTTGGCAGGGCTTTGAGCAGAATACGGATTTGGTGCCGAATGAGGAGACCAGAGGGAGAGAACCTAGTTGGATCTCGCGCAGACAATGGGTGCAGTGCGTTCCGGCGAGTTGTAGGTCGTAGTCGAGGCATGTAAGCATAGGGTGTTCCTGTCGTAATTCTTGTTCGAAGTGGCCTGGGAAGGATGGGAACGAGAACCTGCCTTGTAGATAACCTCGCCTGCAGCGACGTCTTTATTCAAAACTAATACTTTCGTGGCCCCGGTTCGCGGCTGAATAGAAACGTTTGTCCACTTTGGAGGGAAGACGTCGAAATAAGCTAATACCGTCATCTCAGTGCCAGTGGCTCATTCTGAAGTTTGTGGACCAGGCGCACCTCCGATCTTCTCCGCAAGCTATTGGCGTCAAAAAAAAATGAATGTATTAGAACAATTCTTGGCCAGCAGTAGAGATATGGGATGGGAACGTGGATTTATATGGTGGTTACATGCATCCCTCCGCCTCACTGTCTATGATCATGAGGAAGCGGGGGTCTGCGATCCCGGATCGGTGACCTTGTCCCATTCCTGCGACGACGTCTCCGACGGGGGGCCCCTCGTCGGACTTGCGTCGGCGGCGCCGTCGCTAACATCGTCGAGATCTGACTCTGGCGCAGAAGGACTCACGTCGAGGTTCATTAGGGTGAGGATTATCTTTCATAAGTATGAGTTTCGAGGCCGTCAAAGGACGAGATTCCCGAACCTTCACAATGGCCTCAGGGACCGTCTTTTGATAGATAGTAAGCAGCTCGGTTGGTGATGGGTACACAGAGAGAGCCCGATAAAACGCCATAGCGGCAGGGGAGGTGGAATGCTTCGCCTGTGAACCGTTGAGATGGTAAATATACCAGGGAGATTAGAACGCGCCTCTCGCAGCCAGTTGTTCACCCATTCCGACCTGGGACATGAAGTAGTTTTCTTTCGCTTCCTGCGTTGGAGGTCGAGGCTCGCTTTTGATCTGCTTCAGGACCTCGCGCAACTCCTCCTCCGAGATTTCGTTTTCAGTGGCCTAAAGCCTCCCTGGACTCTGCTAATGACTTGTCGACGCGTTTCTTCTCTTTCCCTGCACCAAAATAAGAAATGCTGCCCTGAGAAAGGCAGCAGGAAACATGCGTATTTTCTTTCTGAACTCGGAGTCTGTTCGTCGTTTATAGTCGAAGTAGACTGCATATGCAATGATGCCACAGAGGGAGATTCCAGCAATTGTGAGAATGCTGCCTGTGCGAGAGGCCATGGTGGTGGGAGACGGAAAAAGGCTAACGTCATTCACCGCCTGCGAATGTAACAAAGCCAAACGACTGCCCCTTCTCTCTGCCTTCTCCGTCCCTGGAATCGGCTCGGATTTTACAATGATACCTTTACGATTGTGCCCAATTTCACACTACGAAAGAACTGGGTCCCTTTGCACGAAGTAGCAGCTTGTGAACGAGCGTCAAGGGGAGGAACATGAAAAGAAACAGAGCGGCTCTGAAGGAGATATCAACGATGAGCGCTGAGGGCCTGAGGATCTGGGCTGCCGTCGCAGAGCACGAAAAAGCACGTTGCGTGGAGCCACGAGCCACGAGCCACGCTTATCCGAACAACTGCGCACTGCGCCCCGCAGCTGAATCCAGGTACGTTCGCTTCTGGGTTATCGGGCCAACGTGAGCTCGAGTCGGGAAAGTTTAAAGACGCCACGCTGCGGTCAGACCAGTGGACCTGCACTTGATGTTTCTCTCCAGGGCGCTGCCTGTCTTTCTCGCTGCTGCTGGTTGCGGGGTCCGCGCTGGGACCCAATTCCCGTTCCCCACCGATGCGGACCGAAGCAACTTTGTCAATTCGCCAGTCGAGAACGAGTCTCAGTTCTACCAGTTCAAATGGCCCATTCGCAAAGTCGCAATCATCGGCGCGGGCGTAAGGTATGTACGCGGCGGCCCTCTCCCTATGTGAATCGAATGTTGACGCAGGGTTTGGCAGCGGATTGCTAGCCTACCGCGAACTAACCGACGCCGGTTTCGATGTAAAACTGTTCGAGCGGGACGCAATTCCTGGTGAGTCATTCATTCATTGCGAGAGCTTCAAAATTCTGAGCCCTTGGCAAGGCGGAAACTGGCATTACACTGAGGAGACAGCGGTGGAGGCCCCTATCCAAACGAAGATCCCAGTATCGGGGACTACACCCCGACGCTGCCTCCGCCGGGCGCCATCATGCCCTACGAACGATTATATATCGACCACTACGGCAGCATGTCGACGGCGGAACGCTGGCGGCGGCATCGGGCCCCTCGTGCCCTCTGGAAGTCACTTACTTCGAACGTCCCTGCGGTGAGTAATTATCTTGCGTGGACAATTAAATGAGCTGAAATACTCTTGCAGCCCATGATGCGTGTAGGTATCCATGTTCGTTGAAGAAATGTACTGACAGGCCGTCTAGTTCAATGGCCATCCTTTCGCCCCTGGATCCCCTTGGAGTAGGTTGTCAGAATCGAATTGTCTCCCTCTCACTACTGATGTATCGTAGGTCTCCCTCAAAAACTGCTCACCAGCTACATCCGCTCTGTTTATTCGTACTATGGAATTAACAGCAACGACGAGAACCGCAACGTATCATACAGCACTCGGGTCGAGTTGATTGAGAAACGATTCGACGCAGATGGAGCCGAGCAAGGGTGGACACTGACTCTGAAGAGCTTCACGCACTTTGATTCATCTACCTGCAAGGAACGATGGTGGACAGAGGTTTGGATCCTCATTTGGCAGATAAATGATTGTGTTAAACTCTCCGCCTTAGGATTTCGATGCCGTCGTTGTCGCCACGGGCAACTTCAACGCACCCAACGTTCCCAATATCCCCGGATTGGTGGAATGGAGGCGGCGATACCCTGGAAGCATCTCGCACTCTCGCGAGTATCGCTACCCGGAGAAGTTCGTGAACCAGACGATGCTCGTTGTCGGCGCAGGCGTACGCTCTGTTTTTGTTTCTAGTGTCAATATCCTGTTTAACGGTCGACCAGCCGAGCGCCACAGGAATATCGGCGGACCTTCACCCTCTCGTCAAGCGGAACTATCTATCTTTGCGGGTAGGCCACATATATCCGTGCTTCCTTCTCACCAACTGACGCCGTTCTTTCCAGCGTAGTCCAGGTACCTCACTTTACCGTTATCCTCGAGATACCAGTACTCACATCCGAACTTTAGATTCACAAACCCCTATCCAGTTTCTGAATCTCCTACCTCAAGGCGTGGAGATAGTGAACGGAATCAAGGCATTCCACCCTGCCGACCATTCCATCGAGCTCTCTGATGGAACGGTGAGATTGCACACCTGTATTATCCGCTGTGTATTATCTAACGAGCTTCCAGTTCCTCACGGACGTCGACCACGTTCTGTTTTCGACCGGATACCAGTACAGCTTCCCGTTTCTGCCTCAGTACCACAACTCCTCCATCGGGCGCAACGAGGAAGGACCCGCGGATAAACCCCAGCCTCTCGTCACGGACGGCTCACACTACCGTTCTCTATACCGCAATTTCCTCTACATCGAGGAACCCACTCTGGGTTTCCTCAACAGTGCGTGCCGCGAGCTCAAGTCTTTATCGACCTGCTCACGTCAGATAGTGAACCAGGGGACGGTGACGTGGACTATGGGCGAGTACTTTGCCCTGGCATACGCTAAAATCTGGTCTGGCACTGCCAAGCTGCCGAACCAGGCCCGAATGTGGGACGACTACCGCAAGGAAGTCGCCTCCGCGGGCGGGTATGGGAAACCATTGGTATTCTTCAAGACGCCAGGCAAGTTGCTCTCCCCCTCCCCTGCGTTTCATCGGTCTACTTAATAAGCTGCGTCTTCAGAATACACCACATTTTTCACGGGATGGCTCAACAGCGCCGCGGTCGAATTTGGCGGAAAGCAGATCAATGGGAGGGATCCCGAGTGCGTCGCGTGTCGCTCCCGTCCTATCAGATCTGACTGACTGACGACTCCCTCGCCCGCTAGTGATAGGGAGATTCTCACAGTTTTCATGAAGGCGTTCTTCGCGAATCCCAATCCCGTGAAGATTCCCTCCAATCATTCGGACAGCTTTGCTGTCGCGAGCGTTGGCGATGTGGACCCATATGATTTCTTGCGTTATGTTACGAGCGCATATTGAGGCGGGTAATTCGCACTGTCATACAACAATGTTTCTTCGGAAGGCATTGCAACTTGTTCGGTAAATACTTGTCCCTGCGCCTCGGGGCGAGTGCGACCATTTTCGTAGTAAATCGCGCTCGTACTGCACCCAAGCTTTGTCCTTTATATTCGGGAACGGCTCCTAAATAGGCGGCGAAAACAAGCGAGACTTTTGATCGAGGTTACCAGGCACTTCCACAACGACCACCAACCCCTAGCATGAACACTCGAGGCTCTCAGCAGGCCGACGTGTATTGACCAGTCGTACGACGAACACTATGGAAAGGGATATTCTAGTTGGGAAGGAGGGGGACTTTGTGGGGAAGACCGTGACGCTGCCGGGGGCTTGGGACTCCCCAGCGAAGAGACTAGACTCTGCAACAGCCGTTCCATCTCCGATAAACGCCGGTCAACCTGAGACAACTGCTCCCCCATCTTGCGCTCCATCCCATGCAACTTCTTGTCGATATGCGCTTCATGTCTTTCAAGCCGGGTCTCTATGTCGGCCAGTCGTTCTTCGAGTATCAACTCTCTAGTGTTTACGAGGACTGAACACCGCACGAGGTCATGAGTGTCCATGTCGTGGCCAGGAAACAACACTTTCTTCTTGGCCTCGCACGTTATGCAAATGAAGCTCGGCTCTGCAGGCGGTAAGCAATGGGATCGACTAGCGGAGGTGCAGGAGGCGGCATACCTTCGCAGTGAACGCAGAACCAGGACGGCTGAGTTGCAAGCCGACGGCAAACCGAGCATCGAGGAGGCTCCAGGAATGCCGTTGGCGACCCTGCCGGATGCGACGCTTCTTCCGGGTCGGGGAAAAACGCTCGGGCTTTTTTGAGCGCCACCTGCGCCTCTCTGTACGTCTTCCCAAATTGCTTCACGTGGACAACGCGTCGGACCTTGAGAATATCGTGTGTTGGGATATGCGGCCGCTGAAAGCAATCAGCACTTGTCAAGGCAGTGTTCGAAAAGGGAACGTACTGTCAAGCCTGTAGGGATAACCTTCGCAGCCATACAGCTAGGATCGTCACAAAAGTCCACTGCATGTAAACGCGGTGAGTCTCAATGAGTTTTTTGTTTCACAGGCCGGGGTCTGACCTGTGTCAAACGTCCCTTCCAGCTGACAGGTCAAGCAAGTTATTCGGCTACCGCCAATATGTCCTTGAATCTTTCTCAGTAAAAGCAAAGAAGGAAGTCTGTGCATATCACCGACCTTTGCAAGAATCGCAATCCACACTAATACAGCGAATCAGCAAAAGACATAGGCTCAGAGAATGCAACCCACTCATGGTCAGTTGTTCACCCTGATCTGGCTTTCAGCAATCGAGTGGTAAAATCGACTATCTGCACACAGACAACATAAGTATTCGAGTGCCCGGAAGGAGAAGAAACTGACCAGCGGTGGTGAAGGACTTCTTCAACAGTCCGATCTCCTCCTCCTCGGCACGATTAAGCGGTCGCCCGAAACCGCGTGCTGCGAATGTAAAGCTCGATGAAGCGTTTCCGGCTGTCAGCGCGTTCTTTGAAGAACGACCACGACCATTGACCCCGACGAACGCCATAGCGGACAGCAGAAGTCGCAAACTGCCACAAAGCTTTGGAGGCATTCGCCTGCAGGACGATCGGAGCAGGGAAGAAGCACATGCACTCTGGCAGGGACCGTTTGAAGACGAATACCCCGGCGTGTGTGCGACTATCGGATTCCTCTCCCCAGGTGCCTGCAAAAGACGTGAGCATCCCATTCCATTCTGTTCGACGAGTCGTTCAGGTTATACCTGAAAGCGTTTCGGTTAGCGTTGTTCCACGACCCGCTGAAATATATCGGCGAGAACCTCGTTGGAAACGTCTGTTTGAACGAAAAGTTGACGACAGCAGCATTACTGCCGCCCCGGTCACATTCGCCTGCAATGTTGAAAGACGACATGTTGGCTTTTTGTGAAGACGCTCCGAAGGTGAGGTTTCCGGTTGCAGAAAGCTTTGTGGACGAGATGAGATGAAGGCGATGTATCAGAGACGATGGTATTACCTCGAACGAAATCATCCCCGAGGACGGAACCGTACCATCTGTCTCGTGGGTCTCGCGGCTCACCGGAATAACGTTTAAACACTCACCTCGGCGCTGGTAAGTGAAACCATTCCACGTCCCTAGTACCGCCTTGAGAGCGGGGTCCGGACGAATTGAGGCCTTCCTGGGTCGTGCGGGCGGCTTGTACGCGTCAAAGTCGAGCGTCTCAGGTGTTGAGAGGGTAATTCAGGATTTTAGAGAGATCGACGTTCTGGGCCTCGAGGCTGTCGTCGTACGGATATTCGAGGTCATCTTGTGCCAGCACGAGTTTCGGGGTCCCAGAGACCACTGGGATCGTGCATGTACTGGAACTAGGCGGGCGAGTCAGTACGCGTTTTATTGTCTTGCCTAATTACTTGAAGACCTACCAAGCCATGTGCGAATGTTTTGAACTGCTGCTTCATGTCGACTTTCTGCTGTTTGAATGTAGCTTTGAGAACGATTGTAAGCATCCCAGGAAGCAGCTAAAAAAAGGTACAGTGCTTACATTCTAGGAGATCTACCCTCTCTCGTGCTGCGATCACAGTCCAGCCAATTGTGTCGGCAGCATCGGGGAGTTCGTCGGGATGAATAATTTCGGTTTGGCACGCTCCTCAAAATCTGGAAATCTCTCTCTAGAAGAACGGCGAGTTAGACGAATAGGGTCGCAGAAGTAGTGAACACACGAACCTAGAAGGAGGAAAATCAACGGCAGCAGGAACTGTCGTCAGTCCGGTTATTAGCCAACTTCAAGCTCCTCAAAACAAAGCGACGGACGCGTTCAATACGCCCCTGGCCGACTACGAGGGACAACGTGTTAATGGCATCGATATCGAAGGCTATGGCCTGTTTCGTGACGTCTAAAAATCAGTTTTGGGGGCGAGAATAGGGAGCTTACCTCCAGGTTTCCCCGAAGTCTCGCTTCTTCAGCCAGAACATAGTCGTTGAACTTCTCTTGCAAGCTCTCATTGACGTAACACGGATTCAGCCCCGAGAGTAGAGTCGTAACGGATTGATACACGGATTCCAGATATTTGTTGACGGGGGCTCGATTGGCTGGCAGCACGTTCAATCGGAGTGCGAACATCTTCGCGAGGAGCTCTCTCGATTTTACCGCGTAGCGCGTCATCGACTGGCTGGGATTAGTAGGGGCGACGACACGAAATACTGATTCAGACGAACCTGGTGCCATCCTGAATGATATCAAGATATTCAGTAGAGTTCAACTATTAATCGAGTTCTCAGCACACACCGATGGCCCAAAAGGACAACCACTTGATCAAGCTAGTGCGGTTTCATGCGGTGTGAGGAAACCGACCTGAATAGCGTAAAACTGCCAACACACCTCCAGTCTAATGGACGAGAAGATGTAAACGTGTTGGCCTCGGCAACAGTGACGAAGCCACTGGCGTCGTCGTCAACTGGGTGGTGGTCCTCAATGAGCGTGCCGCGATCAACCGGGGTGTCTATAAAGGCTCACATGCTTCAGATATCGATTGCAACCTCGAGACGCTGAGGTAATGCAGCGCCCAGTCATCCTCGATAGGCGGTTTGGGGCTCGTTGGAGAGGAATCGGAGCTAACCCCACCTTCTTGATAGTAGTCGCGCAGAGCCATGACGAAGTATCGCGACTTGATGCTACCTCTCCATCCCTAAGCAAAACGGTCAGACTCAACGCAAATGACCCCGAAAGAAAACTTGCCATCTCCTTCCAAACCTAAAGAAGGCGGGAAAGGTCAGGTTGGTCACAAAATTCGAGTAAAGAATGATTCGAACCTTGAACACGTCCTTTGTAAATTCAACCACAGATCAGCAACATGACAGAAAAGTTCCCACGGGACTACTCGCCTTGTCGATTATTTTGTCATGCGGGCCCGAGGTCAACTCTGAGATTATCCTGTCCCCTTGCCTCTCAACAACCTTCGACAATTCGTCTCTGGTCAAATTCGATGAGCGCCATCTCCCGGAGAGGGATACGGCCGACGTACATAATTTGCCGCTGTTGAACTTCGAACTTGCGGGCGAAGACAGTCATATTCTTCTCGATGGCGGCGTCAGGATCAGTCATGAGCTCGTCCTTCAGGTCCTCCAGCCCGGAGGTCTTGTTGGTTGCACCTTTGGCGCTCTGCTTGGCGCTCTGCGGCCCGAAGTTGACTTGGTTTGGAGTTGACTTGCTCTCGAGGTCGCTCAGCTCCTTGAGAATCTTATCGTTGTCCTGACAGGCCTGGAGGCCGCCCTTCTGCTCCACAATTCTGAAGTTTTTTTTTCGTAAGCGAACCATGAACGTAGAAGGAACTTAAGTCGGCGCTCACCTAGCCATCTCCCGCTGCTCCGGAGACACAAACTGCTGAAACATCTTCATCATCATATCCATCTTTGCGTTCATCTCCAGCGTCGTCTTATCCACGGCACTGATCGCCCGGTTCGCAGCGTCAACACCCAAAGCCGTGTGAATCGAGAGCGCAAATTCAAAATCACCCCGCCGCTTCGTGAAAATGCCAACAAATTTCACGAGTTTGCCTTCCCATATGGGTCCCTTCAGGACTTTCACTGAACGCGCGGTTAGATTATAGATATATTCCCTGCCGGACAACAAACTCCGTACCGATAGTCTTTTTCTTGGTGTACGTATCGCACGCGTTCGCGCAGGCTTTGATGTCTTCTGCAGTTCCTTTCACAATTTCTTGCATCCGACCGCGGATAGTGGAACCGTCTGGCGCAATCTCGTCTGAGTCCTTGATGTTTTTGAGTCTGGAAAGCGTTCATAAAAACGACGACGGAACGGGAAAATCGGTTCGTACTGAGTCAAGACGGCCATCATGTCCCGAATTTCTAAATTGCATGTAAGGAAACTGCGGTGGTCTCGAAAAGGATTCGACGCTACCTAAATGAAGCGAGAGGATCATCTTGTCGTTCGCTCTACGTTTCTGTTCCAGTGCCCAGACAGCCTAGGTGCGAGACGAGTGAGCAAGGATGTCAAGTTGAACGCTGGACGAACCTTGAAAGCCATGACAGCGACTGCAAAAAAATGAGCTCGCTGTTCTCCGGGAAAAAAATAATGGTTGAAAATGAATACCTCCGACTAGAGAAGTCAGTACGAGGTGAGAATAAAAAAGTTGGTTGCACGTACTAAACGGATGGAGTTGAGCCGCAGCATCCAGAGCTTGCATAAGGACCTTATTGCCAACAAGTAAGAGAAAGAAACGCCTAAAACGGGGAAAACCAACGGGCATTCCCTCCATGATAGTGTGCAGGCCATTTTCGATTATCTCCATCCCCCCAACAGCCGTCAAACCGGCGACAACGCCCGTCGCGAACGCTGCAACCTTGCCCTCCTTCACTTGTGCCTGCATAAAGTTGTTTTCTGCTCGGAGAATTGAATCAGATTATTTGAACGCGCCAGTAGTCCGAGACGCACCGGCCACCTGAAGCACCTTGTCGACCTTCGACACCTTGGGCGCCGTATTGGCGACTTCCCAAGCCCCTGCGAGACTGCGGGACAACTCATCATCTGGGACGCGAGGGGGCTCAACGATCTGTGGGCCCGGAGACGCAGTGAGTTGGGTGCCGGTGATCGTCGCGGGCTGGAACCCAAGTTGCGAGGGAGGGTGAGCCCGGGCCCGATAATCGCTCTCGGCCGCTCCCGAACGATTTCCAGCGTACAGTGAGTTTGTACGGGACCTCGGTGGAGTCCCCGGCGGCGGCGCATATGAGATGGCATAGACGCTCTGTGATGCCTGTCTGCTGTGCGGCGCGAGGCTGCTCTCGTAGCCACTGTCCGCACGAGAGGTCGAGCCGACCGTACCAGTGGAAAGCGATCGGTCTACGTGGGACCAGTCACCACTCAGGCTCGCACTCGGGCGCGTCGAGTTTGCGGGAGAGGATTGGAATCGCTTTAGCGGCGGCGAGCTATATTCAGAGCGAGGCAATGGAGGCGGTGACTCGGATTCGGTTTCTGTTTCGCTGTCGTTGCCCTTCAGACTCTTCCTGCTGAGCTTCTTCAGCAGCTTTGGCATAGGCATGGCGCACTCGGAGAAGATAATTTGGCGTCCCGCGTTGGCCTTCGATACTTATCGAAAAACGCCGTTACATTGCGTCAGCCGTGGTGAAGGCATGATGGGACCATCACAGGTTGGGCGCGCAGAAGCTTCAAGTTTGGTCGGGCGGTGATATGGAAACTTGATAGCTTGTCGATGTGGGGAGAAAATAGTTTGACAGTTGGAAAGGACCGCATGGGTTACTGAACAATGGCCATGAATCTCCGTGAATTCCTCGTCGACTGCAGAAACTTGCAGCGATGTTGGGATGCACAAGACTGGAGTCGTAGCCTGCCACAGACGCCGCACGCGGCACACCACAAT
Source organism: Mycena filopes (assembly GCA_029281495.1). Classification (NCBI taxonomy): domain Eukaryota; kingdom Fungi; phylum Basidiomycota; class Agaricomycetes; order Agaricales; family Mycenaceae; genus Mycena; species Mycena filopes. The sequence continues at coordinate 468,327 of JARIHR010000018.1, read as the reverse complement.
TTTTTGGCAGTTATCGCTGTTTCAAGTGGCCGCCCGCAACCCGCCCGGTGGAAATAGAATAGAATAGAATCCGAGAATCGATGCCTGTCCGTCCATCCAGTTCAGTAGTGGGATGATGAAAACGTAAACCGAGGAGATACACCCGATCATATGCAAATCCTCATCATGATCGCCTGTCGACCCGCTTCGATGCCGGGATGGCGAGTTCTCAAGCTGAGCAAGGTCGAGCGCTTGGGACAAGGATAGAACAGGATAAACGGGCAGCTAGAGATAGGCTCGAGGCTACCAGGACACGGTCTGATGTTCAGTCGTTCTTCTTTAATTGAGTGGATTTCCATCGAAGTCTCTTATCGTTTCGGCGGTTGGCAAGTACTACCTTTTCCCGGCATTAAGAGTGGAGAGTAGGACCAGTAGGTGACATCACTATTCTTGCGACGGTGCAGAAAACAAGACAAGTGTAAATTCAACCGTGGGAATATTCACCAGCAATCCGTGATGGCTCGATCTCAGGCAGTTGGATCATGCGGATGAGCGACAAGCTTGACACCGCTCACAGAACCGTTCTTCAAGCTCTCCAGTCCTTCTGAAATTCCGGCAATTCCATTCGGCAGGATTTCACAGCGATTGCCCTGTAAAAAAATTGAACATTGCCTGCAGTGCGAGATTGTGAGGAGCTTACAGAGATAACGCCCTTCGCCAGCATTTTGGGGAGATTCTCGATAATCAGCTTCCCGAATACCGTGTGTTCAGGCACTGCAAGATACCCCAAAACATCGTCGCGTTTGTACTTCACGACGTCCGGGCCAGCATAATACCCAGCGACCCGAACGAGCGTCAGGTCCTTTTGCGCTGGATCCCTGTCGAGCTTGGCGTGCGGCTGGGTAATCACGATCTTGCCGCCCTCCACCAAAGCATCATACGCGCCGTTGAACGAGCAAACAGTGCCCGCGTCATACACCACGTCCACTCGGTGCGTCAAGGCAGGATGCGCACCCACGGAGTCCACAGGCACTTCACCGCGGTCGATGCATTCGGTCGCACCGAATTGTCTGAGAATTTCGAAGTTGCGTTTGGATGCATAGGCGACGATCCGGGTGAACCCGAGGAATTTGAGGAGTTGGATGGCTTTTGATTCTAGTTCAGAAGAGGCCTGCGAGGTGGGGAGCACCGCGACTCACCGAATTGCCCCACTGACCCTCCCCCGATCACGAGCGCCGACTGGCCTTGCTGCGGCTTGTTCCACGAGAATGTGGGATTGAGCCCGAGACCAAGCGGTTCAGCGGCAAACAAGCCGACGCAGGCCGTGCTAAACGCGACAGGAAATGTGGCCATCTCGTCAAAACTCCTATCCTCCGGGAACTAAAGCGACGAGGTCAACGACATATCAAGGGTTCTGTATATGTCGGTGGCATACGTGAATGGCAATTGCCGCAGGTATGGCGAAGTATTGTTGAAATGCGCCGTCGAGAGTTTGTGCAAGTCTGCCATGCCGTCGTTTAGTGCGTGTCAACCATGTGAGGCAGCCGTTCAAAGCGCTTACACCCTGTCGCCTTTCTTGAAACCTTCCACACCCTCGCCGAGTGCCTCCACCACGCCAGCGACATCATTTCCGATGACGGCAGGATACTCGTCGATCAGCATGTTGAACGCGGCCTGCTTCCAGTTGATTGGGTTGAGGCCCACCGACATGATCTTTAAGAGGATTTCGCTCTTTCCAGGAGAAGGAACCGGTCGCGAACGAAGAACAAAAGGCCCCTTGGGAGTCTCCACTACGATAGCTTGTTGAGTCGACATCTTGGATTTAGGATTTGGGTTGGATTTGAGTTGCAGGTTTCAGTGCGCATGTTAAATACAATCCTACAATCCCTATTCCGCGGCCGGCAACGACGCGTCAGAAAACGCCAGGCCGAATCGTTTCCGAGTGGGACTCGGAAATGATACGGACTCGGAAATCCGGGTCACATCCGCGAGTCACAGACACGTGCCTGGCCAAAGCGTGAAATCGCGGCTGTAAACGGGAAGCAAGGGTTCGTCCGTCTAAAACATTCGTTAATATTCAGAAGAGTCAAAACAGGATAAGCAACAAACTAGCAGTGAGTACAATAGATAGCCCGCATAGTACCAATCACACATTTTCCGCGCTCCGCCGCCATTCTACCTCGTCTTCTTCGTCTCTCCAGCCGCATCCGCAGGCTCCGGCGCCAGCACCTGTCCATACTCATTGACACGCTTGGGGTCGATGCGATATATCCAGCGCTGCAAACGAGGAGCATATCAGGAGCGACTCGGGTGGAATGGCGAGAGAGGACGAACCTGGTACAGGAAGATGAGGAACACGACGTCGTCACGGAAGCAGGCAAGCCGGTGAAGGAAGGGCATCTTGATGCAGAATCTAGTATAAGGTATCGTCAGCCGGAAATCATAATGTGAGGAACAAGACCGACGCAAAGAAGTCATCCACGACCGTCGAAAGGGTCTTGTAAATCATGGCCTTCATGGGCATGTGCGAGACACTCTATTGAAGACGTCAATTTCACAGAGTCGAAACCGGGCTGGAAGGAACCACACACCTTTAGCTTGTAGTTGATAATCAACTGAGGTACAAGTTGGGCCTGGACGACCTTGCAGTCAGTGTTCTGCAGCCAAAGAGGCAGGGAAACTCACAAAGCCAAACATGTACACAAACGAGCAAAGGGTCGAGATAACGAAGCTGTACCACCCGCGATGTGATTCGTAAATCAGCGAGTACACGGTGTACGCTGCGAGAAGGGGAATCGCAACGTAAGACACATATCGGAAGGCGAGCTTGTCGTATCTGTGCGACTGGTGAATTCGTGATATGTAAATATAGACAGAACGCACTCCTGTGTTTTCTTCTCATCGTCGCTGAGAACGTGCTTATCTGGTGGGCTAGGTTGGTCGGTGAAAAACGGTCGTCAGGCAACAACGAACCTTTGATATCGAGCTTGTAAGGGAACATGGCCCCCGGAGCGGGCACGACGCTGATGTCCACGGCTTTTGTAATCTAGCAGAGGATTGTCAGTACTGATCCAGCTAAAGAGACCGAGAGTACCTTCCACGCTTCAATCAATACACCTGTGCCCGAACCGAACAAAATCATCCAGCTTGTGTTCTCATTGTTGTCAATGAGATACAGCAGGATGATGAATTGCACGAAGACGTTCGTGACAATCTAGTAAGGCCCCATCAGCACCCGTTTAGAGACGGGAAAAGTGAATGAGACGCACTGTTCGGACAGAAACACCGACCATCTCCTTCTTCTGTCTCCAATGCGACACGTCCGACTTGAACGCGAGCATCTCGAATCTGTGCAAAGTCTTAGTCCAAGTAGATGTGGTGAAGTGAAAGAAAAGTCTGACAGGACATGCAGCAAGCTGACGATCCCCGTCAACCCAAGGAACCACGGGTTAGTCTCGAGCAGCATACGCTTCACCTCGTCCAGCTCCGCACCGGCCCCGGTGCCCTGATTCTTCGCAGCCTCCTTGAATCCATGGGTCATCGATGCGAAGATCTGGAACTTCAGGAACGACATGGGCTGGAACACGATTTGGATCGGGAGCGTCGGTGTCGTGTCGTTGAGCTCGATATAGTGCGAGCGGAGGTGCCAGAACTCGTTCGGGAAGACGATGGGCTTGTAGTACCCCTGCGTACCCGTCTCGTCGCGTTCATTAGGGATGAGGTGTACGTCTGAGATGGCGATAAGGACGTGGCGGAGAAAGTCTAAAAGGCTCGATGCACGCACGTTCTAGGAGTGGCGGGGGGAGGGTACCGAAAGGGACCACGGCGGCGTCTGATATGAGGGCGAGGGTCAGGTTCTGGTGCCAATGCGCCACGATCACGTCTGCCTCGACCTGAGGTCAGAATGAGCATCGGACCCTGCTATCTTTTATCGAGCTCATTTACCTCTTCCGCTTCATCCGTAACATTCGAGCTCAGAAGATTCTTCTCCTTGCGGACCTTCAACTTGGGAATGTGCGGTGTCAGAACTAAGATGTCATAAGTTTCGTTGTAGGGAAATGTCAAGTAAGAACGCACGTTTGCGGACGTGGTGGATATCGTCGGGGCTGAAAGCGGGGTTTTGGGGGTTTGGGCTCGCGCCATTCTTCGCGATGAATATGTCCGCCCACAGAGACCCATTCTTCAGCACACTCTGCCAAAATAATGATAAATCACTGGCCCCACAATACGACAGCAGCGAGATTCAACGCACCGGTGGGAAGTTGATGTTATATTCAACCACCCGCGACTCAGTGTAGTCACCGAAAGTCAGGTTCTTCCAAATAAAGCTGGGGAGGCCTGCGTCCTGGTCCTTGCGATAGCCTGACGTCCATTGTGCCGAAAACACGTCGCCGGTGGGCGAGGTGGAAAGGTGGACGTGCATATCGAGCTCCTGGCCAAGGGGCCACGCGAGACTGGCCTGCGCAGGGGGCAAGGTCCAGGGATCAACCGCCTGAGGTGGTGGACTCCCTGGGGCTGTTTGCACGGGCACCGGGGACTTGGTTCCGGTATTGAAAAGATACTTGGACGCTGCAGGCGACTATTGTGGTTAAAATCCGCTGTTGAGAACCGAACACAGTGCGTACCCAGTTGAGTGACCGCAAATATTATGAACGCTTGCTGGAAATTGACATGAGGTTAGAGATTAGCAGGTGCTGTGAAAGTTCCGACCTGTGCAGCACCAAACAGCTTCTTAAAGGTTGACTGTTCCTCCTGGCCCGGGGCTGCCGCTGCAGCAGCTGGCGCGGACATGGCGGTTGGAGAGGAAAGCTCAGAAGCCGAGGACGCGGAAGCCTAGGGCTTCCGAGGTCAAGAAACCACAACAAACGCGTTAATCACTTTCCCTAAACTTTCATGTCCACTCCCGATCTCCGTGCTCAACTAGTGCAGATTGACGCCTCAATTGCTGAGCACAAGCTCTCCTTGAAGGGTCTTGAAGGGGACAAATTGGCCGTTACGGCGGAGCTTCGTTCTAGGGCCTGCTTCCCAGTCTTGACTTTGCCCGTAGAAATCACACTCGGGCTGCTACCTAAATGGCGATGCCGTCTATCCCGCCTCCAATCCCTCAGCATCCTCCGCTCACCCACTCCGAATCCCCAGCACCTCCTCAACTTCCTGTATCGCCGCTCCACTTCCGCCAAGCTCGCCCCGTTACAGTCGTTCAGCCTCGTCTACCATCCTGGTGTTTTGTTCCCCGTGCCGGAGGAGTTGACTACACGCCAATATGAGTCATCCAGTGGGCGCAAATGGCGCTTCAGTACGACAAACCGGATGTTTGCAATGAGTGGCATCGATCTTCGAGTCGAACGCGGGAAAACAAGCTTGGTTTCCTATGTTCGTCAACCCGGAGAGCAGTAGAAGTTTGGCCTTTGACACGCTTGCGCGCCGCTTTCGACGAGCGCTTGGTCACGAGATACGGCAGGAGCGGAGAAGCTTGCGAGAGGGGGACGTACATTTTTCAATGCTCTAAGTACAATGGTTGAACTTGAGGTTGAACCAAAAAATATACCCTCAAATTATGGTCAAACCGAGGAGTCTCAAGACCGAAGTGCAATGAACAACGCAATAGTTCGGGTGGACCGGCCACCATTCCCCCAGCTCACGTCTTACAAAAACGGAGCCCGAGGTTGAATTGAGTCGACGGGGAGTCGGGGACTTGGGGTGGTTGAAACAAGTGAAATTTTTGAATGTAAATTCAGATTCAGGTTCCGGTGCCTCTTTCCCGGTCAGACGGAGTGCTCAGAATAATTTCGCTGTTTTACCTCGCCGTGAACAGCCTGGTCGACGCGACCGATGGGATGCCGCGTGTTGGCACCGTGTGACATGTTTTGACAGGTCTAGACTACAATATTGCTTGTTTTCTACCGCGACGATGAACGGTTTTGGCGGGGTGCGGCGGTTCCTGGCGTCGGCGACGGGGACAACCTCGCCTCCTCCCGCAGAGCCACTTCCCCTCAAGCCCGGTGCACCATCTTGGCCCCCCCAGTCACCCACACAGGCCCCACCACCTCCTTTGCCCTCCTCCCCTCCAACTGCCCCCTTGTCTCTCAGGAAGGACAAGCCAGACCCAGAGTCTCCCAGGTCTCCTGCCTCTCGTGCAACCAGATCCCTTGCAAATGGCATCCCCCAGACCCCTTCACCCACCAGGCAACTCTCGTCGCCACTTTCTCGCGTGCCCCCACCTACCACGAGGCTCGCGACATCCAGGATAGCCACACAACCCCCACTAAACAACCGCGATGAACTCCTGATAAGTCTCTTGGCCAGCGAGGCGGTCGTGGATAGCCGCGATTTCGAGATTCTGAGTTCGGAGGAGGTGGATGATCTCAAGAAGGTGCGCACTTGCGTTTATTATTTTGGGCTCGTTATTTCCACCACTTTGAGGGGGCATGCTGGTAATACCTAACCAGCATCCAATCTCTTCGATTCCATGCTCGCGACGTTTCCACTCGGTGAAACCAGAGTCTGATTTATATATTCACAGGAACAACAAGTCCTCATGTCCCGCCAAGGCGCCATGACCAAGAAACTTAACCTCGAGACCAAAATCCGTGACGCGGCCCTCTCCCTCAGTCGCGTAAACGCAGCCCACAAGAAGGTCTCGAAACAATCAGAGGACCAGCTAGAAGCTGCCACCAAGCGCGTCGATGTTGCCGAGCGCGAGCTCCTCCGCGTCTCCGACCGCGTTAACGAAATACACAAGCGCCTCCTGGAGCACCGCGCCGGCGTCCTCAGCTTCTCCGTTCGCAGCATGGAGCGCAAGATGGCGCCCCCAGAGAACGGCAACACCGACTCAGGGTACAACACACCCTCGGGCGCGAACCGCAGCCCGACAGGCTCGTCCATCAGTGGCGCCGCCTCCTCACGAGGGGCCGGTGCCCGATTCGACGGCGCGCACTTTTTCGCGGGGCACGCCGAAACCGTCGTCCCAACGGGCCGCGAGACGCCCCCCGCGTCCGTCCTTGCGCTCGAGGAGAAGCTCACGCGCGCGACCGAGGCGCTTGCGGCCTCGAGCGAGAAGCAGGCGGAGCTCGCGCGCGAGTTGGCCGTGGCGCGGAAGGAGAAGGATGCGGTCGAGGCGGCGCGGACGAACGAGATGCAGGCTGCGCAGGACACGATCGCCGCGCTCGAGCGTGAACTGCCGCGGCTCGAGGGTATGGGCGAGGAGAAGGCTGCGTGGATAGCGGAGCGCGCGGCGCTGGTGCGCGAGCGGGAGGCGGAGCGCGCTGAGTGGGAGCGCGATAAAGCGGCGCTGGACAACGAGCGGCTGGACGATTTGGAGAGGCTGCAGGATGAGATGGAGCGGATGCGGGGGGACGACGCGATTGCGCTCCAACGTGTCAAGGAGGAGCTGGACGATGGCGCGTCGGCACTGAGAGCACTGATAAAGCAGTTCGGGATACCGATTTTCTCGCGCGACCCGACGTTACCTGCACTTGTGTCCGCTTTAGGGACGCATCTGCAGGGTCTGGCCACCAAGATCGAGAGCCACAGTACTGCGCAGGCGGAGTGGGAGACTCTTCGGCGGAAGCTGGAGGACGACGTGCGGGGCGGGCTTGACAAGCGAGAAGCCCTCTATCGCGAGGTCGAGGAGGGGCGGAAAGAACGCGAGGAGGCTCGGAAAGAGATTCGCGCGATTGAGCTCCGTGTCAGGGTAAATTTTCCCCTTCATAATTCATTCCACACTGACTATTTTTTCTGTCTTCAGACCGACATACCCACACTCTCGCCGATGCCCTCCCCGCGGAACTTTGGGGGTGGTGGCGGCGACAACAAGCAAATCACTGCGATGCTGCAGCCTCTCTGGGCGATCCTCCCCTCACCAGAGGCGCGCGCGGCCAAGTTTGGTCAACAGCGCTTCCGTACAGGCGCGGGCCCAAGCTCGCCCACGGCACCCTCGAGCCCCAACCCGACCTCCCTTTCCGACCTCGACGTACGCGCGCTCAAAGCGTTGTACGACCCCCGTACCCCGTCCTCGCCGACGCCCGGCTCCAACGGCGCGTTCTCGCTAGATGCGTTCGTCGCGCGCGTGCAGGCGCTCGTCACCGACGACCGAGCTCTGATCGAGCGCCTCGTGCGCTTCGCCCAAGCGCACGACCTGCTTAAGAAGAACGCCGAGCGCGCGCAGAAGCTCGCTCAGGAGGGCAGCGGTGCGCTCGAGCTATACCAGAAGCAGGTGCAGACGCTCGAGGAGCGCAACATGGAGCTCGCGAGCAAGGTGTCGTCGCTGCAGGACGAGGTGGGGAGCCTGCGCGGGGCGGTGGAGCGTGCGGTGGGGGAGAAGCGCGAGGTGGAGGCGCAGGCGGCGGAGCAGGCGGCGACGTGCGCGCAGCTCACCGAGGCGAATAACGCGCTGAGCGCGAAGACGCTGGCGTTGGCGGAGGAGGCGGCTGCGGCGCCCGAGGCGGTGAAGCGGCAGCTTGAGGCGCAGTTGGCGGAGGTGCGGGCGGCGCTGGACAGTGCTCGTGCAGACGTTGACGCAATGCGCATGTCGGAGCAGTCACAGAGTATGGCGCTGCTGGAGGAGCTCAACACGCTGCAGATGGAGAATGGAAAGTTGCGCGACCAGGTGCGCGCGATCAAGAAGTAGTCGTGAGGCTTCCTGCATTTTCTCCTCGCATTTGGACTGGTCCAGCTCGTTGCATTTGGTCTGCTACACACACAACCCTTGCATATGTACAATACTTTCTTCACTCTCCCTCGCAATTCGCATTTTACTTACCCTCATTGTCGTCGCATCTGTTGTGTCTACCCATATTACTGTGCTTGTACCGGGTTGAAATTAATTACTTCGCATCTTCCTCCACAGCTGATGATCCCAAGGCTCCAGTGTTACGACAACGAGCTTCATGATTTTCGCGCAGCTCCTCGACGGAGAAAATCGCGGTGGTGATTTCTACGGGCGAGCTCAAGACTGGGAAAGAGGCCGTCGAAGAGAGCTCAGCCGCGACGACTAATCTCTCCCGTTCAAGGGTTTTCAGGGAGAGCTTGTGCTGGGCGATTGATGCGTCGATATGTGATATGTGATATGTGCATATGGGCACAGTAACTTGAACAGTGCTGGTTGAGCGCGCGCCGCGGAGCTCGTCGGTGGACATGGAAGTTCTGAAGCCTTCTCACGGCTTTTTTGCTTTCTCCTGCCTGACTTTACCAAATCTTGATACAATACATACTCGATTTTAGCCATCGCGGTGCAGTTGAAGCTTTCAGGAGAGTCGGTCCTCGCGGTAACGTGACCATGTCTCAGTGATTGGCGAGGGCGGAGCTTGAATTCGACGTACTTCTGTGACAAGTCCGTGACGGTCAACCACTTTGCGGCTTGTCTCCTTCCACCATCTGGCGCTCTCCCCCCTCAACACTTCGGCCTCCGACCATCTCGACATCGGCGTCAAGCTCGACCATCAACCTCAGCACCTCGACTGGCCACAAGAGCCCTCAAGCCGCAAGTCCCCAGCACTCGAAACGCTGCGTGCTCGTATTTCTCACACATTTCGTCCCACTAAAGACCTTCTTGGCGCATACTCAGCGCGGGGAGCTTTTTCAGACCTCAGGACGTGTGCCTCAAGCCGCTGGACGACCTCGACACCTCCTCAAGATCGATACTGGGGCCCCCGAAGACCTCGACTGGACGGCGGGCAGGGTGGAATGTCGCGTATGTCAATCTCACTCTTGTCAGTTCCTCACTCACCCGGACCCTCTGCAGGCGCCGTATGGGGCCGCGACTGGAGTCTGTGGCTGTAAGTCCATTCAACCTCAGCCTTCGTTCCATGCTGACCCAGTCTCGCTTCAGGGTAGTGCACTACCGGCCGCCGTGGGTTGGTGAGGGCAAATGTGTGCAAACATGTGGTGCTCGCGTCGCTTATCACCGACGCGGGGGGGCAGGGCGCGGGCGGGGACGCCACTACTAACCGAAACTCTCTCCCTTTTGTTTAGGTCTTAAAAGGTTGGCCACCTTTTCGACACCCGCGCGCGATCGACGTTTTGGTGGAAAGAAAGTAGAACGGTATGGGATTGTGTTTGCGTGGAGGGCAGGGCTTTGGTTGCCGTCTTCAAAAGCTCCCCGCCTCGTCGTCACTGGTATGCGTCTTCATTGTCCTTCCCGTGAACATTTTGCTAAATCTCTTCTCAGTGTCTTGCCGCATCTCATCCATCTCGCTCAGTCGCCCTAGCGCCGAACAAAAGCTCAATAAACAGAAAGAAGAAGAAAAAAGAAAAAAAGAAACGAAAAAAAGAAAAAGAAAAGAAAGAGCAAAACAATCGCTGGGCGGCGCTACAGCAATCGCATCACAGACACAGAGGACGCAAACCCATTCACCAAGACGAGGCGGTGTTTCGGAACCACGCCAGGTCGGCGGCCACGCAAATGCCATTCGCTCAAACTGCACACAATGCTACTCAGCCAGCATCCGGCTGCCGACGCGACAACTACCAGACCATGCACCATATACGCCATAATTCACCACTGTCCGCAACTCGCGACGATCCTTCTCAGTCTGACAAGAACCGGTCGTCGCTGTCGATTTTTCCTTACGATTTCAAAGTACGTGCCCGCTCATTCCACTTCTCAAGTCATCGATGCTCAAGATCACCCCCAGGCTTGCTCTCGGACGCAATGCAGCTCTTTTCGGCGCCTCGGCCCAACCACCACCATTGCACAACCACGGTCCCGGCTGCCGTGTCGATATCACTGCTCAATACCTCCGCAACTCGCGATGACGCTGGAGTATTCAAGAGCAAATATCTCGGTCAAGCTCTGGACTTGCTCTCGAGCATCGCCGCGTCTGTATCAAGTTAGTCAAGTCGAGTCCCTCCTACTCCTCAATCTTCGATGCTAATCGCTTCCTGTAGTCTTGCTCTCGGAGGCGCTGCAACTGTCAGACTGCGACTGCCCACACAGTATCTCTAATCTTGAACCAAATCGCTTCTCGGACGCGACGCGACCACATATTTCGCCGACTGCGACTCGACGACTCGGTTCAGACCCAGACTGCGACTCGACGACGGTCCACACCGGCGCACGTTTCATCAAGCAATTTTCCGGACTGCAAGCTCTCGGGTATCGCCTTACTTTAGAATGTAGATAAGTAAGTACGACTTAGATAGTGGTGGTGGCTAGGCGGGCGGGCACGGACGACAGGACACGGCGACGCATCTTTCTCTCTGGCCTTGCTCGGTGGCTTGACTGTATGTCCGTTTTCTTTCGGTCCCTTATACTTACTCCTGACGGCGATCCTTTAGTCGTTTCCATGCACCCACCTTGGCGCTGTCGGACTGGTCGCGCAAAACGGGCACCGCAGAGCGAAGCCTCCATCCCGCTCTCCTTCTGCTTCACGTCGATCCAACTGCAACCTGCAAGCACGACATCATCACTGGCTTACGACGTCCTCCTGCTCCTTGCGCTACTCGTGTCGGCGAGCGAAGCCTCCATCCCGCTCTCCTTCTGCTTCACATCGCTTCGGCCTCAACTCGCAAGCACAGCTTCAATGCGCTTGCCTCCTGCTCTTCAAACCGCTTCGCAAGCAAACATCCACCACCTTCCTCCCGCTGTATGGACGCAAACAATCTTCGAGCGACGCCTCCATTCCGCTCTCACATGCACCCAGCCGCACCAACTTCAGGACAGCCTCGTTCTCCTCCAGTGCAGCCAGCGAGCGAAGTATTATTAGTCTTCATCCCGCTCCCCTTCCGCTTCACACCACACTTGCAAGCGCGACATGCATCGTTCGTCATCACCGGCTCTGCGCCTCCTAACCCTCCAGTTGGCAAACGAAGTCGACTCACCGAGCGATGCCTTCATCCTTTTCATTCCATTCCTCCTCCTCAAGCCACGGAAGCACAATGCCGTCAATAGGTCGAATATTCACCCACCGAGGCACCGATCCTGCCCTCAACGCGATACCTTACCCTCTGCTCCTCGCCATTGACACGCAAACGCTTCCAGTCTCGCCTGATTTCATGTGCGCGCAGGCCTTATACCAGCGTCGTTTCAAGCGCCCGCAAATCAATTATCGCCTGCCCGTTATACACCGTACCCGCCCGCCCAAGTATAGTAAACCGTAGATACTGTAGACAATAAATTGACTTTGATTCTGGACCTGTAATTTCGCGAACCCGGCCCGGAGCGTGCGCACATAACAATTTGCTTGGTCAGCGAAAATCCACAAAAGTCGCCGCCATCGTCAAGACCGCCACCGCGCAGCGAACACACTAAAAATGGCGAGTCTCTCTCCATCCAGTCCAGAGACAGCATACTGTGCTGCCCATCCGTCTCGAATTGCGGCGATTCTGCTGGCAGAAGAGATGGATGCGGGCTTTTCATTGCGATGTCGAGTAATGCTAACGACTCTACTTGCAGACGAAGAAAAGAAGAAATGGCGGACGCAACAAGAAGGGCCGCGGGCACGTCACCTTTATGCGCTGCTCGAACTGCTCGCGCTGCGTCGGGAAGGACAAGGCTATCAAGAGATTCACAGTGAGGAACATGGTCGAGAGCGCCGCTGTCCGGGATATCAGCGAGGCTAGCGTGTACGCAGGTATGTCTTGTCCGCCTCAAAGCTGTCGTCAGAACGAGAACGAGGCTAATTGGACGCCATCGCAGAGTACACCATCCCCAAGCTGTACAACAAAATCGCATACTGCGTCTCGTGCGCCATCCACGCCCACAGTGCGTCTTTCTTTCCTCACTCGAGTTGCATATATGAGCAAGAGACTAACGCAGACCCCCAGTCGTCCGTGTCCGCTCGCGCGAAGGCCGCCGGAACCGCGCGCCCCCGCCGCGCATCCGGTGGAAGGACGGGAAGAAGGTCAACCCCGCTGTCGCCGCCGCAGAGGACGCAAAGTTTGCCGCAGAGCGCGCCGCGGCGGCAGCTGCCACCAAGGCATGATGATGGATGGATGCTTCTTTCCGTTGTCTACCCTACCCATGTTATGCAGCAGCTATGGCTATGTATTCCCGTCGCATTGCAACTTAATTCCGCTCCGAACTTCATTGGCTTGTTGTGTGAGTGCGCGCGATGTGATGAAGCGGTAAGTGGAATCTACTTGACCTATGGGACATTCTGTGTGTCAGTCTACCGCCTGTTTTGTGTCTGCTCTGGGGCGTCGCAGGCAATCCGCGGTTTTTACTTGGCTTCAGCCAGACTGTGAAGATTAAGTCCATCGCGATTCGCGAGCACCGAAATCAAGTCATCTCATAACGCATATGTACATCTTACAATTCAGCTACAGTACTGGGGCGCGGGACAGCGGCGGACGGGCAGCGGAGTACTACGATTCTTCTTTGGCAGGGTCCGTCTGGTGGGTGGGCAGGCGGATAACGAGCGACGGGACGCGGGGGCGGCATGCGGGCACAGTCGAGGCAGGTTGGCGACGCGATGTGGTGGTTGGCGGAGCTTTGGGGAAGCTTTGGGATCGGCGAGCACGAGGCGCGTGGAACTGGTCGGACTTGAGGAGGAGGAGGCAAGGCTGAGGGACAAGCTGGGATGCAAGAAAGTTATCATTCCCGAGCTCTAATTACGCAGCTGGATATGTACGCACACTGAGTGAAGACACGAATCGCTGCGGCAGTATATACCTGTATGTGGTCAATCAACACGAACTTGAATGTTCGAACACACACCGATCACATTCTGCCCCTACTCTCACAGTGACACCTCTCGCACCGGCCTCGCTTCTCAGACGAGTCTATTTGGATGAGCACTCCGCGGTTCGACTCCAATTCGCGCAGGTGGCCAGCGAGGGTGCGGGGGTAGGTACATGTAGCAGAGTCGGATTCGGATTCGGGGACTGTGAATCGTGCGCTGTCGAGTGGATCTGGAATTTCAATTTCGCCGTCGGGGAGTTGGAGTTTAAAGGATTCGAGTTTGACCATGGCCAACGCGAGCGCTGTCGATCGGCGGTACAGGAAGGGGAGAAGGAGTTTATAATCCACCTCCGATGGGCAGTAGTCGATGAGAGCGAGCGATTTGAGGCGAGGAAGGAAGTGGGTTTTTGAGCCTCGACGCCAGACACTGGACATGAATTCAGGGGATGGAGAGTGGATCATGTGGAGATTTTCAAGTGTAGCGGCCAGCGTAGAAAAACAGCCGTCGTACAGCTCAAATGTATCTTCGACATCGGAGATAGCGAGGGACTTCAAGGGTGGGTTTGAGCGCTTCAGCAAGGACTAAAGAGCAGCCGTGTCTGTTGATACATTGGCAGGGAGGGCAAGGGAGACAAGCGCGGGTAGCGTGAGTTGCTCGAGGATGTATGAGATGTCATCAAAGTGTTTAAGATAAAAAAAATGAGAGCGCGAGAGACTGCAGACCCGAGTGGGTGATGTGTAGTTGGTCTCCGGGGCCGGGACGGTGAAAGCAACATTTTGCCTGGACAAGGTTGGGCGCCAGTTGGAATAGCTCCATATCATCTATCTGATTCTATCCCGCCTTCGAACCTCGTCAACCGGTCCAAGGGGAGTGAAAACGATGACAGAAGCGCTGAATCGCGCAGAAAGAGCTCGTAAAACTGGGGTGCTTGGCCTAAACTTGTATCGCTAGCGGGGTACTGCACGTGGTGGTTTCGGACGACGATCCGCTGGAGGAGTGGAAAGTCGACCGAATGCAAATTCGGCAAGAAAGAAAGGTCCAAGACGTCTGCAACGAGGTCAAGACGCTCCAATCGCGGGGCATATCGAAGCAGGGCTTCCCGTACGTAGCGGAGGGACGTTCTAGTACGGTCAGACTGATTATCGTCGTGGGGATTCGACGGCGGCCGCGGCGGGGTGTGCAAGACAAAAGTGAGTGGCTGAATAGCTGCTGCGCGGCCGAGCCACCAGTCGGCGAAGTCAGTGAAGCTTTCTTGACCTGGTTTCGTGAAGGAGTCGTCCTTGAGAATTACGGGAAACGTCGACCAAAGGGCAGGAGTGGCAAGTGCGATAGCTCTCCACGAGCGGCAGCAGCTCGCTAATGTCAGCGGTGCATGAGGCTCCGTCTCACTGTCTGTCCATCGTTCCTGCGTGATACATGGTCCGCTCGTAGCTTCTCGATAGTCGGAAGGCACCAAGTGAAGATTTCGGTGGTGACCTCAATCGGCAGGGTCAAGATGGGCAAGGTCGATGTGTCGTCGAGCTCCTGCTGTACAGCGGATCTGTCTCTCTCGAGTGCCGGCTTTCCGTTCAATTATTTTCGCTTCCAGGGCGAAGAGTCGTTTTCGGAGAGCGGCGGTAGACATGAGCAAGGGGACGAACTGGAGGAATTATCTGCTCCTCGCAGTATCGTACCAAGCTGGAGTCAAGCTAGTCAGGTCTGAGTCGATTTTTGGAACTACGGTTTGAGAGGAGCTGGTAACACCGTGACTGCGGCCTCCTCCAACTTTCATTGAGCTTTCCCGCCTTTCCTTGCGACACTGTGCGCGACTATATAGGCCGAGCGATGTCGCAAATTTTTGCCAACGCTGCAATACACCAACTGGCCATGGTCGCATGCTAGCGCCGAGTAACAGAGGCAACCCACCGCCTTCAACGCTCGGCTCCAATTGCTCGAGTTCAAGCTGGTCCAAGTCTTCCATGGCCCAATCTTCCTTTCTGCTGAGGCTTTTCGTGCTGTCCTCCACGTTCCTGCAAGTCCTCGCAACCCTCACCCAAACCGCTCAATTGTCCGGCCTGTTATTCAACCTCTCCACCCCCCGCCCAGCGGACACCGTCCAAGTCCTACCCACCGTCCCAGCCGCGTGCGCAAAGTACACCGGCGGCGCGGGCACCGAATGCCCGACGACGATGGGCGCGGTGAACGTCACGTACGACGACTGCGGCTCCGCGTGGACCATCTGCCGCTGCGCGTCCGCAAACATCACCCTCGACGCGTCGGTCGACTTCCTCGCGCACGTACCCGTCGGCCTGCGGCGCTACGTCAGCACGGTGATGGTCATGCCCGACACGTTCGCGCACGCGTACACCTTCCCCACGATTGGCGAGATCCACTTTTTTGGGATCTGCTCCCAGCGGACGTGGATCCACGAGGTGCGTACCGAACGCGGATCTTTCGCAATGATTTACCTCCGTCTAAAAATCATTGTAGTCCACCCACGCGGCGGATGGCGCGCTTGGAATTACCCAAGGCGGCGTTAGTAGCCTTTGGGCACAGGCGGTAGGCAACGACACTTGTGTACCCGACACCTACGCCCGAACCAACCTCGTGGAGGTGCGCCTTGTCAATGTCTCTCTGCGGCCCTCTGCACGCGTTAACCCCCAACCAACACAGGACCTGGCCCAGATGAGCGTAGTGGAGGTGTACCGTCTCCTGAACAACGCCCTCCCGCCGGGGCTCAGCGCCGACTGCATGTCGCACCAGCTCGCATATCTCGCCACCCTGCCGCTCTACAATCCGGACACGCTCTTGGGCGACACCTGCGCGTTCGAGCCCCAGCTCGCGAGCGCACAGTGCGTGTCGAGTCCATCCTAGTGCCGCGGCACAGTGCTGATTATTCTCCACCAGGCACACCATCGCTCCTGCTGGGCGACAGTCTTCCCCGACCTCGTCTCCGTCTCAAACGCCAGAACAACCAAGCGGACCCAGCTCCTCGGATGCGACTTCGACGACGGGCTCGACATCTCCGCCGTCTCCAACGCAGACTGGCGGGGCCTTTGCAGCAAGCCGACACCTCGGTCTTCGGGTCGGTTTGAGCTTGCTTGCATCGCTTGTCGTACATGTCTGGTCTTGGGTCTCCTAGTCGCTTAGCGTTGGACGACTTTGCCGAGTCCCTTCTGCTCTTCACGAACGCTACTACGCAGCAATCGAACTGCCAGGGACATTGGGGAATCGAATCAGTTGCACACTGTGTAAAACGACGACATGCGCTACCAGCCAAAGCTCCTCTTTGTTGTAGACTCGCAGATTCCAATCCTGTTACCAGTGTTAAATAATGACGGCCGAGCGGGACTGATACAGTCCTTCTTGGTATTTCCAAATGCATTGACCAAACGAAACGCGCCCTCACCGCTTCAGCGTCCGTTGATTGACGATGGAGGAAAGGTTGCAGATAGTGTCGTCGAGAGGATTTGGATCCGTTGTTCGTACACCCTAAGGAAATGAGGGACCGACGCTTCCACGGAAGGCGCCCTAGTCCTGACTCTCAACTTCGAGCTTCAAGACCATCGACTGGTCACCTCGCGGTAACGTGACCCTATCTCAGTGATCGGCGAAGGCAGAGCTTCAAGAACATGGTGTATAGTATTATGATTTGTCTTTAGTCCATGCGCGTGGATTGCGGTGTGTCTTCCAGCGGATAGGGAGCCTATACCAGCGCAATGTGCCCTCGTCTTCGGGCTTGATCTGCATTGTGTCTCTCCATGCCGCTAGGAACTCGTCGCTCTGGGTGGCCAGGTCTATCCACGCCGGCTTGGTGTTGTAGGCAAAGGTATAATAGACGTGGGGCTCGGCTCCTTCTCCTATATGTAAGCGCGTCGGGGTCAAAGAGGAAGCTGAAAGTTGCCGCAAATGAGGAGGAGTGTGCTTGACCACCGAGAAGCAGCGTACGCACCCCGGGAATTCGTAGTTTGCCTCCCGCCACCGAGGCCGAAATATTCCGTAACGAATGCCGCTCAAACCGACCTCGGGGTTCTCGCGGCGGATCTCGCTGGCGTTGCGTACCCATGCCAGGGCGTACCGAGGAGTTGGATGTCCATCCTTGAGAACACCCCTCAATGGTGGTGGCTGGTCGCGAGGGTAAGATATGGGAAAGATTCGTCATGAGAATGTTAGCATTGAGGAAGGAACTGGAGGCAATGCTTACGGTTTCCGAGACGCCATATTGGTTGAAACTGGAGGTTGCAGGTCATAGTTGGTTGAGGTCGAGGCACGCGCGAGCTGCATTACATCTTCTCTTTTGTGACTCCAGCTGCGTGGATTGCCATGAGCGCTCGATATTATAGGAAACCTATACCAGCGCAGCGTCCTTTCGTCTTCCGGCTTGATCTGCATAGTATCTCTCCACGCCGCCAGGAACTCGTCGCTCTGAGTCGCTAGATCCATTGATGCCGGCTCGGTATTGTACGCGAATGTGTAATACACGAGGAGGTCGTCGGGTGCGGGCGCCACAAGGGCATTCGGGTCGAAGAGAAAACTGCCACCCATAATGAGAACTCGAAGGGACCAGAGCCTGAGTGCACGTACCCAGGGAATTGGTATTTTGCCTCTCGCCAACGTGGTCTAAAGACTGTCCAACGAATGGCGCTCAAGTCGGCACCGGGATTCTCGCCCATGATCTCCTTCGCACTGCGGACCCATGCGAGAGCGTACAAAGGTGTGGGATGACCATTCTTGAGGACGCCTTTTGCAGGAGGGGGCTGGTTGCGGGGAAAAGATACAGGGAATAGCGGGCTTCAAAGTGTTGGTGAGGGAAGGAACAGAGCCACGATGCTCACGGTTTTTGAGAGGTCATGGTTGATGGCACCAAGGTGCGAAAACGGTGGAGTGTAGTGTAGATCCTTGATAGCTTGAGCCGGTCGAACGCTCTGCTTCAGAAATATCGCCGCATTAACAACTGAGAAGGGACTTTGAGCATTCGACTTCTCACTGCTCGAGGTAAAGTAGTTTGAACGCGATCACGAGACGCTGAATCCGAACGTGTTACACAGTATTGCAATATTATAGTTTATACCCTAGCGATCTTCCGTCCAGGTGCGTGGATTGCCATGAGAGCTAGAGCGGATAGGGAGCTTATACCAGCGCAGCGTCTTTTCGTCTTCCGGCTTAATCTGCATCGTGTCTCTCCACGCCTTCAAGAAGTCGTCGCTCTGAGCCGCTAGGTCTATCCACTCCTGCTTGGTGTTGTACGCAAAGGTGCAATAAGCGACCAACTCGCCGGGTGCTGCCTCGATAAGTGCGTCGGGGTCGAAGAGAAACCTGCGAGTTGCATGAGTACTGGAGGGAGCAGAGCCTGAGCACACGTACCCCGGGAATTGGTATTTTGCCTCTCGCCAACGGGGTCTGAATACCTCGTAACGAATGCCGTTCAAACCGGTGCCGGGGTTTTCGTCGAGGATCTCGTCGGCGTTGCGTACCCATGCAAGGGCGTACAAAGGCGTTCGACGACCATCCTTGAGAACACCTTTCAATGGCGGAGGCTGGTCGCGGGGAAAAGATATGGGAAACACTCGGCTTGGAAATGTCATTGAGGGGAAGGAACTGGACGGGCAATGCTCACGGTTTTTGAGACGCCATGTTGGTTTCGAACAAGGCTTCGCGGTCACATGTGACCAGTGGCTTTCGCGTTCCCATTGTCCCAGGCTTCAGTCTTTGTTCTCTGTTTGTGCCATTGTTCTCCAGATTAGCTCAGAAATCGCCGTCGCTCTACTTTACCCTTTGACTTTGACTCCCATCCTTTTTCAATGGCCGACTACTTGAACGCCGTCTTTCGCGCCTTCATCGCGCGGTCAATGTATTGGTCGACGTATAACAACCCGCGTAGACTGGAACATCTTGAATACCCCCACCATCTTGCTGTTGCACAGCAGTGCACAGCTGGAGATGACGATCTCCTTCACGTCGCTGCTCAGTGGCCTATTTGGCTTTCTCCGAAAGGGCAGCCCCAGCCCCAGGATGCCGATACCTCGTTTGGAACCATTGCGGACGGTGCCGCTAAAGGACTGTATCCAGATCTCGCGACGCTCCTATTCCACGTCGAGCTTCATCCTCAGGCAAACGTTGCGCATTTCAAGGCGGCCTCTTTGTATGATATTCTGTGGGAGCTTGCTCTCGACCACCGGACCCGCTCCCGCCTCCTCCGTTTGATTTCCGTTGAAATCACGACGCTTTACGAGCTCAAGCCGGGGCCATCGCGCCACCCCTCAACGCTCGAGCCGTACTATGATAAACTACGATCGCTTCTCAACACCGCCCAACGACAGGCCCAGGATCAAGCGTTATTCACGCTCTGCTGCGTGCGCTATGCATCTCAGGCTGATATCATTCTGGTTGCAGGTGTCGGGGAATACTGGGCAACCACCAGGGTGACAAGGGATGAGGCAAAAAGTCAAATCGACAATGAAGACGAGCTTGACTCATTGAGGATGAGGTTGGGTCTGCGCACAGACACGATCGGCCTGAAGAAGCTCCTTGAGGGGTACCAGGCTGACGAAGATGAAGAAGATTCAGATGAATCGGAGGACGACGAAGAAGCCGACGACCTCTCTGGTGTGGCTCTTCCTGGCCAGACAACCCGTCTGAAAGCTGAAGCTGATGCAAAGAGGCGGCAAGCTCAGGAGGTTCGGGCGGGGAAACAGCAGGAGGAACGGGCCGAACGGGCTCTACGCCGTAAGGAACGGCAAGATCGCGCTGGAATAGCGACAGACCTGGGGTTCAAGGAGCCCTCGTTCGATCGCAACAAGGACGTGTTCGACGACGCTGATATCGACCAAATGTCGCAGCTCAGAGGTCGAGGACTGTTCTTCGAGAACCGCCCCCCCGCCGAATACTTCTCCATTCCGCACGAGAAGCATGCTGTGCGGTTTTCGCTGGCTCTTCGCTATGGAACACCTTTATCGGACCAGTACTTGGAGCACATCAAGTCGGTACAAAGCGCAAAGGCAGCGCGGGTCCGCCAGGTGATGAAGGACACGCCACTCTAGATCACAGAGATTTGAAGGGTGTGCACGCCGATAACGCGACGAACGACTGCCTTTTTATCTGATACGCGTCGATTTTCTACTACATGTAACGATTGCACCAATTTACAATGAATTCATACGACACTGTTTGTTGAGAAATGCTGGACAAAGAGGACAACTGTCCCAACGCGCACATCCTCTAGCGATATGTACTATTTATTATAATGTAGCCCAAGCGCGCCCGGATTGAGGCACGGCGTGGATTCGAACAACGAGATAAAATCAAAGCATTAGACTACGACTACATTTGAATACAGCTAATATAAGTCTACAGCGGCGGGCGGGGCGGGGCAGTGCGGTACGATTTTACGGACACTTGAGGACTTGTCTGGTGGGCCGGCCGGCAGGCGAGTTGCACGCGACATGCACGCGACATGACGCGGGGGTTGCGGGAGGCGTAAGTGATAGTGCGCAGGACGGTATGGGGGAGATGATGCATCAAAGGCGAGCAACGGACGAGGTGGCCAGAAAGCTTCTGTCCACGGTCGCCAGCGTTGTGGTGGGGTGGTGGGGGAGCGCCTGGATCGGCGGGTGCGAGCCGCGGATGGCGCGCTTGGGACCGTCGTCGTCGGATTCGGAGGTAAGCCGCGATGATTTCTTCGCCAGGCTGGTTCATGATGAGGCGCTGGGCTGGGGGTAGCGACTCGAAGGGCATGACGACGGTATCAATGTCACTGTTTGGGTCCAGATGTCCAAGGCAAGACGCAAAGAATGGAAGCCCGACTCGGGGTTTAAGGTGGATATTGCGCTCTGAATTTGGGGTGAAGTTGAAGGGCGGGGAGCGGAATATAGGCGTGCAGACAGACGGGGAGAGGCGACGAAGTCCCAGCGGGTGGAGGTTCATATAAGACACAGCTCGACGCAGCTCGAGGCTTGCTTGCGAGGTGGGCGGATGATATAGTCTGCAAGCTGCGGCTAAATCAATGTGGAGCCGAAGGGGAGCAGGACGGAAGCGTCGCTCTGCGGTGATCGTTCAAGACGCTCGACGAGTCCGATAGCGGCCGTAATGATGCGAAGTCGAGAGGAGGCAGACACTTGTGTCTTCCTTCTCTGGCCTTGCTTGATGGCTTACTGGCGCTATCGGACTGACCGAGCGTCTGGAATGACCATCGCAGACCGAAGGCTCCATCCCGCTAAAGGTCGTGTCATGTCGGTCATTGCCCGCCCGCCCATGCCAGCACCCCGAGCCTGTCCAAGGTCTATCGACCGACCAAGGAGACCGAGAGCCGAGATAAACCGATGGCGGGGGACTGAGTGCCGAGAAGAACTACGATGGGAAGGAGAGTGGCTGAGGAAGTGTGCGCAGAACCGTGCTACGCTGATTGCGCGTGGTGGACGGTCGCAATCTGCGAAGTCGCCGAAGATGGTCGTCGGAGAGTGAGCCTGTACGTCGCGATCAACATCGGTGGTTCGGGGAGTAAAAGGGAGTAGACATACGTGGTACGAGGCGCGTCGAAATTGGAATAAAAAAGCAACGGTGACGACGAACGAGAAGGATCATCACGAGTTGCGGACAGTGGTGGGTGTGAAGTCGTCGGCAGTCGAATGGTTGCTGAGTAGTATTTGGTACAGGTTGAGCGAATGGCATTGGCATTTGCTGGTCTTGATGGGTGGTTTTGCGTAGGCTCGATACCAGCCTCTCTAGTCTAACCTGCGTGATTTTCTGAAGATAGTCGTTCAGAATCACGTATACTATAGGTTTTGCGCTGCGTTGCGTGTTTTGCATTTGCCCTTTTTTTTTTGGCTTTATTGCGGTTTCTTTTTCTTTCTTTATGCTTTATTGCGGTTTTAGTGAGCACTGGGGCGACTGAACGAAGTGGGTGAGATGCCACAAGACACTGGACGATTTTGTTGCGAACAACGATGGAGACACATACCAGTGACGACGAGGCGGGGAGCTTTGAAGACGGCAACCAAAGCCCTGCTCCACACAAACAGACTCATCCCACGTTCTACTTTCCCTCCACTAACAGGAACGGCGGGGCGGACGGGGATACGAGAACGACCCGGTGCTCTGTGATGCCAGCAGTCAGGTACGAGGTAAGGACTTAGATCTGATACTAGCAGAGTTTCCGGTTTTCAGAGACACGGTAAACCAGCTCGGAGTCGGTGAGACGCGTATCGATGCCAGCACAAGGATCGGAAAGTGTGGAAACTGTAGTCGGGCGGCCAAGAGCCCCAGACTTCAACGCGGTGTAGACGCCGTGGACAGTTCCTATAGATATTCCAGATCGCCGAGACGACGACACTCTGTGCGGCTCGCGTGAGAAGAGCTCCGAGTCCAACATGGGAAGAGGCAAGGTTGAACTGACGGCATCCGCCGAAGATCCAAACAACGACCACAACAAAGATGCCTCTCGCAGTCATCTATCTCTTCATCTATCTCTTCGTGTGCTCTGTGCTCTTCGGCGGCCTTGTGAATGAGCTCACCGTGATTCTCTAGATCTACATACGCGTCTCTGGTTGCCATTGAACAGCATTGAAGCGCAAGTTGCAACTGTCGAACAGCGGGTCATTCGCGCGCGCTCACCCAACCATCTCTGGATACGAATCGCCGCGCCTAGCTGTAGTACTCCGATTCTGCGGAAACCGGGTGGCTGGGAACTCCAGCGTCGCGTCGAGCCCGCTCCAGTCCGCATGAAACCGCCATTCATCACCGATTGATGTCGACAGTTGTGAAGATCCTGGGTGCACAGGTCCAAGTGAATGGGTGCTGGGCTGCCCGCAAGATCTCCGTGTTGCGCAGTCGGAACTGTCGCCGCCGTCGGGTGGAAGAACGGCACATTGCCCAATCGGTAAATGTTTCAATGCTTTGATGCTCGTTGCTGGATGCACCGTATGGCAACACATTTTAAAATAGGAGCCCCACTTATAAAAGGGCGCATGCGACGCCAGGAAGACCTTGTGCCCCTCCCTCGTTCATTTCCTTCGCGCCAACTTTCTTTACGAGCTAGTCTCTTTTTCATCCTCAATCTTTAAGCTATGGTTTTCACGAGGTCAGTCTTCCTTCCTCTCCTCCCCTCCTCAATTCAGCAATGCTCATACCATACCCTTTGCAGCGTTCTTTTGGCCTGTGTGCTCCCATCTGTGATGGGTCTCACTCTCAACACCCCTGTGACTACCGACGCTGATGGAACGCTCGCCGTTACTTGGACCACCGCGGCCGGTGACCCGTACGTCCTCAGTCAAGAAAAATCTACGCGCAATCCTGATTCACATCCCACAGGACCTTCGCTCTTGAGCTCGTCGGGTCAAGCACCTTTGACATCGCCACTGGTGTTGCCCCCGCCACCCTCTCGACCAACGTCGGGCTCGGGCAGATCCCCCCTGGGTACGTACATTTCCTACTCCGTTCCTTCCGCAGTGATTTAATCAAGTACCTTCTTGTTTAGCACCTACAAGGTGCAGGCTGTTAAGGGTGACGATATCGACACCATCCTGAGCACCTCGGGCGACTTCACCATCGCCGCCGCTGGTGACCCCGCAGGTGCTGCTCCCCCCGCCGCCGCCGCACCCCCCGCCGCTGCTCCCCCTGCCGCAGCTCCCCCTGCCGCAGCCCCGCCCGCAGCCGCCGCCCCCGTCTCCAACACCGCCTCCGCCGGAGGCCCGCCCTTCGACCCCGCAGGCGTCCCCAACGTCGGAAACGGCGCCGGGAAGCAGTTCATCGGCGGCCAGTGCCTCGCCGCCGCTGACTGCGCCTCTGGCTGCTGCGCTGGCCCCTCGGGCATCTGCTCGGGTGTCGGTGCGCAGACCCAGGCTGGCAAGACCGGCTGTGGCTTCGTCTCTGGCGCTGCCCCCGCCGCCGCTGCCCCCCCTGCTGCTGCCCCTCCCGCTGAGGCTGCCCCCGCCGCCGCCGGTGGCTCAGGCAAGCCCCCCGGTACCCAGTTCATCACTGGCCCGTGCTCCGCCGACGCCGACTGCGCCTCGACCTGCTGCGGTGCCAAGACCGGCGTGTGCAACGCCCTCGCCGTCGCCAACGGCCCCGGTGGAGGAGGGTGTGGTGGCAAGTCCGGTGCATCTGCTGCACCCGCTGCACCTGCTGCTGCGCCCCCTGCTACCGCCGCTGCCGGCACCGCCAGCGCTGGAGGCCCGCCTTTCGACCCCGCGGGCGTCCCCAACGTCGGAAACGGCGCCGGGAAGCAGTTCATTGGTGGACAGTGCCTCGCCGCCGCTGACTGCAACTCTGGATGCTGCGCGGGACCCTCGGGTATCTGCTCGGGTGTCGGTGCGCAGACCCAGGCTGGCAAGACTGGCTGTGGATTTGTTTCCAAGCGATTCATCTCCCGCAGCCGTTCGTACCTCCTGTAATGGGTGGATGGAACGACGAGCGAGTTCATTTTGATATTCTGGGATGGAAAGTAGATACCATAATAATGCCCGGCTCTAAGAAAATGTGAAGAATTTTTTTGGGTATCCCTATAATTGGTTGGTTCTGTATGAGGATCTTTTGATTGGTAAGTAGCTGTCGCGACGTGAGCTTGCGAACGGCTAGCATATAAGGTAAGGCGAATCACGGAGGATTTTCGCTCATCCCTTCTGTTCTGCGCGCTCACCGACTTGGAGCTTGCATCGCAGTTTTTCAGCTTTTTCAGCTTCAGCTTCAGCTTGGTGGCCTCTATTTAAACTGGCCACTTTAAATGCAACAATGATGGAAGACTTTTTAAATTTATAGGGAACCCAGGACAGACGAGCTTGCGAGTCGACCTGGGTGGGAGGCAAGGAAGTGGGAGCGAGCCCGGACTTACTTAGGGTTGGAATTTATGGTTGAATTCTTTGTATCCGAACATACTGCCACCTGTCATCGGCTCTGCTCTCCACCTCGACCTCGTCCTACACTGGCACCTCTTCCTTGCCTCTTCCGTGCTCCTTGCGTGCCATTGCACGCGTCTTTTTCGCTCACGCTCGGTTGCTCTTGGGTCTCCTTCCTCACGGACCCTCGGTGGCCGCTGCGTACAGGTTTGGCCGTGCCCGCGCTTCGTTTCGACACGGACCTCACCACTACGCGTGTCGCGACCCCCACACACACCCCAAACACCCATATTTCCTCCACCTCTCACTTCCGCTCGCGCAAAGCGCGGGATGGTGCGAAGCACCCCTTCCCTCTCTCCCCATCAGTCCATGGGCCATGGCGTAGCGACCACCTACCTCGCATGTACCTGGCGGGATCGACTTCGACTCCTTGTTATTTCCTTCTCTTTCTGGCGACGTAACACGGTCACCGACGTTGGGTGATGTACAATTGCAAGTATCCCGCGCGCAAGGCTTAGACTGGCAAACAAGCTGAGTTCAATTTATCTGTTCAACTCACTGGCAATTTCGAATTCATCGGGAGTTGGAATCGCGCTTCGCGAATCGCGGCCACACATGTATGCATATGCGAAGGAACATGTTTATTGCACATGCTCCCAAGTTGCCGCCACATCTGGGCTTGCTTGTTCCGGTTCCCCATCGCTGTGATCGGTGCGCATGCTGGCCGCCCCCATCTGAACTCATGCCTATATATTGGCTGGGGTTCCTCCATCACCCATCGGTGCAGGTCCTTCCTCTGAACTCGTTCCCATCGGCTCGGGTTCCTCCATCGGCTCATCTTGACCTGTGCCCATCGGTGCAGTCCCCCCATCTGCCCATCGAGCCCTAATTTGTGCTTGCACACTTCAATCTATCTTGGAGGACTTGTGTTAAATTCTTTCCGGCTCTCGAGTCTCCCTGTATTCTTTTTCGATCTTTGCTCCAGGGTGCAGTTTCCCTGAATCTGAAACCGATTTTGGTTGGAACTGCTCAATGATCTGTTGCTGTTGCCTTTGTCGCCACAGCAGTCCGAGTCGCGGAGGTTCGGGAGAGCTGCCCAAGTTCTCCTTCACATTCGCTCCTGTTGGGGGTTTTTTGGTCGTTTTCGA
Source organism: Mycena filopes (assembly GCA_029281495.1). Taxonomy (NCBI): domain Eukaryota; kingdom Fungi; phylum Basidiomycota; class Agaricomycetes; order Agaricales; family Mycenaceae; genus Mycena; species Mycena filopes. The sequence continues at coordinate 441,771 of JARIHR010000018.1, read as the reverse complement.
TTCGCGCCCTTTAGCGAGCTCTGCTCTGGGTTGGGGTTCTTGCAAGGGCTTCATCTCTACTCCCAAAGTCCTCGAGCTCTTTGTGTTGTTCCGAAATTGACGCTTCTTGTTCCAGAACTTCAAGACTCAGATCCGTCCCGAGTGTCTCCCGTGGCTGCCGACAGAGCCTCCGTTCTGGACAAGAGACGCGAAGCAACGGCGAGAACGAAAGTTGTCGTTGCTTCGCGGGTTGTCAATTTCTTCAAGACAAACCCAGTTCTCACAATATTTTCCTCCCCGTCACTTTCGCTCTGACATTCTCCGCCATCTATACCTATATCTACATGATCTTGTGCTACACCTCACGATATATAGTTTACCTTATCAACGCGAGTGCAACGCGCGTCGCAGTCGGCCGAACATCAGGCAAGATCCAATCATGAACCCCGCTCTAGCCTGGCCGATCGGCGATTTTTAGGTGAACGCTGGTGAGCTCTGATTCGCTCGTGCGATTCGCTCCCTCTAGACTACGCCACTGCCCGACACAATCTATGCATGCTGCGACCTAGAATCCCCGGCGGCCGTGTTCCAGGTCCTCTTTTGGCGCCTGGAGTTGCCGAGCTGGCTTAAGTGCTTCAGTATCGCAGCTTTGTATGGATAGTAAATAATGCTGGAAGTACTCTGAGCCAGTATTGAATTTCTTAGCCTTCGTGCGACGGCGCCAGACGACTTGAGAGCCTGGACGATGGCCATTGGTGTCGGAGTGGGAATTGCACTCGGCTCAGGCAGCCGGGACTCGACTCGGAGTCTCGACCGAATAAAATTTGTTTTCCTTCTGCTGCCGCGCCGCTCGAGACCCAGCCTCGCTTCAGCCCTTTATAATACCCTTGCTATCCCATCTTTCTTCCTTCTTCCCCGCCGCGAAATCTTACGGCGGGAACCCACGGTAAAAAGAAACAACCGAAACCAGCGTAGAAAGTAGTTTGCATGGCGCGAACACATCGACGGGATTCGTCCCCGGGCCACAACGATCCCTCGACGCTCATCAAGAAGCTAAAGTCCTCGCATGTCTCGTCGCTGGAGGGACCGTCGTCGAACGGCCATGTTGTTAACGGTGCAGCAGCACCGCCGGACCCAACGCCACAGTTTGCAGACGGCGTATTGGGACACACGAATATCGCCCAGCTGAACGCGGGATACGTGTCGAACGAGCCGTTCAAGTACGCGGTCGTGGAGAAACTGTTCCAGGACGACTTGCTGCAGAAGGTCAAGGACGAGTGTATGAACGAGCTCAGTTTCACGGAAAAAGAAACGGATATATACAAGGTCTGTCCTTCGCCTTATCTATCTTGCTGTAGAGCGCATTATTCACGGCCCCAGATCAACCAAACGGGCGACCTCGCCTCGTTGAACTACCTACCGTCCTCACAAATATCGCTGCTCCCGAACCTGCTGACGCTCCGCGACGCGCTCTACTCGCCCACATTCCGCAACTTCCTGCGCGCCGTGACGGGCTGTGGCCCGCTCTCGGGCACCAAGCAGGACATGTCGGTCAATTCGTACACGCGCGGGTGCCACCTCCTCAACCACGACGACGTTATCGGCACCCGGCGCGTCTCGTACATCCTGTACATGCCGCTCCCGCATTATCAGTTCTGGCAGAAGGACTGGGGCGGCGCGCTCGAGCTTTACCCGAGCGTTCCGGTAGCGGGGGGCATGGACGGCGAGCGGGAGCCCGTGGCTGCGCCGAGCAAGAGCATTCCTCCGAGCTGGAATCAGTTTATTTTCTTCGAGGTGCAGCCTGGACTTAGTTTCCACTCTGTTGAGGAGGTTGTGGTGGGCGGCGAGGGTGAGGATGGCCGCGCGCGTCTGAGCATCAGCGGGTGGTTCCATGCGGCGCAAGAGGGCGAGGAGGGCTATGTCCTCGAACCCGAAGCCGCCCAGCCCAAGAGCTCCAGAGAGCAGCTTGTCAGTAGTCGCGTTGCCTTTATTATTTCTCGCATCCACTAACTGCACTCTCAGGCCATGACCTCGACCGAGTTCAAGCCCTACCCGACAGAAATACACGCCCCGCCAGAAGACACCCTCTCCGAAGAACACACCGCCTTCCTCTCCGAATTCCTCAACCCCGTCTACCTCCAACCACGAACAATGAAATCCCTCTCCGCCCAATTCGTCGAAGAGTCCTCCCTCGAGCTGCACTCGTTCCTCTCCAACGACCTCGCCTCGGCGCTCGAGCCCCGCCTGCGCGAGCTCGACGCCAAGGACGGGCTCGGGGAAGACCGCGCGGGGCGGGTTCCGGCGCACTCCAGCGGCGTCACCCCCGGCAGCCCCTGGACTGTCAAGGGGCCGCCGCACAAATGGCGCTACTGCACCCTCGCGCCGCCCAGCGCCGGCGCACCCGCGCACGCCGTCACCCCGCGCGCGGCGGCGCCGTGCGACGAGATCATCCGCGGGCTGCAGGACGAGCTGTTCACCGCGCCCGCCTTCCGCGCGTGGCTCGCCATCCTTGTCGCGGCTACTGCCCACGCGCCATTGCGTCGAGGCGCGGCAGGTTCCGGCCGGGCTGGACTATACGCTCGCGACGAGCGAGGAGCGGGAGGCAAGGTTGGATGTGGTGCTGGGGTTGACGCCGGATGTGAAGGCGCGATGAGGCGGAGGTGGAGACGGCTGGGAGGAGGCGCACGCGCAAGTCTGTGGAGGTGAAGCCCCGCGGGTGGCAGGCGGCTGAGTGGGGAGGCTGGGAGGTTGGGTCCCCCGATTTCGATTTCTTTCATCTTACGGGTTGCTCACGATATATTTGCAGTGCTACATGGCGCCGCACAACGAGGAGGATGATCCGGCTGTTTACCGAGCTGGAACCACGAAAAAATCAGCATCAGCATCTGGGGCGAAAGCCCCACACCAATGGCGCTTCGTCGTCGAAAAGTCCAAACGGGAAGGTGGTCAACGGGAAGGCCAATGGGAACGGACATGCACACACTACAGACGACGATGAGGATGCGTCGATGGAGGATGAGCAGGCGAATGGGGAGGTCGAGAGGAGGAGGAGGAGGAAGAGGACAGCACGCTGCTGACGGTGCAGCCGGGATTCAACCGCCTCCTGCTCGTTCTGCGAGACGAACGCGTGATGCGATTCGTGAAATATGTGTCGGCGTCTGCGGAGGGCTCACGGTGGGACGTCTGCGCTGAGTATGAGGTTGGGATGATGGCGGAGGAGGAGGAGGAGCAGGAGGACGGCGAGGGTGAAGAGGACGAGGATCCGTGATTTCTTTGCGACGACACAAAAGTTTTCTATGCTCCATTTTACACACTCACCGGTCTAACCACAATACTTATTCTCATAATCTCGAATCCTGGGGGCAACGGGTAGATTTTCAACGGAGACCAGCTATGTACCATCTAAATCAAACCATATTTCCACTCTTGCCATCATCAACATGACCTCCCGAAAACCGTGAGCATCGCGGCGGCTCTGTTCTTCCCTCACCAACGAACGCTTCAAAGCCCGTTATTTCCTGTATCCTTCCCCGCGACAAGCCACCGCCGTTGAAGGGTGTCCTCAAGGACGGACGGCGAACGCCTTTGTACGCTCTTGCTTGGGTACGCAACGCCGACGAGATCCTCGACGAGAACCCCGGCACCCGGTTTAACGGCATTCGTTATGAAGTATTCAGACCTCGTTGGCGACAGGCGCAATACCAATTCGCGGGGTGCGTGCCACTCGCTCAAGTCTCTTCCGTCCCTTCGAATCCTCATTGTAACTTATGTAGCTTCCTCTTCGACCCCGACGCGCTTATCGAGGCAGCACCCGGCGAGTTGGTCGCGTATTGCACTTTTGCATACAACACCAAGCAGGAGTGGATAGACCTGGCGGCTCGGAGCGATGAGTTCCTAGCGGCATGGAGAGACACGATGCAGATTAAGCCGGAAGACGAAAGGACGCTGCGCTGGTATAGGTTTCCTATATCGAGCGCTCATGGAAATCCACGCGCTTGGACTCACAAACGAGAAGATGTAATGCAGCTCGCGCGTGCCTCGAACGATGACCCCCAGCGCAAACCGTGAGTATTGCCCGGTCCAGTTCTTTTCCTCAAATAACATTTCCAAGCCGAATCTTTCCCATATCGTACCCCCGAGACCAGCAACCGCCATTGATGGGTGTGCTCAAGGATGGATATCCAACGCCTTTGTACGCCCTTGCGTGGGTCCGCAACGCCGGTGAAATCCTCCGCGAGAACCCCGACATCGATTTGAGTGGGATTTGTTACGGATTATTTCGGCCTCGGTGGCGGCAGGCCAACTACCAATTCCCCGGGTGCGTGCGCTGTGCTGTACGAGTACTCTTTCCTCATTCGCGCCAACAACTTGCAGCTTCCTCTTCGATCCCGACACGATTCCAGGAGAAGGACCCGAAGGGCACGTTTATTGTACTTTTGCGTACAACACCCAGCAGACGATGATGGACCTGGCCACCCAGAGCGACGAGTTCCTAGCGGCATGGAGAGACACAATACAGATCAAGCCCGAGGACGAGGGGACATTGCGCTGGTATAGGCTCCCTATCCGCTGGAAGACACACCGCAATCCGCGCACTTGGACTCACGATCAATAGACCATGATGTTGTATAATTTCTCATCTGCAAACTCGGCACCACACCGCCGACGACACTGCGTCCGCGTTGGTCTCACTGGTCCTCGCCTCGCCCTCTTCGCCATGGATCCCCCCGTGACCGCTCCTTCCATTCGGCGCCGTACCGCCGTTACCGTTGCCGGCAGTCTTGCGCGCCAGGCTGCGAATTTGCGTTCCAGCGCGCCGTCTCCGCTTCCATGTCCTCCTCCCGTCTCTTCTTCCCCATTCCCGCCCGTCATCGTCCACGTTTCCTCCCGCCGTCGCCCGCTCATGCGCGACAGACCACCACTCCAACTCGTCGGCGCGCCTGCCCGCGCTGCCGTGGAGTCGGGTGCGCGAGACGTCTTCCCTTCCTGCCTGCACTATACTATGTAGGTAAACTAGAATACAATCGCCTTCGCAAAAACGTTTCTCGGAAACGCGCGGGCTTTACACCAAGATTAAATGACGTGAGCCTCGGGAGAATGGACACTCTCAACACTGCGCTCAAAGCCTGGAACGCGCGCGTCGAGGGGAATTGGTCGACGTTACTTGGCTCGTCGACGAGTAGACCATTCCATCTCGTTTGCGGCCTCTGAAACCTCCGTAGGACAAGCGAAATAAGGACTACGACACATTGATGCTCTCAATCTGGAACAAGTTCTTCGTCGTACTTGCTATCCGGGTACCTCTGTATTCATGCTCCCTTCTTCACCGGCGCCCACTTGAGGACCCTCCTCGTTTGGCCCACCGCTGGACGACGCGATCTGCTCCGCCCGCGCAGGCTCTCCAGCAACGGAACTCAGGGAAGCCTCCTCCGGATGCCAAGAACCGAGTCCCTCCGATATCTTGACAGCTCTCTCCTTCGACTCTCCCTCGTAGTTGTCAAAGACGGCTCTGATTTTTCGGCGGGCGGTAGGGTCTTGTAGCCACGGCCATCCTCGTTGGAACATCAGGTATCGTCTCATATCCTCCTCAGTCTTGTGTCCCTCTGCATAAGGATTCCACAGAGGACAGTCGATGATGGCAGTCCATAAGTTCCGAGGCCTGCCCGACCTCGAAAATCCCGCAGATGCTTTCCGCGAGCCGCGCCTGATGCGCCGGGTGGATCCTCCCCACAGGTGGACGTAGCGATCACAGCGATCTTCTTCAGAGTCTCGGCCGCCTTGTACGGGGGCATGCTCGAGGTGCAATGTTGGAGGTATTCCGCAACGACGCAGAAGGAAGCCTCTGATTTCTTGGCCCAGAGGAATTCTAGCCAAATCGGATTCTCCTCGAACTCTTCGCCCTCGCCCTTGTTTCGGATTTCTTCTGGAATGTCGACAGCCGTGTCTGCGGGAAAGAGAGGAAGTGTGATCGAGAGGAGAGCTTCCCCCACTGTTGTAAAGCTCCAGGGCATCGCATGCAGCATTTTGAACTCAAGCACGGAGACGATTGAGCGGGTGATCGGCGCTTCAGTAGGCGAGAAGTGGGCACTGGAGAGTGCCTCATGAGCTGCTTGAAGGATGGACAGAGCAGATCGATCTTTGTGGCTACGCGCATTGAATGAAGTCGCGCTCCACATCGCGGTCAACAACTCCTCTCGCAGAAAGCCTCGAGCTCGAGATGACCATAACACTCCCTGAGACAGTGTGCGTGGCAGGCAACGCCAAATATGAAGATAAACATCGTTTTTTGAGTGTGCCGATTCAGGTCGACGCAGCAGAAAATGGACGACACTGTGCGGGATGCGGTCGAGCATTGGTGGCCAGAAAGACAGCAGTTCAAGTACGCTTTCGTCAAACCAAGGCCATGTGGTCATTATATGTGTCCCTGCTGAGTGGATATAGCTTGATCAAGCGCGACGAGTAGATCGTCATCTACGATACCTTGCGCCTTGTCGTGGGATTTTGTGAGAGCGGCGCGTGTTTCCGCCCATCGATACGGCGGGGCCTTCAAGAGAGTGGCAGTGGCAACAAACTCTAAGTATAGGTTGGAAGAGATTACAGCAAGGGCGTGGGTAGACCCTGCTGGTGTGCCCCTGTACCGCCAACGGAAATTGCGACAGATGAATTTAGATGATACCTGACGCCAGGTGTGCTCTGACCATTGTAAAACCCGAGGTTCTACGGCAATGAGTGTGCTGTGGGCCATCATGGCCCGCGCGGAAATGCAGTAGTGCTCCTCGGAGTGGAATGAGGGGCGGGAATATATATATTCGAAATCCACCGCCTCACCCGACTTCTCCAGGAGACTCGCAATCGACCAAAGGGCCCTGTAGCAAGTGATCCCTACGTCGCCGAGCTATCCGGCGATAGAATTGTTGTGGTGCAGCTATCGAGAAGGTTTGCGATACGGTCGAGTAAATAGACCTTGGGATCGCGGACTAGATTTCGAATGTGCTCCTCATATCGCTCCGTGGGGCTCCTCCAAGACATCAGCTATGCCCTGGATGAAGGGCTCCAACTCGGAGTTATCGGCCAGAGATCCCATTGTCCAAACAAGGGCCCTGTACTCCCTTCCAGTGCGCTCCGTGGAGGGTTCCGCTGCGGCATGGAACATTGCCTTCATCATGGTTTCGTGGTGAGGGTGTGGATGGGGATTGTATGGAAACGTGGGCTCGACACGCTCTGCCTGATGACGCCGAGTGAACCAGGTGCGACACCGAGCAAGCCAGGTTTTTGCAGATACAGGGGATGGAGATGAGTGGACGCTGTCGAAGGACTCCGGGCCCGTGGACATGACGTTTGCGGACTCGAGGCCTGTGGACACCGGGTTTGTGGTCTCTGGGCCTGCGGACTCGGCATCCCCAGACCGAGCGAGCCAAGCGCGATGCGGGCCATTCGAAACTGTCATTAATTTCATCAACAGTGGAGACTGCACTTGGGAACCTGCAGCCGCGCGGTTTGCCAACTCGACACCGTGCGCAGAATGACACCGAGTGAGCCAGGTGCGTTGTAAGGCCTTCCAAACTAGCCAAGATGTGGTGGAGAGCGGTGTATGGTACGGGCAGTCAAGCCACTGCAAAGGCAGGAGGGTTAAACCAATGTATACGCCTCCGACAATCGCGAGTATGACAGCCGCGATAACAGTGAGTGTAGTGTTCACAGGGATAAGAAACGAGACAAGGCCCGCGAAGAACAAAAGCAGGGACATGTGAAGGAGGAGGGGAATGACCTCCACCACGCGGTGCATCCCGAACCGTTTTAAGCCAAAGTAGAAGTACATGAAGATGGGCGCGCGGAGGCTGGGAGCGGACCGGAGTCTTGTCTTGTGCAGGAAATTGCGAGCCCATTGTTGGACGAGGGTCGCGATAAGCGCGCAGGCGAGACTGAGGCCGAGGCTGATGAACCAGAATGCGTTGCATACAATCGACGAAACCGATGGCACAAAGGCGGGTGAGGATGGGATGTTGGACACGGTCCCGGCTGCCGCTGCTGCAAGCTGTTGAGATATTTGGGATAGAGCCTGGACGGTATTATCGGGACTCAGCGACTTGTAGCTTTCGATAAGGAATGCGGTCAAGATCGCGGAGAAAAGGCCCGCCTGCGGCATGAATGTGAGAAAAGCGCCTGGCCGAAACCGAGAACTTGCTCACGAATATGAGCAGTCCCTCCATATCCTTCTTCCAAGTATCCACCAGCCCCTCGTCGTACTTATCGGCCTCATTTACATATACCCCCCAAAGCTTTGCCGCTGCGGCCTCATCAGGGTCGGAAGCACTCCACTTGCGGCGCTCTGAAAAGTGAAAAGAAGATTTGGCTTGAGAGATGGAGCGCGACATCGAAGCCATGGTACGTACCCTTTTCCTCCCCGGGCATGCAAGTGAGAACTTTCAAAGAAACTAGAGACCACTGCAAGCTTCGATGTTCACAGCTGTTGCAACACCTCAGCGGTGGGTGCCGAACCAGTGTCTTCTTCTTACCGATTTGGGCCCTGGCTCTCCGTGTAGTATTACAGCTGCGCGTCGAGGGGTAGAGCAAGAGGGAGGTAAGAGGACAATAAGAGGACGAGATGGGAAGTCGATCAAAGTTTGGAGATCAGCACGCCTTCGACTGAACCTCAACCTCGCGTTATAACATATCGCGCCGTCAGCGAGCTACACACTTTGAAATGTATCTGCTCTCATACACGATCCTGCGCTTGATCACCGACGCGGCGGGGGGGAAGGGCGGGCGGAGACGCCACTAACCGAAACTCCCTTTTGTTCGTCGGCGCGCGAATTTTCTATGCTTCATTACACTCACCGGTCTAACCATAATACTTATCCTCATAATCTCGAATCCTGGGGAACAGCGGGTAGATTCTCAGCGGAGACCAGCTATGTACCATCTGAATCAAACAATATTACTCCTCCTGCCATCAACCATGACCTCTCAAAAACCGTGAGCATCGTGGCTCTGTTCCTTCCCTCACCAACACTTTGAAGCCCGCTATTCCCTGTATCTTTTCCCCGCAACCAGCCCCCTCCTGCAAAAGGTGTCCTCAAGAATGGTCATCCTACACCTGTGTACGCTCTCGCATGGGTCCGCAGTGCGAAGGAGATCATGGGCGAGAACCCCGGTGCCGACTTGAGCGCCATTCGATTGGACAGTCTTTAGACCACGTTGGCGAGAGGCAAAATATCATTTCCCTGGGTACGTGCACTCAGGCTCTGGTCCCCTTCGAGTTCTCATTATGGGTGGCAGTTTTCTCTTCGATCCAAATGCCCTTGTGGCGCCCTGCACCCGACGACCTGGTCGTGTATTACACATTCGCGTACAATACCGAGCCGGCATCGATGGATCTAGCGGCTCAGAGCGACGAGTTCCTGGCGGCATGGAGAGATACTATGCAGATTAAGCCGGAAGACTGAAAGGACGCTGCGCTGGTATAGGTTTCCTATAATATCGAGCGCTCATGGCAATCCACGCACTTGGACTCACAAAAGAGAAGATGTAATGCAGCTCGCGCGTGCCTCGACCTCAACCAAGTATGACCTGTAACCTCCATTTCCAATCAATATGGCGTCTCGGACACCGTGAGCATTGCGCGTCCTCAAATAACATTTTCAAGTCGAATCTTTCCCATATCTTACCCTCGCGACCAGCCACCACCATTGATGGGTGTGCTCAAGGATGGACATCCAACTCCTCTGTACGCCCTGGCATGGGTACGCAACGCCAGCGAGATCCGCCGCGAGAACCCCGAGGTCGGTTTGAGCGGCATTCGTTACGGAATATTTCGGCCTCGGTGGCGGGAGGCAAACTACGATTTCCCGGGGTGCGTACGCTGCTTCTCAATGTACAAGCACTCTTCCTCATTTGCGGCAACTTTCAGCTTCCTCTTTGACCCCGACGCGCTTATAGGAGAAGGAGCCGAGCCCCACGTCTACTACACCTTTGCCTACAACACCAAGCAGGCGTGGATAGACCTGGCCACCCAAAGCGACGAGTTCCTAGCGGCATGGAGAGACACAATGCAGATCAAGCCTGAAGACGAGGGGACATTGCGCTGGTATAGGCTCCCTATCCGCTGGAAGACCCACCGCAATCCACGCGCATGGGCCAAAGACAAATCATAATACTGTGCACCATGTTTTAGGGACAAGCAATAAAGCAATCTCGCGTTCGAGTTGCAGCTCGTGATCGCGTTTGATTAAGTATCGGCACTCGTTTTTCGCAAATCCCTATATGCATGCGTACTAAGCTAAAAGACCACTTTTTTACCCTGACTCGGAACGATGGCCGCAGATTCGCGTTTCGCCAGCGCGAGGGCCGCACCAGGCTTGGGACGGTTCCGCGGCCCTTTCCCCTTGTACTCGCGTTCTCGCACAGGTGCACCTTCCGCCGGTGCAGCGCTGTCGTGGGCAGGCGGACCGCCTGTTCTAGGTGCATCCTGCTCATCGCCGTCTTTCGCCTCACGATCGCGCTTCTCTGGCCGCGGCCCGCGCGCCTTGAACTCTTTCCTCCGCTGCGGCATTCGCTCCGCGCCCCCGTCCTCACGCTTCCCTTTCGGCGCGCCGCGCCGCACCGCGTCCGCCGAGGCGTACTCGATCACAAGCTTGCGTCCGTTGAGGAGGTAGTTCTTGGTGTTCACGAGCACCGATGTCGCGTGCTCGATCGACGTAAAGTCGACGAAGGCGAAGCTGCGGGAACAGCGAGGTCAGCATCTGCGCCACAGGAGAGGGAGGAGGAGGATGGATACACACCCTTTGCAGAGACCACTATCCTCGAACGTGCCCATGCGCACCTTGCGGATCCATTTGTCGTCCGCCTCGGGTTTTGCTGTCGTGTCCTCTGCATCCTCGGTTTTTGCCTTCTTCTTCACTGGTCGGTGGGCGTCGAACAGCTCCCGGATGGATATGTCGGTCGTCTCGAAGCCGAGGTTGCCGAGGAAGAGCGTCGGAGCGGGAGGTTGCTTTTGTGCACGCAGAATTTTTTGTGCAGTTTTCGAATGCGTTTTAGGCGCCTCCGTGCCGCCTGTTGCGGCCGGGTCCGCACCCGGTACTGCAGGGCGACCAGTGAAGTCACCACCTTCGAAGATAAAGTTAACAAAATTTCTCTTGTCTGAGTTAAATGCATACCATCTTTGATGAGGAGCTTCCGACCAAAGAGGTTTTGTTCAGACATGGCAATGGCGGCGGCTTTGCCTTCAGGTGTGGTAAAATCGACGTATGCATAGCTGGATTAGCGTAAATATGGTTTCTTTGGCCTTGGAATGTAACGCGCACCCGCGATTTTCTGCCTTGACACCAGGCGCGGTTGAGGGTTTCGTCGGCATGTGGATACGCGTGATCTCGCCAGCTTCCTTGAAGAATTCGGTGAGAGCGTCCGTTGTTGTTTTGAACGCCATGTTTCCGACCCAGATAGAGTTCTGCCGTTTAGCAGGGGCACCAGTAGCGGCCACTGCTGAACCATCGGGAAGTTTCCGTTTCTTCGTCACCTCGCCGAGCTTTTCTTGCTTTTCCTTGCGCTTTTGCCGTCGTTGTTCAGCATGGGACAGAACGGGAACCTCTGGACCGTCCTCGGCATCGGAGTCGGTGGAGTCGGACGAGTCGTTGTCGGCGTCTGAGTCTTCAGTCTCGCGTTTGCGCTTAGGTGTAGGTTCAGGCGTTGAACTGGAACTGCTCGAGGACGAGGAGGAAGACATTTTTGGAAATTCCGATGGCTTTCGAAGCAAACAAGGCGTGCAAAATATTCCAGCGCCACGTGGGGTCGAACGCGTCTCTCCACACAATGGACGGCGAAGGACCTGCGTTCTCGCTCACCAATATCCTCAGCGAGAACCACGAACATGTCGAGCATCCGAAAGCCAACGGCGTCCCCGGCAGCGGCTGGGATGAAGAAGAAGTTGTTACCAAGCCTGTTGAGGACGGGACGTGCATAGAATGCGAAGGTAACTATATGCCTCCGATATTACACCGTCTGCCCACTGACCATCCATACAGATCAGCCTGCCGAAGGTGCTTACCTTCCTTATGGTCTGACTCGAGCTAACGCCTACACAAGTCTTCTGTGAGACCTGCGCGGATGTTTTCTGTGAGGTCTGCTATGCTGCCCAGCATCGGAAGGGTTCCAGAAAACTCCATGTCGTGAAGCCGCTGAGTACTGTGGATGGAGCCAAGCCAGTCGCTGGGGCTCCCCTGGAGAAAATCGCAGCAGACCCAGACGCCGTCCGTCCCTTCCTTTGAAACTTGCCTTCATAATTCAGACAGTCGATACTAGATGGACGCAGAGGACGGAGACGACTCGAATGACGAGGATTGGGAACGAGTCGTTGCCGGCCCTTCCACCCACGTCGTTCTCTCCGCCCAGCCCGCCGTCGGAACGTCGGTCGGCGAGTGGTTCGTAGAACGCTCGAAATTCATACCACTGAGGTTAAACCTTGCTGAACGAAAATACCTTCGACTCCTGGAGGCCGCCCTCTCCGTCTCCGAATACACTGATAAAATTGACACAATCGGGTTCGGACTGTCCAAAGCCAAGCGAATAGTACAGCAAATACGCGAACTTTGTGCGATCATGTCTGGCCTTCTGCTGTCTGCCGATTACAAGCGTGGCCAGGAGCTTTTTACGGATCGCGACTTTCAGGCGAATGCGGATTTCTACCAGCTCATATTCGAGCTTGGTCGCCGCCACAAAATCATGAATCCAGACAAGATGCGCTCTACTTACGGCAAACTCATATACATGCTTCAGTTCGTCGTGATATCCTCCTGCTTTTCTTGGCGAGGGCTAAGGCCTGTGTTAGGGATAGCCAGACGCCCGAGGTCCAGGACCTATTGAGTTTCTCTTGCGTACGCCCTATCAAGACGGTGTATGCGCTGCTGGAAGAACATGACGTAGTAGAGCTTCTTCGCGACGACCACATCACCATTGCGACGAAGGAGATTTACTCTGAAGGCCGCCCGCGACGGGACATCCAAAAAGATATCAAGCAGAAAGAACGCGCAATCGAGATTCTTGCTTCGCGATATAGTCGCAAAGGTCTCACCCCCGACGATGTTCGATTGTGTCTGTACAGCATTGGGGACAACCACGCCTTTCTGCGCACAAACCGCGATCCCTGCGAACGGATGATTGGGTATCTGAAGGAATACTTCCATCCTACCGACGCCAAGGACCCCAAGGCGAGCCTCGCTATTCGCAGCGGAAGGAACGGCGCGCGGTTATCCCACGACCACAGCAAGCAGTACGCGTATGTTATTCAGAGTTTGACCCTGTGGCGTGAAATCCTCCACGACATGTTCCACCTGTGACTTTCTTTCTCCTCGCTGATTCATCCATGTTCTGAGCTTTGCAACCCAGATGGAGTCTCGCAGAAGGCGACCTGCTATCTGAGAATGTGCCGTACCGTCTGCGGGACACGGGCCAAGGCCTCAACCGCGTCCAAGCTGCGCCGAAGACGTCCAGGATGATGCACCAGATCCTTAACAAGGCGCAGAGGAGCGTCGGTCAGTGGATTGGCTCAAGGTACTTGCTTGACATTTAATTTCACCCCATTTCCGAGGCTAACGCTCCTTACTGTGCAGTGTGATAGTAAGTGCACAGTCTCGTAAACTCCGAGCCTCGGCCTAAACCTCCTTTCCAGCACATGGGCGACCACAACGTCCCCAATAGCCTGATGTTCATAGACAAATACACGCAGATCTACCGCATCCTGCTTCCGATCTGCACCACATTGTCGCAGATCGAGGGCCTCGCGGCGAAACCTGCGATTCGCTCGTACATCGACGACGAGTTTGGCTCGCCCGACAATCTGCGCCGCGAAATCTTGGGCGATTTCTTTAGACACGGCTTCGATGGCTCCGGCGGTGCGTCTACTTCTTCGTTCCGCTGCCTGCTCCCTTCCTCATGACCGAATTTGCAGCCGACAATTTCTTCGATGCCGGAAGCTGCATCGATGGCCGGCTCACGAGCGCGTGGAATTGGTGCTCGACTCTGGAGAAGAAGAGATATTTCCACGTTTTCCTGATGACAGGTTTGTTTCTGCGGTTATTCGAGTGCTACCGCAAACACTGATTGCTGTTCAAGGATTCACGGGCTTCGACGGCGAATGGTAGCACACAGGACCTTTAGAATACACGTACTAGACCGCACTGCTTACACCTGAAGCTATATAGACTTAGCTTTCTGCATCCTCTCATTGTTTGGTTTACCAGTTAAGGCGTACCCGCCTGTTGCTGCGAGGAATATCTCGTTTGCCGTCGAAAGCCTCCATTCATATAATATGTACAAGGCAGAATACTCAGGCGGCGACCGGCGTTTGCCCAACAACGTGTGGTGCACCTTGTTTCCTCGCTGCCGCAACGACCTCCAGCACGCCCGCCAGACCCGCCTTCCAAGCGACCAGTCGCTTCTCCAGAGCCTCCCACTGCTCCCGCTCGAATGTCCGAGCCGTCGAGCGGGTGATGTGCAGACTTTGCGACGTCTGCGAAAGTTTCCCGGAAAGAAGGCCCGCGCGTATGACTGATTTCCGGTATCAGCGATGGGCGAATCATCGTGGAGAAGAGATAAGTACCGTCGATGACCCATTTTTCGACCTCGGAAGGCGCGACTTGGAGCGCTTCCGCGACCTTCGAGTACGGAAGGTCGAGCCCGATGTTTTTGAAGCCGAGAGATGCGAGCGTCAGAAGACGGATTTTACGCTCTAGTTGCAGGCTCTCAAGCTCTGCGAATCATTTAATCTTAATCGCGGAAATGAAAGAACTACGGAAGAACTTGCTGTATTTCTCGAGCGCGCCGGGGTGGCTTGCTTCCCATGACTTGAACTGCGGTAGGCCATCGTTGAGGAAGATGTGGAGGAGGGAGAAGAGCTCATGGTTTTTTCGCTGCGACTACGGCATCGAGTTTGAACAGGGGATCAAAGTCGAAGACGAAGGGAAGTCGCAGTGCCGTCGCGATCGTCTCGACAGCAGCGGCCTCCGTGGTGGGACCGCCGGAGGGCAATGAGCGCACATATGCCAAAGAGTATTCATACGAGGTTGCTCTGCGGGACGATATTCATACTGAGCATCGACACTAACAGAGAATACGCACGATTGACCAGATTTCTCGTATGCATCCGCGATGGTTTTCAGGAAGGCGCTCTTCTCCTCGGACGAGATGTCCCACTCCTGCAGCCACTTTTCAACGTCGATTCGGGCCAACTGCAGAGCGTCCAGCTCGTCATTGGCAGTTGCGAGGTCCAATAGCTTGGTGTAAACGGCAAACCGTAATGGAGATTTGCGTGGAATGGCGTTGAAAAGGTTGGAGAGTCTAGCCCGCGCATAAGATTCTGTCGAGGGAGTTACAAGGACGCGTACAGGCGGTATTTGATTGATGTTTGCTCTGACGGGGCAGAGGAGATAGTCTGCACCAATGTCGCGACGGATTGTTTCGTTTCCGGTGAGTCAGGTGAGTAGAGAGAGAACAGATGCGCGTATATCAGATTGAAAAAGCCCTCGATTTCTATGGCAAAGTCAGCAGTGAATAGTCGCCTAATGGACACGCACCTTTCTCAGAACCATCACCGAGGGTCTTGACGTCGACCACGACCATTGAGAATATTTTTCTCCGCCGCTCATCATCCTCCTCCAGGGGTTTCTTTCCAGACTCGGTCTTGAGGACGTCCTGGAACGGGCGAATGAACGCGGTCCGTTCTTCCTCTGATCTGTTTCTGACGATGTAGTTGACCAGTTCTTGTATCTACTGGGAATGTAAGAGGTGGAAATTAATAAATAGTGGGATATTGGACCTGCTCCTCGAACGTTCCCTCTGCAAATATGGCGACCGAGTCTGCAGCCATCGTGGGAGAAGGAGAAATTTCAGAGGCCACAGCTAAACAAGGCCAATGCTTCGCTCGCTCGTTCGTCGGGCTGCGATATCGCCTGCGTCCCCTTCTGCAAATCCGCATACCCTAGGCCCATTCCAAGTATTCGACCGCAATGCGAAGCGAATACAGAAGGACCGCGCTGCTCTCAGCGAAGCCAGCAGAACGGTAGATTACGTTCGAGAGGAGGTCGCAGACCGCTTAATGGAGAGATTCCTGGTACTTTGACGCGTTAATGTTCTTTTAACGCACCCTCAGCCTCCGTAGGACATAAAGCGTACATTTGGTACCGTTCTTGACCTGGGATCGGGCTCGGGACATTTTACAAAACTCCTGGAACTTGAAAAGGCCCAGAAGTCCGTCATGCTGGACTCCAGTGGTATTCAATTGTTCA
Organism: Mycena filopes; assembly: GCA_029281495.1. NCBI lineage: Eukaryota > Fungi > Basidiomycota > Agaricomycetes > Agaricales > Mycenaceae > Mycena > Mycena filopes. Next base: position 425,515 of record JARIHR010000018.1, on the reverse strand, counting down.
GCATCGCTCTTTACTCTCCCTTACTCATAATGTTCAGAAATGGCTCTTCGTCGCGATCCTGACTCCGAGTTCGAAGGTGGGTTGCGCCGGCGCGTAATTGAACATATCTATATGTCGCGCCAGTGCAAGTCGAGCGAATACATGGCGACGAGGAGAATCTTTTGCAAAGTGTGCTGCCGAACTCTCAGGAGGCAATAGTTTCGTGTCTGAGCTTGCACTGGGTGAATGATCTCCCTGGTTCGCTGCTTCCTTGTCTCCTCAGAAACATTTATCCATTCCTTTATTAGGTACCTTGATCCAAATACGGGAAGCACTACAACCCGATGGTCTCTTTCTTGGGGCCATGTTTGGTGGCGACACCCTTTTCGAGCTGCGGACAGCGCTCCAGCTCGCCGAAGTCGAGCGCGAGGGTGGCCTCTCCCCCCATATTTCCCCCATGACTCGTGTGTAGCCTCTCCCTCACCATTGCCTGGACTCATTGTCGTAGAAACACGCGACATTTCAAATCTTATGGGCCGCGCCGGGTTTTCTTTACTCACGGTGGACGTCGACGAGGTAAAGGTCGCATATCCAGATATGTGGGCCCTGATGGACGACTTGCGCACAATGGGTGAGGGAAATGCCCTTCTCGGCCATCGCCGCGCTCTCCGCCGGGATACGCTTGCGGCCGCGTCCGCGATCTACCCTGGTCAGTTTGGTCCTCCAATTTCCGTGTTCCATAATATTGAGCATGTGCGCAGCCCTTCATGCAAACGAGGACGGAAGCGTCCCCGCAACGTTTCAAATCATTTACATGGCAAGTCGCCTGGTTTCTGCCCGATACCCCCGAGTATAATCGACAACTCCTTTAGATTGGATGGAAGCCCGCGCCGAGCCAGCCAAAGCCCTTGGAGCGCGGTACTGGTAAAGTACCGCTGAGCGAGGTCTTGTAGCAGTCGTAATTCATTGTTCAAGACACACATTTTGCAACACCTGAGAAGAACCGAGGACACAAGGACGCGCTGTTTACGACATCCGCTATGCCTCGGAATTTGTCTCCTCACTCGCGGACTCATGTTCCAATGCCCCTAACACTCTTCGCCGGCAAAGATGCGTTGCTTTGTCTTTCGAAGTCTCCCGAGGAAGCTCCCGATGGCGTAAACGGCTAGGAAAGTCGGGCACGCTGAATCTTACAGCATGCTCGGCGAGCGCCACAGCGCGCTTAGATCGCCCAGATCCTTTAATGAGACGTCTTCTGGGACAGCCTTGGAAGCATCTCCTTGGCTTTATAAGTCGGAGGGGCCAGAAAAATGAAAGTTACGACCCGACGGGCCCTCAACTGGTGCTATGAAGCTGTCTCTGCTGCCTGTATTTCTTTTCGCGGTATATTCTTCTGCGGGTCCTACTGCTTTTACGCCTCAGGAAAAGACATTACTGATCAAGGAGAGCGTCGCCACCCCTAGCGGCTGGACTCGACTGGGTCGTGCCCCTCCGGACCGCAGTATACGCCTTCGCATCGCTCTTCCTCAGCAGGACTTTTCAAGCTTGGAGCAGTCTCTGTACGAAATCAGCGACCCGGACCACCCTCGATATGGCGCGCATATGACCAAGGAAGAGGTCGAGAAACTTGTAGCGCCCACTCCAACCAGCCTTGCGTTGGTCAATGGGTGGCTTGGCTCGCACGGCCTACAAGAAAGCGACCTTGTTCGGTCGCCCGCAAAGGACTGGGTCAGCGCGACGATTCCTATTCACATCGCCGAACAGATGCTGGGTACTGTAAGTAAAACGAATGCACCCTCAATGTCCTGCCGTTTGACCCATCTTTTGTGCCAGGAATATTACACGTGGCAGCATTCCGGCGGCGACGTGCTCGTTCGGACCACCGACTACAAACTTCCTCAATATCTCCACGACCACATCGAACTCATCCAGCCGACCACGATGTTTATGCGACCAAAGGGAAATGTCTTCTATCCTGACGAAGGCGCACCCTCGAACTCTATTAAGCCCCTCACGCCCCTCACGAAACCACATGTCGGCCCTAGCTGCGCTATGGGTATCACCCTCAGCTGCATTATGCAACTTTACAACGCCGTGGGTTATAAGCCGCGGGCAACGAAGAAGAACGCGATCGGAATTACCGGTTTCCTCAACCAGTACGCCAATACACAGGATCTGGCTTCCTTCTATGGCGACCAGCTTCCGGCAGCAGTCAAGTCGACGTTTGACTCCGTCTCCGTCTATGGTATGAACACTTCCGTATCTGCGCATCGCTCTCTGAATAAGTTACAGGTGGGATAAATAATCAAAGCCTGTCTGTTGCCGGCGAGGAGGCGAACCTAGTGAGTAATCTTGCAGCTGCACGATGGAGTATCTTGAAGGAATCGTCCCAAGGATACACAGTTCGCATTCGGTATCGCATTCCCCACCCCCGGAACGTTCTGGTCCACCGAAGGCACTCCGCCGTTCTTCCCCGATAGTCGGACTCCAGTCGGTAAAGTTGCATGGCCAGTGAGCTAAACTGGATGCTGATATCGTTCAGATACGAACGAGCCATATCTCGATGTCTGTATACCCTGTATTCCCCTGGGCTGTCCTCAATCTCCTCTTTGCAGTGGCTCGACTTCATCCTCAGTTCCAATCACGTCGTGCAAACAATCTCGACGTCCTATGGCGACGATGAGCAGACAGGTACAGCACCGCTTGATCTCTCAACGTTGTAACACTTGTTGATTGCCCTTACAGTCCCCCTCACGTACGCTCGTCGTGTCTGCCAAAGGTTTGCCGAGTTGGGTGGGTGGGAACCTCCTCACATACTTTCCGGCCCTGAATTTATTCCAGGCTGCAGAGGCTCGTCGGTTCTATTTGCCAGTGGGGACGGTGGTGTAGGCGACGGGAACTCTGACCCAGCGACACACCAATGCCACACTAACGACGGGAACAACACTACAAGGTATTCATGTCCCATTCTGTCTCCGAGTTAAAAGGGGTCTCAACACCCACCCAAGATTTATTCCAGGATTTCCAGCGTACGCCCACTTCATCTGCGAGTGGCTGAGCTGTATTCATCGCCGTCTCGACCCCTCAGATCCTGCCCCTAGTACGTCGCTTGCCTTTGCGTCCTCGCCTTGACTAACCTGAAATGTAGCGTAACCGCGGTGGGCGGTACACAGGACATCCCCGAGGTCAGCGCTGTGTTCAGCGGCGGGGGCTTCAGCGACTATTTTCAAAGGTGACACTCATGATTCCCGTTCACTCGAGTCGCTACTGACGGCGCCCGGACGGCAGACCTCCATACCAGCACAAGATGCTCAACACATACCTCGACAAGCTTCCCCACAAGACGTACGAAGGCCTCTTCAACCGCGCCGGCCGCGTACGTCGCCCTCGCGCTTCTGATTCCTTTTCACTCTGACTTGATTACGTAACACAGGGAATCCCGGACGTCTCTGCGCAATCGAGGAAGTTCCAGATCGTCTGGCAGGGCAAGCGTATCTCGATCGGAGGAACGTCGGCCTCGACGCCGGCGTTTGCGGGGCTTGTTGCGCTCCTTGAATGACGCGCGTACTCGCTGAGGGGCTGCCCGCGCTCGGGTTCCTCAACCCGATGCTCTACAAATACGGTGTGCATGCATTTCAACGATATCGTGGTCGGCAGTAACCCTGGGTGAGCGTGCATCGTCCTTGCGGTAATGCAGGAGCAGCTGACAGCTGCGTAGATGCGGGACATCCGGGTTTAATGTACGTTGTTTCTTTCGCCATTTTGCAGATCGTTGAATTGCTCGTAGGCTACGGAGGGTTGGGATCCAATCACAGGGTTGGGGACTCCGAACTTCAGGAAGCTGATGGATGTGGTTGTTTAAGAATTCGAGTCTTCTGGCTTTGACATCGGTGCGGACATTTTACGAGTTATCTGAATAGAAATGGGTTACATGGATTGTTTCAACGCTGGAGCTGGTTGTGGGCAGAGTCGACTCCTGTGCTGAAGGGCGGGACATCAAAAGTGGCGACGAAACGCGTCGGTCCTTGTGCGCAAGGGCTTGACACATTGCGCGTTGATTGCGCGTTGACTTCGGTCCGGTCAACTGAGTATCAGTGGGCTCCGACCCTCATTGATCTTCAAGTTGCTGCGGACTTTGAGCAGCAAAGGGAGCACTCTGACAGTCAACGCATCCCAGCCGTGGTACATAACTCAGCCCTACTCGATAAAATATCTGGAATGAACCAGTCGCCGCCCGAGAAACGGGCGAGTCGCCGTCCATAAAATTATATTAACCTACAAACAGCTCAGCGGCGAATAAGCAAACAAAGGTAACGAGTGTTGGTCTGTCGGGAGGGACTAGCGGCGGATGAATTGCTCCGTCGAGCGGTATGTAGCGAGATACTCCCGAAGCGACGCTTGGGTGTCCGGAGAAAAGTTGGACGTGCTGAGGGCAATGTCTAGGTCACCCTCCGTCCAAAGTGCGGACGTCGCCTTGCCGTCCACTTTTTCAAGTTAGTTACTGCATTTCCTGTAAATAATGGCAATCACTACTTTTTTTTTCGCGCGATTCCTAAAAAGGAAATCGCCCGTTTCTGCTCTCTTTGCCACGTCTACTGCTTTTCTTGCCTTGTACTTTGCTCTCACCACCATGTCCGATCTCGAATACGACGAATTGGGTTCCGACAGTGATGGTTTGCCGGCTGTTGGGAGTTTAGTTGACCAGATGATCAGAGACACGGCTCGAGAGATTGGACCCGATGGTGCGTCTTCCACAGTTTGGCAGCCAAGTACGGCTCCCAAAGTGCATGTCTAGTGCTCCGCAAGTGGACCGTCTCAACACCCGCGACAATGCGCAAGGCGAAGAGCAACAAACGAGCGGCGCGCGAAGACTCGCCTGAGCCTTCTGGTTCACGCAAGACCGCACCGCGCAAGAAGAGCAAGAAGGTCATCGATATAGCAGGCTCCGACTCGGAGCCAGACAACCCCGTCACCAAACTTGTCGTCTACATCCTCATCCCCAAGAACGTCCCCGCTGGCACCGTCAAGCGTCGTGGCAAGGCCGCTGTCCCTGAACCCCTTCAAAAAGGCCCTTTCGAACTGCTCTCCAGCGACACCTATCATATCTTCCTATCCAAAATCGCCAAGACCTTGCCCTGCCTCCCCGAGAACATTCACGAGACGAAAATACAGTGGAAGCCAAAAAAACCCAATAACGCACCGACTTTGTCCCTCGGCAAAGAAACTGGCTACAAGGCCATGCTCGATGAGATGGTGGCCAAGAAGGCCGACGCCCGTACGATCCTCTTGACCATGCCTGCTCCTGCGGAGCCGATGGAGGAAGAAACGGTAAGCATCCGACTCTTTTCAGTGCGTTTCTCACAGATGCTCCACAGCCGTGGCCTAAAGCAGACGACAACAACACCGACAAGAAGAGGATCTTTGACTACAGTGAACTCGAGGCGCCGGGCCCCAGCGATTCCATTCATCAGCAACAGGTGCGTCGTATCACACTATGACATTACCGACTCAGGACCCCGGCACAGATCGCGTTCAACGCTGCAACGAAAACTGAACGTGCACTTCTCGAGGCGCGCTATCCGATCGGCAACTTCCCCCATATCGATCCCAACAAGCGTATATGGTTCAACGCCGACACGGGTTTTTACTACGAGTTGAATGCGAGCAGGATCGGTGTGTGGTGTACGGCAATGGTGTGTTACCTGGGAATACTCTATAGATTCGAGCTCATCCCACCCCGTACAGGCAAAGAAAGAGACAGACGAGAACACCCCACCCCTTGCGTCCCGCTTCTTTGATGCTGCCCAGCGAATGAAGAATGTACATGGCCCCGCCGTCCCGGCGCCTCCACTTGCCCCTGCCCCTGCCCCTCCTCCGCCCCCTCCTCCTGCTTTTGCCCCCGCGCCTGCGGCCGCGCCCGCACCGGCCGTTTCACTCAGCGATATCCTCGTGGCGACACTTTTGGGCGGCGGCGGCGGTGGCCCACTTGCAGCTCTGTTTCCCCAGCTCCAGCCGGCACCCCCCATTGCACCGCAACCACGCTCCGCACCTCCATCACCGTTGAAACGCCACACCGTTACCGTCGATCAGTTTTGCGAAGAGTATAATGTCGACGAGGTAGACTGCGCTCGTTTGAAGGAAGTAGGCTTCCGGCCGGGAGACGGTACGGAACCGAAGCCTGACGACGACCTCAAGGCGGCCGGGTTTGCCATTTTCAGCTGGCGCAGAATCCACGAGGCCAACGTGCGTTTCAAGGCTGATCTTGCGGCCGGTAAATTTGACAAGTAATTCATTGTTCTGCTGCTCTGACTAGCTGTTATTCTACTGTAATACTGTACTCCCACCGTCGCTCCGAGCATTCCCAAGTTTTTGTACGCCGTTGTTGTAGCTCTACCAAATATAACCCGCATGTTTGAACCATCCCACTGCCATCTCAGCTGTGATACATGCCGTCGACTCGAGTAATTCAAGGAAGGGATCTTCAGCATCCCGCATCGAACGGCCGTGACGGCGTAAAAATGCCTTCCCTGCAAAGACTGTGAGCCGATGAGCTTGAGCGGTAGTCACAGCATACAGGTTGAAAAAGATTCTTCGATGGGGTTCAGGTCGGGTGAATATGCAGGCAGAAACAAAAGCATAACCCCTGTGCAGATGTGTCAAGCTACAGCCCCCGCGACAATGGGTGTGCTAACCGTGCTCGTTCAATACCTCTCGCAATAGGTCCGTGTGGTGTATGCGACAGTTATCGAGGACAAGGACACTTTGTACGTCGGGATACGGTTTCATGTGCGGCAACTAGGATACAGTCAGTGGCGCGGGTTGGTGACAGAAGACTGAACTCACGACATCCTCGACAATGAAGTCGAAAAACTCGTAGGCGTCCATCGAGCCGAGCACAATTCGCGTGGCGATATAGCCTTCCGTGCTGAGCGCCGCTGTCAGGGTGTAGCGGTCGGCACGGACAAAAGGTTCTGATGACTCCGCGCGTTGCCCGAGTGGGGATCGGCCGTAGTTTCTGGAGTATGTGCGCTCGTCCTTGCTGGATTCATCGACGGCAACAAACTCCATTCCAGTCCCCGAGAAGTGTTCCGGATCCTGGATGCAGGTACGATACTCAAGCCGCTCGACCTCGTCACGCTCACAGGCGAGCTTTTGAAGGACTTTGCGGGTGAGGCCGGCGCGTACAAGCGTGGCTTGGAGAGCTGAGATGGAGATAACGATATCATGATGGATTGCAAGATGCCAGGCGAGCTCGTCGAGCATGACAGTGGGATCACGGAAGAAGACCTCGCGGATGGCTGTGAGGACGGCAAGGCTGACAATGCGATCTCGTCCGCGGAGAAGAGAGGGGGGCTTCGTGGTCTGGCCGAACTCGTCGAATATAGTGCGCCATCGGTAAAGGCTGCGCGGAGAGACGCGGAGCGCGAAGCAGATATCCTCGACCGCCCAGCCGGTATTCCAGAGGCGTAGGGCGCAATCTTTGAGGTCGGAGCTAATACGACGGTTGCCCATGAGTTGTGCGATAGAGGGGAGACGAGAACGGCGGATTTCCTTTTTCGGATCACGCCAAAAAAAAAGTAGTGATTGCCATTATTTATAGGAAATGCAGTAATATGGATCCGCCGATGCGAAATGTGCTCGCGCAGTCCAAGCCGGCGGCATGCTGACATAAATCCCCTCAATTTTGGCAATTTTTTTCTTCACCGCCCGGGAGGATTTTGGTGTCAATCGAAAGCTATAGACTACGGTCATCATAATTCCCGGCTTTGAAGGGAATCAGCCCGAATTGAACGAGTTTGAGGCACCATCGCAAAACAGGACCCCGGCATATACGGTTATATGTCCGATCTAGTGCTGCCGCGAGGTGGAGGTAGATCGAGGTGATTACCAGCTCGCCTCGGTGCGTTACTATACTGGGCACCTCGAGCTGATGGCAGCTCAGCTCGACTCGAGCTGACTCGAGCTCCATCAAAATGCACTTCCTTTTTGAGTACTTTATCTCCGTTAGAGCTCGCGAGAGTCCGTATTTCAGAAATTCCCTGTGGGTGCATACTAGCAGTCTTTATTCATTTCTCAATGTTATCCTACTGAACATGATAATGTTCGATCAGCCTTAACAAGAATTCTACAGGGAAGGTCGTGTACTGCCTTCCGCCAACAAGATTTATTGAGCAAACGGATTCTCCAAACAACACAAAGACATGGGCCCAATTAATCGGAGGCTACCAGAATATCCATCACTAAGGGTCCCCGAGTACGATGCACAATTTACTGATCCTCAATAGGCCCGGTTGCGCCGCAGTTGGAATATCTTGCCCTCAAGTTGTTTTGCTTCCCTGCCGTGCGAAATTGGTCGTTTTGGGCCGGAAAAAATTGGAGGGACACTGAAGCCTCCCTTGCACCGTATTATGTTGATTACGGGGCTGCGATGGGAAGATACAATGCTCGTCGACGTTGTTGCGCATGCGTGAGACTCTGGATTACCCTTTAAAGACCGTTCACGTAATAACCTCGAGCCAACTCGAGGCGAACTCGCTCCACCTCGAGCTGCTCCAAGCTTGATGGACCATCACCTCGAACTCCCTCGAACTCAGCTCGCGGCAACACTAGTCCGATCCTGGTGCGGACGGAATTGGGCCAAAAACTGCCTCTAGGTCCGATCAGAATGCGGACAGTTTCTGCTGAAAAATACTGCAGGTCCGATCCAAGTTGCTGACGGAATGGGGTCGCCGGAACCAAGGTTTGATCCTGGAGCGTACGGTTAGGCCCACTCCACGGTCCTCCAACCCACCCACGACGGGGGATGCAGAACATATGAGAAAATATCGCACAACTCACCAAAAAAACTCGCGAAAAGACCCTTCTCGTGCACGAAGGTCCGATCCACAATGCGTACACTTCGAGGCAAAAAATCGCCTACCCGATCACAATGCGTACGAATCCGACGGGAAAAGGCAGGTACGGAAGTGGCGAAATCCTGGGAATTTGGATCGGACCTCCAACCGCATATGCCGGGGTCCTCGCAAAACGGTCAGCCACTTGGCTTTGAATTTGTATGTGTTTACCACCTATTCTATTGGGAACCCAGGACAGACGAGCTTGCGAGTCGACCTGGGTGGGAGGTAAGGAAGTGGGAGCGAGCCCGGACTTACTTATGGTTGGAATTTATGGTTGAATTATCTGCGTCGGTTATTTGTATCACGGCCGATACACTGCCACCTGTCATCGGCTCTGCTCTCCGCCTCGACCTCGTCCGCCTACCACACCTCTTCCTGGCCTCTTCCGTGCTCCTTGCGTGCCGTTGCACGCGTCTTTTTCTTTCCTTTCTGTTCACTACCGGTCGGAGATCCCTTTGGACAGTTTCCATCGCAGTCTGCACTACCTTTTGATTCCGGGACAAGTCCTTTGTCTGGGACTTTTTCCTCGATAGACTCTGTGCCTCTGACACCTCGACACTCGCTGGATGACCTCAAGTAGTTCAAGTTCTCAGTTTACCGCGCTATTTAGCCAACAGGTGAGTCTTGCACGATGATCTTTCGCCCCGTATCTTGTCATTTTCTTTTCTTTTTCCTCTTGATTCCTTTCATGATCTCGACCATGTCCGTGTCCCCGCCCGAAGCGCGCCAACGTTCGCGAATGGCTTCGCGCTCGCCATGGAACAGAATATGGCTCCTGCACCCGGTTCTTCGGGTCACGCTCGCGCGCTCTGTGTGCGGGTTCCGATAGTCAGCCAATTTCTGGTTTTGCCCTTCGTTTTCCCACTATTCCTTTGCTCTATCTATGTCCACATGCATGTTTTGGGGGTCCCATGGTCTCAGAACCATGTTGGAGCTCCAGGGCTTTCCCGGGGGACAATTTCACAACGCTACCATATGCCTGTAGCCAGAAAGGCACCGCCTTGTTGAGCCACCGGGTATCCACATTGCCTTCGAAGGCATCAGCGTCCATCGAGACCATGCCCTTGCGCTTCCTTGCGTGTGCATGCAAATTTTTCGTGCTGCTTGCTCTGCGAGTGCAGCACTCTACTCAAACCGCATCTATGCTGCGAGTGCCTCCACTCCCCCTCTACACAAGTCTCACATCACTCTCCCTCCGCTCGGACAATTTGTGGCCACGTCGACATCTTCATTCCCATTTCTGATAATCTTCTTCGACGCCTTCTTTTGTATCAGTAGGGCGGGCCGTGGATGCGTCCTCGGGTCAGGCATGATCTTGCGAGGGTGCATCCAGGCGACACCAAGCCGTGCCTGCACGAGTTTTGGCTGCCAATTTGTTTTGTTAGCTCCGCCTCTGAATCTATCCCTCCTTTCCTCGTATTCCACCCTATTCCTTCCATTTATTCTGCCCGCCATCTTCAAGCTTCGTTCGTTCGTGTTGTATGTCTTTTGTGGTTTCCTCTTGAATACTCTACACTCTCCGTGCCCCATTGTTATCCATGTCGGTTTCTTTCAGCAGTTCGCAAGCTCTCCCTTTCTCTCGCATCAAAGGTGCCCTTGCACTCGATGATGTGAATTGAGGCTCTGACCTCTTGTGCCGTGCTCGTGCCCACTTCCGGGACTGCATCATACCGCCCGCGGTGTTCTCGATCCTCGCGCGATGCCCCTCTGCGGCGCATTCAGATGAGCGTGAATATCGAGTCTTCGGCCTTGTTCATACCTCGTATGTCGATTGCGGTCCTCACGCGATGGTCTTTTGCGCCAGGGCACCATCCAGATACCGCGCGCGTCGATTTTGATCCTCGCGCGATGGTCCTGCTTCGTTCGCGAGCGCGGCCTGTGTTCTTTCTTGGTGTGATGACACTCCGTTTCATGCGCGGCGGCGTCCTACGCCCCCCTCATTCAGTGATGCGGAGGCTTCAGCCCTTCAGGTCCTGCCCCTGCATGTACCTTGGCACGCGTCGATTTAATCTTCGCGCGATGGCCCTGTCCATACGCGACGGCGTCCTCCTCCTGCGTGACGACGCCCTGTTCCATGCGCGGCGGCGTCCTACGCCCTCCTCATTCAGTGGCGCGAATGCGGAGGCCTCAGCCCTTCTGGTCCTGCTCCTGCATGCCTCCAGACATGGCGCACTTCGACCCTATTCTTCGTGCGATGGCCATTCCATACGCGACGGCGTCCTCCTCCTGCGTGACGACGCCCTGCTTCATGCACATTCTGCTCCTGCATGTCTCCAGATACCTTGGCGCGCGTCGATCTCAGTCCTCGCGCGATGGTCCTATTCCATACGCGACGGCGTCTTTTCCTGCGTGACGACGCCCTGTTCCATGCGCGGCGGCGCCCTACGCCCTCCTCATTCAGTGGCGCGAATGCGGAGGCCTCAGCCCTTCTGGTCCTGCTCCTGCATGCCTCCAGTCATGGCGCACGTCGACCCTATTCTTCGTGCGATGGCCTTATTCCATACGCGACGGCGTCCTCCTCCTGCGTGACGACGCCCTGCTTCATGCACATTCTGCTCCCGCATGTCTCCAGATACCTTGGCGCGCGTCGATCTCAATCCTCGCGCGATGGTCCTATTCCATACGCGACGGCGTCCTTTCCTGCGTGACGACGCACTGTTCCATGCGCGGCGGCGTCCTACGCCCTCCTCATTCAGTGGCGCGAATGTGGAGGCCTCAGCCCTTCTGGTCCTGCTTCCCCATGCCTCGGCACGCGTCGATTTTAATCTTCGTGCGACGCCCCTGTTCCATACGCGACGGCGTCCCCTCCTGCGTGACGACGCCCTGTTTCATGCACTTCGCTGCCTTGGTTCATACCCACAGTGTTCTATGGTCTTTCACCGTGCGATGTGGTTCTACCTTTTGTCGTGACGGTGTGCGGTTCGTTTGTCTTGGTTCATATTCGACATATCCGGCGTAGCCGCTCCGACAGACCGACATTCGTGACCTCGTTTTCTTATCCGATGCACTTTGCCTGATCCTCGTGGGTCTCGGCACGGCGGTGGCCTGTCCAGCTAGGGCGCGACAGTGTTCTTTTGCTTCAAGCTAACCCTGCTCATGCAGTCTTCCAGAACTACTGATCTTGTTTTGTGCCTCGACGCCTCAGCGCCCCTGGCATTCCTTGACCCGAATTTTGCCGCCACAGCTCTTGCGCGCGGCCCGCATCCGTGCGCCTTCAAAATTTTCCATGTACCTTGGCCGATCCATGCTCCAGCGCACGGCCGTGATCTGTGCGCTTCCTTCGGCGTCGCGGATTGATGGTGCTTTCGCATATTGCCAGTCTCCTTTTCCCTTTGCATAACTCTTCTCTCCTTCCCCTTCATTCCTCATTTCAATCTGTTTCTTCTCGGTCCATCTATTTTGATCCACATTCTTATCGTTCGAATTTTCTACCCATCATTCCTCGCTGTGCTCTCATGGGCTGCACACATTTGCGCCAATACTTTAGTGTGGATATGCCCTCGATTTTCCCTGGATCTCTGTTTTCGGCTTCTTTTGGGTTGATTACCACTTCCTTCTTGGTTCGTATGGTTTGATCCAGGCACTCAGCAAAGAGTCTTGATCGCCATATACCATCTTTCTTGTTCACGATCTCTGTCCTCCGCTTCACCTTCGCACAATTTGCCATTGCCCGGAGTTTGATACTCACTGCGTCCTGGGCCTCCAGAATGTCAGTGCGGGGTCGGACGTACCAAGCGCAACGCACCGTTGCCAGCCAGAGTTGCGGGTTTTAATGATAGAGCCTTGATAGGCAGACGGTGTGTTCACCCGGTCTTATTCACCCTTTCTCTTTATCTGCACTCGGCTTTCCTGTCCAACTTGGCCTTTTGCACCGCAATTTTACACCTGCCGCACGTTCTCATTTGGAGTTCATTGCCGTTGGTGAAAATTTGGTTGTAATTCTACCTGCCAGATAGCCGTTGTGCTGCCTCCCGAGCTCCTTTTGATAGATTTGGTGCAGGGACAGTGCTTCTCATTGTTCGTTCGCAGACTAGACGGGCCTTACCGCACCCTGTTGTTCGCTGGTAGCTCTTGGGTCTCCTTCCTCACGGACCCTCGGTGGCCGCTGCGTACAGGTTTGGCCGTGCCCGCGTTCCGTTTCGACACGGACCTCACCACTACATGGTGCGGCGTGTCGGCCGGGACGGCCGACCCTCACACACACCCCAAACACCCATATTTCCTCCACCTCTCACTTCCGCTCGCGCAAAGCGCGGGATGGTGCGAAGCACCATTCTTCCCTCTCTCCTCATCAGTCCATGGCGTAGCGACCACCTACCTAGCCCCCCGTCCTCGTCACGTGCATTTAGGTAGATAGAGGAAACAACAGCGCTGACATATCTTGCGGCAGTCCTTGTAGGCGTCACCCGCCGAGTCCAGGTAGGATGAAACCCAGGGATGCTCCTCCGCAACCTGCTGCCAAGCCAGTTGAGGGAGGAGCGGTACGGGCGTGTAGGCATTGTCGATGCGGATCTGGCCGGTCTGAAGACTCGACAGGAGCAAAACATCTAGAGCGAAATTAGCAATTACGCCTTTCGAGCTGCCTCTCTCAATGAAAACACGCACGAGAACCAACGTAAGGTGGGCGCGCAATGTGGTAAGAAAAAATGGCGGATTTTTGGATATCTAAGGCCGTGAAGATTCGTCCACTCAAGCCAGGCAAGTCCACGGTCCTGGTCTCAGCCGGAACAATCATGACGAGCTTGTGGTACACGTCAAAGATTGTTTTGAACTCGTGGATCAAGAGGCGGCTAGTGGTTTCAATGGTGGCTCTGAGGAGAGCGGCGGCAGAAACAGGGTCGTTGACGAGGGCAGAGTCGTCCTTGACGAAGGTGGATTTGTCCGGGTCAACCTACTTGCTCCAGGGTTAACTCGAACACTGGATTTTAAGACGAGACACCTCTTTGACACGCTGGTAACTCGGTCCCTTCGTATTCGAGGCTGTGAACTTCACAGTCTGTTCGAATGATATGATGAACGACGGGTGAGCGAGGACAAGAGAAGATTTACTGTCGACATTATTGCAGGAGGAGAAGGGAGGAGTCAGGCAATACCCCTATCTGATATTCCCGTGCGAAACTGAGCTTTGATCCCAAATACATTGATGCGTTTCGAAGCGACAACTACAGTCTTATTCAAACACTGGCGTTCTGAACCACCCTTGAAGGGGTTTGGCCAGCCCAGTGCTCAGCTCTCGAGCTTCGAATTCCTCAACAGATCGTTTTCCTTTCGCGGGCTTCCAAGTGGCAATCCAGCCGTGGATCGATGCCAGACCTAGAGGGTTGACGATGTGGTCAGCGGCAGAGACGGTGAGAGGACGGTAGAGGTTGTCGTTGACCTTCGGATTGGACTGCAGCGACGCTGGGATTCGCCGTACCTTGCGTGCATCAGATTAGTTTCGACCAATCAGTAGCGAATGCCCCTCGAGTTCTATGTACCTTCTCGGGTTACTGTGGATGGTATCATTATAAGTGAAAGAGCTCAGTTCAGTCGTAGGAAAGAAAACACATACAGAGATCTGCGCAGTGGTACCCTTCGCCCTCCGCAATCGGCTGAGAGGCCGTACTCTTGATTGTCACCCCAGGCGCAGGACATAGTCGCATACCTCCAAGGATCACCTATAACTCTCATGTTAACAGGGAAAGGAATCAGGATTGAGGAGGAGCTACGAACGCTGTCCATTCGCGAAGAAGAGGTTCGAGATCGTGACGTTCCATCCCGCGTAAGCGCGGTTCGTCCGCGCGGTCTGGACGTTGGGCGTCGTAGGGAAGGCGGCTGGGAACATTTGTTGGCATTGGCGCTGTACACAAGTAAAATGGGTCAACGAGAGCCTTGTGGGAGCGATCAAGGGGGCGCGTACCAAGTCATATGAGGGTTGGATCAGGCGGGAGACTAGGGACGGTTGAGCCGGCGGGGCGGATTCCTAGCCCGGCGTAGTGATTAGCTGGCGATTTGGGGAAGATAAAAAGACTCGTACCTGGAGGAAGCCGACTTCGTTGCACCTACAATGGAGAGGTGAGAAAAAATATCGACGATGAGTTTGTTTAACCGCACACAATCCAGAACCCTGAATTAGGGCTAGATAAAAACGCGTGTCCGGAACAAGACGACAATGGCTTACATGACCTCCCCGCGTTATCTATGGACGTGTCGGTCCAGTAAGATTGAGATGTGTTGTACGATCCCAGACAGTCCCTAGACAAAGATTAGGCTCGAGTACTTGATTCGATGAGGTAGGACGTGCTGGGCGTCGTCACCTCCACAGACTGAGCAGGAATTCATTGGTTAGGATAGATCCTCGAGATATGCAGTGACTCACTCAGGTCCAAATAGGTCGTCGACCAGTACGAACTCCACGCGGAAAGAGCATGGTCGAGACCCCAGCCGGCCGCAGGTGCATTCACGCCGTTCTTGACCTCGAGCGCGTCGCAAAAGTTGAAGAACTGAGCGCCCGGTCCGATGGACAGCGACAGGCCTTGCCAGTCCCAAAGATTGTTGCGAAGCGAGCCCGCCACGTCGTCCAGGTGCGTCACATCACCCATGCCGAACGAGCTCTTGATGGCTTGGATAGCTTTCTTGTCTGAGCCGGTGAAGACCTATCGAGGGGCTCAATTTCGAGTATCGAAAGGAAGAAAGTAAAGGTGCATACCTGGTCGATGTGCGCGACGACGCGCTCGACATCCGCGGAGCAGTTCGCGGGCATGAATAGGCGCTCGGGCTCGAAGTATTGCCAAAAGTCGAGGATGGTCTCCACGACGGCGCTGGACGCGTAGCCTGCGGCGAACAGCCCAGGCTTGTTGACCATGGCATAACTGGTCAGCGCGCCTGAGTGGATGTCGTTGGTTTGCATCGAGGTCGCCGGAAGAAACGAAAATATACAGACCTGAGTAACTTCCGCCGACCAATATCCAGGGTGTAGTCGCTGGCTTGAGATTGCCGCCGTTGGGCATCGGAAGAACGACATTGTTCATGAAATACTCCAGATCGTCGATGGCCTGCCAGCCAATAACTTCGTGAATATCTATGCATTTATGCGCTCTTTTTCGTTCGTACCTGTTGGATCGTGTGCAGCTTCAAGCTCTTGACGCTCAGATCCGGGAGAGGGTTACTTCACGTCGCTCAGCACTTCCTGCGAAAACTGCGAAAATCGCCTCACCTTAGTCCGTAGAACCGATGCTCTATGACAACTGCAGCCCCGTTCTCCTGCTGCGCGATGCGTCCGTTGATGGTGACGTTCGTGAGGTATCCGGAATACGCTTCCCAAAAAGCAGCGGCATTAGAAAGGACTGTGTATTTACCAAATTAAACGCTTACGAGCGGCATTAGCTTCTCCCGGGGTGAAGAACACGATGGGTCCGCCTTCAATGAAGGATCATCAGTCGGGTTTGCGCGCGCGCCCACCGGCCAATTCGCACTGACCGTCTTCGTAAAACTCATATGTGTGCCAATAGCGCTGGGTGAACGTCCCCAAGGAGGGCTACGCGGACGTCGGTCGATACTTCACGCGGTACTCAAGCCGATGGTTTAACGCACGTTGTTGTGGTCGATGAGCTGCTGGAAGAAGAAGGTCTGGTTGTACGGCGGCAGCATGGTCCCGTTTTTACTGGTCACCGGGCCCGTGTTCTCGACGGGGACGATGGGGATGGTCGCCTTGGGCATGAAGTTTGCGTGCGGGCGCCCATCGGAGCGCTGCGCGTTCGCGACTTGCGACAGGGAAAGGGCGGCGAAAAGGGAGAGCTGGAGAAGCATCGTTTCTTCTCTGGGGGGATTTGCGGCGCCCGTACGTACGAACTCTTATACCTCGTAGGTGCACCTTCGGCGGATCAGGAAGGAATCGAGCGGCAGGCAGCAGGAAGGGTTCGCCCACCACATGTCCGCAATCTCGATAGGTGCGCGACGTCCGGTTGCGAGCTAAACAGTGTGGCCCGCATGGTAATTCATTCGGCTTTCTTCAAGTCATCAAGGCAACCAGATGCCCTCAGGCAAATGTAGACCCAGCAGCAGTGAATGAAACAAGGTTAACGAGGACGCTGGTTTAAAGTTCTCGACAAGGCACAGATAGACCAGGGCTAAAAGCAGTTTCCTCGGAAGCGCATCCACATGGACGACAAGAACGGCGAAGGCGGCGTCGTGATATCGGGTGGGTTTGGTTGGATGGCGATACGCGCAGTCACGGTGGATGGCAGAGCGTGGTATGGTTTCGGAAATTGCCGCGGCCCAAGTATATCGGTCTATGACACTGCGCGCTCTTTCGTCCCGGTGAGAAGGCGGAGTTTCTCTTAGTTTCCCCTCCTAGCCACCTCTGCGATTTTTTTGACCCGCTACAACTCAGTAAAGAAAGTGCCTAGAAGTACACGGGCGGCCATACATATTCCTCGACATCGGTGTAGTAGTCCACCTCAGCCGGTCGTTGGCCGTCACCCTCCGCCTCGTCGCCGAAGAAGGGGTGGATCTGGCGGCCATATGTACCAGTATCTAAGAAGGCGAAGGGATGGACAGGCTCAGGCTGGCGGCCATCCGCATTTCTGCGGCAGATCTCAGCCTTCATCTGGGTCCATGTCTTGCCCGCCAGGGCTCTTCGAATATCATGCTCGACATACGGGGCCCACGCCCTCTGTACGTAGTCCACGTCCCGTCCACGCGTAACCACGACGAGGACCTCCTTATCGCGCTCCCCACGGGCCATCAGTTCCGCGTCCTCGGCCTTGCCGAAGGTGGGTAGATCGCGGGCGGGGGGGACGTCCTGGGCATATACGGCGCGGGTGGCGGGATGCAGGACGCCATTCGGGCAGTCCCTGCTCGACTCGGTGGCGCGGTAGACGACGACCGAGGCACCCGACGCGCGTCCATCGCGTGCGGCGAGCGTTTGCCGCCACCCCGCGGGCTGCGGCGCGCGCAAGTACTCCTTTGAGTAGAGGCCATTGTGGTTGAACCACTCGTGTTTGTACGCGAGGAAGGTCGAGTCGTAGGAGAGGTAGTAGAGCTCGCGCCAGCCGGCACCGCGGCGAACCAGCTCATCGAGTGTCTTGTAGCGCTCCTCACGGGTGCGAGGGCCAAGGACAGTGAGGCGCTCGAGGGCGAGGCCCGGGAGGAGCGTGAGCGCTTGACAGACGTGGTAGGTGATACAGACATCGTCGAAGTAAAACGGCTCGCCGCATACGCGCACGTATCGAATGAGCGCGCGCGTCGCAGTTGGGATGTTCGTTAGCTTGTCGAGCATCGCTGATAGAGTCTCGAAACTGAAGAGGACTTGCTGCAACCAGCTGGTGCCGATTTCGGTGTATACCTGACGACAGGTGCGCAGGAGGGCGAGCGTGTGGGAGCGAGAGGTAATGCGCTGACTACGCTGGGGGGTGATACTACGGAGGCCCGACGCCAGACGTGTCGAGAAAAAGAGGTGAGCATAAATTTCGTTTCGCATTTCTTGTGGAAGCTGCAACAGAAGCGCCTCATTTCCCGCCTTTCTCTTTTTGTTTCTTCTAGTCTTTGAAGGACTAATTAGATACCTGAATCATGATAATACTCGGGTACCTTCTTTGCCATTGGCTTGACCTCGGAGTCGTTCACTCGTTGTGGGTGCGCAGTGAGTCGAATGCCGAGAAGGCCCGGTCCCGTTTCCCGAATGCCACCACATTTGACGGCGTTTAAGACGGTCAGCAAACGGATAGAATACCTCGCATACAGCCAAAATCCAACAAAGAAACGAGGGACGGAGTGAAAAAGGGTTGCGTCGGCCGCTTCAGTGCTGGTTTCGTGTCAGGGTATCGCGTATGGAAAGTACAAGGACTTGAAGAAGGTCGATCAGACGCGTCGCGGAGTCTGCGTCGGAGTTTGAAAGTTACGGCACTATATTTGTTCGGGGTCACGTGCAAAGTTCGAACCTGTCGCGAACGGCTGCTTTCGTTCTTCGTTCTCCCCGACACCTCCTACGGCCATTAACGTCTCAATCGACAGCCTTACGCCCTTTACGCGCTACGCACCCAACGCTCCCTCAAGACACACACCACGAATCGCACAACATGATCCCTCTCCTTCCCGCTCTCGCTCTTGCTTTCCTGTCGTTTTTCTCTTCAGCATTCGTCATTCTACGTATAGTACTTCCCATTCTTCCTCCCCACCCGTGAGTACAATTCTTGTCTTCTTTGCCTACCAGTCGCTGACTTGTTTCCAGGCTAAGCCGACGTGTTGCTCCCGTACGCGTCTTCTCAACTCTCACGCAGAATTGGTCGATACTGATTCAATATATCTAGTCTGAATTTGGCCTTCCCAACTTCAGATCCCTTTCCCCTGCAGATAAAAGGTGCCTGGCTTGTTTCTCGCTCCGCACATTCAATGCTGAACATCTCCCAAGTCACATCTGGTTGGCTGGTTTAGATATTCTTGCCCTCATGCTATTCATTTGGCAAACTATCAACGAATACATGGGAGGCCCTTCGGCTGCCTTGACCGCTCTCGACCCGGCATCGTCGCTCAGGTTGTGGATCGCGATGACCCTCAGGCAAACATGTCTCCTCATAGTCGCGGGCCTTACTCTCCTCCACGTGAGGTTGGGTCGTTCAGTCTCATTCGGGGCAAAGCACTGGATGCTCTGGACACCCACCATCCTGCTTGTCTTGACATCCACCGGCATCGCAGTCGTTCTCGCCGGCGCTCAAGTCCCCAGCCTGTTCATCGGCCTTGTATCTTATACGACCACCATCGCCGTCCTGAGCTCCGTTGCTTTCTGCTGCCTCGTCGGCACTCTGCTTGCGATCAAGCGCAACCTTGCCGTCATCCAGGACGAGTCGGAGCCCTGGCCCCCGGTTAGGCAGATGGAACAGCAACCCCGTCCGTCTTTCGCCACGGAGGAAATTGACGCCATTCGCGACGGCGCATCATGGATCACCTCCAATGCATCCAACGCCAGCTCCCGCCACAACTCCGTCTCGGCGTGGTCCTTTTCAACCCGCGCGCAGTCTACCCATGGCGGCCGCGCTCAAGGCTCTCACCCGTCGGTGCCCGCAAAGTCTTCGTTCTGGTTCAGCGGCTCCACGCCCGCCGACGCTCCTCCTGTCCCTGCACTCCCCCCGCTGTCCCCCACCGCTCAAGGCCTCAGTGACCCCGACCCCTTCCGCCGCGCCGACCCCGAGGACAACCCCCGTCCCCGCTTCGATTCCCAGACGTCCTGGCTCACGTCGACCAACGGAACGCACAAGACCGTCTCGGCGTGGTCGTATCCCACCACTCACCACCAGGAGGACCACGAAGGACCCGCTTCGCGCAACGGCAGCTCAATCAACTTGACTGCAGAGCTTTTGCCGTCTCACACCGCCGTTACGCGTCCCGGAACCCCCGCGATGGCCAATGCCAACGTTTTGGGCGGGTACGGATTCGCTCCTGTGCAGCACAGCGATGCAGAGAAGAGTCTTGCGGCTCTCGCAGCGGCTCCTGGAGCCACCATCGACATTTCTGTATACCGCGCCGTAGGTTGGTTGATTACAATTTGGGTTCCCCTCGTGCGTCGTTTTTCCACTTGCCTTTTATGCGCCGGCTGATGTCTGTGTTAGGCATTTTCGCTTCCTTACCTCGTACTTTCGCAACAGAACGCCACACGCGCCGACAATCGCGTCTGTTTTGCTCATTCTCTCGGTCACACTCTCTTCCCCGCTTTTGGCGCTCAACCTCCTCTTCCGTTCCCCGCTTCCTATTCCCCACGGGCTCTTTGACATTCGGGGCGACCTTCCGGCCGACACTGTTCGCGACACTGGGCGCGGGGGCAGCGTACCCACCTACAAATGGTCGCACGAGTACAAGCGCAGCACCAGCGCGAGTGTCACCGTTGTCGAGGGCCGCCGCAGTGGCGACGTCTGGATGTCAAACGGCGATGCCGTCGATGGAAAGAGCAAGATGAGCCGCGCTTTGGGCATGATTACCCCGATGCCCAAGCTCTCTGTCCTCCCCCCGGAGGAGGACGATAGCGTCCCGCTGACACCCCCGCTGCCGATGCAGAATGGCGACGACTCGTCGCTGCCCGTCTCGATCCACAATTCAACTCAGGACGAGATGAGCGCGCAGTTTGGGCGGCTGAGGCAGGACTCGAAGGCGAGCTCTGTCGCCAACGAGAGCATGGCGTATGCGAGCCAGATTATGATTGCGCAGCGCCATTACTCTGCGCTCGCGCAAACCATGGTCCTCCCCAGCGGCGGCTCGCCTGAAAAGCGAACGTCGCGCGGCGGGCACCTCGTCGTCGCCAGCGGGGTCAGGGCTAGCAACCCTAACCGCCAATCAGCACACCTGCGCACTCGGTCAACCTCCTCCGTCCCGCATAGCCCCACGACGGACTCGTTCAACATCAGCCCCCCGCCCGCGTTCCCCCTTCCCCCTACACCCGAGAAGGTTCGCGCCGCGCGCTTGCGCCAATCGCTCCTCAAGCACAAGAAATCGTTCTCCTCTGGCGGTTTCTCCTTTGGCGCTGTCGACGACATGAACGAGATCGATGCGCTGACTGCGGGCGTGCTCCCGCTCCTGGTTCCCGGGCTCAAGGTGGGCAGCAACATGCGGATTAAGGAGGGACAGTGGACGCCGCCGACGAGCTCGAGCTATGGGCGCGCGAAGGGCAGGTCCGTGAAGCATCTGCAGGAGTTTGGGGGCGACTTTTCGTCGCCTGATATTCATTCGACTCCGGCGAGGACGCGCGCACCGCCCAAGAAGACGTCCACGCATAAGAGGCATCACTTTAGCTTGCCGAGGTACGGAAATGCTCACGCTGTCTTCTCTCTTCTTTACTCACGCATTCAACTTTAGTCTCGGCCTGGGAAAGGACGGCGTGCACTCGCTTGCCAACTGGAAGGACGAAATTAGCCGCGCATTGGAGAGTCAGGTCGGGCGGTATACCGCCGTGCCCAGCAATGTGGACCTCCGACGCGCGACGGTCTTTGGTGCGGAGTCTATCCCCAACACGCTCCAAGCGGTCAGGGAGGAGGAGTACGAGCAGCGGCAGTCCGTGAGGCTGACGCGCGGACTGTCCTCGCGCCGGCTTGGGTTGCAGTCGGATGTTCCTCATGACGCGCGTGTTTCGATGGACTCGTTCCGGATGCCCATCTCGGCCGCGTCGACGGCGACGCTGTTCGAGTTCGAGGCTGGTATGGACTCGGGGCCGCAGGCGGAGAGCACGCCGCATAATAGCGCAATCAACACCAAGCCCGCGACGTCCAAGCAACGCCCGCCGCCGCTGCCACTGCCCGTCCCCGAGCACGTAAGGCAGCCCACGACCCGCCGCTCCAGTATCGTGTACATCTCGTCCCCCGTCGACCAGATGGCGCCCCGGAGCCCCCTCCCTCCGACCGACGAAAACTCGCCCATCTCCCCCTCGACAATGGCCTCCATCGCGCAGTGGTCGTCGCGCGTCATCGCTAAACCCGCCAAGTTGCAGCGCAAGTTCTCGAACGCTGTCTATGGCTCGAACTCCAAGCCCGGATCGCCTGGGTTGCGCCCGCTCACGTTGTTGGGCGAGCGGGATACCAACGCCAATGGGGGAGGGACGCCGCCGCTGTCGCTGAGGAAGAAGCACAACAAGCTCCGTGTTGCGAATGGCGAGAATGCTCCGCCGAGGCGCGCGCTTGGGCCGATGCAGCAGCTTGCGCGCAGTGACAGCAGGATGCAAGCCATTCCGGATGTACTCGTTCGCCCGCCCAGTGAAGCCGTTGCGTAAGCATACCCCTATTTCTTTCTTTGATGGATTTTGTTTTTCTGTTGCTTTTGCTCATCTGCTCGACGCTTTCGCTTGACGCTTTCGTTTTTGTTTTGCTTGACGCTTTTTTGTTTGCTTGATGCTTTTTTTGTTTTTGTTTTGCTGCTCTGCTCTCCCTCTGCTATCGACATTGCTCTGTTTTGTTATCGAACGTACTCTCCTGCTATCGACATTGCTCTCTATTGCTACATACATACCTAC
This sequence comes from Mycena filopes, assembly GCA_029281495.1. Lineage (NCBI taxonomy): Eukaryota > Fungi > Basidiomycota > Agaricomycetes > Agaricales > Mycenaceae > Mycena > Mycena filopes. The sequence continues at coordinate 402,670 of JARIHR010000018.1, read as the reverse complement.
GTACCTACTGCTCTCCTCTATGCTCTCAAACTATGCACTTCTTTCTTTTTTATCTCAATCCACGTATCATTGCCAAGTCAAGATATCACTCAAATGTACTTAGTACAGCGTAATTGCATTGTTCTGAACATAAAACTAGACTCTATTCGCAATGTGATCTAAAAAGAACAATATCGACGACAGCGACACAATTTCAGATATCGCTCAGAGTGATATATACGGGGCTGCAGCTAGCTTGTGTGTAGTGCGGGTGATTCGGAACGGGGTTAAAGACGATGTCGACTCTCCCAGCGGCAGTAGAGTTGGGGCAGAGTGCCCACAAGTCGTTGCGCCCGCTGACGGCGAGTGCCAAGGGCCCGCTCGAGCCGAGCTCGGGATTGGTCATGGTACAGTACGGCCCGGCGGCGACGGGCGGGAATTGGGTCGTCACGAAGGTGGGCGAGTCGCCGACCTTGATGGGGAGCGAGGCGGTGCGGAAATTGGGCTGCGAGGTTGACACGGGGAGGAGGCCGCCGTTGGACATGGTCTCGGAGGTGAAGACGTCGGCTGCAGTCTAGACGATGCATGAGACAAGGATTCTTCGTCGTTCGGAGGGACGTACGGTGAGTATAGACCAGCTCACGAGGGTGACGGTGTTGATGATTTTAACGTGAAGCGGGACGCTGGGGGCGCCTGTTGTCGGAGGGGTGACGAACACAGCGTTGAGATTGAAATTTTGAGTGTGCGAGGCGGAGAGGCAGATTTGGCCGGCGGTGTCTTCGTAGACCCCCAGCCTGCTTGCGCCGCCGCAGAACTCGGTCGTGTTTGCGGCGCAGGCAGTCTGGCAATTGCTGTCGCTTAACGAGGAAGCGGTGGGGAGGGAGCTGCTGCACCCTGCGGAAGACGTCAGCGTGGATGTTGTGAGTGGCTGGGTCGACTGACAGCATTCCTGTCCGAATTCAACGCCAGCGACGGCAAAACCGTTCGCCTTGCAGGCAGAAGTACAACTCTCGACCGTTACGCCTCCCGCAATGGTTTGCTGGCGGGGAAGCACTCGTGAGGAGGTGCTATCGCTACAAAGAAGAGTGAGCGCTAGGAACATAAAGGCATATATTTGAAAAACGTACGCAAAGCATCCCTGGTATTGCCAGGTCCCAACTGATTTCGGAATGACGGGCGTCGCCGCACCATTTGAATAGACGTCTATAAAGTTCCCAGCCCCACAGGACTCGGTAGAGTTGCCGCTGCAGGGCGTGATGCAATTTCCGACCGCTGCGAGTGTGCCCGAGGCTTGCACAGCGTGGTCGCAGTCTGGAATGACGCGAAAATAATGAGAGCGGTCAATATTGGTTGGAGGGAAGAACGAACAGCATTCAGAACCAAACTCGACGCCGGCAAAGTTATAGCCACCAGCGCCGCAGAACGCCAGACAGGATTCCACAGTCATGGCGGTGGTGTTGACGAAAGAGGGGCCTGCAAGGGTTCGCGATGCGCTCGAATCCCTTGAATAACGCGCGAGCTGTAAGTTCACGCATTGCTCCAGAGTGAAATACCGACGTATAGCATCCTTGAAGCGTCCAAGTCGATGCATCTCTGGTTTGCACCTCACGACTTATGCTCGACGCTGCGACCTGGAAATCGTCGGATTTACGGATGCCTTCGAATGAAGCGCCACTTACATATGGAACCACCAGAATGAGGAGAGCATTGAGAGTGGAAAAGACCATGGAGATTCAAGCTGGGGTCTTGGGGACGTTCACAGTCGTCTTTATAGTGTTCCAGGCGCGGGCAAGAACCTCCGCCGTTTATTCAAAGAACGCAGGGTGTGTATTGAACTCTTCCATGTCGACGTCGCATTCAGGTACAACGCCGTGATAGCTTGCCCTGGTCCCTCGGGATTCAATTGCCGAACCCGATAGGAACCTATGAGCATGCATAGTTCGTTTGAAGTCGAGAATATCGATGTTTGGCGGGTTCACATGAGCTGTTTGAAGGAGCCATAAGGAATGTACATTTGCGCTGCGAAAGACATTTTCGAGGGGGAAGGACCCTAGCCCTGGAGCAGGAGATTGGCACCAGGTAAGCGCCGCGTTCGTCCTGTCGACGTCGTATTCAAAAAGAGAACAGCCTGAACAGGTGCCACATTGCCGAGTCGCGGCCGAGAGGACCGATCAACACGAATATTTCTTGGATATTCCTGCTTTCTCTCCCATCTCACGCACTGGAGTACATACCAGCAGTTCTTTGCTTCCACATTAATCCGTGGGCACCCCCGTGAAACTAACTGGATACAACGCGCTGTGTACACGAACTACTCCAACATTCCAAACAAACTCACCACCGCTATAGGCGGCGGGGCTCCCTCCCGCTGCCGCGTCTGACCACAATACGCGATAGCATATTTTGAGGGGTGCCATGCCACGGTTGGTGCAGGCGCGAGAGCCGGGACACGGTGTAACGGCGCGCCCGTTTCTGTTGCGCACTGAATCCAGATAATAAGCAACGACTGGCGAACGAAGGGTCGACTTACGATATCGATGTACGACCCAGAGTTAGCGATGGCGAGGTACTCACCGTCGTGTGAGAAGCTTACTGCGTTGATACTGTGTCTGTGGGGGTTATCATTAGTATGAAGACGAGATGGACGGCAATGGACCTACTCGCAAGCAGCAATCGTGCGCACGCAGATCCACTCCGTCAGGTCGAATATATTTACGATCGAGTCGTGCCCGCCAGATGCGAGATATCTGTGCGCGTGAATCAGCTGAAAGCATAGAATGAATGGAGGGGAGATCATACCTTCCCCTAGGATCCAACGCGACCGCAACACATCCGCCGACATGCGCCGCGCTGCTTTCCCTCAGTGCAAGACTGGGATAGTCGATGAAGCGCAGTGTGTGCTCCTGATGGTGCGAGAGCACGAGTGCGTCGCCCGTGTGGTTAAACAGCGCTGTGGAGGAAATGGCCGGTTCTGTCGACATCGTGCGCCAAGTTTCCTTCGCTTCGTCTGCTTCCTTGCCCAGAGTGAGGAAGAAAAGCTGGTGCCCAGCGGATGTATACAGCAGGGAGCGCCCGTCTGGTGCGTAGTTGGTTTGCATGGGTGAAACTTTTAGAGAGATATGCTGCGTGTATCTGCTTTCTGCGAGTCAAACTGAATTTGTATGCTTTCCTGAAAGAAACAGGGATAGACCTACGCCGTGCGTCCCAGAACACGACCCGGCGGTCTTTTTGGCTTGAAGTACAGAATAAATCAGGGTGCGTCGGATTCCACGAGACATAATCGACATCGTCCGAGTGCGCGCCGCTGAACATGACCGCGTTTTTCTGCTCCATGCCCTTCTCGGGAACCCACACGCGCGTGGCCTTGTCGATGCCCACCGCAGCGAGGCGCTTGCCGTCGCAGCTCCACGCGACGTGGGTCATGGCTTGCGGGCTGTGGTACCGGTAGTCGCGCGGCTTGAAGGCGGAGAAGGTCGGAGGCTGCCCAGAGTTACAGTAATTACACCTTGGACCCTCTCGATTATTTATTATCGCGCACATGAACCCCCCGCGTCGCGAATGTCGTGTAGGGCGGCGGCGAGGGCGGTCTTTGGGGCTCGGGTATTTCCTCCTGCTTTGGACATTAGTACAGCTACTTTACCGTGCCGCAGAGGGCGTACCAGCGCGTCCTTGCCGTTGAGCGCCATTTTTATGTGGTGGTGGCAGGAACAGAAATGATATTTGCAAATATTTCTCTTCCTGTTCACAACCACCACCACGAAATGGATTCGCGTCCCTCCACGCCCGAACCACCGCCAGCGGACCTTTGGGGTTCCATCCTTGACTCTGTCTCGTCGTCGCGGTCAATACCTTCCAAGCAGATCCTCCTGTTGGGCCAGCCCTTGACCGGTAAATCAACATTAGCAGCAGGTTTGCTGCAGAAACCGCCGTCGGACGACAAGGAAGACCACAGAACAGACTTTGCTGTGGGATACGACTTTGCCAACGTACGGGACGAGGCGGATGAGGGTCTGTGTTGCTCTATGCGGCAATTGGAACGTACGATTGAATGTTTTGCCGCGTAGACACCCTTGCGCGTCTTGCAGTTTATACGGTCCCTTCCGCCGCCCCCGCGTATACTGCACTTCTACCGCATTTTGTCCCTCCGCGCACAGCGCTTCCGCATACCCTGGTCCTCATTACACTCGACTGGACGCGCCCGTGGACATTTGTAGACGAGCTCGAAACCTGGCTACGATGGGTCGAGGAGTGGGCCCGAGGCGGCCCAAATCCGCCACGGGAGCTCGAGATTGTGCGCGAGGAGAGTCGGGAGCGACGTATGTCTTATCCTCATTTTGCCACAATTTATTCATCTGTTCGCAGTACAATCGCATCTACAACACTACGCCGAGCCCTCTAGCGAGCCCACACCAGCCGCGTCGTCAGTATCGGGCAGCACTTTACTCCCTTTAGGGCCAGGAACGCTGACCCATAACGCTGCGGGCGTGCCCATCATCGTCGCGTGCACAAAGGCCGACCTAATCGACGAGAGCGGCGATCTCGCCGCCGGCGCCTCGGGCATGGGGGGTATGGTACGCGGTAAAGGTGGCGAATGGGAAGAACGCACAGACGGTGTCATGCAGGTCTTGCGAACAATATGCCTGAAATGTACGGTTTCCTTTGTTCTAGATAATTTTTCGTTGTGACTTATATTGCCCCCAGACGGCGCCGGTCTCTTCTACACTACCTCCCACCCAGCTACGCTTCAAACCCTCCGTCAATACGCCCTCCACATGCTCTTCCTCCCGCCCGCACCATCACCCGCCGCCGTTGCTGCTGCTGCTCAATCCTCCGGGGCGGATGCCCCTGCACCCCCACGAAACCCATTCCCCTTCCCACACAAGCCCAACTATCCTCGATCGTGACCGTATCGTCGTCCCGGCGGGTTGGGATAGCTGGGGCAAGATCACGATCATGCGCGAGGAGTTTGACGCGCGCACATGGGGTGACGCATGGGAACGCGATCTTGAGGCGGCGGAGGATGTGAGTGGTGGCGCAGCTGTACCACAAGATGGGGCACGGTCACTGTTCAGCGCACTGGTGCCCGACCAGGGTGTCAAGGTTCGTCGCGCTTCTGACGCAAGTCCATTTATTGATTGTTTATCTCGGCAGCCCCCGTCCCTACCACCAGCTCAACAACCCTACCCCGGAACAAGTCTTCCTCTCGAAAAACTACGACGAGAACGCGAAGAAACCCGATCGCGATCCGCGCGGCGCCTTCCGCGACCCTACCAACTCCGCACGCACGGGTGCTGGCCTTGTCGGTCCCCTCGGCGCACCCAGCTTCGACCTACCGACCGTGGACCGCGTCCTCAGCGAGATGGAGATCGGTATCGGCGGGGGCTCAAGCTCCTCCCCCAACTCTGGTACCAGTGCTGGTGGTGGAAGTGCGAGCGGCGGGGGTGGCGGCAAGATTAAACCCGTGCGCCCCGCAGGACTGGGGCCCACATCGGGGGCGGGACCGAGCGTGCCCAGTCCGACAGTTGGAGGCGCGTCGCAGCATGACCTGCTGCAGAATTTCTTCAAAGGGTTGCTGGATCGGAATCAGAAGAAGGCGCCGTCACCGTCAAAACCAGATGCTCCTGGTGCCAATGGAGCTGGTCCAAGTGACCGCGCGGAGGGCGCGACGTGAGGGACTCGTGTGTGGAGATATTCTAATATATAATATTTGACGAGACTGGTCAAGCTTCAGAAATGGTCATGTTGAGCCCGGTACACGGGACCTGGGCTACAGTCTCTTCATCTACTGTCGCTTTCTAGCCTACCCAGTACCTCTGGCGTTGAAAAAACATACAGCGGTCCCGGAAGAATCCCACACATAAGGGTCTGACTCCGGTCGCGGTAACGTGACTTTGTCTCAGTGATTGGCGAGAGCGGAGCTTGAATTCGACGTACTTCCGTGACACTCTGTGACGATCAGCCACTTTGCGGCTTGTCTCCTTCCAGTGCCACCATCTGGCGCTCTCCCCCTCGACACTCTGACCTCCGACTCGACCTCAAACTCGCCGTCAAGCTCGGCCATCAACCTCAGCACCTCGACTGGCTACAAGAGCCCTCAAGCCGCAAGCCTTCCCAGCACTCGAAACGCTGCGTGCTCGTATTTCTCACCTATCTCGTCCTACTAAAGACCTCCCTCGCGAATACTCAGCGCGGGGAGCCTTTTCAGACCTCAAGACGTGTGCCTCAAGCCGCTGGACGACTTCGACACTTCCTCAAGCTCGATACAGTGGGGCCCTCGAAGACCTCGACTGGACGACGGGTAGGGTGGAGTGTCGCGTACGTCGATGTCGCACTTTTTACTTGTTTCCCACTCACTCTGACCCGTTACAGGCGCCGTATGGGGCCGCGACGGGAGTCTGTGGCTGTAAGTCGTCCACTTGTCTATCTCCCATCCTCGTGCTGACTTGTCGCCTCGTTCCAGGGTAGTGCACTACCGGCCGCCGTGGGTTGGGGAGGGCAAATGTGTGCAAATATGTGGTGCTCGCGTCGCTTGATCACCGACGCGGGGGGGCAGGGCGCGGGCGGGGACGCCACTAACCGAACTTTTTTGTCTTCTGTTTAGGTCATAAAAGGTTGGCCACCTTTCCGAGACCGCGCGCGACCGACTCGTTGCTGGAAGGAAAGTAGAAGGGTATGGGATTTTGTTTGCGTGGAGGGCAGGGCTTTGGTTGCCGTCTTCAAAAGCTTCCCGCCTCGTCGTCACTGGTATGTGTTTCCGCCTTCCTTCGCGAGGGTTTGCTAAATCTCCTCCCAGTGTCTTGTCGCATCTCATCCATCTCGCCCAGTTGCCCAGCCTCAAACAATAGCTCAATAAACGAAAAGAAAAAGAAAGAGAAAAAAGAAACCGCAAAAACAGAAAAGAAAGAGCAAAAAATACCGCTGGGCGCTACAGCAAGCGAAACGCAGACACAGAAGGGGCAAACCAACCCACCAAGACGAGGCGGTGTTTCGGAACCACCAGAGGTCGGCGGCCATGCAAATGCCATTCGCTCAAGCCACTACTACTCAGCGAGCATCCGGCTGCCGACGCGATTATTACTCAACATTACCCACTTGCAGCAACTCGCGACGATCCTTCTTAAGTAGTCTGACGAGAACCGATCGTCGCTGTCGCCTTTTGGTTGCGATTGCAAAGTAAGTGCGCCCTCATCGCCCTCGCGAGATAATCAATGTTAATAATGACCCACAGGCTTGCTCCTCATCGACGACATCTGTCCCATATATCTCTTCAGGCGCTCGTTGACCTTTCTCGGACTTTTTCAACTTCTCGTGGCTCGGTTTCTCGGAATCTACTTAGTAGAACGTAGATAGTTCGTGGCTGTGGACGGGCAGGCGGGACTCGGTGACAAGACTTCCTAGGGCGGAAGGGGCATTATCTTTCTGACTTCATTTGGTGTCTTGACGGTACGTCTCTCCTCTTCCAGATCTGCCAATCATCTGACATTAATGTTGCAGCCTTCGTTCGCACCACACTGTTAGGCGACATATCTTCTGAGTGAAGCCTCCATTCCACTCGCATCCTCAATTCCTGGGCGCCGTCGAACAATACCTAGGGCAACCGAGCGAAACCTCCATTCCGCTCCACGCACATCATTATCATCGCAGCACATTCCTGATCCTTCTCAAACGACGACTCGGAACGAAGCTTCAATTCCGTTCCCGTTCGACACTTCATATGGCCCCAAAAGGCCCCAAAACAATCTTCACCCCATCGAGCGAAGCCTCTACTGCGAGCACATCATCACCGTCCTCGAGCTTTTCAATCGGCGAGCGAATCTTTGGTCCCGTTCGCGCTCGGGTCCTTGTCTATGGACCCAGGCTATTTTCACTCCGCAATCGGGCGACGCCTCCATTCCGCTCCGACCTTCTTCGTAGTCGGCAAGGCATCTATCGCCCTTTCTCCGAACGCATCATCATCCTTGACCCTGTCAACATTCATCCCCCGGAGCCGGCGTGTGAAGCTTCCATTCCGTTCGCCTCAACTCCTCGTCGAATGGGCGGGCCAACGTCATCATTATCATCTTCTCTTGGCGGCGATATACGGACCAGCTCACATCATCGCTTTCCGTCCTTTTCGCCACCGTATCGCAACGGCCATTCATCATCAACATCATACCATTCCTTCTTCGTCTTGCTGGATCCTTTTCGTGCGACTCCCTCATCGCAGTCGTCACCGCTTCTCCTGCATCATCTCACTCGGGCGCCCAGGCGCTTGAACCACCACAAGCCCTCCACAAAGTGGCACAAACCCAACCACTCAGCCCTGCTTCGCTGTCCCGCCCGCCCATGGAGTTCTTTTCTTTCGTAGTTTGGACGTAGCTAGCTTGATAATGGAACCTGCGTCGAGGTGCCTTGGATTCCTTGGCCTGGGCTTTGAGTAAAGAAAATTGCCTATCCAGGCCGCGAGCGGTTGTTTGCTCTGGTTGCTCTGCGACCTGCAGCGGTTCGCAGAATTGTCGAGTCTGGGCTGAATTTACCACGCCATGACCTCCCCAATGCCCGCCATCGCGCTCCCCGTCCATAAATTGCGCGAATCGCCAACGATGCGCGCGATCGACATTCACGGCTGGACACTCACTGTCTCGACGCATCCTATCTCTGCCGCGCCCCAGCTCGAGGCACTTCATTCCGCGTTGGGCGGCGTCCCGCTCCCTGAGATGACCTTCGGATCCAACTTTTTGTCTCTGGCACACGCGCCGAGTAAATGGCGACTTGATCTTTCGACGGAAGCCGCGTTACAGGGGGTCAGGAACGGAGAGCTCCGGGAAGGTGATGGCGGGGTGCAGGTAGGATACGCAGAGGCGTGGTTGAAGAGTCGGTGCGCCTTCTCGAGAATATGACAAAATCGAGGCGATTGACGCGGTGCGCAGGACCGCGGGTTCCTCGTTCCCAATGCCCAAGACCGTCGCGACAAAACCGTACGATTGGACCTATACTACCACGTACGCGGGGCACCCAGCTCCCTGGGAGCCACCCAACACCGAGTTTGACTCGGCGGACGCCAGCTCCGACGCGGGGTCGCGTCCTACAACGCCAGAGGCAGATTCGCATGTCCCAGAAGCGCCCCAGTGGACATGGGCCCCCGCCGACCCTGGAAAACCCTGCGCATACCATCCCACTCGCAGAGCTGACGAGGCAGGATCCAATATTGTTTTACGCGGAGGTGCCATTATTCGAGGACGAGCTGCACGACAACGGCTCGTCGCATCTGCTTGTACGCGTGGTGCGTTTTCCTTTTCTTCTCCTCCCCGTCGACTCATTTCATTCGATTGCAGCGCGTAATGCCAACCTGTCTCTTCCTCCTCGCACGCTTCACCCTCCGCGTCGATGGCGTCCTCTTCCGCACGCATGACACGCGTCTGTACCACTCGTTTGCCAGTAGCCCGCCTCTCGTTGTCCGAGAGACGAGCGGCTGGGAGGCGCCCTATGATCGCGTTAAGGGAGTGCGTACTTATCTCTCTTCTCTCCCTCCCTTTATGATTTACCGCATTCGCTCCAGGCCCTTCCCCGCCGGGACGATCTCACCCCGCTCACGGACCCCAACTTCATCGCCAAGGTGCTTACGGGCATGCCGCGGCGCGCTGCACAAGAAGAAGGTGCGGGCACACGATGGCGCGGGATGGGGACCAGGGTGGAGGTTGCGGTGTTGGGCTGACGATGCCGAGCGGTCTTCCCATAATGAACGATTCGTTGTGAGACGGGCCAAAGAACCATAAGGAGCAGGACTTGTATACTATCGCCAATTCTTGTGTACAGTATTATTGTACTAGCTATCAGAATCTGTTCCAGGCAACTCAAAAAAGTCGGTCGCCCACCAAGGATTCTTCACGGCTTGGCTACTGGTACAACTGAAAGTCAAGAAAATGCTCGTACGCAAGAGAGGATCAGTACACTATCGCGATTCGCTTTTCCTTCTCGAGCGGGTGCTCCTTCAACACGAAGTTATAGATGCTCTCCCTCGCCAGTTTAGCCCGCACAAACGTCGCCGGTTCAGTCACCAACCCCGCTCGTGCGTCACGGATAACCTTGATATCGTACGCACCCATCTCGGTGCGCAGAATCTGCTTGTTACGGATATAATTATTCAGGAACCTGCCGGAGTAGGATGAGCGCGTGTTGTGCATACAGCGACACGGAAATCGAGACACTAACTCCATGCAAGAGTGGATGTTGAACGCCTTCATCACAACCTTCGCCCGTGACGGGGGAGGCAATCTGCAATGGCGCCGCCTTCCTCACGACATTGTGCGCACGATGGTCTATGAACAGTGGGGCCGACCAGCATTTGTCGCGGTTCTCGCCGTTTATAATCTCGACGAAGGCCATCGAGCATCCGACGACGGAACGGTCTTTCTTGTAGCCATCGCGCGCCTGGCGCCAAAGCTCGTACTTGTTGGGCGCGATCGCGGCCGCGTCCTTGTCCGAGAAGGGAACGAACGCATTCATCTGGACCATCCCCGCCACCTTTGCATGGGGCCGCCCCGTGAAGATTTTGATCAAGTCCCCCAGGTCAGCGGGCTCGATTCCTAGTTCAACGGTCGCGACGATTGGTTTGTCGAACTGGGGGGCGCGGATGAGGTCGAAGTGAATGATGAAGCACGCTTGCAGCATAATTGTGAAGACGGGGTCGGAGTAGGCGTCAATGAAGAGCGATAAATGTTCGGATTCGACGGCCGCGGTGGACCTGCACGTTGACGTGTAGCGGCCTGTGTCATTTCCATCCCGAATCTTAGCCCAGTTCACGGGGTGAACCTTGAGTATCCGTACCAGTGCTTGACCTGACACTTTCGTATATATGCGAGTAAGAACGGAGGTGTGCCCAGAAGGATGGATATATACCTCCGCTGAACAGTAGTGTACAAACTTGCACTGCGGAATGATAATAAGCCACGGAAAGGCAAGGTGTTTTGTGCGAGGTGCTTACCTTTGAGCACCGACGTAGCTCACAGTCGGTCTTAACGCATGTTGTGCACGCTACGGATAGCTCCATAGCTTTCGTTGCGAGCGAAAAAGAGGGAGAGAAAAGATCGAAGGGGGCAGAGGAAGAAGCACAGACCGCGAGGCGCTTAATCCGGGATATGCCGTGCCCAAGCAGAGAGAACGTCTCGCCGGTTTGAAATGCACAATAGGATAAAAGCTATTGAAGGGCGACTCCGAGAATGGTCGCTCGAAACTGCTTTCTGTCGGAGAAATTAACTAACCCCTATTCACACGGTTTGTGAGCGCCAGAAAGCGCCATGTTTCCGCTTCGCTCAACAAGTTGAGCCTTTGAACCGTCGTAGACGGTGGCTTGACATTACACCCCAAAAACCAAACACGCGGTCGGTTTTATGCCACAATTCAACTATGCGCGTTCACAAGACAATGCCTTATGCTGGAGCAGAGTCAGCGGCATCAAGAAAGTATCGCATTGAAACGGACCTATATAAATGAGACGTGCTGAGAGGATTCGATGTGAATATCCACACCAGACTCCTTGAGTTTTCTGAACGGCAGAAGCAGAGTCTCCGGATATGAGGGCTCAAGTGTTTCTGACACGACATGAAACAATCGGAGCGGTGACCCCGATGTGTTATTCCGGCGTTGGGTGACTGGGTCGGCTGCTATTCGCAGAATCTCGTCCACACTCGTGCGTTGGCACTTTCGAAAAGCGAGACTCTGGAGTCGGGGCAAGAAAGCCGTGTTCTTGTCTAGGGATTGGAAAAATTCCTTGACGAAGGAGGTGGAAGGATCCCCGATTTCGAGTTCGGTGAGGCCAAGCGCTGCGAACGGCGCCGAAATAATGAGCTCTGTGCCCCTCAAGAAATTCCGCGGGTATAGGACGAGCGTTTGCAGTGGGGGGAGAGAACGGTGGATAAATGAGTTGAATATGTCCTTGGTGAAGTCGTGCACATTGCGGATCTCAAGTGTCTGCAGGGCGGGGAGAGTGACCATGTCCAGGATGATTGCGCTGCAGGCACCGTATCCAGACTTGAGTAGGGTGAGATGGCGGATATTCGGATGAGAGAATATTGGTGCAACGGCGAGGTTACTTTGCCTGGTTGCCGCGAGGACACAGTCGGTCAGATTGGGCATCAGGCCGAGTGCTTCCAAGCATTGTGACGGGGTGTACGATTCTGCAGTAAATTTGGTCACCTGCACCCATGGAAGGGTGAGCAAGGATGGCCCCATATTCAACGACAGCTCTTGCAGTCGATGAGCGTTCTCGAATAACCGTAGGGGGCGCCGTGATGATCCTGGTGCGAGCTTTGGAGGTAGATCGACAGTTTTTGAAGACGTGTCAAGTCGAAGGGAGAGCCCATCTGTTCTAAATCGTTGAACATCTCCGTGTGAAGCTCTAGCGAGCGCACTTGTCGCGAATGCTGTCGGAATATCTCCATGAAAACCGGGAAGTCTTGAACGAGATCCGCCGATAGTCGTTGTATTTTTATAGAAAGTGGGCACATACGTGCACGCTCGAACCAGACGGAAGCTGTATGGGCCAGGTCATCTAGTTGAGCGAGCTCGAATATAGACCAAAGGGGTGGGGTCGAGAGGGCGATCTTGCGCCACCTTTTGCAGATGTGCATCAGGAGGAGCGGGGCCTCTCTTGGGTTCACGACATCCAGCTCCCTTTTGCCATCGACAGGGAGACAATGTACGAAGATCTCGGAGGCGATTTCTGGTGGCAGCGTCAGGACCGGGTACACGATGGAATCCAGCTGAGTCTGCAGCTTCTGCCATCGCCCTTCCAATTCGTGTAACACCAGCTTTTGGTGGGAGATTAAGAGGGAGAGGTCATGTAATTCCGCTCGAAGTGGCGCGCTAGAATTCATGCCTTATAGGCGGGACTGCGAATTCGCAGAGAGCTCAACCCAAGCGTGCGTGGTGCAGGGAGTGACGGTTGATGCCCCTGTCCATAAATGGTAAGTGCTCTTGCCTCCGCACCTCACGTTCCTCTACTGAACTGGTGAGTATCTCTTGCGGCCAGTGTCATCTTGTCTACACCTTTGCACCATACTCAGCGCGAATACTGGTACGACCATGCCCGGGCCAAAGAAGAAGCATCAGAAGAAAAACAAGAAGAACAAACGGACGTTCAATGCGCAAGCGGGAAGCTTGTTTATGCAGCTACCGCCTGAGCTGCGATATGAGATTTACCGTTGTCTCTTCTTCTCGACGCGTTTGGTGTGGGGAAAGCGAGCCTCTTGGCCGCATCGACCGCCTCCAAATCACCTCCGCTCCCAACGCCCTCGCGCTACTGCGTACCTGTCACCAGGTGCATGCCGACATCGGGACTAGCTGGCTGCAACAGGTCCTATTCGCATTTGAGGACCCCGATACGATGCTCGACAAGTTCGCCAACATTCCCTCAAGCACGCTCGCACTCATCCGCCATGCACGCATTTCGGGTGATCCATTAATGCTGAGCTGGCCGGAGGACGATGTATACTACCGCACCTCCCAGGCACTCAAGCTCCTCCCGGGGCTTGCCCTGGACCGCCTCACCGTCCTCGGCTCGCGCATCCCTGAGGTCTCTTACCAAACGCTCAGCATGCTCGTGCGCCATGGTGCGGGCTGGAAGGAGCTCTATTACCTCTCGCATCGCTCGACTGTCCTCGCGTACAAAGACGATCCAGAAGATTGGTTTGGCGTCGTTGGTGATCCGGACCAGTACCGCTATCTACGTGTGCCACAGCCCGCAGGCTGGCAGCGCGCCCTCGAAGCGCGGGACGGCGCCACCTCTGGTGCATCGGTCGTCATCTACCGCGCCAACGCCCCCCGCCGTCCCGGCGCCGTTCTGGATCCCACAACTCGTGTCGCATTTGCACAGACCCTGCCCGCCGGCCGCAACCTGCGGACCTACGGGACGGTCGAAGATGACGAGCTGATGAAGGATGGCGAGCGCGACAAGGAAATTCTGGTTATTGTCAAACGTGGACGCGGTGTAGACTACGCTGAAAAGAAGGGTTCGCCCTACCTGGAAGACGGCGACATCAGAGAGGCCATGCCAAATAAGACATGGAAGGAGATAAAGACTGAACTTCGGCATGCTGACGACGACGACGACGACGACTTTTTTAGCGACTACGAGGCTGAGGAAGAGCCTTCTCTGGAGGAAAAGTACAACCATGTGGACGAGTACGTGTGGCCGCCCCTTCACTTTAGCAACGAATGAAAAAAAAATCATCTTGCCATTCACATCATCCGTCGTTTTTACTATTGTACAAAAATATGTCCGTCGATTACCATGATCTGGTCTGGCCATTGGTCTTCGTTGGAAAAAATATAATAGAACGAGAATCCCAACTCACTTGATTATCAGTCCAATGGTCGGTGGGACCTGTGGGCGGAAAATCAGCAGGGCATAACTACGGAAGTAAGTTAGCTGACCTTAAATGAATGACTCCTCCTCTGTGCCAATGTAAACGTCCTTCCCAGACTCCTTAAGCTTCCGGAAGGGTAGCAGGCGGACTTCAGCGAATAACATATTCGGACGCGTTGGCACCACCACGATATGAAACAGCTGAAGCTGGGCCGGTCCCGCAAGGTTCATCCTCTTGGTGATTGGAACGGCGGCGTTGGACAAGAGAGAAGGCAAAGTGATCCCGGGTTCGGTGGCATCGCAGTGGAAGGAAAGCTTTCGCAGCTGGGGCCAACAGTTCACATCCTGGGCAAGGGACCTGAGGAGGACGATTGCAAAGTCGGAGGATGGCTGCGATATCTCGACCTCGGTAACGCCAAGCGCCATGGCGGTGTCTGAGAGCAGGAGCTCTGTGCCATTATTTGAAGGGAACGGGCGAACCACGAGTTTCTGCAAGGGTGGCGCCGACCGTCGAAGGAATGAGTCAAGGATTTCTGAGCTGAAATCCCCGACGTCTATGATTTCTAGCGTCTGGAGAGCCGGGAGGGTGATATATGCAAGGACTCCCATGCTGCCTCCCTCCACACCAAAGCTTGACATGCAATAAAAGAGGGTGAACTGCTGAATCTTTGGGTGAGATATCAACTCCGTTCCCGCAATCTGCCATTCATGATAATCGGCGCCAAAGGCACAGTTGATTAGGTTCGGCATAAGACGGAGTGCCTCCAAGCACTCCGGCACATTATACAGCTCTCCCGTGAATTTAGTGAGCTGTTGCCACGGAAGGGGGATGAAGGATGCCAGAGGTGCGCTCATCGACAGCTCGCGCAGTAAAGGGACGCCGTTGTTGAACATCTGAATTCGGGAATGGTTCGGGAAATCCTCCCAGAGGTCGAGAAGGCGGATGGTGAGTTTTTCAAGAACACGCAGTTAAGCGGCGTCGCGTGCATGATAGCGAAATCGTCGACATTTGTATGAAGCTCCAGCGAGCGCAGTTGCTGCCCATGTTGCCGCAGCGCTGGAAGCAGATCGTCAAAGTTGGTCGAGCCGCGAAATGACACGGAGAGCGCGCATTTGGCGCCACGATTGAACCAAGTTTTGGCTATGTTCCCCACGTTATGCAAGGCTCCGTGCGTGTCTGTGATATAGAATGTGGTCCACAACCGACGCGTAGAGATCGCGATTTGCCGCCATACGCTGCAAACTTGCAGTAAGAGCAGCGGGGCCTCCATCGTGTTGACCACGTCGCCCAGTCGCTTTTCGGGGAGGCAGCAGAGGAAAATTTCGGTGGTGATCTCTGGTGGCAACGTCAAAATTGGGTAAACGATGGAAAGTCGGGGGGTTTGAAGGTCCCCAGGTCGCGTCTCCATTTCGTCCGAAGTATTTTCTGCTGAGGTTGAGCGCAGAGCGTGGTTCGCGTTGTCGTCCAGTGAGAGTGTGTCACACGGACGGTCACTCTAAAAACTCCATGTACATGTAACCTACAAATCGAGCCACATAAAATATGCCTAGACTGGGTGACTTCCCGCAAGCATAAACAACTCTCGTAGAATATATGTACCATTTCCGCCGCAATGCCGAGGGTCCATCAGGACCCCATCGGACTTGAGATCTCGCTTAGACCCCCTAATAAACCGCAAGATATCCAAGTCTGTTCGAGGGGTCGACCCCCCTCGAACAGACTTGAGACGGTGAGAATAACCCGTTTTGGGACACAAATCCGATGTCCGAGTCGTGGCGATGCTCATTACGTCTCGCTCTCACCACCACCACTCTCGACGGCCGACGCGTTGGGGCTTCGACGCGCAACGAGTTTATTGCATCAACTGCGCTGGCGACCGCAATGCTCTCCTTAAACATGTTCAAGTGCCTCCAACGCAGGCACCTTGCTTGCAATGTCGCGTGCCGAGCAAAGCCGGGCAAAAATGCGGCCAATCCTCTCGCTTCGACGTCGCCCTAGGCAACTCTCATACACCTCTGGACACCACCCGAGCTCTTTGAAACACCACTGGACGGCTGAAGGACCCGAGCAGCTGCAGCGAGCACTATAAAAGACACGAAAGAGGTGTCTCAAAGGTTAGTCTCTTTCCTCCCTGCAAATCTCCGTTTCTTCGCCACTCCTCGCACTAAAACATGTCCGACCAGACCCCCAACCGCACTCCGTTCACCCCACTCCATCCCCGACTCCCTGAGCTTACTCGCGACGCCCAAGGGAATGTCTTCTACCGGGAAGCAGACGGCAACTGGCGTCACCATGATGGACCGATCCCAGTACGTTCTACATATCTCTAACGATACTTTATTAACCCACGGATTGCAGCAGTCCCTCATGAGCAGCATACAGGAGCCCGTGAGGCCCCCGTTTGCTTCCATGGTACGTACATCTTCTGGCGCTGTTTACTACTGCTCACATCGACTCAGCACGACAGAATCAATGGAGGGCCGGACTCGCCAATCGAGCATGCATTCCCGGTGCATCGTAACATGTGTTCCCCAGCCTCCAGCCACTGACATGCAACAGGAGTATCAATTTACCTTGCGCCCCGCCCCAGCCACCAACCAGTTGCCAATCCCCATCGACCCAGCACTCTTGCCCTTGCCCGCGGGGGCGGACTTGGACCTCACTCACGGCGGTAGCGTCGCCAAGGCCCGTGGCCTCAAACCGGCTGAAAAGGTTGCGGGGAGTCGTCAGAAAGGGAAGGAGAAGGAGCGCGCCCACGGCAAGCGACAACGGGCATCCTCAGGCTCCGAGGACGACCTCAGCGAGCCGGCGCGCAAGCGGGGACGTCCTGCGGGATCTGGTACGTTGTGCAATCGACCCAATAAATTTCTTTAATATTTGTATCCCCACAGGCAATTACCAGACGATTGATACAACCAGCCTCTTCGACATCGTTGCCGACGAGCGCCCCATTGGCCAGAAGGGGTGGAAGGTCGTCGGGTGTCGCTTCAACAAGGCGGCTGCCTTGAATGGGCGGCCGAAACGCTCGGACAAGTCTCTGGAGACCAAATTTAAAGGTGTACGTCTTCATTCTTTGTTCAATTGAAACATGCTCATTCTTTAACAGTATCTCAAGTTCAAGAAGCCGACTGGAAGCGGCGTCTGTCCCCCTGAAGTCAAACGCGCCTACGAAATCGAAGAACTTATCAACCAACGTGTCGGCACCCGCAACGTCAGCGACTCCGAATTCGACTCGGACAACGACTCGGACGATGAGATCGAGGTCGTTGATCGTCCTGCCGGAGCGCAGCGCACTGCTGTCGCCCGCCGCGCCCCCACTCCCCCTCTTCGACGCCCTCGGACCAGCGGGGCGGATCTCGCCAACAAGATTTCCCGCGCATTCGATCCGGAGGTGCAGAGAGCAAGGGAGGACACCCGATCGCAGCGCTCCTTCGAGAACACGCAGCTTCTCACGGTCTCGCAGCAGCTCCGGGACACGCAGGCGACGGTGGAGAGCCTCCGCTTGCAGCTTAGTGCCCAGCAGACCCAGCTGCACCAGAGCGATCGTGCTCGCGAGCGGGCCGAGATGAGGCTCGAGCTCATGCAGACAGTGCGGGGCCGCTCTCGTGACCGCTCGCCCATTCGCCCCTCCCACGACCGCTCCATTGCCCCTTCTGCCCGCAACCACCCTCGTTCAAACTTCCATCGCCGCAGCCACAAGAATATGCCCGGTGTCGAGCGGGTCCGGGGGAAAATTCGTTGCGAGCAGACTTACCCCGAGGGCGGCGCTCAAACGTGGTGGGTTTCGGACCCCTCGACCGGCGACGAAGATGACGAAGAAGAGAACCATGACCCGTGGGATGGATTTGAGGCTCCGCGCCGCTCGCGCTCGTCTCGCTCCCACCACACCACTTCTCGGCACCGCAACATCAGCCGTCGGCGCACTCCTACTCCCGGCCCCTCGAGGCGTGCTGTTAGCCGTCGTCGTACACCTACTCCCGGCCCATCTCGCATTCAGGACAATCACCCATCCGCGCCGCTGTCCTTCTCTGCGGGGCCCTCGACCTTCCCGTCTTCCGCGGTGATTGGGAGCGCGGTGGAGTTGACTGTTACTCCTCGCCGTGGTCCCGCTGTTGCCCTCGTCATCAGCCCCGCTCCTCCATCGCCCCAAAAGAAGTAGTGTACCATGTCTACCTACCACATATATATTGTTCCTTCCTTTCTACTGTCGTCTCCTCCTTGTTCGTTACTCATAAAATTGATACCCTCTCGAGCATCTCAATTGTTTGTATGTCGCACTACATACATAATCTATTGTGTTTCCTCGTACTCTGGAAAGTTGTGAAAGCGAGAGACCCTATCTACCCGGCGCTGTTCAGAGAACAGCATATTCTCGAAGTTCAACCAAACCTCCTCGTCGTCCTCGGTTTGCCGCCATATTGGCATGTAAACTGTACGTATCTGGTTGTAACCGACCTGCCGCGCACGCAAATTGTGTAAGCGGACACAAGTCTCGAGCAGGTTACCGCGGCCTTCTTGGTCACCGATGCTCAACGGAAGGCGCAGTCTACCGAATGAGCCCTGTATAGCACGCATGCCCCATTCCGCTGTCTGGCGGTACGACAGCAGTTCCCTGTCGAAGGCGAGCTTTTCTTCGATCTCGGCGGCGGTGCCTTGGATTCGCTGTCCAGTCTTGATGGGTGCCCGTATCTTGCCGTCGATCTGAGCAGCACCGCGAGGGAAGGCGGTATCTGCCACCAAGTAGAAGCCGTCGGGTGTGCGCGTCCGGAGCTTCTCGTAGATCTGCTGTGCGACGCGAGAATCGTGCCAGCTTCCAGGCGCGTTGAGCTTGGCAGCAATTATGGTGCCTGCACAAAGTTAGGACATGTACATCTGCGACACCAAGAAGAGACTCACCGCGGGGGGAAAATACAAGTACCGAGCTTATAAAATGCTCACAGAGCCAGCCATTGTATGTCGCGTTCTCCATCTCCTCGTCGTCAGCGGTCTGAACCGAGAGGTTGAGACCATCTATGCTCGCGAACGCGCCGGTCAAACGTGGGTGACGTTCAATGATCAACGCGTTAAGGGCCTGGAACTCCTCGACGCGACTGGGCCACCGGATGCTAGCATCTGCCATCCTGCGGAGGACCTCAAGAAGTATGTCCATCCCAAAGGTGATGTAGCGCGGAGACGGTCGTAGGTATGAGCGCAAAGATCTGCTGCAAGCTGATCTCGCGCATGGTCGAGTTGAGATAGTGCAGGACCAGACCAAGAGCGCCAGTTGCATCCAAGGAGCGTCCGCCGGGGCGAGGTTTCCCAGTGGTTTGAACGTCGTCGCGTGGGATAGGGGTAGCATACCACGCAGAGCCGAAGCCTGTGTCGATGATGGCAGTGAATGTCTTCACATCAAAGCCCATCGTCGTAATGAACGCACGATCGCTACCGCTAGCGTACAGCGCCTGCCATGGAGTACTGTGCCGGGGGTTAGGGAGGAGCTGCGGCCTGCAGAGATACAGTCGGCTCTTCTTCCGGCGCTCAGCCCGCAAGATGCGCCCCTCCTCTGCGCCAAGCCAAATGATTGCTGCTGCCGCTAAAGTGTCCTCCCGATCCATCTCCTCTTCGTCCTCCTCTTGCTGGTCGATTTGAGCCATGAAATACATTTGAGCCATGAAATATGTGTTGACATCCATCCGTGGCCGCGTTGTGAATGAGAGTGGAGACGACGCGTTGTGATGCTTTATTTGGTGTCGCGACAACCCGCGTCTATCCCAAATACTCACCGAGTTTATGCTGGGTGCGTACGGGAATCGCAACGGAATAGGTTTTGCAAGTATATATTTTGACGCCATCATTGGCACCGCTCAGAAACTCTACGAGAGTTGTTTATGCTTGCGGGAAGTCACCCACTAAGATGCGCTATAATAAAAGTCCATAACCCATTCAAGCTTGGTTTTCATGCGCCGGCGACCGAGGCGTCGGGTAAGATTCGACCTCTACTGGTGCAGTATACCGGGGAGCATCTGCAGGCGCCGGATACACGAGCGTCGCGCCCTCACTAGCAGGCGACTGCGGGACAGGCGATACGCGGCGTAAGAGTAGCGACTCTGGCGGACGGACACCCCCGCGACGCAATCGCGGCGCGGCGCTCGCGCTCGTTACGCGCACTTCGCTCGTCTCGGTCGCATGACCGTCGCTGGAGGACGAGCTTGACGAGATCGGCGTCGGGAACGAGTAGAACGTCGTGCTCGACGGCGTGGGTTCGCGAAGGTTGAGAGGGTCGTCCGATTCGCCGCTGCCCTCCCCCGCACCTTCGTTCCAGTCATGGCGGCGCATCTGATAGCTGAAAGGGAAGAAGCGGCGAGTGGACCGGGCGCGGGTCCAACTCTCATCGCCAGCAGGGGGGTCTGCGCGCAAATCACGGGTGCTGGAGCGACGCTGGGCCGTGAACTCGTTGAAATCTACCGTCCGCGAGCGGGTGGGCCGGCGGATAGACGGCTGACGGGAGAGCGCCAGGGATCCCGGGGCAGCCGGAGGGAGTGACCAAACGGAGCTCAGCGAACGCGGAGGGGAAGGCGGGAGCGCACGAGGAGGCGGGGAAGGCTGGCGCGTACGTATAGGTGGGGAAGCTTGGTAAAAGAGCCCGGGAGGAGGGGAATCGTCGGATAAAGCAGGGGTGGGAGGTCCAGCCATCGGAAGCGACCTACGCGTCGTGCTTCCAGATGTCCAGCTCGGGGGTCCGTACGCGTCGAATAGCTCCGAGTTGATGCGTACGCCTTCAACTGGCATGGTCGCACGGTCCAACAGACTGTCGAAGTCGTCTTCGTCCTCCTCCATATCCATCTCATCCGGTGGGGCCGTCAGATACTCGGCCATATTGACCGTCCTTCGCCCGGTTGTCCTCCCTTCCCGATAAATGCGAATTGGAGTTGCCAATAACCGCAGGCTTTTTGCAGTACGATCCGCGATAAGCCTCCGGTCGCCTGGAGTGCTCCGTAGACGCCTCTCAGCCAATTCCTTCACGCGACAGTGTCAATAACAAAATAAGAGGCCAGATTGATGTATGGATTGACCTGGACCAAGATGTCAATGACAGACGTGGTAAAGGAGTCGCCAGCGTCCAGGTCTTCGACAAAGTTTTTATAGCTTTAAAACGCCGATGATTGAGGGGAAAGAGGAGACGGGCACGTTAGTGAGACGACTTGAATCGTTCGGACGTGACATGCCTAATGGTAGCCTCAGGCTTCTCCAATTTCGAGCGTTTGATCGCGCCGGACCTGACCGCGGTCAAATGTTAGGACGTTCTGCAGATCTTGTCTCCAGGGACCTACACAAGGCCTTTTAGTTTGGATGTGAGGACATCGTCTTGATATTCATTCGTCCTGGGTAGGATGAGTAATCGTGGCCCTGATCATCTGCGGAGAGCCCACCAGCGGCCCATTTTGTTACAAGGAAGCGCGAGAGGTTGTTGTGGGCGGAGGAGAACCAGGAGGAGGCGGTGGACTTGGCCGTCAAGTCGTTTGGGATGTGTTTGCGCTTGTTGTGCAAGGGCATTGAACAACGAACGGCTTTTGTTCTCATGTTTTGCCTGCACGTTGGATCCTGTCCTTTCAACTCGGTCGATTGTATCAGCATTGGGATTCTCATGTACGACCTGTTCCCTCGCATTTTTCAATGGCGCGATACGACTTATTCCAAGTCATTGCCTTATCTGGCCTAATTGCTTCGATTCCGGCGTCGTTCAGGGAAGAACCTTGGTTGTTGCATGCACTTCGTCGTAGCAGCTTATTCAGGTTGTGCAGCATAAATTCATAACAGGCCATAGTTCGAAGGACAATCTGAAACAGAAAACTACGCGGAGAATATTCGAGCAGTCATGGGAGTCTAAGGATCATTCAAACTAGAAGAAAATGAACGGGCTTGCAACGTTGACGAGTCGAAAACACTTACCCCGCTCAAACTTCCATGTCTGGTGGATGCCCGCCCACTTGGCCCATAGCGTAATTGGAGTACCCGGGGTAGGGTTGCCGTCGTTGTAGAGATCAAAGTTCTGCGAGGTGTTGGGGACGAAGATACGGTAGTTCGCCTCGTTCTGCTCATCGTGCCAGATGTCGAACTCGAACGGGCTCGAGGTTGCTATGATGGGGGTCCCGTCGGCTGGATTTCCGGCCAAGCCGAGGTAAAGCCCTGCAGAAAGAGAGCGGAAAGTCCACCCATGCCCCGTCCAAGTGAGCATCCACTGTTGGAACATTTATTATTCTGCGCTCAGCACTCCTCCGAGACTCACATGTTGATTGGCACCAGCAGTGATACGGATATCCAATGACTTCGCCGCGGTATAAGCATTCTTTGTACTAAGAGAGGAGGGGAATTGTACGCACTAGATTTATTATCCATGCCGGAGAGGTCTACCACGGTCCCCGCCTTGACGTTGGTAATTCTGTAAACGAGTCCGGACTGAACAAGGTCGGGCATCGTGATGAAGAAATAATGGGCGAGCTCCCTGCTGGCTTTATACTTCCTACTCGGCTACCACGTCATCCTCGCTGGCAAGCACCGTCCGAGCAAAGAACGGTGATTGTAGCCTCCTCGAGGGGTTCCACTCCGAGGATCTGGTGAAAGGTTTGTAACGTCGATTGCTCGCTCCAAAGGGGTCGTAACCCAGGACACAAGCTTCAAAGGTATCCACCGCCAGACGAGCGACATCAGAAAAGATTGAGTGGATGTGTTTAGATACAAGTACATTGAGCGAGCAGCAACCAAGGTGGGTGGGGTGGGAAGTTCACATTTAAACGGTACCAGGCTCCGGGAACCACCCAACGGCCGAGAAGTCGACCTTCCTGGCGCCGGAGGGAGTCACAGTAACTTCAACGCCTTCTGCCGTTAAAGCGTCGCCTTGAATCCGCGCCCCGTTAGTCCCAGGCCCGCGTGAAGAGATCTCGCCAGAGGATGACACTACGCGGTGCCAGGGAACCGGTGGGTCGGTGGCAGGACCAAGAAATTTGAGAGCTAGCATGTACGCGCAGGTCGTTGCAGCCAGACACTACGGAAG
The DNA here is from genome assembly GCA_029281495.1 of Mycena filopes. Lineage (NCBI taxonomy): Eukaryota > Fungi > Basidiomycota > Agaricomycetes > Agaricales > Mycenaceae > Mycena > Mycena filopes. Next base: position 379,315 of record JARIHR010000018.1, on the reverse strand, counting down.
GGCGTGTAACTTCTTACCCTGACCGACGTGTCGCGAGTGGTTGGGCATCCCGATTAATTTAGCGATGTGGCCTTGGTTCACGCCGGTATCAGTGGCATTCTCGCGCCCCTGATACACATACCGTAGCTGGTAACTTTTTGTGCGGGGATGAGGCGAACAGTATCGTACACCTTGGTACAAATGTGAAAAGGGGATAGAAATATCCGGAGCCGAATGTGAACCTACGGCTGCGTGAAATTCTGCACTATCCATGGCTGTGGGAGGTGGAGAAGGAAAACTGAAGTACAATTGCGAGTGAACGGAAAGAGCCTGGCTCGTCACGGTGACTCATTGTCACATCCCGCTTTCCTCAACGAAATTTGGACTCAAAAACCGAAATCCATATGCAATCTACATACATCCTGTTACATAGGACTACTACAAACCAACTCGGTGGGCGGGCGGGGTTCGGCACGGCGAAATCTTGGTGACACTTCACAGTTGATGGCTCTGACTGCGTACGACGCGACGAGGAGTGGTCTGTGGGCACTTGGATGATAGACGGATGAGCGAGGCCGCCGCCATGTGCAGGACGGCGCGAGCGAGATGATGCGAAAAAGGATAGTTGACATGGTTGACGAGCCGAGTCGCACGAAGAGAGTCGCGGTTGAGGACCGCGATCGTATGGAGTCTTGGAACAACAACAAGCCAGTCGAGGGTTGCGAGGGCCAGGTGGTTCAAGGGCGGAGAAGCCAGAAAGGCGATTGATGTCAGATGATGATGGCTGGACTGCAGAGATGAGGAGTCAAGGCGAACGGGATGCGAGTTTCGTCCAGCGACGCCCGGGCTGGGTGGATGTTTGAGTAAGTCAACGATTATGATGCGTTCGGAGAGCGGGCGATGTCGTGCTGAGGAGCGGAATGGAGGCGTCGCTCGATCGGGGTGGGACCGGGATTGAAGCGGGATTGAAGCTTCGCTCGTAGCTCGAGTATTAGGAGTAGGCGGTGATGATGAGGTGCTCGGAGCGGAATGGAGGCTTCACTCGGTTGACCGACGAAGTACAAGAATCGAGGAGGGTATTGCAGGGGACCGGAGTGGAGACGTCGCTCAATCGGGGGTGTACGCCGAAGTTCAGTAATTGGCGCGGTGTTTTGCGAACAAAGACTGCAAATCAATGTCAGATTATGGGTAGGTTTGGAAGAGGAGAAACGTACTGTCAACAGCAAGGAAAGCGGAAGGGAAAGATACAAGGGCCCGTTGCGCCGAGCTTTTGCTATCGAGTGCCCACCTGCCCGTGCTATCTACAGTCCCAGAGAAACCGAGCCGGAGAAGCCGAGCCGTAACAAGTCCAAGAAACCGAGTCATAACAAGTCCGAGAAGTTGCGCCAGGGCCAGAGAGCGCCTGAAGGGACGGCGCCGGTGTGGAAGTTGAGGTGGTACAGTCGCCAAAGATGTCGGCGAGGCGCCTCCGAGCAAGGCTGTAGGTCGCGGTTAACATCGATGGGCTCAGGAGTGGAATGAGCGGGCGCGTACTTTGCGAATCGAAACCAAAAACGGCAACGACGATCGGTTCTCATGACGCGAGTACTCGTAGCGGAGATGGTGGTTGTCGTCGGCAGCTGAATGAGTAGTGCTTGTTTGAGCGAATGACATTTGCGTGGCCGCCGACCTGTGGTGGTTCCGTAACACCGCCTCGTCTTGGTTGGTTGGTTTGCGTCTTATACGTCTGTGTTGCGTTTGTCGCGCCCAGCGATATATTTTGCTCTTTCTTTTTATTTTTCGGTTTCTTTTTTCTTTTATTTTTCGTTTTCTTTCTGGTTTATTGAGCTTTTCTTTGACGCTGGGACAACCGAGAAAAGTTTGGGGAATGCGGCAAGACACTGTGGACGAGATTTAGGAAGCGCTCGCGAAGGACGACGAAGACACATACCAGTGACGACGAGGCGGGGAGCTGTTGAAGACGGCAACCAAAGCCCTGCCCTCCACGCAAACATAATCCTATACCCTTCTGCTTTCCTTCCACCAACGAGCCGGTCGCGCGCGTGTCGGAAAGGTGGCCAACCTTTTATGACCTAAACAGAAGGGAAGAAGGTTCGGTTAGTGGCGTCCCCGCCCGCGCCCTGCCCCCCCGCGCCGGTGATCAAGCGACGCGAGCACCACATATTTGCACACATTTGCCCTCCCCAACCCACGGCGGCCGGTAGTGCACTACCCTGGAACGAGGCGACAAGTCAGCACGAGGATGGGAGATAGACAAGTGGACGACTTACAGCCACAGACTCCCGTCGCGGCCCCATACGGCGCCTGTAACGGGTCAGAGTGAGTGGGAAACAAGTAAAAAGTGCGACATCGACGTACGCGACACTCCACCCCGCCCGCCGTCCAGTCGAGGTCTTCGGGGGCCCCAGGATCGATCTTGAGGTGTCGAGGTCGTCCAGCGGCTTGAGGCACACGTCTTGAGGTCTGAAAAGGCTCCCCGCGCTGACGATACGCCAGGGAGGTCTTTATTAGGGCGAAATATGGGAGAAATACGAGCACGCAGCGTTTCGAGTGCTGGGACTTGCGGCTTGAGGGCTCTTGTGGCCAGTCGAGGTGTTGAGGTTGATGGTCGAGCTTGACGGCGAGCTTGAGGTCGAGTCGGAGGCCAGAATGTTGGGGGGAGAGCGCCAGGAGATCACAGAACGGTCACAGAACGGTCGAATTTCAAGCTCCGCCCTCGCCAATCACCGAGACGTGGTCACGCTACCGTGTCTACCGTTTCCCGCCCACAGTCAGCGCCCCAGGCTCTAGACAGACGCCATAGGCAGACGCTACAGACGCTATAAACTGTTGACTCGTACCTCCCTCCTTTTCACCTGTTCTCCCCTCAACCCATGTCCAACGCTGCCCTCCGCACCGAGTCCGCAACCCTCGCGTCGTCCGTTTCCCAGCAGAAACTGCTCTTGGACGAAATGCAAACCCAACTGCAGACCATTTCGACTCGACGAAATTCAATCCTCCTTCCCGTTGCGAACGTTCCGCTCGAAACCATGTCCTTGATATTTCAACACAAAGTGGTCCTGCACGAAACGGAGGCGCGGCTGCAGAACGTGCAGGCTCGCCTCGACTCCATCGTTTATCCCGTTTTGAACCTCCCTCCCGAAATCACCGCCGAGATATTTCTCTGCTGCCTGCCTGAAAAGCGGCAGCTTGACGTCGTGGACACCGGAGAGGCGCCGCTTCTCCTAACACACGTCTGCAGCGCGTGGCGGCAAATTGCGATAACCACCCCTCGGCTGTGGACCACATTTGTGGTCACGGAGGCGGACGAACCCATACGAAATTTGGTGGATATAGCCAACACCTGGCTCGATCGCGCCGGGGAATGCGAGCTTCTCGTCGAGTTCCACGCCTCTTTGACAGGCAGATCTAATTTTGCCGGGTTTGTCCCCACCCTGCGACGACACGCCGCACAGATGCGCTCGTTGGCGCTTCATCTCGAGCTTATAGATTTCCAAACCATCGACCCGCCGCTAAACTGTGTGGCGCTCCAAAGCCTCACGATTGACGTGCTGGAGGAGAGTGAACTTGACGAGCCCATCCGCTGCGTCAAAATGTTCGCCGACGTTCCTCTCTTGCGTGAGGTATCGCTGCGAGGCATAGTATCGCAAATACCCCTGTCCTCTTTCTCCCTCCCTTGGGACCAGTTGACGAGATTCACTGGAGAGCGTTTCGCCTTGGCAGAATGCTTAAACGCACTGCAAGCTATGCCAAATCTCACCGAGTGTGCCTTTGCAACATTCTGGCGAACTGCCCATGAAGCTGAGCATCTCAGGCTCTTCTCTCATCCCAAGATCAAGCGCTTTACCCTATACTCGTATGAATCTCGCGTCGGCGCCGATGCGTTTGCGGAAGAATTGCTTGATCTTGTCACCTTCCCCGCTGTACAGACAGTTGTCATCGACGACGTTTACAATATTGAAAACGCCCTCGACTCATTCCTTTCGCGCTCAGTGACCCACCTACGGAAACTCGTCATCCACCCACCGCGCAATGAGCCTGTCACTCGGCGCCTTCTTTCAGATCCTTTCAAGGCACTCAGTTTGACTGAGCTAGAGATCTGGCATCCTTCCGAAGATTTTTTATCCCCGTTCCTCAGCTCTCTCGCAAAGGATGCAAATACCTTGCCTCAGCTTCAGAGGCTCTCCTTCACTGGGTGCGAGCACGCCCATGGCGGAGAGGGCGTGGATTCCGTCATGTCCATAGCTGCTGAACCGATCACGCAAAGGAGACATCTTGCGGGGTGTGCGCAACTTCAGCAGTTCCGCGTTGTGTCCGCACGACATTCAAACAGGATAAGCACCTGGTATCCTGATGGCCTCCGTCTACAGTACGTGAAGTTGAGGGAGCTGGGTATGGACATTTACATCGGGACGGAAAATGAATCAGACATATAACTCGAGGCTAGTTAACACTGCGGATTTCAGAAGGCTTTTTTTCACTCTTCTGGGAACTCGCTGAATTAAAGAGGTGTTGTAAATACAAAGGGACGAAATAGTATGGCTCTTAATTATGGAGGATACTAATTACGGCGAGGATATTTAAGTTAGGTGGCCCAACTCAGAGGAACGACTTCACGACCTCTACAAGTCTCGGACTGTACTTCCAGCCGGCCCATATTGTCACCCCCAGCGCAGCCCACGCGACGAGGCCCCTGGCCACCAAGATCCTCTTCAAGAACGTGAACGACGCCGCATCGTTCAGGTGCGGAAATTTTGTTTCCGCTGGCACCTCCGGCTTGCCCAGGAATTCGCAGAGCGCTGAATACCCATCGCGCGCCTGGAACTCCAGTACCGACTTGCCCCGGCTCTTAGCCTCCGACCGTACCCAGGCATTGTAGATATCGTAGAACTCCGGCGTCATGATCGTGGACGTGCCGAAGCGCCGCTTGAAGAAGGGTTTCGCGGTCTGGTGGACCTGCCAGTGCAGCCGGTCGGTTTTCCAGAGGAAGCAGGGGATGAGGTAGTAGTACGAGTCAAAGAAGGAGTGTGAGCTCAGGATGCTGTCCGCCCACTCCTTGCCGTTCTTGCGTTGGTTTAGCACAACCGCCGCGTCAGGGTACATGTCCATGAGATCGTCGACGAACATGATGCCCGGAAAGTCGCAGGTAGCAGCGTAGCCATTGAATAGCTTGTGTAGGAGTTTTCGGCGCTTGGTGGTGTCGAGCTCATTCATGCAGTCGATAGTGAGTTGGAGACGGTCGGCGTGGGGAGCGACGTGGGCCATGTGCATACATGGCTCGTACCCCAGCGCTGAAGATTCAAAGGCTGCTTGAAGACTGGACGTTGCGCACCGAGGCTAAATTTGTGCCCTGAGTTCGAAAAAGTTCAATCCCGGTAAAGTTTGACTTACCAAACCAGCGCCAATGACCTTCATTATTGGGGCCCGAGTTTCCAGCTTGCGGTCATCGCTGAGGAAGCGCATATTGTCTCTCTGAGTTGTGTTCAAGGCGAGGCCACAAGCGTCACGCGTGACACTAATGATCAAGAAACGAACTCGACCGCAACCTCGCGTCCGGGAGAAATCGCCAGATGAGGAGGTTCCCCAGCAAGCAGACGAGGACGAGGACAATGCCCCGTGCGCGCTTCCCTCCAATCCCTAATAAAATACAGACTCACAGGAGCTTTTCGTAGTTTGGATCTCAGCGATTTAATCGAGTTGCGCAAGCTTCGCAAAGCACGGCAAGGCATCGACGCGGCCAAGTTGAACAAAGGGGACGCGAAGAAAACCAAGAAGAAGCGTCCGAGAGAGGAGGAGGAGGCAGAGCGCGGGGGCTTGCGCAAAACTGCCCCGATTCCTGAGGACGAGGAGTAAGCTTCGTTTGTCTGCATCTCGCATGCACGGTACCAACAAGACGCTAGGGATGACGAGGAACGTGATGCTAGAGCCAGACGGGTCGTCCGGAACAACAACTTCACGCAGCAGACGAATGCGCTCGATGTCGACAAAGCATATGTTGGTACATCAAACGGGAAACGGAACCAAGACTGAGAGTATTTCGCAGGATGGCGTACATAGAGGAGAACCTCAAGGTACGCGGACGGCCCCGCGACGAAGACGACGCCGATGCGGGTCCGGACGACCCACAAGAGGCGCTCTATCGCATCGCCGACCGGTGGAAGGTGGACAAGCAGAAACCCACACCCGACGATGGCAGCGTCACCAACAGTCTGACCATGCTTACTGCGATTCCAGAGGTCGATCTGGGCATGGAGTGGGTGCTTTCACTGAGCTTTCGACGTTTGCTGAGCCATATTCCAGTGCCCGGCTCAAGAACATCGAAGACACGGAAAAGGCAAAGCGGGTCGTGGCTGAAGGTCGGCATGGAGCAGCGCAAGAGGGCCAACAATGACGAGGAGCATCTCGCTGCGTCGCGTTGTACGCTCCGCCGCCATCGCTATATATTTCGTCGCTGACCCTTCACGCAGTCTACCGCCCGAACCTCAAAACTAAGTCTGACGCCGACATCCTCCGCGACGCCAAGCTTGAGGCTATGGGGATGCCCACGCAGGACGACCAGCCTCGCCGGAGCAACAACGAGGGCAACAACGCGCAAATGGCGACCGATGAAGTGGTGCGTGGCTGCGTCGTGGGTTTAAAGTACTTGTACTAACGCGCGAAACCAGGTCATGGAACGCTTCAAGAAACGGATGCGCAAGTGATTCATGGGACTGTAGAACTTGGATTGTATTTGTAGATTGTAAGTGTATTCAGTGAGCTGGAGCGAAACAGTCAAGGCGATCCTGCACACTCTGCAATCGCGTCAGTTTGTGTGTGGAAATATCGCCGACACTAATTTCGAGTGGAACGTTCACAACGGGATGAAGAATTGGATTTCGGTCGATGCAGTCGGGCTTTCACTTCGTTCAAGACCAGTTTCTTCCGGGAAATGGACGACGCGAGAGTCGCGAACTTGGTGCAGAGGGCGGCGTTGCATGAACATTGATTGACAAGGCTGAGGTGCTAGACGGAAACCGGTAGCGTGTCTACTACTTGTGATATTTCTTTGCGACGACGGCGCTTGGTTTCGGCGAACGCCCCTTATATAGCCTTGGTAACACAATTTGAGCAAGAAACGACCTAGATTGACTGACCGAACTTACCAGCATGCCTTTAGATTGTAATTGACGGGCTTCCCACATGGCACCGGAGCATTATGGCGAAACGGGGGGGATATAAGCCCTGCTCGAACTCGCGCACTGGTCGAAGACCGTATGGAGAAGATGCGTTCGCTCGCAGGGAGTATGCTGGGCTTTGGCTTGGATCTTCTTGCCATAGACGACGATCGGAAGTGTCCAGGTAGATCATAGAGGTAGGGAGCCGTATCTTCTCCATGCTCGAAGATCTCACATCAGCATCTAGAATGACGCTGCACAAGTGTACAGCTCCAACTGCAGTTAAGTATGCCGTCCCGCTTTCCTTTGCGAATGTGCAGAGGGAACGCGTTGACCCTTCTTCGTCAGCGTTATCATAAAGCGGCACTATGGACTGTGAGTGGTCCGGCATAGCCTCGTCCCAGGCGTTGTAGAACGGACTCGGCGTCGCTGAGAAGTTATCAATACACACGAATGCAATTCTCCGCAAAGTCTACTCACGTTGCAGTCCTCTCATATCATATAGTGCAAGCTTGAGTGGCCCGCCATCAAACACTATCTCCACCAGCTCCCCGCCCTCTCCCTCACCCTTGCGAGCCTTGCTTCCTAGGGCCATATAGACGCGGAAATTCTCCGGCGTGTCTTGCCGATTTCCCCATTTCTGAAAATACGATGGGTTAGTGATATTATTTGGTCAGTAATTCATTGAACCTACCGCCCTCATTACCAGGTGCGCAAACTCGTGGAGACATGTTGCTATCGTCGCTGCGTCGATCTGGAAGAGCTCTGTGATGTCGTCCTCGTCGCTCTCGTCGCCGTCCGCAATCCGCTGTCGGATAAGTTCGATAGCAGCGTGGTGTTCAGGCACGAAGCAAATCGTGGGCGTTTGCTCATGATTGACATAGCCGGTGGGGGTGAACGCGATAGTCGTTCTCCGAAGCATCCAAGTAAACCCGGAAATTCGGTCTTAGTCCTTCGCAGGTAGGCGATTAACTCCTGATCTGCCATGTCGTCGAAGTTGAGCGCTGATCGAGTAAACGGACACCATAGCGGTTGCCGTAGCTGCCGCCCGAAGACGGTATCCGAAAGGAGTGCCTCCCACACGCCTTCTACGACAGCGGGGAGCCTGGAAAGAACACTCTCGCCGGAAACGAGGTCGACGATGGGCCGGACATCGGAAACCGGGAGGACCAGTTTGGTGGCCATGGACTAGAGTTGTAAGTTCTTCGTCGTCGTGATTTGCCCCTTTCCAATACTGATCGGCAGACGTCGAGTCAGACCTAATGGCTCCTCAGGCAGTAGCCACTGTGCGGAAACTTCAAAAATCTTGAAGCCAAGTTGATACACCAGAGCAGATCCAAATTAATTATGTTATCCTAATAATACTGTCCGAGGCTAGTCTATCGTCTATGGACCATAAATTTATAGGTGGAATACCCGCCGATGATGGCGAATGCCGCAAGCCCCGCAATGATAGACACAAACCAGGCGTATCCCTGTCGCCCATGAGCTGAAAGCCCAAGGATAGATTAGATGACATGTGGGTGCTCACCGCGACGTCTTGCCCAGGGACGTGCACGTTCATGCCCCACAGACCTTCGCGCAGCGTCAATTCCGTGTAGCAGTAGATAGGAACGAACGTGCTGACCAGTTACAAGATTCATCGGGATGAGGACCGTCCCGAGCGCGGTGAGCTTTGAGAGCACGTCGTTGATCTGATTGTTGGCGTCGGTCATCTCGATGGAGATTTGCGCCAGGTAGTTCGAATGCGAGCGCGAAAGAATCTTCTCGTAGTGGTTCAGATTCTGCGTCATCGTGATGAGATGGTCCTGATGCATACATCGTCGTCAGCTTCCAACTTGCCTGCGGGGCATTCTCAAACCCTCACCTGAATATCCGAAAGATATAGACCCTGGGATGGTCTGTGTTAAACATCGAGCGGAGGGTAAAGAGGGAGGCAACTCACGATGTCCGACGTCGGTGCGACGCGCCAATGCTCGTTACACCGCTTCGCAAGCCCCTTGACGACGTCCGCCTTGTTCCCCATGAGCCGTAGAAGCCCCATAACCTTCTTACGACAAGTCCCGATGCGCCGAAGCATGTCGCTCTGCTCCGCCTCTTTGAGTATGAGCACAAGCTCGTCGATGCTGTCGACCTCGTACTCAATCCCCTGGATCAGCGGCCCGAACGCATCCGTGATGTCGTCGATGAGCGCGTACGAGATCCAGTCGGACGTGACGCTGATGTAGTCCTTGAGCTGCTTGATGCGCCGGCGCACGTTCTGCGGGTGCGGCGTGGGGCGGAAGTGGAACGACAACGTACCCTCGCGGAAGACGATGATGTACATGTTGAGCGGCTCGAGGTGCGTGGGGCTGTACGGGTCCTGGTCGAACGAGCGAAAACACACGAGGTAGTAGTTGCGGAAGAGCTCGATCTTCTCGCGCGTCTCTTCCATTTGGATGTCCTCTGTCGTGAGCGGGTGGATCGAGAACACCTGCGGCCGGCAGGCGCGTCAACAAGCGGCAATGGAAGACAGCAGCAGCGGCATGCTTGCCTTGCTCAGCATCTTCATCTCGTCGTCCGTGGGGCTCTGCACATCCAACCACCACGTACTCGACTCCGCGTCGCTCGAGCTGTGCCGTGGGTGCTCGCCAGGCAGCTTGTGGTTCGAGTGCCGCTGTGGCTTGTCCGCTGCCAACGGGACAGGTGGCGGCCGCGAGGGCCGTTCGCGCGACGCGCCCGACTCGCGTGGCGGGGGTATCCCCGTGAAGAGGTCCGTGAACGACTGCCCCTCTGCAGGGAAGCTCACTCAAGCTGCGTGCGTGTATCGTCGCGGAGAGCGCAGTTCGAGTAGAAGGAGAAGCGGTACGGCCGGTCGTGGCCCGAGTGTAGGATACCCGGGATTCCGGTCGTCGTTTGCGCGGCGTCAATGGTAAATGAGGGCGGGGGGTCACCAGTGTTGCCCTCGAACAGCGCCATCTTGCCGCCGCCACCCTTGCGTTGGTGCCGTGGGCGGGGGTTGCTGTGGCTGAGCTTCCGCCGGGGAGAAGAGCGGCGCTCGTCGGAGGGGCCGTCGGCGACGGCGACGTCAGTCCGTGTCGGGGGCGACGGTGTGTGCGCGCAAGGCGCTCAACGAGAATTTGGGTGAGGCGAGGTTGAGGCAGGGTCTTTTCGGCGGTAGCGAATTCTTCCATCGGTGTGAAATCAAACTCCGAGTGGGAGGCATTGGGCTGGTAGGTAGGAAGGCCACCAAATGTCGAGGTCGGGGCAGCAGTGCGACTCATGGCCCAGTAAAGACTGGGTCCTAGTGCGGACATATGATTCATTTCCAGTATTGCCGGCGTTGGGACCACGTTTTCTATCTGTTCCTCTGCTTCTCCGCGCGCTATGTCGAGTTCGTGTTGCTCGTGAGTCGAAAGGTCGGGAAACCCGCCATCAGAGCTGTCGGAAAGAGGGCCTATAGTCTCTCTGCGCGCCCGGGAGAGCTGCATGGCCATATCGACGTCCATCGTGCGCTGGCGCTGCCCTAAATTGGGGGTCGTTCGGATCAAGGGAGCGGGCGAGGGTAGGCGAATGTCGAGACCGAGATATATCGCTCTCGCTCCGGCTGATGCTTGCCCTGCGACGGACCGGGGAGCCGCCACGGATTGAGATAGGGTGAACTGGCCAAGACCGTATCTTCTTCTCTAGGTGAGCTCATTATGGAAGGTCGCCGTGAGTTGGGTTGTGTTTAATGTCAGGATTCCGGCACGACCTCGCGCTATGTGATTGTTCCAAGTTGGACCACGTAGAGATCCGCAGAGTACTGGCCACGGGGATTGTGCTGGCTTTTAGGGTAGCAATGTCGGAATGCGCAGTGTAAAACTTTAATGTGATAGTGGGCGCCTCTGAGTCTCCGTAATCGCCTTGAAAAGTGATTCACGTCTTGTAAGAGTCCCAAAAGTCAGAGGGAAAATGCCTCGAGGGCCAACCTAGAGTGCCTCGCCTAAACTAGTTTGAACAACCGTCCGAGCTTTTTTTAGCTGAAATTCGTACCAGAGCCTCCTGGAGAGCCGAACAACGTGGAACCCGACACCTAAGTCCCTTCTTACTGTGCAGTAAAGACCTCTGGATCGAACCTGAGCTGGTTGCAAGCTTGTGGAGTGTTTGAGTTAGCCAAAGAATCGTACCAGGGGATGAAGAGGTTCAGGGGTCTCTTCTCGAGGAATTCCAGGATTTCACTGAGATGTTGGTTCCCCTTGACCTTGGACGATGCAGACAAAGGGCTGCGCCCGTTGGTCCACGTCGGTGGCCAAAAAGTAGGAAGCAAAAGTGATCGGCTAACCAACGCCTTAGCCCGGTTCGGATATCGGGCCGTGGCCATAGGCCAGTGAAAATGGCGAAAAATGTAATCCTTGTTCAAATAAATTCTACGTCTGCTACGATGCAAAAACTACTATGTGGGGCGGGCAGGACGGAGGGACGAAGACTTGAGGGTAGTTTGTAGTTTGTAGGACTGCATACGGGTTGATGTGGTTTTTGAGGGAGGGATACGAGATGAGCGCGCGCGAGCTGATGCGGGGCATGAAGTTGAGGACGTCCTTGAGCAATGAGACACGAAAGACTGGAGTCGACCGCAACGAAGACGGATGATAATGACCCGCGAGTAGATGGCGCGAGAAGGGAATGACTGGTCGAGACTGCGGCAGTGAATCCGAATCGCCACGGAAATGATGCTCGTGAGCCCATACAGACGAGGAGCTGAGGCGAATGGAATGGAAGCGTCGATCGCCTAATTCTGGGTCGGTGAACATTTGAGGAGCCTTATGAGGTGTTCCTAGAGTTGTCTCGCAGCGTGATACGAAAGGTGGGGAGCGGAGTGGAGGCGTCGCTCGATCTTGTATGGGTCTGTCAGTCCGAACGGGATTGAAGTTTCGCTCGTCGATTGCGAAGCTGGAGAATTAGGAAGAGGCAGTGATGGTGATGATGTGCTCGCAGGCGTCGCGCGAGTGGGATGAATAGTATTTGCGGAAAATATTCGAGCGCGAACGGAATTGAAGCTTCGCTCGCCGTTTGAGAAGCTCTAAGCTCGAGCGGAATGGAGGTTTCGCTGGGTCGCGCGAGAATTGCGGATGGAGACGTCGCTCGATCGCCCAGCTTCAGCAGCTAGCTCACTGCAGTGTCGTCATGCACAGTGTCCTCCAACCGAGGCTTCACGGTCCTGGGGTGACCGTGTTGGCAGTATATCGATCGCGAGATTGCCACTGTTTAAATCCTTGAACGTCCTGAACGGGAATCAAAGGGCGTGCCAGAGCTTCAAGTCGAAGCCACTTCAATAATACGAAACGCATAGCGTCGGATCCACGGGGAATGCGGTCCATGGACCTCAACATGGACCATGGACCATAGACCATGGACCATAACCCGTGGACCTCTTACATAACACAATCGAGGATGGACCTTTTGCAGATATGTGATGGCAAATCCAAATGTGTGATGGCGCCGTTCGTGGACCTCTGCGTGGACCAAAGTGAGCTTGGACCTGAGCGTGGACCTCGATCCGCTTCACCGATTCTCGATCAATTCACACTGTGACTAACGTGGGAATTTGTGCGCCTCTCTTTTGTTCTCCACCACCAAGGCTCCGTCGGGATCTGTGCTATTGTTATTGTTGTTCTTGCGAGGATGATCGTTAAAGCCGACACGGTATTTAAACGGACGGCGGTATCAAAACTTTCTCAATCCCCCATCTTCAATGGATTCGCCACTCGAATTCGCCACTACTGTTCGATATATTGAGCTCATCCACCTCCTGAAACCCTCGCTCCAATGGGAACAAGCTTCCTACCAGAGCCACGCTCCTGAAGCACTTCCGCCCAGAGTCCGCGACTTTCTCAATGTTGTCCTTAGCTTGTCGGACGACACTGGCCGGCTTGCGTGGACTGCTCTGCGTACCTTTGCCTGGTCTCATACTTTACCACCGGCCGAGGAGCTCGCTCTACGCACCAAATACATTGCGCTATTTCTCCAGCATGGACTCTCCCGGGATATTAGTGCGTGTGCGGTCTAGTTCCGTCTGAATCCCGCTGACCGACTTCCGATACTAGGCATTTATTCTCTCGAGCCTCCGAACCGTACCTGCATCGACGCAGGTTGTGCTCAACAACTCCGCGCCAATCCCTCTGTGCTTCGGGACCGCGAGTTGACCGAGCCTAAGACGGTCAAGATCACGGTTTTCACCAAGGAGTTTGGCAGTGTGCCGGGGTTTGCAACGTCCCGATACTGTCGTCGTAAGCACCACGGTCATTTTCCCGCCACTGATCTAACGACGTCCCAGACTGCCACACACGTTACTATCCCAATTACTTCGTTCATTCCAACGCCACCGTTCGCACCTATTATCAAGACGGTCATCGCCTTCTCCAGATTGCGGGGCATTTCTATGCGGACATCGAGCTCTGTGAGCTCTTCTCGTTGATGATGGTCACATCGTGGTACGTCTGAATCCATTTCATCCTCTGTTCTCTCTTAATGTATTTTCCAGGACGTCTGCAACTAATTGCGCCCGTACTTATAATGATGGGTTAGGCAACGAAGGTGTTGCCAGTGTACTCCCGGCGTTGTGGCCCTACACCTTCCAGATGGATGTTGAAGACGTCTGGAATGCATTCTTCCTTCACAATCTACTTGTCGATCACACCGCTCACGGCCAACCTCTTGAATTGTCCCATATCGCCGCCTCACAGGCCGATCGTCTTCGTCCGGCCCTTCACGCTCGTAACGTTCGCATGGCGGGTCCTGGTCAGGATGCCTGGAACCATGTGTGTGATCTTTGCTGTTGGTTCACCGAGGATGAGGACGGCCGCACGCGTGAGTTTTCTGCCCGTAGTCCTTCTCCTTCGCTAATGTTTTGAACGCCCCGCAGGTGCTGTTCGCTCCACTGTTACCGACGGAATCACCATTGGTCGTCCCTGCTGTGCGGTGCATGACTGCCTCGAACCACTACCCACCGTGAAGCATCGCTACTGCAATATCCATCGCAGCTTCAATCGGCAATGTGTTGTCACGGATTGCAAACACGATTCCGACAACGGATTCCGAACGTGCAGCATTCCTGACCACCGTGCGCTCGAGTCTTATCATTACCTCCAGGGCAAGGCCATGTTTCAGCTCAAGCGCCGTCTTGAGCGCCTCAACGTCTCCCAAACTCACGACTCTCTCTCTTCTGGGACTCGCAACCCTCACCCTCGCATGACCGACGAGTTGGAGGGAGACCTCCTTCCAGACCTTGTCGACGCGGAGACGGAGGACGAAGACGTCGAACTGGAGGGTGCTGGTGCGGATGCGGACGAGGACGTCGAGATAGATGCGACTGGGATTTGTGACGGTAAACCGGAGTCGGGGAACAGACGGGTACGGGCGCGTTTTGGCCGAAGACGCACACACAATGAGCAGTTGTGTGTTGGATCGTGCGGTGTAATACTGGGTAGAGCAACGTTCTATGGCTCGGAGGCACCTAACGGCGTTCGCGTGAGTTCAACCTTCAGTTAACTACCTCTTGTACCGTCCATATATTTTCAACCAGGAATTTTGGATGAAATTGTTCCCTACCCAACGCTCCCTTCCGCAAGTTATGTGGCATGATAACAACTGCCGTCTCGTTGCTATGCTCCGAAACGACACCGACTCAAAACTTTCCAATTACTTCAACTCGTGTGCGCTGCCGGTTGACGTTTTCCATTTCAAGTGCAAACACAAAGAGAGCGACGTCGAATGTGGAAAGAACTGCAACCCATACCTGTGGCCGGAGCTACGCACGGAGGATGGTAAATGGAGGTTCAACTCCTCGGCGGCGGAGCAAACGAACGCATGGTTTGGTGGTTTCCAGTCCATGGTGCGAGAGATGCAGGCGGACCGGTACGACTTCTTCCTCGACGAAATGATACGCCGCCGCAACATCAGCATCATCAAGTCACTGGGACAAAAGGGGAGGGCGCCGCACTCGATTCCTCGTGAAGAACTCCTGGGTAATGCACGAACTTCCTTGAGTGTTGAATGTTCTCGAGATTTAACGCGCCGCAGATTGACTGTGATAGTTTTAGTGATTCAGCGAAGAAGATCCTTGGTCGCAAATTTGTAGGGTTGATGTCCACACTACCGTAGATTCCAAGGACCTATTAGAAGTAGTCGCAATTCAACTCACTGAATTCAACTAAGTTGTTTCTGTTGCATTTGTTGCATCGACAAGGTTGCGCTGGGAGACTTCGTGACCGGTTCTGCATCCTGCAGCCCAGCGGCGAGGCTCCTCTGTCTACCATCCGACACCGGGAGCCTGGCCCTGGACGTTGAATGTTGAAACCCACGGCGCCGGTATTTGACCATATTTGGCTGGAGACTCCGACGCGGACTCCCTCGTCTTGACCACAACCTCCACAACCACACAAACACGTCGTGTTTACTCGTTGCCCGGGAAAGTCACAGGTGCGTCTCATTGTGACTCTACGCGACGAAAACTGACGGGCGTCCGTCAGTTTCCAGTCCTATATGTCGGCCAGTTTCGTGCTCACCTTCTCGACGCACTCCTCCCCCCCTCGAGGGAGGGACCTTGCATCTTGCATTGAACAAGAAGGGCCATTGCCCCACCTTCTCCGTCTTTTCACTCCTCACCACCCACAACACTCGCTCTCAACACAACACTGGATGTCTGTCGTTCACCAGCAAGTCATCCGGAATCTTGGGCCAGTACACCGACGTCGACGGGAATCTGCAAGGTGGCGGCGCCCTACCACACCTCCGCTCTCTTGAGGCGTAACATCCTTTTTGCGTGCCTGCCCGCCAACTGCCTGCCTTCCTTTGTTGTGCGGGGCGGCGGGCGGGGCACGCGGTCGTGGTGCGCAGTCGTGGTGCTCTGTGGTGGTACTCGGGCTTGAGCGAGTACATCCGTCCGCGCGGGTGTTGTAGGGGTCGTAGTGTCGTGCCCACCTTTTGCCACGGCTGGGTAACCGTGCGGCGCGATGCTCGTGCGCGATGAGAGTGGTGCGGAAGGCCCCTTCTCCTCCCTTCGTTTCGTCCTGCTTGCTGGAGGTGTTGTACCATCGGGGTCGTTCGTAGCCGGGGCGGTGCGCGCGTGCTGGTGCTCGTGGTGTATCTGTCGCCGGGCCGTGCCGTGTGCGCGGGGTGTGGTGCCTGCTGCGAGCCATCAGGCGCAATGAGCCGGTGTGGCCGCTTGTCTATTCCTTACTGAGTGCTGTAGGGCGTCGTCGTGTCGCTGCATCTGCGTGTTGTCGCGTCGCGGTCGTGGGTCGTTTTGGCTCGTCTCACCTAGTTCCTTTGCAGGCCTCTTCCGTATCACTCAGTGCACCCTCTCCGTGACCATCGAGCTCGGCGTCGCCGCCGTTCGTCGTCTGCGACCTCCCGCGCGGTGGAGGTGCATCAAAGTACACATCTTTACCCGGGGTACGCGCGCGACCGTAATCTCAGTTCTTTCCATCTAATTCCTTTGCAGGCCGCTTTTGTATCACCCTATGGACCCTCTCCGTAAGCCGCTAGCCCGGCGTCGCCGCCGTTTATCGCCGGCAACATCGCGCACGGTGGATGCGCATCAAAACACTGATCTTTCCCCAGGTACGCCCACCACCGCAATTTTGACTTGGCTCACCTAAATCTTAGTGCGCCTTCTTGAGTATCACCCTATACACCATGTCCGTAAGCATCAAGTCCCGCGTCGCCACCGCTCGTCGTCAACGACCTCCCGCGCGGTGGATGCGATCAATTTCTACTTCGTAAGTTTGCAAGTGCAATTCGAATGTGTTTCACCTGATTCCTCTGCAGATACTTTCCCTTAGGTCCCCATCGCTTCAGCTTGGTCTTCGCAACATCGTCGTCGTCTCGGTCAGAGCCATGCCATGGTGGGCGCTTAAAAGGGAAGTAGGTGCGTTGTTCGGTCAAATCAACAGTCGTTTGTAAAACAGTACCCCAAATACATCGCAAACTATTCTCGCTATCTGTCTAGGATCTTCACGTCTCGTCATCCGAGCCCGTTAAATCAATGACTACCGGCTCGCCCCCAGTCCGAGCCAGGGGGGGAGGGATCAATACTTCTGTGCCCTCCAATTTCACCTTTTGCAAATCAACCCATGCACTGAGTCCCAACGACGTTCCGGATGAAACCCACAACCGATAGGCAGACTTGGCCCGCTGCTCGATCCTTGTCGTGTACTGGATTGCTGCTGCAAGAGCTGGGGAATCGACGGAAGATGGATGTTGAGTAACCCCGAAGATATAACTGCTACTCGCGACGAGCTTGGCTGCGCGCGGTGTCATCTTCAAGTCCTCCTGTATGAGACGCACAACGGCCTCGGGGAGCAGAACCTCTGGCAACACGACGTTGTAGGGAAGGGGGGCGTATAGGTCGAGGTCGCATCCGTCCGGGAACATGAACCGAAGAGCGACGATGATAATCTCATAGCCAATCTCGCCGTAGCTGTTGAACATGTTAGAGTGAATGCGGTAGAATATTCAGGCTGACTTACTATCCTGCACCTTGGGCCTGTAGGCGATGGGATGAAGAATACTGCTGGCCGACCGACAGCATTCGTGACATCGACACTGGCTCGGCGCCCGGCGGGGAGCTATAATGCTCCTTTGATTCGCGGAAGAATGAGCTGTTTTCGAGTTCCTCGCACAGCGCCGTGAGCGAAGGACCGAGGGCGAGGACGCGATCGAGAAGCACATCAAATTTGGGTTGAAAGGGCCAATTTCCAGCGATGGCCAACGGTAAAACATCGCGCTCCATTCGGTGAAGCTCGCAGTACCCCTGGACATTGGACATGCTTGTTGGCCGCCGATGCCCGGTATTCTCGGGGAGTGAATCAGGCACGGAAATGGCGTACATCCTGGCGCGAAGCAGGAGCAGGTCTGCCGATGGTGAAGGGGGGTAGCGCCTCGTCGCAGAATGAACAGAGTGTCTCAGGGTCTACATCAACTCCGACACGATCTTCGTCGCGTGACTCAGCCTTTATCGGGGTCCATGTTGCGGTCGTTAGCAAGTGGAGTTCGGAGTAGTTGTTCAACGGAGTGGATAGCGGGGAAAGGGTAAGGAAGGGATCGTCGGCGGGCGGTGTGGTGTCGTTGGAGGGGTTTATGGAAAACTGTGCAGGCGGAAGAAAATTGAGAGACTCTGCGATTAACAGTGTCTGCACTTCGGGGACCAAGACTTCGACGATGAAATCTTCGAAGGAGAGTGGAGCGTAAGAGGCTGCCTCCATGTCGGGCTCTCTCTCCCGCGCGAAGTCCTCGACGACCTTCGATATTTTATTGTAGGCGGACGCTCCAAAGCTAGCAAGCGGTAAGTAATGTCTCCGAACAGAGCTGAGATTTGGCTTACTGCTCGATGGATTTCGCAAACGGTTGGACATTGATATTATTCCGACGCTCCTCTGCTTGCATGAAATAATCGCTCGCACTCGGGTCCTCGAGGATTGACTCAATTTCATCCTCGAAACGTCGCTCCAATCCCTCTAGTGGCGGGAGATCCAGGTATTGTGGATGACTGCCAAATGACAGTGCAATACCATCCAGCTCGCCAGAGTCCAGAGCGTCAAGATCGATATCGACCATGGTTGGGAAGGCGGGGCGGAGGGGAGTGTCGAGCTCGGGTGCTGGGCGAGGGTCGGTCCTGCTGGACTGATGTAGAGAGCCGAGACCGCGACGCTGCTCCGGAGTCATTGGCTGGGTGGTCATACTGACACTGGCAGGCAATTGCATGGATGGAATGGGCTGATCCTGGATTGGAGCAGGCGAGATCAAGGGGGATTGAGAGGTCACCGTGGGGATAAATTCGTCTTGGGGGGCGTGGAAGGTTAGCTCCTCAGGCCCCGATCGATATGTCTTCATCTCGTGCAGCAGATGGGCCATCGAGGCGCCCGAGACCTCGCCCATATCGACGTATTTGCCGCGGAGAGCCTTACAGGCGTCCGAGTTCCACAAGGTCTTGTATTTGTTCACGGTCGACTTGTGGTACTCGTGCCCGAAGATCTGAGGGAACGCCGACTTCTCGGACCTGAATCTTGGACCGCTATCCTGTAGCTCGCGAACTTTGCGCCACCCCGACTCGTACTGAGAAACGGATAGATTCTGGATCCATCGGCTCTCCTGGGACACTTGCGATGTGGTCGCCCGCGCGGGTTGCTGTGCGACTACGGGGGCCACCGTGGAAATCGAACGGGGGGGTCCATTGGGCAGGAGCGGTGATGCTACTGAGACCCCCGGAACGGCTGGTACCCCATCGGCGGCGACATGGGCTGCCTGAGCGGCATCAGTCACATTGTGCGGCTTTGCCGTCTTCGAAAGCGGTGAGCCCGAGTCGTCTGCATCACTTGCGCGTTTCTTGCCCTGCACCGGTGACTGTCGCTTCAACTCTTCCGCAAGCCCTACACACTCAGCCAGCGGCATTTCCTCCAAAAGAGAAGGTCGGAGTTTGAGCAGGGTGCGTCGGTCGTTCTCGACGGTCATGATGGAGGCAATCTGTATCGTTTTCCAGCACCCAGCACTCCAATGGTCGAGGCGGGCGTCCGCGGCAAGGTTTAAACCCGCAAGGAGGTCAGGGAGGGAGGAAAGTTGAAGACGGGGGTAGGTGTCGATGTATTCTGAAACAACGAGAGGCATAACACCGGACTATTCAAAGACTTTAGCCGCATATCCAACGTATTAGGAATAAGGCCATTGACACACCTTGTGATAGATGACCAACTCGCAAGTCCGCTTCTCCCTAGCTTCCATTTCCAGACGGCGGGTCTTCAGGTTATCTGCCACAGCCTTGACCTCGTCGGCACTCTGATGTGTGGCGCGCCAGAGGGGTCCGATTGGTTGTGCAAGGGCGCGCACGCGAGGGTTGGCGCGATGAGGAGGAGGGACGGGGGCAGGATGGGGAAGAGGGGCCGCCGGTACGCCTGCAACACCCAGAAGGTATTGGTGGTCAGAGACGACAGCGACACCGTGCGCTTTGCAGGTATCTCGAGGCTCATGCGCATCTCCCGCGTCGAGAGCAGCTGCGCCACAGCAGCGCTTACATTTAAATTCAATGCATTGCTGGCTGCCACGCGTCCGGTTCCCGGCCTGAGTTCGACAGGTAGGGTTCTGACAATGAATATTGCCGCTCTTGTCGTAGGGATCAGGAGCCTCGGTAACGGTAGAGCGTCGGAGTGGGACATTTGCAATATCCGGGGAAATCACGGCGCCGATGCGACGAGCGTTGTAGCGCTTCACAAATGCCTCAGCGTCGTCTATGATGTAGGACGCCTTTGTGTGATAGCATGTCCAGTGGCACCGAGCTTTAGAGCACTAGGGAATTGTTCAGTGAATCGCAATTTCAAGTGAAGGTGTTAAGAGACGTACAGATTGAACAACTCGACCTCGATGTTCTGGGCTGCTCCCAGTACCATAGTGCACACGCAAATCACCCATAGAATGACTGCATTGATCGCAAGTGAGTCGCAAGGTAAACTGGGGATCCTGCACAGAGGACATAGGTCTCGGAATGTGTGTCTTGCGGTGTGTGGAAATCTCGGGGGGTGGCGGGGAAGGTGGCGGTGGAAGGACAAAGTAGAGGAGGGGAAGAGGCAGCAAAAGAGGTATTATATAGCCTTGCCATTGTCGCCCGCAAAGCGTCCACAGTGGACGCCAGATCCAAAGCGTACGCCGTACGGAGCGAAGAGCAAAGCGGGAATGATCGGCGTATCACATTGATCGCCGGTTACGTATATACGCGCCGACGCGACGCGAGGTGGTCCACGCAAAGGTCCATGGCAAGGTCCATTCTGGTATCAGGTAGGTCCATGGGCTGGTCCACGGCTTGGTCCATCTTCTCTCATTGTCCCACGCTTCACGTGAGGTCCACAGCAAGGTACATCAACAGGTCCATGGACCTGGTCCATGGACCTCTCTTCCAGTAAGCCAGACGTTCACCACGAAACGAGAAGGGCTCCGTTTACGGCGGGGGTGCTGGTTTGCTTCAGCAAGTCCTGAATATTAGCCTCGGTCAAAGTAAGGAAGAAAGAATTTTCGGCCGATGGCGCCGCCGCGGCAATCTTTGCCCCAGAGCTCCCATGTCCATCGCCAACCTCCGCAAGCAACTGGCAGATATTGACGCCTCAATCGCTAGGCACACGCTCGTCCTGAAAGGCCTCAAACGGCACAGATCGCTCGTTACGGCTGAGCTCGATTCGAGGGCCTCTTTCCCAGTCTTGAGCTTACCCGTAGAAATCACAACTGCAATTTTCTCATTCTGCCTTCCCACCGTCGAGGAGCTATACGAAAATAATCGTCGACATCGGGATGCGACTCTGGCGTCCCCGAAACCCTCCGCGCCCAACGTCCTCGTCGAGTGTTGTCGTGCATGGAGGGACATCGCTTTTGCGACGCCATTCCTGTGGACGACTCTACCGCTTTGTCTGACGGATGATGACTTTGGGAGTGAACCTACTGCCAAAGGGCGAGGCAGGGCGGACGAGTACGCCGACCGGTGGTTGGGACGTACGGGCCTCCAGCCACTCACTTTCGTCTTCTCTCTCGAGCAAGAAAACAATGCAGATCTCCGGAACAGTGGCCCACCCCCAGACTTCGATACGCCATCGCCAATTCGCTCGATGCGGGATATTATCAACCGCTACGCGGATAGATTGCAGGAATTGCAGCTGGAGTTCGCTGCAGCTTTTTTCGGCTTCATGATCATGGACCTCCATTCCATCCATTTTCCGCTCCTCGAGCGAGCAGTCCTGGGTAATAATGACCCCAGCCATGACCTTGTTGATGCTTTCAACGTTTTCGATAATGCACCCCGGTTGCGCGAATTCAATGTGCGCCCTGGCACCTTGCTCCTATGCGACGCCCCATGGATGCAGTTGACCAAGTTCAAAGGGCCTATATACGACTTGGACCTATTCTCTATGGCGGCAAACCTGTTGATTGCAGAATGCACTGTGGATAAATCCTACGGGAATTCCGAGATTGTGCATCCTCGTTTGCAGTCCCTAGCGATATCGGGATCCTACACCTCCGGAGTTATGGACCTGCTGGACGCCCTCACGCTGCCCGCCCTCCTCTCACTCGACGTCACACCTAGTGTGCCTCTACCCACCTTTTGGTCGTTCCTGGGCCGCTCGGCCCCATCATTGTGCGCGTTGTCTGCTAACGTCGACCACAATGCCTTCGAGCCGTGGGAACCAATTTTAAACTCCGTAGCCGCCACCCTAGAGTCTCTCCGGGTTTCCTGCCCTACCGCCGAATTCCTCTCCGGCATTTTACGTCTCGGGCTTTCACCGCAGTCGCGATGTCGTCTTCCCCACCTCCAACACCTCAGTATCCTCGAATCTCCCGTTGTGGATCATGAGCAGCTCGTCAACTTCTTGTATCGGCGCTCCACGTCCAACGACCTCGTTCGACTGCAATCTTTCCGCCTGCTCTATCGTCCCGGTACCCTCTCTGACGAGGCGGAGGAGTTCATTGCAGGCGAATATGATACAGGCAAGCGCAGATGGTGGTTCAATACGACGAACCGGATCTCGCCAGAGGATGGTATCGACATTCACATCAGACGCGGGGAGACGAGCTTGGTTTCATTCGAAGAAAAGCAGGCGGGTGAGGGAGCTCATCACGGTTAGCAGGGCGGGTTTCACAACACCAATACGTTCCTCATTTTTCCAGTGGTATTATGAGTATAAAATCATGTCTTGGTCATTTTCAAGGAGAGCGAGCGCGATTCGACTTGTAAGCATCTCAGAAGGAAATCTCATGAACATAAACGGTCAAATCGTCTGCGCACTGTGCGCAAATGTGGTTTGAGTAGATTGTTGCACAGGAGTCGTTTGCGTCGTCGCATGGGACACACAAAGGCTCATTTTCACTCGCACGATTCTCCTCCTGACATTCAAGGTTGACAGGCAGTCGCATTTGTTCCCACGGTTGAAGTTCAATTTTCGGCGGGACGAATATTGAGCGCTGAAAAACCGGCACAGCTCTGGGAATTAAGTGTATCTCTCGGGCAACCCTTGCGGGGGTATCTACATGCGAGACCGTGAACCCAGCTGTCTGTTCCCAACTTGCTCCAATCTACTTGAAATCTATCCCGATGCCGAACAGGAAGGACACGATGGGAAGGGGGAAATAGCAGTTAGACTGGACGACATTCGGGGGTTTCTGAGCGAAAGAATGGCTCAGAATATATTGCGAGTGCACCTTACGCGGTCACGAGTGCCAAGCCAGACACAACAACGCGCCTAGCCGATAAAAGCGGTGGCTGTGGCTGACAAAGCGAATCTCTCTTTCCTCTCGACCACCACCATCCCACTTCCATCGACCTTCCTCTTTGACCTCCTCCACCCCTTCAAGTCATATTTATCGCCTGAAGCCGCTCATCGTCACTGTTCGCGTACACACCAGGTGGGTTAGCTGCTTTTTTGATTTCAACTGTGGGCGGTTTGGGTCTCAACGATAGCACACTGGGCCATTGCGGTGGAGATCGGTATACGTTGTGACCGTAGTGGCCAAGGCCTTTCGGGGCATGCACGGCACCTCGTGCTCCTCCACACGCACATGGAAAGCGTCTTCTGATGCGCCGATACCTCGAGAGAGGGTGTGGTCAACTGCTTTGCTTAGCTTCAGGTGGCATCTGTTTGCGGTAGAGGATAGCCCTGCTAGTAGTCCCATCGGAGATGGACCTAATTCACTCGGTTCTTTTGTTGACGACAAATGTACTGACTCCCATTTCAGATCTTCTCTTTTCAGGCTTCAAGCTCTCGGTCGCTCGCTGTCTCTCTTGCCTTCCGTAGAATAGTCGTACAATACTGTAGTAGACGCTTGAATGTATCCCTTTCTGAATCCCCTCTGCGATCGTTTCCTCTTGTGACTTTCAATCTCCGCTCCGTCCCGCTTTCCTCCTCCTCCTCTACCACCACCTCGAACCCTCGCCCAAATCTCTCCACCTCTCGCCGTTCCCGGTATGGTTCTTCAACACTTTTATCGTGCCTTCGTTTCTGTTGTGTTTCCCAGGCTGGCTCCATCGGCGAGCACCAAGCTCAAACTCGACGCGTCTCCCCCGCCTCCCCCGCCGACTCGCCTTGTGCCGAATTTCACCGTATCAAGGTATGTGCTACTCCATCCCCATCCCCACCGTCCTCGCCAATCACGCTGGCCCCAGCCTCCCTCAAACGCGCCCTCAAGGTTGGATGTTTTGCTAAAGCTTCCGCCAAAGTCACCTCGCTATCTGGGCAGCCCCTCGAATCCAATATGTACTCGCTGCGTCGCGTATTGATTGCTTCGATACACGGCGGACAATAGCTTGTCCTTTTCAGCTTTAGGGCAGTATGTCCTCGTGTATGGCTCTACCTTGTCCTTTGGCTTGTCCTTGTGCTAACTCCGGCCGCTTTGGCCTTTCGGGTCCTGCCGCGGCCGCGCTGCAGACGCGTGTCCTCGGGAGTTTCCGAGGTTGAAATGATCTCAATATTGATGTTCTGCTCATGGGCTGAGTTCTTACTCGGACTCCCTCGGACATGGCTGGCATTACTGACATAGGTATAGGCCTGCAGGCTGTGTGGAAAAATGGAGGAATAACATCCATCAACTGATGAAAAATGGGCCCCGAGTCCAATAACTGTCTGTCCTGTTGCATCCAACGAGCCTAAGCCACACAGCACCAAGTGTGGGTCGTCTTGGAGGACTCTGTCGAGATCCGTCAGTTTTTCGTAGACCAAAAAAGAGTGTAATCACCGCGTTAAACATTAGTGTGACAGTTGAGAACGCCCGGCACCACCCGGCACGTTTTCAACCGTCACACCCCGCTTGATGAAACTCCATAACAGCTGTTACATGGCCGTTTTTGGGCCCCAAAAAAATTCCCAGTCACTATGTAGTGGGTCCAAATGGCCCCACCAACTTGTACCAAAATTGGCTGGTTCAGTACAGAGTAACATCCATTTTTTAGTATTCAGTCCCTGTTCTCGCCCGCCTTTCACTCGGTATTCCACAGTATTTCCGCGTAAACCTGTTGTATGATGATACATGCAGACATTAGGCTATTTCCGAGAATATTCTACCACCAACTGAACCCTACAGACGCAAATCATCATTGAGATCATTTCAACTCCGGAAACTCCCGAGGACGCGCAGCTGCAGCGTGGCCGCGGAGAAACCCGAAGGGCCAAAGCCGCCGGAGTTATGCAAAGGACATGGTCGAGCCGCGCGCAAGGACGCGCGGGCCTAGAATTGCAAAGGACAAAGGATTGTCCGCCGTGATACAACTCGCATTCGCCGAATTTTCTTCAGCGTCAACAGTAGTGGTTATCTCTCTGGGCTTTGGACTCGGCGTGTGGAGGGAACGTCCGGAATGGTACTATGATCCTATACAGTGCCAGTGAACGGCGTACAATATTATTACGGTGCGAACGCTCAGACACGATTTTGTGCGCCCAAGCTTACACTAGTATGCAGTCCATGAGAGCTCAATCCCGTGCAGCAGGAGACAAAGAAGAGCGTCCCCAGTAGCGTGGTCCAATACGGACGAGCACAACGAGGCCAATCACGACTTTCGCAACATCGAAAACGAAATAAGTCCTTTCGTGAGCCGAGTAGGAAAGCCGCAGCCGCCAGACAGACAAAGGCCCATCGGACAGAAAGAGCGCGCTCAAAGCTGCAAGCGCGCAAATTAGCAGCAGTCAGGCATCGTCAGACATAGAAATCGCGCACCTCTGGCCCTCAAAGATCGGCCCATTCGTCCACGACTGCGAAGTCGACGAGGAATGAGGAACGGCGCGACGCTGAGGAATAGGTGGTCCCCATCGAACGGCGTCGTGAGCCCAGCCACGGCGAGCGTGCGCACCCAGACCACCAGCACAGGCGCGGCAAGCGGGAGGCAGCCACGTCATGAGCAGCAAGAGGTGCATATTATGGTTGTGGTTGCCCGCGAGGTGCGCCGGCGGTGGCGCAACAGGTCGCCGTATCTCAGGATTCGTCTTCCAGAGGCTCGCCGTCGTCGCCCGCGCCGCCGGAGCAGCGGGATAGCTACTACATCGGGGATTGAGGTGACGTGCGCGACGTGCACCTTCGAGGCGGCGCAGTTGTACAAGTGTATCGCCCAGCAGCCGAGGAAAGCGACTTGCCACGGTACGAAAAGGAATATGAGGAGGAAGATGAGGCACATCGAGATGATGGTGCTGCGGTGCACGCTTGTGTCCTCGCGACGTCTGTAGGTTGACATCAGCACGAGCATAAACATTTTACTGGAAGTTGACCTTCTGAATCCCACTCGTCCTAGTTTCCCTAGCGGCCAGATGAGCGCTTGCAAACCCACCAACTGACGCACACGAATCCGGTGGAGACGAGGAGTAGGAGAGGCGCAAGTACAGAAAACAGCGGTTCCCCTCTGTTTCCCAGATAAAACCGCTCTGGCAGCGGCACTACCGAGAGCAAGACGGAGGATAACAGCAACCTGCGCAGCGGCTTCCCCGTGAACAGTGCCAGAGACTCCTCGACGCTCGGAAGCGGGGCTACAATGGTAATGTATCAGCGCGTAGTCCTGGAGTAAAGGAACAACACTTGCCATTACTCTCGCTAGTCCCCCACGCTTGAAATAAGATCACCGCGACCACACCGATGGCCCAGGTCGGCACGACGGTGAAGTACCGCGAGGCCCAGCGGCCTAGCGTAGCGGGCCAGTCGACGCTGAGCTCCAAGGCCACCAAATCGGACTTGCATCCAAGGGATCCGGAAGAATATACGGTGAAGCGCACCCCGGACGGAGCGAGGGCGGAGTGGACGTGAGGCGCGGCCGCGTGAGTGTGAGGAGGATGCGGTGGGAGGGGAGGACGGTGAGCGGGAAGTAGTGCGTTTCGGAGGGGTGGGAGGTGTGCACGAGGAGCGGGGCGAGGAGGGAGTCTGTGGTGATGCGTTAGCAAGGTCGCAGGACGAGAATTGCGCGACTTGCCTGAGCATGGTTTCTCGAGGATTGTGTGGCGAGGAAGGACTCTGTAGACCACGAGAGCATTCGAGAGGAGGTTCGGGAATTCGAAGGACGTCCGTAGGGAGGCAAAGTCCGGCATCGGGACTGAGACCTTTCCAAGGAGCAGGTCTGCGCAGACGAAACATCAATAGGCTTGAAAAGAACCGGAGGAAAAAGCTCACGGATAGTACTGACGCCACTCGTGAACGGCTCCTGCCCAACAAAGCCGCCTGTAATCCAACCTTCCCCCTGCGCGTTCCCCATCCTCACCGCAACATATTTCGCAGAGCTCTCCGCCGCAAAGTCCGCCTCGAACAACACGATGCCCTCAGATTCGTCCGAACCCTCCTGAGGAATCGGGAACGGCCTCCCAGTAATGGGGCTCGGCATGAGCTTCAGCACCGTCGGCTTGAGCGTATCGCATTCAACATCATCCGCCGCCGCCCCAGTGCAAGTAAAGACGGCCGCCGTGAGGGCATGCGCTTTCTGCGGGCCCACGGGCGCGATCGAGCCGTGCGAGACGAGCAGCACGAACTTGGCCTTGCCGGGCGCGGGGGGCACGGGCAGCAGGTACGTGCGTGAGCCGTGTGGATGCTTGAGCACCAGGTGCATCTCCTCCGGCAGCGTCTCCGCGTTCGCGGCGGTCGTGAGTGCCGCGGGGAGGCGGCCCGTCGAGAGCGGGGGCAGGGCGTGTCCGTCGCGGAGCCAGCGGTCGAGGACGACGCCGCGGGAGGCGGGGGTGGGTGCGGCGGAGAGCTCGAGCGCGGCGCGGGCGACGCGCCAGCGGACTTGGTGGCACCACACCATCTCGCGGTGCCCCACGCCCGTCCACGCGCCCTCGAGCGCCGAGGAGAAGACGGTGCGTCTGAAGGGCGGCGAGGGGCTTTCGGCAGAGTGAGGACTGGGGAGAATACAGGCTTCGGACGGGATCATCATATCCGTCGCGCCGCCGCAGAGCGAAACAATCGGGGTCGCGTCTGCTTCGAGTATACGCGCATTCCGTTCATACAGCGCGTCGATGCGGGCGTCGAACCGCGCTGGAGGAAGCGTGTGGGGCGTCGACATTGTTATAATCGCGGCGATGGCGATGTCGGGGTCGGGCAGGGAAAGCAGCGCAGTGGCCACGACGCCGCCCATCGAGTGGCCCATAACGATGATGGAGGTGCCCTTCGGGTACAGCGACAGTATGTACGCGATCGCGCGCGCGGTGTAAGCCGTCTGCGCCTCGAGTGTGGGGCCATGGAACGCGGAGAGGTCTTCGTTGAATTCCACTAGTAGTCCTGTGAGATTCTTGCTTGGAGAAGGAAACGAAGAGTACGCACCAGTAAAGAAATCCAACGGCTTTATCTCGGAACGCGATGTGAATTCAGACGCGACCGTATATGGCGCATCGTAGTACTGTCGCGTCGCAGAGGACGCTATTGAGCGCACTTGCCGCGACGAGCCCGCATTACCTGGTATGAACAGCACGGGCACTCCGTTCGTCACCTTGCAATGCGCGCTCGTCAGTACAGCGTCGGTAATTGCGTTTTGAGGCGACCTACATGCGTAGACTCCCATCCCTTACCGTGGCCATCGACTTCACGGTACAGCCAGAGGGAGTATCTCTTCGCCAGCGGCGTCCACGCCACGTCGAACTCGGCCTGGAGGACATAGGACGGCCACATGTAGGACATTCGACATCCTTGCGGGGAGAGCGTGCTCGCCGTATCGACCGTCGCAAAGTAAAGATACCCAACCGAGACGACCGCGAATAGCGCGATAGACCCAGGTACAAACCGCATCTAAGAGAGAATCAAGGTTCACTGCTCGTTGCGTGGCATTGGCGTCGAAGCAACGAAGAAGGCACAAAAGTCACACCACACAGCGATGAGGAGCAAGAGAGATTCATTATTTTCAGAACGGATCCAAATGTAAGGTCTTAGCGCGAATAAGAATTTAAACATTGGATTGGATGATGCCGGGGGTGGGGGGAGGAATGTGTACGACGAGGGACGGTAGCATGACATGATAGAACAACAAGAATGGGCGTGCAAAAAAAACATCTAATCCTCAGCCGGTGCCTCCGCAGCCTCCTCCTTTGTGTCGGCGGGCTTGTCAGCTGGGAAAGAGGTTAGGAGCTATTGGGGCAAAGGGCAGAAGCGCCAAGAAACTCACCAGAGTCTTGCATGTCCGAAGTCCAGAGCGTCAGGTTATCCCGGAGCAGCTGCATGATCAGGGTCGAGTCTTTGTAGCTCTCTTCTGATAGCGTGTCGAGCTCGGCGATAGCGTCATCGAAGGCTTGCTTTGCGAGGTGGCATGCGCGGTCGGGCGAGTTGAGGATTTCGTAGTAGAAGACGGAGAAGTTGAGTGCGAGACCGAGGCGGATGGGGTGTGTCGGGGGGAGCTCGGTGACGGCGAACGTCGGAGGCGGCCTTGTAGGCCTCGAGGGACTTGTCGGCGCTGTCCTTCCGCTTGTCGCCGGTTGCGAACTCGGCAAGGTAGCGGTGGTAGTCACCCATCCTGAGAAGCGTTAGGAATCTGGCGTCAAAGGTGGAGTAATAAATGGGCACATACATCTTGTGGTAGAAGACCTTGGACTCGCCCGAGGCGGCGGAGGGAATAAGGTGCTTCTCGAGAACGTCGAGGATGTCCTCGCAGATTTTGGCGAGCTCGGCCTCGATCTTCTCTCTGTAGCCTTTGATCATGGACACCTGGGCCTCGTTGCCCTTGGACTCCTCCTTCTGCTCGATGGAGGAGACTATCCGCCAGGAGGCACGGCGCGCGCCGATAACGTTCTTGTACGCGACGGAGAGGAGATTACGCTCTTCGACAGTGAGCTCCTGGTCGGACGAGGCGACGCGCTTCATGTTCTCGACCATTTCTGTGGCGTGTGGTGAGCGGGTGGGGTCATTCAAAGGGCAGGAGAGACGTACCTTCATAACGCTCGGCCTGCTCAGCGAGCTTGGCGAGGTAGACAG
Source organism: Mycena filopes (assembly GCA_029281495.1). Taxonomy (NCBI): domain Eukaryota; kingdom Fungi; phylum Basidiomycota; class Agaricomycetes; order Agaricales; family Mycenaceae; genus Mycena; species Mycena filopes. The sequence goes on along the minus strand of JARIHR010000018.1, from coordinate 349,274 downwards.
AGTCTTCGCGGGATTCGGGCATCTGTGGGGTACGTGTCAGCGCGTTGAACGACGCGTGTGGCGCGTGAAGGACGTACGGTGAATGTGGTGGTGGTGGATGGGGGCTGGAGGGGACGATGAGCTCGCTGTGGACGACGACGAGGAGCGACTTACTGGGGGGGCGTGATGGTTGTGGAGAAGAGAGAAAGGCGAGGAATTGGTGTCTATTTACACGCCAACTTTCCAAACCCTTAGCCCAAGGGTTGATGGCCACGTCACGGTCACATGTCACAAAAGATGCTTCGACAGCGACAAAGGCAATTTCACGAATGGCAACCTAATTCAACTCAAATCGCGATGGATTCCAGCTCGCATCCTTGCCTCACTGCTGTGCAACTTGTGTCCACCCAACTCTCTACCCTCTGCCTCCTAGCGTTCCGTTCCATACCAGACATCATCCATTGCAATCTCTTATCCGCCCGTCAGATCTGCCAGTTCACTTTTATTGAAGCCGAAACATATCTCTAAAAGGGTTAAATAAACGAGGGCCTAGGCTCCATGCTCCAATTCGACGTCACCTCGGTCATTTTTTCAACATTTCCAAGTTCAACCTCTTCCTCCGCTCACCACGTAAAATCGAAACCGCCGCAAGCAAGTTTCCGCATTAGGGTTCCTATCTGGCTTCGAAGAACCTTCATACGACGCCTCGCGGTAGCTGCCCCGAGCAATCAGGCTCTGAAACCTTTCCATTGTTCCTTGTGCGAGGGTTCAGGGTGTTCGAACGGCCAACTTGCCTCTGAAACCTTACGTCGAACAATCACATCTTCAATCCAGGCGCAGGGCAGCAAGCAACACCGTGATCTCCTGGGCAATTTCTGACGCGTTTACTCGAACTGTTCGTGTACCCTGGTCTCCTCTTGCTTGCCCCGGGCCCAAGGGTTCTAGTCGGGATCCGATCGGTATTTTCTAGGCTGCGACGGCCGACGTGTCTTTATCGGGGCTCTAGAGATGCACTACCGCCAGGTCCCTTCTGGGTCGCGCGCACATCATGCTGCTTATAAGTAGCGCATTCACAAACGGCTAGGGTGTTTCCTCTCTCTCCTCAACATGCGACCTATTCTGCGATCATACAGGACGTATACCTTCTTTGACGGCCAGCTTGAACCTACCCTCCTTTGGTGTGCACGCTTGAATAGCAGGCTTGGAGTACCTGCCTCCGAACAGTATTTATATATCTTACAACATGCGCCACAAGGGTGAACGGGGAAAATATCTCTACTCTCCCGAGTTACTTATCATTCAACACTCCGAGGTTTCCATTCAACCGTTTCATGTCGCGCTACATCCGGACGACATTAAAAGGTAAACGGGAGATTATCTCTTTGTTTCTTGGAAACCACCGAACATGAAGTGAGTGCATCGGAGATGGTCGATTCAACATCTAATCCGCGGAACGAGATATCAACCTTTAATCCCAGCCGCCAAGACACTGCATCCATAGGGTCGACTTTTCGATCTTCGGAGTGCTGCAGGAAGCCAGCCGCAAGTTATACAAGTGAACCCAACCCAACGAAACCTTCTCCGAGGCTTTTATTTCACTTATTTTCTACTCCGCACTTGGCTGACTCCCCCCGCTGTACCACCTAAGTAGCTACCGCCGAACTCGAACTTACTTAGCTGCTGCGGAGGCCCACGGTCCACGGTTACCGACCCGATGCCGTTGGACCTCCGTGGGTCCACAACGTCCCCTAAGCCAACTCTGCCGAGTCTGCGGCATTCCGACACTGGTTCAATGCAGAATATTTATATACGTAGGTTGAGTGAGGTTCGATACTCCCTCCTCCTGCGCTCTGCATGCCCTTGCCCGAGACGCCATCGCCCCAGCCCCGAACAATATATGTTGGCCGCATGGCTGGCGTGTGCTATGTCTATGTGTGTCAACTATTTCTGCTGAGTTTGAGGCGCCCGGAGAAAATCCTGAGGCGCTGGTGAGTGGGTTCCGTGCGGTGTACGGTGCTGATTTCGTCTGCGTTGCAAGTTTGAACCGCAATGCAGTGCGGCCAGCTATTTTCAACCGCGAACCTGTCTTCAGTATACTCACACGATGGGACGAAGCGGTATTTAACGGCCGTGTGGAAGCATAAGCTGTTGGTCCTTGCCCGCACTCTGGGAAGTACCTAAGGTGAGCTCAATGTTGGAATTCGATGTCCTTCGCTGGGATTCTTCGAAGCTAATCGCATCAGGTTCTGAACGCCGTTGAAAAACGACAATTCCGTAGGAGCATCGTCCCGAAAGGTCCACGCCGACTTTCATTTTTATGGGGAGAAGATCTAGACTGTCGTGATCCCCATCTTGAGTACAGGTTCGACAACAATTGGCTATGCAAATATTCAACGGTGAGTCTGGTCGGTCGACTTGAATCGTAGATATAGAGGGAACTGGGGTACGCATATCTGGATTTTCTGAGCACGAGCGACAAGTCCACAAAAGCGTCGCCTCGACTGTTCGAGATCATCGCGGGACTTCTGACTCCATTTGGGTTGTATCTCGGCTTCACAGCCATGACTGTGAGACATGCTCTGAAAAATGAGACATTGGGCAGACAAGGCAGTTTTCTCTCCTTGTAAGGGCCAGAAAATGAATTTCCGTGTCCTATTGTTTTTGTGGGTGTGTTTCAGAGAGATTTGTGAGATTGAAACCCAATGCGGAATGAAGTGACGGTTCCCACGTGCAAGCGGAGATTGAAATCGAATCTTCAGCTCTTCCACAACGGCTACAGGCCGCTCCTCAAGCCACCTGGAATAAATAAAAACGCAGCGTCGGCGACATGAGCGGCGAAGGCCCGTCCTTTACCCCCCGTGGCACCCCCTCCCGCCGCGGCAAATCCCCCCGCTTCGCCACACCCTCCCCATCACACCCCGACTCCAAACAGCAGTATTCCGCTTCCCCTCTCGTCCAGTATGACAGTCCTTCTACCGCCACCCCCCGCGGGACCCCCTCTCGTCGAGGAAAATCCCCTCGCATTGTAACCCCCGGTTCCGCCAAAGTCACCCTCCAGTCGGCCAATAAGCCGTCTGCCACTTTCTACTCGTGCATAAGCATCCCCGTCGAAGGAGCCATTCCAATAATTACTCCCAACGACGACCCGGCTCCCTCCGTACCGGAATTACCAGTCGCAGCGGAATCCTCATCCTCGGCTAGGGCCCCGCGCAAATCCAAGACAGAGGCCCTCATGGCGCTCAAGACTCGCTCCAGGTCTGTCTCTGTCGGAGAGGACGACGCTCCCGAGGACGTGCTAGCGGAAAGATACCGCGACGCCCCCGCGATAATTCCTCCCTCGCCCCTTCTGGACTTGTCCACCGTCAAGACGATCAGTCCCAGGCCGGATTCGCTGCCCCACAAGGAGGCGCGGCCCTTTGGGCTCCAGGACTGCCCCGTATTTTACCCTACGGCTGAGGAGTTCAAGGACCCCATGGCGTACATTCGCACCATTTCCGACCGCGCCAACGCGTACGGCATCTGCAAGGTCGTCCCCCCTGTCGGCTGGAAAATGCCCTTTGTAACGGATACCGCTGTTCGTATTCCTCTCTCGGACACCTTCCCGTGCTGACTCACCTGCTGCGTAGAATTTCCGCTTTAAGACCCGGCTCCAGCGCCTGAATTCTGTCGAAGCTTCCTCCCGCTCGAAAATAAATTTTCTGGAGCAGCTTTATGTGTGGCATCAGCAGCAGGGCAATCCCCGTGTCGCTGTGCCTACAATAAACAATAAGCCGTTGGATCTGTATCTTCTGAGAAAGGAGGTCCGCAAACTTGGTGGTTTTTATGTGGTATGTTTCTTTCATCAACTTTGCGATTTAAGATTACTCATGGACTCCTAGGTGACCAAGAAGAAGCTATGGTCAGATCTAGGCAGAATTCTTGGTTATCACGGCATCCCTGGGCTTTCAACGCAGCTCAAGAACTCCTATACCCGCGTCATCCTCCCTTTTGAAGAGTACGAGGCGAAGAATGCTTCCAAGGAGGCGTCCAAGCCTCCCTCGCCGAAGAAGCATATGAATGGGCATACGAACGGCACCGTTGAGGAGAAGCGGCCCCGCTCGACCATTTCCGCGAAATCGATGGACAATAGTCCACCCGATAGTCCCTTGACGTCGACTTCGAGCCCACTTTCGGAACCGCCGGAGGACGGTGAACACAAGGCGAACGGCAGCAAACCCCCGAGCACCCGACCGCGCCGAAGTACGAGGATGGGCTCGCACGACCAGAGTAAGCTTTCTGGTCCATCTCTATTTTTACGCGTCCTAACATGCACTAGACTCGAAAACCCCGGGTCCGAGCGCCCTTCTTGCATCTCCGCTGCCTCCTCCCGTTTTCCATGACACCAAAGAGCTGAAAGGAACTCCCGAGGTATGTGGCCCTACTCAGCGTATAAACACCGCTCTAATACGCCTGCAGCAAAACTGCGAGATCTGCCACAAGAAGAATCGCGGAGACGAGATGCTCCTTTGTGACGGCTGTGACTGCGGTTCGTCCCTCAATCTGTCCTTCTCAATGCATACTCACTTTCATGCCCCGCAGGCTTCCACATGTTCTGCCTCGACCCGCCCCTCGACACCATCCCCAAGGAGCAGTGGTTCTGCTACACCTGTCTCGCTGGAACGGGAGGCGACTACGGTTTCGACGACGGTGACGAGCACAGTCTCTCGAGTTTTCAAGCCCGCGACGCCGAGTTCCGCCGTGTGTGGTTCGAGTCGCACCCGCCGGTGAAGGACCCCGACGTGCTCGAGATCGACGACCCGACGTCGAGTCGGATCGGGAACGTTACGGTGTCGGAGTACGACCTCGAGACGGAGTTTTGGCGGCTCGTGAATACGCAGGATGAGACCGTCGAGGTCGAGTATGGCGCCGATGTGCACTCGACTACGCATGGGAGGTGGGTTTGATTCGTCACTTATTTCTCGAAGTGAAACGCTGACCCGACGACGATAGTGCCATGCCCACAATGGAGACTCACCCGTTGAATCCATACGCCAAGGATCCTTGGAATCTGAACAACATCCCTATTGTTTCGGATTCACTCCTGCGATTCATCAAGTCTGACATCTCTGGAATGACTGTACCTTGGACATACGTCGGAATGACTTTCTCTACCTTCTGCTGGCACAATGAGGTACATATATCGATTCATCTCGCACCAATCAAAACGCTAATCCCGATTTCGTAGGATCACTATACTTACAGTATCAACTTCAGTAAGCCCCTTTTTTGCCAGTGTTATTTCCGGCCCTGGTGTTGACGATACCAAAGTGCACTGGGGTGAAACCAAGACCTGGTACGGCGTTCCGGGGTCCGATGCGGAGAAGTTTGAAGCTGCCTATCAAATGCGAAGGCTCCCGATCTTTTCCAAGCACAGCCAGACTTGCTGTTCCAACTCGTCACCCTCATGAACCCCAAGCGCGTCACCGACGCCGGAGTGCGGGTGTATGCCTGCAACCAGCGTGCAGGCGAGTTCGTCATAACCTGCCCCAAGTCGTACCATGCAGGCTTCAATCACGGAGTCAGTATTTCCACGGTATCTTCAATTCGGTAACTTTGCTGAACGTCCTTCCAGTTCAACTTCAACGAAGCGGTGAACTTTGCGCTCCCCGACTGGCTTGGCTATGGACGGGAGTGTGTGCAGCGGTATCGCGAGCATAGAAAGCTCCCGGTCTTTTCGCATGATGAGTTGCTCATTACCATCACCCAACAATCCCAGTCCATCAAGACGGCGTTATGGTATCCGTTTCGTTCTTCCCCACTCTACGAGAAAAGCTCACCCGCATTTCAGGCTGATCGACAGCCTCCAAGAAATGACGGACCGCGAGCTGCGTGATCGTCAGGTCGCTCGAGACATGGCTATGTCGGAAATCCTAGAGGAAGAAGATCGCCCCGAGGACCAATACCAATGCACGGTCTGCAAGGCGTTCTGCTACCTCTCCCAGGTCACTTGCGGGTGCAAGACCGCTATAGCCTGCGTCGAGCACGCGCACCTCCTGTGCGAGCGCCCAAACAATCACCTCACGCTGCGCAAGCGCTTCTCCGACGAGGACCTTATCGAGACGCTGAATGCGGTGTCTCAGCGCGCGGCGATCCCGTCTGGGTGGCGCGCGAAGCTCGGGAAGGTTTTGATGGAAAGTGCACGTCCGCAGCTGCGCTCACTCCGTGCCCTGTATTCAGAGGGCGAGCGCATCAGCTTTCCTCTCCCCGAGCTCACTTCGCTGCGCAAATGCGTTGGGCGTGCGAATGAGTGGATCGACTCGGCAAATTCGTTCCTCGTGCGCAAACAGAGCCGGAAACGTTCTCGGCGTTCGCGCGGGCGGCCGCCTTTGCACGAGCCGCCGCCGCCTCCCTCAGACGACCCGGGTGACAGGCCCGACAAGGGGTTGGACGAGCTGTATGCGCTGCTCCGCGATGTCGAGACGCTCGGGTTCGACTCGCCTGAGATCGGCTCGCTTCGGACGCTGGCGCAGACTGCGGAAGATATGAAGCAACGGGCGACCGCGCTGCTCAGTTCTACTCACCAGGCTGCCGATCGCGCAGAATTTATTGCAGAATGCAGGCGGGTACTCGTCGACGGGTCGTCGATCAACGTGTTGCTTGAAGAGCTTGTGGAAGTCGAGAAGATCGTGGACCGGGAACAGCTGATGCGCGAGCTCGAGACCAAGGTGGACGAACATGAAAGCCCAATTATGCTCGACGAAGTGCGCGACCTCTTGACACGCGCCCGGACTTGCAATGTTCCGTCGGATAATCCTCAGATCCTGCAACTCGAGGCGCGCCAGCGTGCGGGAAGCACTTGGGAGGACCGAGCTCGGGCGATCTTGAATCAACCTTTGAAGACGATCGATGAGATGGTGGAGTTTGAGAAGATGGATCAGGGCATTCCGATCGACAGGGCGGTCTACGACCGACTCATGCTTACCCTGGCCAAGGCGCAGGATTTCGAGAGAGTTGCGATGGGCTGGATGCGACCCGCGCCTGACGCGCAGCGACCCAAGGTTCATGAAGTCATACGACTTGCTACCCGCGCCGAGAAGGACTTCAGGATAACCGCCGTTCAGGACATCCACAAGACCGCCCTCATTGCCCAAGATCTCGAAACCCGTTGCGATCAGGTCCTGAAGAACCGGTATCGTGGAAATGAAGAGATGTTTGAGACCATGCACCAGTGGAAGGTCTACGCCCAAACGCACCTCCAGATGTTCACCCTTCCTTCTTTTGAGAAGCTTGACGCCCAGCTGTACGCTCACTACCAGTGGGTGAAGGGGTTACCTTGGTACTGTCCCGAACACGAAGTCGCTGAAGGAAAATCTATCGTTGAGGACGTGATCGACAATACCCGTCCGGAAGACGACCTGCCTCCCACCGACGAGTACTTCACCTGCATCTGTAACGTCGCCGTCCGTCCCCCTCCTCCTGGTGTCCAGTCTGACGCGGTGCAATGCGACCACTGTGCCGCTCGCTTCCACGGCGACTGCGCAAATAATGGTGGCTCTTGCCCTTTCTGCGACCATCATCACTGGAACGGCTCTATCCATAAAGAGCGGAGCTGGCATTTCTGTTTCCTTCCTGCCATTCTACTGCAGGCCCCCGATATTTCCAAGAACTACTCGGAGGAGTGGAGGCAGCTGGAGCTCGTCGTTCATCGTATTGACCGGCTTTCTTCTGTGATCGGGCAGTTTTTGACTTTCACGTCAATTTCTGAGAACCAGCGGCCTGAATACCTGCAGCAGGTGCGCCATTACATGCGCAAGCTATACAAGATTCAGTTCGCGGTGGCTCCATCTCCCGACGTGTCTTTTGGGCTCGATCTCGCTGGCCTGCATCGTATTCTGGCTCTTCGTAAAGGCCCCATCAACGATAGACATGCTCTGAAACTGGCGGCACGGCGACGAGAGAAGGAGCTGCTGGCTGCGAGGAAGAAGCGACGGCCTCGCTTCACTTTTGGCCAAGACATCGACCCAGACTGGAGGGATGGTACGCGATGCATCTGCCGCGGCCGAACTCCTTACCTGCTCCACTATGTAAGTGCTTTCCCCGTAGACCTTTCCCGAGCTAATCTCCTCCTCAGCCAATGGTCACTTGTACCGCTTGCAGTCACAAATACCACGCAGGCTGTGTATTCTTCCCGGATGACTCTGGAAAGAACAAGGACGCCAAATTCCTATGCCCTGTATGTATCACCAAGAAGAATAACGTGTATCCACACGCGGACGTTCGAGTTAGACCTCCTGGTTCGTATCCACCTTTCGCCTTTGTTCTCCACCTCATTATCCTCTCGTAGCGGACATGAGGAAGCCGTCCGACCAATACGTCGACGTACGAAAGATGATGGACACATGCACAAGGGAGCTTATCTACAAGACCTTGCCCCCGCCGTTCACGAAGACTTTATTCCTTGAGGTTGTCAAGGTCACAACTCTCGAGAGCAGCGCACCCTCCTCCTCTTCTCCGACTACGAGCCGTGCTCCTGCGACCCCAGAGCGTCCAGGCCCGTGCGATATATCGTCCCCACCCTTACCGCCACCCACATTCCCGCGTAGAGCCTGCCGATGTACCAACACCTTCTGCTGCGCAAAGCGTCGTTCCTGTAGCGTCGCAGAGTGCTCAATATGCACCGGCACCCCCTTCGAACGTCATCGCTCCCCCGCCGCCCCCGCCTTGGTCTCGCTGGAATGGCCCTTCTGACGAAGGATCTCCAACGAGCGCCACCTCAAAGAAACGAAAGTTGGAAGAATTACACGCGTTCCATGAGCCTGTCCCTATCTATCCGAAGAGGCAGGCGGCAGAGCCCACCTCGCCGGAGAGAAATGGCAGCTACAACAACAACAATTTCAGACTGTCTCCCGAGCCCGCACGCCAATCCTCGTCGACGCAGGATTCTCCGCAGAGACTCTCGCCCGTCGCTTGCCAAGATCGTGATATCTGGCACCCAAGGCTCCCCCCGCTCCGCGCATCCGTTTCAAAATCATGTCTTGATACCGCCGCGCCCGTAGTCGTTCGGATGCCTGTTTTCGTTCTTTGGTTTGCACGTCGCTCTGTATTTATTATTGTCGCATTATGTTTTCAGTACCTGTTCCGTTAAAAAGCTTGTATACCAGAGTAGATCCTTTATGCTATCCGGAATAATACCGCCACGCACACAAACCGACCAAGCTTGACTCTGGCTCTCCGACAACGCGTCGACGTTTCGAACTCAAGCTCCGCCCTCGCCAATCACCGAGACAAGGTCACGTTACCGCGATCGTGACGGTCAGCTTTGCGGCTTCCTACCACTCTCCCCCTCGACATTCTGGCCTTGCCCTCTCGTCGACCTCGCTCCCAACCTCGACCATCAACCTCAGCACCCAGCCCTCGAAACGCTGCGTGCTCGTATTTCTCACAGCTTTCGTTCTAAAGACCTCCCTGGCGCATAGTCACGCGGGGAGCCTTTCAGACCTCAAGACGTGTGCCTCAAGCCGCTGGACGACCTCCACACCTCAAGATCGACACTGGGCCCCGAAGACCTCGACTGGGCGGCGGGTAGGGCGGAGTGTCGCGTACGTCGATGTCGCACTTTTCACTTGTTTCCCACTCACCATGACCCTCTGCAGGTGCCGTATGGGGCCGCGACGGGAGTCTGTGGCTGTAAGTCGACCACCGTCTGTCTCTCATCCTCTCGTGCTGATTTGTCGCCTCGTTCCAGGTAGTGCACTACCGGCCGCCGTGGGTTGGGGAGGGCAAATGTGTGCAAACGTGTGGTGCTCGCGTCGCTTGATCACCGACGCGGGGGGGCAGGGCGCGGGCGGGGACGCCACTAACCAAACTCCTCCCTTCTGTTTAGGTCATAAAAGGTTGGCCACCTTCCCGACACACGCGCGCGATCGATTCCTCGGTGGAAAGAAAGTAGAACGGTTTGGGATTGTGTTTGCGTGGAGGGCAGGGCTTTGGTTGCCGTCTTCAACAGCTCCCCGCCTCGTCGTCACTGGTATGCGTCTTCATCGTCCTTCGCGAGCGCTTGCTAAATCTCGTTCACAGTGTCTTGCCGCATCTCCCCAACTTCGCTCAGTTGTCCCAGCGTCAAATAAAAGCTCAAAAAAGAAGAAAGAAAAGAAACCACCACCATAAAGAAAAGAAATAAAAGAGCAAAATAAGCATCGCTGGGCGCTACAGCAATCGCAACGCAGACACAGAAGACGCAAACCCACCCACCAAGACGAGGCGGTGTTTCGTGAACCGCCACAAGTCGGCGGCCACGCAAATGCCATTCGCTAATGCTACTACTCAGCGAGCATCCGGCTGCCGACGTAATTATTCCCCAACATCACCCACCACTTGCAGCAACTCGCAACGATCCTTCTTAGTCTGACCAGAACCGATCGTCGCTGTCGAATTTTGGTTGTGATTGCAAAGTAAGTGTGCCTCATCGCGCTCGCGAAATACTGAATGTTCATCATGACCCACAGCCTTCTCGTCGACGACATCTTTGGCGACTCTCCCATCTCTCTTCACCTTTCCCGGACTTTTCCAACTTCCCGTGGCTCGGTTTTTCTCGAATGTACTTAGATAGAACGTGGATAGTTCGCGACTGTGGCCGGGCAGGCGGGACTCGGTGACAAGACTTCCTAGGGCGGAAGGGGCATTATCTCTCTGGCTTCATTTGGTGTCTTGACGGTGCGTCTCTCCTCTTCCAGACCTTGCAATTATCTGACATTGATTTGCAGCCTTCGTTCGCAATACACTGTTAGGAGACATATCTACCAAGTGAAGCCTCCATTCCACTCGCGTCCTCAATTCCTGGGCGCCGTCGAGCAACACCTGGGGCAAACGAGCGAAGCCTCCATTCCGCTCCGCACATATCATCGCCGCGGATTCCTAATCCTTCTTAACCGACGAACGAAGCTTCAATTCCGCCCGCTCGACTCTTCGTATGGCCCCAAACAACTTTCACCCCGAGCGAAGGAGGCCCTCCACTGCGAGCACATCATCATCACCGTCCTCGAGCTTCTCAATTGGCGAGCGAAGCTTCAATTCGCGCTCGTCTTCCTGTCTATATGACGACATCATCCGAGTCGCCGGGTTCACCAACGTCTGATTTGAAATTTATTTTGTATATTCTTAAGAATTAATATAGATTTTTATTTATTTATAGGAGTCATCCGCGACCTGGTCGACATCCATCCACCGAGCGAACCCTCTATTCCGTTCGCCTCGACTGCTGTCTATGGCCGGCTCCCTGCCATCATTTTCTCAGCTCAGTATCCTCCACTATCATCGCTCTCTGGCTTGTTCGTCGAACCTCCCACAAGTTTGTCGGTCGCGCCATACTATCCGCAGCTTGGCCCATCATCACCATGTGCTCGCAGTTCATCCTGTTGCAATTCGGCTCATCACTCCCTGCTCCTCGTCGTCGCCCAAACATATCCCAACTATACCGTCCTGCGCGTCGGCTTGCATCGGCGTATCAACCTGGTCTCATATCCGTCCAAGCGCTTGTCCTGCGCAATCCGCACCTTGTCGCTCGTACCCCTTCCCACCAGGACCCCACGGAGCCGTTTGTCCCACCCGCCTGCAGAGTATTTTTCCGTGTACTTGATTAAATTGCTAATCTAACTCGATTGTGAGATACGGAGGTCCCGGTTGGGTACCGGACGTGTTTCGAGTCCTCGTCGGCTGCAAGATCTCCCTCGTCCCACGGGTTGGATTATTCGCGGGCTTTTGAGTATGCCGAAATTGAACTTCAACCGTGGGAACCGGCTGCCTCCCACCTCGACGCGGTGAGGCCGGCCGACCACACATGCAGTGACGGCCCACTCGCCTGCGGCTCAAATTCACGACCAAGATTGAGACGAGACCCGCACTAATACCCACTAGTCAAATTAGCTCGTGGGCGCCTCTCTTTATCATAAAGGAGCAAGGCGTGTTTTCTCACCTTCCCCTCCCACGTACCATGCGACCGAACGCCCTAGCCCTTGCCGCGTATTTCTCGATCCTCCCTGCAGCAGCCGTCTCGTATCTGGGCCCCGGCCTGCGCGTGCCCTTGCTCCTCTCGTTCATCGCGCATGTCTCTGCCAACGCCCATGACTCCATCTTGCATCATGGTGACTCGAAGGGCGATTTGGTGCAGCATCTGGGCCATCTGCAACACGACCCTCAGCAGTGTGTGGGGGAGCCAGCCAATTTTGTGCAGCAGAAAGTGGACGAGCTGAGGGGCTTGATCAGCGCTGTCGGAGACAGTCTCATCGCGCTGCAGGATGAGGTCGAGATATCGACGAAGCCATGCGCATCCCTTCCAGACGGTCCAGCTCTCGCAGACGAAACGACCATCGTGGGGGACTTGAAGCGTGCTTTCGAAAAGGTCGTCGAAGACCTTGAAGTTTGGGCACCAGTGCTCAAGGAAACGTCTCGCGGCCACGAAAACATTATCGATGGGTTGGCGATGGACAAGCTTGGCAACGCGCTCATCACGGTGTGCAAAAAGTACGGGATGAAAGAGGAAACTGCGAGGAACCATTGGGATACACTTCGTCCGCCGATCGAGAGCGCGGTTGTACTACTCGGTGCGTGACTTTGCTGAAATAGTGATAAGCACTAACCTTCCACCAGCTCGACGGACCAACTCTGGTACGGTGAAGGAAAATTGGGCTGGCTGGTGTGCGCTGGCACTGGGGCTATATTTTTGGGTATTCTGAGTAAAGGAAGAGAAAATTGATAATGGCACCCAATCTCTTCGCGATAGTATATCTGAACGTTGGATACCTACTAGCTAGCTGTTTTCCCCACTTTCAAAGACTGTTGTTGAATAAGTCAGTGCTCGGGTCGGTTGGCGGCAAAACTGGCGGGATGCTAGTGACAAATCAGATACTCAGTCAACAAGCCACTTGGACGCGACCGGTCGAGTCCCGAATGTATTTCGACTTTGTAATTGCCCACCAGCCGCTTCGAGATGAATAAATTTTTGTGCCCTCGGCTGCCGAAAATTGAATTGAACTCCAACCGTGGGAGCACATGTGGCCGCCACAAGGTAGGTTTCATGCTCTGAGCGAGAAGGCCAACGAGCGGCGAGTGTGTATTCGAAACAAAAGTTCCTCTACCATGACAGGAAGACGCGAGCCAAAATTTGTGCTCTCTCGAGACAACAACTTGCACCTTGACTTTGCCCAACCCACAGTAAATTATATTGATGGAGCACTGTGCGTTTGAATGAGTATGGGACATGGCAAAGAAGAGAGTTGAGCTGTGTTTTTTGCATGAGTTATCTGTGGAGGCCGAAACTCAACCACTGTTTACCATTGTTATCCGTTGGTTGAAACCCGACACAACGGAAAGGGAAATTCGTAGCTATGCAACCTGCACTCCAACACACATGGCTTCAAGTGCAGCAGGAAGCCATGGTGGACCTGTCACGTGTGAAGGTTCCGCTTTCTGAGCTAGCACGTGTGAATCCTCCGCTCTGAATGGTTTTTAATGGTGGTTTAAAATCACCGATGAGGGACAAATCAATTCATAACTCAACAACCGTTCATCCAAAACACTTGAAACCCGGCTCAATCGAAAGCCACAGTCAAGGCGCACATTGTAAATGTTAAAAATAACCCCCGGCGGGACTCGAACCCGCAACCTCCAGATCCGGAAAATTACGCAATAAAGCGTTTCAAAGTGTTTCTAGAAGTCTGACGTCATAACCATTAGACAACGGGGGCGTTCTGAGTTGTCCTGGACTTGTTCTGAAGGTCCGGAATGAACCGTTCTTGCGTAAATGGCCAAAAACGACCAAAAACGCTGTTTTTCGGCTGTGATCGGTGAATCACGCTTGCCTCCGTTTCCCTACGTCAGGATATTGTTCTGAAGACCTGAATCGAGCCGAATGCATCTCTCGCACACGCTGCGAATTTTTCGTGAATAACGGCGGATTCCCCGTCGAGAAATAGACATGAAGTTCGACGGCATCACTGATCCGATTGCAATTGATGCGAAGGGAGTTCAACCTTGGTTCAACCTGCGTCTCGTATCAACCAATTTTCATCAAAATAGTCTGTATTGACTATAGCGGTGAGCCTTATCAGAACTACCCTGCCAGACGGAAGAATATGCGAGAAGTCTGAAGCAACTCGAACCTAACCTGGACTTCTCGAAAGCACAACTTCGAGTTGGCCACCTCATGAATCTCAATAATTGTATCGAATATGACACCCAGAGTCTATGAGCATCGTGACTGAAACACTGTCAATTTTGAATGAAACAGGGTATCCTTCCACAGAGCACTGGTTGGTACCAGGAGGTCATCCGACTCAAGTGTATAATATTCTGAATGGTCACTTCTTATGGTCCATTCTCTTCGCATCCTTGTCTACTCTGTCACGAGGAATTCGAGCTTGAATCAGATTTGAGCCCCAGCAATGAACCACAGTGGGTTCCAGTGGGGTAACACAAGTTTTCTAGTCATATCTGGGTCCCGCTTCAACCTACCTTACAGTGATATCCCGTCCGCTGGTCAGTCTCTGCTCAAATTCATTATGTATATTCGCGAAGGAAAGGTGAGGGGTTAATGGCAATTGGCGACCTTTGATCTTATTTGACAACTTCAACGCTAAGTTCAACTTGAACATGTTCAAAATTTTTCGGACTTCGATCATCCCATGAAGAATAAGGTCACTTCAGCGCGACCGAGAATCGTTCTCGGTGAACACAGAAACCCGGATGATACATGGTAAGTACTGGTTGGGCACTGGTATGTACTAAGCTTTCAGCAGACTGTCTCCTGTCTTCAACTGAGGGAGTCAAGAGATGACCTGGAGTTGACGGAAATCTGAGCGGAAGAGATTCTTCAGTCCATTTTATTTCTAGTTACTGCAGTCCTTCCTCGCAGTGACCCAAGCGAAATCTATACATTACTTGATCTATCCCCCACCTCTCACAAGTCAAGCTCCATGAGCGCCGTCGTCAACCGCTCCGCCACCGCGTCCGGCTCCTGCCTTGCCATCTCAATAATGCTCAGCAGCTTCTTGATCCCAATTTGCAGCCTCGATGACGGATCGTCGCGCGACTTCTTGTCAAAGCCGGCGTCACGCAGCATGCGCACGGCGTCGCGTCGGTCCTCATCCTGAGGGAAGAGTTCGACCTCCTGGATGACGTACTCGAGCGCGGAGAGGCTGGTGATGGGCGGGACGCGCATGACGGCGTTGAATTCCACAAAGCCGAGGTCGGTGAGGATGGGCCGGTTGGAGGTGGTGGCGATCACAAGGAGGCGGTGGTTCTTGAGAAGATGAGAACGTTAGGATGGTAAGTGAATTTGCAGAGAACAACGAACCTTCGGTGGCCGACGACCGATCAGCACCAGCAGCGCCTGCAGCACAGGGTTCGAAAAGCGCGCGCCCATGGGCGACCAGTCTGCGTGTCAAGTCAGCGACGCGTCGCCTCACCCACCATTTCACGCACCAATCAGCCGCTCAATGTTATCCACAACAACGACGCTCAGCGGACTCTTATAGCTGTCCGAGAACACCTTGTTAATGGCGGAGATCTTCTGCGTCTCACCCATGCCGACCATATTGTCCGGCGTGATGAGCTTGATGAAGGGGAACTGCGACGCCTGGGCGATGGCAGCAGCGAGCGCCGTCTTCCCCGTTCCTGGCGGACCGTGCAGGAGGACATTGACGACCGGCGCTCGGGTGGAGGTCCGGACTTGCTCGACGATGAGGCTGCCGGAACGGAGGAGTTCCTGTGCAGTATTAGCGGGGGTTCTGGTTAAGAAGGGCATGCGTACATCGACGATGTTGTCAAAGCGGATGATTCCGTTTTGGATAACCGATTGCAGCTCCTCCTCGGACACACCAAAGGCAGGGTGCACTTCGTCGAGCGCGTGCAGGAAATCACTCCGGTTAACCCGTAGGTTCTCCACGTCGTCGCTGATACCGGCCATGGTCCCGACCTATCCATGCGACGCTTAGTATTCGTACTCTGTTATTTCGAAATAAAAACAGCATGCCTTGACATGTCGGTTAAACGCAAAACTGGTCGCGCTCTTGATGAGACCGTTGATCTCTGCACCGGAAAAGTTCTTCGTCTTCGCTGCCAGCTCCTCGAGGTCCACGTCCTCGTCCATGACGCGGTTCGTTCGCATCTTGGCCGTGTGGATGTTGAGGATCTGATGCCGGCCCTTCTCGTCGGGCAACGAGATCTCCATGTGCACCTCGAGACGACCGGGACGCAGGAGCGCCTCGTCGATCATGTCGAGTCGGTTGGTCATACCGATAATGAGGATGTTGTTGAGCGAGTCGACACCGTCCATCTACGGGTCATTTAGTTGTTGTGAGACTATAAAGGGCGGGGAGGCAAACCTTGGAGAGCAGCTGATTGACGACGCTGTCACCGACTCCGGTGCCGCTGTTCGTTGACCCACGCTGCTTGAAGATGGCGTCGAGCTCGTCGAAGATGATGATGTGCAGTTCGCTCTCATCGCCCTTCTCTTTGTACTAGAGTCGCTGTCAGCGAAGAACAGACAACAAGAACATGACGCGAACCTCCTTCTCGGCGTCCTCGAACAGCTTACGGATATTCTCTTCCGAGGCACCGACGAATTTACTGAGGATTTCGGGACCGTTCACAATCTTGGGCTCGTGCGCATTCAGCATCTTTCCGATCTGCCGAGCGATCAAGGTTTTTCCCGTTCCAGGAGGCCCGTGGAGTAGGAGACCTGCGGCCATCAGTAAAGTGGCCATGAAAAACTAGAGGTAAGATCCACCTTTGACGTGCTCAATACCAAGCTTCTCGACGAGGCCAGGAGGGAACACACGCGAAGCGAACGCACGCCGGAAAATCTCGCTAAACTCGGTGTCAAGACCACCAATACCCATATCCTCGAACTTGAAGTTGGGCGCGAGGATGGCATTTGGGGGCGCCTTCTTCGCGCTGGACTTGATGTTGATCCCGTTGGCCTCAGCGGCCTTCATCATCGTGATGTCCGTCTTGTCCATAAGGATCCCGAAGCTGCGCGGGTCGGGGCCATGGTCCGCGCGCCGACGCCCGCCGCCCTGCTGCTCCGGTAGTTCCAGGACAAGCAGGCTCTTTACGAGGATCTTGAGGTTCTGGCCATGGTAGTCGAAGATGAGGATCTCGCCGACGGCCATGACGACGCCATTGAAGGCCTTGATGAAGTTGCGGGCGAGCTCGTCGGCAGAATAGGCCTCTTTGCTCTCGGTCTTTCGCAGGAATCCGACTTCGAGGTCGAGTGATTGGAGATAATTGGGCTGCGTCGGAAAGGGCTCCATCGAGATGGTGTCGCCCGCCACGGCGAGGCCAATCCATTGCCGCTGTAATGCGGACGCGCCGATGGATCCCGGCCTGATCTTTCCGGTGTTGTCGTGGCTTGAACTTGATTAAACACCGAACAAAGGGCGGGTAAAGTAACCTACATGACGGTCACAGGAAATTGGCCATTACACAGCACATGTTGCCCCTGCTGAAAGTCGGCGGAATTGACAACCAAACGGTTGGTGAGTGCCAGAGGGTTCGAAGGGGAGCCTTCCACGTTGAAACTGGCGCGTATACTATTAACGGCGAGCTCAAGTCCACCACAATGTTCCTACCTGCCTCCCGCTGCTTGTGATTGCGCTGGCGGCCTTCGGTCGTAACCGCGCTTCTCAAACTGGGCGCTCGGGGGATCGTTATATTGCGTAGGGGGAGCATTATACTGCATAGACTGCGGCGGAGGTGCGTTTTCGCGGTATTGGGGCGCCTGGGGTGGTGGTGGACGTCCTCCTCCACGCGGACCACTCGGAAGAGAACTGTAAGCTCCAGGGGGGCCTCGCTGCGAGTAGGACATTGAATCGTGGCTTAAGCAGTGCAATGGTCGTGGTCAAGGTGAAAGTGATCTGTCCAAATGAAGCAACTGACATAAGCGCGAAGGCTTATGGACGACGTCAACCTCCAACCCTCCAATATAACCTCTGGCGCGTCCTCAAGCCGTGTATTTGCTGAGAGGCCCGATGTAGACACCCATTCCTGCGAGCTGCTGGGCCCCATTGCGCTGGTGAGCTTTGCAGCTTCATTTTCATGTGGCCAACTGACCAGGTTATCTATAGACGGTGCAAGGGCTCATGGGCGTCCTCGTTATCCTCTCGTTGGTATACAAACGACATCGGGAGAAACCTATGCGTCCGTGGAGAATATGGTGCGAGCGCTGTGTCTCTTGTGCCGACCGCCATTTGACGCCGAGTTGAGGCTCTTCGATGTTTCGAAACAAATCGTTGGCCAGATGTTCGTGCACGGCGTCAACGTTCTGATATCGGACTTGGTGTCTCACCATTCGTCAAATAATGCCTGCACATTCTATTTCCTCAATATTCTGATCGACACAACTCTCGGTACGCGCTCTCTCCACGGTCTCGCCTCCAAAAACTGATCCATTCCCAGGTGTTGGACTTATATATGTCGTCCTCCGAGTATTAACCTTTATCATGTCGGAACGATTACACCTCAAAGGCTTCGAGTCGGGCATCTACGGCAACCCGCCTTCGATCAAGTACTGGATGCGCCAAGCAACAATATATGTTCTGGCGCTCACCACCATGAAATTCATGGTCGTCGGTTTACTTGCCCTGCTCCCCGGACTTTTTACTTTGGGTGAATGGCTCCTGAGTTGGACGTACACGAGCGGCGGGGACTGGCTGCAAGTAGTATTGTGAGTGCTTCTAAACAGCTCGCTTCGCGGCTCACAGTGACCACAGCACAATGGGAATATTTCCAATCTGCATGAATATTATCCAATTCTGGCTCATCGACTCCATAGTCAAGGCGTCTGGCGTGGCACTTGATTTAGATGGTCCCGATCCTCTGGACCGCGAACCGCTGTTTGGTGCGAACGACGACGACGAGGACGACGATACTGCCAGGGGTTTCCACGTCGAACACGACATTGAAAGCCATCCCCGTCCCACCAGTACCCGCTCTCTTTCCCCTTCCAGCGACCGCTCTCGCTCCTCCGACAAGCTGACACCTCTCGAGCCCAAACTTTCTGGCACGAGCAGCCCCGCCCAGCCTATTGACGTCCATGCGTACCCGCCGAGTATCGCGTCCTCTGCATCGTCGTCTTCCTCGCCGCCGCAAGCCCCTATACTCCGCGAGGCAACAAAGCTGAAGCCGAAGCGCCGCTCGCCGCCCTCCCCCATCCACATCCGCAATAACAACCCAGCGGCGGTAAATTCCCCGCGGCCTGGACCCACTCCGAAGACTGCACCGGTGTCTGCTACCGTGCCCGCACCTGCGCCCGCGCCGGAGCCTGTGCCACCGCCGGAAGAGGAGGCATGGGGCGAATCCTGGGACGACACGGACGACTGGGCAGACAAGGTCGGGGAGGAGGATTGGACAGGACGCAGGCTCGAGGAGAAGAAGAGCGTATTATCTGGTTGGGATAATGGCAGCCCGATGGTAAACTCGGTGCACACCATTAAGACATAGCATATTCGGGTTAGTAGAGGGTATTGTACATTTGACTAATCTTTCTCCGCGACTTCTTATGAGTGAACTCGAACTTCTGCAGCCATGGAGCGCACGCAGATCCTGCAGTTGCATCCATGGACCTCCAACCTGCGAGCCCGGTCGCAAATTCTGCAGACGCATACTGTCTGCCACGGGAAGGTCTCCACGAGCTGACGAGTACCGTTCGCATGAAACCATAGATCAAGGCCCACAGCCCGCGCCTTCATGGAGCCATGCAGGGCCACCCAGTCCTGCACAGATATCCGCACACAGTCGTGAATTCCCCAGATTGCAATATCCTCCCTGCCCATCCAGATCGTTGCGTGAGGCTGGAAAGTCGGCCGCGCGCGCCTTATATTCCACTCGATGCAGCTGAACGAGCCCTCTGGTTAACAAGCAACGCTTCAGCCAGCATAGCTACTCACTATCTGTAAATTTCATTCCAAATTTCTTGCAGTTCGCGGCACAGCGTTAGAGGCACCGCAACACAGGTGTCGCCGAATGGCTCAGGTGGAACGGCCCCAAAGACGAGGTCGTGCGCAGCGTATTTGCTGCACAATCGACGGAGGAAACCCGTCAAGGATAGGAGATCCCCGTCGCAGACTCGTAAGAAGGAAGCGATGGAGATGTGCACGGGCGCTGCGTGCGATGAGGACCCAAAAGCTGCCCGCAGCCCATCCAGGAAGTGGTATGATTCGTCTTGTTCCCATTTAACTGTGATGGAGTACATCCGGGGTACGTTGTGGGCAGTGGTAGAACGAACATGTGGTGGAAGGCAGGAGGAGAGCCTGTTTCAAAAAAAGAAAAGTTGGCGGGCCGTGGGTCGGAGCCCCTATTTAGGGTCGGAATCGAGCCGCATCTGAACCTCATTGGTTTCGGTTGTTCTATAGGGATCGAGCAACGAATAAGGAATGATAGGCAGTGTGGAATCGACGATTACTGACCGTCCTGTCGCCATGTACCGCGGAGATGAACAGCTTTTGCTTCCTACTGCTTGCGAGAGTGCTGCTCGCACAGTAAGTTGCAGGTTCCTACCCAGCCGCGGTTCCGAGGTTAACAGTCACTGTAGTGGGGTTTTTTGAGCTAATTGAGAAAATTCGATTATTTTTTGAGGTGTGACATATGTGACTCCAAACTTCAGGGTTAACCTCTCCACGGCGGCTGGCCGATAACATATACAAATAGCATAGCCACAATTTCGAGAAATGATGGAGAAATTCACTGCAGCTGCTCCTCGGCCCTGAAATATTCTTGTTTGGCGGTAAATGTGTGCCTTTGCTGTATGGAAGTTAAACCCCCACTGTTCCTGAATGCCTCCGCCCGTATTTGATAGCTGGAGGGACGAAAGGTCAATATTTCGTGTATCTTGGTGTAGAGCATTTCCCTGGGCAGGCGGATGACTCTAAAATTTCAGCTGGATCACTTAGAGACATGGATAGCTCAGAATATGTGCACCCTCTATTTTTCTCGGTGTGGTGGCTTCCAAAAAGTGAATTTCTCCGTGATTTCTCGAAATTGTGGCTATGCTGTTTGTATGTGTTATCGGCCAGCCGCCGTGGAGAGGTTAACGCTGAAGTTTGGAATTATATAATCAATTAAAAAAATGAATTTTCTCAATAGAGCTTATTGGCAAAAGGTGTAAAATGATTTTTTTTGAACCAAACCAATCTCTGATTTGTACTGTGGAGCTGTTCAAAATTTCAGAAAAGTCAGGCATCCGCAGACCCCAGATGGTCGAACTCATCCGTACCTGCTCATCTTTCCTAGCGGAAAGGACTAGTGCCATGGCACCCTTGTGCACGCACGCTCGTGACCTATTGTGTAAACCCGGCCGTCCTGCCTACCTTCACCAGTGAGAGAACGGGCACTTTGGCTTGTGGAGCTCAAATTTCTCCAAATTTGGTTCATATTGAACTGAAACGCAAGCCAAAAATCATCGATAAAAACTTTTACATCGTTTGCCAATAAGCTCTAATTAGCTCAAAAACCCCACTGCAGTGATTGTTGACCTCGGAACCGCGGCTGGGTAGGAACCTGAGTAAGTTGGCGCTATTACTCAAGGCGCTACTGTCGTTTTGAGGAAGTCTCTCTGATTGATGGAAGGAAAAAAAAGCGCTCAGTACTTGGGCGCAGTGAAGCGATTGCACCCAATTGCAACCCGTTCGCAATTCAGGACCCGGCCTGGCAGGATGATTCGCTCCCAAACTTGGAGACAAGGACGGCGACCATATGCCGGAAGTAGCTGTAATGAGCGCCTATATGGCGCCAAAAGTAGACCTTCCAAGAGGTGATTGATCGCTGGATATCGTCCAACTTCCCACGACCCCACCCTACCCCCAAATCGGGAAATGGTTTGGTTTCGGCCAACGTTCGGACGATGTACAACGCTCTCTGTACCCAAAATTTGCATGGTTTGAGGGCCCTAAAGTGCTTCGACAAGCAACCCATGCCTCCTCGATGTAGCCTGGCAGCTTGGGATTATTTTCGTCAAACCTTCGGATGTCGTCGGACTCGGACTTGATCGGATTTTCACCGTGGGAGGTTGGACGGGATCCAGCGATCAATCACCTCTTGAGACCTTCGATCCAGAACGTGGTCGGGCGTTATAAAAGGAAGAACTGCTGTCGCCTCTCCCTTCACCACAACGCCCACCACCATGAAGCTCAAGACGTTGTTCTTCCCGCTCTTAGCATTCATATTCACCGCCTCTTTGCTGGACTCGACTCCCGTCGCCGCGCTCTACTTCCCCGGGCGCCTAGGCGTCGGTGTCCCCGCCACGGTCCTCACCTTCGTCAAGCAATACATCTCGGACAGCGGGCCCGTATTCCACTCCGATGAACTCGATGCGGAAGAGTTCTGGCGGCAGGCTCGCGACCTGGGCGAACGTGCGCGGAAATACGGCGAGACGCTCCTGGCGGATGCAGCGAGCCGCTCGAAGGAAGTGCGAGAGAAGGTAGAGGAGCTAAAGGCGCGGATGGAGGCGATTCTGCGCGGCGCAACGGCGCTGCACGAGGAGCTTCAGACGTCCGGCAAGTTGCGAGCCAGAGATATGTCGGCGGAGGACATCGGGGCTGACTTGCAGCGGGCGCTTGAGAAGGTGGTCGAAGAGCTCAAGGTTAGTTAGTATTATTTCTACCATATGCCTTAGGCACAACGGAAATAAAACAGGAATTTTTTTTAAAAAAAAAAAGAGCTCAAGGTTATGTTCCCGGCGCCCGAGAAGGCGATGGGACACGAGGAGCGTCAGGCGGTAGTCGCGGTAGCGCTGGATAAAGTGGGCGCAGCGCTTACGGACGTTGCCGTCAAGTATGGGAGCGATGAAGAGCGGATAAGGGCCCATTGGGGAACGGTCCGCCCGCCCATTGAGAGTATGGTGGTGGTGCTTGGTGAGTGTTTTGTTTTGGACCGGTTTTTTCGTAGTTTAATTGGCGTAAAGGTGATCTCGCGGAGCAACATCCCGATCTCCTAGACGCCTTGCTGTTCACGTTCGCCGTGATGCTCATACCGGACTATTGGATCCTCCGTCCGCTTCTGGGCGTCTTTGGGTTTGGACCAGCAGGACCCATCAAAGGTGCGATGAATAGCTGTGAATTTAGGCGCTTGTTGACTTAGCTCAACAGGAAGCACGGCGTCGTGGGCGCAGCGCGTGTTCTATGGCGCGGCGGTGAACAAGGGAAGTTGGTTCGCGTATCTGGACAAGGCCGCGATGACGATCAAGGCTCTGGGTTGGCTGGGTTGGCTAGGAGGGCTGATTGGCATTGGCGTCGGTGGGGGTCTTTTTGCAGGCTGCGGAGGTCGCCGCAGATGAACAAGATCCAGTCTACCCGTAAAAGTTTTCTTGAGTTTCGTGTATCTTGCAGAATCTTCCATGACCGATGAATGATCCCGATTCCATTCTATAGGCCCAAGCACAACGTTACACGGCGGAATCTGAGACCACCGAGTGGAGATACACGACAACGTCGAGTTGATTCCAGTAGCTATGATCCTCCCTGCGGAAAAAATGTTTTTAGCCAGGTCGCTTCTTTCTCCATATCTTCCATCGAGCGCGGGAGACGATCCTCGTCCGCGTCCACTTTGAACGGCTGCGCCATCTCAGCCTCCGCTTTCTCAAGCGCGGGATAGACGTCGTCATTATTCTTCCCTGAGAATCTATCACCTGCCGATTTGCGTGGTAGGAGGTGAAAGTGGACGTGGGGGATGGACTGTCCGGCGGCTTTTCCATCCTGGAAGACGTGAGTCGAGAAAAGAGTGAAAGTGAACTCGGAACCCACTTGACACGCAACGGTGAGTGCATCTGCACCGTACTCGCGCTCTATAACGGAGCCCACTTGCTGCACGGCGCGCATTAACGACGTTAGTTCTGGTTCTGTCAATGTCCAGTCGAAGGTCAGCGCAAGTCTCAGTTGGAGAGAAAAAAAGCCATACCACTCAGATCTGAGAGACGCAGGACGTGTCTTGT
Source organism: Mycena filopes (assembly GCA_029281495.1). Taxonomy (NCBI): domain Eukaryota; kingdom Fungi; phylum Basidiomycota; class Agaricomycetes; order Agaricales; family Mycenaceae; genus Mycena; species Mycena filopes. Next base: position 325,336 of record JARIHR010000018.1, on the reverse strand, counting down.
TGGGAGAACCAGCACATCTGCGTACAAAAAGCTGATTTCCTTGCAGTGCGACACGAGTAAGTTCAGACTAACGTCCAGGGACAATAGCTGGAAGGCGATCAGCATCCCACTCGCCAGCGTGCCTGGACCGAATTACGCTTGAGGTTCACGATTGCATACGAGAGGGTGGATCTATAGAAAGCCTGGCGGGTAACCTCTATGGTGGAGAAGAACAGAGCAGCCATGGCCATCAAACTTCGGGATCGGCCGACCCCCTTCGTCCCGACCACCATGCCACCTGGGACTCGGACAATCGATTCGTTCTCTCTTTCCTCCGTGAAGCGGGGGCGGCAAAATGAAACGCGTTGGAAAAATCCGGGGACCTGCTATCGAGCTGTGGCGGGATGACGGCCTTCGAAAGTTCCGTGAAACATCGCGCTGTTCCCCCAAACCAGTGTACGGCGTTATATGGCGCCAAAACCTGTGATATTCTAGAACAAAGGCCGCTTTGGGGAGCGTCAAAGCGGCTGCAAAGCGCCAGCCACCTCGATACTTAATCGGGGAAGTCTCTTTCGCGGCCACATCCAAACGCAGGCCATTGTCCCTGCCCTATATATGAAGCTGCCCTCCCTCGTCCACTCCCAAAAACCCTCTGGCTCACCCGGTGCCACTGCTTTCTTCCCACCATAAACAAATCCTCAGTCGGGCCCAAATTTCAAATTCACAATGTCGACCCTCGAGCTCGTTTGGGACGCGCACACGACCTACAAGCTGTGGTCATGGACGAACGGTTCCGTCCACTACGTCGCGCACTTCATCCGCCAGCTGAACCCCAACCGCACCGGTGCACGCGAAAACATCTGCACCGTGCGCATCGGCGAACGGGGCTCTAAGCGCGCGCCGCGCAGCAATCGCGACGAAGACGCGGACGTGGCCGTGATAAAGCTGGCGTTTACGCGCGAGGCTGCGGCGGCCCTCGAGCGCGAGGCGCACTGTTACGCGCAGCTGCAGGACGTGCAGGGCATCGCGGTGCCACGGTGCTTGGGACACTTCCACAGCAAGACGAAGGGCATCGAGATCAGCTGCTTGGTGCTGGAATACTGTGTCGGTGATCCGGGGCAAATGGCCGAGCCTCAGTGAGTCGTCTGCCACTCCCACTGTGGCTCTCATGTTAACCGCGTCTGTTTTTTCCAGTCGTAAAATAATGGCTGCGGCCTACGCCCTCCACGCGCGCGGCGTCATGCACGGCGACCTCCTTGACGGCCGACACTTTGTCAAAAGTGGGCGCCAAATGCTCATCGTCGACTTTGCTGCGGCCGTGCCGCACCAGTGCCCCCACAACCAGGAGATGCGTGGGCCCGACGGTCGGCGATGCATGGGCGTCTGCCCCGAGTTGTCTGCATTGGCGCGAAACTACGGGATGTACAACCCGTAGTCGCGCCGGTGATTCCAATGAATCGTTATTTTATCACTGGGTTATATAGTACTGTACGCTTCACGAAAGATGCCACTTGTATTTTAGGAATAGAACATATATGTATTCACTTCCACTCTTTTTCTTGATTCTGTTGACCGTTCTCTGCCTCCCCGTGAATTTTTCGTTCTGAGCCCCCCATCTGGGAGCAGAAAAGAAAGCACAGTACAGGCGATGCGGAGCCATACCGTGAACGGCGGGGGACCGGGGGTAGAGCCACCGTATTAAAACGCTTGTAAAGCCTAAACTTTAAAGGTTCCGGGATTGCCGACATGTCAACATGATCGCCGTACTTGTGATCTTGCTTGTGATGCAACCTGAAAACCGTGAATGTCAATAGGTTCAGCATTGGAAGAAAATGGACGCGTTTCTACGCGTCTTTCCATTTGAGGCGTCTACACGTCGAAGAACGGCTTGCTTGTGTGGCGCTGTGTGGACCACACGTGCTGTGCCTCTGGGCTTCTTCTACTTCTTCTTTCCAAAACTTCCCCATTTTTTTTGGTTTCGACTGGACAAGGACGACCCTAGACGACCCCGCCTCATAAAATGGCCCCGAGTGGTCTCGCAACCGACGACAACGACCACGCGGGATCCGACCGTGTTAAAGGACACCTTCAGAGGCTATGCACAAACTGTGGCGCGACCGCAAGTAATATGCGTCGATGCGGGAGGGTGCGTCAGTGTGGAAAAAATGCCCGCTTTCCTTAGAGTCATCCCCGTTTCTCAGTGTAAGCGCCCCTCGTACTGTTCTAAAGAGGTCCGCCTTGTATCTTCCCCTTGAAATTAACCAGCTCCTCACCCTGACCTTAGTGTCAAGTAGAGAACTGGTACGTTGCCAGATAGAGCACCTCCGCAACACCTCCGACGTTTAGGTTCTCATATTCGCATTCCAGGCCCATACATAGATCCTCGTGTAAGAAATTCGAGGAATCGGACCCTTCCACCGACCCGGTTATCAGGAAGGCTCTTGCCTCAGGCCTGCCCCGTCTTCGACGCCGTCCTCCAAGCTGGTTTTATTTTTCATTTCACCCTCATTCGCTTCCCGCGACTCACAAAAGTCTGCCACGCCGCGATTGTCGATTTCGCAATCGAACCTGTCGAGTTGGCGGACTTTGTGAAAATCTTCAACGGCGAGGTGTCGGTTGGTGACGAGAAAGGTTTAGAGATCATGGGAATGGTGCAGATCAACTCTTTCCTGCCCAAGGGCATTCTGGGGGAAACACAAGTCAAGCCTTGGCGTGAAAGCCTAGACACTCTGGACCTGAAGGAATTCCCGGAATGCTCGGTGGGTCTCCTTAAGATGCGCAATCTTGAGATCGAGGAACTCCTCGTTGCCCCGATTATTGTTTGGAAAAGAGGGATGGATCTAGTGGAGGGGAAGGAGCCGTGGGATGCGATGCGTCAGGAATTTGCGCCGTGGACGAGTTTGTGCCCGCAAACCGGAGAAATTAGGCGGGCGCCGTTCAACATACTAACGTGCCTCGAGTGCGTAGTTTCGCGTTGGCTCTCTTTCATTTTTGACCGAATCAACAGGTTCCTGAATAACTTCATTCGCGCGGATACCAGACCGGGCGGTCCCAACGACATGAGTCTTGGCGTCAAGATGCGGCCGTGCGACTTCAAGACGATCCGCGATGCCGGCGCGGGTTCGATGAGTATACCGGCGAGACTGCTGAGGGCCAAGATGGCGAGGGAGGATGTATTCAAGCCGTTGCGGCAGCACCAGGCGATGCATCAGGTGTAGTTTTCTGTGGCCACTTGGGGTCGGCATTTGTTTCTTGACTGACCCGGTTCAACCCCGGCGAAAAGAGAATGTATGAATCAGTATGATTATTTGCGCGTTGTAAAATAATGTGTGCCCGTCCAATCCAAGCCCAGACGTGAAGAGCTCGATTCGACGACACCCGACGATTCGCCCTCGCGCATTTGTCCCTGTTGTGGCTCTCGTGACCGCGTTCGCAGTATCCCGCAGTATATCCCGCTCTTCAGGCTCCAACTCCTTCGCTTAGATCCAGAACTCGTCGGGCTCGCCATCGGGAAGATCGTACGGCGTAACTGTGCTTCTCTCCTTGCTGGGCAGCCGCGGCATCGCTATCGATCCGACCAAGTCTTTGTGCGGGTTTTTCCTCTCTGTACGCGTTCTTTGTGTTTTCTTTCTCCACTACGACACACCATCCACAGTGTCATCATGTATAACACTGGCCTACGCGCCGAATTCCCGGCTCTTACTGCGTCCATACCACACGAGCAGTTGGCTACAGACGCGATCCAGACACATCTGCAATCCACCCACGATTCCATCACCTATCCGGTTCTAACTCTCCCCCCCGAAATCATCTGCGAAATATTCCTGCGGTGTCTGCCGGAGGAGCGCGAGACAGACGTCGTGAATCCCGAAGAGGCTCCGCTTCTCCTCACACATATTTGTCGTGTGTGGCGGCAGATCGCCATTTCGTTACCGACGCTGTGGACCACATTCGAAGTCATCAATATCGACGCTACCCATCTCCACGACATCGCTAAAACCTGGTTCGAACGCTCCCAAAACTACCGCATATCTGTGAAAATTCACGGGTTTTTGTGGAGACTCGAAAATTTGGACAGTCTGGTGGAAGTGTTTTCCCAGCACTCGCACAGGATGTGCTCTCTCGAACTCCATCTCGATTTGGAGGACTTGTTGAATATGAACACGCAGCTTCTCAACTTTCCCCTACTGCACAACCTCTCGGTCTGCTTGATCGATAACGAGGAGGACCTCAGGCTCTGCGACAAATCGATTGAGATGTTTGATACTGTCCCACTCTTGACCGAAGTTGTGACCGAGCTCCTTCCTTCCATGTTGTGCCTTCCGTGGCAGCAACTCACCAAATTCACCGGAGACCGGTACACCACTGTTCGATGTTTGGAGGCCTTGCGCTGCATGCCCAACGTACTCGAATGTGCCTTCTCGATTCTCGTCTTTGATTACGACGACGACGACGACCTCGAAATATTCTCCCATACCAACATCCAGCACTTCTCCCTTTTCGTCTCCGAGCCGCACATCTGCGAACGCACGGGCGGTCTCAAAGTCTTAGAGTTCGTTACCTTACCGTCTCTTCAGACGCTGCAAATCTGCGGGGAGGATCTCGATGAAGAGGAATTGGACTTGTTCTTGGAGCGTTCGCAGCCTCCGTTACAAAAAATGAGTGTCCACCCCTCCGGTCGCACCGAACTCGAGCTTTCGTCCCTCCTCATCGCTTCTAACCTCACCGAGCTGGAGATCTGGCACCCTGGGGAGTCATTCCTGTCGCTTTTCTTCGACTCTTTCGGCTCCGACGCTACTCTTCTGCCTCAGTTGCAGACTCTCTCGTTGCTGGGCTGCCGCCCTGAAGATGGCGAGCTGGACTTCTCCGATATTTTGGAAATCGCTGCTGCACCGATTACCGAGCGGTGGAATTTAACGCAGTGCGCGCGGCTCCAGTCGTTCCGCGTCGTCCACGAGACACGTCGAGCCTTGTATTCGGAGGAGCTTCTCCTGCCGTTCAGAAATTTGAGGGCAGCCGGGATGGACATATATATCGGAACGAACAAGGCATATATTCTTGGCCCGGAGGTTAGTGAATCCCGCTAATAATCCCGTTCATGTCAACTGATCAACTGAATTCCCAATAACTCAAGACCGACGAGTGCACCTGGGAGGAGGAGTCTGAGGACGAGGAGGAGGCGGTTCCAACCACACGCATAATGTTTTCCGTTGGAGGCATTTGCACCTCTTCCGTTGACCGCATCGCCCTGGGCCTTTGACCTCCCTTTGGCTTGACCGCGATGCCTCGCTTTTTGCTGGACGATTACTAGTCCCTCTGCCAGTGATGCTCCTTATGTATAGGCGATTCCGAGCACCACCTAACTTTGTCTGCTTCATCTTGTCGACTCAATCCATATTCGATCTACTTACACGTCATGTCCACAACTTCAACTGTTTCGCGTACTCGATTTCTGAGCGAACGTGCCTAAAAATTAATCCGAAGGTTCGACAAACCTCCGAGTCCTTCGTCTACGCTGCCTACTCCGGCGAAGGATGCTAACACATTCCAGGATGCACCCTGAACCCTCAAACTCCGACCGTCGCGCGCCTCTCCGTACAAACTAAAAACCTCCGCCTTTCTGCTCTCCGAGCCCCTAGCCTCCCCACCTTTCCCCTCCCCGCTGTGAGCACCCCCCTCCTTCCCTCACATCTCAAACTCACGAGCCTTCACGAGCATCGTCTCCGTGGTCTTCACTGCCGCAACCTCACTACCATCGTCCTTTCTCGCTTCTTCGCCGTTCCTTGCAAGTCACAAGTTCCATTCTATTCGCACCTTGAACCGGCCATTATCATTGGTCTTCCTCGTCGCAGCAAAGAGTCTTCGCCAGCCTTGTCGTCCTGCCCACCCTACAGAGTAGTTTTTTTGCATCGTAGAATTCAAATCTGGATTACTGCCCTTTGGCTGGTTTTCGGCCACAGCGGCTACCGATCCTGCGAGCCGTGAATTGAAAACGCGTCGGGCAATTGCATGTTCCGTTCTCCATTAATCAAAAAAATAGCCGTGATAATTTTCTACAGTATATACACCGCGTTATCGCTCGCGTCTTTCATCCCGCGTACTATTACCCGCACCTTGAATCCGTGGCGCCGCTCCACCACTCGCAGCTACGGCGTGCACTGCGTCTCCGTTCAGCGCCTGTAAATCCAAATCATCATACCCCTTCAAAACCCGCTCCATCGCATCCATATCAAAGCTCGAACCCTCGTCGAACATCTCATCCACCGATGGCGAGCTGAACCCTACGCCTGTGCCCGCTGATGGTGTGGGGTGCGCGGGAGTGGATGGGGCTTGCGCGGGCGCGGTGTACGCGGGGACGGGGCGCTGAACGGGGACGGGAGCCGGAGCCGGAGGCGGGTTATACGCCGGGCGAGGAGCGGGAGACGGGTACTCGCGCTTCACCACGACACCGGGCTCCGTCTTGACCGCCTGCGGGTGGGGGCGCTGTGCCTGCTTCTGCATTTGTGCGGGTACTACGGCTACCCCCCCGGGCTCCGTCTTGACCTGCACCCCGCCATTAAGCAGAGGCGGGCGGAACTTCTTTGGGCCCTGCGACGCCTGTGCTGAACCCATGCTCATGCCACCGCTTTTGGCGAGCGGCGCGGTGTTGATGCGCCGCATGCCCAGGACCGGGGGGCCACGGCGCTGCGGCTGCGATTGTGAGTACGTCGGTTGCGGCGGCGGCGGCGGGGGGAGGGTGGTCCGCGCGGGAACGGGCGCGTAGGAGGGAGTATGTGTATGCGAAGACGCAGTCGTCGTCGCCGACTTGGGCTTTTGCAGAAGGGGGTGCATACGCGTCTCGCGGGCAGCTCCGCTCCGCGAAGCTGAGGGGGATACCGGGGCGGGGCGTGATGGGGGTAGCAGCAACGGCTGCTGCGACGGTGCGGGTCGCGGGGGGCACACGTCTAGGGCCGGTAACCGATTTTGGAGGCGGGCCTGCGGCACGGGCGGCGGTGGCATGAGCTCCGGCGTCGGCCATCCAATATGGTTATGACGAGCCCCAATTCCACTGGCAAGATGGTCGTCCGGCTCAGGAGTGGTCATCGACGTATCCGCCGACATGAAGGAGTAGTTGGACTCGGGTGAGGATATGGAAACGACAGAGGACGGGGACGCGCTAGAAGTGACGGAGGAGGTGCGCGATAACGGCGGCCTATGTTCCCGCTCCTTGCCCTTTGTCAATCCGGAGCTGCTGCCGGCGAAGGACGAAGAGGCCCGCTCGCGACGCACCCCCATTGTGCGTTGCTTCACGCCCTGCCTCACACGAGTATTCGACGCATCCGCTCCAGCAGCACGTATCCCGGCGTTCTCGTCGGCCTGCTTCGACACACCCTTCAGGAGCTTGAGGAATTGTGCGGGATCTGGGAAGGACGATCCAGAGCCTGCGCCTGCGCCAGCGAGTCCGAGTTCGATATCCATGCTCGCGGTGAAGCTCTGCGTGCGCCCATTATGCGCTCCGCGTACGCGGCGTCGAGATGTTGTTGGCGGGGCCGGGTCAGCGCTGGTCGCGGCTGACTGAAAGGCCAGTGTCGGTGCCGATATCGTGCGTGAGGTGGACGCGCCTGGCGAGCCCCACGACCATCCGGTTTCCCTGGGGGCTACAACGCAGTAAAATCAATGGAACGCCAGTATTATTACAGTGGCTTGCCACTCACTTGAAGCCTTTATCGCATTCTGTTGTGCCTCGAGCATGAGTGAGTCGAGGGCGCGGTTGGTTGTTTGAGAACTCTTCCATTGCACTGAGTCGCAGTCACCGTCGTCCTCCTCTCCGGGCAGGTTGTCGCGCATGGTGTGCATGTCCAGGTCGGAGTCGAGATCCATCATCATTTTTATACTCGAGAAACAATGACAAAACGCGGCCTTTTGTCCGTCAAAGCGAGCCTTTGTTATTGGGCATTCAGAGCTCTTTCAATGGGATAATCGTCAGAACCTCAGTCCGATTGGAAACGCGAGAAGCTCACAAACGGTCTGGGGAGTGAAAGAGAGCCACAAGAAAGGGTCTTGCGCCAGGATTCTGGTGATGCTCCTTGCTGTCGCTGGCGTCCTGGGAGCCCGGAGATGGAAGGGCGGGCGGAGCGGCGGGCAGAGATTCCGTGACAGAAAGTTAAACGAACAGGTCGCGTCGTGTTCAAACTCCGAATGTTGGGATCAAAGTCAAACCGCTCTTGACTCGTAACCCCCACAATCGTTTCTCAATGTCTCTACCCACAGCACAGATTGACCCATTTGCACCAGCAGTGAAAATGCCGCTGCCTGGTGACCCCACGGCTCCCCATTTCGGTGGTAGGGCTGCTGAAATTGGCCCGTTCCTTGGGCACTACGAGCGTCTCCTCGCGAAGAACAATATTCAGGATTCTATTGCGCAGTGTGAGGAGATCCTCCAGTACTGTACCCCCAATGTACGTCCTTTCGTCCGTGGGTGCCCGAGCTTCCACGTGCACGATTGGGTCGCACTCAAGGGCGAACTCTTGAAGTGGTACGGCCCCGAGCCCCCCATCCCGCGTCTCGTCGCTCAAGAGCATGCGCGTCGTGCATGCCGCAAGCCTATCAGCACCATTGCCCAGTGGAAGCGCTACTACCGTTCGTACTGCGCTGCTGTCGGGGAGCTGCATAATACACAGCAGCTCAAGACCTCCGACTTTTGGCGGTTTTTCTGGGACGGGATTCATCCCGAGCTGCGCGCCGATCTAGCATCTCAGTTGCAATGGCTCCACCCCAAGCCCAAGCAAGCACAGGCATGGCCGATAGATGAAGTTTGCCGCGTCGCTCGGCAACATCTTACTGATGAAAGGATAACCGCGAATACCTTTGGCAGCCGCAAAGGAATTGATCATACCGGCGCCGAGACCGATAGCGAGGACGACTCGAGCCAAGGGCGCAGCGGAAGCGAGTCATCCTAGGCGGAATGTACGGTCGTTTTCGATTTTTACAATGCTTTTACTTTGCTCTCGTGCTCTGACTTCCATAGTAGAATCTCCTTTACTCAGCCTTCGTTCTGTTATCTTTGCGTTCTCGTCGTTGTCCTGAATAATGTCTCAATGTATTGTAAATAGTGTAACTCCGCCCTGTAACTCCGCCCTGCTTTTCGTGTAGCTAATCAATGTACTTGAATACTACTACTCCTCTAGATTTCACTAGGATTCATCTTCAACTCCCGACGTCAACGTTGTCGACATCTCAAAGGCCTACATTGAGTTGGTCGCTCTCTGTACCGCCTCAGCCAAAGATGTCTGCCGCCACTGGGATCCTTCATAGCCTTGAGCTCGCAAGCTTACCACTTACGCTGAACCCCAACAAACGAGATGTCCAGCAGTGACTCCATGCCCGTCGACGAAGACGTCTTTTCGCGCATTCTGTCCCAGATTCCCGACTCAAAAACGGTCCACGTCGTTCTCCGCGCCCTCTCCAAGTCACACCCCCTCTTCCCTGCTGCCTTCCGCCGCTTGTGCGAGCTCCCGATCCATCTAGACACATTCGACGCGCGTGCAGCTGCTGCGTCAAACGAGGTGCTTGATTATCTCCTCAATCCGGAGGACCATGGACGAGCCGCAGAATCAATCCGACACCTTGTGGTTGCCGTAGAGCACGATAAGTACGGCTCCGCTCCGCGACTTGCTGAAGATGACGAGGAAGAGGAAGAGGACGAGGAGGAAGCAGGGGCACAGGGAGGCGAAGAGGAGGAAAATCCTGTGAAGGACGTCGAGGAAGAAGAAACCGAGCAGCAGGACGACGACGACGAAGAAGAACCTCCGACAGAGTCTGAAGAATCCGAATCAGAGTCTGAACCGGACGAGGACGTCGATGTCGTCGCGTTCCACGCCAGACTCCCCGCTCTCTTCGAGAAAACAAGAAACCTCCGGTCGCTTGATTATCAGTCCTGCCCTGGCCTCCCGCTGTCGCGCGAAGACGTTGCGCTCCTTGCGTCTTGCGAGCGCCTGCACACGTTTGCCGCAGATACTGCTGTGCGCGAGACCAGCTGGGGGTACTTTCACGCGTTCGAGGACCCCGAAACTTGGGAGTACGTAGACATGCATTCCTCCTCCGAGTCGCCGATTATTTATTCAGTTCCTCAGCATCGAGCCGTTTTTATCGACTCTCGCGCCGAACATCAGGTCCTTGAGCCTGCGCCACGTTTGCCTGACCATGCTCAGGACGCTCGTCTCGCACGGGGACGTATTCGCCACGTATACGAACCTCGACGAGCTCCAGCTGGATATAACCGAGGGCGTTTGGGACTGGACCGGCGCCGGCTCCCCGCAGCGCGGAGCAACCGCCGACTATGTCTTCCCATCCCTCCGACTCCCCGCCCTTCGTAGATTGGAACTAGTCGTCGCAGACTTGACGCTCAGCAAGGCGCGCGCGGGCCCGCTCGAGCTCGTCGACTGTTCCCTATTGACCGAGCTCTCGCTTGATATACGTGAAATGTACGTCGACTATTGTCTCCCTCGCAACTAACTGACCTTATCCGTGTTAGCAATGGCTACGACATCATCCCGACAATCAGTCTGTTCGAAGCGTTGGGCGCCGCCGACTTTCCCGTGTTGTCGCACCTCGAGATCAAGGATAACAACGGCTCAGCGAACCAGCACAGACTCAAATGGGAGCCAGACGACGGCTTCCGGAGACCCCAGCGTTCGTATCCAGGTCTCGTCGAGCGGCTACTCGGTCCACTGGGCACACTTTCCACTCTTTGGGTCGACGAGCGCATCCTCCTTCAAGTTCCTAGCGGAGTATCGTGTGGCGTGCGCGACCTGTGGGATGCCGACTTTCCAGATTTTGGATTTTTTGAGGCGAAGGCGTCGTGGAAGGCCGCGCTCGATGCCGCGCTCCCACGACTCGAGAGCTTGCGGACTGGATTCGGGGCTTTGGACGCGGTGGAGCTGGGGTTTGTTCTCGGCCAGTGCGATCGCACGAAGCTACGCCAATTCGGGTTTAGATATGCTTGGAAGAAATACGGACGCGATGAGGTACGCCTCTCATCGAACTGTGTTTTCTGTTGCTGACGACCTTTCTCTATAGCCCATCTCCCCGGACGTTCTCCTACATCTATCCCGCTTCCCCAAGCTCACCGACGTCCACATCTTGTTCCCTCGCCCCGAAAAGCAGTTCACCGGTGTCCCAAATCCGGTCGTCGACCCCCAGACGCTCGCAGACGTCGCCTCCATTTTCAGATGCAACGGCAGCATCTCCCGCGTCGGTATCGGCAACTCCATCGTATGGCAGCGCGGGGTCGGCGCTGACGAAGTTCTGCTCGTCAGTGACGGAAATCGGGTCCCCAACGATGCGCTGTCGCGGTTCTACCACGCCGGGCATATGGTCAAGTACAACCCGAAGAACAAGAAATTTTGGGTGCACTTTGATAACGTGAAGCCGTTGCGGCCCAATTGGGGGGAGGAGATTGAGGAGCTGAGGGATGTTTTGAGGCGGATAATCGAGTGAATGACATGGATGGGCCAAATTCAGACGCGATGTCCTTTGCGTTGGAAGCGATGGTCGCTGCAGCCACCGACCTCCAGCAGTGTCCGAATCGGTCAGATATTACTTACTTCCCTAGTTTGTCAGTGAACGTCCCTTTCTTAGCATGGCGATGTAATAAAAATGGTCCGTCCGTTTTTACAAATCCATTCTTGAAGTTTCGCAACCTCTCTCCAATCTCAAATTATGCACTCTGATGCCCACGAAGACCCTTGGGAATTCCGAATTCCCGCGGGATGCATCGGCTGCCCGCGTATCTTCGTGTTCTTCCCCACAGGTATAGCGATCATTCAACCCGGGGAGTTTCCTCTACGATTATTCCAACTAGTTGCGCCGTCAACGTTGTAGGTAGAGGTATGCAAGCGAAGGTACTACCAGTGGAATGTTTGGTGTGTTTGCCCGGTTGCGGTTTACTTTTGGCAGAATTTGCTCACGTCGTTGCATGGGCCACAGTCAGTTTCCTTCGCACTTCTGTGCCCCGGCTATTCAAGGTTGAATAGGCGATCAATGCTGTTCCCACGGTTGAAGTTCAACTTTCGTGGTTGAATTACACGGAATATTGAGTACTGGAAAAACATCGCAGTTTTGGTGGGATATCACTTCGACTCGAACAGCTGTATGCGAGACCGTCGACCCCAGCCATCTGTGTTACAAATCTGTGAGTAGGATCGATGTCGTCCAGGAAAGACTGGGCGCAAGGAAAATGGTGGTTAGACTGGACAACATTCGGAGAACTCTGAGTAGCTGGCTCAAGAATATATCGCGAGTTGCGCGGTCACGAGAGTCAACAGAGAGGCAAGCCGGACACAACAACGCGCCTAACCGATAAAAGCGGTGGCTGTGGCTGACAAAGCGAATCTCTCTTTCTTCTCGACCACCACCATCCCACTTCCATTGACCTTCCTCTTTGACCTCCTCTACCTTTTCAAGTCATAGTCGTCGCCTCAAGCTGCTCGTCTTCACTGTCCGCGTACACACCAGGTGGGTTAGCTGCTTTTTTGATTTCAACTGTGGGCGGTTTGGGTCTCAACGATAACACACTGGGCCATGGCGCTGGAGATCGGTATACGTTGCGACCGTGTGGCCAAGGCCTTTCGGGGCTTGCACGGAGTCTCGTGCTCCTCCATGCGCCAGTGGAAAGCATCCTCTGATGCGCCGATACCTTGAGAGAGGGTGTGGTCAACTACTTTGCTTAGCTTCAGGTGGCAGCTGTTTCGGCATTGGATAGCCCTGCTAGTAGTCCCATCATTAATGGACCTAATTCACTCGGTGCTTTGTTGACGACAAATGTACTGACTCCCATTTCAGATGCTTTCTTTCCAGACTTCAAGCTCTCGGTCGCTTTCCCTCTTGGCTCCCGTAAAATACTCGTAAAATACTGTAGTCGACGCTTAAATGTATCCCTTTCTGAATCCCCTCTGCGATCGTTCCCTCTTGTGACTTTCAATCTCCGCTCCGTCCCGCTTTCCTCCTCCTCCTCTACCACCACCTCGAACCCTCGCCCCAATTTCCCCACCCCCCGCCGTTCACGGTATGGTTCTTCAACGCCTTTATCGTGCCTTCGTTGCTGCTGTGTTTTCTAGGCTGGCTTCGTCGGCGAGTCCCAAGCCCCAACTCGACGCCTCTCCCTTGCCTCAACCACCGACTCGCCTTGCGCCGAATTTCACCATATCGAGGTATGTGCTACTCCATCCCCATCCCCACCGTCCTCGCCGCTCACGCTGGCCCCAGCCTCGCTCAAACGCGCTGTCATGGTCGGGCGTTCACAGACCTGACTTTGGATTTGATCCTTGTGGTCAGTCTCTATCCCTTTCTTCTGTTCCTGCCTCAAATTGTGCCACAGATAATGGCTTGGTGCGGGCCTCACGACCTCCTTGCGCTGCAAGACGCTTCGATACAACTTCCATGCGCCTTTCCTTCGGTACATCTCGTCCGACTCGGCGTCACCCATGCGGTGGTTTCCGAACATGCATCTCGCCATGTATAATGTCTGAGTGCTGCAATATCAATGTGAACCGTACGCTATATCATTATGGCCTGACTCGACACAGTTTTCAAGTGCAATGAGAATCCAGAAGAGCCGAGTGAAGTTGTCCAATGATCGATACATGTAGGGGTCACTCAAATCAACCAACTCGCTTTGTGCTCAGCAAATCAGGTTCCATTATGAAGCATGTAATGTCCCGCCCAAAAATCCCGGCCTGAAGCGTCCGTCGAAGATCCCAAAGTCCCAAAACAAAATTCAAAATCAGCCGGCGCGCCAAAATTGCATCCTGCACCTCGCTCCTCAGGCCTCAGCCTCTAGCCTCTTGAGTGTCATAGAAAACTTGTGAAACTGAAAAAGATTGATGAAGAGAGTGAAAGTCATAATGGAGCAAAACACGACTTAATGAGTCCAGATTGAATTTACAGGTCCGTTCGCGTAGCCAAGTGTCTGTCACGGAAATATATCAATTAAGAGTGAAGGTGAAGAAGGAAAGCATTGCGAACTCACGCTGTGTATACATGCCGCTTGAGGTGCTGCAGTTGCGTGAACTTGGTGGTGTGAGGACACAAGGCGCAAGTGTGGGTGTTGAGCGCGATGGAAGAGTATGATTCGGGGTGACTGGCAGAGCTGTGAGCGAAAAGGCACTACTGACCAAGCGGAGCGAGACGTACATCGCCCGGATATGTCCTTGAAGTCCGGCCCAAGTATACTTTTGCTTCCGTCCTGGGCAGTGGCGGCAAACGATCCTCGCTTTGGCAACTCGGAGCCACGCGATCTCTTCCAAACAGGTTTCGCGGATAGTGGACCATGCTGCACACCGTTCAGGAAGTGGTTAGAAAGAGAAGAGAAGACATACCTTGGGGGGTCATGCAAGTTAAATCTCTCGCAAAGGTGTTGGCCGACTGTACCAGTGTTGGCGAGGTAATGAGTTGATCAAATTCCAAGTTGTTTTCGCGCGCGATAGTGGCCATCCTGAATGCGGTGAGAATATGCTGCGCGATGAGGGTACGACGGCCTACAATGCTCGGTTTCGCCGCTCTACGATTTCCTTCTTGTCGCGATAACGCTGAGCCGCCTCTTGTAGCGCTTCGGTCATCTAAGGTTCGGTCAGAAAAAAATGCAGCGGAGTAGGAAAGGGCATACCGCCATGAAGATCGGCATGGCCGCGGCTCGCTGCTTCCAGGTCTAGACGGAGGGTCAGGATGTGTTTGAAACTAGATGAAGGGCGGAACGCACGAGTTCAAGGCTCGCGAGAGAACCAAAGTCCATCGCGGCGTAGAACTCCTCGTACGCGTCGTGAATTGCACTCGGACGATACAGTGGCGCAGCAGCAGTTCCTTCCAAGTATGGCGTCGCATTGAGCATTAACGTCTCTAGCTCATCCAAGTCGTCCGGGCGGCAGGTCAGAATGTCGCGATCTCTGGTGGGATTGTGAGCAGCAAGCGACGGATACGGTGGCTGGGTAGCTACATGATGGATTCGTCAATGTTGCCCGGGGAAGCGCGCAGGAGGTAATAAGAGCAAGACGCCTATTTGGAACTTGAGTGAAAGATGGTTCGAGGAATGAAGAGACGGCATACCGAGCAAATACGGATCCCAAGCGAGTACGAGTAGGAGAGCGCTTGAGTCGGTCGACGGCACACCTGGCTAGATGTTAAAAGTGGATGACGAGCGACTTGAAATCAAGTACTGACCGTACACGAACCACCGGCGAGGGCATAGCGAACGAACCATTCCTCGCTCGGTGCGGCAATGGGTAGAGGGAAACCGAGTTCGAGATTCGCGCGAGCGAGACGCCAGATATAACGGTTTTTGAAGAGAAGCAGACGGAAGGTCGCGCAAACGTCTTGCAGCGCAAGGAGGTCGTGAGGCCCGCACCAAGCCATTATCTGTGGCACAATTTGAGGCAGGAACAGAAGAAAGGGATAGAGACTGACCACAAGGATCAAATCCAAAGTCAGGTCTGTGAACGCCCGACCATGACAGCGCGTTTGAGCGAGGCTGGGGCCAGCGTGAGCGGCGAGGACGGTGGGGATGGGGATGGAGTAGCACATACCTCGATATGGTGAAATTCGGCGCAAGGCGAGTCGGTGGTTGAGGCAAGGGAGAGGCGTCGAGTTGGGGCTTGGGACTCGCCGACGAAGCCAGCCTAGAAAACACAGCAGCAACGAAGGCACGATAAAGGCGTTGAAGAACCATACCGTGAACGGCGGGGGGTGGGGAAATTGGGGCGAGGGTTCGAGGTGGTGGTAGAGGAGGAGGAGGAAAGCGGGACGGAGCGGAGATTGAAAGTCACAAGAGGGAACGATCGCAGAGGGGATTCAGAAAGGGATACATTTAAGCGTCGACTACAGTATTTTACGAGTATTTTACGGGAGCCAAGAGGGAAAGCGACCGAGAGCTTGAAGTCTGGAAAGAAAGCATCTGAAATGGGAGTCAGTACATTTGTCGTCAACAAAGCACCGAGTGAATTAGGTCCATTAATGATGGGACTACTAGCAGGGCTATCCAATGCCGAAACAGCTGCCACCTGAAGCTAAGCAAAGTAGTTGACCACACCCTCTCTCAAGGTATCGGCGCATCAGAGGATGCTTTCCACTGGCGCATGGAGGAGCACGAGACTCCGTGCAAGCCCCGAAAGGCCTTGGCCACACGGTCGCAACGTATACCGATCTCCAGCGCCATGGCCCAGTGTGTTATCGTTGAGACCCAAACCGCCCACAGTTGAAATCAAAAAAGCAGCTAACCCACCTGGTGTGTACGCGGACAGTGAAGACGAGCAGCTTGAGGCGACGACTATGACTTGAAAAGGTAGAGGAGGTCAAAGAGGAAGGTCAATGGAAGTGGGATGGTGGTGGTCGAGAAGAAAGAGAGATTCGCTTTGTCAGCCACAGCCACCGCTTTTATCGGTTAGGCGCGTTGTTGTGTCCGGCTTGCCTCTCTGTTGACTCTCGTGACCGCGCAACTCGCGATATATTCTTGAGCCAGCTACTCAGAGTTCTCCGAATGTTGTCCAGTCTAACCACCATTTTCCTTGCGCCCAGTCTTTCCTGGACGACATCGATCCTACTCACAGATTTGTAACACAGATGGCTGGGGTCGACGGTCTCGCATACAGCTGTTCGAGTCGAAGTGATATCCCACCAAAACTGCGATGTTTTTCCAGTACTCAATATTCCGTGTAATTCAACCACGAAAGTTGAACTTCAACCGTGGGAACAGCATTGATCGCCTATTCAACCTTGAATAGCCGGGGCACAGAAGTGCGAAGGAAACTGACTGTGGCCCATGCAACGACGTGAGCAAATTCTGCCAAAAGTAAACCGCAACCGGGCAAACACACCAAACATTCCACTGGTAGTACCTTCGCTGGCGTACCTCTCCCTACAAACGGCTACGTTGACGGTTGCTTCGCACTCTTAGTTTCATTTGTTGTTTATTATCTATTGAATCGCAGTAAGCATGCGCCACAACTCAAAACACCATATCTTGGGCTGCCCATGCACGTATAATAAAACTTTGGCGCTCACTCCGCCAGGTCTTGCCTCCGCTTGAACTTCCGAATAAAATTTCAGGTTCGTTTCTTTCAGAGGATCTCTGCCTTCCGCTTTCCGTCTCCGAGCCAATCTGCCGCAGTGGCCCTCTGAAATCGACCGGTAAATTTCAACCTCGTTTTTTGAACCACCACGGTTCGATGTGGGTGGTTCAAATCAAGAATGTCTCCATCTGATGTTACGCCGTCACGCAGTCTCCATCCTCTCACCACAACAACGCTGAAACCTCGAACATTCCTGCAGCATGTCTAGCGCCGCAGCAGGCGCCATTCGCGATGAAATCCAGGCCCTCACCGCTTACATATCCCGCCAGAAACTTCTTTTGGACGAGATGCAGACGCGTCTACAAAACCTCCAACTACGACTCGACTCCTTTACCTACCCGATTTCCACCCTGCCACCCGAAATCACCTGCGCAATTTTCCTCCTATGCTTGCCGGAAGAGCGCAGGACAGACGTCGTCAATCCCAAAGAGGCTCCGCTTCTCCTCACACATATTTGTCGCGGGTGGCGGCAAATCGCCATCTCCCTCCCCCCACTCTGGACGAGATTTGAGGTCGTACATCCCATTGAACTCCCGGACTTATCCAACATCCTCAAGACTTGGTTCAAGCGTTCCCAAAACAGTCGGATCTCCGTCAAGGTCCACGGACGTTTGGCCGAAAGTGAACAACTTTCGCAGCAGTATTGAAAACACTGTCGCAGCATTCGCAGAGGATGAGCACGGTGGAGCTCCAGGTGGACTTGGAACACTTGCACAAACTGAACGTGCCAGCTTTCCAAGTTTCCGCTCCTCCAGAAGCTTCTGCGTTCGTCTATTCGAGAATGAAGCCGCGCTGGATAGTGAGGCGATACAGATGTTCAGCTGCAATGTCCCTCTGCTCACGGAAGTGTCGCTGGGGAGGGCCTCACCTTCCCTCGTGACGCTTCCGTGGCAGCAGCTCACCAAATTCACCGGAGACCTCTACACCGTCCGACAATGCCTCGAGGCATTACATTGCATGCCCAATATCGTCGAATGTACCTTCTCGGTGCCCATTCGACGATCTCGACGACGACCCGCTGCTGTTCTCCCACTCCAACATTCAGCACTTCTCCTTGTTGGAATCCAGATCAGACCTCGGCGCTCGGACGGACAGCCGACTCCTGGAAGTTCATCATTTTTCCCGGCACTCCAGACCCTAGAAATCTGCACCGACGAATTCAAGCGAGCTCGAGTTGGCTGGATTCATAGAGCTGTCACAGTCCTCCGCTACGAAGGCTCTCCATCCACCCACGCGATCCTGGACGGCGGCACGGGGCTAGATCTTCGACCCTCCTTCGCCGAGCTCGCCTCTCACTGAGCTGGAAATCTGGCACCCAGTCGGAAACCATCCTGACTGCTCTTCTTTGACGTCTTCTCCCACGACGCCAGTTTCTTGACACAGTTGCAAAGCTTGTCCTTGTTGGGCTGCCGCGCCGAAGAAGGCGAGTTGACCGGTGTCGAGATCTTGCGAATGGCTGCTACTTCGATCATGCAGCGGAGGGGGCTCACGGGGTGCGCGCTGCTTCAGTCCTTCCGCGTCGTCGAGGATGCGGGTCCGGATACTGTACATATACATCCCTGGTATCCGGCGGCGCTTCTCCTGCCATTCAGAGAGTTGACCGCGGCCGGGATGGATGTTTACATCGGGACTGACAAGACGTCGGCACTCGAACCCAAGGTCGGTGACTTCCTTGAGATCGTCACAGCAAAGAACTGAGTGCTCTCGTGTTTAGCCACTTGAACACAATGGTTGATTCCATTCTGCGACAGTGTCCAGTGCCTCACCGCGTTCAGAGTCGGGTGAGAGATTTTTCTGAGGTAGCTGTACGTATCATCGATCGCGGGCGCACACAGAGGATAGATATACTTGACGAGCTGTGGATCGGACTTCACTATAGAGAGCGCTCGGTGAATTTGAACCTTGTCGGAATACACCGGCAATTCAACTTGAATCCCGACCGGCAATCTATTCGCTCCTTCTCTTGAACCTCGATGTCCGCAAAATTCATCGGGAGAGTTTGAGCGTTACCTTTTGTTTACTAATCCATTATTTGCGTCCAGAGGCGGTCTACCCTAGAGAGCTGGTCGGTCCTTTCCCTCTTTTCCGGCCGGTCTCTCAAGCCCAGTGACAACGGCGTCTGCCCAGGTCTGCCAGGATATGCCCGAACCTGCCCAGCCAAACTTGGGCAGACCTGGGCAGAATGGGGCAACTCTCGACAGCGTTTTGCCCACGTATAGCTGACGAGAGTTGCCCACAGCTGCTGTTCCTTGCTCTGGTTTGACCAGATCTGCCGCGCTACTTGTACGGTACTTTGTATTGCATTCAATAGAAAATATCATTCATTCTACGCTACGACATGCTCAGATAGCACTAACATACCCGCCGCGCAACCAACGTCACGTTGGGCGACCCCGACTGAACATCAACGGGACAACGGCGCGAGATCGCTGGAGCCTGGAGGCACAGACGTGTCAGTGTCGGCAGCGTCGAGCTAATCAGGACGAACTCACCTAACGTCGGAAACCGGAATGAGAGACGCTGTGGATGAGATCGATGAGAGTCAGTCAAGTAATCTGGTGACTGATAGGACGCACCAAGGAGAGCGACAGCGGATGGCGAACGATCCGAGACTGCGATGATATGACCGAATAACGGGTGAGGACACAATCGATGTGCGAAGCGGAATGAAGCTACTCACGATTACAAACTGCGACGTCAAGGGACCCCGGATATACAGCAGCAGACATATGAAGAAAGGATATATATTAGCCGGGTCACTTCGAGGACCCAGTGAACTTACGGGTGGAAGGAATGCCGCCGAGACGAGTCGGAACGACGTCGGCGTTGTTAGGACGAACGCGACGTTACACGGGGGAGAGCGCTGAGTAGGGAAGGCTCGAGTCGTCTACGCTGGCTGCAGAAGACAGTATCATCAGTCAGTAAGCGGACAGAGGGAGGAAGGGCGGACGCACGGAGAACAATGAGCGAAGGAGATGGTGAGGCCGCGGGGGGCGCGACGCGTATATGTATGAAGGCGAGTGCAGACACCACCGCATCGGCAACGTCGACCGGCGCATCGCACGGGGAGATGTTCAGGTACAGATGCCTACTCACGAGCGCGGGTCTTGTAGGTTGGACTTGGCGCAGCGCGGTGAGGGCCTGGACGAGCGCGGTGAGCTCCGGGCGCGCGCAGCGCCACTTGTGAACCACAGTGGTGCGGGCGTCACGGGGGGCTATCATGCACAGGGCTGACCGGTGTGCACAAATCTTAATGGGCCAGAGATCGGGGTAGTAAGAATGAAGAATGAACGCACCTAATTGCGTGAATACGATAGAGTCATCCCCCAAGTCAAGCTCTCCCCCGTTCCATCTCGCGCAACGGGTCGATCTCGATGATGGTCCACAGAGGCAGAGATCTGAGGAAGGAGCCCAAGTCAGGAACGAAGACACGGAGGATAGAACATACAGTACCGGAAGGTGAACTTCGATATCCCAGCCCCTCGCCCCCCCCCCCCCCCCCCCCCCCCCCCCATTCAATCCCGCGCATCAACGATAGTCCTTGCCCGCAGTCGGTTAGTCAAGCTATAATGTGACGGTAAGTATGCGGCGTTGAAGTGCTGTAACAAGTATCAAGGGTCAGTCAAGCTTTCAAAGAATGCAAAGAATCGATTGAGACGTACACAATAATCTGAGCCCAGTCCAATTGAACGGCATCCAGAGTATGCCGCTAGTGAAAATGAGTGAGACGGATTACTAGTTAGACGCAGCGCGAACCTCACTGCGACGAAGTCGACGTGCTATTGTCTTTCTGGATTCAGAGGCGTCTGTAGGTGAGTCAGTCCGTCCGTCGAAGACGAAAGGCGGCGGATAACGTGATAATGGGGCGCCAGCCTCGTGCAAATTGTCGGAATACTGGGTTCGGACTGTCGCCTGCCATGCAGCTGGTAGGTAAATAGCCAACGGGAGGGAGAAAATCCAGGGGGAAGGGCAAACGAAGAGACACGAAGGCAGTGGGGGGCGGATGACATGGTGGTAGGAAGCAAGAAGGGTTTGAAACTCCGACGACCGCACGGCCGTTACGTACGTTCACGGCAATCTCCCACCCGGCGCCGACTTGAACGAAACCGTGTCGCTGCTCGAAGCGCTTGAACCAATAAGTATCCTTTTTCCGGGCGGACTTGTAAATGGGAGCTGACAACTTCGTGGAGAATTGTTTTTGAATCTAAATTTAGTTGATGAGCAGACCGGGGCAGAAGAGGGGCAGATTGTGGCAGATTGTGGCAGATCCCAGCAGACGGGCTTTTCACTGGGAGATCTCAAGTTCAGCAAGTTTGACTCAAACTTCAAGAATGGCATTCGACATGACAGAATACACAGCTCCCAAAAATACCGGGCAAGTATATAAGCTTCCCCACTGCATCCCGCAGGAGCAGCCCTCCACACACCCCCAACATATGCCCGTATTCACACTCGCGTACGGATCCCTCGGAGACATCGTCTCGACGACCCAACTAGTCATCAAGATCATCCAGCTTCTGCGCCATAGCGGGTCCCCCTCCCGCGCGTGGACCGAGACGGAAAACGAGCTCAAAGCCCTGGGCAGCGAACTCGCGCATCTGACGCTTCAGCCAACGCCCGAACCCTTCCTCTCCGAGCGCATCCACCAGGAGGTCTCGCGCTGCCATTTGGTCATGGCGCGCTTTTTCTCGAAGATGAGCCGCTCGCAGGGGCTGGTGGGGAAAATTATGTGGGCTGTGAGTGAGGAGCGGGAGCTCGCGGCGTTCAGGGTGCAGGATAATCGAGCGCCGGACTGCGCTCAGCGTTCTCGTCGGTCTAATGAACTCGTGAGTTGAATTTTCAACATGACATAATTATGTTTTCTGACCAACAAAAAATAGTGGTGCGCTGGAGGCCGTCCGAGACCGCGTGAGCGAGGTAGCCGAAGCGGTTAGTGGCCAAATCGAAGCAGTGGGCGGGCAAGTCGCCTCGGTGAGCGCTGAAGTTGGGGCCGGGAATGCCTTGATTCAGCGCGTACACGAAAACGTCGCGCAGCAATTCGAATTGTATCAGAAGCAGATCTTGGCGGTGATAACTCATGTCCCGCACGGCCTCGCCGAAGAAACGTTCGTTGTGCTCTCTCCAATCGGGGTTCCCATACCCATTTCGGTGGTTTATTGTACCTCGTTCGAGGTGCGTCGGTCATCCTGGACCATTTCACCAGGTCGATATTTTGTTGACCCAAGTTTATCCAGGTGCTGGACCTACTCCTGAAAACGTATTTGTGCGGGAAGAGGGAGGCCGGGAGCCGTTACGTGGATCGGGGCGACTACAGCCTTATATCTGCTAACGGCGAAGTCTCCCCGCCATCGCAAGTCATCGAGACCATCAAGGGCAGTGTGTGCTTTGAAATGAGCATCATCAAGGGCGTCGCCGATACCTCGTTACTGCAAAAATGCCCCCAGTGCGGGCATGCGTGTGAGGGCCTCGAGCCGAATGACGCTGGTTGGATTTCATGGTATCTAATATTCTTGGTACATCGACTGCAGGCTGACTGACATATGCTACCCTCTAACCAAGACTGTGCAGGGAAATTCCAAGCCCTCGCTGAGGACGATACCGAGCCCGAGGACTTCGATAACGCACTTGCGTAGGTCTTTCCCCACGCTGCATATACCCAAGTTGATTTATGCCTAATAGGAATTTGGGAGATGGACGTCCAGCTGGATCGGCGTTATTCCGCCGCGTTCACATCGCCGTCCAGCCTTCTCATCCCAGGGAAAATCGGCCCAGCCAACCTCAGTACACCCGAGCTTGGAGCGGTGGGGGCTGGTGAAGGGGCGCACGGTTAGAAATTCATCAGAAATACCACCGCCAGCCTGAACGCGGAAATAATGAGTATCAAATCCCTCCGAATTTTCATGGACTAGCGTTTTGTAGTGTAGTGGTGACTTGGGTACTCGATTCAGCGAGTTTTTTTTTGTGGAGGTTGAGGTCCCACGTTGACAACTGAGAAACGACTGGCAGGTAAATCGATATATTGACTCGACCTTCAACAACTTGAACGAGTCAATCGCAATGAGCTGAGGCTCTGGGGCCAATTATTGGCAAATTGAAAGCGAATTAGGTTCCACAGCTTGAGCTTCCAAATTCCAACGCTCATGCATGCATCAACTTCAACGAATTGCATAGTATGGCGAATGAGATTGACTAAGCGCGCGTTGGCACTCCAGTCGTTTGACCGTGCCGGCTGGACGGATTCGTAGTAAATCGCTTCTTGGATTCTCGGAGCCTCCAGGGCGTTGAACGTGTATGTCGTGGAGCTGTCCTCAGTCAGACCTGGCACTGGGACGGATGAGTGTTTTGACGGCTGTTTTTTTCCCGTTTGTTACTGGGTTTTCTGGAAGCTTGAAAGAATCTAGATGCTACACAGAGCAAAGGGGTCGAATGCAGCTTTTTTGGGTGCTCCACAGTCGGAAGCCGGTCTCCGCGCCAGTTTGGGGGTTTCTTTCCAGAAAGTTCTTGGAGTCCCGCCAACGTGGTCACAGCGTGCAGTAGTAGGCATGCCCTTGAATAGGAATTTGAAGAACTACCGCAAGTGGTCAACTTCAAGTTGACATTCGTATGAGTCCAGAGGTCGTGGGCGTCCTGCGACGCCACTGAGACTGAAAATAAGGCGAAAAGCGCACCACAAATCATAACTTTACAGCGACCCTCAGCCTCCTCACTAACACAGCTGGGGCAAAACCACGCTCTCTCCTCGATGCTGACCCTGAGCCGGCGAAATGTGACTCGCAACCGAAAAAAAATCGAAGGCCGAGTTTGTGGGCTCCGTCGAACGCGGTAAAAGTCTCCGAGGCCACTAGCATGGTCCCCGAGTGCGAGAATGCACTTTTGAGAGCCTTGAGGACCATCGATGTCGCGTGATGAGAGGAGGAAAAGAGCGCCATGATTACCAATCTGGCTGGCTGAAAGAGCTCTCTCCTCTAACCACGATGCCGTCGAAACGAACCACTCGCCGCCGCGGCCGCGCACCTCACGCAGACGACTCGGACGACGAAGACATCGAGCGCGCTGCCCAGACAGACTCGGATGTCTCACACGAGTCCGCCAGCGACACAGACTCGGATTCGGACTCGGAGCCAGTCTCCCGCCATCTCACCCCAAACACATCCCACAGCCCAGATGCAGACGAGAAACCCGCTCCATTCTTCTCAGCGACCCCTGCAGCCTGGTCAGACATGGTCGATGATGCAGCCGGTCTCCCCGTCATCACTTTCGGCGAGCTCGACGCTCACGCCATCCGCAAGGTTCGCATGGCCGAACAAGAACCAGAACCAGAGCCAGAATCGGACGACGAGGAGGACGAACAACCAGTCGCCTCGTCCTCGCGCCACTCTCCCGCGCCCCCTGCACCATTTGTACGCCGTCCGCAATCCTCTCAGTCAGCGCGCCAGGCCTACCAGCACCGCCTCGAAAGCGACCCATCTTTCGTCCCCGTGGTTGGTGAGTTCTGGGGCCACGACGACCGTCTCCTCGACAAGGATCTGCGCAGCCTTAGTGGCTGGTGGCGTGGTCGCTGGCAGGGTAGGGGCGGACGCGGCGTCTTTCCTCCTCGCGGCAGAGGTCGAGGCGCCTTTTCCGGCCCTCCTGGGCAACACGCTGCGCAAGAGGAACTGGCACCAGACTCGCCGGTCGACCGCACATGGACGCACGACGGCTTCGAGGAGATGCGCCGCCGTGAGGACACCCGTGCGCGGCCGCCTGTTCGCGGTGGCGCCCCGCTCTCGTCCCTCCGCGGTACCCCTCCCCTGCGGGCCATTGGCACCCTCCGCGGTCGCGGCGGTCCGCCCGCCAACCGCCAACCCGGCCGCATCTGGTACACCATGAAGCCCGATCACATGTGGACCAAGCAGCACGACGCCTTCCTCTACTTTGATCCTGCGCTCAAGCCGCGCCCCGGCCAGCCTCCGGGCGTGCGCGTGCGCCTCCCTGGGCAGGCCTCCGCCATTGTGCGCGCTATCCCGCGTGTGCACCGTGCGCGGGTTGCACAGAAGCCGGCGGTGGCCGCGCCGGAGTTCGATTACGTCGTGCGGCTGCCGCCGCGGAGAGGCAAGGGGCGGGCAACGGCGACGACAGCACAGGAGGAGGCGGAAGTGGATTCGGCGTTTACTGTCAAGCTGCCCGCGCCGCTCCACTCGTCTCACCCACACGCACCCCACACTCACGCCACACCCGACCCCGCATCTGCACACCCCCTCCAGCCCGACGCGGACGGCTGGGTGCAACCCACGGCGGCGGCCGTCGCCCTCGCCGCCGCTGCCTCGCCGCCCTCCGCTCCTGCTCCCGTCCTCCCCCTTTCCCTTCCCCCCGCACCGCAAGTCCAGCTGCACCCCAACGCCCACGCACAGCCCCCCGCGTTCTTCCCCTTTGCGCCCCCACCCGGCTTCGGCTTTCCCCCAGGGCCCGCGTTCGCCCCTGCCCCCGTACTGCCCTCCTTTGCTGGAGGCTTCTCACCGCAGCATCAGGCGCACGCGAGCTTTAGCGCCACACCGCCTCCGCCGCCGGGATTCTCCACGCACACGCCGCCACCGGGCTTCGGTACCCCACCTCCAGGCTTCGGTACCCCGCCGCCAGGGTTCTCCGGGCTGCCGATGCAGCTCCCGCCGGGTGTCGGGATCGATGGGCGGGGGATGCCGTTTGAGATTGCGAGTGGGCGGCCGGTGGTGCTGCAGGCGCCGCCGCAGCCTGTGCCGGTCTGGATGGGGCACCATCCGCAGCAGCATTCGATGCACATGGGGCATGGGCATTCGATGAGCTTGGGTGCGGGGCAGGGGATGGGCGGTGGAGGAGGGGAGTTGTTTGCGTTTGCGAGGCCTGCGCGGGTGCGGGTGGAGATTCGGGCGCCGAATGGTAATCCTGCTGCTCCTAACGGTACCAACGGCAACGCGAGTGCGAATGGGAGTGTGAACGGCCATGCGAAGTCCCCGACCTCGCCCCCAGCAGCAGTGGGTCCGCTCTCGCCGCTGTCGCCACTTTCGAGGGAGTTGGGGTCGCCGCAGCACGGAAATGGGCTTGGGCACGCACACCAAAAGTCGAAGCAGCTCAGGACCGGTGCGGCGGCGTTTGTGCCGGGGCATACGCCTGCGCCGTCGTTGGCGCTGCCCGTGCATGCTCCTGCCCCGCAGGACCACTACTTCGGGAATGGGTATGAGGCGGGGGGCGGTGGGAGTGGGTATGATTCGCCTGTCGGCGGAGGGGGTGGGTACGGCGGGGGCGCGACGTATTACTACCCGTACTATGGCGCGCCTACGCCGGGTCCGGGGGATGGGGCGGTTTATTATCAGTGAGCGGCGGGCGGGTGGGGGTTTCTTCCTTTCTTTTCTTTGCACGGTGACTGGTATTGGTGTTTTTTGTTCTCGTTTCTCGCTCGTCTTAGTATACTTGCAATGTTCCACTCGTCTGACTCCTCGTCCCATACACCTCGTACCTTCATCCATCCATACACCAACCACACACACACACTAGGCCTTTCGTACAACTACCTACCCAGTACCTACTTTACTGTTACGCTAAATACTTAACGTTATCTCTGACTCTGTCCTCTGGCCTCGCATGTCTTCATAAATTTGTTTGTTGCATTCCCATAAAAGCCACTGAAACTTCGGGCGGGGAGCTGGAGCCTCCTAGAGGCGCACGGAGCGGGTTGTAGCTTGCTTTGATCCCGCCGCCGCATATAAGGTTGACCGAGCCCGGTTCGGTTCCAATTACCTTCACTCGATGCCCAAGCTAACCCTCCCCAGTGGCCACACTTGGGCCTTTGTCGACGCCAACCCGCAAGCCCCGAATGCAATTCTATGCCTGCATGGCTTCCCTGACCGTAAGAATGGACTGCGAGCTCGCACAAGGGCGTCGACTGACACCGGGTCCGGAACGCAGTGGGATATGGGTACAGGCACCAAATAGGTCCCTGGGCGCGCGCTGGCTTTCGTGTTGTCGTCCCGGACATGCTGGTACGTCTTCAGTCGCGCAAAGAAGAGGAACCATTCAAAACCGGCGCTTAGGGCTACGGCGGGTCTGACGCGCCCGTCGACCCTTTGCAATACACTACCAAGCGCCTTGCGGCGGACCTCATGGCTCTCCTGACTGCGCTTGGGATTGGTCGTGCTATTGTTGTTGGCCACGACTGGGGCTCTTTCGCTGCTGGCCGTGTCGCATTGTGGCACCCCGATCGTGTCCTTGCGCTTGTCTTGTGCGTAGGTTCCTACTTTCCTTCGACTTCGACTCATGAATATTCCGTGTCGGCAGGATGAGTGTTCCGTATACTCCCCCCGCGCGCAAACCGATGTCGCTCAACACTGTTGCTGAGCTCGCGCCGAATCTCGGCTACCAACTCTTCCTTGCGTCCCCAGAGGCCGCGCCAACGCTCGAGGCTAATGTGCGCACACGTATATCCCCAGTAACCTTCGTGCTACGAGACTTATTTGAAGCAACCTCCAGATCCCCTACTTCCTCGCCCTAACCTTCTCGCCGCCCTCTGAGCGCACAGACTTCACCCCCAAGGGCGTAATGAAGTCCCTCCTCGACTCACCCCCCATCTCTACCGCCGACATCCCATGCCTCCTCACAGGCGACGCACACCGCGCCTACCTGGACTCATTCCGCGCGCGGGGGCTGACCGGCGCGACGAACTACTACCGCACGACGCACCTACGCTACCTCGAGGAGGCCGCCGGGTCCCCGCCTGCGACCCTCCCGTCCACGCTCCCCGTGCTGAGCATCTACGGCACCCTCGACGCCACGATCGCGCCGGCGGCGCTCAAGACGCAGCGCCGCTTCGTGCCCCGGCTGACGGAGGTGCCGCTTGCAGGCGTCGGACACTGGGTGATGATCCAGGATGTGCGTGGGGAGGAGGGGCCGTCTTTCGTGGGCCACGGCGCGGATCCGCTGGAGGAGTGGAGGGAGCGCATGAGTGCGGGTGCGTGGAAGGGCGGGGCTGGTGATGGAGGCGCGGTGGGGCGCGAAGTATTGTCGTGGCTCAAAGGGCTGGATATCCAGGTCCGGGGGAAACTGTAGGGTCGCATACATATGCGCTATTTATTCAATATTCCACTGTATATTATTTTTTACCGCGTCGCGTCGCGCCGGCTTGGCCCTGTTTGGCTGCACGTTTCATGATGGACCAACCACCCATCGACCTCTACCGCCAGCTCCCTGCCGCCAAAGCGGCGCCAGTCAAGCTAAAACTCACCGCGGCGGACCCGTTCACGCCCAAGTATGTCAAGTCGATGGTCACGCAGGCGTCCAATCCCGCCGAGATCTACGCAACGCGAGTCAAGGGGCGGATGCTCCTCCTCGACAACGCCGCGAAGGAGAGCCGGCTGAGGAAGGAGCGCAATGAGAAGAAGGCGAAGGTGCGCGAGGCGAAGGAGCGCAAGAAGCTTGGGGTGCTGGGGAGGCGGCAGGGCACGGTACGCGATTCGGGGTTGTGGGGGTTTGACGAGAGCCAGGCGAAGTGAGCGTCCCGTTGCGCAGCCAGAGCTCACTCTCATTCGCTTCGTGGTCGTAGGTTTGAGCTCTTCTTGCCCCTCCACCGCCTGTGGCTGGGGTACATGTCCGAACTGCTCAATTTGCCGCAACCAAGTCCGGGTCCACCGCGAGCGCCGTCGGGCGCAGGTATGCACCCCAAACTGCTCAAGGCGGATTTCCACGGCTCCATCATGACTGGTTCTTGTTTTCTCTTCCCTCGAAGTAATCGCATTTCGCTCATCGACATTCAGTCCATCAAAGTAAAAACACCGCCATCCTCGGGATCTCTGGGATTGTCATCCACGAGACGGAGGGGACGTTCAAGGTCGTCACGAAGGAGAATAAGCTCAAGGGTCGGTCTACACTCGCTCGTCCTAATTTCAAAACGCGCTGATTCATTGCGTCCCCAGTTCTCCCGAAGCGAAACTCGATATTCACCTTCGCGCTCCCAGTGTACTCCTCCCTGCCGCCGACACACGACGCGGCCACCCCGCTACCGCTGCCGGTGGCGACCTCCGGCGAGAGGCTGCAGACGGTGCTCGAGGGCGCGCATGTGCGGCTCGAGCTGCATGGGAATCAGTTTTGCTTCCGGTCGGCGGAGCGCGCGGGGAGGAAGTTCAAGGCGAAGGAGAGCATTGAGTTGTAGGCTGCAAGGTCCTGCTTCTCTCGACAGACACTGCGACTCGAACAAATGTATCAGACATGTACACGGCAAGGTGGGGCGGGTTCAGTCGCAGTACGCCTGCTGGACGGATGTCGAAGCGTCAAATCCGGACCGCCGCAATTCTTACTCTGGCTTGTGCTTCAAAAGCTTTGGTATCTCCATTCAACTTGCGAGCCTTTTGTCTTTTCCTGAGGATGACATTGTCTCCGCTTGGGATAACGCTTAGCTGCTTCGAGTCGGGACAGATCGAAGACCCTATCGCCGCCCTAGCCGTGCTATATCTTACCTTGTTAGGTTGGACCTCAGCCCAGCCTTACTCTGGCTTCGGGTTCATGAGTCGTCCCCGGAAGGCGTCCGACTGCCGAAAAGGTCGTTGGCCGTTTTGAGGATATTCGTCGCTTGTTGAGTACCGTGACATGTAAAACAACTACGCTCCCGCCCCAGGACAATGTTCGTGGCTTTGCTAACCTGTTCCGCAGAATCCGTTACATCGCTCATGGCGTGCCTGCGGTTCCTCTTGATTGATCTCCATGCACGTTTTGTGAGAGCGTCCATGCTTCCTTCAATCGCAAACTCCTTACAGACCTTTTGTGCTTCGTCTTGGAGGTTTGCGTACTCACAGGAACGCCCTGAAAATCACATGCCATCGACATATGATCCAATCATTTGAGGCTCTCAACTCCGATGACAGGCCGGCCCCGCCAAAAGCAAGCCAAAAGCGAGAATTTCGAAAGACTTGGTTGGAAATTTCAGAAAGACCTCAGATGGCAGGACTTGAGGATGCTTTTCTTTTCTTTTTTTGGTTGCTTTTTCTCGTTTTTAAAACATTTCACTTTTTGTGTGTGTTGCTCTCATCGAAAGTTCCGGATTGGAGCTCCATCCCACCAGCGTAGGGGGGACCTCCCGCATGGCACTGACCGAGACCGACGACTCAGAAAACCAAAGGTTGATATTGCCCGCCTACTGGGGGTATGAAAGGAGAACAACATCATCGTCCAAAAAAGTGTGAATTCTGTGTCGCAATCGACCGCGAGTACTCGAGCCCCCGCCCCAAAACCACGACGATGTCAACAATTCTGATGTGACGAGTAAATCAATCACCGGGTTGAATCCGGCAACAGAAAATTCAACGGCGACAACTGGTCGCAGCGCCCGATACAGTCGTGGAACATCGCGAAAAATCCATCGAGCTACAGCCCGATGTTCAGTACCTCGATGAAGCAGGCAGAGTGAGAGAACTCACATCAACCGACTGAGTTACGATACAGTTCTTGGAACCCGCACCCCAAGCATCTTCGTCGCACGACTGGTAATTCCACATGTCCACAACGGTCTCGCCGGACGAATGCGTTCCGGTAAGCTCGACATCGACGCGATAGCGCGTGGATTTGAAGAGCTCAGGCTGGGAGACGTACGCGACTGTCAGGGCGTCGTGAAGCGGGGGTCCGTCCTCGAAGCCGAACGTGCTTTTGTACGAATCGGCAAAGAAGCTGATTAGGGTGGAGAGTGTGTGCCGGAGGTTAGTGGTTGCTTTGGGGAGCGGGACACTATCGCCTTGTAGTTCGGTACCGGGGTCGAGGAGGTGCGCGTGGATCGCGCGCGTCACGATCGCGGTGTGGGTTACGTTTATTGGGATCATCGCCTTCTTCACTGGGGCGTCGAGAACAAGCTGGGCCGCATGGGCTGGATAGAAAGTCAGGGAAAACGTCCCTCGAAGTTTGAACCGGAATCGTACGATCACATAGGATATTGTATTCTGGAGTGAAAGGTCAACAGCGGTTCAAAAATGGTTCGACACACGAACCTGCGACGGCTGATCTATTCCCGAGACCAACACCACCACCCATGACTGAATAAGTCGCGGTTAGCATGCGCGCCATGCGCTCTGAGAGAAATTTGTCCACGAACACACGAATTCTTCCACTGCAACCAAAAGGTCGGGATAAACGGCAACGAATAGCGCGATGTTCGTCATCGGTCCACTCGATATAATAGACACCTGGTGCCCTTTACCTCTATTCCATGTATCTTTCACGGCGCGCGCCATTCCGTCGAGCGCTCTGATAATCTCGCCGTCAGCATCCTTCGCCAACCACCGCGTAACCTCGGGGCTTTCAGAATCAGGCAAGTCCTTCGACGCCGCCGAGCCCATCTGCGCCAGTGGATCTCCTGAGTCATGCTTCGCAGGTCGGAGGAGCGGTCTGGCGGCACCAGGATAAACACGGATGTCAGGGTATCGCGATGAGGCACCGAAAGCGTGGAGGCATCTGGCTGCATTGCGCATCGTCCAGTCGCTGCTGGCGTTTCCGTGCGTCTGGACCGTTAAGAGAGCGGGAAACTGGATACGAGGGGATCTACCGTAGAGATCCCGAGGAGGGTGATGTTCGGACAGTTAATGGCAAGCAATATCGCGGTGGCATCGTCGTGGCCCTGCGATGATTGAGGTAGCTTCACCAGTTTCAGGAGGGTCGTACATACCGGGTCGACATCCATCCATACAAACTTCATTTTAAAATTTTCGACCTCGAGGTGAGCGGAAGGAAAGGTCGGCGCCGATCCCACAGCCACATGATGCGGCTTGCTTCCGACCACATCATTGAGACCAAGGTCGGACATCTCAAGCCATAGCGCGCCGCGGGGCGCGACAATGGCCGCCCTCATTGAACCCTTACCTGCCTGCGACCCGTTCCAAACTTCGGTCCACCCAAATCCTCACCGTCATTGTCCCAAATTGTATCCGAGCTACTTCAAAACTCCCTCGATGCCGGCGCGCGCCAGATTGACATCGGTGTAGATTGCGAAGAGTGGACCTGTTGGGTGCGCGACGACGGCTCCGGCATGAACAAGGAAGGCATGGACATCCTGGGTACAGGCTTAGAAGCTGGTCGGTATGGTGCGTGTACATTTCGTCCTCAGATGCAACCTGTTCCCATTTCGGCGTGCAGGGACATCCAAAGCATATGCCCCCGACTCTCTCGACGACTTGTCT
The DNA here is from genome assembly GCA_029281495.1 of Mycena filopes. Classification (NCBI taxonomy): domain Eukaryota; kingdom Fungi; phylum Basidiomycota; class Agaricomycetes; order Agaricales; family Mycenaceae; genus Mycena; species Mycena filopes. The sequence continues at coordinate 293,097 of JARIHR010000018.1, read as the reverse complement.
ACCGTTCGGATTCCGTGGGGAAGGTAGCTCTCCGTCAAATTGATCATAGGAACCAGCTCTCAGCGCAATCAACAGCTCTAGCGTCGTGTGCAGATATCTGCTGTCTCGAGATTTCATCACGTACAGCACGATCGCGTCAAACCTGGTCCGTCATCGTCAAGGTTCGAGGATAGTGTGGGCCATATGATGGACTGGTTTATGACGGTGATAGGGTTCCAAAACACTGTACAACGGACCAGCCGTTCGGTGGAGGCGCGAATCACCAGGAACCACTGTTTGCATCCGAGACGCGTTTTACAATGCAAGTTCAAGCCCTGCAGATCTAGTTCTCTTTCCTCATTTCAACAGCTTCCTGTCCGCCGTCTCTCTCACCCGACCCCTACGCGAACGCTGGATGCGATACGCCATCAAGTCGAAACCTTTGCGCTTGTGTTTCCCAGCGTTTCCTTCACACTGGAGAATACGCACAGTGTTAAAGACGACAAAGATATGCTTCTGAGGATTCCAAAGGTTGTCCCAATGACCGTGTTCAACCCATACTAACGCAGTTCAACAGACGACCTCAGTGTTGACGGCTTTTCGGCACCTCTACGGGCGTGCCTTTGTGTCAGGTTGCTCCGTCGTTTTATCTTCTTTGGCGCCTCTAACTATCAATAGCATGTCGAGGAAATTGATACGACCTCTGGAGAGTTGCGCCTCAAAGGCTTCATCAGCCTCGACGGCGCTTACTCAAAGGTGGGTTGACCGTGAGTTTTCCATACCCGACTTACACACAACACAAGGCGCACCAGTTTCTTTGTCAGTTATTAGCATTCTATACGACAACGGGTCTCATTCTACCTCCTAGATATCAATCGGCACCCAATCTCGTTTTGCGAGCTGCACCAAGCCATTGATTCGCGTTTTGCGTCAAGTTCGTTTGGGAAACATGTAATGCTGCGCCCATTGGGATGGAGCATCTGTCTAACCACACCTAGGCATTCGACGAAGACGGAGAGACGAGCCTCAGAAGCAGTAGGCCATTCTTCATGGTCTTGGATCTGTCTCACCGATTTCAGCTGTCCGACGCTCTCCCCGGAAAACTGAAAAGAAGCCAGTTTACGTGCTGGATCTCAGTGTTCCTCCTCAACAGATAGGACAATTGCCTCGAACCCGCTAAAGCTGCGGTTCATTTACGCGTGGGTTTGGTTCCAATTAGCATACAACCCTATCTAACAACGCGAACAGAACAAGGGCAGTGTCATGACCTTGCTTACCTCGACGATACAGTCGTTTCTCGTCCGTAACGGCTTTGCGGCTGAGCAAAAGACTGCAGACATGCGCTCTGGGTCTCCTTTGCCACCGCTAAAGCGTCGGAAATACGACTTCGAGGACGATTCAGGTTATGCTGAAGAGCGACCGGAGCAAACAACATCTCGGCTGTTTTTCGATGAATTAAGAGAGGCATCTCCGACACCTCTTTATACGCGTGAGGTTGGTGTGTTTATTATTCTTGCGCTTGTGGTTTTCGAACGAACTCGTACTACAGGAGACGGAAGAGTTGATGTGGAGGGACCCGCACACCGGCCAGATATACGTCGTTGACGCACGAACGGGAAACTCGTATAAGCAATCAGAACCCCCGCCAGGCGCCACAGATGGGACAACGACCTCTGTTCGCCAGGGCCGCACGCTGTCCCGACAGAAGGCCCAGGAGAGTGAAGGTCAAATGCCCGAATGGATACAGAAAGCGCTCGAGGTATCCGAACTTTTCAACCATTCGCACATCCTACTCTAATCTCCACTCCCAGGCGAACGATACCTTATGCTGTTGCGCAGGAGAAAATACCATCTCTCAGGCATTTACAAGCCCCGGACGTCGACGCGCAGCAACACAACTGTAATGACTTTCACAAGTTTTCGGATTACTTAAAGCAGGACATTCGTACGGCGACTCTACGACTGCCTCCTCACGACGATTCGAGAAAGAGGATCTGCGGAATGCGCGAGTGATTGACCAAGTGGATCGCAAGTTCATCGCCTGCCTCATCGACGACTCAGGCGATCCTAACTCGAGTCGGACACTGGTGCTCATCGATCAACATGCGGCGGACGAGCGTGTCCGCGTGGAGAGGTTCCTCAAAGAGCTCTGTCCTTGGGTACCTGTCCAATATCACTGCGGATGGAAATAAGGCGAAACTACTCCGACTGCGAGAACTGAACCCAGTACGGCCGATTTTGGTTACTCGGCACGAGGAACGACAATTGCGGGAATTCGTCGACGCGGCGCGCCTTCGAACACTGGGGGTTCCATTTCGCCGATATTCCAAGCGAGTCGTCGCACGAGGGAGGACCGACCGTCGAGACGGCCAGTGGGTACAGCCAAGTGTTCGTCCACTGGGTACCGGAGCTCGTTGCAGACAAAGTACGCCTCGACACCCGACAAAAACTTGGATGCTCATCCCTCATTCATCCTACTAGCTTTTATTGGACGATGAATTGCGCGATTTCGTCAAGACGTTCCTCGCCAAGTTGGAGAGCGATCCCCCCGCGACGCAGCGGCGTCCCGAACTTGACTTGGTCGCAGACGGGGAAGAGGACGAATTTCGTTGGTTGCGGGCTCTGCGCTGGTGTCCGCAACAGCTCCTCGACTTGGTGAACTCAAAGGCCTGCCGAGGTACCATCTATCCGCCTTGTCGCACGTTTCTCTTGTTGAACATGTCTTTTTTCGCAGGGGCTATCATGTTCAACGACTCTTTGACGCATGCACAATGCCGGAAGCTCGTCGATGACCTGTGTAAGACAGCTTTTCCGTTTCAATGTGCGCATGGAAGGTCCGTATGTTTCTGGGTTTTCCTACTCGTCCCTCAATCGTGATTCTGCCAGACCGTCCTTGGTACCGCTGATTGATTTAGGCAGTGATGGTGTTCGAAATCGGACTCGGAAGACTTGTAGATGGTCTAGTTTAGAGAAAATTGCAGTGGTGTAATTTATTGAACGGGTATGTTCGGAAATTGGTTGAGTTTTGAGCGGGCTCGCGGTCATGTGCCGAGTCGATCGGTCCAAACGGGCCACAACAACGCGTCGGCTATAAAAGGCGGTGTGAGTGGCTGGCAAGGACCGTTCCTCTTTCCTCTTGACCACCACCATCTCCCTCAAGTCGTCTGAAAACATAACACTAGGTGGGTTAGCTGCTTTTCGATTTCAATTGTTGGGCGGGGCGCGTCTAGGGGGCACATCATTGGGACAGAGCCACATGGGGTCTCTTCGGGCGCTTGAGGACGTATACGTGTGACCGATGGAGACCCGCGCCCTAACCCGGCTGCGCCACCACGTTGCGTTTAGCCACCCATGTCGGCGATGCATTGCGCTTGGATTCACAGCACAAGCTCAATGTCGTACCTAACCTCGTATCGAGGGTGTGCCTTCCGTTTCACTGCTTGCTGTCGATGGACACGATTGTCTTCAGTGACAGGCGTCGCTCTTCCCCATTCTTAATGGACCTGATCCACTCGGTGCTTTGTTGACGACAAATGTATTGACGCCCCTCCGGCAGATTCGCGACCCACCTTCAAGCTCGACGATTTGTGGCGTGTAAATGAGAGCGTAGATAGAAGCCCAATGTACCTCTTTGAAATATTCTCTTGCCGCGCCTCAATTGTTTGCGTCTGATTTCTCTCCTCTACGACGATGGTTGCTTCGACTCTCGCCCAATGCGGTCTCTGTCCTCGCATTCTCGACGTGGCTCCGAGTCCGGTGGCCTCCTCCCCGGCCCACAACACGCTGCTCGTATGTCTTCGCCGCCGTTCTCTATTCCCTCCTCACCTAGCGTCTGAGTCCTCGCTGTCGGGCGGCCGATGGATGACGGGTGACTCGCCCAAGCGTATTCCCCCAGATTCTCCCAGATTCGACCCGATAACCGCACAAACGATCCCGTGGTCAAAGCGAGAGGTACCGTACCAAGAATTGTATCCAGACATATCAAATTGCCATAATTCACACTAAACAACTTCCAAGTCTTCCACACTTCATCGAAATCCCCAACTATTTCTTCACAGCTATACAACTGCGAGATTCAGATCGAGGCCAAAGAGGATCGAAAGCAGAACAGAACACACTAAATATCCACTCGTTACCCCCTGGCAGTCAGGTCCTCAATTGACCCTGCAGAACGCGCTTTAGTCAACGCAGTTCCGTATCCGAAATGAAACCAACTCACGGAGTACTACTGCGCGCCGAACGGACGCGTATTGGCCTGCGCCCCCAGCTTCACGCTCGCCAGGGTCGCCGGGTCAAAGAACGTGTTCGGGTCGTTAGCCGGGTCCTGCGCCTGCACCAGCCCATTGAGCTCGGGGTTCTTGGGCGCGGTCTGGCAGAAGACGGAGTTGCGCAGGGTGTTGGGTTTGGTCTTGAAGTCCGGGGGCGTGTTCTTCTCCGTCTGGCGGTACTCCTTCGCGATTGCGATCAGGTTGGCCTGGGTGGTGCCGTTGAACGTCTTCGCGGTGTCTGTTGTGTTATTGGTGAGTTCGAGTTGGAAGGTTGAAAATTATGGTGTGCCAGTGACGCACCGATGATCTTGTCCGCCATGTCCTGCTGCGAGCATTCGGGCGCCTTGGCAAGAAGGGGCGTTACCGCGGCTCCCGCCAGCTTAGCGCAGACGCCTTTCCCGCACGCAGCGCGGAGTTTCGCCAGCACCGCTGGGTGATTCTGGCCGAATCGACGCGGGTTCAACTGGATTGCACGGCCGTCGCGCTCGAGCCACAGCTCACGTCCTACGACGGATTGCGACGCGGAGAGCAGCGCCAGTGCGAGGAAACCGAGGCGGGCGAGGGAGAGCATCGTGGATATTTGGTCGGTGTGGGTTGAAGGTGAAAAGAAATAAAGGAGACAAAGAAGGGAAGGGGCGCCTGGCCGGGAAGAAGGAAGAAAAAGAAGAAAAGGCAAAGAAGGGAATGGAATGAAGATGCTAAACCAACTCTCGCGCTTTTGTACTAGCCCCGGGCCGCTCTGAAACCCGTTTGACGGCCGCATCGCTTTTGTTGTACTACCAGTGGCGGCCCAGGACAAGGCCCAGGACGGCCCAACTCGGTGTGCACGGCGTCTCAGTTCAACCGACCTCGGGTTGTCAATTTGTTCCCCGCCTTGACACCGTTGTTCGGGCGGCGTTCATTAGCGAGGATAAGGAAACGAACTGGGGTAGGTACCATTGTCGAAGACTGACTCTGCCTCGTTTGTGTTCCTTTTTTGAAGGAATAGAATCCATGGTATGCCCGAGCGCCGCTCTGAGAGTGGTTAGCAATACGTTGAGCGAGCGGACGAGTCGGAGTTAGCATATAGCATCTAAGTCGACCCACTGAGAGCACATACATCAACGGACCTCGCATCCGTGATCGCTACTAGTATCGATGCAGGAAGATGCAGGCCTTGCCTACAATTTGGTGGGTGTCTAGAATTGAATCGAATCTGTCGTTCAGGATACGAGCGTTCTTGCCGAGAAGGTCCCTGCATGCGAAAAAGTTGGCGAACGGTTGAACTTGATTCCAACTCCGAGTTGGGCAACGAGAGGCGCCCGAGTAAGAGACCCACCACAAAGTACAGAGTATGTAGGTATCTTGTTGAAGAAAATAGACGTCACGGTCCAGCGATGGATCGAACCGAGCGAGGCAAGCCGAGGCTTGGAATTTCGGAAATTTTGCCAGACTACTGGGATCCTCTCTGTGAAAGATTCCCGCGTGGATATTCGGGATGAAAGATAACAGGCGGTTTCAAGTCAAGGCTGCTGTATGAGCTGATCAGTAAATTCAACCGTGGGAATATGGGAATCGGCGAGCCGGGGCAAAAATAAATGAAACAGTTATAATATTGCAAGAGTGACATTTCTCACCGAACGGGAACTGCAGGAATACCTCGTAGTATATACCCAGCCCGACGGACCGAGTGGGGAAAGGCGCGAAAGAAAGTCACCAGCCCAAACTCTTTCCTGGGTCTTGGACGCGAACGCAACTTCCGCGCACCTAGCGAACGTCGGACCTCTTCGAACCGTGTAATGACCTCTGCACTGGTTGGACGTCTCCTTGGGTTCTCTGTGGTCATATCAGTCACCAGCGGTTCGATAAACTCGAATCCGTAATAGACCTGAAGCGCCATTAGGGAGATATTTGGTATTCAGTTGATGAGGCACATACGTCGATGAATTCCTGTCGAATCATATTACCCAGGTAATAGATGTCGGTGAAAAACGGGTCGTGCAGGCGCTGCAACCCCTCTCCCTGGAACTCGGGGACTGTCTTGTCTCCTCCCCGCACGGGAAGATCCGAGGAAAACACCCCGGACAGGGTCATAGAAACGCGACAGTCCAAAGTCGATTAGAAAGTACTTGGGATTGCACCTCGTGCGGGTCGAGTACTTCGCCTTCCCTTTCCAGTCTTTGTTTTTGTCAGTCCTTGCGGGGTGGAAGCCATTTGGGTAGAGCTGGGTCGCGTCCATCATTATGTTCACCGATTGGCAATCGCTAGAGTAAGGTCAGTGCCGATGAAGAACACGACACACATGCATACTCACCGATGGGCACAGTGATGTTCATGCATAAACTGTATTCCCTACAAGCCGTAAGTTGGACCCCGAAGCGTCAATCGTTCGATAAACTTGAATCTCACCTCGAATATTTGGCGAAAGAATTCCACAGCCTCCCCGAACGTATCAAATCGCGGGGAAATGAACTCTCTGAGGCGGGGCATCACAATTAACTCGTACTGGTTGTTGTGTGGAATCTCCAAGACCTCGCAGATTGGGATACAATGGTTCCGAGGATCTGCCGCTCGAGGCGAAGCAGAAAAGTAGAGGCCGATGTCCCTTTCCGCCATAAATTGGGGCACAAATTTATCTATCCGCTTGAGAAAGACGGGTGACCCGTCCTTGAGTCTCGTCGCGTCGATGAGGGACGAATACTGGTTTCATGATCAGTTGATTCCCACTCCGTTTGACGTAGCCTACCAAAAAATGGACGCTGTCTTCGCAGAGCATGGCTGATTTGCCCGTGGAAAGCCAGGATGGTACCCAGGTTGGACGAAACCGTGGACGAAGCATGTAACCACGACTCTCAAGCCACTGTCGAAGGTCACGCCAGAATAATTCGTGCGACATGAGGAAGCCGAGAGTGTTGGGAGTCCCGTCATATTCAAAGGACATTGCAGAGGTGAAAGTCGGACAGATAGCTGAACGATACAGAGGCGGCCTTGGGTCGCCAGCCACGCCAAATCCGCGTGGTAAGCTTAACGTTCGGCCGGGTAAACAGAACTGAATCATTAGCAGTTTCCCTCCAACTCTTTCCTTCAATATGCCGAAGCCGATTCCAGGAAGAAGACATGCCTCTAAAAACCATCCGTACGAGACGGACGAGGGAAGCGCGTTTGTCAGGTTGAATTTCGAGCGAAACTATTCGGATCAGTCGGAGAAACGAGGGGTTGTTGAGTGTGCAAACTGGACTACAGGTCGCTGAGCTTCCTCAACGATATGCACACAGCATTGAGATTGACAACGTACCGTGTCTACGTAGCACCCCTCGTGAGACTGCAGCGTTGGAGTTTCGGTTAATCGTCCGAAGTTGAGTATACCCTTATTCTCTAAGGTCCGTTGTTGCCAGAATGGGTTGATGTTTGCCACAGAATCCAGTTGAGCTTGGTTTCGGCCGGAAACTAGTCCTTGAGGCGCCGTGGTTGGTTGAAGCCTTCAAGGTTCAACTTGTTCAACTTTTTCCCGACCGCGCTCGGAGAAAGTTCCCTGTTCTTTTGAACGATACTGTTCCATTTCCTGACCGGCCCTGAAGCTAGCTGAAGGCTTGAAATACTGTCGTGGTGGTAGAGGAGAAAGGAGGATCTCCGCGGTGAGTCACATGGCAGTCACATCACGTCACCCGCATCAATTCCCCGATCGCCCATCCCCTTTGCCGGCTTTCTCTGCTCGTCGCCTTGACCAGCGCGCTCACCACTGCTCACTACCGCCCTTGCATGCCTCTGCAGACCGGCATGTTCCCCGCACCACCCCAAATGAGCATCACCTACCAACACCACAATGCCGTCGCAGGGCCCAGTTCGCGCGCACACAGTATGCGTTTTTCTCTTCCTTGCCACCCCGTCTTCACCTTTTTCTGACGAGTCTCTGTGGCGGCAGACATGGGAGTCGACGAGGGAAAGAAGGATACGAAGAAGCGGAAGGAGATCTCTGGCAAACTCGGCAAGGAGATGAACGACCGGCGGGACGAGTGCGTCAATTTTGTCTCTCCATACTCTTACTAGTACGAATAACGACGCCCACGCAGTGGTCGCCACTACAATGAGACCGTCTCCGCTCTCCAGCGCACTGCGCTACAGCTCTCCACGCGCCCCGAGACACTCCCCCTCTACGAACTGCGCTTGCTGCCGCTCTCGCTCGAGCGCTCCGCGCTGCTCGTGCAGCTCGAGACGGAAGAGAAGCACGCGATGGACTGCGCGCATCTGGCGTACGAGGAGGAGCGCCAGCGCGTCGAGGACGAGTGGCGCCGCGGGCGCGATCGCGTGCGAGAGCGCCTGCTGGAGGGGATCGAGGAGCGCAGGCGGCGCGCGCGGGAGGAGAAGGAGGGCGAGGGGACCGTTGGGGGTGCGTTTTGCTTTGCCTTTCCTTTCCTTTCATTTCCTCATTCACCCATATACTCATCATCTGACCACGCCTGCCTGTCCCAGACGCCTCAATGGAACAATCCCGCCCGCACATTACCCGCAAGCTGCGCAACAAAATGGGCACCTCCCCGCCGCCCACGCCGCTCGGCGGGCCCGGCTCTGCGCTCACGAATGGCACGGGGCTCAACCCGGGGCTGGGCCTGGGCGGTCCCGGCGGCATCAGCAGCCTCCCCATCACTGCTGGGCCCTTCCTCAACCCGCACTCCCTCGCCGTCGACGAGATCCCCTCGCCGTTCCCCCTTCCGCTCACCTCCACCGCCATCCCCGGCTCGCACGCCGCCGCCAGTGCCAGTACCGGCGCGGTCGTGGGCGGGGGTGGGGGCCCGAATGGGCGTCGGCGGCCGAAGGGCAGCGGGACGCATTTGAGCCAGGCGATTGGGGGGCTGGGGAAGAGTCTCGCTGCGCTGACGGGGTGTAAGGAGAGCGAGATTGAGAATGATTTGGTGGAGATCAGGAGGGCGAATAAGAGGCGGAGGGCGGCGCAGGGAAAGTGAGCGCCCATGTTTATGAGTGGGAGTGTATATATGAGGCGCGACGCGTCTGGCTGCTATGTAGGCTAATTTATGGTGTATCATCCAGCCAAAAGGCGCGAAACGAAACGCGTTAATTATGTGGTGAGAGGTCAAAGCATTCGTACATTCATCATTAGTAGGTATCGCCCAAGTGGGTATCGTACATCGGCTTCTTCAAAGAACTACCTCGCATAAGATAAGAGAGAGAAAACCGAATCACGATATTAATCCAGGACTGATACTGGACTCAGGGATCGTCGACGTCGGCGAGCAGCGGTGTGCGCTCCGTCGCGTTTGCATTGACGGGCGAGGCGGCGCGTGGGGGAGCTTGAGAATGCAAGACGGGCTCGGCATCTGTGTGTGCGGCGCCATCCGTGCCGGGAGGAGACGCGTCGAGTGCTGTGAGCGGCTGGGTTACGTCCGCTTTGCAGACGGGGCACTGTTGATGTCGTGAGTTAGCATTCCCTGGAATGAAGGGTGAATGAACGAAAGAACAACGCACCAGCTTCTTCCTCTGTATCAGCCACTCGTCCACCTCGGCAAGGTGGAAGATGTGGTGGCACGGCAGCACGCGCACCTTGTCGCCCTTCTCAAAGTCGGACAAGCAGATCGCGCACTCCATCTGCGTGTCGAACCACGCGAGGGGCGCGCGCTCCGTCGTGAGTTCCACCAGGGGCGTGGAGATGGGGTCCGGCGCGGGCCTCGAGGTGGAGGCGGCCGCGGCTGCGGCGTCAAGGGGCACGTCAGGCGGAGGCGTGGATGACCCTCCCTCGTCGGGTTTGCCTGCCCCCGCATCGGCGTCAGCGTACGGGTCCTCCGTCGCCTCGTGCTTCTCCCACCCGCTCCCCGTCCATACGCGCCACGGCAGCCCGTGCACAACATCCTCCGGCGCGCGGTCCCGCTGCGCTGCGCGCGCCGCCCGCACGCGGTGGATCAGCAGCGTGATGAACGTCAGCACGGACGGCAGGAGGAGAATGATAATGAAGGTGACGATGGGGGAGTACCACTCCCAAGCGCTGTACTCGGCGGTGATGAGCAGCGAGAGCGTGCGCAGGCCGTTGTGCGAGGTGTTGGAGTTGGCGATGAGGCCGAAGAGGTGGATGTAGTCCGAGTATCTGATGAAGGTGGAGGGGATCTTGACGTCGGAGGCGTCTTCTGTAAGGTGTTAGTGCGAGTGTTGGGTTTTTGGGCGAAATTATAACGCACCTGGGCTGAACATATTCACCAAGGTGTCAGGATAGCCTGAGATCTCGGGATTCTCGCCACCGACGACCACAGCGCGGGCCCCGAGACGCTGCGCCTCGCGTACCTTCTTCACAAACTCGCACCCGCCACCCCGCTGAACGAGCGCAATCCAAGTCTCAGACGGGTCAGGCTGGTGAGGGCCCGAGATGCAGAGCCGCGGGCAGCCAGTGTTGGACACCGGTGGTACCAAGGACGAGGAGCCGTTGTCGGCGCAGGGAACCGTGAACTGGCGTATAATTAAGGCCGAATTGGCACTATTCCGGGCAGCACTTACGGAGGAAAGAGGAATAACATAACCCAAGATCGGATCGTTTATTTCAGCGCCAAAGGCAGCTTAGCGGGAGTCAGACGGGAGGTCTAGGGCACATAACGGGGAGGGTACCTGGTCGGGAGGCAAAGGAGAGTATTGGGGAGCGGTCGACGACGGACACAGTGCTCTCGGCGCCCCAGGCCCAGCCCCAAAGCCAGCTCCGCTCTGACTTCATCGATACGCCGGTGGAAGCGACATCGACATCGAGAGGCCTGGGAGCTGCGGCTGCGTGGGTGAGGAAGATGGAGAGTACGGGCCAGGGAGAGGCCCTCATGAGCTTTGGTGGTGGCTGCGGCGACTAAGGAGGGATCTGCCACAACACGTGCAGTGATCCTTCTGCTTTTGGACTCTCATGTTCGCTCGTACGAGGCCTGCCCTGGACCAATCCATCTCCAACCCCGTATAATCAAAACCTCCAGATGCCCCCTAGCAGTCTAGACCGCGGCCCGAGCAAGGAAAAAATACGAATTCAAGGCCCGCAGTTCATCCGAAAATTACCATGAAAGACTACGCTGTCGCCAGAGCTTTTGTGCAAGCAGACACGCCGACCTATCTTGACTACTATAACTCCTTGGTCCTGCTCTGTCCATTCGATCCACGACTGGCATTTTGACGCTCCTCCTGACTTGGCTGTGCGACGAACCTGGATGGCAGCCGACACAGAATTCCTCTCGAATCTGCTGCTTTCGACCGAAGTCGGTTCAATCAGCGAGACTCAAGGTCCCCAAATTCGTGATGCCTCTGGCGCCAGCTTCATTTCGAATCTAATAACTTGTGGGACCAATTTCAATCAAAGTTCAACTTCAACTGAACGATCAATTTGACCAGAGTAAGTGCGGACTCTCAGTGGGACAATATCAATGCTGGCTTAATTGGTTCACTGGTCCAGCACTCGTTCCGTCAAACGTAGCCAAGGTGGAGCCGACGTCCGCCTTGCCCCCAGCACAGTGACGCGCCTCGAACTAAATGCATCCCCATAATCCGCTTGTTTTCCCTGAGGTTCCCCGTCGAAAACTCCGCGAGCCAGAAGGTATTCGGGGTTCTGTATAGTACCATTCATCCGAAATTACTGGAAGAAGATGTCAAAGTCTCTGAAATATAATTTTCGACCATCCCGCTTAACTTCCTATTCCACTCCGACCCCGGGAAACTAGGAAAATTTCGAATACCCTCACAGCATACTATCTATTCCTGAATCACCAGGAAGCTGCGTTTGCGTTTTTCAACCAGTCGAGTCCGCAAAGCCGTGTGGTCCCGAGTGCTCTGGAACGCGCACGGCGAAAGCATTTTGTAGAGTATGTTTGGACAGGAAATGGTGTGCACTCGGAAAACGATTTCGCGACCGTGAACCTTCTCTAATATCTGTAGTCAGAGCCCACGCGGATTGCGGTCACCGGTCGAATGAAAATATTCCCAGCCCAGATGCATAAAGGCGACAGATATCGATTGTATAAAACATGCTCCAAATCAAGACACGAAAATAATCGTCCATCGGACCACGAATACATGCGCGCCAGTTAGTTCCAACCCTCACAGAGATAAATAACAAGTCCAGGTTGTGTGTTTCAAGTAACAGAGAGGAGTGGCGAAAAGACGCGGCAGACGCCGCACAACCGGGCGAGATCTAGTGGCTCGTCGTGGCGCGTGGCGAGCTGTGGCGAGATGGGAAGTCGAACCCGCGAGACTGGTGCCAGGGAAGCGCGGCGCAACCGCGGCTCGAGGCGTCATTGTGCAGAAGGGAGTGTGCGTACGAGGGGGTGGAGAGGACTGTCTGGAAGCTTCTCTACAAACAGCGGCCCATGATCTGAGGTGTTTTGAGATTGGCGGGAAGGAAATACGCACACTGAGACCACATTGAGCGGGGGACAACGCGAATCCACCCGACTCGGTTGTGCGGTTGCCGGGTCGAATTGAAGGGAAACTCGCTCAAGCATCATGATAGTACGCTTGGGCGAGCCACCTCCTAAGACACATCCATCCGACAGCGAGGACTCAGACGCTATGTGAGGAGGGCGAAGGTAGAGAACGGCGGCGGGAGAGCTCAATGGGAGTTGGGCGAGGGTGCGGTGCGCGCGAACCACGTCGGGAATGCGACGATAGAGTGGGGAAACGACGCTGGTTGTGGACGTGGAGAATCACAAATTGCGGTAAAATATTTGCAACAGAATCCATTCATTTCTATCTACGCTCTCATTTAAACGCCACAAATCGTCGAGCTTGAAGGTAGGTCGCGAAATCTGCCGGAGGGGCGTCAGTACATTTGTCGTCAACAAAGCACCGAGTGGATCAGGTCCATTAGGAATGGGGAAGAGCGACGCCTGTCACTGAAGACAATCGTGTCCATCGACAGCAAGCAGTGAAGCGGAAGGTGGCACACCCTCGACTCGGATGCTAGGTTAGATACTACGACATGGAACTTGCTTGTGCTGTCAGTGATCCAAGCGCAATTTCGCATCGCCGACTCGGACGTGGGTGGCTAAACGCAACGTGGTGGCGCAGCCGGGTTAGGGCGCGGGTCTCCATCGGTCACACGTATACGTCTTCAAGCGCCCGAAGAGACCCCATGTGGCTCTGTCCCAATGATGTGCCCCCTAGACGCGCCCCGCCCAACAATTGAAATCGAAAAGCAGCCAACCCACCTGGTGTTATGTTTTCAGACGACGACTTGAGGGAGATGGTGGTGGTCAAGAGGAAAGAGGAACGGTCCTTGTCAGCCACTCACACCGCCTTTTATAGCCGACGCGTTGTTGTGGCCCGTTTGGACCGATCAAAGGAGCGCACATGACCGCGAGCACGCTCAAAACTCAACCAATTTCCGAACATACCCGTTCAATAAATTACACCACTGCAATTTTCTCTAGAATAGACCGTCTACAAGTCTTCCGAGTACGATTTCGAACACGATCGACTCCCAAATCGGTCTCCAGCAGTCTCCGCTCCTCCGTGTTGGTTTCCTTTGGAATACAGGCTGACCCTTGGCTGAAAGAATTTTCAGGGGACCTGCCTGCTCTCCGATGGACATTTACCGCGAGTGGACATTCATTCTGCAGAGTGAAAACTCAGTCGAATCACTGTGGACTCGAGCCTTCACCTTTTCGGAATGCAGTAACAGGCAGGAGCATGAGAACAAAGGACAAAACAGAGAAAAAGCCCACCTCTTCCGATGAACAGATACAAATATTTCGAATCTACGGAAGGCTGCGCGTATCTGCGATACAATATTAAGCCTAAGATACTAGGTAATGTATATACCGCTCAGGCACAAACAACAAATGCTACACATGCAATTCACAAAAACGGAACGTTCTTCATCTCTCCAGCAGCCAACAAATCCTCGTCAAACGCCTCCTCCTCATCCTCGATCGCTCCCCCATTCTCATCATACCCCGCCGGCCCGTCGTCGTCATCCATATCGAACTGCAGGTCGTCGTCCTGGTCCAGGGAGCCAGGCATGCTCGTCATGCTGCGCCTATTCTGCCGCCTTCTCCTCCGCTTCGCATCAGCGTCCAGCATCTCGTCGTCACCCTCCTCCTCCTCCGAATCCGCGAACGTATGAGACGACGACGAGTGCGACTCGGGGCTCACGCTCCGCCGGCTGCCGAACGAGCTCGAAAGCGTGTTGCTCAGCCGCTCGAAGGACGACATCTGCCGCAGCTCCTCGCTCCGCTGCGACGCCTCTCCCGGCGGCGGGGACGTCTCCCGCGACCGCGACGCACTGCCGCCGTTGACGAGCGCCAAGGCAGCGTGCCGCGCCGACGACGACTGCCTATTCCCAACGAGACTAAAGTTCCGCAGGCGCGCCAACGTGCCGGAAGTATCCGACCGTGCGCTGAGTGCTGGCGAGGGCGGCGAAAGATCAGGTAGCGCGAACTCCTGCACGGGTGCTTTCCAGAAATTAAAGTCCGTATACTCCGGCGTCCACTTGCGGTGTATGGGAGGGAACATCTGGTCGACCAAGTCCGTCATGTGGATGTACCTGCATTCACGCATAATCAGCTCTGTACTGTAACCCATCCACCCAAGATACGAAAAGAAAAGACATACGAAGACTTGTACCCCGCAAGCTCAAGCAGCTCCAGCTTGACCTCCCCGGACGAATCAATCGTAAATATCCTCGAACTCGGCACATTCACGCTCCGATACGACAGCGCGTCCGTTATCCGATTCCCGAACCCAGCATAGAACGGGTTCCGCGACGCCTCCCCAAAGAGGCGCTGGATATCGCGCAAGCACGCCATCTTGAAGACCTCGGGCTTGCGCATGATGACCTCGCGATGGAGCGACGCCATGAGCCGGTCGGGGCTCATGATGACGGGGCCCTCGGGCAGCTGGTAGTCGTTCTGCTTGATACCCTTGAGGTAATCGCGCGTCGCGTCCGCCTGCCCGATGGCGCGCGAGGTGAGGTACATGATCTTGTACCCGTTCCGCGTTATATCAGTGTACAGCTTGGCCACCCCGAGGTGGGTCCAGTCGCGCCCGATCATGGCGAAGACGTGTCCCAGACCGTCAGATCTAAAGCAAGCATGTAAGTAAAGCTCGGGTAGGAAAGAGGAATTAATAATCGCACTTGGTGATCGTCCCATCAATGTCCGACACCAGCACCAAGTCTGTCGAGTCCCACACGAAGATGCGGGCCGTGCACGCAATCGTGTTCGATGTAGAGAGCGAAAAGGTGATCGAGTTGGGTCCGGGCTTCAGATTGAGTGATTTCTAAGAACGGATGGGTCAACAGCGGTTACTGCGGATAACGCAAGCGAGACAAACCAGCTGGTCGGACGTCAACCGCAGCGTTTTCGCAAACTTGCGCTTCCCTGTGCTCTCAGTACTCTCCGGCAGTTGTATTGGTGGCTGCGGCTGGGCAGGTCGCTGAACGGGCGTCGACGGCGCCGGCGCGGAATCAGCAGGGGGAATTTCCGTCGAAGCCCGTTTTGGGATGGGCTGCTTGGAATCGGAGGGTCCCTAAGTATGTCAGACAGACACAGTCAGAATTGAATGAATGAACACATGCAGGTAAGTAAAACGATGATGCTCACGGGCGCAGACGCCGTCCAAGGCAGCGGAGGGCGGTCGTCCTTCGTCGTCGGAGTAGGCCCACGTTTACTCCGACTCCACCACTGCACCCAAGAGGAGGAGGTCGGCTTCCCCCCATTCAGCGCGGCTTCCGGCGGCTCCGACTTCGAGCGCCCGTATCGTAGATGTGGGTCCGACTCGTCCTCCGTCGGCGTGTCGGGTACCGACTTGGCAGCATCCTCTTCATCTGACATGGGCGACGTCGGTCGGATTGGAATCCCCTGCGTCGCCTGTTTCACGAGTGCATCGCGCCAGAGTACGAGGGCGGCCATGAGTGGCGAGCCGTCGCTCCGTGTAATGTACCTATCGAATAAATCAGTGGCAGGACTTATTTGTTGAATGTAAAGGACTGACTGGTCCCCCGCCCATCGAATAACGAGCCGCGGATCGCATACGACCGTCTCGTCCTCGAAGAACCTGTTCAAATCGATCTGGCCCTTCCCAAAAAGGCGCGCCGCCTCCACCTCGTCCCTACGGTCAAAGACACGCGTCCCCCCGCTCGTCCCGTCCCGATCCCGCCTCCCACGCACGTCAGAGTCCTCCTCCTCGTCCGACGCCGTGTCCGGCACAAGAGCCAGCTCGAACCCGACCTTCTTCCCTTCAATCGCAACGGTGAACTTTGCCGAGTCCGACTGACTCGCCGACAACCGCCCACCCGCTCCGAACCCCACCACCTCGCCCACGTCGTTCGCCACCGCAGGCGACTCGGTGTACTGCACCTCACCGTCCTCGGGGTAATCCGCAATCCCGTATGGTCTCCGGCGCGACCGCGACGGACTGCCCTCTAACGCTGGCGGTACGCTCCGGCTGCGTGCGCCTGATCCCGAGGCGGCAGTAGGGTCCATGTCCTCCTCATCCTCCTCTGGCAGCTCTAGGCCACTCATCCCTAGCTCCCCGATGGTGCGTCTGTTCTTGGCGCGCGACGAGCGGCCCCAAGTCGCCGCAACTTCTTTGCTCCCGCTGCCCTCCGCGCGGCCGCCCATCCCGAACGACGCCTTCATCGGGGACGGCTGCGGGAAGGCGCCCCACTCCCAGGAATATTCGACGTCGAGCTTTGGTAGTGACTCAAGACGCGATGCCGCGGTTGGCGAAGGCGTCCGCGAGCCTGTGATTGAAGATTAACATGGGATATAAAAAAAAGTTATTGGAAGAATCGGGCTCACGGTAGGTGCCGTCATCCTCTGCGGTGATTGTCCGTTCACGGTCGTGCTTGCGGCTGGAATGGTAACCCTCGCCGTCAAGGGCGATCTCTAGCAAGGATATGAGCAGCGTAATAAATATATACCGCAAGGATAAACGTACCAGGCTTATATTGGACCTCGCGCGCTTCCATGGTCTCTTGGACGACCTTTAGAGCCCTGTCGACGCGCTCGTCCTGCGTCTCTTCCAAAGAGGCGGGGAGAGCTGATGGTGGTGACGGAGACTGGTCACCAGTAGCCTCAATAGACAGTCCCGATGGCCGCTTGCGGAACGCTGGCTTTAGTGAGGAAATGGTCGGCGGAGTAGACCCAGCATTGAGGTCGAGGAATTCTGGTTCATCGACCGGCGTCTCTGCGGGTGTCGGTATTGACGTGTCGTCGTCCGGGTGAACGGGCTTTCCTCCTTCCTCGTCCGGATCTTGCCTCGCCCCAAACCTGTCGGTCGGGATATCCGTCGTCCCCTCGTCTGGCCGGGTAGGCTGGAGCAGGGGACTGGTGATAAGGTCCTCCGGGACGTCATCGTCCGTCTCAAACACGAAAAAGGCTTCCCCCGCCTCGCCGATTTTCATGTCGAACGGAATTGTATGCCCGTTTACCGATACCTTGACCTGTAACTTGAGATTTAGCACCTCGGATGGATAGATTTGGAAGGAGTGGACGCGCCATCTTCTCTCCTGGGCGCAGGACTTGCCATTTGCCGAATCGGACGTGAAATGGAGAGCAGACAAGCTCAGTGGCTCCGGTAGAGGTTGGACGCTGGATGACGATTACATCGACTGCGCCGGTGAGGGTTGCGGGGTTGATTTCGCGGTAGTATTGGTAGGGAGCACTGAACGCGCTAACGGCGCCGCGAATGTAGTTCATACCAGGAAGAGGACGCTAGATATTTGGCCCGCGCACATGTGATACACCTATAAATACGTCACTCCAACAAAGACTCCCTTCAATCCTCCACGTTCCTCGTATGTCCATTTTCCTAAAAACACCCTGAACACGCCGCCAGTGTCCCCGCTCCTCGCCACGACCAGAGGAAATTATTCCAACACATGTACAATTTCTATTTTTTATGGAAAGTTTGGGGTTCCCCAACATGACAGACGGTATTATAATTTTGTGTTGGGGGATCGCCCCACAGCTCAGACGCGTCGCGGGAAACCCGTGACCTCCGCGGTTGCCGCAGAAACGCGAAACGAATCGTTAGACTCGTTGTTCGTGATCCGGGACGACGCCTTGTTCAAACCGTGATGCTCAGATATTGAACGCCGCCGATCGAGTTTGACCAGGCCAGTAGAGTGAGCGTGAGCTGCCCCGAAAATGAGACTCAGACTCAGCAAGGTGGTTAATGTCGTCGCCGGAAGAACTCTCACCTTGATGGAGGCGAAGCAATAAGGCCTTATCCGAATCGTCTGGAGTGGGAGGCGGACTCGAATAGATGGACGAAGAGCATGTATGGCATTAATTTAATCCCTCCTTAATCATGATCGAAGCAGGGATCGAGCGTTAACGCACGCACGTTCATTCATCCAAAGCCGACCTTCCAGCCACGGCTCGGAGTTCCGAGAAATAAGATATGGCAATGTCGGTGAATAGAATACGGGCGGGTTGGTGCGGTGAGAGGTGGTGTCGAGTACGAATTCGAAATAGTGGAGGTGATTTTGTGGTGCAGCAACGCTTGAGATTCGGTCGAGCCCAGTGCTATTCAGAGTTTCTTGTTCTATAGTCCATTGGTACTCGGGCCTTGTACTTGTGCGGAGTATGATTCAGAATTGCAGAACGAGCGTTCCAGACAACGGTTACGCCGTGGCAACTTGGAGCCCCGGGCGGCCGGGCCTGGCAAGCTCAGAAGGAAAGATGTTCCGTGGCAGTTCGATCCGGCCAGCAGTGAACGAAAGAGCAATAGAACAGAATAGCATTCGAGTCGGAATCAACTACCTCGTAAGCAAGAGGACCGTGAATGAAGCTGCATGAAGGTTGGAAGAAGGTTTGGCCGAGCTTGGCTGAGGCTCCATCAATTTCAACTTGAACTCACACTGATTCTCGCACAAACTGCACCCCGGGCGCAGTTGGTAGGTTTGTCGAATCGTTAAGAACCCGCCTGAGGTTTTCCAAGATATGGCGACGCCCGAAATTTGGCGATTATCATGGAACCACGCTTAAATTGCCTCGAGATCTTCGCTCACTTTGCTTGTCGTGTCGCGAGAGAGAGAGAGAGAG
Organism: Mycena filopes; assembly: GCA_029281495.1. Lineage (NCBI taxonomy): Eukaryota > Fungi > Basidiomycota > Agaricomycetes > Agaricales > Mycenaceae > Mycena > Mycena filopes. The sequence goes on along the minus strand of JARIHR010000018.1, from coordinate 273,854 downwards.
AGAATCGGTTAACGGCGCAAGCAGTACAATGTAGCTAAGATGCCGGCGTAGTAACTACGCAATGAATAGTGGATATGTAAGTATCGTCCGCTGCGTGTGGTTTGCGTCGCGTTCAAAGTATCCGTGTCGCAAAAGTCCGATTTGAGTTATAGGCTCTTGTAAGTGCTTATAAGGTGGTATAACTCTGTAAGTATTTTGGAGGGCCTATAAGATTCAAAAAGGAATCACAAGTTCTTGTAAGTACTTACAGGTTTATAGGACTTATAACTGGTTATACCAACTTACAAGTGACTTTGAGCTACAATGCAAATAGTATTGTTGCCTCGCTTTGGGGCCCCTTTGACTTACTGACTACCTCACGTTCTACCAAGGACAGTTAATGTGTGTACGTATGTATGTATGTAAGTGAATATTTAACTTGAACACTAGAGTTGGCGGGTCCGAAGGACTCACGTCGCACGCATACACAGGCGGAGCAAGTAGGGGGGTCATGACCTGAGTTTTGTACCTTGCTCGAGCCACCGGGTCCAGGCTCCACAGAGCTCCACCTGCCTGGGAAAAGCTGAAGCGGCGTGAATTCAGGTTGAACTGGTACAGAATGCATCAGACCAACACAAACAGTGATTGCACTGTGGTTAATTGAGGGTTAGTAAGTCGTCTCAACGACACTGTCAAAGCGGGGGGACTTATAAGTACTTACAGGGACTTGTAACCCGGCTGTAAGATGGCCATAAATCGCTTACAAGTCTGTAAGGTTCTCCAAGGGGTTATAACTCAATTCGGACTTTTGCGACACGGTCTGCGGTGAGTTCTGCGTGGTGGGTAGAAAAAGTGCAGTGTGACCTAGGAGTGAGTAGCATGGGTAGGTAGAGAGATAGGAAAAGAGCATAGGAAAATAAAATTAAGAGCAGAGGGCGGCCAGAAGTGACTTGTAGCTCTGACCCCGAGAGATTTTGTTGAGGCTTTGCCTCGGCACGTCCAAACGTGTGGCGGTGATCGGCGAATTGCCGTCTTCAATCTTCCTCCCCGTCCGACGTCCGTCTCCTTCCCATCCGTCCCCGACTCATCTCCCCCGTAGCCATCCTCCGACCCCTCTTCTTCATCATCTTCGTCTTCGTTGTCGCCTTCAATAGGCTCCGGTTCCCGTCGCGGTTGTCCAGTCTTCGTGAAGGCACCCGAGGCGTCCAAGAACGCCGCCAGCGCCTGTATCCCCTTCTCCGTCCCCAGCAATTCTGGGATCGACAGGTCGCCGGATGCTTCCCGTAGGATATTGCGGTGGTCCTCGTAGAGTTCACATTCCTGTAAGAGGTGATCCCTCGTCTCGCCGCACTGACACCCAATGCCCTCTGTAGGAACAAATCTTGCGTAGTACTCACCAATGAATGCATGCCCAGTTCTACACTGGACCACTCTCCCATATACCTCGCGTTTGGTGGTCCTGAAATGGGGCTTCGGTTTCCAAGATGGCGCGATGCGGTCCGCGGGCGCGAACCCGCCTGTAGGGTATGTCTTCTTCCACTTTTCTGTCCATTTTGCGAGAGCCCTCTCCTTCGTGGCGCGCTTGGCGTGTGTGAGCCTGATCGCCCCGTTCGCGCACCACGTCTCTGCCGCTTCCTTCGCGAGCTCGTCGGCCCGCTCGTTACCTTCTATGTCTTCATGGCCCGGGGACCAGTCGATGTCGATGGTGCTCCTGGGGTCTCGTTCGAGGAAAGTCTCGACGTAGCGCCTGAAGCGTTTTGCGTGCGCTTGCCCTGCCGCCGCTTTGGGGTCAAAAATTGCCCTAAGTGCCGCCGTGTTGTCTGCGAAGAAGTGGATGTGCGTGATCTCGTGGTGCGAGTTCGCGTATTCCAGCACATCGCAGGCGGCCCACGCCAAGCCCGCCATCTCTGCGTCATATACTTCCGCTTTACCGCCCATGGCCTCTGTGGTATCCGGCTACGCCGTACCCCACGCTTCGTTTTCCCTCCTCCTTATTCTCCAGCAGCGAACCGTCGGAGTACAGGACGAGGTGATCAGGCTTTTGGATGAAGGTACTCACCTTCTCGTTATGGGCCTCGGTAGCCTCTGCTTTTCCAAGCTGGGCTTCGCTCGCATTTATGCGTACTCTCCCCCCGAAGTCGCGCGCTGTCTTCCGCCACGGCGCCGACTGGAAAGGGGCCACTGTCTCTCCCAGTTGTGGATGGTATGTCGCTCGGGAGTCGTTGGATGACGGGGTTCCTGTGTCCAAGTTGGTGCAGTCGGGACGCGTAGCGTTCCCGAACGAGGTCGAGTGTCTGCTCCACGGGTGGGAATCCCACCCTGGGATGCAAGCCTCGAGCTCCAGTGCGCGTATCGGTGTAGTGCGGAAATCGGCACAGATGTGCCGCAGCGCCTGATTTTGTACCCTGCGTAGCATCTCGGCGTGCTTCACCTTGCCTGTCCACCAAATCGGACATGCGTACGTGAGCACTGGCAGAACGCATGTTCTATACAATGTTCGCAAATGTTCCTGCGACAGTCCTTTCACTGTGTTAGCAAGCATCCGGGATCCGTTCACTTTCGAGCACGCCCTGTCCGCCAGACTCCGGACGTGCGCGTCAAAGGTAAGTTTGCGGTCGATAAGTACCCCGAGCCATTTCAGCGTGGGTTTCACCTCTATGACGGTTACGGTCCCGTCCTCATTCTTGATTGGGAACGGCGGCGCATGGCCACCGTCGTGTCTCCATGAATGGTGCCTTCCCTCCGTTTTGTCTGCCGCAGCTGACATTCCTACCTTGCTTGTCGTGTCGCCTGTTCCGCGACATCTGCCAATCTTTGCTCTTTCGACACCTCACTTTCACCCCTCTGCTCTGGGAGGAAATTTCTGCGCACAATTTCGAAATGATACTTGTTTACCAACTTTTCCTCTGTACCCTAAATCAGACGAGAGCTAGGTCCTCTTCGTAACTGTCCCTTCCCCGTTTCCAGATCGGCAGAGAGAGTCTAAGGGGTAGTGCCTTCGAGCGCCCGCCACCCCTCCTGCGCCTTCGAACTCAACCCAAACCATGTCCTCGCAGTCCTCCTCACTATTCGGACATGTCTGCCCATAATCCCCCAAATGGTCTTTCGCCCCGAGGCTGTCAGGCCCGATGACCACCACTCCCCCACGCGCGTTGGCAATCGAGGCAGGCATCGTCGACAGCGGCGTCATCATCGTTCGTATTGGTGCCAGCCACCGCGGCTCAATTTGGAGAGGTCTGGTCATTTGCTTGATTCGCACGGAAATTGGCTTGTTCAGTTTGTCCTCCGTAAGCGCCTCCTTCAATTCGATATACCCCGCCTTCCCAACGGCAGCTGCTTGAGCGCCGCTCACTCGTTTACCGGCCAGCTTCTGCATTACACGCACCTCGACCCTTTTCCCCCGCAGGCCCGGGATGCACAACCACCGTCCCTGGTCCTCCCCGATGCGGATCGCCGCACGCGCCATCGCAGCTCTCTCTACTGCCGCCTGCGCTTCAGCCTCCGTTGCCTTCCAGTTTGCATCCGTTGGGTCCTTTGCCTCGGGCGTTTTATGTCCATCGCCCTCCCACTCCTCGTCGACGTCGGAGAAGCCCAGCAGCAGCGGCCTCGCCCACGGAATAACATGCTCTGCGTTGTGTAGAGGTAGACCCGTCCTGCAGTTTTCTTTTCTTCAGTTCATTCCCGCACTTCATTCGATGAAACTCACCATAAATGTCGTGCTTGTGCTTCTGGAACTTGCACTTGCACGTTCGTCACCTCAATTCTGACGGTGAAAACCACTGCGCGCACTCCTCCGTCTGCACCTGCAGTAAAATGGTCGTCCACCACTATTCCCCGTCGTCCCTTCATTCGGTGCGGATGTACGATCGCAACCGGCGTCCCTCTGAAACGCCTACCCCCTCGCATTGCTTCATCCTGCCTGCGTCGATCCTCCTCGCACATCGCTTGCGCACGGTACGCTGGCTCAGTGCTCGCCGGGAGCGTCCATCCGCCAAGCCTGTGCTCTCCTTGGTCAAACTCCACCTGATCCTCGAGTGCGTGCACCTGGGTTCGCGCTCAGCGATCCTGCGAATGACCAAGCCAAGTAATTCTTACCATTGCCGTCCGCACGATATCCTCCAACTCAGAAATTGTCAGCTTTGGATCCCCAGCTAGTGTCGTCTCCGGAGAGATAGCCTGCAAACCTCATCAACTTCAGCCAACCTCAGTCGGTGGCCAGTCACCCTACCGTGAAGACATCAAGGCCCCCTGCGTCCGTGCGGCCCACTACGATGCCACGCTTCCCCGTGGACGGCCCTACCACTATCTGCACCAGGTCCCCAAGCATAAATTCCCGCCGGACCTCCCCTAGGGTGACGGTAACCTCCATGCCCTCCGCGCCCCACATCGACACCAGCGGCTCGCGCTCGCTCCAATCAATCCTTTTCACGCGCCCCCCGAGCCCCGTGGAGATCCCGGCCAAGACACGAACGCGGTCCAGCACACATAGTTTCCCTGGCAAACTCAGCAAGTGCCTCTTGAGCGTCCAGCGCGGCACGGCTATCTCCACGACTCCTGGGGATAGAGGCGCTGTGAGTACTTCCCACAGCTGCGGGTCCCACGACCGTATCATCTCCCCTGCCACCGACAGTCGCAACCGCACGTTCGTCCCGTCCTCCCCCACCACAAAGCCGCTCTTCTCATGATGCTCAGAGCGGGGCCAATTCACCACGGCCCGGCTGCTGAGCCCCACCGCCATACCTGCCGTCGGGCTCACTGCCGACTGCAGCAGGCCACCCTCAACTGCATCCCAAAGCACGAGTTCCTCTTGCGTCGGCGGCGGTCCTAACGATAGTGCGCCATCGAGCGCAATCCCATGAGAGGTCCCCAGTCGTGCCAACACCCATCTCCTCCTGTTCACTGGCGTGTCCCACTCCCCCTCCCAAACAGCCTTTTTGGGCCCACTCCGCGGAACGAGCACAAGGACTGAGTTCGCCGAATACACGAGAGCAAGCTGTCCCACCCTTGCGACACCCTTCCCTTCCTTGAGCCGCCCCCATTGATATCGCGCTTGAAACGCAGAGCTGGCGGGGAACTCCCCGGGGCATCCTCTTTGCATTTCGCCGAGCTGCTCCTCCACGCGTTCCACCCAGCTCAGGCCGACAGAAGGCGGGGGCGCCGTCGGTGCTCGCGCCGTGGCCGCCATCTCCTCTCGTGCCCGTACTTTGTACGTGAGCGCGCGCGCGGCGGGCTCATCGGCGTCGACACCGCAGTCTTCGACTGCGAACAGTCGCCGAGAAGACGCACGCGCATCCTTTACCGAGTTGTCGTTGTCGATAAATGCTGCTTGTTCGTCAGCAACCAAGAACCGCGTTCGTAAACAGGAGATCCCGCTTGCCTGCGTCCCCTTCCTCGTCCTCATCTTCATCCTCTGAGCCGTCTCCCACCCTCGCCTCCGTGTCCAAGAACCCCCTCACATCTATCTTCTTGATAACCCGACGTCGTTTGCTCGGGCGCCCGTCCTCTACCTGCGGTGTGCGCTGTGTTGTTGTCAATAACACTTGAAATCGTCGTTGAGCTGGTCCTCTTACCGCTCGAGAGGTTTCGTCACGTCCCGCTAGCCTCTCCGTCGTAAAGGCGCGTTGCATTCTACCCGCGCTAGTTTCAGCTTCAATTTCCCGATGATAAGTGTGCTGGATGATGAGGATGTTGGTCTGCTCCGCCATCGATCATTTGAGCGTATAACGTTCTGTTGCAGTAGGAATCAGCTACGTCGTAAGTAAGAGGACCGTGAATATTCAATGACATGATAATAATTCGAAGAGGATGATGTTTGGCCGGGCTTGGCTGGGGCTCCATCAATCTCAACTTGAACCTCCTCACACTGGTTTTCGCACAAACCGTACCCCGGGCGCAGTTGGTGGGTTTATTGAACTGTTAGAAACCGGCCTGAGGTTTTCCGAGATATGGCGACAGCTCTTCCTCCCGAAATTTGGCGATTATCATGGAACCACGCCTTACCTCGAGATCTTCGCTCACTTTGCTTGTCGTGTCGCCTATTCCGCGACATTTGCCAACCTTTGCTCTTTCGACACCTCAGTTTTACCCCTCCGCTCTGGGAGGAAATTTCTGCGCACAATTTCAAAAAAATGGTCAAAACAGCGACGCGGAGCCGGGACAGATTGCATTCCATCGTATCCAGCAGTCACATTCCGCCCATGATCCACTCCTGGGCGTTCCATTTCTCTCCGGACTTTTTCGTTGAAACGACCCTGCACCTCGACCCCGAGGAACATTCCGGTTTGGAGGCGATCAAGGCTGTAATTCACGCCATACACGCAGAACTCACCTCCACCCTCGCCGTGTGCATCAACCTCTCCCACCTGACGATTGCTGGAGTCCCCATTTCCGCCGACTTCTGCCAGGCCCTCAGTTCGCTGGGCAGATTGGCTGTGATGCGGCTCGACAGTTGTGACATCGTCTGCCCTGGTTCCATCGCCGGCATCTCCCTGCAGGAGTTTGCGTTCGCTCATCCGACCATGGAATGGGATGAAGATATTGCGGAACGGTATAAACTTATATCCACGTCCAAGCTAGCGCAGCTCGACCTCGTGGACCCAGTGCCCGCTCGAGTATTTCTCACGGTATTCACTGCGTCCGGACCCCTTCCCTGCCTCGTTTCCCTCAGTTTGTGTCTCTCCTACGAAGCCAAAGACATATTCTACCGGTTCCTCGACTGTTGTCCGGAGCTCAAATGCATCGAGCTGATTGCTCCCATTACCTTTGCCGGCGTCACTCTGCCCGCGACGTCCATTCCAGCTCTAGCCTCCTTCAGAGGCCGCATTGAACTCGCTGGCGTCTTCACTGGGGGGAGACCCGTCCGCCACATGACGCTCGAGAGCATCCCCGAGATGGAGGGAGACGACATGCAACATATGTACGATATCCTGGAAGCCCCTCCACCCGTTGACCTCGCCATCATGCACGCGGCCTTGCTGCAGATTTCTACATGTAGTGATACCCTCGAGGATCTGGCCCTGCCTCTTGTCTCCCTCGAGTCCAGCACGTTTCGCTTGATTTCGGAGCTCTTCCCGGAATTAAAGCGACTGCGGTTCCATGTCAAGGACACCGAAGAATTAGCTTCGTATCCTGACGAGGGATCCGACGGAGAGTGGGAGACAGTCGACGGTGGAACAAGTCAAGTGGGATTCGGCGATGAAGTCACCGACGATATCATGGACGTCGAGGGAGACGAGGAAGACGATGATGAAGAAGCAGGGGGCCTCGATAATGGCTGGATTTCGTTCAGCGAACTGCAAAAAGCCTTCAACATTCCTTCCCAGCAGCTGGAGGACCCCGAAGTTGCAGTTGCGGACGAGGGTGACTATGAACACCGTCACGAGGATTGTCTTTCCGACAGCGAAGCTTCTGACCCGGGTTCCATCTCTTGGCCAGAAGAGGAGACGGCCGGAAAGTCATACGACGATTTGCAGCTGGACTCGCTCAAGGTAGGCTTTGTGGACATGGTGCTGAGGCGAAATTTGACGACAGTCATCTAGGATTTCGTGTTCTCTTTCGCAGACGACCGCACACCACTACCACGCAAGATTCGTTGCCTAGTGATTTCCCAAATCCCGAGAGCTCCCCACGAGAAATCCGTACCTAATGACGAACTTGTCTCCGTCGTTGAAAGCCTAGGCGCTCGTTATCTGGGGTTAAACAAGGTAGGAAGCCGAGTTCACTCTGACTGCTATCAACTCAAGCTTGGTGCTCATTACTTTTCCAGGTGACCATCGGATTTAATCAACGTCCTTGGAGGCGTAAAAACGGTGTCTGGAAACAGCCCAAGAAGGCGACGCATTGCTTCTTTGGCGGCGGTCTACCAATGGATATCATGAACTTATTGCCATTGTAAAACTGCGAGCGAGCAAGTCGTCTTCTTGATTTCTTGGAAAGAAAATGTACATATCATGTATGATATACTCTTGTAACATGCTCCCAGTGCCCCTGGTTCTGCTGGATTGAAATGGGAGCACAAGTACTCCTGCGTGACACTGAGATTCAAAGCTGAAATTTATTACCGCCGGATCAAATCTGAAGCGCTCCTCCGTCTCCGCCTCCATCCTCTGTTATCTCTAGGCCCTTTCGCCTATTCTCCTTGCTGAACGATGGCAGAAAGACTGTCCGGAAAAGCTGTCGCGCAGCACAACAGCCGGGAGAGCTGCTGGATAATCGTTCACGGTTGGTGAGACCACCGAACCCTAATGCCTCGTGGCTCAGTTTCACTTTAGGCAACGTCTACGACGTGACGGAGTTCCTCGACGGTGAGGAGCAGGTTTGTCTGGTCGCGCTTCGAGTACTTATGATTCGAATAGACCATCCTGGTGCGGCAGATTCCGAGGCGACTTCGTATATCAGCTAAATGCTTCCAGGTGGGAGTAAGATAATCCTCAAGTATGCGGGAAAGGACGCGACGTGCGTACATATATTACTTCCTCCCCGAGTCGTCGATGACTCTAAACTGCGTCCAGCCAGGAATACGACCCCATCCATCCTCCCGACGCCATAACCACCAATTTACCGCGCGATAAACAGTTAGTATCGCTTGGGAGCGTGTAAGGCGCGTCTTATTCTACCTAGCCTAGGTCCTGTCGATCCAGAGACAGTGGAGAAAGTGGTTGTACAGATTACGGACGAAGAGAAGGCGCGGCAAGAACGAGTATCTAACCGGCCGCCCCTCGACGAGATTTTGAATCTTCATGACTTTGAGGTGCCGTGGTTCGTCGTGGTCGGCGGCGCGTTCTGACCATACAGAAAATTTAAAGAGCATCGCGAAGCAAGTCCTCACAGACAAAGCATGGGCCTATTATTCCTCTGCTGCAGACGACGAAATCACGAACCGGGAGAACCACGCTGCGTACCACAGGATATGGTTCCGCCCACGCGTCCTCCGCGACGTCACCAATGTCGACTGGTCCACGACGATTCTTGGCCACAAGTCCAGCATGCCTGTCTATATCGTGTGTGTTTCTGCTGCTGCCCTCGCTCGTCGTCTAATTTCATTCAGTCCGCTACCGCACTCGGAAAGCTCGGTCACCCGGATGGTGAACTGAATTTAACACGGGCTGCAGGCAAGCACGGCGTCATCCAGATGGTCTGTATAGCCCCAAACGAATGCCTGCATCTTCTTATCTTCACATTGACTTCCCAGATCCCGACCTTGGCGTCGTGTTCATTCGACGATATCGTGGACGCAGCGCAGCCTGGTCAGGTGCAATTTTTCCAGCTGTAAGACAAGACATCTACCAACCTACACACCGTCGCTCATCCCCTCGGCAGGTATGTGAATCAAGACCGCGCCGTCACGAAGAAACTGGTGCAGCACGCCGAGAGTCGAGGCGTGAAGGGCCTGTTCATCACCGTTGACGCTCCTCAACTTGGCCGCCGGGAAAAGGTATATGAGGCCAACTCCTCTTAACGCAGCCGACTGACCATCCCTAGGACATGCGCATGGCCTTCGAGGCGGAGGATCCCTCGGTTATCAGTAATTCGGGTTCCCAAGAGATAAATCGGTCCCAGGGTGCCGCGCGAGCTATCAGTGTATGTCGGCGCCTCGCGTGTCTCCTGGTTTTCTTACCCATACCGTACAGAGCTTCATCGACACGGCTCTCAAATGGGACGATATACCATGGTTTAAGAGCATCACGAAGAGTCCGTCTGCTTTTTTTCTTCCACGGATAGCTCCCTCAATCGAGGTTTGCAGTGCCGCTTATATTAAAGGGCGTGCAATGCTGGGAGGTATGCTAGCCAGCCACCGTCTCTTCGCATCACGGACTGAAAGACGGCGGCTGTAGGATGCGCTGCAAGCGTACGACGCCGGCGTCGCCGGAGTCGTGCTCTCGAACCACGGCGGCCGCCAGCTGGACTTTGCGCGCTCAGGGATCGAAGTCCTTGTCGAGGTCGTCGCCAATCTGAAGGAGAAGCGCGGGCTGTCCTTCCCGAATGAGAAGTTCCAGCTTTTCGTCGACGGCGGGGTGCGCCGCGCTACTGACGTTTTGAAAGCAATTGCCTTGGGCGCAACGGCAGGTCCGTCGTCTCGCCGTTTTCTATCAAGCTCCAACAAACTAACGAAACACTGCAGTTGGCTTGGGGCGTCCGTTCCTGTACTCGTTCTGTGCGTATGGCACGGAAGGCGTCGAGAAAGCCCTTCAAATTCTACATGTAATTCTCTCCTGACTTGCGCGTTGCACACTCCACTGATCCCCATTCAAGGACGAGTTCCAGATGAACATGCGGTTATTGGGAGCGCGGACATTGAAGGACGTCGTCCCTGCGATGGTCGACGCGAGCAACTTGTCCTCCCATATCGTAGCAGTACCGGGCGATAGCCTCTACAACAACAACTGTGCGTTTCTCGTTTGGTATAGTGGTATTCGTTCGTACTCATCTGCTTTGGTTAGACGAAAGCATGTCGTATGCGAAGCTAAAGGAGATCAAGTCCAAATTATGAGTGTATTATAGAGCTGCTGTTTCTATGTATCCACACGATTATATGATACACGGCTAATGGTGCGCACGGGAAGGTCTACTGAGTAGCAATCGAACCAATGCAGCCATCCACCTCGAGCACGTCTGTGTTGAGGCAAGCCGCAAGCACATCCCGGACAATGCTGTCCCCTGCGCCAGACACTGACAAGTGCGTCACAGAGGGAGCCTCCCACCCGACGGTCCTTCAAAGTCTGTTTTTCGCGCTGTTTCTCCCGCATGGACGCCAGCAGCCAGCTCGGCATTCCCGGGCTGAACGTATAGCGCAAGTCGAGATGGGTGACTTGCGGCGGGAGCGCGGCAAGCCCGACCCGCTGGAATACGTCGTCGAAGCCGGCATCGATGTACTCGATCGAGAGGCGGCGGAGGTTCGGTGCGAGGGAGCGCGCGTCGAGGTTCTCGAGCAGCTCGTCGAGGACCGCGCCCATCGGGAGGCGGATGCGCGCGTTTTGGTCGGGGTGGACGGAGGGGTTGGCGAGCTGGATGGTGATGGAGCGGCAGGCGAGGTTAGGGGAGCGTGCGGGTCCGGGGATGGGTTTCGAGGGTTGTCGGAAGGAGAAGCGGTCGAAATAGCGAGCTCAAAAATGAGGATGGCGGCGGAGGAACGGCAGCTGGTTCGTCGCGTAAGCGGCGGATGAGGTGCTCAGCGAAGGCCGCAGAGGGTATGTAGACGTCGCGGGTCCATTCGGCCTGGAACAGCTCTGCCCATGTCGAGTTTACGAGCGGGGAGGCGCGCATGAAGCTGATGCGCTCCGCAGACGACAGAGGCAGGTTCCAAGCGGCATAGATAATCTGCTGTAAGAGTTCAACAGGGAGTTGAGGGAAAGCAGCCATGGTGAAGCCGCCCTCAACCGATCTGGCGCTATATAGTTGAAGCATCCGTTACGGGTGCCTGGCCGATCCTCAGCTCCATCCTCAGCTCCTCTTCACCGACCCGATCGCTGTCTTACCTGGTCTTACAAGCCCCCGCGGATGCTTCGACGATGCTCGCGTGGAATGCAGAACAGCTTCTCCTCCTTTTTCCAACTGGTGCCTGGATAATCTTCCATCCTCAGCTCCTCTTCGGCCAATCGCTGTCTTATCCTGTCTTACAAGCCCCAATTGGGGGGAAAAACGAGGAGAGGCAGTTATCCATTCCACGCGAGGATTCAGTTAGAAATCCGCCAGTTTCCTGAGTCGGGGGTGGGCCAGGACCAGTACGCAGCAGTATATCGCTCTTTCTTTGACTTGGTTCCAACGAGCGACATGGCGGTTAGAGGTTAGAGAGGCAGAAATTGTGACACAGCCACTTTGGTTCTCGCCTTCTCCTTGTTTTGTTTCGCAGAACTTCAGCGCCCTTCTTACTCTGAAAGGAACTGCCAGGGTGCTTCTACGTCTTGGAGTCTTGGCTGGAACTTGCAATTTGCGAATTTTCATACTGGTGGTAGCGCCTATAGCCCGGAGGGCTGGCACCACAACGTTTTCCTTGGGACTTGTTGAATGAGTGCTCCTCCTAGCGCATCTGTCGCGTTTCGCGCCCGTCTCGCGCACCTCGTCTCCCCCCTTCGACGCGTCCGCCCCCGCGTGCCTTTCTTTGAGCTCACGATCCACCGTGCACCCACTCTCGCCTTGTATCGTAACCTCCTCAGGTACGCGCCGGATGATAACGTGCGTTTTATTCACTCGCTAGTTTTCCCCCAAGTCAACTTATGCAAAGAACAGGTCCGCGCACGCGTTAAATGGCTTTTTCGGAAACACCAACACGCGACGGGGACGGAAAAAACAAAGCGGGAGCTCCTCAAGGGCTATAAGGTTCGTCCGCTCTCTTGTCTTTCTCCATGCTAACGAACGTACATCAGTGGCTAGATGCCTTCAAAAAATCACGCCAAGGGGATGAAAAGCAGCGGGCAATTCTCGCGCGCTACTGCCGACTCGTCGCAGCAAAGATAGAAAAGGAGCACTGGAAGCGGCTTGCGCGTGCTGAAGTGGTACGCGCCTTTTCCTCTTTGCCTGCATGACTCTAATGCACCCCAGGCCTGGCAAGCCCACCTGGCGCGGCGCCCCATCTTCACGGGTGCCATCATAAAGGCGACGCTCTACAACCCCCCACTCCCGCGCCTCAAGCCCCAACCACCCGGAATCTCGGGCATGATCCGATGGCGCATGCGCGCGAGGGAGAGGCGCTTTGCGTATGTGGAGCGTCTTCGGGAAGAAAAGGCCGACATGCAGGCGGAGGCAGCGTTCGAGGAAGAGGGCATACGTCTTGCCGGAGAGGGTAGCGCGGGACGCGTCTACTCGGGGTTGGCCGAGACAGAGTGGAGTGAGTTTACTTCCCCGTGTACCCCTACGACGCTAACAACTCCCCCCTCTGTAGTAACCCCCATCGAGCAGACCGTCCACCTCTATAGGAGCCTCATCTCGCGTGACCACGCTCGCGCCAAGATGCTTCCTTCCCCCGAGCTTCAAGCAGCCGCCCTCGCTGCCCGCCGCGAAAAAGTCGCCAACAAGACGCGTGAGCGCGCCCGTGAGCGGCGCGGTGCTGTCCTCCCGGGCACCCTCCGCCGTGCCCGCCAGGGCCCCCCCGCGCACGTCCTCGTGCATATGAGCGCGGAGGAACGCCATCGCGACCGCGTGGTGCGCGGTGTTGGCGAGGTGGGTTACGTCGGGATGGTGAAAGCGGCGGATGGGCGTGCGGCTGCGGGATGGCGGGCGGGGCCTTGCGAGGGAGAATGGGTTGGATTTGGAGGGGGAGGCGAGGGAGAAGCTTTTGGCGGCGGAGAAGGCGTATTGGATCGAGAAGATGCGGAGGATGGAGAAGAATGCGAGACTGGAGAGCGGCTGAGCGTGTTTCTGTGATTGGTATCCAGTGTGTATATTATATTGTGTATGCTAAGTAGTATTGTACAGATGCAATAATGATACCATGAAAGCAGAGTGAAAACAGCGAAAACGAACGATCCGCCCCCAATGCGTGTGCAAATTTTCACATCCTGAGTGCCATGCTGAGCGCAGGCCGGACAGGCGAAATGCTCATCGCGCCCAACGACTCCCCAAGCCCGTGATCATCCTTCGGCCCCTGCGAGCTTGGGATACTTAAATACCCCATCCCGTCGTAGGAAGACGCCGCGGGCACCGGCATGTCGCCGTATCCATCCTCCTCATCCTCCTCGTCCTCCTCGTCGTCGATCGCAACGGAACTCCACTCCCGATAGATGCTCTGGATGTACACACTCGATTTTGCGAGCTTGTAGGGGTCGAAGGGGAAGAAGGTGTTGAGTTCGGCGGTGATGCTGCTGTTCAGGAGAAGTGCGGGGTACATTGGCGTAGACGGGGCGCCGCTCGTTCCAGGCGTCGTGACGCTAACACGCCCTTCGGCGTTGTTGGAGCCATACTCGGATCGCTTGTTTGCCTCGAGGATGGTGAAGCAGTAGATGAACCCCGTCGCCTGAGCGACGTGCGCGAATTGGCCAACGACGTTGGGGGAGCAGAGCTAGAGAGCTATTAGCATCAGGAGGTCTACAAGAGAAAGGTCGGCAGTATACCTTCAGCGGATTGAGTACAGAATGTATGATCCTCTGCACGACTCCCAACTCCGGCATCCACTTCTTCCCCGGCGTTCCGGCAAGCTCCTCGACCTCGACCTCGTTATCCTCTAACAGATCGCGCCAGCGGAAACAGAATATTAAGAACACTGCCTGCGCAACCGCATAGAAGACTCCACTCTGCGCAGAGCTTCCCGGTCCGCTCGTAGCCATGGCGCCTATCCGAAGTCCCTCCTCTACGCCATCTAAATGCGCCCGTAGAAATTCGCACAGCACACCCACCACGCGTCTCGCGCCCTCCCGGTCGACGAACGCCGCGCGACTCACAAAGCTCCCAATGTACGCCGCCGCTGCGGCACGCGTCACGGCTGGAGTCGCATTCTGGAACAAGGCGCGGTCGACGAGAAGACCGAGAAAGATATCCGCGAAGTCGGCAGAGAGTGAGGTGTAGAAGAAGACGAGGAACTGTGTGTAGCGTGATTTGAATGTGGGAAGGATGAGGCGGTCGAATATCGACAGGAGAGTCTGGAATTGCGCATTGAGCGAGGTCGGGGGCGGTCGCACCGGGGCCGGGGAGCGCGGCGGGTCCGGGAATTGATAATCGATGAGGGCGGCGGTGCGCAATAGCATTGGGGACGACATCGGGGAGAGGCTGGGCGTCAGGGGAGGGAGAGGGGGCAGGGCGGGCAGTTCTGGAGGAAGAGCTGTCCGCGGTGATTCGCCCCCAACAGTAGGAATCGCCTCTTGAGCTCGCTGGAAGTGCTCGAATATGAGCGTCAAGATGGCGTCTAATTTTTTGACCATGTCCTGGATATGCCCCACGTCTGATGGGGTTTCGGGTGCGTCTAGGTCTCCTCCGTCTGAGGATAAATCACTCATGTAACCGTCGTCTTCATCGTCGTCATCTGAATCTGAGTTGTCGTCCTCCTGGCCAAGGATGGTATCGAATGGATCGAGCTCGAAAACATCCTGATCCTCCGTCTGGTCCTCCAACTCTTCAAGCTCCACCTGAATTTCCACCTGTGGGCGGAAATTAGCATGAACTGACATGACCAAAGTGAACGGTAGGAGCTGACATCGATTTGTATTGCACGGTCAACGATTGTGGACAGGATTTTGTCCCCAAGTTCGGGGCAATACGTCGATATGCGAAGTAGGTTACGGATATACGTCGACTGAGACGCCTGGTTTTGCCGCTTGTGGGGAAAGTTGCGCACGAGAAGTGGCTGCAAGGTAGATGATAGGGTGGGGATGAGAGATAGCAGATGTCGGAGGAGATAATGAAGTCGGTCGTATATAACGCGTCGAGTCAATGGAGTCGATGAACCCTCAGGGGTATTGGTATCTAGAGCTTGGATGCCAGATTCTGGACGCGTCAGGTCAGAATACGGGTTTCGAAGAATTGAGAAATCAGAAAGACCTACGATATGTGAATCCATGGGTGATCTTGCCAAGAACGAGCGATAGATATTCAGGACGTGCGCTGAGAAGCATGCCAATGAAAACGGTGTAGGCCTTCACAGTTGCACCGTCCATGGTCGTCCAAGGCATGCTGACTACAGCCTGGACGAGGGCGGCGTGTGACCGCTCGAGACGGGACACCACATGAGAAAGAGCCGAGATCCAGAGACGCAGCTGTGCTGGCTGTGGCGCCGTCTTGGTGCTGAACTGGTTCACCAGTTCGTCGAATGGCTCGCTGGTGCCCTGGGGAGAAATTAAGAAGATCGCAATTGTGGCGCACGACTAACTTACATTCGCCTTCTGAAGCAACGCGTTATTAACAAAAGCGAGATGCATGTCTTTGCGGTACTTTTCATCTTGCTTGACGCGGGAATTTGTCGCGATTGGACGCCGTATGAGCATGGCTGGGCTGGGAGACCCCCTGCGCGACGTCGATGGGCGTTTTGAAAACGAGTCGAGCGATTGTTTTGACTGGATGTCCATGTACTTGAGGGACATAGGACCAGCCTTTGGCGCGCGCTGGTTGAACTGAGACAGAGTCGAATGAGGGTCCATTGACTCGTTGCGGACCCGTCCTCGCGGGATGAGAAAGAAAATGTTAAAGGCTTTGCCACACCAACACCAAACAAAACTCTCGCAGATGCCACCACCGAGCACGTTCGGCGCTGCTCACAGGCAATACGTGCAGTCCCTCTACAAACGCCGCCTCAAGAACTCACTCGACTGGACCATCCGCCGCGATGTCTGGCGCTCCAAGGCTCTCCAAATTCGCGCCGAGTTTGAGCGAAATCGGTTCGCTTAGCGACTGCCCACACTCCACACCGCTCATACGTTCTCTTTCAGCCATGTGAAGGACCCCAGACATCTGGCCCAAATATTCGAGCAGGCAGAGGCGAGACTGGCCGCATGGAAGCACCCCGATCCATACGTTGGTGCGTCTATCTTGCGACGGCTTCATCGAACCGCACCAACACTGTTGCTACAGCACCGTGTGCACCGGGTGGTACCAAATGGTAAGTTTTGAAGTTGATAAACTGTATTTTCGCTGACTCTTCGCTAGGGAACGCAACCTTCCGGTACTTTAGATTTACTTGACCGCCCTCCGAGTTGTGTTGACAAACTCTCGTAGCCGCCCATGGAGAATCCTTACGCGCACGATGAGCCGACGCAGTTTGTCCCTGCAACCCGCAGCTGGAACCCCTTCGCTTGATCGGGCGCACGATACTTGGGTCGCTGCAGTAAAGTAGCTGTATAATATCGTTCTGCAGGCCACTGGATCATAAACTTCTTCAATCACATCGCTTCTAGCTCTCTCCATCCCCTCGATTCCGCCGCTTGTTCAAGGATGCACCGACTGGATTGGGATCCTGTGACCGACATCAGCGAATTCACCTGTGGCGAAAAGGAACTCGAACCGTGAAAATTTCCTCCAGTTCTTCCCTGCGTGATCCGTTGTAAATTCAAGCACAGAAGAGCACTTGGCAACCTACAGTGTACGTCCCTTCGTTTCAACCGCGTAGAACCAAATTACGATAGTTTCCACCACGCCCCAACAAGCCGGAATGAGGATGTATATCCAGCCAATAGTCATGAAAGCCACCGCGCCGGCGAAATTGTTAATCAGCGCCGCCAGACTTTGGATCAAGGCGGATCTTTTTGCTGCGTGTTCAGTGAGGAGCCTCGCCGCAAGATGGATACTGACAGAGCCAGTCCTTTGGACCTTGCGGAAAAGCTCAAACATTCACAAGGATACATGGCTAAATCTGAAGCATCAGTCAAACCGCCAGGTTCCTTTGAGTGAGTTCTTTCCTTGGAGTGGTGTGTAATGTCATGTTCTGCCACGAAGTTGAAGAATCACTGGTGAGTTTCGGCGGTCAGATATCGCCTACAATTCGGGTTGAAGCAACGACGAACTGATAAACTGCGATGGCCCCGCCGGACTCCACTTTTGCAGTAAATGCTGAGGACCCAACGTGATCAACGCAGCTCCGACGACCGGGAGTTGCCTTACCGGCAGCCAACGTCAGGGCTACAGCGCCGCTTGCAGTCCCCCATAACCACAACGGCCGCCGACCAACTGGAAAGACAACATCAGTTCCGAGTGGCTCTGAGGCAGGAAGCAGCTACTTCTGTCAACGGTAAATGCACCCAACTAACCCGCCCAGCGCTCCTATCGCGACGGCAACGAAAGAGAAGATGAGCCGCCCATTCTGTGTCTTCACTAGTCACTGATATATCAGAGCACTTTTCGGGATTTTCAACCCGCTCGACTCACCACCCGCAAGGTCAAACAACACTGTGATGTAATAACTTGGAGAGGGATCAGAATCAAGAGAAGGGAGCTCCCGTGAACGCTTACAAAAGTCCTGAGCCGCTCAGTTGGCAACAGATCGCCATCCAGGCGGTGAGGAATGTGCGATAGCGCGCACCGCGCGAGTTGAAGAGTTCGGAGTAGTCAAAGAAGTCCCGCCTTGTCCCCGCATGAACGAACGGCATGTGGTTGCGGGTAGCAAGCGCACGTACCATCCTTTTTCAGCACCACCCGTCTTGATTGAAGCCTCCAGTTCACGCCATTCGAGGAGGACCAGAGGTGCATTGGCATCCCCGTTCCCGTGGTATTTGGTTAGCACGGCGCGCGCCTCTTCCTTCTTTCCAACAGACATTAACCAACGGGGAGACTGGACAGATATTCGGTCAATTGAGCAGTGAAGAGTAAGCATAACGCCTACCTCCGGGATGAACAGAACTCCAACCGCAAGTATGATCGTGGGGACAAATTGGACCGCGAATGGAAGTCGCCAGGATACGCTCGAGTTTATACGCCCCGTTGCAATGACCAAACCGGAGCAGATGACGCCACCAACGAATGTGAAGGCTACAGATAGCCTTAGAAATGTCCGGCACGGAAAAAAAAGGCGAGTCTCACTATTAAATCTGGTAGAAATTGTCGTTGAATGAAATAGTTGGATCGCGGCAAATTCGACCTCACAGTCCACTCAAACGGCCGCGCCACTACCACGATAATGGTTAGGAGGCGTATACCGACTTTTAAATCACACACCTGTGGCGGGGCTATCTCCACAACATACACAGGTCTGTACAATGCAATTAGCCGTCTGACTCGGATAGAGTTCTGATGACTGCACGAACGCAGCCGAGACATTCAGGGTAGACCCAACTACAAGCGGTTAGACGTTCATTTGCGTAAGATACGGAGCAGGGACCATGGCACGTACATCCGATCGCGAATCGTCCAAAGAAGAGGTAGATCCGGCTTTGGGCCGCGGTAACGACTGATACTCCCTAATAGCTCCTTGGTTAGCGCCTGTGCCTCGTCACTCGTCGAATGAACGGTCGTACAGCGAGGATGATGATGCTTGCGATGAACTGAAGCGAGTGAGTTTCCTTTTGGGTGTCGATGCCCATAGTTGACAGACCATTCCGCCTCGACGGACCAAACCGGTCGGATATGGGTCCGGCGACCAAGGTGCCGACAATGCAGCCGAAGGAGAAGACGCTGTAGAGCATGGCTGTTACGACGCCCTGTCCGCCACCAGTGTCGCCCCCGCCGATACCAAAGTAATCTGTAAATTGCCTGCATAATGAATGCCTCAGTCTCGAGGGTCCGTCGTTTGGTTTTCCGCACTCACACCATTCCGTTCACCGCGCTGATCACTTGGAATGATATGTCAAGTCTGCTGCGTGGAATTGTCAAAAGAGAACTTGCCCGTCGTGTCGAAGCCAAAGCTCAAAGAACCCATGAAGGCAACGCCGAGGATACCATAGAGCTTGAAGGCGATGGCACTGAAAGGCTTGAGCTGGGGACCGGTCGAGAGCGCCGCAGCAAGGTCAGCGTTCAGAACACGTTCGATTTTCCGCCGAGGAGGAGCCTGGTCGACGACTTCGTTGTACTGAACCTCGTCGTTCACCGAGGGTGATTTCTCTGAGCCTGACATGGGGGGATGGAGGCAAGGACGTGGCGAAGAATCCTGCGGGAGCTCCTGGATAAGTAAGAATGGAGAAGGTTATGAGGTAATGGCAGCGCGCGGTTCTTCGGTAAGAGATCGCGATTGTAAGGAAGCTTCGTTTCGAATAGCGGATAGTGGGGAAATGTAGCGCAAAGCGCGCTTGACAAACTATTTCAAGGGCTGCGTGCCAGAGCTGGGAATAAAGAACACAGCGGGAGTGTATCTCAAGGCGGGCCCCTTTGCACACGACAAGTATTTGGTCTCAAGGTTCAACCTGAATTACCCCCCAATTCGGATGACCCACGTTTTGGGCAAGATCCGCGAGCCCGGATCCAGCATCCCTTATACTTTGCTCGAGGATATGAAGATATAATTGATGTGACCGACTACGCTAACTAAGCCCACTGGATAAAGCCAGAAGAAGGATTCATTCCCGTATGAAGAAAATCGAACCGTGGGAAAGGCTTTACAACTTCCAATGCCGTGATCCGCGTACCATGCCATCAATGCCCGAGTTCTTGGGCTCCTTGGTGGGCTCAGTAAGTCGAGTAAGGACAATGAACATGGCCAAACCGATAATTACCTTGACCCCCGCCAACGATTTTGACCCACTAGCCGCCTTGGCTCCGAGCCTCCGACATCGCGGTTATATGCACTAGTTCCATTCGATTCTCACGGTTGAAGTTCAATTTTTGGCGGGATCAAGTGCACGAATATTGAGTGCTAGCATCACAGCTCTAGTGGGATACTCCTACTGGAATGCTGACATATGAGACGGTCGACCCCAAGCTGTTCCTTGAATCACATTGTTGAATCGATCCCGACTCGGATACCGCCGAGAAAGGACTGGTTAGGTTGTTCAATCGGGGAACTGCGAGCAGAGTAGCTGGCTTAAAAATATCCCGCGTCACAAAATGTTTGCTTGACATCGCGCACCAAGGGTTACTTCTACAGTGATCCCCAACTCGATTCGCCCGATTGAAAGCAGTGGCGCATTCGCAACGCGTACTTACATTGGGAGCCCTTACCTTTCGCGTCTTGCTGAAGGAACTCCGTTAACGCCAGCTCGCTACAAAAACGGACTTTTGAACACTCGCCCAGTCCGACTCAGTCGTGTTTTGTTGCTGTCAACATTCGTCGGGATTTCTCCAGTGCCGCTGTAAGGTTCGCTCGAGTGGTTCCTCTGGCCATGCGTTTGGACTTGGGACTTGATGGACGGGACGGTATACCGGACGGGAACGTCCAGAATGCTATATTGCTTGCTCTGAGCCTATACATATATTATCATCATGACGCAGGACGGTTTGGAGTCTACAGCGAGAAATTTGGGTCCCATGCCATTGCTGCTTGTTCAATGAATTAATCGATCATGGTTTGAAGGGGCCTCGGTCGATGAACGCTCGAGACGCGCAGCCGCGCATAACCGCGCTCGTGCTGCTCGAGCATCGGACTCCCACCAAAATGCACCCGCTGCGAGTCCGCCATCCCTACCATCTCATCCGGCGCAACGGCAATGTTCTCCGCGCGAGAGGTGTCCGTGGGACTCATCGTCAACCCGGGTCCATCGTCAAGCTCGGGTCCATCGTCAACTGTTGAACATCAACGGTGAGAACTTGGACTCGACAATTCAAACGAACCTTTACACCGGCTCTCCCGCCACCCTCCTGCATCTGTGGATGGTCCTGATCCCAAGACCACGTCCCGAGCGTCGTGCGCCCCAAATCCGTCGAATCAATCCTTTCGCGAAGCTTGGCGCGGGCATTCCTATCCTTTCGTCAGTCGGGTACTGGGTCTTCAATGGGTAATCGAGGTTGCTCACAGGGTTCGCAGTAGGCCGATGGCGTAACTAGGACGTCCATCGTCGATATTTATTCGAAGGAAAGAAGGGAATAAACAGCTCACAGTTTCGCGGTCATGAAAATGAAAAATAGGACGAGGTCGTTATGGTGGCCCTGCGTCATGTTCAGCTATCACAAGTCAGCAGTGGTACCCTGGGCACTCACATGATGAACAACATGAAGAATTATAACCGCGATCACCATTGCAATCGACGGGAGCAGGGCCGTCTCGAGGGTCAGCAGAATAACCCGGTGCACGACCGAGTTCGACGCCTCCAAACCCGTTTTCGACTTCACGAGGGATGTTATCACTGCGGGAGTTGTTGGAAGGGAAGAGGTGAGTTGATTCGTTCAGTAAGCCTCACAAATAGCAGCGACCGTCATGTCAAGGACTGCGTCGAGGTAAATTAAAATGGTGGCATACGTAGAAGGATCAAATGTCGCACTTGTACACCCAACCAACCAGTATGAAAATACAACGACTGTCTGTTCAAAATATGAGACAATATTCCGGCAGTGAGGTGAATAGACTACGAACGTGTCGAACCAGTTGCGCGTCGAACTGGCAAAGGATTAGTGCAACACCGCGATGACAGTACCCACGAATGCTTTACGATGTGATCTAGCGTGAAATATTTATTTAAACTCGAGTCCCAAGGTGATATTCTGGCCAACGTAAGATGCAGATATCCAATCTCGAGACGCAGGAGGACCCGAACGTACGATATAGAGTTGCGCGCCGACCACATTGATCCAAAGGAGGGCCATGGGGTACAGCACCCACCGACTTTTTCCCGTCATCTAAGCAAGAGGAGTTTTAGACTCGCAACGAGGAAGGAAGGAACCAAACCACCTTCCAGCAACGCCGTATGTAAAACGCCTCACACATGGCGGAGATTATGCCGTTCAAGAAAAAATCTGTCCACACGAGCGGGGTCCCCGCCTACATTCGTCGTCAACGCGCCGAATGATGAGGAGAGGATTCAGACGTACCCAGGAGCCTCGCCGGAACACAGCTACCATCCACAATTTATAATCCTCTAGTACCGTCTGCAAGCTGCAGAAAGAAAGAAACCCATTCAAACACCGGGCACGAGAGGGGCAGCCTTGCGTTCTTACAAGGAGAGAAGGACGATGGTCAAGACAAAGACGCGCTTCCGCATGGAGTCTTCCGCGTATTCTTCCCAGTATTTCAGCCCGAGGGCGAGGACGAAGCCCAGACAGAACGAGTGCAATATTCCGTCCATGAGGATGGCGCCGGGGATAGTAAATTCGTAGTCGATGGGATGGTTTGATACGCGTCCGAAGGTCGTGCTTCTTCGTAGTGGAATAAGGTGGTTAGCGGGGCAATGGTTCATGTACAGAGCGGGGTCGAGAGATGAAGAACAACGCAGGCGAAAGCCTCAAACGAAAACACTGGGCGGGCTTACATGTTCGACATATTTTCAGCGACGCGCACATACGATGCCTGATGGCTGTCCCGGGAAGCGGCAGACGAACGCGCAAAGGAGGAGGTGGTAGTAGTGGTACGGAGGAGAAACGCGGTCGATTAGCCCGAAGTCGCGGTCACCTGCCAGAATGCCGTAAAAGGCCTGTCAATGTCGAAAAAGCTCAGGACGCGAGCAAAAGAGTGGACCAGACACTGCGACGTATCCACTCGCGACTTTCTCCCCAGGTATGGCCGAGGTGGCACAATCTAGGGGCGCCAGCATCGCCGCCTTAATGCCCCCCCGGTTCAAGGAGTCGAACCGACGACCACTCCCGTTCGGAAGTGATCTGCTCGGAGGTGGGACAACCACCTGAACCAAGGAGCAATTGAATACCCTAGTCAAAGTGTCGATGCGACGGCGAGATGGCAGTGTCGTCCCAGCACCTTGCTCGCGGGGACCGTTGCACCTCAACACAACGACGCGCACACCTTCGCTTCAGCGATGTGAAGCACCAATGCGAACATCGTAAGTCATGAATTGGACATGTAGGTCGTGTATAATGGTAATATAGGTAGTAAAGTTAGATAGCAGCTACAGGCAGTCATCATAAATCGTGAAAACCATTCATGCATGCGACTTTGTCGACTTCCACCGCCATCGATAAATATCTTGCTCAGAGGCCGCGAGGGCCTCGCTCTCCGCTTCCCGTCCCTCATACTCCGTATGGCCTGGTCGAGATCGCCTCTTCCAACCGAACGGCCCTGCGAGCCCGACTCGGGCGGGGAAAGCGTTTCGTGAGCCCTAAGTACAATACAAGAGTCAGAAACAAGACACAAAAAACTTACAAAAAAAAAAAATCACAGCCTCTGAGGCCCTGGCTGCAGAATGCTCGCCATCTTCGGGGATAGCTTTCGTTTCTGCTCCGCGTCATGGAACTCGAGGACTCATTTCTAGAAGAATATAAGGGAGAGCGATATCGGCCAGTAAAATCAGCCTTACCCGAAGCAATGAGGAAAACGAGACTACGTGCCCGACGAAAAGCTGGGGTTTCAGCGTGACGTTGAATCCTGTTTCATCTCTTTCACCCACGTATCCGAAATACGCCAAGAGGGAACGCAATTGTGTCTATAACTGGAGCTCCCAGATATTGCCACCCCTGCATTCGAAGTAGGGGACTTCAGGTTCATGGTCAGCTTAACAATTGTTAACAAGTTCCTTGCTGACTGCAAAATCCAGTGTCTGATTGCCCTGGGGCTCAACGTCCGCAACATGATCCATGTGGGTTTGGGGTTGGCAGGGAAGAACAAGAGCAAAATTAAGCGCGCAATCATGTCAACTCTGGTCAGGCTAAGTTTATGCACCCAATTTCTAGAGGGCAGTATGGTTAGGCATAAATTGAACGTGGTGTTTTGAATACAGGGTACAGTCTTAGAAGATGCGTGAAGTGATTCTTTACCCTTTCAAAATCTCGATGTGAACATGTTGAACCGTGGGAAGCGATTTTCAACTGATGCCGTGATACTCATGACGACGAGAAAGAAATTACATGACACCCGCTGCGTGAAGTCCAGCAGTACGAGCGTGTGCGTAATCAAATTCTATGCAAGCCCGGCCGCTTTAAGAATGGAGTCGAGGAGGATGTCATTCGAGTCGCCGCCAGCCTCCCACATCGCAAACCCACCCAGCCCCTGCGACTGAATGTATTTGCCTTTGGCTGCGAATGAATTCGGCGTTGTCGAACGAGATCATCACCTCGGTCGTTTCGTTGTAGACATAAGGCTGTACAGAGAACGTCAATGTGAAATTGGGGTCATTGGAAAAGCAGGGCATACCGTCTGAGTGCAATCATTAAACAAATATGGAACTCCGCTCTTCTGTGTACCGTCCGTGTTTAGATAGCCTTGGTCGATAAGTCCCCAAAAGTCTATAACACCGCTCTGATTCTCCACGTTGCCGCATTCGTCTGTGTTAGAAGTTGGGTCGATGACATCGTCCCAGGTATCACCCATTGGATAACTCGTCGCATTGAACGGAGGGTTCAGCGCTAGCCCTGCACCCGAAGGGTCTGACTTATTGAAGGCATCGGCTTTGGCGACCCGGAAGGAGTGTCCGTAGGAAGCGACCCCGACAACGATCTGCTCCAAAGGCATGCCTGCTTTATGCCAACTCTCCACCGCTGAGACGACCGAGTCGGATGAAGGCCCGCAAGAGGTAGTTCAACGGGGCGTTAGGCCCAACGTTTTTGCCGCCCCGAGTACCGTTTATATCGTACGCCATTATAGCAACCCAGTCGAGGACCTTGCTGAACTCGGATACGTCGGATAGTGAATTACCATCTGGACCGAAGAATGGGGTGGTGCCCGTTGCGGCGGACTAGTTTGAGCTTCGACCCCACTGGATCCTTCCTCAGCTCTTGGATGAACGCAAGGAAGTTGGCCGTGTCGTTGGGGCCGACGATATTGCAACCGATGCCCTGATTGTTGGGAGCCTCCCAGTCGAAGTCGAGACCATCGAGGTCGTGGTCAGATGCTAATTTACTGAGTGTCGCCACAAACTTCGTCCTGTATCTTGGTGAGTTGAGGCAAACTTCGGATGAGGCAGGTGGCAAACCTATTCTCAGCGGTAGCGACATTGGAGGACCAATATCGGCTTCCTGTCCATCCGCCAATGCTCACTCTCGCGGGAACATTCTGACCAGTATCAATTAACCCTCCGATTTCCTAAAGCTGAGAAGAACTCACGTTGGCTTTCGCGGCCTTGAGAAAGTCGGTGAACGCATCGGGACCTCCTGAAGAAGTCTGTATCGACTAGCGACACATCGGGAGTCGTTTCTCTGGTACCGTGATTGCAGAAACTAGGCCCTCGAGTAGGAGCAGGAGAGGACTCACCCGAACGCAAATACCAAGTCGTTGTACTTTTTCCAACTGACGTTTACAACAGAGAAAACTGGGTCGGCATCCGATGAGGCATGCCAGCCAGCGTACCAAGCACTTGCAATTTTGGCGCCGCCCGTTCCACGGACGGACGCCAGGAATAAAGCCAGCAGAGAGAGGGAGTGCATGATGGTGGACCACGACATTTGGACCTCCCCCTACTTATACCAAAATACAGAGCAACGTATCTGTAGGACCTCTTGTTTCTCCGTTGAGGATCAGGGACACGGAGCTGGAAGAGCGTTCCTTGCAACCGTGTTCCGCTCGGCCCTGACGTGGTCCCTGGATTACAGTCCGGTGTTCGCTTCTGGCGGCCTATGAACCCGGAAAAGTTGGCTTGCAGTCGTTCGCCTAGTTATAGGAGGATCTCCCGAGTCCCAGCAAGTGGGTGAAAAATGCACGTTGTACTGCCGCCACAGTTTGCCCAGAAGTTGCAAAATTCAGCGCTAGTGACCCAGTTGGAATTGCGGCAGAGTCCAGTCCGCCTTGACCAGCTTGGCCCTCGGTACGATTTTCTCGAGACTTGCATGGGACGTGCTGCGCGCCAAAAATAGACATTTCACGGCCACCACGGCGCTCGCGTCCACCCGGCAGCATCCAAACGCCATACCGCCATGTCCAAGGACCCAGAAAAAAATAAACCCCAAGACGAGCAAGACGAGGAGGGACAGCGCCGCCGCTCGTGGTTGCGCCAAGTCTTGGGTCGTGTTGTGCCCATTTTGGCACTCGTCTTCTTCGTCCGCGTCGTCCAAGTTTACCGAGCTCACCAGGAATTCATCGCTGTGCACTATCACCAACACCACCATGGACCAGAGGGAGCACCAGCACGGGAGTGGAGGCACCAGAAACCAGAGCCACGGTTGACCATGGAAGAGCGAGAGAAACTGTTTCTGTGCGTTGATCACTTTGGTTTCGTCAGAAATTCGGTCTCACCCAGTACAGCTCTATCCCGAATGGCGAGAGTGCACAGGCGTCTGCACGAGAATTCACCGCGCACGCCCACCCCGCAGGGTCGGCCCAGGATGCGAAGGACGCGCTGAGAATGCTCGAGTTTTTTCGCTGAGGAACTGCGGATTCCGACACCGGACGAGGAAGCAGTTCTACCCCGCTGGAAGCAAGCAGTCGCGACGAGCGACTCTGGGATTAACGTCTGCGCTGCATGGCCCCCGTGGCCCGACCGCTTGGGTGAGCGAATACGCTCAACGCTGAATTCTGCACTTCGCTGATGGACCAAAGGTCGACGTATATTATCCCGTCATGGACACCGGGCGCGAGCAGCGCCTGCAAATTCTCGGGGGCGATGGGCACGCGGTCTGGGAGGCCCCCCTCGTTGAGGATGGTGACCCGCTCGACCCCGACGCGTACAATAATCGAAATGCCGTCCCCACATGGCACGGA
This sequence comes from Mycena filopes, assembly GCA_029281495.1. Taxonomy (NCBI): domain Eukaryota; kingdom Fungi; phylum Basidiomycota; class Agaricomycetes; order Agaricales; family Mycenaceae; genus Mycena; species Mycena filopes. The sequence continues at coordinate 246,802 of JARIHR010000018.1, read as the reverse complement.
GCGAGCGGTGACGGCGACGTACAGGGACAAGTAACGATATTTCCTATACGCAGAGCGAGTGCTCACCATGCTGCAGCTAATCTATGCCAACTACGGAACGCAGGCGGTAGGTTCATGCCATTTACACGAATGTTCGGCCCTCATAGGATTCCCTCCTAGGACTATGCAGAGCTCGTTGCCTGCCGGGACTGAATTTCACTGGCAAAATAGTCATAACGCGGTATGGCAGTGTTCTCCGTGGTCTCAAGGTCGGGCCCGTCGCTACCTCTCGCATATGCCATCGCGCTGAACGCGTAATTTAGATCAAAGGCGCAGAGGATCTAGGTGCAGTTGGCGTACTGATGTACTCTGACCCCCGCGACGACGGCCACATCACGGTAGAGAACGGCTTCGAGAGCTACCCCGCCGGCCCCGCACGCAACCCCACCGCAGTCGAGCGGGGCTCCGTGGCGTACATAAATCTTTACCGTCTGCCACGTCCATTTCCTTCTTCGTTCTCCTCCTGACACAATGGACTGCAGCCGGAGATCCCTCCACGCCCGGCCTCCCCGCATACGAGAACAGCAACCGCACAGAGGGCAGCAACGGTCCGCGGATCCCCTCCCTCCCCATATCGTGGGGTAACGCGCAGCGGCTGCTCGCCGAAATCGAGTCTGTTGTTGCCAGGCGGTGCCCGCACGTTGACGGGGCGCGCGAGCGCCTCCTCGGTGCGCCTGGTAAACCACGTCGATCGGCGAGTAATGCCCATCTGGAACGCGATGGCGGCGATTCCGGGGCATGTCCGCGACGAGGTGGTGGTGGTTGGGTGTCACCGGGATGGTACTGATATTTCTTGTCTGGATTCTCTTTGATTGCTGACGCTGGTTGCAGGATGGGTGCTTGGTGCGTCGGATCCCATTAGCGGGACGGCGTCGTTGCAGGAAGTCGTGCGAGGCTACGGCGCGCTCCTCAAAGCGGGCTGGAAGCCGCTGCGGACCAGTAAGTTCCCCTGTTAAATAACTTTTGTCTCCATGCTCATCGCCCCTGCAGTCGTATTCGCAAGCTGGGACGCAGAAGAGTACGGCCTCATCGGATCTACTGAGTATGGCGAAGACTTTGCGGACTGGCTCGCCGCGCACGCGGTCGCATACGTTAACATGGATGCCTCCGTTTCCGGCTCCCGCTTCAACGCCGCCGCCTCGCCCTCGCTCTCGCACCTCCTGCTCCAGACCGCGCGCGACGTCCCGCACCCTACTGTCGCGAACAAGACGCTATTCGACGCCCGGTATGACCACGGGCCGATCTCGATTGAGGACGCGCCCGCGGATGCGGAATATCTCGTCGCGCGCGCGGCGACGGCGGCGGCGGAGGAAGCGCCGCGGGCCAGGGCTCCTCCCGCCGTTGGGTAGTGGGTCTGACTTTACGGTGTTCTTGCAGCGGCTTGGGATTGCGAGCACGATGCAGGACTTTGGGGGTACGCCGCAGGATGCGGTGTATCATTATCACTCTATCTATGATAGCCAGAGGTGGCAGGAGCTGCATGCGCGATCCTGGATTCCTTCGGGCGGTTAGTATGGCTGCTTTCCTCTTGAGTCGCGTACTGATCTTGGGCTTTTAGCTAGACCGCAATCGCGCAGCATGTTGGTCTCATGCTTCTGCGGTTGACCGATTCGATCATCGTCCCCCTCAATACAACGCAGTATACGCTCGAGTTGCACAACTATCTGGACGAGTGGGTATTTTCCTCGTTCCTTCGCTGCCAGACATTGATTAGAAAACCGTAGAGTCGAAGACATCGTCGCCTGACACGCCCCTCGAGGCCGCCATGGACTTTTCCACCCTCAGACGCAGCGATACACGAGCTCAGCGCCGCCAGCATCGAGCTCGACGCGGAGAAGGACGCCGCTGAGAAGGAGTTCACCAAGCTCCTCAGCCAGCTGCCCCGGTTCCCCCGCCGGCACGGCCACCACCGCCGCGGATTCACTAGGCATCTGATACGCTTCATCCAGCGCGTCTTTGGCGTCGCGCCGCGCAACTGGCACCGGGGGGGATGCACGTCCCCGCTGCGTGGGAGGAGTACCTCGACGCGCAGTTCTTTGCCGGGCGCGCGGAGCACGGGGAGTACGGGGAGGTGGAGACGGAGACGGAGACGCCGCATCTGCCGCGGGTGCCGCCGATCTTCAGGTTCATACGCGCGGCGAAGCGGGTGACGAAGGTGAACAAGAAGCTCGCTGCGTTTGAGCGCGGGTTCTTGTCGGAGGGTGGGATCAAGGGCCGGGGTGTGTATTCCTTTTCCTGCGTGTGATTCTCATGCTGAGAGTCGAAAAATTTAGAGTGGTACAAGCATATGGTAGTTGCGCCTGGGCGATGGCTGGGCTATGGCGCTACGACGCTGCCGGCGCTGAATGAGGCTTTGGCCATCGATAGGGATGCAGCCTTGGCCAAGGAGGAGGCCGACCAGCTCGTGCTTCTGTTCACCAAGCTGACGCAGGAGCTGCGCGCGTGAAGAGGGTGTTGAGGTTTGTATTATTATTACTTTTTTAATTGGATTCGGCGGGCATGGTTCTTCTCATGTTGCGGTTCTGCTCGACTCGTCCCCGTTTCAATAGTTCTGTCCTCAGTCTGCTAGCAATTCTCTCGCAGCGCAACTAGCAACAGTCACTTCCTTTCCATTCCCCGCCGTACATTGACACTCTAAGAACTATTCGGCGCTGCTGAGAAACCTGAGTACCAGATTGACTTTAGATGGCAGCAGCTCCTGGACCTTCCCGCGCCACAAAACCTCGCAGAAAACCAAAATAAAATTCGCTGGGGCTTGGAAAACACCCAGTACGTCCTGTAGGCATCTCACAATGTGTCTTTATGTGCAGAAGTGGGCAGCAGTGTCCGTTTGGCGTGAGGTGTGTCGAGCTGGGTGGAGGGCTCGACACAGGCTGTGTCGACAGACTAGCAGCAACGATTCACTTTCCGTCTCTAGAAGCGACAATAGCGGAACTCTCGAGGAGTCCGGTCCCGTCTGCGCTCGAAATATCGCAGGATCTCGTCGAGCAAGTAGTCTGGGGTACGAGGACACGAGACTCTATAAGACTGTGCGATTGCTAAGTGGTTGTATAGGATAGTAAGACGGCGAGAAAATCGAGGAGGGGGGAAAGGAAAGGGAGCGGTCGAAAGTACGTATCTGGTGTGCAAACAAATCAGACAATAGTTTGAGGAGCTTCGGGTGGGAGAGTTGTAGGTCCTCACCGTCTGGCATGCGTCATGAAGGGAATGTCCTTCATGACGAAGTTGCTCCCATGCGCCGAGAGGATGGATGATTCGTCTGGGAGAAGAAGAGTGGAGGATGACTCGAGAACCGTGTGTCCTGTCTTCTGCCGACAAAATTCTTTCTCTCGCCCACATTGACGAGTATTCGATGAGGACGCGCGAGACTTTCTTTGATTCTTACCATACGACGCGTCCCTCGAAGGCCAGGAATGGGCTCATTATCTTTTGAAGTGTTTCGCCATCGAATTAATACTGTTTCACTGCCACTGACACAGGCTTGAACCCTATCCGTCAAGGACCTTGTTTCGTTTTGCTTGTTCCTCAAACGGCGGGCAAGCCCGTATTTTTTTTGATGCGTCAGGCACGAGAAGTCTGGGAAGGCGGCTTGAGTTGACCGCGTCGATTATATTTTGGGTTCAAGGGTTGTGAGAAGAGGTGAGGCTAAAGCATGTGCAGTGAGCTCGCCGAGGTTAACGGTGCCTGTCGAGGTATTCGGCGGTGCTATGATTTGAAGAACACCGAGCAGAGCACCTGAACGGCAGCACTAACGCCGTCTTGTTGTTGAATCCGACGTGTGTGAACAGATCCTGACCAAGTGGGATAGTGATGCAGAATTAATTTTGGGCGAAATCGGCGACAAGAAGGGGTTTGAAAACGTAAAAAGGCTTCAAGATGATAGAGATTTTCGGTAGACTGGACTCGTTTTCTGTGGAGGAATTTACCGAGGTCCATGGGCAGCAGAAGACGGCGACTGAATTCGCGGTGTGGACGGTAAGAAAAGGCCGAAAAGTTTGAAAGTCACACTGGCACGCGTTACGGTATTCGCTCATCTTCCGTCCACCACGAGCCATGGCCTCTTCAGAGCCAACGTCCCCCCGAACCCCGGGCATGGCAGAGTCCCACCAGATGCTCCCCCTCTCCCCCACACAGGCTACTCCCTTTCTCCCCGAGAGCCCTGGTCCTTCCGGTACTTCCTCGCCCCCTGCCCGCACCCCCTCCTTTGTCTCGTCCCCCTTGAACCCACAGGGCCCGGTGAACAGCCCGTTTCGTCCTGGTTCACGCCCAGCATCCCGCGGAAGCAGCATGAACTTTGCATCCAGGCTACCCTCGGACGACACCACAGGGCCTTATCCGTTCTCGCGCGACCAGGGCTCTCTTACTGTGGGTCCCATGCGCGGCAGTATGGTTCTGTATCGCCTGGCGTCCGAGCCAGATCGGGGCAGTGCCATACTTAGCCCGCCGCCCACACTGGGCAGGAACGATCGCAACAGCGTCGCATCCTTTGCCTCACAATCCTCACTCCCCGCCGACTCAAAGTATCCCTCTGGCCTCCCCCAGACACGGGGCCTCGTGCCTTACGCCTATGATCCGGCCCTGGACGAGCTTGAACCCCCAGACGAGGAGGACTTCCTCCACGACCCGGATTACAAGGGTGGTAAAGACGGGTACCAGGGTACGCGCCAGTTCAAGCACCGGAGCTCATTCCCGTGGAGGGGGGTCGCCAACGTCGGCGTCCTGCTCCTCGTCATCCTCTGCCTCCTCGCCCTCTTCATCAGCTACCCAGTGATCTCCTTCATCCGAACCGCCCCGATCATCGCCCTCGTCGACGGCAATATCCTCGTAAACAGCACAGGCCAGGTCTCCGCCCTCCCCAACACCCCCACCCTCGTCGACCCTGCCACCCCGTCGGACGCGCTCACACGCAAGGGCTTCGACGGCAAATCCTATTCTCTCGTGTTCTCCGACGAGTTTGAGGAGGACGGCCGCACGTTTTACCCCGGAGATGATCCGTACTGGTAAAATTTTCCTTGTCGTTGTGTGCGATAGGCGCTCATGACCTTACAGGGAGGCTGTCGATCTGTGGTACGGCAACACGGCGGACCTCGAGTGGTACGATCCCTCGCAGGTGGTCACTCGCGAAGGCAAACTCGTGATTACAATGGACTCGACCTCGACGACACAGCCTGGACAGAGCATAGGTATTTTTTTGAGTAGTTCATACTTCTCCAAAAATTAATCGTTCGACCCCCAGGCTCAACTGCACCATTCACTATCGACGAGAACCACAACCAGACGTATCGCAGTGGGATGTTGCAGTCGTGGAACAAGTTCTGCTTTACTCGCGGGTACATTGAGGTCGCCGTCTCGCTCCCCGGCCCCAACGCCAACGCGGACGGATACTGGCCCGGCGCCTGGACCATGGGCAACCTCGCGCGCCCAGGCTACACCGCGACGACAGACGGCACATGGCCTTACACCTACTCGTCGTGCGATGTGGGGACGTTCCCTAACCAGACGGACGCAGACGGGCTCGGGCCCCCGGCGGCCCTGCACAGCGACGCTAGCTCAAACAAGTGGAACAACAACCTGAGTTGGTTGAGCGGGCAGAAGCTCTCTGCGTGCTCGTGCCCCGGGTCGGACCACCCCGGGCCCGGACGTGACCGTCGGCCGCGGCGCGCCTGAAATCGACATCCTCGAGGCGGAGGTGAACAAGACGGGGCTCATCGGGCAGGTCGTCTCGCAGTCTGCGCAGTTCGCGCCTTTTACGCACGACTACGACATCCTCAACGACGCGGCGTGGACGTTGTACAATCAGTCGATCACGCGGACGAATGGTTACAAGGGGAGCGCGGTGCAGCAGGCCGTGAGCGCACTGACCAACGTTCCCGGGGATGGGTTCCAGGGGAGCGGGAGGCGGATGGTCACGTATGGGTTTGAGTATTGGGGCGACCCCAAGGATCCGTCCACAGGGTGGGTCACCTGGCAGGTGGACGGCGTTCCCTCGGCGCAGATGGCGGCCGCGGCGGTGGGGCCGGATAATTCTGATCCAACGATCTCTGCGGGGATCGGGCAAAGGCTCATTCCCGTGGAACCCATGTCGATCATCATGAATTTGGGAATTTCGCGTGAGTTTCCTCCCTCTTCATCTTTTTTTTTCCACCGAGCTGACGAATACCTCGACGTACAGACAACTGGGGCAATATTGACCTGACGACGATGGTCTTCCCGGCGGAAATGCTGATCGACTACGTGCGCGTCTACCAGCGCGACGGCGAGACCAACATTGGCTGCAACCCTCCCGACTATCCCACGATGGACTATATCAATAATCACTTGGAGGCGTATTCAAGTGGGTTTTTTGTTTCATTTCGACGGCGGGGACTGACTGACGGCGTCTCGTAGATCCGAATCTGACACAGTGGCAGTGGGATAAGCCCAAGAATTCCCTTGTGAGTGTCTCCGTCTGCCGCTTTTCATTTGCGGAGAGCTGACGGGCGGTGACTTGTGAATTCAGTACCACGGCGGGTGCTAGCCTGTGTCTGTCTCGCCTCGTATACGGCCCTACCCTGGGTGATATCCCTGATACCCGCCCATTCACCAAAAACCCCCGACACGTCCACGCCCCCCGTCACGAAGGATACATAGATACCGCCCCACGATAGGATAGGATACACCCGACTGCCCACCCCGTAATCTCGCTCGCGATGGCGATGCTTAAGCTTTATTGACCCCGCTTCGCTCTGCCGGCCGAACCCCCACCCACGCTCACTCCGCAGCACCACCACCCACCACCCAACACCATTCACACGACGACTTCTTCGCATAACAGTACCTTATCCCGCTTCCGTTTCCGCTTTCCGTCAATTCATACGCACGCCTGGATATTCACGCACGCACGGACATGATTTGGGTTCTACGGGGCGCACGCCGCTACTGCATACTACTACTTATACATTCCATCCATCCATTCATCCTTATGTTACGATCGTCGACAAGCTCAAGCTTCTTTTTCATTCACCCTTTCCTCTTTTTTTCGGACCTGGCATGGACGCGTAGCGTAATTTTTATTCTATTTCAGTTCTGTTTCTTCATATGCGAGTGTATATCTAGCTTGGTAGAGCATTTGAATGATCGTGAAATGGGCGAAATGGGCGAAATTCTTGAATGGTGAATTTGTACCTTTTGTACCCGGGCGGAATGATAGTCGCCGGTAGCCGGTAGTTGGCTCGGATAACGTACTTTGCATCAATCGACTCTTGCGCGCAACTTTCCACCAGCACCTCTGCTCGTGCTTTGTCGTGTGTCGTGCGCCGGCGTACGGTGCTTGTGGTGCGCTCCTGCGTACGGCGCTGGGCTGTTCGCATCCTTGCGACACGACTTGGGTGCAGTATGAATTCAGGCCCCGGAAACGCGCTGGTTTCCGGCATTCAAGACATATCTAGTCTCTTCTAAACAGAACTACAACACACTACCTCCGATCCTCGTACCTCGGTATGTTGTAGTCTGTCATTTACCCGGCATCACTGATGGGTACCTCGCATGGAATATTTTCTACTTTTCAACTGGATACCGAGACGTGTATCGTCCTTGCAATACTGGCGATAGAAGGTGCTTGAGTCAGAATTCCCCATCTTCGGGGGAAAAATTTGCAAGTGGGCCGCAAATTGGGGATGCCGAACTGACATATCAGCCTTCCTCCCCATCCTAGGCACCGACCAGTGTGAAAGACACGTCGGTGAAGCCCTGAGTCGAGGTTTCCTCTACGCGGCAGCGACACCATTGTCGTTATTTGGCTGTCTTGGGATTGTCAAGGTAAATTATCACAGTTTTGTGTGTGGAGGCGTCGCATTTAACGCGTTAAAGGCTGGAGCGGCTATCCTGTTTTCCAGCATCTCTCCCCAGATTGCGCAGATGTTCGTTGACGCGGGATTCAAACTTGAGGGATCCATCGCAGCTATGATTGGGAGAACAGCGCAGAGAGCAAGTACCACTTTGGTCGCTGAACAGAACAGAATTCAATACCTCGCGGGCCAAAGGCTTCTTGAGTTGCTCGAGGAGCAGCACATTGACAAGTCGAAAGCGCAGCTGTCCTTTCATTATTATGATTGGAATATTCGGCTGTGCATTTGGACCTTTTGCCTGGCGTGTTTGAGCGTCACCCCGTATATTCGCATGATAATTCAGAATCAGGGCGACGGCCGTTCTCCGCCCACTTGGACATATCCACTGATTCGGATCGTTGGCTCAGCGGTATCTGTGGTAGTCGCACAGATGATTATTCAGGAACGGGTTCAACAAATCTTTCATCAGACCCTCGAGGCTTATTTACCACAGTTCGTCTTTTAGTTGGTCTTTTTTCTGCGGCCGTGCTTACTCTCAGAAGGAATGTCGACACCGGCGCCGAAAAAGGAACGCTCTCATCAAGCATTCCTTCCTCTGCTACGTATACTTCGCCGCAGGGATCCTCGCCCGTGCTCTGGCTCCTACAACTTCTACTTTTCCTCGGCCTCGCATCCACGGCGGTCGGCTACGTTGGGTGTTTCACCTTGGTGCAAAATTCAACTCCGACGAACACATACACGTGGCTTGGCGTCGAAGTAACTCTCGCAGTCGTACGCATTTTCATTTGGGGACTCAATCCGCACTGGGACACGAAAACAAGTCTCACCTTGAAGCTCCAGTTGGCGGACGTTGCTCCGACTATCACAACGGGGCTGGATTACATGGAGTACATCTTGGCCTCTCCTGAATCTGTGGTCCCGAAACTCCGCGAGACGTTCATTGTTCTAAACGACAGTCGTTTCCTTGATTATGTCGCTCCCTACACGGGTCCACTGAAGCGATTTGGTGATTCCGATCGGCATATTGCTATCTACTACGCGCTCGCAGGTGGTCTCGCCAAATCCAGACGCGGCCTCCATTTGTATTCTAGGAACCATAAAGTTCTTCTCACCGCCGTCCTCGATCTGGAATCCCGGGATACATTCGTCCTGGCACATCATTGCCCACGGGCTTCCGCGTGGGAGACGAGGGTTTACTCGGCGACTATCCACAAGATGCAGGATATGGGTCTCGTGATGGCCCAGTACCACGATGTACCTGCCAGGAAACACGAGTTTCTGAACACGGAGCGTTTCCAGGAAATTAATCGGCACTCCCAAACGATTGCAGATCGAATTGGGGGGAATTGGGCGCCTGTCGGGACTCAAGCTCTCCTGGGGTTTGGACTCGTTTGCTGCGCTTGTCGAACCTAACGTCCCGACCGATTCTCCCTTGACGGAGGTCGACTACATATATCTCAAGTCGCAAGAAGCTGTTCGCGCTTGGAGGAACGATTTTTATCGGGAACAACAAGTTCGATTCCTGGACGTCCCCCACGACATTAGTCACCGGTTCTCATGGAACTCCAACAACTTCATGGTTGCAATGGAGTGGTCGTTGGTTTTTGAGAGCTTCTCCTTCGAGGAGACGCTGCTCGCAAAAACTGCTCCTAGTCAGGAGACGGCTGCTGACGCTATCTACAAACAAGCTCGAAAATACGAGATTCGCACAGTGAGCGATGCTCGGAATTCGATTGTTGACAAGCGGATGGCAGGAATATGTCTACAAGCCTCCCCAAACCAGGGAGTTTGATTCCTGGTGAAGACGATGCATATTTCATGTCGGCCCAGAAACCGATCTGATGTTAAGAGAGGCCAGAAAGGATTTGGAACAGGTCAGAGATGTTGATAGGTGATACCTTCAAATACCTTTGGACCAACTTCCCTGCGGCATGCTCCGATGTATGGCTCAAGAACCTTTGGGCGCAGGAGAACGAGCGGGTGCAGCGCAGACTGGTCCTTTGGGGAAATTGCTCTTCTCTTAACCCTGGTCTCGCAGGAGCAATTTTCACCAAGTATCCAACCGCTCTGGACCCCTGAATTATTGGGGATCATGTGTGAGCTGGGATGTACCACGTTTCGACTTTTCGTCCTGGTTACACAGCAGTGACCCATGCGAGACTCTTTCCTTGATGGCGAGAGCCCAGGGAAGACGGAAAGCTATTTCCCTGCTCAATTGCCGTGCTCGCTGGCTAAACTCTCTCACCTTGCTCGCACAATCGCACCCCTGCATCCTCGCGGTTACGTTCAATGAAAGATCCAGTTTCGAGGACTCGGAATTACTCACGACGCTCGCGAAAAATCAACATCGTTGGGCAACCGATACACCCATCCCCGAGGGCCAACAAGTCATCTCCTGGTTCGGCTTTCCGCGCTCATCCAAAGCGTGGGGCACAGCGATGATGATGCCGTTCAAATTTGACCAGGATGGGGTTCTTGTGTTCAAAACAACTCGGACGGGAACGTTTCGGGTTACCCTGTTGCATAAATGGCGCACCGGTGGAACAAGAGTGACCTGGAGGATCCATGGCGAGCAGGAGTCATCCTTCTCCGAGTTCAAGTCCAACGCGGACAACGCCAAGTTTCAACGTGACTGCTTTGAGGTCGAAATTCTCTCGTTGGAGATTCACCAACTTGAGCCTCAGATTTTCAAGTCCTGGTGGAGATTACGCGTTGCGGAGTGTCTCCTTGGATTATGTGGGAGCATTGGGATGAAGTAGTTGCTGATGTTGAATAAATGCTGAGTCGATAGCCTACCAATTGACATCCAGTTCTGGATACCAATTATGGTCGTACGATTTCCTACCCTCGATCGTGTAGACACACCATTTTTTTTCTTGTTTCAAGTTGAATTGGTTTGAAATCCAACCTTGCACCGGCCGACCTCCGGCAGGTTCCGTTGTCCCATCGCGCCGGATTCGGAAGTGTCGCACGCTTGACTCTTCACGCTTGGACTCCGCTGCGGCGGTCCTTTATGAGCTCATTCACGACAATACTACCGCCACACACCTCCCACCGTCTATTCCCACAACCTATACTCTATACCACAACTCTCAACGCCGCCCCTGGGAGCGACGATGCCCCCGGTTCCCTTGCTTGTCCCGACCGTTCTCCTCACCGGCAGCATCAAGTTTGCCCAAGTTCACGAGAGTGCCACAGCCAAGGATGTTATAGATGCGCTGCTCGTACAGGACGGAGTCAAGGCGGAGATGCTCGGTGATCTCCAGGACCAAGGCTGGGCGCTACAGACTATCAGGGCGGAACACCCTGGCAGAACCTGGGAAGAGGCGGAACTTGAGGCGCTCGGGGACGGTCAGTTTTGGGCTAATTCCAATCTCCCCGAATCCGGATTAAATGTGTGTGTCTTTAGGAACTCTACGGCCGACAACCCTCGTTGCCCCGCTCGTGAATGCCGCGACCCCCACTTCTCAATCCGACTCCTCCGAGCGCCAGTTCTCCTCCTTTCCTCTCACCTCGCATATGCACGGCGGCCCAGTGCTTCGACTCGTCTCCCTTAACCCAGCGCTTTCCGTCTCGTTTTCATTCCTACGCGTCTGGGAGATCCACGACGGGTTCCAGTACAAGTTTTTCATCTCCAAGAACACAACTGTACGGGAGGTTATAGATGGGGTCATGGAGGAGCTTGGACTCGCAAAGACTCTGCCGATCCCAGGGGGCGGGAACTTGGAGTACGTCCTTGAGGAGGTTTGGACAGACGGGGACGTTACCAGTGCGTGCTAAAATCACTTTGAACCTGGCAGAGACTGACTCACTCTTGCAATTTCTTTAGAATCATCCAGGCTTCCCGGTTCTTCTCTCATATTCAACATAGTAGAATTTCCATTCAGCGCCAACCCGTTGTCGTCATCGGCTCGGCGGTCCTTCCGATTCTGCGTGCCAGATGAGTGGTATCGTCGGTCGAAATCACGCAGTCTCTCGTCTACCTCCACCGAGCCCTCGGAGGCGACTATCAGGCAACTGGCTGCATTGGAAGAAGAGGACGAAGACGACGGGACTGCCAAGGTGAACGCGACGGCATCTCCCCGCACCAGCAACGGAGACGAGGCGACTTCTGCGAGTCAGAACCGGTTATCGACCATGTTTGAAGGCTGGTTACCTCGTTCACCGGCTGCGGCCCCACGGCGTAGCAGTGTGGTCCTCTCTTCAGAAAACCGCCGCAGTATCGTGAGCGAGCCTAAGCTCGTTCCGCACTTCACCGGCGGTGGTTTGAATAGCATGGATGCTGTCGCAGAGGACTCAGAGAGTTTTGACGAGGCGGCGTTCGAAGCGATGCTGGTACGCCCCCTTTTTTGAAACGATTTTGACCATTCTCATCGATCTACAGGATGACATGGGTCTGAAAGGAGAGAAACGCTCCGCTCTGTATAACCTCGCCCCAGAACGAAAGCGATACCTCCTCGGACAAAGTCAGCAGTCGAAACCCAAACCGTCAACGCCAAATTATGCGGCTTCGTACGGTCCAGCCAGTGCTGCCGCTCTGCTCCCTCGGCTGGTTCCCCAGCTAACCGGCGACGCTGGCCTTATGCGCCGGTTTTCCATCACTGCTGGCTGGGGCGCAGCGGCTCCATCGCCCCCCGTCGTGGCCGAGGAATCGAGGCGCTCGAGTGGAGAATTTGACTTTGGGGCTGGCGGAAGCGCGCAGGGCAAGGGTCAAGCACAAGCGGAGAAGATTGTGCAAGAGATGCAGCCCATCCAACCGCAGAGCACTGGCGGTCGCTGGCTCGCTTGGTTGGCGACCTCTGGCGGGGACAAGACCGAGAAGGAAGCTGAAAAGTCGGCGAAACACTATGTGGATGGACTGCGTTCCAACAGAGCAGACATGAAGCTCGTGAAGCATCTGATGTCGCTGCGGGTCCATGTTACGACCGCCCCAGTACTTTGGATCCAGGAGTTTGTGGACGATGAACACGGTTTAGATATTCTCGCCGCGATGCTCTCCAATCTTGTGGGGAAGGGTGGCAAGCATCGGTCTCTCTCAGAGATTGAGACGACCGTCTTGCTGGAGGTTGTTAAGTGTCTTCGGGTACTACTCAACACCGAGGTATGTAAATCCCCACTTCGAAGTCGCAGGTACTTAGGCGGATTCCTAGCCTGGCTTCAGTCAAGTATTGGCCTCGCCGACGGTCATCACGCACATCGCCTACTCCCTCCACGGCTCTTCGGCCAAGTTGTGGACCCTTGCGTCGGAACTCCTAGGAGCCATCTGCGTCCTTTCTCTCAACGAGGGCCATAAAGCTGTCCTCGGTGCCATGTCCGATTTCCGAGTAGCATTTGACGAGTCCTTCCGTTTTCAAGAACTCATTGCTTCTCTTCGACTTCCTGACCTCGCTGGTGGGATCGAGGAGAGCGACGACGGCTTTCCACTCGCCGGCGAGGAAGACGGTATTTGGGACGCCCGATGCGCGTCGATGGTACTAATCAATGCGCTCACCAACTGCCCCGAGCCTCTCGAGGATCGGATCATGCTGCGGGACGAGTTCACTCGAAGGGGGTTGAACGAAGTGGTCGTGGTCCGTCTCCGTCGTTTTTTTTTGCCAACGCGAATGGCTGACCGTCATTATAGGCTCTCCGATATATCAAGCCGCCGGAGCTCCTTGTGAAACAGCTCGATTTATACACGGAGGAGAAGTTTGAGGACGAGCAAGACATGCGGGATCGTGCGCGGAATCTTGTGGGCGGCGGACATCAGCTTTCGCGCTCGGACTCTGAACTCGAGGACCTCGTTCGCCTCGCCAAGCAACATGGGGAGCTCTATCCAAAGATGATGGAGATCATGAATCACTATGGGCAAATATTACAGCGGGATATTGGGATGTGAGCGCCTCGTTCTTCTACTAGCTCGTTCATTGGCGCTAATTTTTTCTGCCAGACAACTCAAAGCGGATTTGTTCACCATTCTAGACCAATTTGTCCAGCAAGCGGCCATGCTAGATGATTTGTCAGCGCATTTCCGAATCCAGCCATGTTGGATACTGAATTTTCGTGCAGTGACGATAGCTGGCAGATATTTATGAAGCGCTTTACTGCTTCGGTGGTGCATATTACTGGGAAAGAGCTCGATGTTACTGCCGTTTCTTCAAATGGGTCGAGCTCGATCGTGGAGCAGGAACTGGAGGCTCTGCGAACGAAGTACGAGGAACTCAGCGATGAGGTACGCGGAATCGTGTCGAATTTTGCCCGAACATTGACCAACCTTTGAATAGCGAACACAACTACGCGATAAGCTAACTCAGCAAATCGCAGAGATGAATACGCTCAAGTCCCTCCCGCTAAACATACCGGTACCACAAGCCAAGTCTACCGGGAAGGCGGGCTCTGAGGTTAGTAACCTAAATGGCCTTATCCTCATGCTTAACGATTCCAGAACTTCCACGGCCTGGTCCAACGGTTGGTGTCGAAGGAGAAGGAGGTGATCAAGCTCCAAGCTCAAGTCGACGAACTGAAAGGCGGGAACTCGAGTGAAAACAGAGAGGCGGTAGGTTTCCTCCCTCGACTCCGGGTGAAATCGTTCTGACCCCTCGATGCCAGGATGAGCGAGCTCAACGCGAGCGGGAAAGAGCGAAGCGGACGGCTCTGAACGAAGAGAACCAAAGACTGAGCGCCAAGGTTAGCCGATACCTCATATCCCTGAATACCAGCACCTGACCTTGACTTAGATTGTCGAGCTGCAGTCTACGGTAGGGATCAAGGACAAGGAGATCATCTTCCTCAAACGCGCGATGGAGTCTGTCTATACGCGCTTCAGCTCGCGCGAGGAACTGCGCGAGGAACATCGGGAGGCGGAAATGGATGCGGCGCATATGGCATCCCGGGCAATTGAGAGTCTCGGCCGCAAGGACGATGAGATTGCCTCCCTCTGTCTCGAGGTCGCCGATCTCAAGGCCAAGCTGGCGGCGAAGCCGAAGACGGAGAAGGAGTTCAAAACAAGATCTGCTCCACCCCCACCTCCTCCGACGAAGATGAAGCGGTCTTCCACTGTTCCCGCGAATTCGTCTGTGCCTATGTCTGCGCCCCCGCCTCCGCCGCCACCACCCCCTCCGCCGAGAACCATGTCCGTGGGCGGCTCGGTCCGAATCTTCTTCCCCAGCGCCTCCTCCTCCTCCCCCGCCACCGCCGCCACCGCCGCCTCCCTCCTCGTCTCAATCCCCATCTAGTGGACCACCGCCTCCACCTCCTCCTCCGCCCCCGCCGCCACCTCCCTCTGGTGGAGGTCCGCCCCCGCCCCTCCTCCTCCTCCACCACCACCTCCGTCCTAGTGGAGGTCCCGCCCCCTCCTCCGCCGCCGCCACCTCCTGGATCATCGTCGCCGCGACCGCCTCCCCCTCCGACCGCCTTCCGAATGGGTGGAGCTAAGGCTTCGCAGCCCTCCAAACGGCTGCGCCCCTTATATTGGGAGAAGCTCGCATCTACTGCGTCCACGTTGTGGGCCGAACCTAGCCCAAGCACAACGTTCGACATGAATGATATAGATAGCTTATTTAATCTCGACATCGCGCCCACCACAGCTTCGGAAGTACGCCGGAGTCCTGCCCAAAAGAAGGAGGCTCCGACCACTCTCCTCGATATGGGGAGGGCCACCAAGATCGGTATGTGCTTTGTGACATTTTTCGCGCGTGTTCTCATATCTGGCTAGGCGTACAAGTGGCCAGAATCAAGATCAGCTTCCCGGACATCAAGAAGGCATTGATCGAACTCGACGATGAAATCCTATCAGCAGAACTCCTGGTCAAGATTGCTGAAATCCAACCGACTCAAGAAGAGGTCAATTATTATACTTCTTTCCTTCGGCTTCTCTCAACTCCTTTCAGATTTCGCGTCTCAAAGACTTTGACGACTTGACCAAGTTCGCGAAACCTGACCAGTTCCTGGGCGAGGTGAGGACGATCCTTCCGCGCAGGAGACGCTTGAGCTAACATAAAAGAACCTCAGATTATGGTCATTCCTCGGCTTTCACAGCGGCTCGATTGCATGATATTCCGTCGCGGTCTAGGAGCTGGAAATCGAAGAGAACCGTCATCAGTTGAACACTCTCCGGAATGCTTCTCAGGAGCTGCGAGCCTCATTCAAGTTCAAACAAGTGCTTCAGGCCATTCTATCGGTTGGGAATGCGCTGAATGCGTCGACCTTCCGTGGTGCCGTCCAAGGTTTCAACTTTCACGCCGGTCTTCACGCGGTTCGTTGAAACACTTTCATTCGTATTGTTACTGATGGTACGTGTAGGTCACAGAGGCCAAGAGTGCACGCCCAGACTCGGACTGTCCCACTCTCATGCATTATCTTGCCCGTGTCTTGATGCGGACAGATCCATCGTTGGTCACCTTCCTCGATGATTTGCGTCACTTGCAAGCTACTACTCGGCAAGGTAAAGTGGTTTCACGAACCGACGTACCATCTGTTGACATGTTGTCCGACCAGCTACTTTGAAAGAACTCCGGAAAACTGTCACCGAATTCTCTAACAAGACGAAGCAAATCAAGAGTGAGATAGAGCAACTGAAGTCCTTGAAAGGCGTCGCACCGAACGATCAGTTCGTCCGTGTGATGGAGGTATGTTAGGTTCAATTTTGTTTTTACGGCATGGGCTCATTATTTCGCAGCCATTTGTCGCCAAATTTGCACCCAGTGTCACTGCTCTGCAGAGCATGGCCGATGCTCTAGACGCGGAATTGCGTTCCCTCATGGCGTACTTCGGATACGTGGGCGAAAGGGATGAAACAGGATCCAACGTCGTCCCTGAAACCCGAGCTTTTCTTCGGGCACATTGTCTCGTTTTCCTCATTGCTCCGGGTAAGGCTGATCTTACTGGTTGATATCGCTCTCTAACATTCTTCTAGAAATGCGCCCTCGAAGTCCATGACGCGGAGCAGAAACGAAAGCCATCCCCCGAGATGCCGAGTATCTTGCAGCCGGAGCCGTCAGAGGCTGTGAGTTTCCTGTTTGTTTTCTTGTGTCTTTGGAGGCTCACGAAACGCAGACCGTCAAGAATGTGCTGCAAGTTTCGTCACCCCAGTCGCTTTCCCCGCCCGAGACGGGTCGCAGGCCGTTCGGTTGGAAGAGGCGACCTCGACCAGGCCATTCGGAGTATGAGGGACGGGAAGCGGAGGGCGAGGCCGTCGCGACCTTTAAGCAAGATATTTATCGACGGCGGCGGCAGTCGACAAAGTCGCATGTATGAATGATTTTCACGATTTATGATGACTGCTTGTAGCTGCTATCTAACTTTACCACCTATATTACCATTGTACACGACCTACACGTTCAATTCATGACTTACGATGTTCGCATTGGTGTGCTTCACATGACTCGCTAAAGCGTTGCGCGCGTCGTTTTGTTGAGGTTCGAACAAGGCGCCGACGCTGCCATTCCACCAATGCCTCCTTGGTTCAGGTGGTTTTCCCACCTGCGAGCAGATTACTTCCGAACGGAAGTGGTCGTCGGTTCGACTCCTTGAACCGGGGGGCATTAAAGCGGCGATGCTGGCGCCCCTAAATTGTGCCACCTCGGCCATACCTGGGGAGAAAGCCGCGAGTGGATACGGCGCAGTGTCTGGTCCACTCTTTTTGCTCGCGTCCTGATCCTTTTGGACATTGGGGCATTGTACGGCATTCTGGCAGGTGACCGCGACTTCGGGCCATCCGACCGACCGAGTCGCGTTTCTCCTCCGTACCACTACCACCTCCTCCTTTGCGCATTCCTCTGCCGCTTCCCGGGGCAGCCATCAGGCATCGTATGTGCGCGTCGCTGAAGATATGTCGAACATGTAAGCCCGGAAGAACTGGCCCAGTGTTTTCATCTTCCCTCCGTTTGAGGCCTTCGCCAGCGTTCTCCATCTTTCCAGCCGTTCTGCGCACAGACCAATACCCCGCTAATGACCCTACCTCACTACAAAGAAGCACGGCCTCCGGACGCGTCTCAAACCACCCCATCGACTACGAATTTACTATCCCCGGCGCAATCCTCATGGACGGAATATTGCACTCGTTCTGTCTGGGCTTCGTCCTCGCCCTCGGCCTGAAATACTGGGAAGAATACGCGGAAGACTCCATACGGAAGCGCGTCTTCGTCCTGACCATCGTCCTTCTCTCCTTGTAAGAATGCACTCTTCCCCTCCGTGTTCTTCTCGTGCCCGATGTTGGATGGCTTCTTTCTGCAGCTTGCAGACAGTACTAGAGGATTATAAATTGTGGATGGTAGCTGTGTTCCGTCGAGGCTCCTGGGTACGTCCGATTCCTCTCCTCATCATCCGGCGCGTTGACGACGAATGTAGGCGGGGACCCCGCTCGTGTGGACGGATTTTTTCTTGAACGGCATAATCTCCGCCATGTGTGAGGCGTTTTACATTCGGCGTTGCTGGAAGGTGATTTGGTTCCTCCCTTACTCGTTTCGAGTCTAAAGCTCCTCTTGCTTAGATGACGGGAAAAAGTCGGTGGGTGCTGTACCCCATGGCCCTCCTTTGGATCAATGTGGTCGGCGCGCAACTCTATATCGTGCGTTCGGGTCCTCCTGCGTCGGCGGATTGGATATTTACAGCTAACCTTGACCAGAATATCACGTTAGGTCTCGAGTTCAAATATTTCACGCGAGATCACATCGTAAAGCATTCGTGTGTACTGTCATCCCGGTGTTGCACTAATCCCTTCCTAGTTCGACGCCCAATTGGTTCGACACGTTCGTAGTTTGTTCACTTCACTGCCGGAATATTGTCTCATATTTTGAACAGACAGTCGTTGTATTTTCATACTGGTTGGTCGGTTGTACAAGTGCGCCTCGCATTCAACCCTTCTACGTATGCCACCGTTCTAATCCACCTCGACGCAGTCCTCGACATGACTGTCGCTGCTATTTGTAAAGCTTACTGAACGAATCAACCCATTTCCTTCTTCCTAACATCTCCTGCAGTGATAACCTCCCTCTTGAAGTCGAAAACGGGTTTGGAAGCGTCGAACTCCGTCGTACACCGGGTTATTTTGATGACCCTCGAGACGGCCCTACTCCCGTCGATTGCGATGGTGGTCGCGGTTATAATTCTCCATGGTGCTCCCGATCCTGTGAGTACCCAGGATACCACTGCTGGCTTGTGATCGCTGAACTTGAACATGACGCAGGGCCAACGCAACGACCTCGTCCTCTTCTTCATCTTCATCACCGCGAAACTGTGAGCTGCTTTATTCCGATTCTTTCCTTCGAATGAATATTGACGATGAACGTTCTAGTTACGCCATCGGTCTACTGCGAACCCTGTGAGCAACCTCGAGTGCCCGTTGAACATCTAGTACCCGACTCACGAAAGGATAGGAATGCGCGCGCGAAGCTTCGCGAAAGGATTGATTCGACGGACTTGGGGCGCACGACGCTCGGGACGTGGTCTTGGGATCAGGACCATCCACAGATGCAGGAGGGTGGCGGGAGAGCTAGTGCAAAGGTTCGTTTTATTTTTCGAGTCCAAGGTTAATTCTCACGGTTGATGTTCAACAGTTGACGATGGACCCGAGCTTGACGATGGACCCGGGTTTGACAATGAGTCCCACGGACACCTCTCGTGGGGAGAACGTTGCTGTTGCGGCCGATGAGGTGGTGGGGATGGCGGACTCGCAGCGGGTGCATTTTGGTGGGAGTCCGATGCTCGATCAGCACGAGCGCGGGTATGCGCGGCTGCGCGTCTCGAGCGTTCATCGACCGAGGCCGCTTCAAACCACCCTCGATTAATTTCTTGAACAAGCAGGAACCGGAATAATATGGGATGGGATGGGTCCCAAATTTCTCGCTTTAGACTCCAAACCGTTCTACGCCATGATGATAATAGATCTTCACTTGTATAGGTCAGAGGCAGCATTCTGGCCGTTCCCGTCGGGTATACCGTCCCGTCCATGAAGTCCAACTCCAAACGCATGACCAGAGAAACTCTTCGACCGAAACTTACACCATCACTGGGGAAATTCCGCCGAATATCGAAGCAACAAAACGCGACTGGGCGAGTATTCAAGTCCGTCCTGCTAGCGAGAGGTCTTTGACGGAATACCTTGAGCAAGACACGAAAGCAGACTCGGCCTCCGAACGTAAGTCCCGTTGTGAAAGCGCCGCTTCTTTCATCAGGCGAATCGAGTCGGGCTGCAGAATTGAGCGTGGCTGCGAGATAATGTCAAACAAACATTCTGCGATGAGACAGGGCTGTAGGGTCTCACCAGCCCAGATGAAGCAGAAGTTGAGGCAACTGTGTTGGAGGATCATACCGTTAACGACGGGAGGTGGGGGTTTGAGTGGAGAAGAAGGAGAGCGGGAGCGTAGATCAAAAGCCACAAGAAAAAAATGATTGCAGAGAGGATTCAGAAAGGAATGCATTCAAACACCGAATATGGTATCGTTCGAAGAAACCAGCCCAGCAGTGGGGCGCGTCCACACAGTACACTTGGGGTACTGCCGAGAATTGAACTTCAACCGTGGGAATTGCATAGCCCCCGGCAGTGGCATTGCCATGTCTGCTGCTGCGACGTTGAACCATGTCGGGAACTAAGTATTGAACCGAGCAAACAAGGTAGCTTCAACTTAAACCTGAAGTGGTTGAATGGCTTGCTGTGGTTACAGTGTAGGTGTCCAAGCGCGCCCGAGTGCCAGTGAGCCAGTCAGTTTCTCGACTTGGCTGCAGGTGAAGGACAGGACTGCGGGGATGAAGATATCAACGAGGGGGAGGGTATGTTCTCCTCTTCTAGTCTCCGACTACAAATGTCCCATCTGCGGCAGAATTCATCGACAGGCGCGCCGACATTGACAACGACGAGACGGTTGTTATCCCCCGTGCCCGTTTTCGCGTCGGCTCCGCAGAGGATCCGCATGAGATAGCAACGAGACTAGAGGGAGAATCCACGCGGATGTCTGCGTCGGCGACTGACACCCTCGAGGCAGATGTCTTTCGATGGATGAATACGCTAGAGACTTGGTCCCGCTGCCAGCGTGGTCCCAATTTGGCGACTGCGAGTTACAGTGTGTCCGCCGAACAGGACGTGGCCCTGAACGTGCTGGTATCTTCATAACACATTGGGTAGAAGCGAATCTAGTGGGCAAATCGCCGATCCTGAGTCTGCTTAAGTCTCGCATCCATGAGCGGAGGTAATTGATCTACTGCGTCGGACACCACAGCTGCGCGGGGGCAGGCGGCACGGTGGCAATGAGTTCGGGATGAGGGAGCTCGAGAGTTTCGTTTCGGGATCGATTGGTGGAAAGGATCATGAATCCAGAATATTGACGCAGGTTATTAGGACGGTGTATATTTCGCGCAGGCAGATGAAGGGCTAGAGGATTTATTGAGTTAAAGTGCTACAGAATCTGGCCAGTTCGGAGGCAAGGACCAGACATATTGCCGAGACCATGAAAGTGAGAGACAAAAGAGGAAGCGTCGCGTAAACAAGCACAACCTCCTCCTCACCGCGTCCCCGTATCTTGCTAAAATGGTACGCAAGGACCGACGGAAACTCATGCATCCTAACACCCTGAACAGAGTCTCGCATTCCTCCACGCCCATGACTGCGCCGAACGTATGCCCAATCTTAGGTGAAAAATTAAATGACGAACACTCACCCAGCGCACACCGACGCCGTCTGGGGCGCCGCATGGACCCCAACAGACAACGTCGTATCTGTTTCCGCGGACGGCGCAATAAAACAATGGGCCTCCTCCTCGGGTCAGCGACAGCCGCCCAATGCTCCCTTCCCCGCACCGCACGCGCTTGGACTCGTCTCGCTGTCCGTGGCGCCCGACGGCACGCGCGCGCTGTACAACAGCATCGAGGGGCTGACGTGTATGTGGGATCTGACGAATGGGGAGGTGGTGGGCCGGTTTGAAAGTTACGCGCGCGGAGTGGAAGGGGCGGAGCCGTGTATGTGTTCTTCATCCTTATTGCACCCATGATGCTGAATGAAAGGCAGCATGGTCGGTGTCGCTGCACCCTCAGGGTGAGACGTACGCCGCGACAGGCGGGGCGGGGAACGTCACCATCTATTCAGCGAAACCAGACTCATTTGGGCAGCGCGTCGCGTCGCTCCCATCCGGTCGTAGCAAGTTTGGGATGTACTGCCAATATGTGCGTCGTGTTTCTTTCAAATTGCTCTTTGACTTGTTGCTAATTATTCTGCCGGTCTTAGAGCCCAGACGGCAAGCGGATAGCACTCTCGACAGAGACGGGGCAGATATACATATTCGACGTAGAGGCCCGCGCGCTGACCACGACGTACACCTCCCACGCATTGTCCGTTCGCTCCCTCGCGTGGTCTGCTGATTCAAGTGTACGTCCTACGCGTTTCTCCTAGTCTACTCTTTTGATTTACACTACACCAGCTGCTGCTGAGCGCGTCTGAGGACAAGCGCCTCGTACTGCACGACGTGCGCACCTCGGCGGGCGGGACGGTCGCGTCCTTCACAGGCCACGCATCGTGGGTTCTCAGCGTGGACATCTCGCAGGACGGGCGGCTCGGGTTATCGGGGTGTGTTCACTCCCCTCCCCTCAATATCAAGCAAAACTTCTAAGGCCCTCTCCAGCTCTGCAGACAAGTCCATCAAAATATGGGACATCGGCGCACGCGCGGCGGTGTCGACGGTTCAGGACACAGGCGAGGTTTGGGCCGTCTCTTGGCGGCCAAAGCCATCCGCTGGCGGGGCCGGCGCTTTTGTAAGCGGCGGTGAGGACGGGGTGGTAAGATGGTGGAGGGGCGCGGGGGTCGCTGTTTAGCGTTCATGTGCTTGTATTTCTTTCTTCAGTGCTTTTGAATCCTCTTGTTCCGTAGTCGACAGAAGATCGACACTTTTACGAGCACCACGCCGCCAGTGTATATACCCTCCCAATCATATCGTTGGAACATGTATGTAAGATGGCCTGTTGAAGCGAAGTAGTGTACATCGTAGACCATTCCTCGTTAACATCACTTTCTCATTCCTCGTCTTCATCAAAATGAAATCAAGCTCGCCTTCCCGCGTCCAATGCGAATATCCACGCCCTGGGTTGCCAACATCCGGTTCTTCGTATCAAATCGCCATCTGCGCCCGCCTGTGTCGTATTCGCCGGTGGTCAAATCCTCCTCCCCTTCATAATCAGACAGGGCGTCAGGATGATAGCTGAGGCGGAACGATTGAAGTCGGACGAGCTCGTCGGAAGTAGATCTTCGATGGAGGAAGCTGATCAGCGGCTCGTTGTTCGGAATGGGAGAGTCGAGGATGCTGAGGGTATGCAGGTGGGGTAGACGACCCCGAAGGCGGAAAATGTTGGAAAGGAAATCCTCGAATGGGAAGCGAATCTCGAGCTCCTCGAGAGTGGCATCTAGGCGACCTAGAATGGGCTCCCAATCCTCGAATGCATCGGCATTGACGCTGATGGACAACGTGCGCAATGGTGACGCCGACCGGTTCAGGAACTCGGAAAGGGTAGGCAGATGCGTGTGTGTTGAGATGCGAAGTGAGCGGAGGGCGGGCGACGTGAGTTGCGCAAGCAGTCTTGCAATGTCGCCGCTATTAGTAGAAGCTCCCAAAAGTGCCAGTGATTGTAACCGCGTATGCACAATCGCTGATGAAGGGTAGAACTCGTCCACAGTGCATATTGCCTCCAATAGGTTTGGAGCCATGGCGAATAACGTGATGTTCGGTACGGGACCACCGAACTTAGTCAACTGAGCCCATGGGGGCGTCAAGGTGTCGAGCCAAGTCTCGGGGTGTAAATCGAGCTCGCACAGCCCCGGCGCCTTTGTAAAGACTTGAACCATTTGGGAGAGGTCGTCGACATCATAATACCCCAAGGTTGCTCGGTGAAGGACAGGGAAGTAAATGGAACCCAGCTGCATGACCTCGAGGTCGTAACAGTATCCAGTGAACTCCAAGTCCAGCTCCTGCAATCGATGCGCGTAGCGGCGGACGATATCCTGCATGCAGAGGATTGACGGTGAAGGTATATGGTGAGAAGAACGCTCTTCCCGGACGCAGAGGACGAAGGTAAGCGGCTGGAGTCCCGCACGTCCCAACCACCGGTTGACATACTCGTTTGGTCTTTCCCGTTCCAAGTCGTTGAAGTCAATGTCCGTCAAGGAAAGCGGTAAAGTCGTCCACAGCGATGGTGTCGCAAGTGCAATGTCTTTCCACAAGCGGCAACACCCGACAAGAGTATTGGGCGCGGTAGGTGTTGGGGACGGTCTGGATTGCTCCTTAGGTCTACGATTTTCGTGTACCAATGAGTACAGGTCGATATCCGGCGCCGGGAACGGTTTGAAACGGTCCCTGTGTCTGCGATTATTTTCACGTATCTCCTCGATGGTGGGAAGGCAGAAGGAGAAAATAGCAGTGGTGATTTCCACAGGTAGAGTCAAGACGGGGAACGTCGTCGAATAGAGCTGGGCTTCGACGGCCGATCTCTCACGTTCGAGAGATTTCAGGGAGAGCTTGTGCTCAGCAATCGACGCGTCGATCTGGGCCATTCGTGCCCGGAGGCTCGCGGTGGACATGAAAGTTCTGGTCAAGTTTTGGTGGCATCAGGCGCATCTGATCGCCGCAATTCATCTCGTAGGCTCGAAACCAGCTATGAGAGACGAGTCTCGATACACATCGACACTTTCATAGAGAGACCGGCTCCGGTCTATTCATCTCGCAGAAAGTCCACAAGCAACCAATCCATTCACACTGCGCTACACGCTATCTAAACCCTCCCCGCGGATTTTCTCGTCCCATTATTCAATTTTTAGATCAAGATTTCCGGCCGACGCCTTTTCCCGTTTCTCTATCGTTTTCGTCCAGCTGATCTACTGTTTTTGCGGCGTTTACTGGGTTTTTCGAGTGTTTTGCGAGGTTTTCGTTTTTCGTCTTCGTACGCGATTTGTTGTCGGGGTTTCGAGGTTTTGTCTTCGTGCGCGTATTTTGTTGTCGGATTTTCGGGGGTCTTCGTATTCCGTGCGCCTATTATTGTCGGGTTTTCGTGGGTTTTCCAAGGGCCAGCGGGAGCGCGAGGGTGTCCGACCGAGGAGCCAAGCCGGGGGGTGACCATGAGGCGTCCTGAGCGAGATGCCGGGTGACGGGGGGAATACCGGGGTGAAACAAGGGATTCGTGGACCAGGCCAATCTATATCGCGGGCGGGTGTCGAAGCCGCGGCGTCCGTATGGCGGAGGTCTTTCTTCTCTAAACGCGAACGAAGGGTGAATCAAGCAAATGACGGGGGTCTGAGGTGTTTCTTTACTGAACGCAAGCAAGCCGAGTCAAGCAAAAAGTGTCGTATCAAGCAATGGTGGGGGAGGCGTCCGAATTCGAGGTGCCATGACGGGGGGTACGACCAGGTTTTGTTTGAGTTGGTGTTCGGGATTTCCTCAAGCATAGTCGTCAAGCGAGAAGACGTCCGACCACGTGCTGTCGGTACTGCTCCGCCGTGTGCTCACGCGACCTTCCTCCTCCTCCTCCTCCTCCTCACCATCGTCGAGGATGTAAAGCACATGACCGTCGCCCCAAAGCGGCGGCGCGGGAACCGAGGGCCTGGTTGGCTTGACGGGACCAGTCGCAGGTAAGACGAGGTTGGACTCGACGACGACGCGACGGAGACGCTGTTCGAGCGAGATCCGCGCGGGTGCGGAGGCGCTACGAACCAGAGGCTTGAGCACCGCTGACGGGGAGGGAGCGGGCGTCGGGAGAGAGCGGCGGTGGCGGGCCTTGAGCTTGTCAGAGAACTCGCGGGCCTCGGCGAGCCGCTGGGCCTTGTCGGCCTGCCACGCAGACGAGCCGGGCTTGAGGTCCTCGCTGGGTTTGCTGACTTTGCTAGGCACGGGTGCGACCGGGGGACGAGAAACCGTGAGGCGAGGAGCTTGGGTGTGGACCTTGACGTTCTCCTTCTCGACCTTGACGTTCACAAGAGCCTTTGACCTACGACCGTACACACGCTTGGCGTTGTTGCTCATGGGCGCGAGGGGGATGCGGTGGTGGGTCTGCTGGACTTGGACATGCGCCACGGCCAGCTCCTCGACTGGCGGGGTCACTATGAGGCGGGGAACGGGAGGACCACCCGCTACCACGATCGTCGGGAGGGGGCCGGATATCGTAGGCGCGATGAGACCGCCGAGGGCCATTGTTGACAAGATGAGGGCCGGAACGCCTTCGAGCTTGAGCTGGAAAGTTTCCACAGGATCTGGGATAAGGGATATGAGACAAAGGCAGGAGTGTAAAGTAGAAAGAACCTACCCATGGGCTCGGGCTTGACCTTGCCTATGAGAGGGACAATTGTTAGAGGATAGAAGATGTGTGGGCATATCGAGCACTTGCCTATAACGAACAGGGTCGAGTGTCCCGCCCTCGGCGTCGACGACACGCTTCAGAACGACCAAACAAGAAGCGAGCAAGACGCCAAAGGGCATCGAGCAGAGGCGAGAAGATACGAGAAGCACTGTAAGCCATTGTGTTGGCGGGTGGGTGTTGTATAACTGAGTGTGGGTAGAGGGATATGGTGGTGGTTCGGGACAAGAAGCAGACTGGGGTGGCTGACACGGGCCACGCACCCTTGAGCTTGAAGTGGCTGACGGTCTCAGATTTCGGCGCTTACTTAAACAAATCCGCCCTGTGCGCCGGAGTGAGCGCCAGGAAACGAGGTTACGCCGTTTGAGTCTGCCTAGAGCGACCAGAGTGTCCAGTTGTAAGTATAATAGCAGAAATCGGGTCCATGGGCCAAGTTCAACTTGTTGCAAGATTGTAAGAGATTCCTGAGGAAGTCCAAGGACAAAGTAGGAGTAATTTAATGATACTAAACCAGTAATAGCGTCCACAGTCTAATTCGAGCCAGCCAGAGGAATATGTCGGTGTAGGCCAGCAAGAAACGACGCGCAGGCAGGAGGAGAAGGGCATGAGCGCCGAACGCGGCACGGCATCTCGGATCAGAAATCGAGCTTAGCAGTTGTGACACGCCCCAATTTTCGAGCTTCACATCAACGAACGCGGACGAAGACCTTTTTTTTCACAGTACTCTTTCAAACTGCAATAAAGTAAGTCTCTGCCTATTCTGTCGACTCCTGCCTCTTCTCCTGCGTTCCTGTCGCCGTTTTGGAGGTTTCTTGCCGTTTTTTTCATCGCTGACCATCCCTCAGAAATGTCGGACGCTGGAGATGACATCGCCATTGACGCCCCGGTTGAGGAGGTCGAGGTTCCCCAAGGAGGCCCCCAAGGGCAAGCTTTCCGTCGAGGACGCGCTTCAGGTTTGTCCTTAATTTTATTCGACTTGCACTGATGCTAACGCACCCACAGCAAGTCCTGAAAAACGCGCTCGTCCACGACGGGCTCGCGCCGCGGTCTCCGCGAGTGCACCAAGGCGCTCGACAAGCGCCAGGCGCATCTCTGCGTCCTCGTCGAGACCTGCACCGAAGCCGAGTACATCAAGCTCATCGAGGCGCTGTGCGCGGAGCACAAGATCAACCTCATCAAGGTTGGAGACGCCAAGGTCCTCGGAACCTGGGCCGGGCTCTGCAAGATCGACCGCGAGGGCAACCCGAGAAAGGTGGTTGGGTGCAGCTGCGTCGTCGTGAAGGAGTACGGTGTCGAGAGCGAGGGCCTGCATGTGTTGCTTGATTACTTCAAGAACCGTTAAAAATGTGAGTGTCATTTGCTCTCTTTTGTTTTCCAGCTCGCGCACAGTCGTCTGTGTGTGCACATCTCTGTGATGACAATACAGACTCCCTCAACCGAGGACTCGTCCTATGGTGAAACAAGTCTATCCGGAATCATTATATTAACGTCTGATTTTCTCACCTTTTCTCTATATTTGTTTCCTCCTCGCTGTGATCATCGTACTGACGAATTTCCCCTTTGCTCAGATCGACGCGTAGTATACTACATATGTACATGCTAGTACGTTAATGCCATCTACACCAGGAAGCACACAACATTGCTGGATTTGAGGCGACTTGAGTGGTTCGTTGGTAACCCTACATTCCATGTGGCTCGCGCGCCGTCCTGATGATAACTTGAATGTCCCAAGAACAAAAACCAAACGTGAGTGTCCTTTTCTTCTCATTATGTCGTCTCTCTCCCTCTGGCGTCCCGCCACCGCTCTGTGATGACAATACAGACTCCCTCAACCGAGGATTCGTCCTATGGTGATGCAAGTCTATCCGGAATCATTATATTAACGTCTGATTCCTCTCTTCCTTCTCCTCTTTCTCTTCCTCGCCTTTCCTTGCTGTTCGCTGACATTTGTTTTCGCGCAGGTCAACGCGTGGTATATATCCTACATATGTAGATACTACATTTGTACATGCCAGTATGCCCAGAACCCGCAGACCATTTGAAAGTCGTGTTCTGTTCTGCTCTGGGCCCCTTGTTTTAATTTAAAGTCTTCGACTATACCATCCATATGCACGGAGGACGAGATGAAATCCGTCGAGAAGACAGGACGAGGGAGGATCAGCGCCGCTCGCGCACCCGGAGCCACACGATCCCAATGACGCTAACGCCAAACCCAGCAATGAACGCAAACAGCACGAGCACGTCGCGGTAATAGTTGTTCGAGCCGAACCCGAACAGCTGTCGTCGTGCACGCAGTCAGTATGCGGTCGGTTTCAAATTCAAACGCAAATGAAAGAAAGGGAGGCGCACCAGATTCATGATCAAGCTCGCCGACACATCGACGGGCACGCCCTGCAGCGTGTCCTCGATCATGAGCCCCGAGCCGACTTCGTTCACCGCGAGCGCCTCGAGGCAGTACTTGAGCGGGCAGAGCCACTGCAGCCAGCGCAGCACGGGCGGTATCGAGTTGAGGTGCACGAAGAAGCCCGCGAAGGTCATTTGGTAGAGCGCGGAGAGGGCGGAGAGCAGGATGGCGATGCCGCCGTTGTGGAAGAGCGTGCCGAGGAGGAAGTTCTGAGGGAGAAATAGAATGATTAGATAAAATCAGAGAGGGAAGGGAAGAAGGAAGGGAAAGGCGTACGTAGAGCGTCATGGCGAGGGTGTAGAGCACGAGGATGAAGAGGAACTTGAAGAAGTGCGCGGGGTCGGGTGCGAGACCTGCCATCCAGTATGTGCTGCACGCATCTTAGCATGGCTCCGATAATTTAGGAGGAAGAAGGCTCACATGGTGGCGACAATAATGGTCGGAATAATCCGCAGAGGCAGGACGTCGAAGAGGAGGCGAGTGAGCAGCCATGCCGTTGGGCTAGCAGGAGTCAGGTGTAAGTCAAGCGCAGGCCGAGGAGGATGAATGGGTTACGTGCCTGTAATACGAGCTCGACCGTTCGCGGAGGAATAGAGGCCGGATCTCGACGACGTTGTACAGCGCGCTGAGGGAAGAGAACGCGATAAGGGCACCCTGGGGAGCCGCATTGATCTGAGTTCAATCTGGTAGTGAGGGGGTTCACGACGCACCAAGAAGAAGAGACAGCCGACACGAGACTGGAAGCCAGCGATGGTGATTCCAGTCTGGAAGTAGAGACCGCCTGGAGGGGAGTGAGTAGAAGCGGATACCCAGAACGCGGTAATACGCACCACAGAAGACGCCTAATAGCGACGAAATGGCAACGTGTGTGAGGAACAGACTCTTGTCGCTATAATCTTCTATCAATATCATTGCTGCTCGAGTCGAGGAGAATGCATACCGTCGCAGAATCTTCCACTCGCGGCCAGAAAGGTACTGCAGCTGCGTTAAGAACGTCGTCGCATACGATCCCCTCGATTTCGCAGCCCCACTCCCCACAGTCGTCTCCTGCTTGCCCGTCGACGTCGACGCCGCCTTCTCCGGATCGCCCTCGCCCTCAGGCGTCCGCGTCCCATCGCTCATCGACATCG
Organism: Mycena filopes; assembly: GCA_029281495.1. Classification (NCBI taxonomy): domain Eukaryota; kingdom Fungi; phylum Basidiomycota; class Agaricomycetes; order Agaricales; family Mycenaceae; genus Mycena; species Mycena filopes. The sequence continues at coordinate 217,103 of JARIHR010000018.1, read as the reverse complement.
ACGTCTTCTTCGCCTGCAGCTGGAACAGTGCCGGCGCAGGGTCGCTCCCCACCTCGAGTAGATAATCCGCGACGTTATACCCCTGCGGGAACGGCGGCGCCACCCCTGCCGCCTCGCGCGCAAAGTACTCGGCTGGTGCGAACCCGCCCGCGCCGGCGTAGAGCGCGCGCCCGTGCGACATGACCAGTATCGCGTCGAAAATCTGGTACAGCTGCGAGCTCGGCTGGTGAATCGACGCGATCACCGGGATGGGGTTCTCCGCGTCGTGCGCGATGGCGTGCAGCACCTTGGCGACGCGCAGCGCGGAGACCGAGTCAAGACCTGATGTGGGCTCGTCGAGGATGAGGACGTCGGGGGAGGCGATGAGCTCGAGCCCGATGCTCACGCGACGCATCTCGCCGCCGCTGATCCCGCGCGTTTTTCCCCCGCCGACGTCTCCGCCCCATCCGATGCGCGTGTCGCGCAGGTGGTCGATGCCGAGCGTGCCCATAAGCCCCTCCACGCGCTCGCGCTTCTCCGCGTCCGACACGCTCTCCGGCAGCCGCAGCCGCGCGCCGAAGAGAAGCGCCTCGTAAACCGTGAGCATCGGCGGTAGCACGTCCTGCTGTGGCACGAAGCCAATCCGCGGCACCGTCCCGCCTGCAGAGGGGAACGAAACCTGCCCAGTGATCGTCCCGCTCTTCTCCTTGCCGGCGAGGATCTCAATCAGCGTCGTCTTGCCCGCACCGCTCGTCCCGAGTACAGCCATCATCTGCCCGGGGGCGACGCGCCCGGAGACCGCGTCGAGGATGACCTTGTCGTCGTCGCCTGCGCCCTTGGCGCGTGCGCCGTACCACGTGCGGCGCGCGCTCTGCCCCGCGACCACGTACGAGACGCGCGACCATTCGACGGCGACGCGGCTGCCCGGTGCGACATCAGGGTGAGCACGCCGTGCCGCGCGCTGCTTGACGAGCCCGAAGATGACGAACGCGATGGCGAGGAGGACGAGCGTGCCGACGGCAGCGAGGCCGCCAATAACGCCGCCGCTGAGGGGCGCGCTGCCGGTGGTCGCGTCGGTGTTGGTGGAGTTACCACCAGCGTTGGTGTCGACCAAATTCTGCGCCAGGCATTCGCCGAAGGTGCATCCGTTGAGCGAGAGGCCGTTGGAGCCAAAGACCGCTTGGAGGGTTGCCTCCTTGAACGCGCAGACGGTGGAGTTGCCGCACTCGATTCCCAGGGAGCCAGTCAGGCCGTTGATTGTGGCTGGTTTGTTGTCAGTTGGCACGAAACTGGTTGAAGGCAGAAAACAACGAACCAGTAAGGTTAGTGGAGCCTCCGCCGCAGAACTGCGTCCCGGGGATGCAGGTGCATTTGAGGTTTTGGCACTCCCAGTTGGTGTTGGTGCCGGAGAGATCCTGGGTGCACGTATCGGCGCCACAATAGAATTGTTCGACGCCGGCATAGAATAGTGCGGCGAATACGGAGCCAGAGGGGCCGAACGAGGTTGTATTGGGGAGAGGGGTCAGGCCGGGGTCAAGGGTACGAATGATATTCAGGTTAGACGAGTCGGGGAAGATGGCCTGCAGCGTCGGATTCTGTTCGAGCGAGGTTAATTATTTTATTTCATGTAGATCGAGTGCGGAAAGACGTACAAGAACCTGGCAGCTCATCTGGCTGGAAGCATAGACGCGGGCAGAGGTGTTGCATGTCAGAGTACTGTTCTGGCCCGTTCCCGACGAACTTATCGACTGGCCGCTTGAAGGGGCCTTGCCAGACGCAGAAAAAGCGACCGCACAGGCATTGGGTGCCTGGCACACATTGCACCCTGTCCCACCCCACCCGGACTCGCAAGCACACGAAGATATATCGTTCCCGGAGGTCGCTAGCGCGCGTTGCGCGCCCTGGAAGATGTCCCCGCCGCAAGCTGCTGTAGCACAAGTTGGACCCCCGAAACCGTTCGGACAGACACAAGTTGAGCCATTTTGAGAGCCATAATTGTCGCAAGCGGCGCGTACGTTGACGAGAGCGGTTAGGAGGAGGAGGACGGCGCGCCTTGACATGGTGGGAGGCGGAGAGTCCAATTCGGGTGCGCCGAAGAAAATGGTGCGTTTTTTTAGAATATTCGGCGATCAAGCCCCACGCGTGAAACCCCGCATGCTCCTGTCCCAGTCTACCGTAACCCATCCCCATCCACCCCATACCCAGTCTGCAAGGTGCTCCAGGCGCTCCAGGTCGTCAAAAGGGTACAGGAATTGGTTCAAAGGAACCTACTTAGCCACGTGTCTTGAGGCTCTTTCAGGCTAGCTCAAATTCAAATTGGATCCATGCGAATCCTGCCGAGGTCGGAACGAAATCTCTACCTTCTACAAGAAGAACCGGCGACAAGACCGAGAGTACGGCGGTTCAGGGTTCAAGACACTCGCAATTGAAGACCGTCAAGAGTATCGATTTCAGGTTATTTTCAGGGAATGGCTGCCCAATTCCTCATTGAGCTGACCTGGCGTAACTGCTAAAGTGCAAATTAAATTCCTCAACCAGGTCTGCGCATTCGCGAAAGGCCGCCTTGACATACGAATGCGCCACAGAATCGCCGCAAGTCCGTTCCCTGGCTTCACGCCTTCCCGGGCTTTTTTAGTACGTTACTCGCTGTCATTCCATCTACAAGGACAAGCCAGACCTAGCTCTGGGCCTTTGCTCTAAAGTTGCAGAGGCCCACGATGTATTCCCATGCTTATCGTGTTCCTTTTAGCGAAGACGATGAGAATGTTCGGTTATACACTGCGAAATACTCAACACTTCACACTCCTATCTTCGAAATCCATGGCTGAATCACCTCATCCGCCATTCGAATGTTATTCTTCTCCACGATGAACATATGCCCGTTTCCTGGAATAAACACACCAAGAGTTCCCCCATCGACACTCGGAAAAGGACGTGCATACCATGGATCCCAACATCCGCCAAGTGGACATGCTCCACGTCCACCCCCACCTGGCGCAGGTAGTTCACCGTGCAGTTGTCGTACTGCGCGTGGGCGCTAGCCTCGGAAGTGATCGCCCGCAGGGTTGAACGGCGGGAAAATAGCGTTGACGAAGGGTGGGCCAGATGGTTCCAGGGCGACGACACCCTTGACCTGCGTCGGGCGCGCGCTGGCTAGACCCCAGCCAAATGGCCCAGCTTGGGAGTGCGTCACTAATATGACGGGCTGTGGGGCGAATTCTGAGTACAGTGCCGATACATCTCATGGTGAAGAAAGGATACACCAATCTGGTCGAGGAGGAGCGAACCGGCGTTATTTATCTTTTGTGCTTCTTCAACGTTCGAGAGGAGACTCGGGACATTCGAGGCGAAGAAGCTGTCGAAAATGGGGTCACCCATCGTTCCGTTGCCTGTTTCGACCATTCATTGAGCGCTCTGGATGAAGTTCTGAGATGCAGGGGCGACAATACCAGGCCATTGAGTGTGCAGAACGGCTTGAGGCCATAGTCCTAAACCGCTCCGGTGCAGTGAGTGGGATTTCCACAGTGAGGAACGTCGGCGGGAAGAAGCGCGCCATCTACCGTCGGATGCCACGGGATCGGCCTCTCGCTGGTTGGTCGACAATGTACAACTGATATATCCCGCTCGCATCAAAACAGAACACTGGTACGTGTATCCGTGCTGAGAAGTGTCCGCGTCATTCGGCCAAAAAGTTTTCTCCGTCATTCCCATGTGAAACACCAGTGGGCGGGGTGGGGTGACATTTGCCGGCGTGATGTGCTCGACGTACAACTGGTCGGGGGGTAATGGGTCAAGTTTCCATCGGCTGTATACTCTGTACGACATAGAAGTAGCTGCGGCGTGAGGTCCCCTGCTGCTTGTCGCCCAACCCCAGCGAGGCCGAAAGAAATTTGAACCTCAAGGACATCTCAGATACGCAGTGCGGACGGCGGTTACCGCGGCCGCTGTTTATGTGAGCTGCGCCACATCGCAAGGTCACCAGGTCGGAAAGGCGGGCAGTCTTAGGTTCGAGGACAAGTGCATCCCGGTCAAGCCAACGGTCGTAATTATTGCTTCGTGCCTGTCTTTGGCCGTAGAACTTTTGTGGGGACTTAACAGAACGGATGCGGAACCGAAAACAGGTTTCGCGATTCCAACGGTGCTGTACAGAGAGAGCGGTCGGCCAGCGGGGAGTCGATACAGCGAGGTTACAGGCTGAGCCTCTGAGGTTTGCGCAGTACGCGGTCACGAGAGTCAACAGTGAGCCAAGCTGGCCACAACAACGCGCCTAGCCGATAAAAGCGGTGGCTGTGGCTGACGAAGCGAATCTTTCTTTCATTTCGACCACCACCATCCCACTTCCATCGACCTTCCTCTTCCACCTCTTCAAGTCAGTCGTCGCCTCAAGCCGCTCGTAGTCACTGTCTGCGTAAGCACCAGGTGGGTTAGCTGCTTTTTTGATTTCAACTGTGGGCGGTTTGGGTCTCAACGATAACACACTGGGCCATGGCGCTGGAGATCGGTATACGTTGCGACCGTGTGGCCAAGGCCCTTCGGGGCTTGCACGGAGTCTCGTGCTCCTCCATGCGCCAGTGGAAAGCATCCTCTGATGCGCCGATACCTTGAGAGAGGGTGTGGTCAACTGCTTTGCTTAGCTTCAGGTGGCAGCTGTTTCGGCATTGGATAGCCCTGCTAGTAGTCCCATCATTAATGGACCTAATTCACTCGGTGCTTTGTTGACGACAAATGTACTGACTCCCATTTCAGATGCTTTCTTTCAGACTTCAAGCTCTCGGTCGCTCGCTTTCTCTTGGAATCCGTAGAATACTTGTACAATACTATAGTCGACGCTTGAATGTATCCCTTTCTGAATCCCCTCTGCAATCAGTTTCCTCTTGTGTGACTTGCAATCTCCGCTCCGTACCCGCTTTCCTCCTCATCTACCATCACCTCGAACCCTCGCCAAACCTCTCACCTCCCGCCGTTCACGGTATGGTTCTTCAACGCTTTTATCGTGCCCTCGTTTCTGCTGTGTTTCCTAGGCTGACTTCGTCGGCGAGTCCCAAGCCCCAACTCCACGCCTCTCCCCCGCTTCAACCACCGACTCGCCTTGTGCCGAATTTCGCCATATCAAGGTATGCTACCCCATTCCCATCCCCACCGTCCTCGCCACTCACGCTGGCCAGCAATCCTGCTCATCCATCGCAGCTTTGCCGTGCTTGGCCGTTTTGTGCGCAGAGTAACAGGAATGAATGTAGGTGACTATGCGGCAAAAGACCACAACTCTGTAACAACATCCCCTTCCTCCCCTGCAAACAAATGCAAGTCTTTCCCCATTTCCACCGCGACCGGCGGCTCCTTTTTGATTTTCCGATTCGCATCCGCGTCGAACAACTACGCCGCAATAAGCATCGAACAACCGAAAGGAAGAACAACAACACAACAAAATGCTCACCGTCCCATACGTATGATCCAAAAAATCCTCCATCGAATACCCGGGCTTCGTGAACGCCTCGGAGAAGATCCTGCTCAGCGTCGAGACGCCCGAGAGGTAGTGCTCCCGGTGCGAATTGAGCTCCCACAGCGAGCTCTCGAGCGCGTGCGTGAGGAGTGGGTTCGGCTCTGCCGCATCGAACGGGTCCGCGGAGGAGCCGGCGTCAGGGCGGTGGATCATGGCCATGAGCGCGGGGTGGCGCTTGAGGACGTTGTAGGTGAATGGGATGATCATGATCACCGCTGCCGGGGGGGCGGAGAGCGAGAGGCGCGAGAGACGCTTGATGAAGGAGGCGAGGATGGTCGCGGGTATGTGCCTGCGAACGTCCGATGAAGCAAATGTCAGCCTGGAGGACCAGCAGAGAAGAAACGCACGTCGAGCTGAGGAATAGCTCGGTCAAGCGGAAAAACCGGGCGCGGTGCTTCGAGTGGAGCACGTCTCGGTCGAGGAATGCGTACAGTTTCGTGTAAAAGGAAGGATAGTCCCTGTGAGCGTGGTTTAGTCGCCGTCCAAAGCGCTGATGAAAGACGGTACAGGTTATATTCCTTCATGAGCACGAAGAGGGCGTTGAGCGCAAGAAGCCCGATGGAACCGCCTACGTGAGGTCGTGGTCAACAGCATAGTCACGGAACCGACGAGGGCACATACCATGGTCAACACTCCCGCCAACCCAATCCATGATCAAGACCGGTCGTGTCAAATGAGGCATGACACCGCGATGCATCACATTGAGCGCCCGCTGAGACAAGATTCTACTCGCCGCCGCATCTCGTGTCAACAGCTTCGGCAGCAGCGCGAGCCACGCCCGAGTGAAAACCGCCCGATGCGACGGCAATGAGTGCAGCGACTGATGCACCGTCAACTTGTGCAGCCTCGCACCCGGGCTTTCGGTTTCTCCGCGTCCTTGGACGCCGAATCGTCCTCGAAGAATTTCCTCCAATCATCGTCCTCCTCGCCGCCGTCGTCCTTGTCCGGCTCCTCATCCGAGGACACGTCGTCCGCACCAGCGGACCTTTTGGATGGCTTCGGTTTCGGCGGCTTGGTCCCCATTTCAGCGACCCACCACGCGTTGAGCTCCGCCTTCTCCGTAGGGAAGGTCTTGAGGCCTTCTAGAATCGTTAAAAGATTCGCTGGGAGGTCGGGGTAGCTCGGAAATGGATGTGGTGGTGATGATCGACCTGTAAGGTATTAGACTCATAACCCATAGGAGGCTCTGTGAGAATCGTACCCATGATTCACGCAGGAAGAACCATCGCACGTCGTCGTGGATGCTAACCATGTTTCGTGAAACAGCTGCAGGACGTCGGCGTCCAGGACCCCATTGCCAGCTTGTGCTATACGCCGAGAAGGAGGGCATAGCAGTAGGGCAGATACAATTTTGCGGAAATGGGAGACGTGGAATTGAGGCTGCGAGGGCGAGCTGGAAGCAGTCGACAGATGTTTCTGGAGAGAAAACAATATCTGCAGGGCCGATGTCTGGAGGGAAGACGTGAGCCCGAGTAGAGTCACCCAAATAGTGGTAGTATTTACACGCAGTAGTTTTTCCTCATCTTTCAGGAGCCCACAGAGAAATTCGACGTAGGAATTGAGCCTGTCCCATATCCAAGCCTTGACAATCTTGGCGGCTTCATCCCCACCCGTGTCCAGTTTTCCGCCGGTTATTAGGATGACTGAGACCCTGTACAAGGCGTAGATAGCCTTTGAGGTGTCCTGCGCATCTTCGGCGGTGAATGCGAGTTCCAAGAGGTCCGCTAATGGGTTCAGCGAGGTATTGGCGGCTGCGGCTGAGGTGAGCTGCTCCTCGAGACTTTGAATCGACTTTGCTAATTCAGAGTCCTTCTGGATTTTGCGCTTCTTGCTCGGAGGCGGCAGCGACGGTGCTGGCCGGGCCATATTGGAGAGAGCGAGAAATTTTGCACAGCCTCAGGCATTTCCTCATTTGGCACGAGCCAAATCGTGATACCAACCTCCACCTCCTTGGCTTCGATTCATCCATCTGCTGGCAGGATGGCCAGCGCCTCATGAGAATGACGCTCCCGAGCTGCTGGACAATACTACTGCCAACTCTTGGGAAGCGAACAGTGTTCTTGACGCTTGCGGACGACTCAAGTGCTAATCAACATCCATTCACGGCTGCAATATATCTCCCTATACCTTGTCCTCTGCAGCCAGAGGCGACCGCCGCCTCCCCAGGGCCATCACCCCATCCGATTCACTGTCTTGTCACTATCCAACACCCAATTCATCGGCCATAAATTCATTTGCTTTCCACCACATCCTACTTCCTTTGGCTCATCGAAGTCATTCTCGCTTCATCGCTCCCATCCCTTCCCTTGACTGAGTCCTCAGCCCGTCTAGTGTTGGCATCACTCCTTTTCAGCCCGGACGCCCGGCGCTTCCTCTCATCGATGGAGTCGCAGCGCTGAACAAATTGTCGCCGCCCTGCCTGAACCAATATCTTGTCGGGTATGGTCTCCCGCCGCAGCATCGTATCAAAAGCTCTAAGGCGTCCCTAGCTAAGGCCATCGGTTGCACGATTATTGTCGCTTAGAAAGGGATGGTATCGAGTGGAAACATGAAGACGCTGGAAAGGGAACTGTAGTTATAGAACGAAAATGACCAATTCCGGACTGCTCAGTGTTAAGAGGAATTTTCTGGAGGGTCCAGACCAGGTAGAAAACGCGTTTACCGCGCGAATTGAACGTGCTTTAGGGCCGGCTCGAGCGTGTTTCGGACTTTCGGCGCGCGATCAATTTCGGCCTAGACTCACCTTAACGCAACGACCACAGTTCAATGAACGACCTTGAGCCCCTCGATCCTCGTTACGTCCAAGACCAACTCTCCCGCCCGCCCTTCGTCGGCATCCCTGGTGTAATCAATGTCCGAGACCTGGGCGGCCTCCCCTCGCACATCTATCCGAATCTCGTCACCAAGCCCGGATTCCTCTTCAGATCGGCCGAGCTCTCTGGAATCACGCCCGAGGGAAAGCTGCGAGTCAGGGAGCTCGGGATAACGCAAGTCTTTGACCTACGGTCCGATACCGAGATTGCAAAGTACAACTCGCCGTTACCGCACATCGAAGGCGTGAATGTCTCTCATATTCCTGTTTTCAAGAAGGAGGATTACAGGTCGGTCTGGTTGAGCTCATTTCAGTCGCATTTGGATGACGATGTGTTCCTGGTAGCCCAGAGATGATGGCCAAGTGCGTACGTTGCTGCCGCGCGCATCAGTGAGAATTGGCGCTGAAATGTTGCTGCAGACGGTATCAATTATACGCGAGCGGTAAAACAGAGGTATCTATGCAATGCCAGAATCTGTTCACCCAGAACTAAACGATCCAAGGCGTTCATGGAACTGTATGCATTTTCAAGAGCCATCACCATTTCCAGAGGTCATTCTTGCCCAGATACTCCCAAATTCTAGACCACGGCGGCCTCGCATTCGGCGCCATCCTACGCCACGTACGAGACAAGCCAAACGAGGGCTGTCTCTTCCACTGCACCGCTGGCAAAGACCGAACAGGTGTAATCGCCGCCATCTTGCTCAAAGTACGCGCCCTCAATCCCCTGGCGATTTGTCGGGTGATGACCCCTTCCTCCACAGCTCGCCGGCGTCGACAACGCGGCCATCTCGAAGGACTACGCCCTCACACGAGTCGGCCGCGAGCCCGCGCGCGCAATGATCATTGAGCGGCTCTCCAAAGAGCCAATGTTCGCCTCCAACAGCGAGGCCGCGCTGAACATGTTCACTTGCCGGTACGTCGTTCCTTACAACGAGGTTGCATCCACACTACGTGACTGATTCGAACCCCGTTCACAGCGAGATCACCATGTCCGCCTTCCTCGACCTCATAGACGAGAAATACGCCGGCGTAGAGGCGTACGTGAAGCACTTTACCAACCTATCGGACGAGGATATCAGCACGATCCGGAGGAATATACTCGTTCCTGCTGATGATTCTGGCAGCAGCGTACGGAGTAAAGTCTAGGTCATATCTGTGCCGCCGCCGCACTTTACCCGTAGCATTGGACCATATCAGTAGCATTGTTGTATCTCTTTCGCACTCTGACCATTCCGAAGCTGCACTGAATAGAATTTTAAAAAAGCCCGAAGTCAACATCGTCTGATTATTCCGTTGCGTTTTTCGTCTTCCCTACAAACCAGTCCTGCGTCAGTATGATCCCAAAGGAAGAGAGGAAAATAATCACCGGTACTCGAACATCAGATGCGAGGCGGCGAACAGACATACGGACACGCCGACCAGAAATCGCAGCCCCTCTGCGGTGAAGAACAACTGCGCGACGAAGAACTTCATCCCTTCGAGCTTAAGGACGAAGCCCACGAGATTCGCAGCCATCAGCATAAGGATGTTGAATACGGCGCCGACGGCGCAGGCGTGGCGGTACCATGGTTTGTCGCCGAACTGTTGGAGGCGAGTTAGTTCGTACGGGGGGAGGAAATAAAGGCGTAAACCCACCTTGGCTTCAGGAAGGATGGACCGCGCGACGACCTCGGGGACGACGAAGAGGCTGACGAGCCAGCCCCAGGCGAGGAGCGTGAAGGTGAGGTCGTGCCAAAGGGCAACGAAGGTGAAGACGAGGAAGGTGTTGAGCAGGACATTGTTCGTGCCGCCGGCGGGGATGTAGATGTATCTGTGCGACGCAGTATCAGTTCAGAGGTATACGGAGAAGAGTGGGGGGATTGCTTGCCTTAGTAGCCACATGTTATAGCTCCGATGCCAACTCCGCCAGAATCCGAGCACGGAGTAGTTGTTCGCCATGCAGCGGACCATGTTCTCCGGCGCGTCGATCCCTGCTGCGAGCGCCCAGAGGCGGAAGAAGCGCCAGAGATTCATGAGCTGGGGTGACAATATCGTCAACGAGAACTTGACCGTAAAAGATTGGGCAGAGATACCTTTAGCCAGACGATGATGAGATTCCAGAACCCGATCATGCCAATTTCAGCGGGGGTGTCCCCTGCCCAGGCCTTGGTATCTTTCATCGCGACGACGTACATGAAGTGCAGGATGAACTCCATGGTGAGCATGGCGAAGAGGAAGCGAAAGGCGTAGGAGAGGACGGCGCGGTGCGTGATCTCGGTGGGCTTGCGGTGCTTGATGTGTGTAAGTACATGGACGTGGAGGAGGGCGAAGGGCGAACCTGCCATATGTAGTCGTTGAAGGTTAAGATGGGCCCCGCAAGGTAGAGCGGCGGGTAGAGGACGTAGGAAATATAATTTAGATAAGAGTACATGGGTTCCGGATGTGCCAAGGTCTGGCGTTGCTTTTCGTTGAGGCCAGCTACGTTCTGGTCGTAGTTTAAGGTCGATACAAATGAGCTCGAGAAGGGCATACCTCGGAGGTGCTTGGAGCATTGCACGCCCAATAATAGTCCATGCTGAACGATACAAGCCGAAGCATGGTGATATTGAAGCTAATGTGCCATCGCGGATATATTCCTTCGTAGTTGTCCTACGCAATTGTTCACAAAGCACAGAAAAGTAACAAGAGGAACGAACCAAAAACGCAAGCGAAGACGCGACATTCCCGAATTTGTATCCGCTGTGCCAATCATTCAGGAAGAGAACGGCCACATTGAAGATCCAGCTGCAAAGTGGACCGAGTCTTGACGGGCCAAACCCCTTCGAAATCAAGTAGTTGACGGTGAGGATGGGGGCTATTTTCAGCACGCTCGTTCCGTGCAGTGCGAGGAGCATGACCACGGCAGCACCAAAATTGAATCGCAGGAGATACATATTATCTCGTGCAGCAGTGTCCGCTCGATGCAGTCGCGTCCGGATTAACTTCGCCAGAAGGAAAGCGCCCGCGGCCGTGACCAGCTTGGGGAAGTTGTTCCTGAATGTTCGGTACTGGGCATCACTATTATCCTGCGTTTGCCTGCTTAATTCCAGGCGTGCAAACGGCCAAGCTGGCTTACAACAGGCCGCCCAAACATCCAACCGCGCGACAGCCGATGGCGGAACTTCATGTAATTAGGATGCGTCGCTGGACGAACGAACTGTTCAGCCACGTCGAGGAGGACTGCCAGCCAACGCACAAGAGCTCAGGGTAATGGGTATCCACGCCATTATAAGGACGATTATGAAGATAAAGACAGCATAGATTCTAAATTCGACGGTCCTCCATCTGGACGGCGCAGGTTGTGTTGTGAGTCGAGACCGTCCAGACGAGGAGGATGGAATGTGGACGGTCAGGTCTACGAGGCGCATGTGCTTGGATTCCGTCGGTTCTATGTGAAATGGGGTGATTGTGGAAGACGCGTTGTTCATTTCCACGACATGAGCGTTGATTTCAAGGGAGGTGGCCGGCAGTTGCCGGTGGACGGCGTTCAAACGAATTTCCGTTGGCCCTGTTCGACTAGAGGAACCAAAGCAACTGGGGCACACAAGCAACTTATATGATTAGTTACCTCTAGATACTAGTGTCGAGCATAATTTATCGTGCATCTGGATGCCCACTCCCCGTTTCTATCCATTCAGCCACCTTCAGCGCGCTTGCAGCCACCTCTTCCTCGTCTCTACGTCGTCATTCCGCCTCCTGTTTGGCGACGGCGGACGGGATTGACCAACCGAGGAGCATGTCCCATGCTTGCTCCGCAACCTCCTCCTCATGTACCTGCCTCTTAATTATCGAGTCTGCGCGCGATGCGAAAATGTCGTCTTGCACTTGTCGGTGTGGGCGTCCTTCTAGTTCGCGAACCTGCGCTGATCACATTTGAACTGCCTGCCTCGTTGGACACCGTCGCCGGAACCTTCAAATGCGCAAAACGTGGGATATGGGGAATGAGTGGTGTTGTAGTCTCTTCTTTAGGATCGGAACATCTGCCAAACAGCACATGTATAGATGGCATGGAGAGCGGTAACGGAGAGACGCGTCCCGGCACGTAGGGTGGCTGCTGTGTTATGGGGAACAATGTGTTCGTCGATCGCGGCCACACCATGAATACCCCGTTTGAGGTATTGCAGAACCAGCTGAGAGTTGTCGTTGAAGGGTAATTCGGCTGGTCTGGGGAAGTCGGGATATCCTTGCGCAGACGTCAGATGGGCTAGCAGTCGTTCGGCTTCCTCAAACTGCTCTTTATCTGCCTCTTGTTCGCGCTTGGCAGTCTCGTTGGCAGCCTGAGCTCGAGCCCGCTCAGCTTCGCGGATTTGTGATATGTGGCTCATCGTTTCGGGCTGAGACTGAGTCGGATTGGCTTTCGTTTTCGTCGCCAGAGAGGTGCGGGTCTATGCTCTTCGGGGCATCGTAAATGATGTTGTCTTCTTGGAAGCGGTCGGCCGGCGTGAAATCGATGTCGTCTGCAGATAGAAATCGGTTGGGCACTGGGAGAGCCGCCGCTTTCCCCAAGCCTATGTACTTGTGCCATGTACACTTCACGCAAAGGAGGTTCCAAGGAGTGTCGACTGTTCCTGTTCTTTCTTCCTCCGGAACACCATGGAATACTTCCAACTGCTCTACATACTAGTTCAAGAAGATAGGTCAAGTTGAACTTCTTATCGAAGTCGTGTATCTATGCGCACCTCGTCCGTTTTTGAGTGAGGGATCAAGTGAGCGGCCTCCACAGTTACATAGCCGACTTCCTGGCCAGCGGTGGTGTGAAAAACACATTGGTTCCCGTCGCGAACCTTGCAATGGGCAGTCAATTTGGAATCAGGCCCACAATCATACGGATCCGCCCAGTGGCTCGTTCGGTCCACTATCAACGTGAGATCAAGAACTTTGGGAGCATCTGAAATTGTTCAATGTCTAGGACGTCGTTCCAGCGAAAAGCCCTTACATTTGGAGTAGAAAAAACACTCCGCCGGAAGGCTTTCGAGCAAGGTCGCATGGGCCAGGATGGAGTCCGCCTGTATTGGGACCTTTGGTTGGTATTCGGCGTCGGGTTTGGTTCCTTCAACGATGTTGCGGTCGTGTTCCATTGCCGTGGACTTCATCGGACAGAATCTGGGAGTAGATCTCGCCATCCGCACCATAGACATTGGAGCCAAAGTATCGCAACCACCGGACAGGAGCGCGCGCAAGAGAGGCCAGCATTGACCGTGGAATGACAATCAACTCAATCCATCCACAGTCTGGCAAAAACAAATGCAGCTTGACTTCAGTTGTTTGTCGTTTTCGGCGCTGTCCATGTAGGATAGGGTACGGGAAGGATGCCAACGACGGCGAAGTGGTAGGAGGAGAGGAGTCGATATTGATCGCCTGATTTGGACGGGATTTCAGCCTCACCGTACTAACTACCTATAGGCGTGTAGCCTGTAACTTACAAAAGGTATTCCAGTGTCCAAGGAAAGAAAGTAATGAAAAAACCGCCGGTAAGTAAGTATAGCCAAGTACTCTCACTTCCTGCCGCCCAACCCCAACGTCGGCCGCCGCTTCTGGCCCTGCTGCACCAACATCGGATTCGCAGGGGCAGTCGCCCCCGTCTGCGCGATCGTCACCGCATTCGACAACAGCCCCGTCTGCCCCCTCGCGCGCGGGTTCAACGGCGAGAGAATTCCACTCCGCGCAGATAAGGGACCGGGCGGCACACCCGAAGCAGGTACCCCGACGTTGATCTCACCCTGTGACCCGCCTCCGAATGCCCGGTCTGGAGTTTGACTGGCCTCCCCGGGCGCGAGTCCTCTGTCTTGTCCGAGTCAGACAGGCCGGAGGAGAACGCGTCGGTTCCAAGCGCTTGTCTGCGCGACTTTTCGTGCTTTGACTGGACAGATCGGAAGTGCAGGAGGAGCTCTTGCCATTTGATTTCGTCGCGCCCGAGTTTTGAGCGCGTGCCGGACATTGACCCTGGGCCCAAGGATCTGCGTATGCAAGGTCAGAACTGAAGAAATGGTGGCAGCAATAAGGCATCATTACGATTTCGGCGCGATATGCAAAAAGCCCGCAGAGTTTACCGCGTTTAACCGATTTCGCAGCGAAACGAAGGCAGAGCTCTGCGGTAAGAGCATCAGCAGCCCATAAAGGCACTTGAATAAATAGGGGTATCGTTCAGGCTCAAGGAGCTGCAGTCGGATATCTGGGAGCTGTTCAGTGCCTGCGCCGGGTTGTGGAAACACAAAAGACCCACATGTAAAGACGGGCGATTCTATTAGCTGAACCAGCTTATCTACTTGCACCAGCATCGGTACGGTAATCTCCAGGTCGGCGCTGGATGGTCATCGTCAGGCTTCTTCACCGCTTCACGTGAAATGGAACGTACAATATATGCAGCAGATTCGACGCGTGTTCGTATGCCTGCGCCAAGAGACACAGCGAAAACACGGCCACGGCGTTATGGCACCACGAGCGATATAACGTCGTGAACAGTGCTTGCCCGTCTTGCTGAACGAGGTATCAGTAAAGAAGGAGCAACAAAAGACGCATACAGTCAGACTCACGCGCGTTTCCAAGCTCTTTAACCGCTTGCGGAAGTCTGCCAGCTCGGGAGACGTGATCAAGATGATATTCAGTTTCACCACAATGACGCTGGCAAATTCCAAATCCTATACAACGCAATTAGCAGATGATTCTCGAAACACCAAGCTCACGACGCACATCCTCCTTCTCCAAAATCTCAGCAAACGTGCGATATATCCGCTCCGTATTCAGATTGAGGCAAAGCTGCCGGATTATCAGACTCCCCCGAGTTTCCAGCAGCCTGCGGTCGGTGCTGAAGAGCTCGAGGAGGTTGATCATGAAGGCTTTGAAATAGTTCTCCTCCGAGCTTGAGGATATCTGCGCGAGGAGTTGCAGGTCATGTTTGATGACCTCCTCGGAGCTATCCGACAGCGTCTTGAGCAGCGCAGGAAAGGTCCCGTCGTCCATGGCGAGGATCTGGTCATGGCATCGTTAATCCCATTCGTGTCTGCAAATTATTCTCCCTCACCTTCTTCGGAGCCTTTTGATGCAGCATAATAAGCCACTTCAGCGCAGCCACCCGTGTCTCTTCGAACTCGCTCAAAAATTGAATCGTCAACTCATTCACCGTCGCCTGGTAGTCAAACAGATCGACTTCCTCCGGCGGGAGGGTATACGGTATGTTGATGCTATTCTGCCCGTTCTGGCTCGTGAACGACATCGGGGATTGTGGTCGGCTCAACGTGCCGGGGAGCGGTGGGGGGCCCATGTCGGTGAGCCGCGGCGTGAGGTTGGGATCGAGCGCGCTGATATTCGTCCGCGAACGGGATAACGGCGGGGGTACGGCTCCCGGGGTCGTCGGGGCCTCCATGAAGGGCTCGGGGCTCGACACGTCGCGCGTGTACGGCTCTTTTCCCGTGGTCGACTGTCGCGACGTGGGCGACCCGGGTAACCGGGGCGGGGGCGGCGGACGGGAAGGTGGCTCGGCGGGGGAGGGCAGCGCCTGAATTACATTGAGGAGCAGCTTGTTCGTTTGGATGGCGGCGGACTGGATCATGGAGACGTGATGGGCGAGGTTTGGGAGAATTGCTGGGATGAGGCGCGGAGTGAAGGGGACCATCACTTCGCTGTTGAAGTTGAGGAATTCAGCGAGCCACCGGAGTGCGGTCGACTGCTGGATTTCGTCGTCTAGTCGAGAGTAAGTCAGAGTTCAGAGTTCAACGCGACCACTCACGTTCTCCATCCAGTTGCTGGATCAAGATCTCAATTATGGCGTCGTAGTCTATCTTGACCCCTTGCCCAGGGACCCACGCTACGAGGTATTAGTTTGGTAGATATACGTGCCAATGCCAAAAAGCGCACCTCCAGTATCCCGGTAGTCTATCTCAGGAGGTGCATCGTCCTTGAGACCGGACTCGTCCCCAGTAGTTCGAAGTCGCCATCGTTCTCCGCGATGAACACAGACCGCTCCGAGTGGTCGACGCTAAAGTCAGGCAGGGAATCCTCGCCAGCCAAGGTCAGACTGCCTCACAGACGAGCTGTCGTCGCGCTTCGACTGCGCCTTCTCCTCTGCGCGCTTCCGCACAACGCTCACGTCGCGAATCTCGCGCACAAAGTCGGCTAGCAGCGTCTCGGTCGCGACGCGCACGTCCTCGGTGGGGTCCGAGAGGTATTTGCTGCAAAGTCAATTAGAGACCTGGGCTTGTGACGCGTGGAGCAACGCACAGGAGGCCGTCCAGGAACTCGGGGAGGTACGAGATGAGCTCGAGCTCAGGGACCGAGTCGAGCACGTTGATCCACGATACTAGGTAACTTCGCGTGAATGGGCTGACGACGTAAATGCGATCGCGGAGCAGGGGTATAAAGTGCGCGAGCGAGAAGGCTTTGCGCGCGCCAACGTCGTCCGGGTAGGGCACTAGGACTCCCTGAACCTCGTCCCGCACCTTCTCCGTTTCGGGGTACAGGGGTATGTAGACAGACGGCCGACTCTGCGACGATGTCTTTGAGGAGGCGGTCAAGCAGCTCGGCGCCGTTCTTGACAGAGAGCTCAGAGTCGGCTGCGAGCTGCGGGGTGTTGGGAACCGGAATACCACAATCAACGCGTAGAAGACACACCTTGCTCAATGCATCGAATATCTCGTTGAAATACACCAGCACCTCCCCTTTAGACACCTTCGCGATGTTGTACAGACACTCGGCAGAGAAGTAGCGGATTCGGTTCTCCGTGTCGACGAAGCAGTCGAGGAGCGGGTGCACGAACTTCTCCATGTATGGCGCCACATCCACACCGAGTGCAATTGCGGTTCCAGCGAGACCTATCAAACCACCGTTGCGAATATGCAAGGGGTTTGTAGTGTTGTTAAACATGTCCACGAGCTGGTCGATAATCTGGCTTATCCGCCGCTGGTCGCCCTGCTGGTGACATTCTCGAATTTGCCTGCAGAAAGTGAGCAGAATGCGCAATGTATTGCATTGCTATCCGCACTTTTCCAAGTCAAGCGCTGCTGCCTTTCGTTTCTCGTAAATCTTGTCGATGAGCTGCTTCGCAATTGCGGTCTCTAGGGAATGTGAGCGAAATCCGACTTATTCAGTGTGAGCCTTACCCATGTGTGCTGGCTGCGGCAGAACGCACGCAAATGGATCGAAACGCGTCAAGGGTCACAGCCACTGTATCGCGAGATTTATTCGTGGACACAAGGATCTCAACTCGCAGAAATTATTGCAATTTTCGTAAATAATGGCACTCGCTGAAAAAAAAAAAAAAAGTTGAGTTGGGAGGGTGCGAGTTCGAGCCGCGATGCCGGCATCATTTCCGAAATAGACATGGACCAACAACGCGTGAATCTTCGACGCGTCGACGATTCTTGAAGAAGTTGGCAGAGTTCTTCATGGAAAGATGAAGACCGACTGTCAAAATGGGTACTGAAGCCTTACAGTGAGTGGAAGGGCTGGTCCCTATTTTTCCTGATGACAAACAGGTAAATCACTGGCCTGGCTCCATAGTGCAAAATCAGATCTAATGAGCGCCTGTAGAGGATTGAGTGGGACCTTGGAGTGTGCTGGGACTACGATGGACTGCTTCCCTCATGTTTTAGGCTTCAGTGGGGACCTCCAAAGGGTGTCTCCCATTTGTTTACCGGAAAACACAAGTGAAGCACACTACTCTCGATTCAACACATTACAGGTACATAGAGCAACCTAAAACTATTTCTCATGACATCATACATTGATTGCTTGGATTTTTGGCCTTCTCTGCACCATCCTACATAGTCATTTGCGCGTCGGAAGGGCAAAATAATAAATGATGTATAATTACTGATTTGTGGGACTATGACGCGTCAAATACGCGTAGAGTATGTCTAGTACACAACCTACGCGCTTACCAGGTGTTATATACTCCTCTGACCTCGGGATGTGCCGACGCGCCAGGATTTAACACGTTGTTGTGGTGTGTTTCTTTCAAAACTGATGCCGGCATCGCGGCTCGAACTCGCGCCCGCCCAACTCAAACTTTTTTTTTTTTTTTTTCAGCGAGTGCCATTATTTATGAAAATTGCAATAATTCAGAGGTATGATTACACGAAATACGATAATTCTACAACTCGTATCCAGCAGAATGCAACAGCGTCGCGAGCTAACACTCGAATCAGCAATCCTCTCAGTCAGGCAAAGACGAGGACGCTCACCTGAACCTTGGCAATCGACTTGACCTGGTCGAAATCGTACCCCTCGCGGTCGCTCAAGTCGCCGCTGTTGTGGTACATCGGGTCTGCGACTAGAAAACGATAAGAGGTTGGAGATCGTAAAAATAAAGGCAACGAACTAGGGCCAGCGCGTTCAAACACCTGAGTCGCAGGAAATCCTTGCTCGTGGAACGACTGGTGGTCACTGCAGCACGCCTGTTTCAAGTTAGATAACGAATGACTGAGGCTACGTGTAACGGACCGCGGTGAAGCCCACGCGGAGCTCGGGGCTGTAGATGGCGGATACGTTCGCCACGAGCTGCGTGACTTCGGTGGTGCCAATGCTAAATACTGAAGTTAGTGTACGCCGAAAAAGCGTAAATGGGAGAGCGCACGTCAAAGGCAAACCCAGTTGGGGCGGCTCTCCTGGAGTGGGGTTAGTGACAGTTGCTTGCATGGAAAAACAGAGTTTTACCCTCAGCACGGTACGCGAGCATGTCGGCCTGGATCATGACGGTGATGTTGGCGTCGAGGTCGCGCAATTTGCCTATGGATGGCGAAATAAGACGAGGAAATAAACGAAGAAACAGTCTTACGTGCATACGCTTTGGAGCCAAGTAGGCCCTGCTCCTCGCCAGCAAAGGCCACGAGCTGGACGTTGCTCTGGAACTTGATACCCTTGCGCGCAATTGTGCGGGCAATCGCGAGGATGGCCATGGTGCCCGAACCGTCGTCGTCTCCGCCGGGGGCGCGGGTGCTGCCGAAGGAGCCACGGCTGTCGTAGTGGGCACTCAAGAGGACGGTCGCCGTGGTGTTAACGGTAGATGGGTATGAGCTGGAATCAAGCATGAGCCTCGGCCCGAAAATGGAGAGCCAAGGCTACGTGCCACACGACGTTTGGCGAGAAGCCGAGAAGGAACGGCTGCAGCTCGCACGTTGCGCCAGTGTCCTCGAAGCGGCTCTGGAGATGGATTAGTTAGTCGGTCCAGGGATCAGAAGGAGCATGTACCTTTAACCAATCGGCCGCGGTCCGTGAGCCCTCAGAAAACGAGTGGCGCGACATGATGCCTGAAACGCCGTCCTCGCCCGTCAGGAAACGAATGTCGTTGATCATCTGGGGCACGCTGATACTGTCCACGATGGAAGCGACTTCGGGGTCGAATTGGAGGGTGGATAGAACATGCTTGACGTGCTTGACGGCGTCCGCTGGGACGGGGACGAAGCGAACTGGGGTAGTCGAGACTAAAGCAGATTTCCAGAAGCGAGGGAGGATGGTGTCGATTGACCTGGCAGTTGTGACCGAGACGGAGAGCAGGGCGGCAGTCGGGGTGCGGTAAAGGAGCTCGTATCCCATCTTACGCTCCGGGACACCGAGGACCTCCTGGTCCCGTCTCACATGCTTCGGGCTCGACAGCCGATGCAGGAACGCATCGAACTCGTCCCGGAACGAACGAGTCGCAGCCATGAGACTGGGTTCCACTGCTTCCTGTTCAACCCAGACGAGCTGCTGGATATCCTGAGTGGCCTCCGATAGGGCAGCGGAATGTGGACAACGCCTGTGCCGACCAGGCATCAAAGCACGCGGCGTCGGGCATGAATATGCTGGCGGTCGTCGGGCCATCGTTGAAATTGCCGTAGTAGCTGTCCGATAAGCAGGAATGCTCGAACAAGGCCGGGGTGAAGGGAGTAACGAGCAGTAAAGCCCCCGCAAGACCGGTGAGTATCATGGTGGAAGGGAGAGATAGGCGGGTGACTGTGACCCTGAACCCATCTTAACCGCTCCCTCTGCACGCGTTTATCGCCAGGCACAACGCGCGTCCCATTACGCTCCCGCGCGTGCATATTAACAACACGAGCGCGTCGTAAAAGCCTCTCCGCGTCCGTCGCGTCACTTTCGCCTCTCTCGCGCGACTTTGCCACTGCCGCTGCTCCTTTGTCTCATCCTCTGTGAAAACGCGCAAGAATGTCTCTTTGGGTTGACCAGGTCATGATACAGTGATACTATATGTCTTTCGCGCTCTCATACCCGAACCCACAGTTTCGTCCGAGGGCGCTGGATGACCTGCATTACCACCAAGGTCTCTCTGACAGACTCAAAGCCTTGGTACGCGACAAACGCATCTCTGGCTCTCCTTTGACGCGAATTATCGCACAGGCTGCGTCTGGCGACTTTCCCCACATGCTCTTCTATGGTCCCTCTGGAGCGGGGAAGAAGACGCGCATTACTTGTACGCTGCGACAACTATTCGGACCCGGAGTCGAAAAGGTATGCTCACTTCTCCCACAAAATACCGCCGCTGAAGACTATTTCCAGCTCAAAATCGACCAACGCGTATTCCTTTCTCCTTCAAAGCGAAAAATCGAAGTGAATATTGTTCAAAGCAATTTCCATCTCGAGATTACTCCGAGGCGCGTCTCAATTTCCTTTCGTCCTTCTTCTTCCGACCTCGATTCATAGTGAGGCCGGGAACTACGATCGAGTGGTCATCCAAGAGCTCCTCAAGGAAATCGCACAGACGCAACAAGTCGATCTGAATGCCAAGCAGAGATTTAAAGGTCAGCTTCCACAAGATACGGCCTTCCTTCATCGTTTGTGAATCCTCGACAGTTGTCATAATCAACGAAGCCGACTCGCTTTCGCGTGACGCTCAGGCCGCACTTCGTCGCACCATGGAGAAATACATGTCAAACATGCGAATCATTCTATGCGCCAACAGTACAAGCCGCCTCATCGCGCCGATTAAAAGTCGATGCTTGCTTATGCGCGTCGCCGCCCCGAGTGACACCGAGGTTCGTGCGGAAAATCCACAATTCGACATTCATTTTCCAACTGTTAGAGTCCAGATGCAGACGGTGCTGGCGCACGTCGCGAGGCGCGCGGCCTTTGACCTCCCCCCTGAAGCGGCACAAGAAATCATCACGGATTCTGGTGGGAATCTCCGCAAGGCGATCCTCGTCTTGGAGGCGCTCAAAATGCAATCGTTCGTCCTTACGCCCTCATCTCCCGCCTGAGCGCTCACGTATATTGCATAGACCTGACCTTTCCGGCCCACTAACCATCGCGAAGCCGGACTGGGAAACTTACTGCCAAAAGATTGCGGTGCTCATCGTCACCGAGCAAACACCCGCTCGAGTGATGGACATTCGGACGAAATTCTACGAACTTTTGAGCCACTGCATCCCTCCGACGGTCATCCTCAAGGTCTGCCGTCCCTCTACTTTACAAAGTGTACTTTGTGCTGAGGCCCGCTACCAAAGACAGTTGCGGAGGCTGTCGTAGGACAGGTCGACGAAACGTTGAAACCCGAGATCATGCACTGGGCCGCGTTTTATGTATGTATCTGCTTCCATCGCGGAGTCAATTTTATGAATATGTCTTTTGCAGGAGGTTCGCATGCGTATTGGGAGCAAGAAAATATACCACCTTGAAGCTTGGGTCGTCAAGGTCATGAGCCTTTACAAGGTAGCTTCTCCTCATTTAACGAGACTCTCTCGCTCACTCGGTTCACTAGCAATCGTTTTATCAGTTCGATATCTCCGAGTTCTCATAATTAACTGTACGCTAACATTGTAAATATCTGCGCTCATCGTGTAAATCTCCGCATTGAATTCGACCACGGGGCTTCCCCTTCGAACGACACCGAGCTTCGGGAAGTGGTCTTAAAGAGCCATGTCTGCTGCTGCCATTTCTGTCCAGCGAGGTGGACTCTGCCGCCTGCCTCTTCGGATAGATAGGGACAGGCTCATGGAATGCGTGCAATTCCTCGGCTTTCGTTTCTTTGAGTTTCGGCCGCGACGCAGATAATTCACATATAGCGCCGACGCAAGAATACAGCTCAACTCTTCCCCTTCTTCCTCGCCAACTTGCGCTCCACAAACGCAACATACTGCGCCATACCCTTCTCCATCAACTTGAGCTTCCCCCCACCGACGCGGTACGTCTTCCCAGGCGGGGAGCCCCCCTCGTCGTCCTCGTCACTCGAGGACGGCTCGTCCGAGTCATCCGCGTCGTCGGACGGCGCAGCGTGCCGAGGCGACTCACCCTCGATCACGACGCGGCTGAACCACCGGTCGTGCGTGATGATGACTATCGCGCCCGTGAACGACTTGAGTGCCCGCCCGAGGGCCTGCGAAAGACTCATCAATTTCCATCCCCATCCAGCAGATATCGAAAAGGACTCGCCTGAATGGTCGGAAAGTCGACGTGAGTCGTCACCTCGTCAAGCAGCAGCAGCGGCGGCGGGACGAACACGATCAGCGCAAGGGCCAGTCGCACCTTTTGCCCGCCGCTCAACTGCGCGAGCGGCGTGTCGCTCGCGATCTTGCCTTGCAGCCCGAACGAGCCGAGACACTTGCGCGCGTTCTGCTCGACGACGGACACGCCCTGCGCCGCAAAGTGGACCATGAAATGCGAGAGCGCCGTTGCAGCGGACGCGGCAGACAGTTCCTCGACCGAGTGCTGTGAGAAGTAGCCAATCTTGAGAAGCGGGTGCCGAACGATGTTGCCTTTGGTGGGTTTCAGTGAGCCCATGATAAGTTTCGCAAGCGTTCTGAAGCTAAGTCAGCCCCGGCGCGCATCTAGAAGGATTAATCACCCACGATTTTCCTTGCCCGTTCGCACCGACGAACGCAACCCGGCCACCCTGGTTGATGGTAAAGGTTATGTCTTCCAGGAACGGCTTCTTCGCCCTCGGGAACCGGTACTCCACCGCATCGAAATGAATTAAATCCCCCGTCGTACGGAGCTTCTCCGGGCTCTCGATGTTGATTTTTATTCGCGACTCGGTGACCATCTTGTCGACGTCCGCGCGGTTACTGTTGAAGTATCCCACCATATCGCGGTTGAGCTTGAACCGCGTGCCCTTGGCGCTCGTTTCCGCTCCCCAGCGTTCGTCCAGTCTGCGCGAAATTAGTGAGAATATAGATGTTGAACATTAGACAAACTTTTTCTGCCGCGACTTGACCATCCGCTGCCGATTCTCATCCCCCGTCTTCTTGGCACTGGCGATGCCCTGTTGAATTGACTTTTCGATCTACTCGGCCCGTCAGCAAATTGAACATGGTTGAACGCCCAACGCACATGCTCCCGTTTCTTGTCCAGAACCTCTTGCGCGCTCGTAAGCTGCTTGGCCTTTTTTCGCTCGTTGACGTCAAACGCCGCAGGCGTGCCCTCAAAGTACTCGAGTGTTTTATTCCGCAGTATGATCGTCTCTTCGACGACGTTGTTCAAGAAGTCTTGGTCGTGGGAGATGAGGACCAGAGTACGCGATTGGGCGCTGAGGAAGCCCTCGAGCCAGATTATCGCTTCGAGGTCCTGGGACGTTCAGCGTTCAAGATGCACGGCAGGATTGAATACAGACCAGGAAATTTGACGGTTCATCGAGAAGCAGGACATCGCTATGAACGAGAAGAGACGTCGCGAGCGAGCAGCGGGACCTCCATCCACCGGAAAGGCTGGTATAAGGACCGTCGATCATTTCTTGCGTAAAGCCCAAGCCGGAAAGAATAATGGCAGCGCGCGCCTCGGTAGACGATGTCTCGAGCTGCAAACGTGAGAACACAGGAAACGTAGAGACAGCAATGCGTACTAGTTCTAGTGTAACCTGAATATTCTGAAGCATATCCAGTGCCTGGTTCATAATGTCGGGCACTATGTCGGCCGTGTCTACTGCTTCGAGTCTTGAAGGGCTGAGTTTCCTATCCGATAGAACAAAGACTGCCTCACAAGAGCTCAGCTTGTCGGACGTTCTCTTCGGCCTTGATTTCCTCCAGTCGAGCCTCCTTGCCACGCGCTCCAGATCTTCGACTCGCGACTTTCCTAGCCTCGACCAGCTCGCGCCGCCGGACGTCGAGGCGCAAGGTGTACACGATGTGCTGAGTTTCTCGTAGAGATGTGCTTTCCGTAGCCTTGGTCAAGGCTAGGCGACGTGAGCGTCACGTCTATTTCACGGAATTGAACACATTCACCTTCGAGCTCTTCCACGGCGGCCTGGCGTTCCTTGTCTCCTTTGACTACGTGCTGAAGGACATTGATAGACTCGGCGCCCGGAGCTTCGGTCGCTCTCGCACTATCCTCCACCTGGGAAAGCAGGAGAATCCGGATGGACGGACTCAGACCAGGGATGAGCTTGTCCGCAATCGCGGTCAGAAGCGTCGACTTTCCCGAGCCATTCCTGCCGACCAAGCCATAGCGAACACCCTCCTTGAGACGGAGGTGGCTCGAGGAGATGAGCTCCCGCTCTCCGATAGAAATTGTAACGGCTTTGAGATCGATCTCGAGCGTCGTGTCCGTGTCGAGTGTTTCGCTGTGGAAGCGGGATTGCTGGGAGGTGGCGATAATTGGGTTCAGGTTATTCGTGGTCGCCTTTGCTTTGGGGGCCATGGTGGTGCGGGATAGAGGGGCGGTAAAGAGGGCAAGTCGCAAGTCATTATACAGCGGGTCCGAGTGCCAGGGATTTGGCCGCGGCGGTCTCGTCCAGTGGCAGTGTCGTCACTCTTTCGCGCAACTTTCTGCAGCGGCTCCTTGCCTCGTAATGCGCGTCCCATTACCCTCCCGAGGGAACGTATCTACAAAACGAACCAGAGGAGCGCATTGTACTAGCCTGTCGTTCTTTGGTGACGAACGCGCTCAACTCCTCAGCCCGCCACGCCAGTTCTCGATGTTGAACGCGTTATTGGCATACTCAAGCGCACGAATTGATTCAATGGTGACTGGTGTCGCCAAAACCCCAAGTTCTCGACTGCATTGACCGAGCCAAAATTGAGCGATCAGCCTCCTTTCCAAGCCCATTCCTCCTCATCCTCTCCAACATGCCCATCACATCCACCCGTCGGACTCCTGCACATTTCCCCGGCCTTCACGTTGTGGCCAGAAACAGTACGGCCTCTTCCATCCGATGATCTGAACCTCTGAACATCGCCATTGCAGACAGTCTCTGTTTCCCTCCCAACATCCTCGATATCCAAGCTAGCTTTGAGACAGAGACACTACTACGAACTCACCACCCGCTTCTCCGCGATCTATCCGAAGTCCGTGTATACGAGAACCGTCACGATGCCACGGACATCGCCTGGGTACTTTTGAACATGGACCTGACGGTTGAGCGAATAGGAGGGCGGCGCGTCTACTGCCTCCCGCAAGACAAATTCGCCTGGTACTATGGTCAAGTCCACAGCTACCTAGAGTTCGATCCCATCTGGCACTACCTGGAAGAGACCAAACCCCCGCAGCCCGGCAGGCATCCACCCTCCGATCCTCGCAAAGGATTTCCCCTTGCTTCTCTTCCATACATCAAGGCGTACTTCCCTACGTCCGTGGGGGTACGCATCTACGTCTACGGGGTTGTTGCAATCTTGTTCAACGTTCTCCCTTCACGCACAACACTTTGGCAATGGAATGTACCCTCGACAATAGGCGGCATGAGATATCTTCTCTTGTCTCTTTCTCATATCCCCACCTCTCCTCCTAATTCCACTGAAAAAACGAACTGGACGACTGAGTTGTGTCAGAATCCAACTGGCCAACCCATTGGTCTGTGTTCTGTCGGAGTCGGCGTGGAATGCCCTGCAGGCCGACAGTATCTCACGACGGTCACCCACGGGTTCCTACCCAGCAATAATCTCATAGCGCGGGCGGTTCTAGGGGGCGCAAGTCTGTTCCTGACCTACCTGCCCCAAAGCTTCCAACACGCCGTCGATGTCGTTTGGGCCAAAACAGAGAGGCTGATGGGGATGGCCATGACGCCGGTGGGCAGTCGTGTCTACACGCGTCTTTCAGACTTACGCCCGCGGCTTTGCGTGAGTGGTTGGGCATTAAATCCAACGTGTTTATATGTTAACTTGAACCGCGCCAGTTCGGGGAAATCGTCACTCCTCTTGCCATTCCCCTTCGGGTACATGCACGACCTCGCCCTCATTGCGGCCGTGCCCGGAAAGTCGCTTCTAGCGATCGTATGGGGGAGCGGAACTCCACGATTGAGCGGGTTCACGACAATCGAGGAAGTTCTCGATTTCCCAGACCAACCGCTGTTCTATGTGGCTCCTCATCTGGCCGAGGAGGTACCTCTACCACCACCGGGACCAGACGCGACGCTGGCCGAGCGCGAGCGATGTATGCGATACTCACTGCTCGTTTCTGGTGATACATCTAATCCTTTTCCAGACCATGCCGCCTTTATTCGGGAAGGAGATCGACAGTTGATTGTAGAGGCGCGAGAGTACTTATGGGAGAACGAAACGGTCGCGCAGACGTTGTTGTGGAGATCTCCAAACGCGGATATGTCGGGCGCCAGCGGGGCCCCGATATGTCGGGCTCTCCCGACCGATACAACGGCATCCGTTGTGTCATTTCAGTCGTTCCAAGCGCGTCCTAACGTGAATGGGTACATCCCGTATCGGGGCGGGTTTGCCCTTCCAGCTGAACTTTATAGCTGGAAGCTTCTTCCTGGCCTGGCTCTCAACGCCATCCCGAGTAGTTCAAGTGGTGCTGACCCTTTGATTGACTCGACTTCCGCTTGCATCCACTGACAGAAGACCTCCACCGTACGAACGACGTGGCTTCGCCCGCCCGCGATATGGTTTGGCTTGGTCAACGAACCGCCAGCTGCTTTATTTCACCTCGGCCCCACCACCCCCGTCACCCGGCACTTCGTTCAGGACGCCTCATGGATTCGGTTTTCGCGGTCATCCCCCGGCTGGCTTCTTGCTTGGACACCCTCCCACTCCCGCTGACCTCTCTTTCGAACTCTCATATCCATACCACGAATCCCGAGTCCGAGGGCGGCGGAAAGCGCTGGAAGCCTGGATGAGCGGAGGCAGACCAAACGTGCGTCGGATTACGCTCCCGAGCGAACATATTTACGAGACGAACGTGAGGAGTGTGTTGAATCAACCTGTTGTTGTCATGCTCGAGCGCACGAATTGAATCACCAGTGGCTGTCGCTATCGGCAAACCCCCAAGATCTCGAGTGCACTTACAGCTGGACACTCTGGTCGCTCTGGACAGACTCAAAGTCGTAACCTCGTTTCCTGGCGTTCACTCTGGCGCACGGGCGGATTTGTTTAAGTAAGCGCCGAAATCTGAGACCGTCAGCCACTTCAAGCTCAAGGGTGCGTGGCCCGTGTCAGCCACCCCAGTCTGCTCCTTGTCCCGAACCACCACCATTCCCCTCTACCCACACTCGTTATACAACAACCACCCGCCAATACAATGGCTTACAGTGCTTCTCTTATCTTCTCGCCTTTGCTTGATGCCCTTTGGCGTCTTGCCCGTTTCTTGTTTGGTCGTTCTGAGCGTGTCGTCGACGCCGAGGGCGGGACACTCGACCCTTTCGTCATAGGTAAGTGCTCGATATGCCCACACATCTTCTATCCTCTAACAGTTCTCCCTCTATAGTCAAAGACAAGCCCGAGCCCATAGGTACGCTCTTTCTACTTTAAACTCCTGTCCTTGTCTCATATCCCTTATCCCAGATCCTGTGGAAACGTTCCAGCCCAAGCTCGAAGGCGTTCCAGCCCTAATCTTGTCGACAATGGCCCTCGGCGGTCTCATCGCGCCGACGGTTTCCGGCCCCCTCCCGACGGTCGCGGTGGCGGGTGGTCCTCCCGTTCCCCGAATCATAGTGACCCCGCCAGTCGAAGAGATGGCCGTGGCCCTTGTCCCAGTCCAGACTCACGACCGCATCCCCCTCGCGCCTATGAGCAACAACGTCAAGCGTGTGCACGGTCGTAGGTCAAAGGCTCGTGCGAGCGTCAAGGTTGAGAAGGAGAACGTCCAGACCCACCCCCAAGCTCCTCGCCCTACTGTTTCTCCTCCCCCGGCGGCTCCCGTCGCTAGCAAGGTCAGCCAGGCCGACGTCAAAGTCATTATGGACTCCGGCAAACCCAGCGAGGACCTCAAGCCCGGCTCGTCTGCGTGGCAGGCCGACAAGGCCCAGCGGCTCGCCGAGGCCCGCGAATTCTCTGACAAGTTAAAGGCCCGCCACCGCCGCTCTCTCCCGACGCCCGCTCCCTCCCCGTCAGCGGTGCTCAAGCCTCTGGTTCGTAGCGCCTCCGCACCCGCGCGCATATCGCTTGAAGAGCGTCTGCGCCGCGCCGTGGTGAACGCCAACACCGTCTTGCCTGCGACTGGTCCCGTCAAGCCCACCAGGCCCTTGGTTCCCGCGCCGCCGCTCTGGGGCGATGGACATGTGCTTTACATCCTCGACGATGGTGAGGAGGAGGAGGAGGAAGGTGGCGCGAGCGAACGGCGCAACAGCACCCACAGCACATGGTCGGACGTCTTCTCGCTTGACGACTATGCTTGAGGAATTTCCGAACCGCAACCCAAACAACCCCGGTCGTACCCCCCGTCATGGCACCTCGAAATCGGACGCCTCCATCACCTTGCTCGACCCGACACTTTTGCTTGACTCGGCTTGCTTGCGTTCAGAAAAGAAACACCTCAGACCCCCGTCATTTGCTTGATTCACCCTTCGTTCGCGTTTAGAGAAGAAAGATCTCCGCCATACGGACGACGCCGCTTCGACACCCGCCCGCGATATGGATCGGCCTGGTTAACGAACCGCCAGCTGCTTTGTTTAACCCCGGTATCACCCCCGTCACCCGGCATCTCGCTCAGGACGCCCCACGAATTCGGTTTCACGGTCACCCCGGCTTGGCTCCTCGCTCGGACACCCTCGCCCCCGCTGGCCTCGAAAACCCCAGAAAATCCGACAATAATAGGCGCACGAAATACGAAAACCTAGAAAACCCGACAATAAATACGCGCACGAGAATCGAAAACCTCGAAAATCCGACAAAATATTCGCGTACGAAAACCGAAAACCCGCAAAACACTGGAAAACCCAGTAAACGCCGCAAAAACAGTAGATAAGCTGGACGAAAACGATAGAGAAACGGGAAAAGGCGTCGGCCGGAAATCTTGGTCTAAAAATTGAATAATGGGACGAGAAAATCCGCGGGGAGGGTTTAGATAGCGTGTAGCGCAGTGTGAATGGATTGTGGACTTGCTGCGAGGTGAATTGCTGCGATCAGATGCGCTTGATGCAAGCTTGATGCCACCAAAACTTGACAAGAACTTTCATGTCCACTCCGGGCACGAATAGCCGATATTGACGCGTCAACCGCTGAGCACACACAAGCTCTCCCTGAAGGCCCTCGAGCGCGAGAGATCGGTCATCGAGGCCCGGCTCTATTCGATGACTTTCCCCGTCTTGACTCTACCTGTGGAGATCACGTCCGCCATCTTCTCCTTCTGCCTTCCCACCGTAGAGGAGCTACGCGAAAACAATCGCAGACATAGGGACCGTCTCAAACTATCCCCAACACCTACCGCGCCCAATATTCTTGTCGGGTGCTGTCGCTTATGGAAGGACATTGCACTTGCGACGCCATCGCTGTGGGCAACGTTGCCGCTTTCCTTGAGAGATTCCGACTTCAAGGACCTCGACTCCGAGGAGGACTTCGACTGCGACGAGAACTCCAAATACCTCCCGGCTACGTGGGACCGAGAAGTGCCGGACGAGTATGTCGACCAGTGGTTGGGACGCGCGGGACTCGAACCACTTACACTCGTCCTCTGCGTCGAACAAGACCTTCCAGATCATGGCGATACAAATTCGACGCCGATCCGCTGCATGCAGAATGTCCTCCGCCGCTATGCGCATAGGTTGCAGGAGCTCGACCTGGAGTTGACTGCACCTTTTTTCAATCTTAGAAATATGGAGCTGGATGGCATTCACTTCCCTCTCCTCCACCGAGTAACCTTGGGGTATAATGATGTCTTCCGGGATCTCCCCAGTCCTGTGAAGCTCTTCACAAAAGCGCCGGGGCTGTCCGAGCTCGATTTATACCCCGAGACTTGGCTCGGCGCCTTTGCACTCCCGTGGACTCAGTTGACCAAGTTCGATGGTCCTGTACGGGATACGAGATTATTCTCCATGGCTCCGAACCTAATAGAGGCAATATGTACATGTGGACGAGCTGTCCTATTCCCAGAAAATCGTGCATACGCGTTTACAATCACTAGCTCTTCCGGGAACTTATAGTGGCGATGTCGCAAGGCTGCTTGCGCAACTCACGTCGCCCGCCCTCCTCTCACTTCGCATCTCAACACACATGCATCTGCCTACCCTTTCCGAGTTCCTGAACCGCTCGGCGTCGCCGGTTGCGCGCGTTGTCCGTCAACGTCAATGCCGATGCATTCGAGAATTGGGAGCCCATCCTAGGTCTCCTAGGACGCCACCCTCGAGGAGCTCGAGATTCGCTTCCCATTCGAGGAATTCCTTTCCAGCATTTTCCGCCTTCGGGGCCGTCTACCTCACCTGCATACCCTCAGCATCCTCGATCTCACCCGTTCCGAACAACGAACCGCTGATCAGCTTCCTCCACCGAAGATCCACTTACGACGAGCTCGTCCGACTGCATCGTTCCGCTCAGCTATCATCCTGACGCCCTGCTGATCATGAAGGAGGAGGATTTTACCAGGGCGAATACGACACAGGCGGGCGCAGATGGCGATTGGTACGAAGAACCGGATGTTGGCAACCCAGGGCGTGTATTCGCATCGACTCGGAAACAGCTTGATTTCATTTGATGAAAAGGGCGGGAAACTCCACAAAGCTGGCCCGGAATTCGAAATCACTCAAAAGCTTACGATTTGGCTTTTGAACTCGAAAAGTTCAATCGGCAGTCATCACGTGTTCGGAGGGAGAAAAAATCGATATGTGCTGGAATCGAATTTTCGCAGAGCACTGGCTACGAGGTAGCTTCAAATTCATCTTACCTTCATCAGGCAGCGAGTTTTGAACCTGTACTGACTACTTGTTAGCTCCCAGAATTCGCTCAAAGCTGACGAGCGGCCTATTTGCGAATCGGGCTGTCAAAGCAATTTGACCAGGAAATCGAATTCGCCTCAAAAGCTTATTTTGACCAGGCCTGGGTGGATTGGGCGGAAAAACCAATGAACCATTCAACAGGCGATCAAGAGAGAATGTCGACGAAGATGATTCGCCATGTATTCTATGTAAGATAATGGCACGATTCGTAACGTAGTTCGTGAACGGATGTTTTTCGCCACATCAGCTGCCTAAACGTTTTTTTTTGAATCAACGTTTTTTCTTGCGACGACGAGCATGACCTCCTCCCCCGGGCTTCCCCCGAGCAGCATTCCCATCCCACTCCCTCCAGCCCCACTCCCAGCAGAACGCGCAAAGACCCGCCACCAATGCCCTGTCACTTGAGGACGACGACGATCCAGAGGCCCAGGAGGACGGCGAGGCGGGTGGTGCAAGACCGCGAAGAAGGCCTCGAACTCAGGCCACGGATGTCCCTCTCGTCAAGGACGCGATCGGAGAGAGTGTAACAGATACGTTTGAAAACTTCTTGAAGACGTGAGCGCTCCCCTTCGCGTTTATCGATACCCCTCTCAAGTCGCGTCGCGTTAGCTTCACTAACGGAGTCGCCTTGGCCGCAACACCTGGCTCGGAGCATGACATGCCTGGCGAGCTCAACGGCGAACGAACATACATGGTCCAGATCGAAACCATGTGCGACAGCGAGCTCACAACCCTCTACGTCGACTACACCCACGTTCCTCCAGCTGGACGTTACTCTCGCAGATACCATACAACGGAACTACTACAGGCTCATCCCCTTCGTAGCGGCGCGCCCTTGTCAATTGTGTCGCCGAGCTCCACCCCGAATATCTCAAGATAAATCCCAGCTCCGCCAACATCGACTCTGCAAACCTCCAGTCCCGCGATTTTAATGTCGCGTTCTACGGCCTTACCGTTGGTTTCCGGCATTCGCAACTTGCGGACGGAGAAAATCGGCACTCTAATGAGCATTAGTGGCACCGTCACCCGCACTAGTGAAGTCCGACCAGAGCTTCTTTCTGGGAGCTTCGTCTGTGAGGCTTGCTCCGGATTTGTCGATGAGATCGAGCAACAAGTTCAAATACACCGAGGTGCGTCTTTGCGTGCCCGCACTTTGTTTGTTGCTTAAACGCTAGTTCAGCCGGCATTATGCCCCAATCCTACCTGTGGCAATCGTACTGCGTGGAAGCTTCAAATAGACACATCCAGATTCACTGACTGGCAAAAAGTCCGCATTCAAGAGAATCCGTCTGAAATTCCGACAGGTTCCATGCCGCGATCTCTGGATGTCATCCTGCGCTCCGAGTTGGTCGAGCGGGCCAAGGCAGGCGACAAGTGTGTCTTCACCGGCACATTTATCGTAGTGCCAGACGTCAGTCAACTTGGCCTTCCCGGCGGCAATGCCGCCCAGCTGCAACGCGAGTCGAACAAGGGTGGAGGAGGCGCGGCTGCTGGCATCGGCGGTGGTGTTACTGGCCTCAAGAGTCTCGGCGTGCGAGATCTTCAGTATAAAACCGCGTTTCTGGCTTGTATGGTTAGGGATTCTGACACACGGGTACGCTTACTGTTCATCACGATTCTCATATGTTTATTCCTTTCAGGATGGAACCAATATCCGCGGCGAAATCGAGCTCGGGGAAGACAATCGCCAGACCTTCATCGAGTCGCTCACTGGCCCTGAGTTTGACGAGCTCAAGTTTATGATTGATGAAGCGAAAAACGGCATGTATACGCGACTGGTCGCAAGCATCGCTCCCACCGTCTATGGGCACGAAATCGTCAAGAAGGGGCTCTTACTACAACTCATGGGCGGCGTGCACAAGCAAACAGCAGAGGGCATGAACCTCCGCGGCGATATCAACGTGTGCATCGTTGGCGACCCGTCGACATCCAAGTCGCAATTCCTCAAGTGTGTTCTGCTCAGCCACGTCACGATGCCCACTAATCATCAACTAGATACGTCTGTTCCTTCCTTCCCCGCGCAGTCTACACCTCCGGTAAAGCCTCCTCTGCGGCGGGTCTCACCGCCGCCGTCGTCAAAGACGAAGAAACCGGCGACTTTACCATCGAAGCCTGGCGCCCTTGATGCTCGCTGACAACGGTATCTTGCGCCATCGACGAATTAGACAAGATGGATATTTCGGACCAGGTTGCGATCCACGAGGCGATGGAACAGCAGACCATCTCCATCGCCAAGGCGGGCATCCACGCTACGCTCAATGCGCGCACATCCATCCTCGCGGCAGCGAACCCCGTTGGCGGGCGGTACGATAGGAAGAAATCGTTGCACGCAAATGTGCAGATGAGCCAACCGATCATGAGTCGGTTCGACCTGTTCTTCGTTGTGCTAGACGAGTGCGACTGAGAAGACGGATATGAATATCGCGCAGCACATCGTCAATGTGCATCGGTTCCAGAATGAAGCGATAAATCCCGAGTTCAGCACTGAGACGCTGCAGCGCTATATTCGATATGCGCGGACGTTTAATCCCAAGGTGCGTGCGACGGAGAATGTTTTACTGGAGATTGACTCTCATTTCCTCAGCTCACACCAGAAGCTGCGGACCTTCTTGTCGAGAAATATCGCCTTTTAAGACAGGACGATGCGACCGGCGCTGGTCGGAATTCGTATAGGATTACCGTCCGCCAGCTAGAGAGCCTGATTCGGCTGAGTGAAGCCATCGCTCGCGCAAATTGTACTTCAGATGTTGGTCTTCTCTTCGCGCTCCGTCCGCACCGTCTCGATGTCTAATGTGTTCCTCGACAGATCCAACCCGACTACGTCCGGGAAGCATACAGTCTTTTGCGGCAGTCCATCATCCACGTCGACCAAGACGACATCGATTTCGACGAGGAGGAGTTGAAAGGCGAGCGTGGGGACGCGCGACCGCGGGCTACATCCAAAGAAGGGGATGACAACGACGGCGACGGCGACATTGAGATGTCTCAGGCCGAGATGGACGCGATGGACGAGATGGAGGGGAGCTCGCTGCCTGCCGCCCAGCAGCAACAACGACAACCAACTGTGGACCCGTCCGAATCCGACCCCGCCAATGCCAACGCTACCGACGCACCCGCTCCAGCACCCAAGCGGCGGATGATCATCACCCACGACAAGTACATGACCCTGCAGAGTCTCATCGTCTTGAAGATCGCGGCCGTTGAGCGGGAGAACGGGGAGCGGGATCGACAGGGACGACTTGGATCGACTGGTATCTTGAGGAGAAGGAGTCGGAGATGCAGGACACAAGCGATGCGGATTACGAGCGCGAGCTGATGACGAAGATGCTCAGGAAGTTGGTCAAGGTTCGTTATATTCCCCTTTCTCCGGTTACGAACGAACGCGGCGGAGCTGACACGACTTGAACACAGGACAACTATCTCCTCGAGGTCAAGGGAGATGTGCAAGACTCTCTCCCCTCGATGGACGAGGAGAGTCAACCGGTCGAGGGGGAGAATGTCAAGGTGTATTATCTCGTCCATCCCGCAGTGGATACCGAGGGCTCGTCCATGACTTCCACGCTCTAAAAATGTTTTCTGTCCTGTTTTATTACATGTACACTCGGTGTAGGTTATCTATGTACTGGTATTACTTTGCTTTGAATCTGCTTTTTTCTCCTGAGTGCCCGTTTTAGTAATTGATTCCCACGTTAACCTTCCTTGACACGACTCTCACCGTGACCTTGCTCTGGCTTCCTTTGGCCAGATTATGGCTTCCTTAGCCAATTCGGAGAAACTTCACTCCGAGGATAGCTGAGGATGCAGGAACACTCTCGAACCCTGGAGACCGCCTTGATGGGCCCGCCCATGTAGCTAAGCTCAGTCTCTCTCATCCCCTGCGGCCATCTGCGGCCATTCCGACATATGCATCAGCGCCCATGGGCCCTCTCCCGTTCAACATCACCTGGGGTTCCTGCTGACTGGGAAATCTGTTAAAGCTTCTTGATTTTCTCAGACATTCAACGGTGATTTTTCGGTTACTCCATTTTGGGCGCACTCGGTCCGCCCTCGACCGCTCTCTGACCGACAGTAACAACAGCCACCCAATATGTAATATCTGTCCGTACCCGCGGCCGACGAGTGTATACATGTCTTAGCCTGAGATATTCCTGTTCGACCCGATAGCAAGAAGCCAGATTTCTCCGACGTGCTGCCGTTTGAGACCCGGGTATAAAGCGGCGTTCCCTGGGGTCCTTGGCTTTCAGCGCCCTATCATGTCCGCCCACACGTCCGAGAAAGATGCAGCCGCTACGGATGAGAAGACTCACGTCGACAACAAGGTCCCGGAGAATGCAAAGATCGTAGAGGCCGAGAACACTGACCTCGCGCTGGCTTTGGCGACTGGACCACACCTCAATCCGCTCAGCAAGCGGTCGATACAACTTTATTTTATTCTCCTCGTTGCATTCATGGCACGTCTTAGTCTCGCTTAACAGACTAACGCTCGTGCTAACCTCGAGTCTGCAGGGGAGTTTAGCGAACGGGTTCGATGGCTCGGGTGAGTAACTGCAGTAGGGAAACGCGGGCTCAGGATCTGAAAATGACATACAGTCATGTCCGCCGTGAACGGGATGCAGTGAGTATCGGTATACAGCCAATCGCACCCGCTGAGAATGTTGTGGTTTCCAGACAGTACCTGGATTATTTTGGAATCACAGTGAGCTCGCCGGAAGCATGTGGAGTAGGAAGACATTGATTGTTGTGCGCAAGGGCCAAGATGCCGGCGGTGGGGTCGGTTCTACCACTGCCTTGATTTTGTGAGTTCTGGGTACCTTGCGATGGTTCGAATACCTTTACCAATTTCTTTTTCAGCGGAATCGTGAGTACAACCTAGACTGCAACTGATACAAGCGTGAATCTAATGAAAATGCACAGTATTCCATAGGCTCCATAGTAGCCGTTCCAGTTGCGGGTCCAGTTACCGATCGTGTTGGCCGGAGAGGAGGCATGGTAAGTTTTCTCGGCTGCTCGCTGGGTTGAATCGCACAAACCATGGTTCATTCCTAGTTTTTGGGTGCTCTGATCATCATCATTGGTTAGTCCATTCGCCCATTAAATATTCCATCGGATACTCACAAAGCTTCAGGCTCAGTCGCAGTTACGACGGCCAAGGATATTAGCGCCATCCTTGGTGGAAGATTTGTGCTGGGTGAGTCGAAATCCCAACCGACATGAATATCTCCAACAAATTGGGTACCTACTAGGTCTGGGCGTAGGCATTGTACAAACTGCGTAAGTATTCTCTTCAACTTTCCTAACATTCGTTCTGATCTGTTTCCAGCTCACCGTCATAGTAACTACGTTCTTGTTTGATACCTACCGACAGATGTTTTAACTCAACCTGTAGTGTTGTCGAAATGGCTCCTCCGCAGGTGTGTGGTATCTTACTCATTCCACGCAATTACCGACTGTTCGAAAGTGGCGAGGTCGCTTAACTGGACTCTTCAATAGTGAGCAATATCCGTGAATTCTCTTTGCAGAGTTGCTGATCTGCCCATAGCATTCTACTACGCAGGTAAGTGAAAGTGATAAGTAATTCAACACATCTTGACTATCGAAAGGATCCATTCTGTGCACTGGTATCAGTACCGCTACGGGGCGTCTGGACAGCACACGATCATGGCGCGCACCATTCGCAATTCAAATCGTGGCGGCCGGCATTCTCGCCTACCTTCTCCCTAATCCTGCCCGAAGTGCGTTACATGCTTCCCAGCTTTCATTCAGTACTGATTGCAGCCACAGTCTCCCGCGATGGCTTCTATCCGTGGGTAGAAAAGAGGAAGCACTGCACATTTTGGCCAGATACCACGGCAACGACGATCCTAATTCTCCCTTGGTTCAACTTGAATGGCGGGAATTCGAGGAATCGATTAAGTTGGACGCGTCGGACAAGCGCTGGTATGGTACGTCGATCCACTTCGTCGAGAAATTCTGTTACTTCATACTTTCTGTAGACTATAGCGAATTGTTCAATACGCCCAACGCCAGATATCGGACCTTTTTGATGACTCTCATGGCTTTCTTTGGTCAATGGAGCGGCAACGGACGTGAGTTCCCACTTATTTCTCCGATGTATCACCAGGCTTACGCTTGAGGAAGTCGGGTAAAGTTCATGTATATTGTGCAGGAACTCATACTTATACACCCTTAACCCTTAGATACTTCCTAACGATTTTGTTCGCAGTAAGTGCTCTTTGCACAAATCTACCTTTTACGAGTATCTCATTCTGTCACAGAGTGCCGGGGTCGAGTGGGTCAGATACCGGCTTCAATTTCCATCGCTGACCCGCACAAAGCTCTCAGAACGCCCGGCTCACGCTGAACTTCGTGAACACCATAGGTACAGTGCCTGCTTCCTTTTTGAGGATCCTGATACTATCTTCTCCTCCCTAGTCTCTGCCTCAGGCGCAGTGAGTCATTAATGGTGTCGAAACGAGAAATCCTGACGTGTCCCAGGTAATCGGAACCACCTCTAACGGATAAAGGTCGGTGTTGTTCAACTTTCACCAACCAAACAAACAAAACAAACAACTCCGTTGTGCTATAGTTGGGCGACGCAGTACGTTTTTTTTTGTCTTCACTTGATGTCTGAATCGGGTACAACTGCTTATAGAAATCTGGTTCTGGGGTACTTTGGCAAGCGCCGGAACATTGGCAGTTGTGACCGGTAAATACCTGCTCGACGGTCTCGACAGTTCTCTTGAACGCTTCCCAGGATGTACCGCAAAATGGGGTGCCACGGGGGCCAACCCGGCGGGTGCCAACGCAGCCATCGCGTTCATCTTCCTCTTTGGCTTCGTATACAGGTTGGAATCCAGTCCCCCTGCCCTTTCAACCGAATTAATTTCCCGTTCAGTCTTGCCTACACGCCACTGCAAGTAAGTAATCATCGATCACGCATGTACTCGTTCCCACAACCCCGTCAAGGCTCTGTATCCTGCCGAGGTTCTGAGTTTCAACACTCGGTACGATTTTCCAACTAATCTTTGTATCCCCTGAACATTCAAATTTTGTAGCGCAAAGGGAATGGCGTTGTAAGTTGAGATTTAACATGACCTTCTGCAGAACCTGAAATCCACCGCCTCAGATATGCGCTATTTGTTAGCTGCGCGTCGTTTGTGAACACGTACGTCCTGTTTTCCTCACTACGAACCTGCCCTAACCTTATTAATTCAGGTATGCTGGCCCGATTGCTCTTCAAAATATAGGCTGGAAGTTGAGTGAAGTCGGATCCATTGTTACTCCTCTTTCTGTGTGAAATTCCCTGAACAGACCGAGCTGAACAAGCTGCCAGGTACTACATCGTCTACATCGCCTGGGATCTCTTTGAATGCGTCGTGATCTATTTCTGCGTGGTTGAGACGAGAGGACGCACACTGTGAGTGCTCAATTTTGCATCCGAGATCCTGTGCTGAAAGGCTTGGACAGTGAGGAGCTGGACGAGATATTCCAAGTGTGTCATTCGTCGTCAGCTTTGCCTTTCTTCGCTTACCCCAGTTTGCTAGGATCCCCACCCGGTCAGGGCCTCCCTCCGGAAACGCAAGGTCGCTGTGGTGGAGGGTAGCGAAGCTGTTCAAGCAATTCCCGTCAAAGAGGATTCCGCGTAGTGTGTGTATCGGCCGGTTTATGAATTTATGATTTCTTTTTTGCCGATTCCCACGGTTGAATGTAACCTCCCACGATGACGCAGCTGGGGTCGATCTCGCGTCGCGGCATATATTAGCGCGTCTGTAGGTCATGCTATAGGCTCTCTTGCGCGGTACAGTGTTCTTAATTACCACGGGTTGTTTTCCGCTGGCTCCACCCATCTTTGGAGAAGCACAAGATCAAAATAAAACGGCGCTCACCTGTTGATGGCCGTGTGCTCATGGGGGGTTCTTCGATGCGGATCTCAGGCGAATCGGAGGCGATACGGAGTGGCCACTCCGCCGAACGGTATAAGTAGACGGAACGTCGTTACTGGTTCCCACTTTCTGCCATGCTCTTCCCTCGCTTAGCTTTACTCTCAACCCTCTTCCATGGCCTTGTACTTGCGAAGGTGAAGAGCCCGAAGATAGCTACTGCCTGGTATGCTGGCTGGCATGCCAATTCCGACCCAGCGTTTTCGCTCTCCGACGTACCTTGGGCGAAATATACCGAGCTGACCTACGCCTTTGCGTAAGCCGTTGTTCTTTCCCAAACATCATCGATTCTCATCTCGAAGTCAGAGAGACCACTCCGGACGTTCGGGCAGTCAGTTTGAATGGCTCCGACCCGGAAGAACTTCCTAAATTTGTGGCGGCCGCTCACGCTCATGTAAGTGAACAAGGTGAAATTTCGGAGCTTCGGTTGAACTCGTTTCGATAGGGAGTAAAAGCGAAAGTGAGCATAGGAGGATGGACTGGGAGTCTCTTTTGGTCCTCCAATGTCGCGACTCCTCGGAATAGGTTCGGATCGACTTCGTTCTGTCGAGCGAATGATTCTGACTCAAGTGCAGGACGCTCTTCGTGAAGACACTTGTCGACTTCGCAAAGAAATACAAACTCGATGGTCTCGACTTTGACTGGGAATATCCTGGCTCTCAAGGGATCGGCTGTAACGCAATTAATGTGCACGACTACTGCCAACTTCCTCGCCTTCATTCAAGAACTGAGGAAGGACCCGCTGGGATCGAAGCTCATCCTATCCGCCGCGACGGCCATCTCCCCATTCGCGGACTCGGATGGCAATCCCTCAGTCGATGTCTCCGCATTCAGCAAGGTCCTCGACTACATCGCTATCATGGTCTACGATATAAATGGCCCGTGGTCCGCAGCTGTTGGGCCAAACGCGCCTTTCAAGGATGCGTGTGCCCCTCCAGATTTCCAGGCCTGGTGCCGCGGTCTCTGCGGTCAGTGACTGGCACGCAGCTGGCATGCCTTTGGACCAAATCGTTCTCGGAGTGGCTTCCTACGGTCACTCCTTCTCCGTCGCGAAATCAGATGCCTTCAATGGGACCCAGCTCGCGCTATATCCTGCATTCAACTGCGTCAAATGCGCCTGTCGGCGACGTTTGGGATGATGCCGCCGGCGTGGATGAATGCGGGAACTTCGAAAGCCAGGGCGGCGTTATAAACTTCTGGGGATTAATCCAGCAGGGCTACTTGAACGCCGACGGTTCACCGAAGAGTGGAGTTCCGTATGTATTCGATGAGTGCACCCAAACGGTGAGTATCTATCTCTCGTTGTATTCCTCGCACACTGATCTCTTTAACTAGCCATATGTCTATAACGAAACGACTGAAGTCATGATTTCGTTCGACAACGCCCAATCATTTGCGGTGAAGGGTGAGTATATCAAATCGAAGGGTCTTCGCGGGTTTTCCATGTGGGAGGCCGGCGGCGATTCGAACAGTATACTCGTCAACGCTATTCGGAAGTCGGGGGATTTTAGTTCTTTCATCACAAGACCGCGTCCAGTCGTGAACAGAAATTGAACCATACGAAATGTGACACATGAATGTACAAGTATCGTAGTTAACTCAAAGCTCTCTTCGTCATGTTCAACATGCTAAGGCCCCCTTGTCATCGTCAAAACAACGTGTAGGGCATCCCACCTCCCCGCGTCCGTAAAAATATTTTCAGGCACTGGAATCGCATCAAACCTCGAGTCAAACGGCGACCTCCACTGTCGAGCCCATCCAAAATCGACGTATTCCGTCGAGACAAAGAACTTGACGAATCCCGAACTCGTCTGCTCTCCAGGCTCGAGTGTGAACTCGAACGCTGGTTCGCCTGCCATTCCGACGCCGATAGAACCATTTCTGGGCAGCGGCCCCGACTGTGAGTTGTCGGGCAGGTACCAGGGCTTCAGACGCACATCCTTAACATGTGCAATGAAATCTAGAGAGAAGCGCTCACCTGGATTGTATACCGGTCTGGATCGAAGTACAACAAATATGGGAACAGGTCCTCGTCCGAGTTATTCCGAATCACGAATCCGTACTTCGCTCCTGGCTGTGAACGCAATCGAACACGGCCATTGTCGACCATGTTACCGCCATGTCCAACGCTGTGATCCACTCTTCGTGCATGATATGCTCCGACGAGTCTGTGCATTTCCAGCGACACGCCACGGAGGGGTGTGCTCGCATTACGGTGCACGAGCATGCGGTTGAACTGCGTGATGGACTCGCGGAGCGCGGGGAACCTCCCTTTAGGATTAGCTGTCGCGTAGATAAAAGTCACCCAAGTTCTGCAATGCAGATGCCGAGGTCCGATGGAAGACAGAGGGCCATTGCCTCTTTGTACAGCCGAGTGACTTCACTAACGATGTAAATGTCGTTGAACCCCGTGGAAGTCTTTCTGCAACGCCCTTGCGAGATTGGAGAGGACGCGTGGACGAGTTGTATCGGAGGGGGAAACTATACTGAGGCCCTCCCGATAGAGCTTGATGGATTCATCGACACTGTGGATATCACCTTCCGCCATGAACCGCTCAAAGAGGGCGTTGGCGACATTGATCAGAGCAAGTCCACGAGAGCTCCGCGGTGGAGCATGGCATGCTAGGGTGTCGCGATAGAGCTGGATCGCCTCGTTGATATCATCAGGATTTTTGAACCGTTTGAACCGCTCGGTAAGTGCGTCGGCCAGAGAGGTGGCGGGATGTCCTTGGATGTTGGATTTCTCAGCATCACCAAGGGTCGTCGCCTCGCGAAGCAGTTCCACGGCTCTATCGATATCCGCGCGCTGGAATCCGCTCTCAAAAAAGCGTGCCAGGAGGCATTTGGCTAGTTTATTGAGATTTTCTGCGTGAACTCCAGCGGGGGTGCCCAAATCGAACAGGCCAGCGGCATACGTCTGGATCGCCTTGTCCAGGTGTCCCGACTTGGAGGATTGGGGTGGAGCGCTCTGGAGTGAACGCCGGAAATAATGTTCGAAAGTCGAGACATTGTCGACGATCTCGGGCCTGTTCTGGAGGTAAAGAATGTAGCTCCAGTCGGCGACAGCGAAGGTTCCCCGAAATTTGCTGGGATCCTTTTCGGAAAATCCGTCGAGGATAGTTTCAAGTCGGGCAGAGAATTTCTCAAAGTCTTCCGAGCTATCAAAGTCAAAGTTTTGTTTGCCTGGACGCGTATTAGTGTCTCGTTTCTCCAGAACAATCACACCTACCATCGCCCGATAGCAGGGAAACGATTCGGCAAGCATCCACCTTTAACTGATAGGACGAAACATCGTCTATAGCTGCTGCAATGA
The DNA here is from genome assembly GCA_029281495.1 of Mycena filopes. Classification (NCBI taxonomy): domain Eukaryota; kingdom Fungi; phylum Basidiomycota; class Agaricomycetes; order Agaricales; family Mycenaceae; genus Mycena; species Mycena filopes. The sequence continues at coordinate 174,527 of JARIHR010000018.1, read as the reverse complement.
AAGCATGGGTTGCTCTTGACCACGCTACGAACTGCCTGGCACGCTCTGAAGGTTTTATGAGTCGGATGTAAAACCCAGGCCGAGGGAGTCTGGAGGTCCCACCGTGTGTTGCCAGGTTAACAAGCATTTGCGCTGAATATTCTCTCATCTTCAGGTCATCCTTCTGGAACAAACTATTGAAAAAACGCAACGATGGGTCGCTCTTGCTGATGGCATCCGCGCCTTCGCCTTAACACAGGAAAAATAGCCGTCAGTTCGAATGAACAGCAAAATATGAGGAGACTCGTACCCGTGGAAGATAGAAAACGTAGCCGTACAAGGCTAGAGTTACTGGCCCCATCGCTTGTCGCTTCGTCTATGAGTAGCCTTACATTCGACAGGTCGAAAAGATCCAGCTCAAGGATATCCTTGAGACCTTCGGCCCACGAGAGTTCGTCCCTACTGCCCTTTTCGAGAATGTCGTCCCATTCCTTGATGTGGTTGGAAAGAATTGCGCGGGGTTTATAGTCCTTGATGAATGCGACAGATGCGTGAATTTTCTGATGTGGTTTTATAATGCGACCCTTGGAAAAGTGGGGCCTCCTGGTGGGCGTACATCAAACACGGTAAACGGCGACGTCAAATAAATCATACCAGGTCACACTGTGGGTATCAACATAAGACAAACGCCGGAAGGGAAGAAACTCCAAAAGTCGCCAAATTCCCGTAAGAGATTCGGTCGGGTGACTGTTTTCTATTTCCTCCCACTTCCACTCGACATTCGATGCCCTCATTTTGAGACCGGCGCGCAGGGCCTCGTTGCCCATCCAAAGGACAGGCGGGGCGGCATTGTCGAGTCTATCGTTTGCACGGGATCCACCGCCGCTGGTGCGTATATGAGCGGAAACGAATATTAATCGAAAAATGGACGTACATATCGGAATGGCATCCGGCGAACCAAACCTCCTTGATGCGAGGTTCAGCACCTTCGATTGACTATAATTCAAGCGTCATGGACACGCAAGGGAAACGTGATTCGGTGTGGTTGACCTCTTCGGCGTATGATTCGCCTCCGCGTACGTATTCGGGAGTAAACTTGGAACTCTGAGTGAGGCGGCATCGTAGTACGCGGCAGGACTTACCTTCACTCTTCGCTCGTCGAGCGCGAGCGCTTGTCGGAAATAGCATATGCTTTTTATTTACGATGGTGGTCTCGGGAAGAGTTTTCCCTCGGACAACACCGATAGAGGAAACAGAATCCCTGACATGGGTTCAAGATCGTTGTTGCGGCAAAAAAAAAAGCGAACACACCACGCGCCAAGGAAATGTATCTTGACATTTTCGCGAGAGAAGGTAGTCTTGAAAAACTTCGCGCTCTTTTCCTTGTTGTATCCCTTGCGGACGTGACGGTTCAAATTGGCATATAGTTCGTAGGCACTGCGTGTCGTTTAACATATGTGTTGAGCAGTCAAAGATACCGTACAAAGGAATCTGTTCTTCGTTTCCGGGCAAAATTAGGCCGACCTAAGGCATCACAGATGTAAGTTGGATGCCAGGAAGAATGAATGGGGGAGGAAACTTGCTTTGTCGATCATAGCTGCAAGGGCTCGGATCTGATAGGCCCCACGTGAAAAGCCGAACAGAAATATTCTGTCGCCGGGTTCATAGTGGTTGGACAGCCAACGATATCCCGCGATGACTACTTTCTCAAAATTCCTAGGAATGAAGCGTCAGAGGAGCGCACCAAGGAGAACTAAATATCATACCAAGCTATCGCAAGATCTATAGCACCGTCTATGCCTTGTTTCCAATATTTAAGTGAACGGCGGGAAGGCCTCGCATATGTGCCAACACCGCTATTGTAGTAGGTGAACTGGGTGTCGTCCTTGATGATACGGGCATATAATTCGATAACATTGGTATTCTGAATACTGGTAAGTGAGATGTCCACTACTGGCAGGATATGAGCGCTCACAGTTGTACCCGTATTGGTTCGAAGTTCCATCGAATGAGATAATGATATTGCGTCCTGTATCGTAGCTGAGTAGGTTGTCGCAACACTTGTACGCACAGACTGACCTGTTCCATCTGTCTCGCAGTGGTCACAGACACGCTTCCTCGTCGACCGAACTCTGTTGCAACGTGAGCGAGTGCTCGAATGAAATCCGTAGGACCCACGATTCGGTATGCGAGGAGAGCTTGAAGTTGGTTGGGGAGGCAGAATGCATCGTTGTAAGAACTGTAATATGGCGGGGAATGAGTGGGAGAGAGAAAGAGATACAGACGGAGGCAGTCGGAGGACATTTTAAAGACTCTGCGCACAGGGGATCCCAGGCAGTGGGATCTTTATTTATACCCGCCCTGGCGGCGACCCTAGTCGGCTCCAAGTATATCCGCGTAACGGACGGAAAACAGCAGTGACCATGGAGCGGGGTGGCGTATTCAGCAGTGTTCCCTGGCAGCAGTGTCTTTATCAGCTCAAGTCTGGCCCGCCGGTGGCGGACTTCCAGAATAGCAGCAGTGAACGGCAGTCGGTGGAGCGGTGGGTATTCAGAAGTTTTACTTCGAAGTGGCGCGACACAACTTTAGAGCGCATTGAAGGCATCCGAGCTTCATGGCAAGGGTTTACACCAGGGGAGAGAATGGTGGTTGAGAGCAAGCGGTGACGATCCCATCAGCCGAGGAAGCCGAGGTTCTATAATAGTCCCACGGTTCGATTTTTAGACTTTCGTTTTGGTCGAATACCTCGTTTCAGTGCACTGTCCCCAATACGAGCTACTTATACGACCAATGGATAAACCAAGCTAAGGGCGGGTGTTACATCACTTCCTCGGCTGAAACCTACACAGATTTCTGTGAATTTCGGGTGGGCGATAAACAGGCCGATCCGCAGTTGGTTGCCTGCGGGACCTCAGCATAGTGCAGGATAGCTTCTGACGGTTTCCCAGTGATATGTCGATGTCCGTAAGTATGCGGGACTCGGGAGAGCACGTAGAATGGCAACCACAAGATTTGGAACGCATAATTTTTTGGGAGATTTCGAGCTCTGAGTCAGGAAGAAACTCATCCCTCACAAGCGGATGTATTGGCTTCTTAGGACGAGCTTGCGGACAAATATTCATGACTGAGCGAGCAATTGCAAGTGCCAGTGAGCGAGGCTCGAGGTCTACTAAGGCTGCAGCTGTCGAAGACTCCAACCTGGGTCCGCCAGAGAAGCTCCACGTCTCCAGTATATTTCGGGCGTTTAAAACGCTGACGCCCGCATGGATCAGGGAGCCTGAGTCAAGGTTCAACTCGCAGGTTCAACCGTGACGGTCACATAGGTAGTCACCCATCAATTTGTCAGCTTCCCAAAAAGGCAACGCACACTCCTTTCTCGTCTCTCGAGTCATGTCCGCGAAAATCATCTCGACCGAGATCGTCCACGGCAAGAACGACCAAAAAATCATCCAAGAGTGCCACCGAATCCGCAAGGAGGTCTTCCACCTCGAGCAGGCACGCGCAACACTCGCACAGCGCCAAGCCCACGATTATTCACGCGTTCTTGAGCACAGGGATTCCCCCTCGACACCGAATACGACGAGTTCGCCTCTTTATCCCTCCCTTCGCGCCTTCGCCCCTTGTCTAAGCACCCGTCGCCCGCAGCGTAGAGCACATCGCCGTGCACTTCCTCCTCCGCGTAACGGAGGAGGACCCCCACACGGGTGCGCACACCGTTAAGGCGGTCGGCACCATCCGCGGCACGACGCCCGACGTCTACCCCGCCATCAACCGCTACAAACTCAGCAGGCACGCTCCCTAGGTATCTCTTTCATACGCGAAAGTTGTTGAACGGATGGAACGCAGATTGGCGGTGGACAAATCGTACCGAAAACACCGCTTCGGGCGCCTGCTCGTTGAGAGCCTGCATGAATGGATTGTAGAGGACGCAAGCGCCGCACAGCGCCCCGCCGCGGTCGAGGCGCACTCGCAGATCCCTGCGATGGGGTTCTACGCCAAGTAAGTTGAGCGTTGCAAGCCTGAGCAAGGACGCCGTGGTTCTGCGGCGGCGGCACAAATTAAATGGCGCACGTCGTCCGACGCCGATGCATTAGCCGTGCTGACGACGTTTTGCCTGCAGATTCGGATACACGATGGAGGTGTGTAGATCTGCTTCTCCAGTTCATCTCGAGCGAGTCAAATCTCAATCTTAATGCTAATATCAAACTCATCTCAGGGCGCCCAATTCGATGAGGACGGCGAGCCGCACCAGAACATGGTGCTGCACCTGCCCTCACCCAGCTCGGGCCCCGGCGCGTCTCCATAGATTCATTCGAGGCAGGAACGATAGGACCAAACTCCGGGGAATCAAACCACAAATTAGAATTCCATTCCGTTCATACCGCTGTATACACTAGTAGGTATGTAGTAGATAAGTAGATGATGCGTGCGTATAAGGCACCCATCGGCATAGAGGGTAGTCGTCGTAAGTCGTCGCCGTCGTCGTCGTCGTAGGGAAGAGATTCTATCAATACAGCATATTATACAGCAGTTGTCCATGTCCGTCAGTCAGACCCAAACCCGAAGAGGATAAATATGCCATGAACCAAGGCGGGCGGCGAAGGGAAATCCGAAGGGGGAAGGGCGTAAGGGTCGTGAAGAGTACAGTACTCGAGCAAGAAACCAAAAAGACCGCGAACATGTAACGTAGACCGACAACAAGGGAAACAAAGGAACAAACAAGGAAAGAAAAAAACTCATAGTGAACGAACGTGGGGTTGTAGGTGGCGGTGGAAGAACCCCTCACCCTCGCCCTCGCTCTCCGACTCTATCTTGATGGCGGCGGAGAAGGCGGGACTGCCGGGGAGGATGCTAAAGTTGATGCTCGTCCCGTACGGCATGGCCCCGTCTTCGTAGAGCCGTCGCGCAGCCTCGTACTCCATCTTCTCCTGCTCGGCCTGCGCCAAAAACGGCTATGACACAATTCCACGTCAGCATGTCGCTTCCTCACGAGAAAAAAAAGGGAAGGAAAGGAAAGGAAAGGAAGGGAAACTCACCCTCCGCTCCTCATCCGTCATCGCCCGCCACCGCGCCGCCGCCAACACACTCTGCCTCGTCGTCTCCGTCTCAGTCGCCAAACACCTCCCTTACAAGCTCCCGGCTCGCGCGTATGCGCTGCAGGAACATAAAGTACGCGCTCAGCGGCTTCTTCGGCGCGTTCGGGTCCTTGATGTTGCTCTTGCGCGACTTGCCCGCCTTGCGCTGCGCCGCGCGGAACGCGTTCTCGCGCTTGATGTCGTCCGGCGTGAGCGTGCGCATGTACGCGTGCAGCTCGCGCTCGCGGATGTCCTTGGCCGCCTGCGAGCGTCGTTTGTAGGGCTGTCGGGTAGAGTGTGAATTAGTGAGTGAGTTGCGAGTGAGTAAATTTAGCACAGGGGAAACGCACCTCCTTCTCCTCCTCGCTGAGGCTCGCGTACTCCTGCCCCGCCTCCTTGGCCGCCTGCGCGACGTTGAGCTTCCGGCTGCTCGACGCCTGCTGCCGCTGGATCCAGTCGGTGAAATACAGCTGCCACGCCGAGGGCGCCAACTTGGGGGGCCGCAGCATCGACTTCATCGGGGCTGTGTGGCGTAACATGAGCATATTATGAACACGCGAATGAATGAAATGAATGGAAGGAAGCGCTCCACGTACGACTGTCGTGCTGCATCTTGGACGTTGACGTCGATGACTCGGCGGCCTCGGCCCGGCCGCCGTCCTCGGGGCCCGCAGTAGCGCGCTTCTTGCGCCGCACGGTCGCGTCGCGGTCGTCGGCGGCGCCGAACGACTCGGCGCGCCGGCTGTACGCGCGGATGGTGTTGTGCCCGCCGCCGAGCGGGGGCGCGACGGACGGCGCGCTCGAGGACGGGAAGAGCTGCCCCGCGGAGAGGGAGTTGCGCCGCGGGGAAGGCGCGGGGATGCGTACGCCACCGAGGGGGGAGTGGCGCGCGGAGGAGCGCGGGGAGGAGGGCGTGCGGAGGTGCCGCGGGGTGGTCTCCCACAGCTGCGCGGCCCATGCGGGGGTCTGTGTCTCGTGCGGTGATACGGACATTGAGTCGAGCTGGCGCGGGGCCGCTGCGTAGTGGGAATGGTGATGGTCCTCGAAGGAAGATGATGACGGGGAGCCGGAGGAAGGGAGGGCGATTGCGGCTGCGAGGGAGGCCGGTGAGAAGGACTGGGCAAAGGGCGACGAGTGCTCCCCGAATGCGATGAAGGAGGGGGACTGCGGGCCTGCCGAGGGGATGGGGATGGGAGAGGAAGGTGAGGGCAGCGGAGACGTGTTGTTGTCGGACGACGACGCCTCGCGGGTGAACCAGCTCTGGAGATACAGACTCGGCGGGTTCTTGGAGTCTTCCTGGAAGTAACCCTCCGAGTCGAAGGGTGAGTATGCCGGGTTTATATAAACTGGGGTTTGGGGCTGGATAGGAAAGATGGGCTTGATGTCCAACTCCTCTGGCATCCTGCCAGTGTAGTCGTACCCGGGAACATAGTCGTCAAAGTCGAAGATCATGGGTTCCTCGGGACTTCGGAGAAACTGCTGCTGCTCGTCGAACGAGCTGTCCTCAAAGGTCAGAAAGGACATTGGGGCGTCTGAAGACATGGGCTCAGAGTCGGACAAGTTGAGCTCGCGCCTGAGGATGGTTGCGGGCATGGGAGGGGGGTGAAAGCGGCGGGGCAGCGGGTGTGCAGGAGGGGGACGGGAGAAGGGGGAGTGAAAAGTGGGTCGGCGGAGGAGCTGCTTAAGAGGGATTGTGAATCTCGATGGAACCATTTGTGGCAGTCGGTGACTCGGCGTGGAGGCTAAACTGGACTGGCTTCCGGGAGAGTGCCTTTTCTGGACTGTCGGTGGCCGGGAGATGTGTATGTATTCCTCGGTTTTACGGGGTCAAGAGCATGTGCACACTCGATTTGCTGTGTGTATTGGCCCCCCTCTATGACTTGTCCACGGACAGGCCAGCGGCGGACAATCGAGAATGGAAGCAGAAAAAAGGACAGAAATACCTCCGACCACGTTAGGACACAACAAACCAGGACACCGGCACCTATTGTCCTCGGTGCGGACACCGGGACCGTATTCACGGAAACAAATCATAGTGTATCATCTCTGTATCTCCGGTACAAGCTAGTATCTGCTAGTATATTGAGGGGCAGGGGAACCAGCAAATCTCAGCTGCTGAATCGTGGGTTGTTGTAGCTGCGTTGGGGCTATATTCGACGACATTCAATGAAGAAGGAAGAAAGAGAAGCAGCCCTCGAGATCAGATACCCACTCGGTGAATTGCATAGGAGCTGCTTACCTTGTAGTCCTTCACATCCTTCATTATCACCGTCTCGACCGCAGCACTGACGAGCTTGGTCTTGTATGCCTCCCGGTCCCCCTCCGCCATGAGCAAGGGGATGAGGTGAATGCGCGCCCATGTTTTTTCGCGTCGAAGCTCCCTGCGTAAACGTCGAATCAGCTGTCGCTCGCGCAGGCCAAGTTTGGGTCGCGGTCCGAGATAAGCCACCCAAGGAGCTGCGAGAGAGGAGCGGACGGCCGGATCCAGCGGGCCCCCCGATATCGCGTCGAGCAAAGCACAACAAGACACGTTTCACGGTCCACTCGACAGGTGATCCATCCACCTTTGCATCTCCGCCGCGCGCGCATGACGAGATCTCCGTACCTTCTTTCGGTGTTGCCCAATCCAACCCGGTAGAATCCAAACCCGCAAAAGGCAGTCACCCCGGCCAGAATCACTAGTGCCCCAGGCCCGCGCAGAGGGAGGTTGCGCTTGTACTTTATTGCCTCGAATCCGCCAGCGGGCGGCAAGTCTCTGCGCCGAGGTGAGAGTCGGACATGGAGCCCAGAAAGCGGGTGACACACTGTCTATAGTTGACCGACACTGGGAAAGGGTATCGGAGATGAGATGCGAGCTAACATTGTCGGAGTGAACTTACTGTCGTGTTGGTGGTCAAGAGCAACTATTACTGTGTTTGGACGAGTTGGGCAACGACAACACCGCGGAATACCAGCGAGATGTATGAATTAGACGACGGCGGAGAAGGGAGAGAATAGCGAGGGAATATTCTGCACAGAGATGGCCGAGTCTGAGATATATATTGCGCGAGTATTCATTGAGGTATGTAGCGTGGTCGAAATTACCTTTCTCGGTGGCTTGCGATTGATTGACACACTGTTCTCGTTCGCTGGCCTTCGCGTCTCCCACCATGAGCACCGTCCCAACACCCCCGCCCCAGCCTGGGCCATTCCCCAATCCCGCCCAGCGCCAGTCAACCCAGCCCCCGTTCGCAGTCGGCATTGCAGCAGGCGCTGAGGATGTAAAATACCAGGCCAAGTACAAGGACCTCAAACGAAAAGTAAAAGAAATCGAAGCAGTAGGTCCCATCTTATTTTTCCAGCCCAGTCCATTCACCCTCTCAGGATAACGACAAGCTCCATTTCAAGGTCTTGCAGGCCAAGCGCAGTATACAGAGAATGAAGCTCGAACGCGCGTCAGTTTTCCTTTTATTTATGAGGCCTCAACCGCACAAAGTCTGAACCATTTACCCCAATACAGCGTGCTGTACGAGCGCTTACAGCAAGTGCCCCCGTCCCCAGAACTACAGGATCGACAAGCCCTTCCGCCCGTCCATCCAAGTCCGCACCAGCCACCGCACCAACACCACTCGCTGCCTCCTAACCGTGTCGACCGCACTCCCCCAGATTACCTCCGTACACACAGCGGTTCCCTAAGACAGGAGGGCGGTCAGCGTACCGGCACAATGGACTCCCCAATGGCCCCAAGCGCCCTCGCCCACGCATCTAGGCGCGGTTCTCTCGGCGGTACCCGAACCAGCGACAGCTGCAATTCATGCAGCACCTTGCCTCCTATGCAGCAACAGCAGCAGGATCCCCATCGCGGCCACCCCCCACACATCCAGTCCAGCCACGACACCCGCGCCCGCTCGCCCTCGCGAAATCGCGCCCCGCAGCAGACGTACCACCCGCATCCGCAGCAGTACCCCGACGTCCAGCAGCAGCACCCCCTGCATAGCCCGCCGCTGTCCGAGCGCTCTTCGCGGCGGCACGACATGCACGACCTCGGGCCGCAGCAGCATCAAAGCGCGCTCCTCTCGCCCTCGTCCGACGCGCGTGGCGGCCGCGCGCCCGCGCCCGTCCACGCGCACCAGCGCATGGGCCCGGGCACGTACATCAACCGCGATGAGCTCGAGCGCGATTGGGAACGCGACCAGCGCGAGCGCGGCCGGGCGCGCGAGTCGTCCACCTCCTACTTCCACTGCCACCCGTGCTAGTACGCGAAACAGTAATAAGAACAGCGTGGGCCCTGGGCTTGACCACCTGGGTCGCCCGGAGCTGCCGCCGGGGAGCTTCTACGCAGAGATGCCGCCGCGCCCTGGGGACAGGCCTGCGCGCACGTCGTATCCCTCGCGCGACGCGAGCCCCGCCGAGTCGATCAATAACAACAAGAGCAAGCCCCCTGGCATAGGCCCTGGTCTCGACCACCTAGGCCGCCCGGAACTGCCATCGGGGAGCTTTTACGCAGAGATGCCGCCGCGCCCTGGGGACAGGCCTGCTGCGCGCGCGTCGTATCCCTCGCGCGACGCGAGTCCCGAGTCTAGCAACAATAACAACAAGGGTAAGCCCCCCGGCATTGGCCCTGGCCTCGACCACCTCGGACGCCCGGAGTTGCCGCCAGGGAGCTTTTACGCAGACATGCCGCCGCGCCCGGCCCTGCGCGTGCGTCATACCCCTCGCGCGACGCGAGCCCCATCGAGTCCAGCAGCAACATCAACAACATCAACAAGAAGCCGCCTGGTATAGGCCCTGGCCTCGACCACCTAGGCCGCCCAGAGCTCCCGCCAGGGAGCTTCTACGCGGACATGCCGCCGCGCGTGCCCATCGCGCCCAAGAAGACCCGGGCAAAGGCGAAAGCCAAAGCCAAAGACAAGAACAACAATAAAAACAACGTGCCAACGGGGCCGGTCGACCACCTGGGGCGCCCGGAGCTGCCGCCAGGGAGCTTTTACGCGGAGATGCCGCCGCGTCCTGGGGACAGGCCGCCGCCCCCACCGCCCCCACCGCCGCCGCCTGCGCGCGCGTCGTACCCCTCGCGCGACGCGAGCGCGAGCCCCGGCGCCGATTCGGGGTCGGCGTCGGGCATGGACGAGGGGGGCCCGTCGCGGCCGGATTCGCGCGGCGGCGACCGCGAGTTCTACGAGCCGCCGGGCGGGGCGTCGCGCTCGTTTCGGCTGCGGCCCGTGCAGGCGCAGACCCAGCCCCAGACGCAGCCGCAGGCGGGGGAAGAGGGGGACTTTGTGCACGAGGACGGGGCGCGCGGGCGGTAGCGGTAGCGGGTACGGCGGGGAGCCAGGCGCGTCTGCGGGGTCTTCGTCCCGAGGAGGGGGCGATTCGCGGAAGAGGAGCCGGAATGAGATGGACGTGGACGAGTCGGGGCATGGGGGGGACGATCGGGATCACGATGGGGGGTATTCCAGACAACAACAGCAACATTCCGACGCGGGGATGGAGCCTCGGGGGAAACGGTATCATCCGTCATCTGACCGTATGTAGCGCTGCGCCGCTGCGTTGCGTCGCGTTGGGCATTGGTTGGTTGCTCGGTTGGTTAGACTCTTGCTTTCACGAATCTCTTCATCGCCATCTCGTTCGTTCGGTCCGACCGTTTCGTTCCATTTCTTGTAGTTTCCATCCAATCCAATCCAGACTCCGACATCCATCCATCCAAAGTACTTTACTTTAGTTATTTACGAACATATGTGTATTTGCTCGCTCGCTCTGTTGTGCTCGTCGAAATGTTGTCTTCAAAACCTGCCTGAATATGAGTCACTGAGCGATGCGGAACTTGCCAGTCCCCGAAAATCTCAGTGGCCCGACGTATACATAATTGAATCCTCGAATGAATGGTGAATGGAACGCTAACGAGGTCCGCAGTGGCGTCGACGCCCGTCCTAGTCTTGTCTTTGACTTGTCACTCCAACAAAACGGCGCGCCGACAAACTCGAACGAAAGGTAATCCCAACACCGTATCCGTATCGCGCGCGGGACGGAACCAACCAACACGCGCCTCCTGAGGCATACATTTGTACACCGCGATTTGCGCTGTTCGCGCCGCTCTAACCAAACCATTTGGCTTTTTGCGGGGTTCAGGTCCGAGGTCCCGTTGGCGCCCAAGACGAAAGACGCCGGTTTCCCCATGCACATTCCGGGAGGTAACTCAAACGCATTGTATGTATGTGTACAAGCAAGACTATCCTAAACTCTAGTATTCACGCTATCCCATATCCGAGCCCGTATCCGACGTATCTACCCGCACTGTGTGTGTAATTGAAGTCGGAATGCTATGCGAAATGTTGTTTCAAGATCACGGAGACGCCGATTCCCAAGTCGCGCGCGCCGTCGACCGCTCCATCGACACCGGGAAGCGGGTCAAAGTTATGTGGGCGTTGCCGTTGGTGCCACCGCCGCTGCCGTCCAGATCAGACTCTTCCTCCGACGCGGACGCGCCGCCGACGCCCACCCAGATCGCCGCCTGGCCCGCCCAATACGCTTCCAGTGCGCCGTCGGCCGTGAGCACAAACCCTCCGCCGCCGCCACTACCGCCACGCCCGTCCTCGCCGTACGCCGCGTCCTCGCCCGCAAAAAGCATCACCTCCAGTCCACGTCCCCGCGTCCCCGTCCTGCTCCGCCGGGCCCTTGAGATCCATCACCACATCCATAAACGAGCGCGTCCGGCGGCCCCCAAGCGCGATTGTCTCGAGCGCGACGTGCTCCCTCGCGCGCGACAGCAGGATCGACGCGTGCGAACGTGACCGCGAGTGAAGGGAGGGTGATGCGGACACGGTCGTTGCCGAGGAAGTTTGCGACGGCGCGCGCCACCGCTTCGTCGACCCCGTTTGGGCTCTGGGGTCTGAACTGGGGTTGTGCTGCTTCTGTTTGTGGCTCCGGCCTCGTCCAACAGCTTCTTCGCCGCGAAATTCGAATTCGTCGCCTCCATTCAGCGCGCGTTTCTTGAGCCGCGTCTGCCTAACGAGGGGGCTCGAGCTCGCCGGGGGCCGTTGGTGACGAGACCGCACGGGGCTCTCGTATTCGTCCTCGTCGTATGATTTCTGGTTGGTCCGAGTCTCAGTCGAACTTGAGCTCCGCAAACGAATCGCAGATCCGGTGCCCGAAGAACTCGCTGGTGCTTTCGCTGCTCTGGCCGGCGTCCTACATGCCGCTAATTAATCTCGGGCACCAAGAATACGACGCTGATAGGAGGACTCACCCTCGACGCGATGTCACCTTGCTCTTTGTCTTCTTCTCTTTGGCAGGCTTCGAATCGGAAAGTTGCTGCGCAACTGCTGCTTTCGGAGTCCCAACAGCCCCAGCATTCAGGAATGATACGGATGTCCATGCCGTCGCGTTTAGGGAAGGAGACAATGGGTAAGGAACAAGGAGGATAAAAGGCAGTCAGCCACCTCCTCCCCCCGTACTTGGTCTCAGAAACAATTCGGATAGGGGCACTCAGCCACCTCTGGCTTTGCATAGCCATTTTGGGCAGACTCGGCCGTGGAAGCAAAACGGGTCGTTCGCACACATTCGCACCTGCACCGCGGACGTAGATAGAGCTGCGACCGCCGAAATCCCGGGCTGGCGCGGGTATGCAGAGGTTGAGAACCCAATCTGACAGGGCGCAGCCGAGCGCCGGGAGCGGGCGGTCCCGGACGCGGGTGCGGGTTTGCTATTGTCTTCTCTGTCCGTATGTATCATTCAAGCGCGCGCCAAACTGCCTGTGCATAACAGTGCATTTGATTCCGCGGGAGAAGTCACTTGTAACTTGGCAAGGAGGAAAATACGACGAAAGCCGGGGCACTGCAACGCACCAGATCAGGGTGACAATGCAATGATTCCAGATTACAATGGAGGGTGCCCACCGCAGTGACATTCGATTCGAGCTTCGATTCGGAGATGGACAATGGAGGTAGGTATCTACGTACAAATGTCGCCCGAGTCATGTTCGGCCGGGGGTGTTGTTTGTCTTTCCGTTTCCGTTGGGGCGCGGGGACTTTTAGGACCTTCTCTTTCGGGTCGGTTTCACCATCCTGAGAACGGCAAGTTCAAAGTCGTCGGCGCACTGCAAAATAAGTACTCCACTTTGACCGATTCTGGACCCCCGTTTCGCACAAGTGCCCCTGCTCATGCCCGCCGACGTGCCCGTTCCTGCCTTCTTCCAGCTTCTTCGAAGACATTGCGCAGTCGGACAAGCCGAAAAAGTAAACCTCTGCAGAAATGGCGGTGACGTCACTCGAACGACCGAACGACCGCTTTGGGACGATTCTTTTGGGAGTCGATAGCACGATGCAGCGCTTCGCCGCCTCCGAAGGTCAGGAAGTGATAGAATTAGTCGTTTTGTTTGTATAAGATAAGATACGCAAAGAACGCCAGGCGGCTTCGGACTGCAATCGAACGTGGCTTGTTAGAACGCGCGCAGAGGCGCACAATGTCCATCTTCCGTCTGGCTTCCAATAGAGGAGCGGGTCAAGAAACCTGTCAAGCAAACGTGGGTCGTTGGAAATACGGTAGGAACACGAGAAATAAAGGATTCACTCGCAATCTAAGCTCTTCCGGTCATCCTCAGTCGCGGAACTGCTTCTTCTTTCTTCGGGTCTTGCCCGAGGGATCTGCGGTCGGTGGTGGAGTCGACGAAAACACCACAGTTTTACGCCGACCGACGCCGGCGTTTGCTTGTTTGTTCGGTGGCGAAAGAAAAAAGAGGTCTGGCCGGGAACACTGTGCGTGGCGCAGTCTGTGGCGGCTGTAAATCAAATGCATTTGAATATCGTCAAACATGTTGAGGAGGTCGAGGGCGAAGAGACGCGAAACAGTATGATTTTAGGCCCGGCGTTTGCTTGCTTTGGGAGGAGAAACTGTCACTGTGATTAAATGTATTTGCAAACATGGTCTAGAAAGTAAAGCTCACAGGAGATGGCGTCGGACGACTGCGCCGCGAAGAGACCCAGACGCGAGACTATTCTTTTTCGGGTCTGACCCCATGGCCAGAGGAAACACCACAAGTCCGGGGATGGGCTGTGTTAGAGAGGGAGAAAACTGCGATGAGTGGTATCAGCTGAAGATCGGTATGATTTGCGTGACGTCAAGGAGAAAAAAAGGATGGACGTCTGGCGATCGTGAGAATGCACTGAGGAGCTGGAGCAGCGATAGTCAGTTTAGCGGAATGGATGAGGTTGAAAACGAAGTTAAACACACACCAGCGATGTTTTGCTGTTGGAAGTAGGCAGAAGTATAATTCAAGGTTCAAATCGTCCACAGACAGGAAATTTAGGAAAGAGAAAGACTTTTAACAAGGCGCAAGCAAGGCCATTGAACCAGTCCCTCGCTCAGCAAAGGCTCGTTCATGATGTTTGGATTCCATCGCATTTATATTAGGCAGGTTGCTCTTGGTATACACAAGATGCATCATCGGTAGACATGGTCAGCTGCGCGCGAGAGTGGGTCAGTAAATGTCGCGTCAACAGGCGGAAAATAAAATGAAGAAGATTATGCAGGATGAGGCAAAAACGAGAAAAACGAGACTCGAAACGCACCATACAAATTCGCAGCAATCTCCGCCTCGGCCCTGTCTCCGTTGGCGAGTAGCTTCTCCTTGTTATACAGTAGCTCCTCGCGCGTCTCGGTGGAGAATTCTTGGTTTTGGGCTGCGTTCGAAAATGTCAGCTGGTGAGAAGTCTTCTTGATGTGAAGAAGGGAACGCACTCTCGACGATTGCGTCGACCGGGCAGGCCTCCTGGCAGAAGCCGCAGTAGATGCACTTTGTCATGTCGATGTCTGGAGTGTAGCGTTAGTTTTAGGTACGATACATGATACGCGTGAATATTTGCGTACCGTATTTCGTGGTCCGCCGTGAGCCGTCCAAGCGCGCCTCGCTCTCAATCGTGATAGCCTGCGCAGGGCAGATGGCTTCACAGAGCTTGCAGGCTGCGTCCAGAATAAGAGCAACCGTCATTGCCTATGATGGATACACGCACCGATGACATCTCTCCTCCCCACTCGGATACCTCCTCAGCGCGTGCTCACCACGGAAGCGGGGCGACAGCGGGCCCTTTTCAAAGGGGTAGGAGATGGTGTAAGGCGGTCGGAAGAATTGTTCGAGGACGATCCACATTCCTATGATAACATGAGCGTTATTCTATCCGGAAAGTTACGAGGACAACGCACCTCGCAGAATCTCCGTAAAGAAAAACAAATGCACGGCCTTATCCACCGCACCCGGACCGTCCTTGTAGACATCAAGCTCATTCCCGTCAGCGTCCCATTGCCGCGGCGTGTGGGCACGCTTGTGCTTTCGGACAACGAGGTCGCTAATGAGGCCGTCGGCTGATTCGAGGTAATTGGGGACGCCGGGGCTCTGGCGGATGGAAGAGGTGAATGCGGGTGCGGAAGGGGCTGGGGAGGACGAGGTGGAGGTGGAGGCGAGGCGGCGCTGAGCAGAGATAATAGTGACGTGGAGAAATGATTGCGGAGCGGGGACGTGCGGCGGCCACGGCGAGGGAACGCAGGGCGGCAGCGGGGACGACGAGGCGAGGCATTCCGGTGGCCAGCATCGTCGCGCGAGTTCAAGGCTGTGACAGTCACATTCGCCCTCAAATCCAATCACCATCGGCCAATTTTACTGAGCTCAATGTCGTACTTCGGTGGCGACAAAAGCCAAGGGCAAGGCACCCCAGCCGTTGTCTGACCAGGGTGAGTACTCCGCTAATTTACTTTGGTTGGAATGGGAGAAGGAACCACCTCAGCCAGATATATCACACAATTATTCCCGCATGCAAAGCTGAGCTCCAGGGTCTCGCGGGCAAGATTGGAGAGCTGGAGCAGGAGGCGGATGAGCATAGGTTCGTCCTTCGCCCTATTTTCCTCCGACACCATCCATTTATTTTCGCCGCAGTTTGGTGCTCACGACATTGAACGAAGCACTCGCGGAAGAGCCCGATCGCAAGTGTTTCCGCCTCATCGGGGGTGTACTCGTTGAGAGGACGGTCAAGGATGTTGTCCCAACGCTGCAGTCCAATCGGGATAATGTACGTGCGGGTTACATGCCTTTTTGCTCAAGTTTTCATCGTTCGCAGATCAAGAAGGTGGTCGACAACCTGGCGGAGCAGTACAGAACCAAGGAGGACGAGTTCGACACGTTCAAGCGCGAGTACAATATTCGCCCCGCGGTACGGCCTTAGAGGCGCCCGAGCGCGTAGACCAATGTATCACTTGTATTTTTTTGGATTCCCTCCAGACACTCTCCTCTATAATTCAATCGATTCAGAGGTTGGCCAAGCACTCGAATCGAACAAAAAAGCCGCTGTCCCCGCGTCCGTCGCGAAAGCACTCTTCTTATCCCCATTTTCAGACACAGAAAGGCAGATGTCGCTGAGACATCTCGAATCAAGTCGCGTTATCAAACTATCTACGTCTTCTACTTGGTCCTACTGAAATTCTGGGGCAGGGGCGGGCAGGACAGCAGATGGGCTCGGTGAGGAGAGAAACCTTGATGGCGTTTCATGGACGGTTTCGCGCATTTCGCGTGAGGGGGCCTTGTTTGCAAGCAAACTGGAAGCGGCGCGGCGTGCTCGTTTGTGGACGGAGAATAACGTGAGTCGGTTATAGTATTGCGATGCAAGCACTTGCGCAAGACGGCGCAACTTGATTGTGCGATGAACGGCGGTTGAGACGAGGAACGGCAGCGAGGAGCAGAGTCGCGGGAAAGAGGGTCGACCGAGGACGAAGATGGTGTGAACGCCCGATGATAATGGCAGTCTCAGCTGTAGGCGAAGCTTGCGAGGAGATTCGATGGCGGAGGAGCCAGGACGTGATGAGCTTGGTCTCGGTGTCGCTGTTTGAGCCTCATGGACGAGGAGTCGAGGTGAACGGAATGGAAGCTTCGCTCGCCGAGTCCCGGGGAATTGAATGTCGAAAGCTCAAGGATCATAAGGCGTTCGTGTGCTCGCAGCTGCATGCGAAGGAAGGCCGGAGCGGAATGGAGGCTTCGCTCGATCGGTACCAACGTTCTTTGGCGGATGGCTGAGGAGTCTAGCGCGAACGGAACTGAAGCTTCGCTCGTTGGCTCGGAGATGATGGTTGCTCGTGAATGTCGCGGCCAACGTGGTTGCGGTTGGGTTGGTGTGAAGTCCAAGAACTTGAAGAGCGGAATGGAGGCGTCTCTCGATCGTGGTGTGCGTTGATTCACGAGGGGTATTGAGAGTGAAGGACTACAGACCAATGTCAGAGAACTGGTAAACCACGCAGAGAAGAGACGTACTGTCAAGACACCAAGTACGGCCAAGAGAGAATACAGTTTGTTTGCCGTGGAGAAGTGCCCGTTCCGCCCGAGGTCGTGTCGTCCGCTGCCCGCTTGCCACCCCCAAAAGCCCCGATTATCTACATTCTATCTACATCCTAAAATAAACGGAGTCGCGAGAGAGCCGAGATTGCGCGTGGGCCAACTTGAAAGAGAGCACTTGAAGGAAGAAGAGATGGGTGATGGTTGAGCGTGGCACCATAGCAGTTTTGGCTAGAGTGGTCGAGGCGTCGAGAGTGTCGACGAGCGAGATGCGCACCGTCCGTGGTCTAGGAAGCGTTAACATCGATGATTTCGGGCATGGAGTGAGCGAACACTTACTTTGCAATGACAATGGCAAATCGACTGCGACGATCGATCCAGCGCCTGAACGAGATAGCTGCTCCTAAATAGCAGACTGGGGAGGATCGTCGCGCGTTGCGGACAGTGGTGGGTGATATCGAGCGCATGATGTGGGTAGCTGTCGCGTCGGCAGCCGAATGCTCGCTGAGGGGTGGAGTGGTTCGAGCGAAGGGCATTTGCGTGGCCGCCGACCTCTCGTGGTTCCGAAACACCGCCTCGTCTTGGTGGGTGGGTTTGCGTCTTCTGTGTCTGTTTTGCGTGTTTTGCGTTAGCGCCCAGCGATTATTTCGCTCTTTTTCTTTCTTTCTTTCTTTCTTTTCGTTTTATTGTGTTTTCTTTTTCTTTTTCTTTTATTGAGCTTTTGTTCGCGCTGGGGCGACTGAGCGAAATTGGTGAGATGCGGTAAGACACTATGCAGAGAGTCAGCGAAACGCTCGAGACGGACGATGAAGACGCATACCAGTGACAACGAGGCGGGGAGCTTTTGAGGATGGCAACCAAAGCCCTGCCCTCCACACAAACACAACCCCGTGTCCTTCTACTTTCCTTCCACCAACGAATCGATCGCGCGCGTGTCGGAAAGGTGGCCAACCTTTTATAACCTAAACAAAAGGGAGGAAGTTTCGGTTAGTGGCGTCCCCGCCCGCGCCCTGCCCCCCCGCGTCGGTGATCAGGCGACGCGAGCACCGCATATTTGCACATATTTGCCCTCCCCAACCCACGGCGGCCGGTAGTGCACTACCCTGGAACGAGAGTGGGTCAGCACGAGGATGAGAGAAAGACAGACGGTGGTCAACTTACAGCCACAGACTCCCGTCGCGGCCCCATACGGCACCTGTAGAGGGTCAACGTGAGTAAAGGGAGGTGATATGAACGTTTAGACTTACGCGACACTCCACCCCACCCCGCCGTCCAGTCGAGGTCATCGAGGGCCCCAGTGTCGGTCTTGAGGAGGTGTCGAGGTCGTCCAGGGGCTTGAGGCACACGGCTTGAGGTCTGGAAAAGGTCCCTGCGCTCAAGCTGCGGCAGGGAGGTCTTTAGTGGGACGAGATATGTGAGAAATATTAGCACGCAGCGTTTCGAGTGCTGGGGACTTGCGACTTGAAGGCTCTTGAGGCCAGTCGAGATGCGAGGTCGATGGTCGAGGTTGGAGACAAGGCCGAGGGGAGGGAAAAGCCAGAATGTTGAGGGGGGAGAGCGCCAGATGGTGGGGGGAGAACAAGCCGCAAAGTGGCTGACCGTCACAGAGTGTCACATAAGTACTTCGAATTCAAGCTCCGCCATCACCAATCACTGAGACGCGGTCACGTTACCGCGAAGGCCGGTTCGGAGAAATGCCTTGGAACTCCTCAGCTTGCAGAACACTTCCCAAAAGGACAGGATCTCGGTCTACGATCGATAAGTTCTGTCCAAATTGCGACTTTCATTCCCAGATAACAAGCTTTCTACTGATATCTACGGTTGTCCGTTATCTACTTATTATATTTTTTCTTTCTATTCTGCGAGAGTGGGGGAAGTTGCAAACACCTTTGTTCAGGCCGCAATCAAGATCTTCTGGAAGTAGCGCTGGATGCCCTCCGCGTTCGAAGCCACCACCCCAACGAACCCATCCGGACGGACCACGACGACGGTCAGCGCCTCAGCATCCACGCCGTACACGCGGTACGCATGTCCCGCACGATCCTCGAGAACTGCATCAAATTTCTGCGCATCGCTCGCCGTCGCGCGCTCCCTGGCCGACCAAAAGTACCGCCTGCACGACACCCTGGAGGGATACGCGCAAGCTGCATCCAGCACAGGTGCCCGCGACCTCCACATCTCCGCCGAAAACAAGGGCAGTGTGCGTGGTCCCGCGGAAAACGTCGAAGAGCCGCGTCGCTGCGCTCGGTGTACCAGGGCCAGCAGCCACGAGCTCCGGCGCGTCGGGCGCGCGGTACGCAGCCTGTATCTTCCCCCCAGCAGCCCCCGCGTACGCATCGAGCTCCACACCCACCCCAGGTTCCTCGCACACAATCGAGCTCCCGCGGTAGTTCACGCCGAGCATGCGCATGCGGTCGGGGTGCTGCATCTTGAAGCCCTGCTTTTTGAGGTCGGCGGCGACCTCGTCGTGGCGCGCCGTCGTGAGATCGAGCATGAACGCGATGACGCGCAGGCGCTCCTCGTTGTACGTGTCAAGCAACGAGGTGGGCGCGAGCCCCTTGTGGCACGAGCGCGAGCTTCCAGCCGAGATTGGCCGCAGTCTTGGACGGAGGAGTTCAGGCCCTTGACCGCCGGAGGGGGTATGGCAATGTGCGGCGTCTGAGTGGGCGGAGTCAACGAGGAGTAGTGCGCATTTCCGAACAGAGACGAACCTCCGGCGACGAATACACGTCCATCCCGCAGTTTGTCCACCATACGGATGTTGGCTCTGTGTTACTACCAATCGGCGGATGTTCCAGGAAGCTCGAAACGCACGCACCTATACTTGCTCAACCAAGCGGCCTTGCCGAACTTGACATCCCGACGGCCTGATACTTCGTAGAACTCCTCGACAAATGCGTCCCGCGTCGACGGTACATCCTCCAACTTGTCCGAACGGTTGCTGTATATGAAAGTGAACACTTTGCTGCTCGCATTCCTCGTCTGCATTAGCAGGATCCTGTGGACCAGAGTCATTATTTTCGCGCCCAAACAGTTCGCAAGTCGACACACATTTTCGCCCCTGCGTTCCACATATGCCAAAACTGTGTTCCAAGGTCAACGCATGCGAAGTGAAAGCTCGGGGTGGAGACTTACATCCGACCCGAGGCCCTCCTCAACCTCGATATCGCCCAGCGCTTGAAGTTTATCCGTCCGGGTTTCGCCGAGAAAGCTGAGCCCGAGTTGACGGCGCACAGAACTGTGTGCGCCATCTGCCCCCACGAGCCACGCGACCTTCGGTCGTTTCCTCGCTCTCCGTGCCGTCCGCCGCCGTCTTGAGAGTCCGTGCAACGACGCTCTCCCCCGACTGCTCAAAGGAGCGCAATTCCGTACCGAACTCCACCGTACAGGCCAGCTTCTCCAGATATGCACGCAGGATCTCTTCGTGCCGGTCTTGATTCAGCGCGAGTGTGTTCGGCTGAGATCGCGTTAGCTGTGGACGCAGAGATGCATATATTTTTGCGTACATGAGGAACATCAGGGGTGGGCTCGTGATGTTCTACCAGCAGCAGCGTCGATTTGGGAACGAGTTGCCCGTGGTCGTACATGGCCATCGGCACCAGAGCACGGGCATTGCTCAGAATGTCGTCGAGGATCCCGAGCGTCGCGTATAGCTCGAGCGTCCGCGGCTATATTATATGTTTTACTTCGTGCAAAGGCGCTACATTTTTTTTTAATCACCATGATGCCGGCGCCGCGGTTACCGACGTGGGGACCGGGCTCCTTGTCGATGATGCGCACCGGTACGCCGTTCTGGCGGAGGCTGATGGCGAGAACGAGACCTGAAGGTCCCGCGCCAGCCTACCAAGCTTATTGAGCCAAGTCGCAAACAGGAAGAAAAACCGGGAATACGCACAATGAGGACGGATGGAGGGGTCATTTTTGTGAAGTTTGAAAAAGTTCAAGTTGGGAAATTGGGAGAGTTTTTGAGGAGGTGTGCAGTGGTGGGCGTTGAGGATGATAAAATGGTGAATCCATCTGGCCTCTTAAATAGGTGGCTGCTATAAACATGATAGGCTCATGAACGTCCCGAGACCGGCATCATTGAACGCTTTTCAATGTCTCGGGACATTGATGACAAATTGAAGATGACAGTACGAGCGGGGAAGGCCTGTTTGGGCGAAAATGTTGAGATGTAGCCCAAGCTCGCCGAAGACCTGCGTGTGCCGCCCAAAGGAACCTTTAAGTTCAGGAGTTCGCCAAGGAATGCCGCTGTCATTTCCATGTTGCTGTTTACCTGGATGTTGAAGAGTTTCCCGAGGAACTTGAAGAGGCGGCGCGCGAGGATTGAGTACGTCGACTTGGAGGTCCTCGCGTTTGCAAAGGGTAATCAAGAGAAGCGTGTTCCCTGCCCAGATGGCCCGGGCGTACATCTTGCTGGACCGCAGCGTCTCTGAAAGTTTCTTCGTACGGCTGCCAGGACCTCGACCCAAGATAATTGAGATAGTCGAAGGGAATGATGCGCTCCGAGCGCGAGTCCGACGCGATAAGTTCACGAGCAACGAAGACGGCGGACCGTCGGGGTGAATATGTGGGAAGGATGGGCGACTGAGGGCATTGCGTAGAGGTCACCGGCAACCCTTGTCTTCAAGTCCTTGGTCGCCCCGAAGTAAAGTCTGGTTTACTAGGCATTGCTCATTGCGAACGACGAGCGTGCGGACCGTCACACGTGGGGCGTCTGTGGATAATTTCAGTCCCGCATTCGTCGGAGACGAGCGTCGGGAGCGACGGGGGCCGATAAATCCGAGAATTAGTCGTTGATCCGGCGTGCCGTCAGTGCGCGTTTTGTTCTGAACCACCATGCAACTGCAAGGATGTTCCAGTTTCCTCCGTCTTCAACTCGATCCTTCCGTCTCTCGCCCTCAGGCTCTCCATGCACCCGACCCCTCGAATACCCTCAAGTTTCCTGATGTCTGCTGGGCGCGGCGGCAACTTCAAGTTCAAACCCTCACGGGACAGATATCTGTAGGGCTGGACACGACCGCTGACTACATTCTACTATAGAGGCTGACAACTACTGGTTCATTCATCGCTCCATGCTTTATCACCCTCGCTGCCCGTATGTGTGCATCGTGCGCAAGAGAGCGGGAAGTTTACTGGGATCAAGAACCCAATCAGCCCAAATCGGACGCATTGAACAATATATTCACCTGAAGATCCCGCAAAACGACCTCCCAATGGCTCCTGGCCAACGACTTGAAGGCGAGGAACCGCTGCAGGGCAAGCTTGCGGTACTGGGGATCTTTCATACTCGCCTCCGCCTCCACAGCCGATTCGCTCCCCGACCCGTTGCGCGTCAGGGAGGTGACACATTTGACAACAGTCGTCTTTGAAGCGGGGTATTGGGCTTTTGCCACGGCGGTGCTCAACTCGAGCGTTACGGGCACCAGATAAAAGGTCGGGCGCGTCCCAGACATAATGATGCAAGGGATCATCATGAATGGGAGAGGTTTGATGCCCCGGCTTTCGCGTTTGCGGTTGTTAAACTGGAATGCGGCTATGGCTTCCGCAATGGCATGCGACTCTGCATCGACGGCGCTGGATGGAGGCTTATCCGTAATCAAAACGACCAGGACAAGGCCGCGCCGGTGCAGGAGGCACACATCCGTCTGGGCAGTGCCTATGGGCTCTCCCCAGATACTGAGAGGGATGCTGTACCCAGTGGAAAGGACAACATCGCGCTCCTCGAAACCGAGCAGATGCAGAGTTTCCCTGGCAAAGTCGTCGATGAGACCCTCCTGAGGGGCGTTGACCGCGAGATGGAGGTATCCGAGGTAGCGGACAGTGGAATCGGAGAGCTTTATGTTTACGGCGCCAGCGGGAGCGGTGAGGAGATTGGGGTCGAGGTTGTCTAGTGGCGGATTCGGTCCCACGGTGAAAAAGGCGGGGGCGTCGACGGTCTCGACGCTGATATTGTACGCCGCCAGCTCGTTTCGCGTCCAGTCGCTACGGGACTTGGGGGACCGAAAGATTCCAGCCATGGAGTCTGGACTTTCATACGTTAGCGGTTGTGGTGGATATGGGCAGGGTGACTGACCAGAGCAAGGGGTTTTGGCCAGAAAGATAGGGGGTTACTACCATTTGCAGCGGGGCGGCCGATAAATCCGAGAATCGGCGTTTTGCTTAGACTCTGGACCACCACCATATGCTCGAGTTTCCTCTTCGACTTCATCCTTCCAATATCCGTTCCTCATTCCTGCCCCTGCACCCGACCCTTCAATTATACCCAAGTATTCTGATGTCTACTGGCAACTGCAAGTTCAATGAAAGGCGCAGTTGTCTTTCATTGAGCTCCAAGCTCCAGGCCGATTCGACCTTTGTCTCTCTGCTTGAACTCTACACATGTCTTGCACCTTCCGATATCTGGCCACTCAAGCTTTCCAGAAACATAGTGCAAAGCGCGTCTCAAACGCCCGCGAACTTGCAGGACTCACCAGAACCGTCGACTCTTGCCAGCGCCGTTCCTCAAAACTTTTTCAGCGTCGCACGACGCGCCTCTTCTTGCTCTCTTTCGAACCTCGAAGCCATTTGGCCGTTATATGCGACCGGCAATCGTTGAATCATCTCGGCGCGGTCTCAATAAAGTACTTACCCGAACCTGAAATGCCAACAATGCCAAGCAGTCGAGTTGGATGTTCCTCCCCCCAATCCTTTGGTTTCTTGGACTAGTAGTCCCTGTGGTAGATAGACGACCTTGAAACCCTAATTTGTCTCCGTTCATGGCAGTGGACGGACAGGAGCGTTGTCCGAGT
Source organism: Mycena filopes (assembly GCA_029281495.1). Taxonomy (NCBI): domain Eukaryota; kingdom Fungi; phylum Basidiomycota; class Agaricomycetes; order Agaricales; family Mycenaceae; genus Mycena; species Mycena filopes. The sequence goes on along the minus strand of JARIHR010000018.1, from coordinate 150,393 downwards.
TTTTATATGTTTTTTGTTGCTCCGGCCAAGCGGACATACACACTCCAATGATTGACCGTCAGTTCTTTCGTTCTTACTCTCACCAGCCAGCTCAGCTCGCGCCTCACGCTCGTTCACCATGCTCCTGCCTCTTTCCCTCCTGCTCGCTCTCTCCGCCTCCCTCAGCACCGCCCTCGCAGTCGAACCCGCGGCCAACCCTCGCCGCACCCACCCCTCCGTTGCACGCGGCCTCGTGGACGGCATCCTCAATGGACTGGGCTTGGGAGGCGGACCGAGCCAGGAGATGATCGACGCGTACCTCGCCGCAACCAACTCTGTACGCTCTGCGCACGGCGCCGACGACCTGGTTCGTCCCAACCCTGAGTATCATTCGCTCGGAATTGATCCAATAATGAATCGCTCAGAGCTGGAACGGCACCCTCTCCGACGCGGCCTCGTCCTGGGCCGCCTCATGCCAGGTGAAGCACTCGGACGGCGCGCTCCTCGACGGCACGCCCTACGGCGAGAACGTCGTCGCCGGCACGGGCCACTTCCCCGTCGCCGACGCGATGCAGCAGTTCGTGCTGGATGAATGTGCGGCCCCCCCTCTGTTCTTCGTTCATAGAAGCATGTTGCTCACGGGTATATGCAGCGGACTTCGACGGCTCGACGCTGAACCACTTTACGCAAGTGGTGTGGAAGGCCACTACCCAGCTTGGCTGCGCCGTCGCTCAATGTCCGGGCGTCTTCGACTCTGGCGCGACCGCGTCCTACTACGTGTGCCTGTACTACCCCCCAGGGAACGTCATCGGCGAGGTCGCGTGAGTTCCACATCTGTCTTGTGCGATACAGCAGCGAACTAAAGTGCGCGCCGCCGTCTCCCAGTAAGAATGTGCAAGCTTGAAGACCTCGCCCTGCATCGCATCCCCAATAGCCCAGCGCTATATTCCACTCACGATACCACCACCCGCCCGCACACGCATACCCTACTTGACGCCAGCGCCAGCGTGTCTGCCCGGAATTCGGATCCCCCCTTCCTGGGCGTTCGACACGCTCTGCCGCTCTTGCTTTCTTGCTTATTTTGAATGAAAAGTTACCACATACCACATTGTGTCGTTACTCTTGCTATCCTCACCACAATCTCATACCGTTTTCGTTGCAGTATCATCCTTTTCACTGACAGGCGCTCCGTTCATGTTCTACTTGGACGCGTTTTCAACCAATACTTACCTGATTTTCGACCTCTAACGCCCAAACTCGTTGCCTTCATCGGCATCCATCATTCCGGTGGAAGCAATATGATGTGTGATCCTTTGGTTTTCTTTAGACTTTCACCTTACACCAGGCCACCAGATATCCTCAACTCCGTTCAAGGTAGCCAGGATTTCAACCACAGAACGGATGTGAAACTTTGTGGGAGCAATGATCCGGTTGAGCACATGCTCTAATCAAGCCCATCTGAGCTCCTTTCTTTCTTTCCTCCATGTCTGCACAAGAAGCCATCCCGGTGTACACCAACCTCAAGGACCTCTATGCCAGCCTAGGGACCTCGCTGAACCACGCCGAGCGTTGGGCTAACCTCGCAGCCGAGTTTGAGACGCGCTTCGGCAAGAAACCAACGTATATCGCGCGAGCACCAGGCCGCGTCAAGTACGTACCATTCTTCTTCTTGAGAGCTCACAGGCTCACCGACGTAAATTCAGCCTTATCGGTGAGCCAAAATGAGCGGAGATTATGGCCAAAATCGACTCAGGAAACGGTCCAGGCGAGCACATCGATTACGCGCTCTTTGGCGTGCTGCCCGCCGCGGTCGAGCGCGACATCCTCATCGCGTGCGCCCCGCGCGCGGTGCCCTCGAGCTCGTCGGCAGCGGAGGAGCCCCACCACGCGCCCGGGAGCGTCATCGCGGAGAACCTGCACCCCAAGTACACCCGGCAAATCTTCGCCCCTGCGCTCAAGGCCAAGCCCAACGCCGATGCCGATGCGGACGCGGTGCACGTCGAGGGGTGGCACCTCGAGATCCCGCAGGAGCTGCGGTGGGAGAACTACGTCAAGGCGGGGTATTATGTGGGTATGCGCGTTGGGTGGGTGCGCTTTCGCTGATGATTTGATTGTGCTGGTAGGGTGTGCTGGAGGAGCATTTCACGGGGGCGGTAGAGCACCCGATTCCGGTGGACTTGCTCGTTACGGGCTCTGTGCCCGCGGGGTCGGGCCTGTCCTCGAGTGCAGCGATGGTGGTAGCGAGCACGCTCGCGTTCCTCGCGATCAACGGGAAGGTGCGTGTTCTCCCCGTCGCACGCCAGATCGTGGACTGACCGTAAGCTACAGCTGGAGGGTGCTGAAAAGGTCGAGAAGGGTACGCTGGTGAAAATGTCGATGGAGAACGAGAAACGAGTCGGTACGCGTCTCTGTTGCCCATCTCCCATCGCAATCTTATGATAACGCTTCTCCACCAGGCGTTAACAGCGGGGGGTGAGCCTTACTTTAACAATCCTCGACAGTTCTGACACTTCACAGCATGGACCAAGCCGCCTCGATCCTCTCCGTCTCCTCATCCGTCCTCTACATCACCTTCTACCCCGCCCTCACGGCGTCCCCCACCCCACTTCCCGGTACGTCTTCCTTCTCCACACCTCCTCCTTATCATCCTAATCCCTTTTTCAAGGCGGCGCCGTCCTCGTCTGCGCACACTCCCTCGTCGTCGCCGACAAAGCCCTCACCGCCGCACGCAACTACAACCTCCGCGTCGTCGAGACGCTCGTCGGCGCCCGCGTCCTCGCGCGCTCCCTCGGCCTCTCCGTCGGCGCGCGCGAGAAGATCACGTTCCGCGAGGTCGTCGGGCGGCTCGTGGGCGAGGACGACGCCAAGGGTATGGATGCGACCGCGCTCATGGCCGCGCTGCGCCCCGTGGAGGGTGCCCTCGACGCGCTGAAGCCGCCGAACTGCACCGAGCCCGAGTTTGGGGCGACGCTCGCGGAGATGGTGGAGCTCTCGGGGCTGGAGGCGGGCGCGTTCCACGAGGTGTATATGTCATGGGTCGAGGGTACGTTTCGTTATCCTTCGTCTCTGCGTATTCCGCTGATGGACGGTTCGTTGCCTACGTAGTGGACGCGACACACTTCAAGCTGTACAAGCGCGCAAAGCACGTACTCTCCGAGGCGCTGCGCGTGCTGCAGTTCCGCCAGCTCTGCCTCGACGCTGCCGCTAACGCCAACGGAAGTGACAACAACGAGACGGTCCTCAAGCAGCTGGGCGCGCTGATGAACGACTCGCAGACGAGCTGCGCGGCGGACTTTGAGTGCAGCTGCGAGGAGCTGGATCTGCTCACGCGGCTTGCGCGCGAGGCGGGGGCGTATGGGAGTCGATTGACTGGTGCATTTCCTTGCCTCACTCACCCCTACTCTGCATGCACACCGACGACGCTCTACTGATTGGAATTCATACAGGCGCGGGCTGGGGCGGCTGCACCGTCTCGCTCGTCCCCGAACACGAGGTCGACGCCTTCATACAGAAGCTCAGCGCTGCGTACGCGCCGTACCGCGGCATCGAGGGCGAGGCGCTCGGAGAGGTGATATTTGCGACGAGGCCGAGTAGTGGGGCGTGTGGTGCGTTTTTTCCTTCGTCTTTCTTCGGGATGGAGGGCTGATTTGGTGCGCAGTGTACAAGTTTGAGTGAGGGCCGTGAGGGCGAGGGGGAGTATGTATGTATTTCGTATGTACTAGTGTGTGTGCTCCGAGGCGACGATGCATCCCAAAACTTGAAATTGGACCGAAGCGAGGGCGTTCCGCGCTTATCTTGGCTTCGACGGTCAGTCAGCTTCGTTGCTGAATTCTTTCGATCTCTCTCTTGCCTGTGTTGTCTCTGCTTTCTTGTTTCACCTCAGTGCAATGTACCAGATGGTCAAAAAAACAATATTGAGCTGCTCGTCGGACCTCTCGGCCGAACGTTAGCTTCCCTTTGCAACTTTCTTCCATGTCGGCTGAGTCTACGCTGGTCGAATTAAAGGATTGGCTGGAGCACAATGGCGGATACTTTCACCCACAGGCACGCCTTCAACAGGGTGAGCACCTACCTCAATTCCGAATTCCAATTCATAGCGGGGATCCAAGTGTCCTCCGGATTTTGTGTCGTCGCGTCGGAGAGTCTGCCACCGGACAGCAAGATAGTATCCTGCCCGTTCTCCTTGGCCATCACCAAAGACGTCGCATTTAACGCGCTATCTGCTCTACTGGGCCCAACGGCGGATCTGAGTGGGTGGACTGAACGACAATTGATATCCTCATACATCTCTTTTCACTGGATCATTGGCGACGATGCGTCTGCTGGGAAGCTAGCCCATCTCCCATATGTAAAGTCTTTACCATCGCGGGACAAACTCCGGACACCGCTCCACTTCACGGAAACTGAGCTTGAGCACCTCAAAGGCTCAAATCTATACGGTGCTACTATCGACCGTGAGCCGCCGCGTCTATAGCCATTCCGCACCACCAACACAACACAGGTGCTCGTGAATGGAAGGCAGAGTGGAACGCTTGCCTCCTCCCTATCAGCCTCGTCGACAGAGAATGGGCCGACCAGCTCACCTGGTCCGTCTCATGACTTCCGCCCCTCCCTCCCCTTCATCGGCCGTCCAGGGATCTCTACCTAACCGCCGCGACACACCTCTCTTCACGCGCCTTCCCCTCCACCCTCGTCTCCCGAAACATCTCCGAGTCCGCGCTCACATCGCCGGCGGACCCGGACCCCGCGCCGATCCTCCTCCCCGGCGTCGACACCCTGAACCACGCCCGCGCCGAGCCCGTGTCGTGGGTCCAATCCTACCTCGGCACCGGCCCCATACCCGAGGCAGGCTCCAGCATCTCGCTCGTCCTCCACAAAGCCATCCCCGCAGGCGCCGAGCTATTCAACAACTACGGCGCAAAGCCCAACGCCGAGCTCATCCTCGGCTACGGATTCTCGCTACCCAACAACCCGGACGATACCATTGTGCTCAAGATCGGCGGGATGGGGGGAAGGAAGTGGGAGGTGGGCCGCGGCGCACGCGGCGCGGAGGGCGTCTGGGAATGTGTGCTTGAAACACTGACAGGCGGGGCAGAGCCCACGTACGAGGACCACTTGGACGCTGCAGGCGCGCTCGGAGAGATGGTTGAAGGGCTGCTGGACAAGCTGCCAGAGCCCTCTTTCGACGACGATGTGCGCGACGATGTGGCGGAGATGATCGGGAACTACCTTGAAGGTAAGGATGCATTGGCGGGAACCACACACGCGCGCTAAGCAGGGGCCCACAGGCCAGCGCGACATTTTGGAAGGCTTAATACTTTATGCCGACGCCAAACACGATCAGGGTCTTGCGATGGCCAAGGAACAGGGAATAGAGCTTGAATAGCGTGTTGGTACATGGCCAACGCCTAACCAAGCGTCGCCGACAAAATTTACAAATTTACAGCAAAGACATAACCCCGCTAGAAAAAGTGGCCAAGCAACCTTGCAGCGCGCTTGTCGCCTACCTTCTTCAGCAGGGGGAGCAATTTTTCGTAGCAGAGTTTATTGTGCGCCTTCAACCACGCCTTCTCTTCTTTCGTCAACAGCGAAAAGTCGACGAGTTTGGTCTGGATCGGCACCTGACAGACCGCGCCGTGCGTGTGTCAGTGAAACGATCCTCGATTTACAGCGTGCGTACCATTGTGCAGCGGTCGAAGCCCATCCAGGTGTCGCCTCCAAAGTCTCGCCGGGTCTAAGACGATGGATAAGAATAGAAAAAAATGCCCAGCAGGCTTCAGGAGAAAAAGCAAACCACACGCACCTCTTTCTTCACCACGATGATAGTCGACTCAGTACGGCACCCGAATTTACCCTCCTCGTAGAAGCCTGGCTCGTTCGTCACTGCATGGCCGGGTTTGAACACGAAGGGGACGCTGATGCCCGTCGAGCCTGTGCACGGCGTAAGCGACGGATAACATGAAATTGGACACAACTGACTCTCGTGAACTAGACCGTAGCTGCGCAAATGATTGAGCTCGCCTGGTCGTCTGTAGCTACCGCCTGCTTACCTGCCGATTCCTAGACAATACGAAAATATGAAAAAAAAGTTGGGGAGGATTCGGTCAATCACAAACCATGTCCAGGTCCATGTCCAAAGTTCCTTTGCTATGTCAGCCGGCACGAAGAGCACAATAGCATTGTGTATTAACGCACATCCCGTCTTTCCACAGATGGTGCCGCACAATCCCGTCTAAGGTTCCAGTAGTTGATTTGAAATTATTCTTTCAGACAGGCGACTGAACGTACCTAGCTGGGTGCCGGTCGTCCCAGCAGGAAATATGAGCGCGTCGACGCCGATATGGGCTTGCAGGACGCGCGTGAACGCGCGCTTCTGCTCCTTAGCTTGAACGGCGTCAGAATGGCATTCAGAGAGACGAAAGGTAGACGAACTGGGTTTGCCGAAATGCACGGTACTGGCCAGGCGTTGGTTTCAGTCTTTTTCATAGCATAGAAGGAAAGAGCCTACGAACCGCGTGGTATCGATTGTTCCGTCGAGGTATTGCTGTCCCGAGTCGCTTCGTGGGTTTCAGTTTTCGGCAATGAGGGTATACCGGGGACTGGGATTTACATGAGATACGGGGCATCCCGCCCGATCACGAGGCAGTCGTCTTCCTCGGCCTCGTAGCTACAGGATGGTTTAATATGAGGGCAGTATCGAAAAAAGGGCCACCTACTGAGGGAGAGCTGCGCTAGGTCCATATGCACTAGGGCCGCGGTGAGATGGGTGAGGACTCCAGAGAAGCCTTCAAGATCGGACCTTATATAGTGACAATCGCCGGTCCAGTACTCTTCCAAGCATCGATACCACGCAAGCTTCCGCTGGGCATCATATTCCGTCACCGGATTCCTTTCAAGGTAGACCTGCTCTTCCAACCACCCGTACCAACGTACCTGAGGCAAAGGATGAGCCGCCGCTGCAGATACAGTCGGAAAGCGCGCAGAGACTTACCATCGCTACACTGTCGCGCAGATTCGCGTTGTAGAATCCCTGTATTTCGACCTCGTTCTTGATAGCTTTTGCGGCGTTGATTGGAGACGCGATCACAGTTGCTTTCAACTGTCTGGGGTCAAAAGCAGGCCTGAGATACAGGGACCGACAAACTTACCCCGAGCGCCTGGATAACCGCATATGAGGCTTTCGGATCGACGAGGACTGGAGACTATATACTGGTCAGGACGCGTTGGCCGTTGCTTGAGAAGAGAGATACCTTTGCGTCGCGTTCACCCTCTGCTTTGAGGAAATCCCAGACAGACCCGTAGGCTTGCGTTTCGACTCCAAGACCGGTGAGATAGTCCTGAACCTCGGGCGTCACCTTTTTCGGGTCGATGAAGAGTATCGCGTTCTTCGCGGAAACAAACAGATATGCGTAGAAGAAGGGCTGGCTGAACATATCGTTTCCACGCAAATTGAGAAGCCACACAAGATCGTCGAGCGGGGTTACGAGGTACTGAAATATAGTTTGGTCAGATAGAGTAGGCATAAAAATAGCGGCACCGGTTACTGAGGCCGTCGCAGAGAACGTCGCCATGGTTTGGCGCAGCTCGGAGAGTTTAGAGTCTGCAGCCCTGCCTGTAACAGTGTTGAAGATGGACCTTCCAACGAGGGAACGCAGGCACTGACCTGTAAACTTGAGGGGGTGCACATTGATAGCCCCAGTGGACCGCATGGGCTTGGGATTCCAGACCTAATATGAACCAATGAGCGCCTGTTCACAGAATTTCATGACTACCGACCTCATCGACCAGATTCTTGAGTTGGCACACGAGTTTCGAGCCCGCAGGAAGGCCGGCGTCTAGCGAAGCTTTCAACGCAGGCGGTATCAAACGAGCGTCAACGCCGATGCGACTTCCTGCCGGCAGCTACCCAGAGTTAGAGCGGATATGAAAAACCGAGGAAGGAATGTCGTCTACATTGCACAAGTAGTCTTGGAAGCCTCCCTCGACCATCGCGCGCGGGTCGAACTTTCGCAGCTCCCACAAATCAGGATCCATGGCCTTCTCCGCTGCGATCCAGTACCGACTGTCGACAAACAACAGAGCTTCGGTGCGAGTCACCACAGCGAGGCCGGCAGTCCCATGAAAGCTGATATTTAATGTCAGTACAAAATTATTGTTACAGCGGCGTGCTCATACCCTGTCATGAAACCACGTCGGAGTTCAGATGCAGCCTAGGATAAGAATTAGCAATAATTTCAGGTACAAAGATTCCTCACGCACAGGGATTTCGCTGCCATGTTCGTCCTCATTGGGAATCACGTATGCGTCGAGCTTGTTTTCATTGAGGACAGCTCTCAGGCAGGCTAAGGCTGCAGCGGAGCCTGACCACCGATCGCGGAGAGCAGAGCGATAAGAGGGTGGTGGTCTGCTGAAGTTGCAAGTCTTCTTCAGTGAATAGTTGCAAAGCAATGTGTTGAGAATACTTACCGTGGAGACTCCGGCTTTTCGTTGGCTACCACGCTGGAGGGCTCGAGTTGGAGGCGGGAGCGCAGAGGGTTAAAAGGGAGGCAGAAGAACATGCTGGTCGAATGCAAGCCACAGCCGCAGGGCGCTCCGATAACCGTCGCTTCGCCGCGAATACGACACGGTCACATGTTGATCCGACCGCGTCCCGGCTAAGAGGATGGCTGTAGAACGCAGTACTGCAAGGACGCTTGCGGGCCTGCGGTTCCATGTCTGACTTGCGGTATTAGAGCTTTCTGCCCATAATTTCTACACGCGACTATGCCGCCATGCACCCCAAAATGAACAAAAAGAGTGGACCAGACACTGCAACGTATCCACTCGCAGCTTTCTCCCCAGGTATGGCCGAGGCACAATTTAGGGGCGCCAGCATCGCCGCTTTAATGCTTCCCCAGGCCAAGGGCTCGAACCCTCGACCACTTCAGAACTGAAGTGATCTGTGCAACAGGGTTATAACCACTTGAACCAAGGAAGCATTGCCCTGCCCAGGTCGTCGATCCACTGGCTGCCCAAACTTAAGTCTGCTTTTGAACGATCCGCTTGGAATGCAGCGATGCTGCGACCAAGCATTAAGCAAATGCAAAAAACCATCGGCCCACGACTCGTGTTCTCAAGCATCGCAAGGTTCTCGTTGCCTTATCCAAGTAGCTGAGGTGTGTTGAGTACTGAAAAATCTACGGTAAGTGTAGTAAAAATATAGTATCTAGTGTCTACGATTACTCCGCACAACTCTCTAATAGTGGCCTCTCCCCCCTCCCCCTCCGCCTCCACCTCCGCCTCCACCTCCACCTCCGCCTCGCCCCCCTCCACCACCACCACCTCCACCTCCTCCGGCTCTAGGAGGCCGCGCAATATTCCCAATAACATTGATCCCATCCACGCCCTTCAACCCCATCTTCCCCAACGTCTTCTTCTCAATCCCCGGCAGCTCCGGCTCCGTCCACCCCAGCCCCTCCACTGCGAACCGATTCCCCCTCGCCACCAAATCCCCTTTGCTCCACCGCAGCCCCTTAAGACTCGAGTTGTACACACCCAAAAACGCGCGGTAGGCCTGCGCCTTGGTCTCGTTCGACACCTTGGCGAGCAGCGGCGTCACCACGTCCGTCGCGGTCGCCAGCTCGCTCGGCGCGAGGTGGTAGAGCCCCGGCGTGGGCACGGCGGGCACGGGCGAGATGGGCAGCGACGCGATCGTGCGGTCGCGCAGGAAGAACGCCTCGTCCGGGTCCAGAAGGACGATCCCGCGCCCCGACGCGCCCGCACGCGCGGTACGGCCCAGACGGTGGATGTACTGCTCCGCGTTGGGCGGCAGGCCAGGCTGCAGCACGAGCGTCACGTTGGGAAAGTCCATCCCGCGCGCGGTGACGTCCGAGCTGATGAGGACGCCCTCTTTCGAGTCTTTGAACTGGTCGGCGGCGCGGATGCGCGCGGGCTGGCTTTTGCGGGAATGGATCTCGAAGAGCGGGGGAAGGGTGCCCTTGGGGAGGAGGGAGAGCGCCTCATAGTAGAAGCCGACCAGACGAGCGGTGGGGAGGAAGATCATGGCTTTGGAGGCGCCTTTGTTGAGCAGGAGCCGGTCTTGTTGGAGGAATGCGACCGTGGCAGCGAGTTGTTGCGCGAAGGGCACGATGAGGGATTGCTGCGGGACTGCGCGGGGGATTAGCATGTTATCGAAACAACAGAGGACATGAACCTACCATGCTCGTGCGTGTTAACCTCATCCTCCCTCAGCGTGCTTATGAACTTGTAGTTCGCCGCCAGCGCGCCCTTGGCCACGCCCTTGATCTCCTCGCTCACCGTCGCGGAGAACAACAGCGCCTGCCGCTTCACCTTGGTCTTGTCGGGCATAAACGCCAGGATCTTATCAAGCTCGCGCCGGAAGCCCTGGTCGAGCAGCCGGTCGGCCTCGTCGTAGACGATAACGCGCAGGTCGTTGAAGAGGTGCTTGAAGGAGGGCGTGTTTTCGAGGTGGTCGACAAGCCGGCCGAGGGTGGAGATGAGGATGCGCGGGGGCTGGTCCATGAGGCGCTTGCCCTCGGCTTTCATGCTGTACGTCGTCGAGGTCAAAGAAAGAAAAAAAGAAAAGAAGGAGGACGCACTTGGTACCACCAATGGCGTGCCCGACCTTGAAATCGTGTTTCTCGATAAGGCCTTCTGCCTCTTCCTCGATCTTGCGCCGAGTTCAGTACTTCACAGACAAAAAAAAAGTCAAAGGAAAGGTTATGCACCTGCAGGGCCAGCTCACGCGTCGGGGACAAAACGAGCATTGATATTTTTCTAGGGGTCAGGTCCATTTTTACCAGGCGCTCGACGGCAGGGAGGAGGAACGCCAGCGTCTTTCCTGTACCAGTCTTGGCCTGCACCAGCAGATCGAGCCCACTCAGAGCGTACTATGGAGATCATATTAATGGACAATCTCTTTGGTAGGAGAATCGACCGTACGTCGAGAGTCGCCTCTGTAGCAAAAGAAAATTAGTACAGCTAAAAGAGCGGGAGGAAGACTGCGCACCCTGGACATCAGACAGATACCTGCGATTCAACCTTGTAAGAAAAGGAAAGGGCAGAACGAGCAAACGCGAACGCACTCGTGCTTGATCCCCTTCTTTGACGCCTCAGAGATGGGCGCATCCGCGAACCGCCGTTTAGAAAAGTGGCTCTCATCCCTCGCCACTGGTGCAACTGCAGTTGCTCTTGCGGGTGCCGGTGCCGGGGCATGCGTCTGCGTGGGCTGCACCGTTGCCGTCGCCGCAGCGGCCGACGCCATTCCTCTGGACCCTGGCGGACCACCCCTGTTCCTCGGGCGTCTTGAGCGCGTTGCAGGCATTTTTGCGGACGAGTTTGTTGTTGAGTTGGCACTGGCAGCGGCGGCGATAGTGCTCATGCTAGGGGCGGATTGGACTGCCTGGGCGTTAAAACGAGCTAATATGCTCGTAGTCGTCTTGACTGCACGGAACATGAATGAAAATCCTTGCAAAAGATAATATTTTTTTCAAACTCCCACGATCGAAAGGCACTGTCTAGGGTTAGCCGCACTAGGGTTAGGCGCGTCGCGCTTGTCCTCTCCCGCCATGTCCCTCCCCCCAGCCCTCCGCGCGTCAGTAACCCCACCAGAACTCGAGCTCATCGCCTCCCAACAGCTCGTCGAGATAATCCCCCTCATCGCAATGGAAAAAACCGCGTTCATCTCGGTGCCCTCGCTCCCCCGCTCCTCCTCGGCGCCCAAATTCTAATCGAACGCCCGCCGCAGGGCGCCTACGGTCCCCTCCGCCCGCCCCACAAGGCCCGCATACCCATCTGGATGGCGGTCAACCTCAAGCAGAAGAAGAAATGCCACATCCTCGCCCCCGCGTGGCTTACTGTCGGTGCGTCGTCCCGCGTTATCGTGCGCGTTTTTTGCTCACACAACAGCACTACAGACTATCTGCAAGAAAAACTCCTCCAAGAGACGACGCAGGACGAGTTCACCAAACTCCCGTTCCGATTCGCCGAGATCTCGCGGGTACTACTGGACGCGTGCGTCCCGTCCCTTCTCTCTCAACGCGACGCGACGCGAAGACGCTGTACTTCAGGGCCTCAGACGACCTCCAGAACCCCGACAAGCTCCGCTCGCTGCTGAAAGACCTACGCGAGGCGCGGCAAGCAAAGGCGCGCGCAGGCCTGCAAAGTCTCGAGCATTCCACACTCGGGGTACGCACGCACTTACTCTCCTTCTGACCCCGCGCGCGCAACTCACGGCGCACAGCTCTCAAACCTCTCCTCAATGGAGATCAACGAAATCCGCCCCTTCTTCATCCAAGCAATGGCCGTCCTCGGCCAACTGCGTCCGTGAATGTAATTTGCATGAGTATGTATGAAAGTGTAATGATACAGCTGTATGTATGTGTACAATATGTACTACTAAAGTCCAGTGTGCAGTGTCCATTTTAACCTGTGTATCCAAGCGGGGAAAGAAAACTGCGCCTACGCCTCCGCCTTGTCGACACCCGTACTCGACCCCGACCCCGACCCGCCCTCCAACTTATCAAGCACCCTCGCCAATTGCTTCTTCAGCTCCAAAATCTCCTTCAACATCAGCGCCTCGCTCGACTGCAGCATCATCAGTCATCACAGCTTGAAAACAAGACAAAGTTGAACAGAACCCACCTGATTCGTATTCGGAAACGCCTTGACCAGCTCCTCAAACTTAACCTTGCTAATCACACGCCCGGGCCCACTCCCCCCCGAATCATCATCCACCACCTCCGGATCGCGATACTCGGGCCTGTCATCCTCGCCCTCGTCGTTCCCGCTCAGCCAGCGCTTCATCCACGCGTGCTTGGCCGGCTGCTCCGTGACGGACTCGTACAGCGCGATCATCGTGAGCGGGAGGAAGAACACGACGCCCATGACGAAGCGGTTGAGCTTGGCGTACACGCCTGGGCTGAGGCTGCAGCGCCCGAAGAGTCTGTCGTGCCGAGGTTAGAGTTTGGGACGGGGAAGCAGGCAACAACGACGTACTCGAACGGCGAGATGAGGAACACCTCGATGAGGTTAAAGGGCGCAGGGTAGACGTAGGAGTCCGGCGCGCGGATCATACCAACCGTCTTGCTGGCGAAAAACGCGAGGTACTGCGCCTCCGCGTCGTCGACCACGTCAGAGTACGCCGACGAGAAAAGCGAGATGAGGATGTTCAGCAGGATAAGGCCTGGGGTTACATTACATTAGCGCCTGGCAGACGAACGAGAGAATCGCTAGCTACATACAGGTGATCACTCCCCAGCTATCAGGAAAGAGGTGAGCTCTACGGAGAGGAAAGAAAGCAGGGCACAAGACGCACAAGTAGTACAAGGTAAGCCCTGCAGTGCTGGCGGAGAACTTGCTATAATCCGGGGACTGCAGCAGCGCCTGGATGAGTAGATTCACGATCTGCCCACCATATCAGTCAGTCCGCAGCGCAACCACAGAGAAAAGGGAAACAGATACGTACGTTGCCTGCGGTCTCCACGGTCCCATCCGACGCGTCAAGGGCATACAACCCTTGCCCGAAGCCCAGTGTGAGCAAGGACAGCAGCTGCATCGTAGTGAGCGCTGACTCAAGGAAACACAAAGAGAATCAAGGTAAATACCGCAAAGAATATACCCGACTCTTGCAACATGCGCGCAACACAAATCTGCATAGTCCCAACGTATCTACGCCAGTCATCATCAGCCGTCCGTACGTCAAAACGGAGAGGAGAGTAAGGCGCACTTGTATCCGTCAAACACGGTCACGATCTTCATCCTAGGTTGGTTGCAGCACCATCAGCAAAACACATACTCGAACATGTACAAGAGGCATGGACGCACCACAGCAACGGCGCCGCGAAACTAAGAATCTGGAAGCTCTTGAGCCGGAGATTCGCGGCTTTTTCGTCAGGGGCCGGTCATGCCTGCGACGCGGCAGGACGAAGGCTGCCGTGAGGATGCCGTCGGTGACGAAGGCCACTACATGAGCGGAGGGATGATTAATGTCGGGTAGGTAGGGTACCGCAGGAGGGGGAAAACGCACCGATCATCCAGAAGTTGTATGCCTTGTAGGTGACGAATTTGAGGAGCTTGTATAACTGTAGGATAGTAAACATAGTGAATAGAAGTGCATGACAGCGAAGAAACGCTTACGCGGTTAATGTCTGCGAACACCCATCGTATTAGCAGACGGACACACAATACTTGAATTATGAGCAGTGTATACCTTCCAAAAGGAACGACAGCGCCATCGTATACAATATCGCTTCCCACTCATCAAACTCGCGCGGCCCCTGCGAGCGCTCGAGGGGTTGCCGGACTGCGAACCGAGTAAGACGCGTTGTATCGTAGAAAATAACGAAAATAAACTACACACACCTGCTTGCGAGTACACAAAGAGGAAGAACAGCCAGACCACAATGCGGAACATGTTCTGGTAGCTGCGCCAGGGTCAGTCGGGGCCTCGCTTGGGGGAGTGGAACGTTGCACTTGCCGAGGGACGGACATTCGCGACGGGTCGAGGTGCCCGAGGAAATGGCTGTTTGGACGCAGGTCGGCGTATTCGACATAGTCGATGTCGTGGTCACCGTTGTTCTGCTGTATTATCTCGCCGCGCCAGAGGGAGTTGACGACTGCGAATTATTTAGTTCCCTTTCAGTAATATTACCGAGGGCATAAGTACCATCTTGCGCCTCGCTCGAGGAAAGGAATATCGTGCTAAAGCAGATTCCGTTATTATTTTGGAATCGAAGCTGATGCTAGTGGGACCCACCAGTGCGCGTCAATCGCCATCTCGAGCGCGCTGGACATATCGCTCTTGTCGCCGTCGACCTGAACGTGCTGGAAACGCGTCGACATAATGGCATTGAGTGTTTCGGGTGGTGCGATGTGCACTATCCGACGCGCGAGCACCTCGCAAGCCGTTGCTGGAGGAGAATATTAAATTTCCAGCATAAGCATTTCGGATGCCTCACGCACCTCGGCCAAGATTCTCGCCATAATCCGCCGGGTTGTGGTTCGCGTCCCACATGAATTCTGCCCGCGCGCGAAGGAGACAATACGGGAGCTGAGGCGTTCAGATAATGGAGAATATAGTTACTTCGAGAGGACCCACCGCGTCCACAAAGTCGCCCGCAGCGGCGCGGTACGCCTTTATTACTTGTGGCGTGATAACGCGACTGGTCGGGTCATTAATCCTTCGCAAAGACGCGTGAACGGCCAAAAATGCGCGAGTGGGGAATAAATTACGAATCGGGGTCGACTTCGACGGGTAGCAGGGTCAGCGTCAAACTGCGCAGGCGCTTAACCAGTTCTTGACAACACAACAGTCAGATCAAAAGGGAATTCAAAGGGAGCAGGGAGTCGGACTGGTTAGCGTCGCGGGCGAGGGTTTGGCATCGTCGACAGAGACCATTGGGCGCTCTTCTGGGTCCATTGTGGTGGGAGGAGAAGGGAGGAGCCAAGTTGACGAATTTTGGCGGGGATTATGACGCTGTCAGACGGTCCTGGGACACCGCAACAAACACAATACAGCCTCTGCTGCAAACTCCGATGCCGGTATGTGAACCATCCAGGTGTTACTGACGCGCCGTTTACTGAGCCTTGCAGGCATACCACTCGTCTTTCAACGAGGAACCCGATGTCCGTCTGGCAGGGGAACATGGCCATCCTCCCAATAAAGACAAAAATTCGTGGTCCAGCACCGATAGGTGAATCTCAGCCCTCAATACCACTCTCAATCCAACACCCAATAATCCTCCTCCAGCCCAGGCTGAAATACCCGACATAATCGACGAAACCCTCGACCTCTTCCGCGCAAACTCCCTCTTCCGCAACTTTGAGATCAAAGGGCCCGCAGACCGCACCCTCATCGTCCTCATCCTCTACGTATCCGACTGCCTCGCAAAGATCGGCACGGCGCGCACAGTCCCCACTCAGATCGAGGCCTCAAAGTCCCTCAACACCCTCTCCGTCGACAACTTTCCCATCCCCGGCTGACGCCAACTTTGCCCTCAACGCTCACTATGCTGCGCCTTCGAGTCGGCAGGACTCTGGTGCGTGCGCACATGCACAGCGTATCGGCGCCCATGACTCACTTGCTGTCATCTATAGACTACCTGCGACAGTACCTTCGTCCAGGTGCGTCAAGAGCTCGCAGCCCGCCTCGTCGAGCGCCTCTACGCAGACGGCACCGGCAAACCCAGCAAATGGTGGATGTCCTTCCAGAAGCGCCGCTTCATGAACCGCAGCCTGGGTTAGATGTAGTGCGCAGCCGCAAACCGTGTAGATGTATTATATTATCACAACCCATCCATTCTACTTCCGCTTCTTGCGCTCGTTCGGATTCTTGCGCCCATACCCAATGGCAGGCAAATCCCCATCCATCCCCGACGCGCGCATCGTCCGCCCCTTGCCGCCCGCGCCGACGCTCAACATCTCCGGCATCCAGTCGGGATCCAGCCAGCTCCCCATTTTCGCCGCACCGCCATCCCGCGCCATCATGCGCTTGTTCATCCGCGCCTCCTCCCGCTCGCGCCGCCCATCCGCCATGTGGCGCGCACGGACATACTCCGTCTGGTCCTCGCGCAGAATCAGCCCCTCCCCCGTCCCCTTCTTCGCCGACCCGTGCTTCGGAGCGGGGATCGAATACTTTGTGCCCCGCAGTCTGTACTGGAAGTTCGCCTTGAGGTGGACCTGCATCGCCGGGGCGTCCGCAGCCGCGTCCGGACTTGAGACCGTCACTGACGTCCGCAGCAGCGTCGGGTTTCCGCACGACGGACAGAATTTCCTAGTGTTATCCTTGCATATTCTATACCCCACATGAGCTGCCACATTCCCTTTTCCGTTCAAGAGAGAAAAGAACGCACTTGAAACACGCATGACACCGCAGCACCCAGGTCTTCACCTTGTGTATCCGCTTCCCCTCCACGCCGACGAGGTTGAGCCCCATCTGCAGCAACACGTTCTGCATCGCGAAATCGGCGGTCATGCACCCCGCCCCGATCACCTCGTCCTCCGGCGGCGCCTTTTGCTTCCCCTTGCGGCCCGCGCCGGTGCCTGGGAGGAGGTCCAGTGCGCGCGACTTGTGCAGCCCGACGTTGGAAGGGGTGATCCACTCGCCTTCGCCGTCGTCCTCGTCGGAGGGGTCGTCGAAGAGTGGCTCGGGGGACGATGGTGGGACGCTGCGGCGTCGGAGTCGACTGGGCGCTCGTCGGGGGCGGTGCGCTCTCGCTGAGCGGTTGTAGTTCGACATCCAGGGGCTCGAGATCCTGTTCATCCGCGTCTTCTGGGGCGTCGTCGTCGTCTGATTCCGAGTCGTCCGCCGTATCGAGATCAGTTTTGTTTTCTTCAGAATCGGCTTCTTCAATTTTTTCTTCTGCGCCAGTCGTCAAAGTCGTTTCTTCTTCTGCAGGAGTCGGTGCTGCCTCGTCCACCGGGGCAGGTAGCCTCAGGTATAGCAGGCCTCATCGGGCTTATTCGCACTCTACTATCGCATGCAGTCAGCGACGCCGTATGCCTCCACATCGGAAAAACGTGCCTCCCTCGCCTTCTCGCGTTGGTGCAGCGAATACGTGAGCGCCAAAACGCACAGATCCGGGTGCGAGAGCACCGCGTAGTCGCCCGTCTTTTTCGCCCATTGGATCACTTAATCGTAAAGCTCCTCGTTAGCGCAATCCGTGAAGCAGTGGGTGGGGGTAGGGTGCGAACCTGTAGCTAGACTCGCGGGATCGGGCGCGGCGACCTCGACCTTGACGCCCGCGCTCAGGCCGAGGCGCTCGAAGTGCTCCCTTGCGCGCTTGTCCTTGAGCTCGGCGAGGACCTTGAGGGACGGTGAAGTAGGTTTCTGCGAGGCCGCGGAGGGGGGAGAGCGAGAGGAGGGGGCCGGCGTCGAGGACGAGGTTTTTGCAGCGCGGCGGCCGTTGGGGTCGTCATTTTAAGTCCTCGTTGTGGGTTGCGGAAAGAAAAAATTAGGACGTGACTGATTGTGACAACTAGGGGCCCCTATCCTATTGGGAAACCACTTTCCTTAGTTTCTTCCGAGACCGTCAGTCCATCCCCCAAGGCGAGCCGGTGCGCGGAAGCGAGGTACATACTTTCGCCCATCAATCTGCGCTCGAATGAAGTAGTGTTGTCTTCAGACATTCAAGCGAATCAAAACAATCAAATCTCACCAAGGCTCAAGCAAGGCCACAATATCCTTTTGCAGGCTCCCTGCTGTTCTGCCTGCCTAATGCGCACAATGCTTGCTTCCCGCTGAGTCCTCTCCACCCTGGGAACCGATATTGACCGCCGTCGCGGGTTTTCCCAAAAAAACCATTTCAAATGTTCATGGTCACGCGCGCGTACTATGAAAACCGCTCGAGCTCAACAAAAAATTCCTTCTGATTGTAAGCGGTGTTCGAAACTCGTTTTCAGTTTTTCCTTGCGACGATGGATTGGCAGCCAGAATCGGTAGTACTTTTCCGTTCTTGCTTGCTCTTCCAAACTCGCGGCCAAGGTTACACACAGTACCAGTCCCCGCTGTCAGATTAGCGGTGTTTTGACGCGTTCATTGAACGACATGCCTTTGTATAAAGAGTCGCGAGAAGAGGATTTGGAGTCTGCGTGTCGGAGGGAACAGTACATAGTTGAAACGGAGGAGTATACTGATAGTTCAACTAGATTCAAATACCCGTAGAACTGCAAGGGACATTGTCTGTCTATCTCGCATGAACCACCCTCTTACCGCCGTATCGAGGTCGTTTGCGCCGATATTCAACCGTGGGAACCTTCTTTGAACCGTGGGACCTTCGTGCTGGTGCCATCTCCAAGTGGCCTGGTCTCCGCTTGAAAGCGAGGCAATCTCTGCTGCGTCCAAGTTGGTTATAGTCCAGGGCAATCTCTATACTCTTGGACTAAATATCTTAAGTTCATATGGGAAACAAAATGCAACACGCGGGAATCGAACAGAAGACAGTACACGCTCACGTGACACTTTCCAACTTAACCGCAAGTCCGCAACGGCCTCATCCCTCGGAGTCGGAGTCGCCATACCCAGGCCCCGCTAGCGCCGCAACCCGCTCACCATTTCTACACTCTCCCTCCTTGGCTCTGCCACTGCTACAGCGGTCGTCTGCGCCGCTGTTCTCCTAGCCATGCTTGGACATCACACAAAACAGGTCAACGTTTACGGGAAACGACGCCAGCGTATCATCAATGCCCCCGAGGAGCGCTTTCCAAAGCAGCCCTCCAACTATATTCGACGACCTCCCCCCAACCCAATGGGCCCCCGTGGCGTCCCGCATGAAAAAGCGGGAAAATGGGCCACCCAAATCAAAGTCCCAGTCACCGAAGATCCTCCACATGAGTCGGAAGAAACGGACTTTCGCCCGCCATCTCCCCAATCCGCAAGAAGCTCAAGACCATGCCCCAGATTCGACGTCTGGAAGATGAGGGAGAGGTCTCCACGCCACCCCGTCGACCCCTTGGCGTTAGGCCGCTCAATACACCAGGGTCACCAGCGGTGGTGAACAAGCCGAAGAGACCCTCGGGGAGCGGTACTCCGTATACCAAACAGCGATTCTCTCCCTTCGTCGATATTCTGGTGGTGGATGATGCGGGGACGACGATCAGCCAAGAGCGACGGGTGTCGGGCAGTAATCGGTGCGTCTCTTTTGCTACACTGCGCACCACAGACATGGCTCACGAGTCCTCTCCGCACTACAAGACACCGACAGCGACGACGAGCTCGCGGCACCGAAACGCCCCGCGACGACTGCGACGACTCATCTCTACGCGTGTCGAGTCCGACGAGTCGGATTCATCTGACGACGCTATAGCTTGTCCCTTCCGGATGCCCCCAGCGTTCCACCAGTACCTGCTGCGCCTGCGAGAGGCAGACAGTTACGCCTCCAGATGGAAGTGGTCCTACCACTACGGACTCAGATGCCACCCGCTGAGATACCCTCACCACCACCGCTTCGCAAGCATATATCCACCCCACCAGAACCACCACTCCGATACCAGCGTCTCCGTCGCCAATCCATCGCCCGCGCCAGCTAACGCCCATCCGCGGCGCCAGGCGCATGTACGCTCCGCCATCGCCGCCCTCACCCACGACGCCGACCGAAGACGACCTAGACGACCTCACCCTCGACATATCCTCACTCGACATCTCCCCGCCCCCCGCACCTGCTCCCCCCGTCGCGCCCGCCTATCTGCAACCCCTGCTCGCAGAGTGCGGCCAACGCGCGAGCGGCCTGCTCGAGTTCTCCGCGTTCATCCGGTCCTTCCCGTTCGACCCGCTTGTGTGCGGGCGCGGCGGCAGCGCGGGGACCGGGGGCTTCCGCAAGATCGGCGAGGCGAGCTACTCGGAGGTGTTTGGTATCGGGGACGTCGTGCTCAAGGTCATCCCGCTTGCGCTGACTGAGACGCAGCGGCGGTTGCGGCCCAACGCCGCTGTGGAGCCGGAGGGTCCGTTCGCGACCGACGCGAAGGACGTGCTGAAGGAGATCATCGTGACGCACGCGATGGGCGAGGTGTGCGATGGGTTCGTGAAGCTGTTGCGGACGTACATCGTCAAAGGAACCTACCCGCAGGTGCTGCTCGAGCTTTGGGACGAGTACTATGAGCGCAAGGGGTCTGAGGGTGTCCGTCCTGGTGCGAACTGTTATGTCATGGCTTGTTCATTGGCGTTTCTCATTTCCTCTCAGACACTTTCGCACTTTCCCAAGCGTACGCGATAATCGTCCTGCCGAACGGCGGGCCTGATCTCGAGGCGTACACGTTCGCGAGCAAGGGCGGGCTGGAAGCAGGCCTGTAGCGTTTTCTGGCAGGTGGCCAAGGCGCTCGCGCAGGCAGAGCAACTCGTGTCGTTCGAGGTCAGCGCGGCTCTATACCTAAATGCCCCAAACACTTACACTCGTCTCACAGCACCGCGACCTGCACTTGGGGCAGATTCTCGTGCGAGAAACGTCTGCGCCCGATGTACCGCGCGCGCTGCAGACGGTGAATCAGAACCGCGTCAAGGCGGGGAAGGAGGCGCGGCCCATGATGGACGACCCGGTGCACGGTGTGCGCGCGACGCTGATCGACCTGGGGCTCTCGAGGATGGATGCTGGGGACGGGTCGGGTGGGGAGATGGTGCATTGGACCCCGTTCGAGGACGAAATCTTCATGGGCGAGGGTACGTTATTATCGAATTCCGGCTGGTCGAAGGCTAATGAGATTCATCCTGAAGGCGATTACCAATTTGACATCTATCGGTACATGCGCGCGCACAACGGGGGCAACTGGGAGGCGTTCGATCCGCTCACTAATGCCTTGGTGAGTTTGTTTCCCCACAGTGCTTCCTGCTATTGCTTAAGGTGTGCCCCAAGTGGCTGCACTATCTCGCCGTGAAGCTCCTCAAGGGCAAGGGCCTCCGCGCGCCGACGCGGCGGAAGAGCCAAGCGCCGTCGCCGCCCAGTGCGGGCTTTACGGACCGCGACTGCTACGAGTGCATGATTGACCTGGAGGAGTGGCTCGGACGCTGCGTCGCGGCGGTCGTGGCGGAGACCGGGTGCAAGACGAAGGGGAAGGGGAAGAAGAAGAAGGGGGCTGTTAGCCCGTCGACACAGACGCCTGCGGCGCAGCTGCTGGGACCGCTGTGCGCGGGTGAGGTGGTGGGCTATGCAGTGAAGAAGGGCTGGGTCCGCGCGCTGGCGTGAGCTTGTGCGGTGGCGTGGTGTATCTTATCGTATATTAAGAGCAGATGGGATGTGCTCATGCTTTGCTTGGTGTGGATTTTTTAACCTTTTGAATGGATTTGTACGGTTTAGTGATGAACAGCCTCCACTACGCCCATGTGAACATCACCCTGGACAATGACTCTGAGTGGCAGCCTCAGTGGCTTGGGTTGAAAAGCGCGGTAACGTGACCGCGTCTCGGTGATTTGGTGATGGCGGAGCTTGAACTCGAAGTACTTATGTGACAAGTCCGTGACGAGCCACTTTGCGGCTTGTCTCCTCCCACCATCTGGCGCTCTCCCCCCTCAACATTCTGGTCTTCCCCTCCCCTCGACCTCGCCTCTAACGTCGACCATCGACCCCAGCACCTCGGCTGGCCTCAAGAGCCCTCAAGTCGCAAGTCCCCAGCACTCGAAACGCTGCGTGCTCATGTTTCTCACACATTTCGTCCCACTAAAGACCTCTCTGGTGCAGCTTAAGCGCAGGGAGCCCTTCCAGACCTCAAGATGTGTGCCTCAAGCCGCTGGACGACCTCAAGACCTCCTCAAGACCGACACTGGGGCCCCCGAAGACCTCAAATGGACGGCGGGATGGGGTGGGGTGTCGCGTAAGTCGATAGCGCCTCCGTCAGCTTCTTATTACTCACCTTGACCATCTTCAGGTGCCGTATGGGGCCGCGACGGGAGTCTGTGGCTGTAAGTCGATTCAAGCTCTAAACTCGTTTCATACTGAACCATTCTCGCTTCAGGGTAGTGTACTACCGGCCGCCGTGGGTTGGGGAGGGCAAATGTGTGCAAATATGTGGTGCTCGCGTCGCCTGATCACCGACGCGGGGGGGGGGGGGGGGGGGGGGGCAGGGCGCGGGCGGGGACGCCACTAACCGAAACTTCCTCCCTTTTGTTTAGGTCATAAAAGGTTGGCCACCTTTCCGACACGCGCGCGATCGATTCGTTGGTGGAAGGGAAGTAGAAGGCCACGGGGATTGTGTGTGCGGAGGGCGAGGCTTTGGTTGCCATCCTCAAAAGCTCCCCGCCTCGTCGTCACTGGTATGCCTCTTCCTCGTCCCTCGCGAGCACATACTGAATAACTTCGCAGTGTCTTGCCGCATCTCACCAACTTCGCTCAGTCGCCCCAGCGCAAACAAAAGCTCAATAAAAACAAAAAGAAACACAAACCACAATATAACGAAAGAAATGAAAAAGAGCAAAATAACCATCGCTGGGCGCTACCGCAAAACACGCAGCACAGACGCCAAAGACGCAAAACCACCCACCAAGACGAGGCGGTGTTTCGGAACCACCAAAGGGTCGGCGGCCATGCAAATGCCCTTCGCGCAAACAAGCACGACTCAGTTAGCATTCAGCTGCCGACGCGACAACTACACACACCATGCGCTTTCGATCTCACCCTCCACTGTCCGCAACACCCGACGATCCTCCCCAGTCTGTCACTCAAGAGCAGCTATCTCGCCCAGGCGCTGGACCGATCGTTGCAGTCGATTTTCCATTGTCATTGCCAGGCAAGTGTTGCCTCGCTCCACTCCTGGAATCATCGATGTTAACGTTTCACCAGGCTAGAACACAGACGCTGGGCATCTCCCTCATCGAGACGCCGAGAGTGTCTCGACCCCTCTGGCCGAAATCTCAACCATCAGCGCTCTCCTTGGCCAACGCGCAACTTCCCGGATATCTCGTGACTCTGTTTCTTTTATAGCCTAGATAGAACGTAGATAGTCGGCAGCTGTAGGCGGGCGGGCACAGGACGGCACGACATCGGGCAGAACGCGGACTTCTTGGCGAACAAACCTCTTCTTTCCCAGCTGGTGTCTTGACTGTACGTCTCTTCTCTTCTCTGCATGGCTTGCCAGTTCGCTGACATAGGTTTGCAGTCCTTCACTCTCAATACACCTCGTGAATCGTCACACACGCCTCTCGATAGAGCGACGTCTTCATCCTGCTCTCCGTCGGCTTCACATCAACCAAACTGCAACTATATCGGCAGGCGCCTTCGTCACGAACCGCACATTCTCGGCCAACCATCATCTCGACGCGAGCGAGCGAAGCTTCGATTCCGTTTGCGCGCAACTCCTCGTCTATCCAAAGCAATGTCTCTACCGCTTGAGCGCAGCCTCCATTCCGCGCCGGTCTGCTTTCGTATGCAGCTGCGAGTACATGACTCAAAGAACCCTCATAATCCTCAACCTTCTGAACGTTCATCCCCCCGGGAGTCGGCGAGCGAAGCTTCCATTCCGTTCGCCTCGACTCCTCGTCTATGGGAGGCTCAACATCATCTTCATGACGATACCCAGACCCACCGCATTGTCCGTCATCACTTTCTGGCTGCTTCGCCATCGAATCTTCTCGCCCGCAATTCTTCGAGGTCACCATGATCCAATTTAGACTCGCACCATCTTCGTCCTCACAGCCGACTCTTCACGCGACTCTGCTCATCACGATTCACGACCGTCGCTGGTTCTCCCACTACCAAGTTGCGCTGTCTTGTATCGTCCTGCACCGGTGCTTGCGTCGGCATACGTACCCCACCCGGCTCACGTTATGCCTCCTCTCTCCGAGCGTCCTCGCAACCCACCACATCACTTGCAGCTCGCTCATGGCCCCCAGTACCCTCACACGAAATACCCGAAACCGCCCCTGAAACACCACCTCAAGTCTCCCTGCCCTCGCCTAGCCCGTATTCGCTGTCCCGCCCGCCTCAAAGTTTTTCTCTAATAGGATTGGAAGACGTAGATAGGTTGATAATCGACTTGGATTTTTTAACCGAAATACCGCAGCGCGAGCAATCATCATCGTCTCGTGTGGTCGAATTTTGGCACTTCTCAGAGATCTTATCGCACCATAAAGCTTGCCAGAAGGTCTCGGAATGTGAATACAGTACCTCCTTGATCTATTCTATGATTTGTACAATCTAGGCTCGCTTCTCGATTTGCTCTAAACACGCAGAAAATTCGGACCAGTCCACCATAATAGGGTCCGCACCAGGCCTCTTTCAACACGGCCTTCATCTCGTCCTGTTTGTCCGGCTCGTAGCTCCCCACGTAGCCAACAGGTGGCGATACCCTGCACGCACGGCACTCAAGGTGCCATTCTTGCTGTCCTCGACCGCCACACATTCCGCAGGCTGCTTCCCCATGACCTTGCACGCGTGAAGATAAATCGCGGGGTCGGGCTTGCTCGTGGGCTTCTCCAAGCTCGTGGCGGCGCTGAAGATGAAGGTTCCGGGGAAAGTACTTGTCCATCCCGACCTTGTCCACGCTCGCCTCGACGCGGACGACCAGCGCTGGAGCTCACGACGGCCATTTCGTACCGGCCAGCAGCAGCCAAGGGCGGCGAGCTCCTTGTCGACGCCCACACAAGGCTCGAGCGCCGCCCGAATTTTGCCGATGACCTGGTCCTCCTCTCGGGTAACGTACGAGTCGAATGTGGAGGGGGGAAGGTCGAGAGAGTATTTCTGCTGCAGGGAGCTCATCATGCCGCGGAAGTTCTGGCCGACGAATTCTGTGAACAGGGCGTGCCCAGGTGTAGCGATCCTCGATGCCTTGGGAGGCAAGGATTTCGTTGGCGAGCTCAGCACATGCCTCGAAGGCGAGAGTCTCGGAGAGAACCAAAGTATTGTCGCAATCTTTCAAGTTCTCGAGTCAGCACAAGGTTCGCAGGACGAGAGTCTCTGAGAGCACCAATTAAATCGTGGTCTGGAATGATGCCCTATGAGCTAGTTTCAGCGGTAGACTATGGGAAATACCTTGGGCATGGTCGGCGCGATGTGGTGGCGGGAAGGAGAGATTTGGCGCGTGACGTCACTGCTTTGTTCGTAGCAGCGGCGTTACTCGGTTTGGACTCAGGCTTCCTTTGATTGCAGTTCAATTTAGCTAGTAGGTACAAAGCGAAGACGCGGATCAAGCCATGGGGGCTCGTTATTAATTTTTTTACCTCAACGTGGGTCCAGACTTTTACCCTTCTCCTCGCCATGTCTGCTTTTCCACCATCCAAACCCCAGCTGCCCCGCGATTTATGCAAGGCGCTCAAAAAAAACTGCGTCGCGGCGGGGAGCATGATCTACACTGCCTTTTTCAGCGACGTGCGCCATCGTCTGGTGGCCTAAAGAAATGAATCCAAACTCCAGCGTCCCAGTCTCGCAGTTTAACGATCCATCCAATCCCTTCCTCGCCTCGTTCGACCCAGGCTGAATTTGCATCCTTCGACGACTATAGCTATCTTCATTGGGCAGGCGATGCATGCGGATTTGCCGCTCGCATACGAAGCTGTGCGACTGGGGACTTCGATCGGGCGTCCAGCGAAAGCAGGCATTACCGCGCTGTATCATGGGTTGCTGACCCTTCTTGACTGCCTGAAAGCGGGTCCGGCTGAGGTTGTTGCTGCACCTTTGGCGAGTACGATTCACGACCTAATGACGGGCACGATGCGCCAAGTGTTGCTCTTTCTGCTCTCACACCACGCCGACCCCAACGAATCCCACAATGGTGTTTCCGTCCTCCACCTAGCTTGCATGGGGAGCTTCTGGGACCTCGTCGAGGCGCTCCTCCTCCACGGCGCGAATCCGTTTTATTCTGTCGGCGCCGGTTCTCCCGCCCATGTGTTGAAGAACAACGCCGACAAAGCCCGCTTTTCATCCCTCGCGTCCAAATACCAAGGCACCACTCGTCCGCCTCGTCCGCCTCGAATCTGTCCCTGTGGTTCAGGGTCACCTCTCCAGGATTGCCACGCCGTCGCGGGAGGAAAACCGTACAACCCAGAATACATCTGCTGCTGCGGCTCGAGGAAAATATATTCGGCGTGTTGCGCGAAGAAGGCCAAGATAAGATACACCGAGGTGTGGGACGAGAAGGCGGGGCGTCTGGTGGTCGACCAGTTCATACCAATGCCGAGGAACCTCACGCTCCGCACCCGAGTCGGCGAGGATATGTCGGAGAGCGAGAGGATACAGAGCCAGCTGCAGGAGACGGAGGTGGGGCTCGCAACACAGATGGCGGCCAGCGTGTTGCCGACGCTTCAAGGCGACGTACTCAAACGACTGCTGGAAGCCGGCCGCGTCGATCCAGCCTACGCAGCGACAGCCTTGGAGACCAAGATCCATCTTGCCCTGTACGTATCTCTCGCCGCATTTCCGGATGTATCTTGATTTCGGACTTTCCTCTAGTCCCAATTGCGTCCTGACGATGAGCAAGGTCGAGTGGAAAACCGTGATGGTGAAGTGGAACGAGGCGGTGGATGCGTACATTGCCTCTGGAGTCGATACGCGCCCCAAAGAGACGATAGAGAACGCGGCAAAGCTCGGAGTAAAAGGGGGGGCCGCTCCACCGCAGATGCGAGGCGCCTGGATGCAGCAAACTCGAGGGCAGGGACTCCGTGCATATGCTCGTCTGCTCCGGCTGCCACACGGTTCGTGACCTCTTCGTTTCCAGCTTCAGGTCATCATCTGAGTGGCTTTACTTCGACAGACAGTCTATTGTGGACGAGAGTGCCAGAGGAGTGCTTGGGCTGAGCACAAGTTGCCTTGCCGTAGTGGGGAAAGCGCGCCTCAGATGCTGCCCGTCCCAGCGCGAGCATCTTGCAGAATTGTCCAAGATTATAGGCGGGCTCCTGGGCGAGGCAATGCCGGCGTTCAAGTAGGAATTCAAGCCATTGTGGATCTTGGTAGACTCCAATCGAGAGCGTCGTTCGCAACTTGAAGCTTGTTCGAGATGCCATCACTAAGCGGCCTGTTCCGTGTTCGAGGACCCCTATCTTCCCTGCAAGTTCGTCGATTTGTGAATTCGAGCGGGAACCACTGAAGCTATAGGCTGCGCCATGGCTGTCACCAATGAATCGATACATCTAGGTACCGGCACGTATTCCAAGTTCGACCACAGGAAATATTAATCCAGAGTACATTCTAAACGAAGCGAGCAATCGTCACACTATCCTCCTCCTCACTGCCGAATAAAGGTACAAACCAGTAGTAGATATCCTTCTCCTCCGTAAGTAATGTGCAGCAGCCTAAATCCACGAGTCATTGATTAGATTCCGCACCCACCGCACCCATCCCCGCCGTCTCCGCCCACTCCTTGCTCTCCATCTGCACAAGCCGCGAGCACGCCCGCGCAAACGCAAATATCTCCTCTTCGCCCGTGAATATCGAGCTCTTCCCGACGAGGTCGTGGGAGAGGCCCTAAACGCATGATGGATGAATGAATAAAGTGAAGCCGAGGGAGTGGGAGGGATGCAAAGACAGACCAGATCGTCCATGACGCCGCGCATGTGGTCTGAGGTACCCTCAGTCTTGCCGGTGTCGTCTGAGAAGACTTGGTATATGGGGACTTCGGAGGTGATGAATAGACGAGTCTTGGAATCATGGTGAGGCGCGGGACGAGGTAAGTAGGGGAGATGAAGATACCTTGCTCTCGTAGCATGCTGCGTATGTATGTGTTCAGTATAAAGCATGCCGGTAGAAGAGGTAAAGCTCACCATCTATAAAAGTAATAAACCTGCGCGCCAGATCCTTCCGGTCGACACCCATCTTCCAGACGTCCATGAGAAACACAGTCCCAAAGACCCGAGTGATCTCAAGGTAATCCGCCGCACTCAGTGGGTTGCCACAAAGCTCCTGGAAGGAGAACTTCGCGACGTTCGAGGTGGAGGCGGGAACAAGCAGCGTCCGGCCCCAAATGCGAAGCGGGCGGTTGGCTGACGACGGGATCCTCTCGGCTGTCTGTCAAGGAGTCGAATATGGAGTCTATTGTCTTCGTGGTTTGGGGCGACAGAGGGTAGTGATATGGTTGCACCGAGGAGGCGGCGCGAGCTATTCGACGATAATCTGAGGCAAGATGAGCACAGCGTAAGAAGGTAGGAGGGTAAACGTACCCGTTCCGGAATCCAGATCCGTCACCTCGAATTGGGTCTTGAGGAGCTCGATTGTGGGGATGAAGCTGGAGCGCTGGATCCCATTCTTATAAAGATCGTCTGGGTGTCGACTACTCCGGGCATAAGCGTCAATCGAGTGTACGGAGGAGCGACTCACTTGGATGTCATCACACAAACCACCCCAAAGTTAAGAAGACTTTCTAAAAGTCGTCGCAGGATCATCGCGTCTGCAATATCCGTCACCTGAAGCAATTAAGTCAAGAATCGAGATCATCTAAGAGGGAAACCCACCGCACCTGAAACTCGTCGAAGCAGAGCACAGAGGCCTCATTGGCAAGGTCTCTCGCTACGGGTAATATTGGATCTCCAACATGTCCAGCGCTTGCTTTGACGGCATGTATTCGTTTATGCACGTCGATCATGAAGGCGTGAAAATGGACGCGTCGCTTTCGCCGAATGCGCCGGGGAAGGGTCGAATAGAACAGGTCCATGAGCATGGTCTTTCCTGTTCCAACGTCGCCATAGAGGTATAGACCTTTTGGAACGTCCGGAGGTGGCCCGAACGGTTCAGCCGGTTTGCCAAGAAGGCGCGAAAACTGCGCTGCGGCGATGATGAAATTTGCCAGAGGGTATACGGATATAGGCGTACCAATGAGGGCGCAGCTGGTGGCGGAATTCTAGGAGGGTCGTAGTTGACCAAAGTATTATGTAGATCCTGAAGTTTCTGGATTATGCGAGTCTGGTGGTCGTCCCCTCGCAGAGTACCACCACGGACGAGCTTTCTATATTGTGGTAGAGGCTCTGAGAAGTCCTGTAGGTCAAAAAATAGACAAGAAGGCGAGCAGTTTAGATACCATTTAAATCTTCGCCAGCGGTTCTCAGTCCGGGTGGAGGGGCAGCGGGGCGAGGCGACGATTCGGCAACCGCTGCATGGGAGGATAGTAGTCTTCGGCGGGGGGAATACGATGCGAATGGACCGGGGCGCAAAGAGAGCCTCCTCGCCGCGACAAGGCTCCGCCAGTATTTCATCGGCCGTGGCAGTTATCGAAGCGATTAGTCACCTCCTTCGGGAGCTTTCACAAATCCAGAACCGTCACGTCCTAGCACGTCCTCGACCCTCGAATTCGACCAAACGCTGGCCCCCAAGCGCTGAGGAGTAGGGAAGTGAAGACGGAGCTGAAGGGTCCAAGTCCCAGTCTGGGATGCCCCTATCGCTCCCCTCTAAGTCCGACCCGACTCCGCGCCGCAGTCTCTGAGGTCTGCTCGACGTTCAGCGCTGTTCACCGGGGCGCCTCGTAGCTGGCGGGAAGAGCAGGAGCCTAACACCCAACCCCAACTCTTGCTGCCGCTGAATATACCGCAACCCCTCAAGAGGACCGCTCTCGCTTTGAGAACTCTCGGATCCAAAACTCAACGGCAGGCACTCGTGGTGCCCCGACACTTTCACAACAACCCTTGGTAGCGTTTCGTCCTTATAACGGTTCCTCGCCTACACCAAAATCTCGCGTGATTGCCCACATTCTGTCCACCAACTCGTCAAGCCAAGCACTGCGAAGACGATCTTCGACAACTGGTGTCAGCGTCGTGCCGAACAACCTCCATAAGCTGCAGTGTCACTGCAGAGTGCGATGGCTTTTCACTTTCAACGTGTACCCACCAAATAAAAACCACCAGAACGCACGATTTACATTGAGGCTTCAAAGAACGCGTTTTCAAGTCATGTTCTGTATTATCGTCTTGCTTATGTTCCAGTCTACACTAGGTACACTATCCGAGAACAGGGATGTACCTTTCAGCGCCAGAATAAATAAAGCGTTCCTTTTTTTTGCAACCTTTCCGACCCTGAAGATGCCGTCAGAGGGTCCGTGCCCTCCTGATATATTCCCACGGTTGAACCCACGACCACCTTGCGACAACCCATCTTCCTCTCTCACTCCGATGCCCCCAGCCCGCGGTAAAGGCAAATTCGCTCATTGCACTGTCGTCTCTCATCCAACCGTTTCTACTAGGACACGCAACCAAGACGCTCGAGGTATGTTCTGATTCTACGGCTGCTCCGGATATCTCCCTGACTTTCTATCAAGCTGAGCGCGAAGTTATGCACAGCTCTTAATCTCATAGGTCGCGAACAAATGTTTGAAAGTATTAAGGTCTTTGTGGCTTGGTCCTACTCGCGCCGTTCTGTACTGACACACCTGCAGAAGGAGTTGCACAAACGAGTCGACCTGAGTTTCGACCTATGCCTCTCTTCGTCGGAACAGCCGGGTAATATGGAGGCATATGTTCAAACGGTGCATCCCAGCCTCAATTCAACTTGCGCGGCTCTGAATGCAACCCCCTCAGATCAAAAAAGTATTCCCAGGGTACTTTGGGAAGGACGTGGTACAGCGCTCAACCGCCCTGAAAGCGTATATCGCCAGCTATCTAGATGAAAACCAGGCCGCTCTCCCGCCAGGCGACGTGATCAAAGTCCGCCGGTTCCGATCGCGCACTCGCCGCAACTCTCAAGCAAAGCCCGATCTGGTTTTCGTACTGCAACCCGTTCAGCGGCCACCGTCCGCGCCCCCCATGGATCTAGACCCACCGGAGGACGACACTCCACCTCCGCCCGAATTCGAGGACGGCAACGACGACGTTCCTGATCACGGCGCTTCCGCCGTCCCGCTCCCATCGCCGTCGCCGCCGCCCACGATGGACCCGGAGTTTGCCTCGCCCGAACCCGAGCCCGAACCCGAGCCCCCGCACCCCGAAAGCTTCCTGATGCGCTTCCTCGAAAGCTGCAGCCCTTCAATGACCTCCCGCGTCGACGCCTTCCAACGCATGGGAGCCACCACCCAAGAGGACCTGGTGGGGATGGCACGATGGCACGAGGATCATCTGAGACCCGCTCTTCACCGGCATGGGATCGTGGACTCGCTCCTCCAGGAAGAGGCCCTTGTAATTGGCTTCTACGTATGTCTCTCTTTCTTTTTCATCGTACGCTCAGTTGCGCTGACTTGTGTTCAAGTCCCTTGTGAACCACTGGCCCCCGGCCGCGGATTAATCTTTCTTGCGCCATGTTCTTTCTGTACCGTATAATCCACTTCAATCTTGTTTCGCGTCAACACAACCAAAAGGCCCGGAAACGTCGTGCGAGTACTGTATTTCTGAGGAACTTCAAATCAACCATAGCTCGTTTCAACTAAGGCAAAGCAAAATAGTCTTCCTTGAGGTAGACGGAATTCAGAGCCGGCGCAAACTTCCGCGCGCTCAAGATACCTATACGAACATCTTGGGGAACGGGAATTTCTGCCTCTGCTCCTGGAGGCTATTGAAAGCAAAGCAGCGATTATATTAGAAACTGGCACTGGTACGCGACCACTGCGCAACTTCTTCACCAAAAAAAAACTGCCAACAAACGACTGACCGTGAATGGCTCCGAAATAGGTCACTCTCGAGTACCATCCCTTGAACTCGAACCGTCCTCGCGCCGCCGCACCTTCCCCGCCGTTCTCGTGTATACATATTTATTCGTAGCGAATTTTTGACTTGGGTGATGAGTAACAATATTCGGATGAGATTTTCGACAATGCGCGCGCGTGAGCTCTACGAAGGAAAGCGCGTTGAAGCGCGTATTATTGCGTTGGAAATTGGAATAACGCGTCGCGTCGCGTCGCTGCGGAGTCCAAACCATCGGCCGAAACGCCGATGCCTCCCTCCCAAACCTCCCCAAACCAAAACCATCTCCGCGACGCGCTCATGGCGTCCCTCTTCCCCCCAAACTCAAACGGGCCGCCCCTCCCCCCATTCCACACCCTCCTCATAAAAGGCCCGCACCACCCCTCCGCCCCGATCCACCTCGCCCTCTCCAAGTTCCAGTCCCAATCCGTTTTCCCTACTGTCCCTTCTACGAGTACGACGGCTAGCAATAACGTGAATGCCACTGGGGACGAACCGCGCGTGGTAATGATCGCGGCGCCGGGGCGCGAAAGCCTCGCGGGCGCGCTGCGGGCGCACAATGACGACTGGGTGGGGACGCATGCGGGGCGGGGGGACGTGTTCGCGTTGGCGGGGTGTACGACCGTCTTGTCCGTCCTTCCCTTTCTTCCTTCCTTGCCAAGTTCAATCCTCCTTCCTTCTGTTTATCCATTCATTTTTACTTTATCTTGACCACGCGTCGGACAGCTACCCGCCCTCGCCTGCGCACTTTGCGTTCCTAATCGAGATGCTCACCACCTCCCCCTCCACCGCCGCGCTCAACGATAGCAAGAACGCGAACGCGATCCTCGACCAGCCCCCCTCGCTCATCATCCTCATCGGGCTCTCTGCGTACTTCTTGGACGACGCCGCTACGAACCCGAGTAAGTCAAGTTTGTTCTGGGTCTCCTCAGTGCGCAAAAGGATTTAAATAAGAACGCTTTATGAAGCGGGGCACCCGTGGACGGTATCCTCTTATATGACGCTAGTCGCGCGCACGCTCGCGTCCTTTGCCGCTTTTTCGAAGGTGTGCTTTCCTCGCTTTCCCGCCCCCCCCCCCCTAGTGTGAATTGAGGTTGAGTATGAGTTGTGGGTTTGCAGCGCACCGATGCCGATCGCGTTAGCGCTGTTTGACGCTCAACTCGACGAGCTGAAGCTCCCCATTCTGAAACACCCCCCGGGCGCGCCGAAGAAGGCGAACAAGCTCGAGAACGTCGCGTTCTACGTGCAGAAGTACTTTGATTTACTGGCGGTGTTCGAAGAGGGTACGTTTGTAGCGCGCTTTCCACGACCATGCTTAGTGTGCTAAATTGGATGCGAATACGATAGACGACGAATTCTTCTTGAATTCCTCTCAGGAGGAAGAGAACGAGATGATGGATATGGATCCTCAGCGGAGGACTCGGATGCATATTTTTCGACGTGGGCAAACCAAGCCGTTCGAGACCTGGCGATGGGTCGAGAAGCCCGATGTTGACAGTGGGGGAGCCGTCTTTGTGTGGGACGAAATAAACTCATGACTCGAAGGCGAGACGGGCAAAGCGCAAGGTTCATCGAATGCAAGTGGTAATACATTTAATTATTGGTTGGTTGGTGTTCGAGGGGATGCGGGATGGATGGGTGGCTGAGCGCGACCGACTACCGGGGACCACCACGGGTGTCGTTGCCCCCTCGCGATGGGTTGGAGCCGGTGTACCCGGATCCCGAGACGCCCTCGATGGCTTGTTCCCTGCCCTCCTTCAGCACCTTCTCGACGCAGTCGACGTCTTTGCTCGTGCCGAAGACGGTCTCGAGCTGTTGTTTGGAGGCTTTGCCGAGGTGGCCCTGGGCGCCCTGCGAGGAGACGAAGACGTCGAACGCTGGAAGGCCGTCAGTTTGAATCAGGTTGCGGGTGGATGGTAGGACGCACAATCAACGACGAGTGCGAGCGCTATGGAGCTGCGGGGGATTAGATTTCTGTGCTGGATTGTGGATGGAGGAGAATGGATTTACGTGTCTGGAAAAAAGAGGTGAATTTTGAGATCGCACACGATCGGACAGGAATAACATACCTCCATCTTTCCACTTCTTGTACTGCAGCGAAAAACAAGGGTCAGATGGGGGATCTGGGCGAGGCAGAGAGAGCAAAGCGGACCTCTTCAGAGTTTACGATTACGGTGTACTCCTCGGTGGACTGGGTGTCGGGCTTGTATATGACTTTGCTGGTGGGTGCCATTTGTGTAGAGTGGGTGAAGTGAGTTGTGGTTGTGGTTAAAGTGTGAGTTGCGAGTTGAGCTGTCGCGTGCGGGCTTTATATCCCCGCCGTGGCTGTGCAATGACATCACATTACCACTACGTCACGCGCATCGATGGCACTGGAACGACTCCAGACGCGCTGGCGTGTTACCTTGCCAGCGAGCTGTGAATTGCCGATGAAAATCCCATTCATCTGCACTCCGATTTGGATCCGCGGGTGAAGGAATGTCAGTGAATTCCACAATATTTGAGCGGAGGAAAAAAATAGGTGACACAGTTGGATCCCTTGGAGGCGGATTTTCTCTTTAGGGTACTTGCATGTAGAGGTCCGTTGACACAAAGGACGCCCCAACTCCCCAACTTGTCTTTGCTGAAGTAAAGGAAGCTGTGGTTCGAAAAGCGCGGCACTCTCCGGGAAACTCCCACGGTTCAAAAAGATTTGATGCGCCCAACGCAAAGTGCGTTTCATGTGCGGCTCGGAAGATTACGAAGCTGTAAGGTGTCTTTTTTGTGCAAAGCCTTGCCTCTAGTGGCTCCAGGTGTGATATTTTCCTGAGTCGAAATTTCGGCTGGCCCGACCAAAGTTCCCACGGTTCGATTTTGAGGCACTATAAATTGCCGTCGGCCCAGTCTCATTTCACGCATGGAGAGGACCTGTGGTATCCGAGAGTTTGCAACCTCGGCATGCTCGCAGCAGACAAGGCATTCGTTACTCAAAAACTTACATGCTATCATACACTGGCTATCCTCCTCCCACTCCCTCAAAGCCCCGTCCAACTCAGCCCCACCCCCAACTCCACCTCCCCCTCCAACCTCACATCATCCGACGCCGCCCCAACCCGCACCCCAAACCGCCCCTTTTCCGCCACCCAGCACCCCCTCCTTTCATCCCAAAACCCCAGCGCCTCGCGATCGAGCTTGACCTCCACACTCCTCGCCTCCCCGGGCTCGAGGAAAATTTTGACAAAGCCCTTGAGCTCCTTGACGGGGCGCGGGAGCGACGCGTGCGAGTCGGCGATGTACACCTGCGCGACCTCGCGCCCGGGGACGGCGCTGCTGTTCTTGAGCGTGAAGGTGACGGAGAAGGTTCCGGAGGGGGAGATGGGGGTGAGGAGGAGGTTGGAGTACTCGAAGGTCGAGTAGGAAAGGCCGAAGCTGGATACATCGTCGGGTTGCATGAGAGAAGTGGTTGCTGGTGAAGGGACGACGCTTACCCGAAGGGAAACAGAGGTTTGGTTTTCTTGATTTCATACCCTCGATATCCGACGAAGATACCCTAGACTGCATATCAAGCTACCGCCGTCAGATATTCATTCCACTTGCCTCGTTGTAAAGGATCTTCCCGGCTTCCTGACCTTTATCCCCAAAAGACGGAAAGGACGGGTTGTCCTCCAGCCGTTTCCTAAAACATACGAGATCATATGTTAACTCACAATCGCTAATAGAGAGAGGTCCATACGGGAACGTGAGCGACACCTTCGCCGACGGATTAACCTTTCCCCACAACACATCCGCGAGCCCATTACCCAGCTCGTTCCCCCCGTAAAATGCCTAGTCCCTGAGATCAATGGGGATCGAAGAGAAATAACCTTAAAAAATCGAACCTGCACGACGGTCGAAGCCTCGTCGATCCAGGGCATGGCCACTGGGGTACCCGATTGATTGACGACGATGGTCTTGGGGTTGACACTAGTCTAGAGTTAACCGCGCCATCAAACCCGGGTACCTCGTATGCTTATGTAAAGTGCGGAGTTTGAATTTGGCATGTCTTTTGCTCCTCTTTCAGGTGGTAAATAAAATTTATTCCCTTGCCCAGCCCGGTATTTAGCCTCCCAAGATCGTATCTACGACTTGTGATGACCGACAATGCCCATGCTTGAGCCTAAAAACCGTGGTTGGATTTGTCATCAGCCGGGTGATCCAGTTCGGCATCCCGAATTTGCGGCCCACTTGCAAATTTTCGCCTCGAAGGCAGGTGATTCTGACTCAAGCACCATCTATCCCCTGTATCACAGGGACGATACACGTCTCAGCATCCAGTTAGAAATTCAGAAAATTTTCCATGCGAGGTACCCATCAGTGATGCGGGGTAAATGACAGACTACAACAAACGAGGGACGAGGTTACTGTTGTAGCGTCTGTTTAGAAGAGACTAGGTTGACACGCAAGGTGTTTGTTAACAGTGGGAGGCTGCGCATGTCGTTAACGGTCCGACAATAAAAGTTTCAACTACATACTCAATA
Organism: Mycena filopes; assembly: GCA_029281495.1. Lineage (NCBI taxonomy): Eukaryota > Fungi > Basidiomycota > Agaricomycetes > Agaricales > Mycenaceae > Mycena > Mycena filopes. The sequence goes on along the minus strand of JARIHR010000018.1, from coordinate 113,913 downwards.
TTCTGGCGATCGAAGCCTTCGCTCTCCCAACTATAAAGTCAGCCGTCAGCACAGAAAGAGAGGGCTTTTTGAGTTTTACTTACTCGTGATTCAGCCCAACCACCAGAATCGCAACTGCAAAAGGTCGTTCAGCTCGCGCGACGAGACCACCTCGTACGCACCATCAGACTCCCCCGCCAACTTCGCCGCCTCCCCAATCGCCTCCTGCTCATCAAACTCCCGACTCCCCCCAATCCGCAGCCCACCCCAACACGGGAACGGCAACCCCTGGCTCACGAGCTCGCGCGTGCTGATCCTGAGCTCGAGCGCATACCCCCTCCCCGCCTCGAGGCCCCGTACCACAGCGCGCTTGTCCGCCGTGCCCAGTCCGAACCAGTGCTCGCCCGGCTCGGGGTTCGTGCTGAGGTCGACGAGGAGCGCGTTGTCGAGGAAGAGGTTCCCGCGGCCGGCCATGTTGATGCTGAAGGCCCAGTCGCCGGATTCGTCGGGTGTGAATATCCGGAGTACTAAAGATGCACGGATGAGTGTTGTGTCGTAGCGTCGGATGATATGTACGCTGCTCACCCGAATATAGCAGCCAATATTCACTTTCGTGGCATCCTACATACCGAGGCGTGAAAGTCCGTCCGAAGCCTCTCGCGAATAAGTACTCACAATCCCATCCATCAAGAAACAATTCGTCCCCAGCGTCGGCGTACTCCAATCGCGCTCCCTCAAATTCGCACTAAGATCCACATCCGGGGCCAAGAAACCGTCCGATGGCGCCTCGTTCCAAAACTCCACCACCGCCCCCGCCTCGCCGCCCGCCCGCTGCTGAATATACCCATCCAACAGCGGCAGGAACCGATGCGTCGCCGCCCCCAGCGCGTACCTTACCTCCGCGCCCATCTCCTCCGCCGCAGCGACGATACCCTCGAGCGGCGACACCGTGTACGTGGAGAGCAGGCGCGCAGAGCCCCCGCCGCTTGTCATGGCGGTCTTAGCGTTGGGACCGATGACGGCGATCTTCTTCAGCGAATCCGTGGCGAGGGGGAGGAGGTTTGCGGAGTTTTTGAGGAGGACGATGGAGTCGGCGGCGGCGGTGCGGAGGAGGGTGCGCAGGGCGGGCGTGTCGATGGATTCCTCTGGCGCGTCGAAGGGGATACCGGAATCTTGCGCGCGTTTGACGAGTTCGAGGATCTGGGAGGTGTGTGTTAGTGATGAGTGGTAGGTAGGAATTGAATATAGTAGGAACCTTGTGGACGCGCTCGTCGATGTCGACCGGGAAGAGCTTCTCAGCCATAAGGCTCCGGATGACGGCGTGCCCACGCATGACCGACGGGCCACTGTCAGGTCAATGCCAGGAATTGAAGGCTATAGACGACCTACGGCATCTCGAGGTCCAATCCCGCTTGGATACTCTCAGCAGTACTGTACACACCCGTCCAATCGCTCATGATCATCCCTGGGGAACGTCACCAGGGGAAAGTACGAGCTAAAAGCGGTAGGTACCTTTGTAGCCCCATTCCTGTAGACAAGTCAGCGAAAGGAATGTGTATTACTGAGAAGAGCGGACCCGCCTTGCGAAGAATATCCTCCAAAAACTTCTTGCTTTCAGAGACATGGAGACCGTTTACGCGATTGTACCTGCAGTGGATTTAGCCAAGTCCGACCAGGGTAGCAGCCTAATACTGACGCGGTCATGAGCGCCCACGGGATTCGCATCCCGGATCGCAATTTGGAACGGCTTCAAATAGATCTCGCGGAGCGCGCGCTCGCTCACATCGCCTAGGGACGTACCGCTAAGCGATAGTAATGCCTACTCAAGAGCAAGCAAAGCTCACTGCTAAGCGAAAAGCGCTGGAATTCCTGGTCGTTTGCGACAAAGTGCTTGATCGTCGCGCTCACACCCTTCGACTGGAGGCCGTTGATGTATGCCGCCGCGATATTGCCGTTGAGCAGCGGGTCCTCCGAGAAGGACTCGAATCCTCGGCCACCGAGCGGAGAGCGTTGCGTGTTTACAGTTGGGGCAAGGAGGATGTGGGTGCCTGAGCATGCATGGTTCATTCTGCGGTGGAAATGTTGAGGGGCGAGAGCGAAGCACCTTTGGCGCGCGCTTCATCCGCGAGAGCCTCGCCGACTTTGCGCGCGAGGTCGACGTCGAAGGAGGATCCGAGACCACTAGAGGCAGGGAAGCAGCTGGATGGCACCCCGTTGAAGACTACATCGGCGGGCGTGAGAGCACTGTCCTCCAGAGCACACAAAGCGTACATCTGGTTCCCCGGACGCCGTTTGGGCCTGGAAAGCACGAGCTCATGAAGCTTGAGTCTCCATATTGTGAGACAATGCAGTACCGTCGCTCATCCTCATAGCGGGGACGCCAGCTTCAGGGAATTTGCAGGTGTGCCACCATCCCTACCACATCAAGTCGATTGGTTGTTTCCCACCGTGACTGGAGCAAAGGGCGACATACAGATCCAGTAAGCAGCTCAACCTTCTGCACCAGAGTCAATTTCGCGAGAGTTTGGTCAATATCCATTCTGCGGAGATGAGGGCGGGAACAGAACGCGACGCGTGTGAAGTGCTCGGCAAAATTCGGCCGAGCATCACGTGGGCGCTATCCTCTGTCCTCCTCCGACTTTTTTTTGGCAGGACTTGAACTTCAAGTGTAAGACCCCATTCGCAAGCTTATACGCAAACACACACGCCTCCCTCTCCTTGCTCAAAATTTGGGTCACTTTCGCCCAGCCAATCTATTCTGGAGCTCTAGTGGATCACCAGCAATTTCAAAGCACTTTTAGCCCTCTTCTCAGGTGCAAGTGACTTCCAGGACGAACATCCACCCCACAGGGTTCCTATCCTTCAAAAATGAGCCTAAACAAGTGGGTTTTCGACGAGGTCTCAGAGGAAAAAGCTCAATTCGTCCCGAACATCCAGAGGAAAGAAACGTGCGCGCGACGAGTCCCAGCGTGCCTCGAGCTCGCGCTCATCCCCACTCTCTGAGATGTCGAGTCTCAGCAGCCCGGTACCAGAGCCGGAAGTGGAACCAGATCCGGGGCCAGTCAAAAAATGTTTGTGACATTCTTGCATCGTATGTCGGTACATGCGCTCACTAGCACTCGCACCCCACAGACCAAAAACGCGCCGAGACGCGCGAATGCCCGGTCTGTTCTGAACAGATCCCTGTGCGGCTTCTACAGGCGCATGCGGAGCTCGAGGCGGAGCGCGTCGAGGCGATCATCCGGCGCGTGGGCGAGACGGACGTCGACTTTGAGCTGCTCGATTCGCTGGAGGCATTGGCGGAGACGTGCGTATAGTCCACCTCTACCAGCGTTTCAATTTGATTCTACTCATATGCTTAGTCCAACGCGACCCCGCCTCTCCGCCCTCCGCGCGCGCAAATCCATCGGCGGCCCAGCCGCCTCCTCGGGCTCCAACAACACCGCCTCGACCTCCTCCCTCTCCCGTACCTCCTCTGATCTCGCCAAGACTCTGCAAACCATAACCGCGATAAAGCGCCACCGCAAGCAACGGCACACAAAACTCAAGGAAATCGTCCGCGCGGGCCTCGAAGACGCGCCCGCATCATCGTCACGCGTGCGTGAAACATGGCGCCGTGGCGCGCGATCGACGGCGGGCGAGGTGACGTGCCCCGTATGTCTGGTGACCGTGCGCGGTGACCAGGATGTCGTCGAGGCGCACGTGGACGCGTGTCTGGTGGACCAGACGCGGCGGCTGGAGGAGGCGCGCCAGGCCGCGGTTGCAGAGGAGAGGGAGCGGCGGCAAGCGCAGCGGCGGTGGAACGGGGACGGCGGGGATGTGAATATGGATGGTGCCGCGGGGCATATCGGGGATGTGAGAGGTGGGTTGGACGGCTGTCTTCGCGTTGTTGTTCCGTTGCAAAACTAATCCACTAACTGTGGTTCTTTCTCTTCACAGGCACCGGCTTCGCCACGCGTGACCCCAATTCGCTTGACGTCGACGACGAGATCGACATTGACGGCGACGATGAGGTGGTCTTTGGCGCGGCGCAGTTTACCGAGGGCGATATTGTGAACACCCTCCCCCCGACACAGCACCTCGAGGACATGGACGTGGATGGGGACGTGGATGTGGACGTCGACATTGAAGAGGAAGAGACACTCCGTGAGCTCGTCGCGCAGGGCAAAGTCATTCGACGAGCAGACCACAACGATCCGCAGACTACAATAGCAAATGATAATACTTCGACGCCGGACCGCGATTCTGCAACACCCACGACGCCGCCAGACGACGGTGAGGCTGACAAGATCGATTTGGCGATTTTGGCGGCCAAGAGCCGCGGGGACCAGGCGTCGTTGCTGGGCCTATTGCAGAACAAGATCAAGATATTGGTTCGTCCTTTCCTAGACCTTCTCAGACTGACGACGTCTTAATTCTCCTCGAAGGAATCGCGCTCAGCTGCGACGTCCCTGTGTCGCATCTGCATCGAATCCTACACGGACCCGACTGTCTCGACGGGCTGTTGGCACACCTGTTGCAAGGAATGCTGGCTCCGGTGTCTCGGGTCGACGAAGCTCTGCCCAATTTGCAAGAGGATAACGGCGGCGACGGATTTGAGGAGAGTGTATTTGTAGCAGTACACGAGCCAGAGCAGTTGTTGTTAATTCATTATTATATATCGTACGCAGCTAAAACTTTTGTTTCTATCCTCCCGGCCTGCAAAAGGAAAGCAAGCAGTGGTCAGCGAACACCCGAGGATAGACGAGACGAGACAAGAGGGAGGGGAGAATCAGATCTGGCCTTGTCAAATCCGCATATCGACGTAGCGCAACATAAACCAGCTTCCCGCTTGCTGTGTGCTTGCTTCTTGTTCGCAATGCAGTCTTCTATCTTGCTGGGAGCGGTTACCGCCGGCTGACGCCTTTTCTCACCCACAAACACCCCATAGGGTGCGGGGTGGATCGGGATGCAATGTGCAGTTGTTGCTCTTTTTGAGACGAGCAAAAGACAGGGCACCACCACGACGTGTATAATCATAGCTCGAGAGCGGAATAGTAGAGGATGTATTCACATTTCATGCGAGAGGGCTGATGAGTCTGTAAACGGACGACGCGTCAGGGAGGGTGAATTCGGAGTGAAGCGAGAGACGGACTTGATGAGGGAGGGCTGGGGGTTACTCCGCGTGAATCCGACGTAGATGATGAGAGGGATCCAGCCGTAGTGCAGGACGGTCTGTGGCCAATATCAGAGTTCCTTCCACGAAAATTCAAAGGACGACGTACCCGGCCAATCTCGACGACCTTCACTATGCGTTCCTGGCCAAGCGGAGTCAGAATAAGGAGGGAAGGCAGGGGAGCGAGCGCTATACTTTTGTCTCCTCAGAGGGCATTGTGGTCGAGGTGAGAGCAATGAGGCACAGCCACGTGCCGCCAAACTTTTTACTCTCGACTCGATCGCGCGAAACGACGATGGCACTCGGCGGCAGCTCAGCGGTCCACATCCAGTCCTCCACAATCGCCTCCGCACCTGCAATCCCGTCCGTGCCTCTGCGGCTCCCTCCCATTTCCCGCTCATTTTTATTCCATTTTATTCAGGCGGACACCGAGCAGCATCACCATCCACCCCGTCGCCCTCTTCTCCATCCTCGACCACTACCTGCGCCGCACAGATGACCAGCCCAGAGTAATCGGCACCCTCCTCGGCACCCGCTCCGCCGACAACACCACCATCCATGTCCGCTCGTCCTTTGCCGTCCTGCACAGCGAGAACGACGAGCAGGTCGCGGTCGACATGGAGTACCACCGCACCATGTACGAGCTGCATAGTCGCGTCACCCCAAAGGAGACTATCGTCGGCTGGTTTGTTCTCCTTGTTTTTCTAGTTCGAATAATTGTACAACGATTGAGGCAGGTACTCGACGGGCTCAAACCTAAACACCTACTCGGCCCTCATCCAAAATTTCTACTCGCAAGAGACGGCCCCGCACCAAGCCATCCACGTTGCCCTCAACACCGGCGCGGAGGAGGGCGAGGAGGCAGGCGTGCAGGCCTATGTCAGGTGTGTCTTCTTAATCCATGTCCGAGAAGAATACACCATGAACAAAACTCCAGCTCGCCCGTCGGCGTCTTCCCCAAACCCGAAAACTGCATATTCGTCCCCGTCCCAGTACGCCTCCAATTCCAGGACGCAGAGCGGAGCGGACGTGCGTCTCTTTCTCGTTTCTCCCTGCCTCATCTAACGCCTTTCCTCACACAGTCGACCTCCTAACACAAACCGCCCTCTCCCCCACCCTAACGACGCCCCAGCCCACCCCCTCCATCGCGCACCTCGACGCCACCCTCGTCTCCGTCTCACAAATGCTCGACCGCGTCCTCGCGTACGTCCGCCAGGTCCTCTCCGGCGAGGTCCAGGGCGATAAGGCCCTCGGCCGCTACCTCATGGACACGCTCGGCGTCGGCGCCATCGGGGAGAAGGGCAGCGAGGACAAGGCCTTCAATGCGTCGTTGCAGGTGTGTTGGCGCCGTGCCTTCCTTGACGATAGAGGGATGCTGATATGCGTCTTGCAGGACACGCTCATGATCTCCTACCTCGCGAACCTCGTTCGCGCACAAGCAGAGGTCTCCGCCCGGCTCGCGCTCGTCACTTCATGAGAGTGTTACTTGCCTGTGGACGCTGGGGATCGGGTGGAGGCGGGGAGGGTAGATCTAGGGGTAGCCAGCCTAGCTGTTAAAAATTCTCGAATGCTGTAAATCATGCCGCGCCGCGAGTATCTCGCCCAGCGGCCACGTCGTCGCGGGCCCGTCCGTCGTCTCGTCCCATCCGCGGTCATCTTCTTCGTTCTTGTTTTCCGAAGGATCGATGAGCACTCCTGTGCGCAGCCGCGCGCACTTGTCCAGCTGCGCGTCGACGAGCGCGCCCCCGATATGAAGGAGGATCTGCTGTGCGGCGTAGGGCCCGATCGTGTTGAGGCGCACCGCGGCGGAGAGGAGCGAGCGTGCGTGGAGGTAGAGGTGGAGGGGTTGCGTGCGGGCCAAGGACAGCCCCAGCGCTGCACATAGCACGCCCCAGCACACCGGGAGGTGCCCATGGGCGTCCGCATCCCCCCGCCGCACGGCGAGCTTGAATGCGTCGACGAGCCTGGCCCATGCGCGCGTCCGTGTCTGCGTCCGTAGTGGAATCATCGCTCGTATCCGAGGGCGAGGAGAATCGCGCGAGGCCAGGCGGGCGCGAGAACCCCTTCGAATACAACGAGAGCAGCGCGACGCCCTGCGCCTTCGAGGCGCGCCGCGCAACGTGGTTGAGCGTCATCGCCTCGTACAGTGCATCCAGCTCCTTGAGCGGCCCCAGCATCGTTCCCGGATCTACCATGTTCGCAGCAGCAGCGCGCAAGTCACTGAGGGCGATGTGGGCATCTGATACGAAGGGGAGGGCGCTGGGCGCGTAGGTGGAGAGGCTGTCGCGGATGAAGGTCGTTATCGCCTCTGCTTTGGTGGGTGTGTTGCTGCTGCTGATACTGGGAGCGCTACTGCTGCTGGCCTGAGGATCGCTGGGAATTGAAGATCAGGAGGAAGAGAGACTGGAATGAAGCCAAAGCCGTGCTTGAGGAAGGATTCAAGGCCGGATGAGGCGACGAAGGAGCCTGTCGGGAGGTTACTGTCCGAGAGGAGGAGGAGGAGCGTCGTCTCGTCGGCCATTGAATAACGAGGAAGGTCGGCGGAAGAGAGACGCGGTCAGGTGCAGATACCTCCGGGACGCGACACGGGCAATTGATGGGCGCTCGCCGACTCTTCTCCCTCGGATACAGCACTGGACATACACCGGCTATCCAACATCATCTCGTCGTCCGTACGCGAGCTGCTGGTGGAAGTGGTCCCTCCCCGTGCTCGGCGAGCCCTTGAAATACAACCCAGCCAAAACTACTTTACATCTCAGCGCCCGTCGATATCAGCCTGGACCAGGAGCATACTTATCACCCTACTAGGTCCAGTTGAACCATTTAAATTGAATCCCGACCTGCCAGGAATCCCACCTCGAAAACGGCGGCGTTGCGCGTTTGTCTGGAACCGATGTCCCTGACATACTCTGCGATGCTGGACGAGAGGTAAGTGTCGTACACCCGCCGTAGTATGAGTACCTATGAGTACTCTGAACCTCTGACAGGACCTACACGCGGTGGAAATCGCTCGGCGGTCTGGCCTTTCAGTGGACACGGAGAAACTCAGATGCAAGTTCATACCTCTCAGCCTCGATGAACTGGGATTAATTTCGTTTCTAACGTCCCAGCTCAACTGATGCGCTTCCTGACGTCTTTCGACGTATAAATCCAGGATGTCTTCGTCTGGCATACCATGGCGTCCAGTCTCCTCGATACCCAAATTCAAAAGTCTATCGGAGAAATACTCAGAAAGTACGCCGCCCACTCATCATCGATTCACCGGACGAGATACTCAATAATCTCAACAATGATCGGTCTTGCGGCCAAGCACGACGGAACGCTCGGACCTACAGCGCTGTTGGAATATATGTACGCCTCATATAACGTCCGAAAAGAAATTTAAAAACTCTCACGGTTCAACTTCTTTGCGGCTGGGACCGACGAGGCTTGGATCGACGAAGTCACGACAACCTCCTCCTTCTTTTCGAGAACACGACCGACACAATGACGGCGTTTTTCGACCGCTCCAGCGCGCCTGCAACTACAACTTGTCCCAACTACAACTTGTCCAATCCGAGTTCCCGAGAACGTCTACCGCCGGCGTCAATTCGGGATCGGGATCGGGATGCCAGTGCTCGCTCTGGGAGGCGCGATTCTCGGTGGTGCGTAATTCACTCATCCACCTCAGGCTCTAGAACGAGTATCAATTTATCAGTTAATCGTTTTTCAACACTGGCGAGTTCAAGCGGAGTGCGCTCCCGCCTGACTCCGTCATGCCAAGTAGACGTGGGCGGTGGTTTGTGGATGTTAGACCGCGATCAGATTCCTCACTGCTCACGCCCAAATGCAGGATAGACCACGCGTTGTAGCGGTGGCAGCCCAGGTTCATCTTCGCCGAATTTTGGCACCCACCAATTTCCACCGACGGAATTGGCTTAAAAGCCTGGAAAGCCTCACTCGATCTCTTAATGGACTCGGAGTCAAACCGAACAATATTCCTCAGTCCGTCTCCCGGAGTCTCCTTCTCGAAACATAGTTGATAAAGTCATCACCAGCCCACGACTCCACTGCTTTCCCCCCCACCACACAACGACCACCCCGCCGCGGCCTGCAAGTTCGCCGACGGTTGACTATAATACATTACCGCCTCTCCCTTGGCGTGATAATGCGATGCGATAACAGCTACTCACTTATCGCTCTTACCCACGCTCACCCACGCATGCCATTCCCGATCTCGCTCAAATCTCAATTATTACGGGCAGGTACCGCGGTCTTTGAATTAATTGGGAAACTCCGATTGACATGCGAAAGCGGGAAGGCCGTAAGGTGACGATCGCGATCGCCCGTAAGAGCCCGTAAGTAAGTTCAAGGTGGTCGCCCGTAAGAGAGCCCGTAAGCGGCCTCGTAATTGCGGTTGGCACTGGATCGACGGTGTATATGGTGCTTGGGTTTCCTTTAGCAGCCTCCCATTAGGCCTGGATAAACCCTGGACTAGTTTGCGCGCCCGACGCCCGAACGGGCAACTCAACGAATCTTGGACCCGAATTGCCTTTCTCGGGTTGTGGACGAGGGTGAGAAAGAAGCGCAACGTGGCGGTGCTCCTCGGCTATCAAGAACAGCGGCGTCGGTGCTTCCGATTTGCAGAAGAGCTCAAGTGGCGTTCACACGAAACAAGTTCCTCGACCAAGAAAAATAAAGATTCTACTCTCTAGATCATAAAAAATCCCTTAAGTTACCCAGGACCCCGTAAGTAATAGTTAGTACATTTAGTTCTGCTGCGGCTGCTCCACCTCCTGCTCCGGGTTCTCCATCCACAGCGGCAGCATATGTCCCATGCGCAACACCTTCGTGCGCAAATACTTGTCGAGGTCCTCGCCGTGCACGCTGTTCCCCCCGATCAGCGTCGCGCCAGCCACCCGCTCCACCCCGTCCTTGAGATCCTGCCCCGCAACCGCACCGCCCTGCGAGCTGCAGGTTCGGATTCCGCGCCTGCCAGCTGCGCGGCACCATAGGCACGCGCTCCACGATCGTCATCCCCTCCTTCTGCAGCGCGTCGACCTTGTCGGGGTTGTTCGTCAACAGCCGCACCCCATCGTCGAGCGCCAAATCGCGCAGGATCGCCGCGGCGATCTCGTACCCCCGCTCGTCCGCGCCGTGCCCGAGCATGAGGTTCGCGGTGACGGTGTCGTGGCCCAGATCCTGGAGGTTGTACGCGCGGATCTTGGAGAGCAGCCCGATGCCGCGGCCCTCCTGGCGGAGGTAGATGACGGCGCCGCGGCCGGGGATGGTCGCGGGGGCGGTGCCCGGGAGGGAGGACAGCGCGGGGACGGGGATGGGCTGGGAGATGAGGCGGATGGCCTCGTCGAGCTGCTCGCCGCAGTCGCAGCGCATGCTGCCGACGGTCTCGCCGGTGAAGCACTCGGAGTGGATCCGGATGAGGGGGGAGGGGAACGCCGTCGCTCGTCGGCGCGGTCGGGCGCGCGGCATTCGCGGGGGTGGAGGCGTTGCGGGTGGCGGCGGACAAGGCGGCCGACGTAGGCGCCCCGGGTGATGCGGTCCATCTCGGTCTCGTCTTCGTCCCAGACGGCGTCGAGCGAGTGGGAGCGGATGGCGGGGGCGGAGACGCCCGGTATCTGAGGGCTCAGAGTACTGCGCCGAGTCGATGCACGAGGGCGAGGTGCTCCTTGGTGTCGCGGGAGTTGTGGTAGAGGTGGAGGAAGGCCATGCCGTGTGGCGTCGGTATGCGAGTGCGGGCCATGCACTTTACCTCGACGGGCTTTGCGGGCTCAACGGCCTTTACACGCGCCTTGACGTCGGTGTCCACTGCTGCACCGACCAGAGAAGCACGGCGCTTTTTGGGGGGGAGGGGGACAGTGGGGGAGTCGTCGTTCTCCTTTGCATCCCGGCGAGGCACCTGCCTACGTGCGGGGGTCCACTTTCGCCCAGTCCTTTGAGGAATCGTGCTGGTGGAGCATGGCGCCGGGGAAGAACTCATGGTGGTAGTGGTTGCGAGTAATGTGCGGGCCCGATGCTAATATAGTCGGGTAAGATGGTTGTGGGTAAGATTCGGCAATAGAGTGCACTAACCTGCGGCAGCGGCAATCATGAGGGGGTCGAGGGCGGCGTCGCGGCGGTCGAACTTGGGGGAGGGCGGGGCGGGGGCGACGGCGACGTCTGAGGCGTTGTTGTGGCACTGGGGCATGGCTGGAGTGGGAGGGGGAACGGAGAAACAAGAAAGTAGCAGTGGCCTTAAATATAAATTGGGATAAACCCTTGTGAAAGCGAATTCTCAGGTGTATAAGTCAGCAACTCCAAAGTCAGCTTTGGGGATACAAATCTCATCCTGACCTCAGCACCATTACATTCACCCAAACCCCTCTTGTTCTCCTCCTTCCACTCCACCCAAATCTCATTATTTCCCCAATTGCACACCGCCAAATTCATTTCGGTCTTCATCCCGGCCCATTTCCACGACTTCAAAAAACAAGAGCCACCACAGCCGCAGCAACGAAGGTCCAGTGCGGCCGCAGACAACATGTCCCGCTGACAGCGCAAAGGGGGTAAAACGGATCGGTTAACGTATTGTCCATGCCGGATTCGAAACAATCTCGAGGCGCGCGCAAGTCGGTGGTTCATGTGGATTCCCTTGTGCTGACGAATTACATCGTAAACCGCGGTTACTTTTCCGACCTGGCCATTGTCGGCGCCCTCTCCGACCCGATCTTGTTGTCAGTGAGCTAAACGGTGAACCAAGGCGTTCAAGTCGCTCTCCGCGCGGACTTCCGCCATTATCGCGACGCATTGCGGTGTGCGGGATTTCAAGCATTGCATGCGATGGGGCTGAGATGCGGTCGCCACGGCGAGGACGGTAATCCACATGGTCCATTGCTTGTTCAACTTTCCAACCACTTCGGATCTATCCCACCGACCCTTCGATTAGATTCCACCTGCCAAGTGGCGGTGTAATCGATTATCCATCCACGGCCGATCGCGCAATTCATTCCCGAGATCGCGAGTTTCTTGTCAGTACACGAGGTGAGCGGGAATATTCCTGGCAGATTCCTGTCGAGGAATTTATATTGGACCACCAGAAAAGAAACCACGTTTGACGCCGAGGTGCCGGGGTTGAACCCCAATTAGACTTGTGGTGGGACAACTCAACCATGAGCGGATTGGATTGGAAAGATACTTACGGCCTCCAATGCCGCCCTGACTCGCTTCCTTCCAACAGAATTCCGTTTCGTTCGTTACCATCCAGTAAATGTTCGCCGCTGCATCGCTCACTCACATTCATGTTCAACGCGCAGGCAGGGTAAGCTTTAACCTTCCCTTCTCACAACCAACCTACTTACCCACACCCACGCCCCCCCTCAATTATTACGGGCAGGGGCAACACTTCACTTACGGGCGCTCGAATCAGGAAACTCCGCTTGACACGATCAGCCCATCAGCCCGTAACTGCGACCCACTTACGGGCGGGCTTGGTTTGGCAGCCTTACGGGCGCCCGTAAGCGTCTCGTAATTGGCGTTCGTGGGTTTGCTCGGCGTCCCGCCTTGAGTTTTTTGTTCCCACTGCCATTGCTAAACTTGTCAAGGCCAGGTGGTAGAGTGGAACGAACGCCCACAGAATTTAATGCATCGCCTCGAACCGGCGCGATTCAAGCGGTGCCTTGGAGTCGTTCAAGCGCAGCGGCGCCTTGGAGTACACATATTCGCCTCGAGGTCCTGCGGGCGGAGGAAAGAAACACCGAATGGATTTGCGGACTTGAACCAACCAGGCGCGTCGAGGAAAAATTATCCAAATGGGTTTCGGCGCTGGGGTCTCGACCACGGTCCATGTCCACGGGCCACGGGTACGAGGAATTCAAGTGGAGAAGATCATTGAGATCCATACAAAAGGCCGAGATCGCCTCCACAGTGCTGTGCAGACTTACAGTGTGCGGTGGGGCTGCTACCCGTACAACATACCCGGCGATCTCAAACTGAATGAATAGTTGAACGAACGAGAGCGGAGCCTTTGCGAGGTTTTTTGGAGAGCCAGCTCCAGCTACGCATGGGACCCGAAACTAAATAAAAGCGGTTTGCAAGCGGTGTTTGATATCCAGTTCCACGAGTTAAAACCAAATCATGGCGGCTTTCGTTATTTCGGAGGGACCGTACTTACGTTTCGTTTTTTCCGGAGGCATTACACGACGACGGACCAGTTGATTCAAAGTGTTGTTCGCGGTCCTGGGCGTGCCACGGATTTTGTTGTCCCAGTTAACTTGCGATGATCAATCATCATTTATCCACCGTTGCGTTGCGCTGCGTGTGATGCATTGACATGTATGTATGCATAAAATTGGGCTCACTCGAAAGGTCGGTTGGTCCAAGTGAACGCCACTCCAGTCCTCGTGCATTGTTCTGACGCATTTATCATGATGGCGACAAAGTTGAGATCGTATATTCCGTTTATTCCGCCTGCACGAGTTACATTTAAGCGGGAGGTCACAAGTGAACGAGCGAGCGCCACTCACTCCTCCAAAGATTGGTTCTCAAATTTCCGACGCCTTCATGGCGACGGTGGATGGTAAGCATCCGTCGGCTGTCGAGGGTTCCACTATGAGCACGAGTAACTTACGAGCACGAGTATTTTGCCGAGGCTTGCCAGTGGGGCGGGTGGAGAATAATGCATTCATGCAACCTGTAATACTTGACGTGGAGTCATACTTGAGCGCCACAACGAATCCGATGTCTCCATCATTTTTTCGAGAGATTTTCAAGTCGGCGCCGTTCTACACACAAGAGATAAGTCCTGGTTGCGCTGGGTTGAAGAACGATTTGAACGTTACGAGGACGAGGCCTAGCACTTGTCTTTCCGACTTTCAGGTTGGTGAGGGACTTTCGCTGCCGAGATTCCGATGTAAGTTGCATTTGGCAATTATTTCGCGCGGCGAATTCTGTCTCCGCACCGCACCGCACGGTCCAAACCTAGAGCACCGCCCGAGCTCACAAGCGCGAGTCGGCTCCACGTTTTTGTCGACGCATTTTCGACGAATTTTTGACGAGGGTGATACTTGAAAGAAGTATCGCCTGGTACTCGGACGACGGAGGGAGTTGGATGATCAACCGTGATCACGACACAGCGGGTCGAAGTGGAGCAAAAATGCAACCTGTATTGCTTGACGTTGAGTACCACAACGCCGATGCCGATGTCTCGTCTCCGGTGGTGCAAGTCTCCGTCGACCAAAACTGGGTAAACGCACATTGAACCGCCCCGGCGGACGACAGTGCTGTTCACATACATGCGTAGCATACCGACCACCGTTGCTCTGGGTTCGGGTCGACTTGACGTCGCGCGAAGAATAAGCAGGAAGGAGTTCGAACTTGAGGACGAAGCAGTAGTAACTTGACGGCACTGTTGATGAATCGCGGCATTGACGGCGCGGCGCGCGGTGCTAACTCCTAGTAGACGAAATTTCTCGAGGATGGCACTGGCAGGCAGTGATATTTGCGTGTTCAAGCGGTGGACTGGCCTGGACTGCGGAGGGGATTACAAAGGAGGCGATTACGAAGGATGGGGAGTCAGAGGGACGGCGTTCGCCCGAGATGTTGTGATTCAACTTGTGAATGCCGAAACTTGGGCGAGACACGACGGTTGCCAGCAGTTACAGTCACGTTAGTTGGATAAATTGGAACCAAAAGGTTGCACGAGCCCGACGAAGGAGCAGCGCAGTGTACAGGAGAAATCGCCGCCGATGGATACCAGAGTTTACTCGAGGGGTTCGTGAACCGTAGATGGGCGGGCAGCTTCGCAAGATCCTTTGGCCTGGCAGTCAAATCATCGAAGGCGAATGTCGGGACGCCTGCTGTCAGGTTGAAGAAGCATCAGGTAGTATAAACGACCGCGTCGACGGAGAAAACGCCGCCCTCCTGAACTTCCAAGAATCAAGCAAACTAGATGGGTCGAGATGATGAGTTTGGTGAGCGCCCCAGTTCGGTGATGTGGGCGGCATAAAGGTCGATATGCGATGGAATTGTAGAAGGAACCGAAATCTATATGCATTCTGACTACGCAGTGTCCAGCCAGGACATATGGGGTCGGTGGCGAGCTGCGCGGCAGCATGACAAGAGGGCCCGAGACCAAATCATGGAGGAAAATCGAGAATGTCGACTTCAGGGCGAGCTTGACGCCACAAATCCTCGGGAGGCCGCGTCGACTAGCAAATCACGAGAATCATAAGTAATAGTCGGACAAAGCGGGAGTTTGCAAGCACGGTTGAACGGCAAAACGGGCGTTCGACGGTTAAATGACGGCGTTGAACTCCGAGTCCCCTGTGTTCCACCCAAGCTTTCTTTCGGATATGTCAACTCTAGACCAGCTTCGAGAGGATGGCGGGTCGGAGGACACCAGGAGGCCTTGAGCAGGATTCACGAGAGGGACGTTTGGGGAGGAGCAAAGGGAAGATAGGAGATATCGTGCCGCCTTCGGCAGCGTGCATGGCCGTAGTGATCCGGTAACATCCCGGCGCCGCGGCACAGTTCAATTTGCTCTCCTCTTCCATGGCGCCTGCCCTCGAACGCTTCCCCTGTTGTCGCGGTGTACGGCTCAATTCCCAAGAGGGTCGAGAAACAGCCAGCCTATCTCACCGACTTGATCAGGCTACCAATTTGCCGTTCTCGCCTGAGCAGCACCGCCAATCAATCCAAGACACCTTCCAGTTCAATTTGGTGCCCTGAAAAAAACTACCATGGTGCTGTGGTAGCTCTTAGACGATCCGGACGCTCTATGAAATCACGACCGTGCCTTGTATCTGTTCGGTATGGCGGCACCGCTAGCCAAGCCCATCCCCGTCGAGTCTAACCGCAGTCACGGCGGCTTAAAAGTTGAGTAGTACTTCAGGCGAGTGTGCCTTGAGTACGGGTAGTTGAGGGCGAGTACTAATACTGTGTCAGTGTATGGTGCACTCGAACGACCGCCGGTTCAGACATTGGCTAGGCATCGAAGACTTACTTGAACAGTTATAGGTTCGTTATATTCGACGCCCACGCCGTGAGGGTTGGTGGGACAAAAAGTCTAATTGCGAACGGAGGAAGGTGTACTGCGGATTGAACGATTTGCTGCTATAAATGCACGGCGGGACTCGAATTTCAGATCCAAGTCCCCGTTGAAATATCAGAGTCAACCGAAAAAAGTCCTGTTTTGTTCTTGTTCTTCAGTCTTCGGATGGGCGATTTAAAATTTAGCGAATGCTTATACTTACAGAGGAAAGACGCAGGCAGTGACAGACCCTCGAGGGCTCGCCCTGCTGTCCCGGCGTGCAGCCGAACTCCAAGAGGAAACTATATCGGCCAATAAACAGCCCGCCCAATTCAAAGACTTAATCTCGCGACCAAGTTGACGCCCTTCGAGTCGCCGTCGCAGTCAATGGCCTTGGCAAGATCGCCCATTGAATGCTGAACAACGCCGCCATTACAACCATAGATAGCTTCGATTAGACGATCTAGACACTCGATGAACACCGTGCCCTGAGTCTGTTTGGTATGGCAGCAGCTAGCCAATCACCTCATCCTCGTCGAGGGCCAGGGGCTTAAGTTGAGTACTGCTGAGCTGTAGACATCAGCCCTCAAGCATAATTGTTGACCGGAAATTGGTATGGCGGGGCAGCGCTAGCCAACCTCATCCCCGTTGAGGGCATGCGGCCTTTCAGTCCAAGACTAGCGCTGCGCACTAATTGTTTGACCGTAAAGGATTCCCAGCTGAACCGATGTTCGGGCTTGAGAACGAAGCATCTTCCAGGTAGTAAGTATACCAGTGTCGGTTGGCTCGAGTACGGACAGTTGAGGGTGAGTACTATCTCGTGCCCTGAAACGACTGACGGTTCAGAAGATAGCTGGACATTGAAGACTTAAACCTGAGCAGTTAGGACACTTGAGGTCGTTATATTTCGACGCCGAGGGGGTTGGTGGGAGAAAAGTCTAAAGTTCCGAACGGAGGAAGGTTTGTACTACTGCGGACGGAATCATTTGCTGCTATATATATGCACGGTGGACGCTGAATAGACTCCAGATTCAAGTCCCTGCATTGCAAATCCTAGAGTTGAACGAAGAAGGTCCTACTTTTTTCTTCCGAGGAGGGGCAACTTTAAAAGCTATGGATGCCTATACCGAGTACCGAGGAAGGACGCAGGGCAGGGAGACTATTGAGAGGCGCTAGTACCTGTTGGTAATGAGCCCTTTATACACATCGGCGGGGTCGGGTCGAAGCTGGCCGAGTCGGAGACTGTCGGAGAGATACCCGACGTCGGATTGTACTGCGGACGGAGATGCTCCTGCCACTGCGCGTTGATGGACTCCGGGGTTCTTCCTGGAGCTGTAGCCTGTGCGACCGGCCAAGGCAGCTCTTCCAGGCTCGCAGCATTCAAGTAACCGTCCAGGTCGAGAGCAAGGGTCCTGGGAGTAGTAAATATAGAACCGACGTCCGATTCGCAGCCCAGAATTGAAAGTATGTAGCAACCAGGAATCCATCGTAGCCGTAGTCGTTTGAGGATCTCTCAGAAACCAGCGAGCCCTGTTTCTCACTGGGGTTGATGTTGGAGAAAGGAATATTCAGACATGATTAGGTAATGATGGCTCTATCTCTCTCTTCTGCTTCCAACTACCATGGCCCTGCCCTGAGCCGGCCAAATGCACCTCCCACTCGCTTTCCTTTTCCTTTTTCTCTTGCCTCTGTGAGTCCAGCTATCGTCCACTTCCGTCTATTCCTCATTGCGCTCCGTGCGCACCTTCCACAGGCTTTCTGCTGCACCTGCTTCCTTGAACGCGGTCGATTCTGCTAGTGCAATTACTCCTACGTCCTCTAGACCCACCGAGTCCCTAGAAAACGCTAGCTCAACCCCCCGCTCTACCCAGACGGGGAAGGGAGGGGGGGCTTCCGTGTCGGCCCATACAACCCACAAGCCCCCCGTCGGGGCATCGAAAACCGCCACCCCCCATACTCAGACCGTCCCTGGCGGTCAAATAACGCGCCCCGCGTCGCTGACTCGCCTCCCCGGCCCAACAGCCTCTCACACACGCCCCCATGAACGCCCCCCACACCACCAATCCATGGCTATTATCGTCTTTGAAGTCCTGGGCGCCCTCGCCGGCGTCGCCTTCGTCCTCAGCGTCGTGCGCTGCTTCTGGAGCTACAACCGCACCCCCGCACGAGATCGCATCGCCGCGGTCATGCACCGACACCAGCTGCAGCGCGAGATGGAAGAGCTCGAGCGCAATCCGCCAGAGCGCCACCAGTCGCTGCGGGAGCCGCCCCCGCCGCCGTATATACGTCCGCCGTCGTATGATGGAGAAGGCGACGAGAGCCGGTTGTTGACGTCGTCTGGTGCGTCGCCGCCCCCGACGCCACATCCGCCGCTGCCCTCGCGACCCAATGGATAACCAGCTCGTCCACGGGCAGCTATCGCCTTGAATTTACTTCCATCATCACACCAAAGTGTATTTTTAGTGGGAAAACGCAGATCGTCCGCAGTCCTCCGCGATTAACAGCCGAACCGGCGGTGCAGCTCGAGTGTAGCTGCTGCTGCACATGTAAACTCGCTTGTGCGGCTGTATGCGTTCGGGATTGTCGGGGGTTTGGGACGTGGGGGAGGCTTGGGACCGTGTAAGTTATCGAGGGACTGGCAGTACTAATTTAGACCATGGACAAGAACGCATATCACAATTACATATGTACCAAACTGCAATCGCACATTGTAGCGACACGGAAATTTGTGTGATTGTTCAACCTGTAAACGGGCAGCAGAAATGGCTCTATTTGCGGGGTCCGATGTTGTCGAGACAAGGTACCGCTATGATTGGCATGTTGAATGCCGACGGTGTTCATGGATGCCGCGGTGTTCATGAACAGACCGAGTGCAAGACCAGCAGGTCAAAGTCGCGTCCTCGACGCGTCCAACACGTTTTCCTGGCCAGGTTGAGCGTATTCGACATGTTGCAATTTGGGTCAAGACCTTTGGTAAACAACCGCAACGTGAACTGTGCTTTGACTTCCGCCATTAGCAGCTAAACCTTGGGCGGGATTTGCCCCCGCGGGATGGCCGCCGTCGAAAGCTCACTCCCACCAACTATCTGTTACACGCCCCGGGTACCGGTCTATTACCCTCCCCGTCCCTGTGCCGCCCCGCGAACTGAAAAAATATCGCCTGCAGGATTCGAGCCAAAACGCGCTCGGATGTCATCGCGATCCTCGCAAGCACCGCAAATGGGTGTCTACAGGAACTAGGCTACTCCCCAGGCCTCCTCGAGCGCCTCAAATACCTCCAGGATGTGCGTCCAATTGACTAATCTGATGCGCCGCCGTCTGTTTCCTGATGCGCCGCCCATCCAGGAAGCTGAGAAGGCCAGGACCCAGATTGAGCTGCTTCACAGCGATAAGCAGAAGCTCCGCGTCATTGCCGATGAGCTGCAGGCAAAGTGTTTGACCTATCAAAACGAGAATGTCAAGCTGTACGAGGACAACTCGAGACTCGTTGGGGAACGGGACGAACTGCGCAAGGAGGTAGACTCTCTGTCCGGACAGCTCGCTGTCCACCAGCAAGCCCGCGGCAATACCGTCTCTGAAATATTGGCGCAGTATTCGATGCTGCAAGCTCAGTATGCCAGTGCGGTGAATCAACTGCGCACAAAGCCGGCGAGCAACACGGTTAATACGGCCGTGGCAGCCCATTCGCAACCGCACTTGGTCGCAAATGAAATCACAATAGTACGAGCGCCGACGAGTGAGTTTTCTCCTCTGCTAGCATCCGCGTCATGGCATTGACTACAGCTGCTCTACCAGTGGTTCCAAGCCAAAGTCAAGTACGCTACAATATTTCTGGTGTCAAATATCGAGTGTAACTTGCTATTTCTTTAGATCCCCTACCGACGCGGATCAGCGCCTCAACCGCAGGCGCAAGCGCACTCGCACCCACCCCCGGCCTCACACCTTCCGCCCTCACAGCACCCCGGGCCCAGTTCCGTTTCATCTCACCCGCACCCCCCGAACCAGGCGCAGATTCATGCAAGCCCCCAACGCCAGCGTAGTATGGGCCCCGCCCCCGGCATCTCCACCCTGTCGCTCACGCAAGCACAATCCCAAGCCTTCGCGCAATCCCTCATCCAGCGGCCCTTCGACCCCCTGCAACACCCACACACGGCTCAGCCGTCGCTCATGTCCCCGCTCGCCACGACGCCCACGTCCGCCTCTACACCTACGTCCGCCCACGCCCAGGGCCTGCCGATTGGGTACGGCATGTACTCGACAACCCCGCCCCTCTATCGGTCGAGCAACGCTACCGTCAACGCCATCGCCAGCGGGAGTCGCAGTGTGAGCGCGAGTGGGAGCCGGCGAGGGAGTGGAAGTGGAAATGGAAATGGGAGCGGCCCTGTATCAAGTTTGAGTGCGGCTACCACTGCGGCGGTTCGTGCTGCAATTGATCACGCAAATGCCGCTGCCGCCGCAAACCCGGCTTCAAGTGGGAGGAGGAGCGTGGATCGGGGGACGCCGACGCCAATGCAGATGCCGATGCTGCCGCAGGGGCCGCCGATGGGGCAAATGCGGACACCGCCGATGAGCGCGCTCCCGCTGAACTTGCAGAATTTCCCACAGCCGCATCCCCCGCATGGCGCGCATTCGGGCCCGCCGTCGCGCACATGGGTCGGCGTCTTCGTCCTCGCGGACGCCGGTGCGGCGGCCGTCCGAGCAGGCGGTGTTTGTACCCCCGCCTGATGTACGGGAGGAGCCAGTGTTAGCCCCAGCACCCAAGCCCGCACCCGCGCCGCCAGTAACACCGCCGTCGAACCCCACCCCCGCGCCGGATTTGGAGCCGGAGATGGTACAGGACGCGCTGTCCTTCCCCGCCCCCAAACGCAGTCACTCCCCGCCCGAAGCGCACGAGGCAGTCACACCTCCTCTCGACGCCTCCGCACCCGCCGTCACCGTCGTCGTTCCCGACCAAGCCCAACCCAACCAGGATCCGAACTCGCAATCGCCCTCACTCCCGCTTAAGCGCGCGAGTCCTACCGCGGATGAGGAGGACGAGGCGCGGAAGCGGGCGCGTGTCGAGGAGCCGGTGGTAAAAACGGAGACCGAGGCGGAGGTGAAGATGGAGGTGGACGATTCACTTGGTGGTGCGGGGCAAGGCGGCGGTGCAGCGGGCGAGGAAGATGAGGAGGAGGAAGACGGATTCATCGAGGTCGGCCCGGACGGTTTGCGCACCGTGCGCGACTGCGTCGATGCGGTATTCGATGCCGATGAGGGATATGTGTGTCTCTTTTGCAAGTGCGTACTTCGTTTATTTTCGACCTACTGAATGAATGAATAACTGACACCCCTCTACAGGGCCCGATACGACGCGGACGCCCTCAAGGGCGTCGAGAGTGCTGCGCCGCAGGGTATGGGCGGCGCGTCGATGGAGGAGTTGGCGCAGCATTGTGAGGTCGAGCATGCGTTTGCGTGGAATTTACTGCGCACGAATGTGAATCCGCGGTCTTCTGAATCGCAGTAGCTAGTATCTCCGCGTCTGCCTCCCTTGTAGTTGGGTGGTGGTGGTTTCTTCTTGGGCTACGTGTATAGTACTAATTGCAAGCACTGTCCCAGCTTATTTTGCTTTGCTTGGTCACGGTGTGCGAGCTCGCAGCACGAGTCGTTGAGTTTTGTAATCGGCCGGGCGGGAAACAAACTCCCACGGTTGACTTTCTGGCGAGCCGGCGAAAAAAAATTAAGGTGTCCCTCAGGTCAAATTCATACCGGTACAACATGTTCTAAGGAAACGTGGAGCCAATCGGACCCCATTTGATGTTCGAAAAGATGACAAAGTCGCTGCCTTGAGTTTGCTCGACGGTCTGAACCAAATCTCAGTAAAAAGGAAAACAAGGAACTCAAATAAAGGGGGACAGACCTTGGGATTGCCTGAGCTCGCAGAGCATGGGCCACGAGAGACTCCGGGTGCAGCGGGATTGGCCGTAGGCGGGTAGTTCCCGTCCAACCAGAGCATGTCGCTGGTGGGGTCATCCCGAATACTCAACGCCAAAGCCATGCCCTTCCTAAGCGCCGCAGTCACGCTCGCCAGCCCGCCGAGCGCCTCGAATCGGTCAAGGTCCCCCACAGCCGTTTTCTGCGCCGTGCAGAAAGCATCGGTGATTGAGTTTACGTTTTGGGGCACGCCCGGCAGGTTGACATTCGCGTTCTGGATGACCTTGCCGTTCTGCACATAGAGGCGCCGAATTCCGGTGAGTGTGCCGGTCGCCGTGCCAGTGTTCGTTATGAACTGGGTTACCACCGTGATGGGGTGAGTGGTGTCGACGACTTTCCCCGGGCCCAAGAAGCTGGGGTTGCCCATGCGCCAGGGGTTGAAATCGCAGCCATCGGCATCGCAGAGGGTGTTGTTGCACTGGGTTCCGCTGCACTGTGTTTGACTCGTGACTGAGCACGAGTGTGCCGCATAAGACGCAGAATACATGTTTCCTGGTATTCAATCCATGTCAGCGCTGAATCGACCGGGACGTAAATGAAGCTCGACTTGCCTTGCCAAACATCGATTTCAGCGCAGCAGCTACCGAACATTCCAGTCCCGGAGGTAGGGTCAGTCGGCGAGGGAGTCCAGCCGAGCACGTTTGCCTGGTAGTTGTATCAAATATTGCTCAAGGAAAATAATTTTCAGGGAGGGCTCACAGCACCGTTGATGAATTTGGCGTCGCGGCTGCACTGTGCATCACAATAGCCCGTCCCATAAGTTGCGCCACTGAGAAAATAGGTTCAGTTGCATGAGGTGGACGAAAATTCCAGGATTTACGCTTTGTTCGTCGGGAACTTTGCCCGCCCGCCGTCCGCGTCCATCCCGAGGAGATACAGCCCGGCATTCACACCGCATTCGAGATGCGACATATCAACGGTGAATGTGAATTCCTGATTCAGGAGGTTGAGAATCTGATATTCCGAAGGAGTCGCCATGAGAAAGACGCGAGACCCGACGTTGCACTGGGTGACGAATTTGAGAGTGAGGGCGTTGCCGCTGGATGTTATCCCATACGAGCCTGCGTAGTCGACGCCGTCCAACGCACATCTAGCAGTACAAGTTGTCGGGTCCGGGCACAGCGTGCTATCCCAGGAATTGCAGTTGAAACAGGTGGAGGGGCTGGTGACTGAGTGCAACGGACGCCAGTTGCTGTCGAGGGTGACGGACGATCGGAGAGTGGAGCAAACACCGGGCGCAGCACATTGTTGGGTTGTCAGGAATGGATGATTTTCTGGCATCTCGGTTCCAACCTGCTGCCCATATATGGCACTAAGAAAGCACAGCGATACCAGGAGTAGCGGTAATGAAGGCATGGTTTATGGGGAGTTGACTTCGGCGTTCGTCTATTATACCTTGGGTGTATGTCGCATCTGGTCCTCGAAATTCGGGTTGTGCCTCTGATCAAGTTACCCATGTCAACCTAAGAGACCTTCCGGTTCCTGTGTGCCAGGGTTCGACATTGAGTAGTGAGTAGTCTGGCAAGGGCGAACACGAGCAGATGGGCATGAAACATCAACGGACAATCAACGGATGGGCCTGAACGAACGACAGAAGCAATAGAGTGGGCGAGAATAAGATCCATCGCAACAGTCAGCGAGAGCCACGCAGACTCGTTCAGACAAAAGTCCGAGGTGGTGGTTGTGGTTGAAAAGAGTTCGATCCGACGGATTCCGATATCCGATGTCCGATGGGTTGCGTCGGCCGAAGCCATAGCGCTATTTCAGAATCGGTGAACCTTCGCTTCAACTTCCCTTCCTCTCTCATGGCCCCCAAATCGTGCGCAATAGTTCCCCACCCTGCCTCAGCACCACACTGACCCTTGCCGGCTAGTTTCCGGATAGTTGTACTTCCAGGCGACGGAATCGGCCCTGAAGTTGTCGCGCAGGCAGTCCGCGTCCTCGAGACTATATCTGCAGCATCCCCCAACTTTGAACTCAAACTAGAGTCGCACGAGTTTGGCGGATGTGCAATCGACTCGACGGGCGACCCCCTCCCTCCATCTACGCTCACCGCCTGTGAGGAAGCCGATGCAATTCTTATGGGTACCCTCAAATGGCTCTTCTAAAGTTGCGGGAGTTAACGCGTATTGCACGGCAGGATCCATCGGTGGGCCCAAGTGGGGCGTAGACGCAAAAGTTCGCCCTGAGCCAGGGCTTTTGAAGCTTCGCAAGGCCCTCGGCCTGTACGCGAACATACGTCCCGCCAACTTTGCATCCGACACCCTCCTCGCCGGATCCCCGATCAAGCCCGAAATCGCGCAAGGCGTCGACCTCATCGTAGTCCGCGAGCTCATCGGCGGACTCTACTTTGGCGCGCGTCAAGAGCTCGGTGCCGCGTCGGGCGACCAGGCGCAGACGGCTTGGGACACCATGATCTATAGCGTGTCCGAGGTGGAACGGATTACGCGCGTCGCCGCGACTATCGCGCTCACCGCGAACCCCCCGCTCGCCATCCACTCGATCGACAAAGCCAACGTCCTGGCGTGCTCCCGCCTCTGGCGCAAAGTCGTAACCGAAACTCTCACAAAAGAGTTCCCGCAAATAAAACTCGACCATCACCTCGTCGACTCGGCCGCAATGCTCATCGTCGCGAATCCGCGCAAGCTAAATGGTGTCATCCTCACCGAGAACCTTTTCGGCGACATGTAGGGGATCCACATCATCCAGCAACCTTTCTCCGTACCAAACTCACATAATATATGCCAGATTGTCGGACCAGTCAAGCGTCATCCCGGGCTCGCTCGGTCTCCTACCTTCTGCGTCCCTCGCCGGTGCGCCGTCGGTTCCTGCCGCAGACGCAAAGCCAACGCGCGGGCTGTACGAGCCCATCCACGGGTCTGCGCCAGACATTGCCGGGCAGGGCATCGCCAACCCGATCGGCACGATCCTCAGCGCGGCGATGCTGTTACGCTACTCGCTCGGGCTTGAGAAGCCCGCCAAGGCGATCGAGGACGCGGTACGCAAGGTGCTGGATGACTGGCGTGCGGACGGCGGACCTGGGTGGCAAGTCGACGACCGTCGAGGTTGGGGACCTTATCGTGGAAGCGGTCAAGGGCTTGCTTTGATTGACAAGTAAAAACATCTGGAAACCGTCGAGTTTAAAGTGTATGATATCGGGGATGAACGTCGAATATTCGGGTCTCATCGAGCGCACGGAGCATGAATCGGACCACCCTGCATCTTTCTAGCCTCAGAAACACTTGGGTGGGTAAGCGACGCGGATATTCACTTTGAGTTGGTCGACCAGCCTGACAGTAGGAGACGCACATCATGGCGGTACGCAGTCGTTCGGCCGTGAGGCAGGCAAATTCGGCAACTCAAATCAGGTCCCATTATCAACGGACATATATCTACGTCTTCTCAGTAGTCCTACAGGAAAACTCTGGGGCGGGCGGGACAACGAATTTGGGCGGCGAAGGGGGCGTTCTTGAAGCGTTTCGCGGACTGTTTCGCGCATTTCGCGTGAGGTTGCGGGCTAGAAGTGACACCATGTGTTGGTTTGGGGGGCACTTGGATAGAGGGAAGCCAGGCATGGTATTGCGACGCAAACACTTGCGCAAGACAGCGCAACTTGATGGTACGATGAGTGAGGACCAGGGACGATCGCGATGAGCAGAGTCGCATACAGAGGGTCGACTGCGAGGACGAAGATGGTGTGAACGCTGATGATAATGGTAGCCCAGCTGTGACCGGCGGAAGATTCGATGGCGAAGGAGCCAGAACGTGATGAGCTTGATCTCGGTGTCGCTGTTTGAGCCTCGTCTCGACGAGCGAACGGAATAGAAGCTTCGCTCGGGGGAAGAATGTTGAAAGTTCGAGCGTTATGAGGCCAAGTCGTGTGCTTGCAGCTGCATACGAAAGTGGGCCTGAGCGGAATTGGGGCTTCGCTCATCGGCGAAACATGGGTTTGGTAGACAACGCGTCGGGCGCGGGTTGGAATTGAAGCTTTGCTCGCTGACTCCGAGAAGATCGTTGCTCGAGAATGTGCACTGGTGACAGAGGCGCCTGCCAATATGGTCGCGGTTTGGTTGATGTAAAGCCAACGGAGAGCGGAAGGAAGACGTCGCTCGATCGAGAGGTGGTCTGTGATGATCCACGAGGTGTCTTGTGGATGAAGGACTGCAAATCAAAGTTGGAAAACTAACAAGACATGCAGAGAAGAGAAGAGACGTACAGTCAAGACACCAAATCAAGCTGGGAAAGAAGAGGTTTGTTCGCCAAGAAGTGTCCGTTCCGCCCGAGGTCGTGTTGTCCGCTGACCGCTTGCCACCCCCAAAGCCCCGATTATCTAAATTCTATCTACATGCTAAAATAAACCGAGTCGCGAGAAAGCCGAGAACTTGCGTGTTGGCCAAGGAGAGCGCTTGAAGAGATGGGTAATGGTTCCGTAGCAGTTGCACTGGTGGTCAAGAAGCCGAAAGGTCGTCGACGACTCGACGACGAGGGTGAAGCAGTGAGAGTTTTAGTGTTCAAGCCTGGGGAAGCGTTAACATCGATAATTTCGAGTATGGAGTGAGCGACCACTTACTCTGCAATGACAATGAAAAGTCGACTGCAACGAGCGGTCCAGCGCCGTTGAGGAGCCCTTGGAAGGCCCTACAGCCTGGGCGAGATAGCTGCTCTTGAATAGCAGACTGGGGAGGATCGTCGCGCGTTGCGGACAGTGGTGGGTGATATCGAGAGCGCATGATGTGGGTAGTTGTCGCGTCGGCAGTCGAATGCTCCCTGAGGCTTGTTTGCGCGAAGGGCATTTGCATGGCAGCCGACCTCTGGTGGTTCCGAAACCGCCTCGTCTTGGTGGGTTGTTTGCGTCTTCTGTGTCTGTGCTGCGTGTTTTGCGGTAGCGCCCAGCGATTATTTTGCTCATTTTGCTTCTTTTCTTTTCGTTTTATTGTGTTTTCTTTCTTTTATTGAGCTTTTGTTTAGCGCTGGGGCGACTGAGCGAAGTTGGTGAGATGCGTTAAGACACTATACAGAGAGTCAGCAAAACGCTCGAGACGGACGATGAAGACGCATACCAGTGACGACGAGGCGGGGAGCTTTTGAGAATGGCAACCAAAGCCCTGCCCTCCGCACAAACACAATTCCCGTGCCCTTCTACTTTCCTTCCACCAACGAATCGATCGCGCGCGCGTGTCGGAAAGGTGGCCAACATTTCATGACCTACAGAAGGAAGGAAGTTTCGGTTAGTGGCGTCCCCGCCCGCGCCCTGCCCCCCCGCGTCGGTGATCAAGCGACGCGAGCACCCCATATTTGCACACATTTGCCCTCCCCAACCCGACGGCGGCCGGTAGTGCACTACCCTGGAACGAGAGTGGGTCAGCACGAGGATGAGAGATAGACAGACGGTGGTCAACTTACAGCCACAGACTCCCGTCGCGGCCCCATACGGCACCTGTAGAGGGTCAAGGTGAGTAAAGGGAGGTGATATGAACGTTTAGGACTTACGCGACACTCCACCCCACCCCGCCGTCCAGTCGAGGTCTTCGAGGGCCCCAGTGTCGGTCTTGAGGAGGTGAGGTCGTCCAGCGGCTTGAGGCACACGGTCTGAGGTCTGAAGAGGCTCCCTGCGCTCAAGCTGCGGCAGGGAGGTCTTTAGTAGGACGAATAGGTGTGAGAAATAAGAGCACGCAGCGTTTCGAGTGCTGGGGACTTGCTGACTTGAGGGCTCTTGAGGCCTAGCTGAGGTGCTGAGGCTGATGATTGAGCTTGAAGCCAAGCCAGAGTGTCGAGTCGGAAGCACACAGTTGAGGGGGGAGAGCGCCAGATGGTGGGAGAAGACAAGCCGCAAAGTGGCTGACCGTCACAGTGGTCACACAAATAGGTCGAATTCAAGCTCCGCCATCACCGATCACAGACGCGGTCACGTTACCGCGTTTACGCTGAAAAAAAACATTCAAGTCGTCCATATCCCAAAGCAATCAGGTTGCTGAGGAAGTGCCTTTTTTTCCCCCAAAGCCTTCCTTTACAGAACAGCGACAATGTGCCAGCTTGACGAACATCTCCTGGTAAACACAGAAGAGTCGCTCGTGCTTTTTCACGTCCCTACGCCGTAGTGTTCTCGCACTCAGCTCAGGCCTGATCGTAAAACGGTCGATTATAGTAGGTGGTCGTTGGTGGGTGGACGGTCGTCGGCGACCATGCCGCCTCCATTATGAACTTCTACAAACTTGGTGGGACATTAATATTTCCAAGCCGAAAGTTCCTGGGTACGGTACCGCAGTTAAGCCTCAGCTCTCGGTATGAAATGTAATGTGTCTCTCGTATACCGACGGCACAACATATGTTTACTCGTCCCAACAAGTAGAATGCCAGATCCGAGGGACATCATCCAAATCCGCCAAGTTCAACCGAAGATTGAACCGCGGGAAGAACCCCGGGAAAAGCCGGCGCACAAATGCGCTCGTTCAGCAATCGATGCGAGAAATCTATACATTGAGCAATACACCGAAAACAAGGAGGAAAGCGGTAGACTACATAGAGCAAAAATTCACGACATTTCGTCGTCAGTGTCCGAGAGCATCTCCTTGCTTTTGCTGTAAAGTCGTTAGCACAATTTCGGAAAGCGGGAGCGCGCTACATACAACTGCTTTTTACGCGGCCCCGCGACCTCCTCCTCGTCATCGTCGCGAATCACTCGCTTCTTGGTTACCCGCTAGAACGAATGAGAATGAGCCTCGAGTCATCAGAATAACACACGCTAACCTTCTTGGGCCGTTCCACCTCGTCCTCCTCGCTGAAGACCGCTGCAGGCTCCTCTCCAGCAGCAACAGCAGCTTCCTCGTGGTCCCCGCCCCCGCGCTTTAGCTTTCCCCGCCGCTTCTTCTTCGGCTCTGCCTCGTCCCCGCTCCCCTCCGCCTTCTGCTTGCGCGCCTTCTTGGGCTTCCGCTCCTTCTCCTCGTCGCTCTCCATATGCGCGCCCTTCGTCCACTCCTGAGCCTGCTCGCGCGCAATCTTTCGCTCCTCCGCCAACTTCTCTGCCTCCTTCCGTAGCTCCTCCATGCGCTCTCGCTGTGTAAGAAGAGTGTGAGCAATCTAGGCCGAAAATATAGGAGAATACGCGCCTCCAACGCTGTGAGACGGTCTTTCTCCTCCTGCCGCTTCTGCCGGGCCGCATCGATCTTGGCCTGTGTCTCGCTCTCGTACTGCTTCTGCGTCGCCAAGTGCTCCTCACTCTTTCGCAACATGATGTCGCCGTACTTCCGTCGCTGGTCTGCAAGATCCCGGTTGTACGGCACCATCTGCGCTGGGTCGGCCGCCAGAGAGGCAAAAAGTCTGTAGACATTGAGCATTCAATGATACGAGTGAAACCTTGCCGGCCACATACTTCTGTGCGTTCTGTGCGTGGTCGATAGACCGCCTCAGATCCTTGAGCGAACGCTTCGTCGTAGGTAAGCTGAACAGCATCTCCGCCGACTTTTGTTGTATCATGGCAATATTGTACACAACCGCCTTGTCGTTCGGCTGGATGTGCAGGGCCTAGATAACCGTGAGTATGAAGCAGCGGGACGGAACGAGAACCTACCATTTGAGCATATCGCAGTGCATTGCTCATAGCAACAAAGGACTGATCCTTCGTGGCTTTTGCGTACCACGATCGACAAAGACACAGCAGAACGGGAATGTTATGCCCTGCATAGAATCGCGTCGAAGCCGTCTCGTACTAGGAAGATGTCAGCACCACACGAACGAAACCGCAAAAGCAAACTGACGCTTTCGATAGCCCGGTCAAACTCATCCCGAGCGTAGTAGCAATGACCCATATTGAAGTAGACGCTCCCGTCGTGTATCGACTCGCGCACGCGCACAAAGACGTCCAGAGCCTCGCGCGCGTTCTTCAACCGCTTCTGTGCTTCGTCGACCCCCGGCGCGGAAGGCACACCGCCGAGAGTGCCGAGTGCGTCCTCAGGCCGTGACGATAGCCAGGCCCTGCGCGGCAAAGGCACACATGGGGTCCAGCTGCAGCGCCTTCTCGTAGAACTCGGCGGAGCGCTGGAACCCCCGCCGCCGCTCCTGTGCCCCGGCCGAACTGGTCTCTCGACTTTCCCGGGACTGGTGGTACATGATCCACCCAGCAGCGCATAATGAGTAGACGTCGTGTTTGTCGTGGTCTTTGAGCGTCGCAAACACGAACTCTTTAGCGGGTTTGGGGAGGTTCGCTTGGATGAGGAAGTAGGTGTAGTACGCCCGGACATTGAGGTTGGAGTTCTGGGCGACGAGAGTCTGCTTGAGCAGTTCGTGGGCGTCGTTGTGTCGATTCAGATTGGCTAGCATTTGGGCCTGCCGAATCTTGGCTGTAGCTCGGTCAGAGACAGAAATTGCACGAGGAGAGCGATCGTCATACCATCTACATATTCTGGATGTCGCAGGAGGAGCTTCTCGTACGCGTCCTTGGCCTAAATCGTCCCGCCCTTCTTCCTCGTAAACCCTGGCGAGGTTATAGAGGATTGAGGTCGACATAGCCTCGCCGACGTCAGAGCTCAAGCTCGTGGTGCCGGTCAAGGCCCTCTCGTACATCTCCCTCGCCTCCGCCAAGTGTCCGTCGAAGTGCCGGAGTGCACCGAGGTTGTTCAGTAGCCGGGGATCCGGTTGCCCCGAGGCCTCGCTGACGCGCAACGCATCCTTCAACGATTTGCCTACCCGGTCCAGGTTCTCTCCCTGCCATAGTCGCGGCAATCTCGGCATGCATGTCCATGTCGTTACCGATACTTCGAGATACTCCGGTTGGGACCATGACCGTTCGGGCGCGCGTCTTCGAGCTCGAGCACCTTCGAGACCCGGTCGAAGAGCTCGCGCGCCTTCGTCCTCTCTTGGGCGACATCAGAGCTAGACACTCCTGGGCGAGGGAAAGCGCGCAGGGACGCCAACATCACGGTGGCCTCGAGAGAGGCCTGGGGATTTGGCGGCTGTAGGAGCGTGTCCAGGGTATGGATAGCGGCGGCCATTTCATCTACAGGAGGGTGTGAGTACAAAGACGCAGGAGCGTTGAAGCGAACGAACCGTTTTGCATTTGCATTTGAGCCAGACCGATTGCGCCAATGACGTGTTTGGGCTGACCCTCTGTCGCGGAGGAATAGTACTTCGTGGCGTGCACAAGGGAGCCCTCCGCGTGGGAAACCCGCCCGGCTCGTATGTATCCCTCGGTAAGGACAGTAAGGGTGTCAGCGAACTGAATCGTACGCTCCGCGAGTTTCAAAGCCTACGCCAATGAGATAGAGACAACGGCGGGTGTGATTCAGAGTACTCACCCGGTCGTGGCTGCCCTTCCGAAGGAATAGCTCACACAGAGCATTGGCGGCGGCCGCGCTCTTTTGATTCGCCTTGAAGGCCCGCTCGATCATCCGAGTGCCCATCGTGTACGATTGCGTCCGCTCTGCCTCTGAGCTGGCGTCATTTTTGCTGGCGTTGATGGCCTCCAGTCCGAGGAGTAGCTGCGCGGGCCACTGATTCGGATTCTGTTGGGCGTTCAATGAAGCGCGGAAGAACTCGATGAGAGTGAAGACGCACGACGTCGAGACTCCGTTGCCAGGCAGCCTTCGCCTTCGCCTTGTGGCCCAGGGCCCACAGACACAGCCCAATTCCCACACGAGGGTCAGGCAGACATTTGGGATTGAGTTCCAATACGCGTCGAAAAACCTTCAGGGACTCGGGGAAATTCCGTTGAGCGTACAATATCCGGCCCTGCAGGGTTTAGGTGTAAATCCAAGCGGCAGGACCTTGAAAACGCGGAAACTCACCTTCCCAATGAGAGCTATTAAATTGGTTGGCTTTCTTTCCAAGACGCCATTGAAAGAGGCCGTGGCATCTGTCATTGCCCGAGTCGCCAGTTGGTGAATTCCTTGAGTATGACATTAAACTGAAGTCCGTCTCGACAACAACGGATCGCACCTCGCGTTAAGAAAGCCAAATGGCCGTCGAAGCCTACTTTAGCGCCCGAATTGAGGAATATCGCCGCCTCTTTGTAGTAGTCGCCCTTGGTTTTTTGGTCCTTCATTATGTCCTGCCCTGGCTCCCAAGTTCAAGTCAAAGAATCGAAATCACTGGATTATACGCACGGGCGTCGGGTAGGATGACCTTGGGAGCCTTGTTCGCCAGTGCCATTTTGATATTGGCCAGCAAGGAGTAGACGGGTCCGAGGGCCGCGCCATTGCCCAACTCCTGGAATACTGGTATCGGACAGGTTCATTTTCTGGACGCGAAAGAAGGGTGTTTGCGTACTGCGAACGGCAGTCAGCGCGACTTTCTCTGCCGCCTCGAGCGAACCCCTTCGCCAGAACTCGGTTGAGACCTCCGTCCATACCCATGCTTTGGCCTTGCATTGTGGGTCGGATAATAAGTCCAACACTTCGTCTACAGGGTCGAGGACATCGAGGTCAATTGTAATGACCTCCTGGCCACCGAGCTCGATGTCGATCGTGCGGCCGGAAGAATGCCCCTCATCCATGAGCGCGGCAGTATCTCTCGCGAGCGTCGGTTCGGCCCAGCAGAGTCGCGGAGTAGTGGTCGCGGTGAAAGTTGGATTGATGTGATTCAAACTCCTGTCACACTCTTTCTTTCAAACCACCATGGTGCTTAGCCTGCTCCTCGGGAACTACCCAGCCTTCGCATTCACGGTCGTCGCCGACGCTCTAGAGCACGTGTGGTAATTTTTCCTTGGTCTTGACTGTCCTGCTGGAATTTGTCGACCCACGATACCTGGTATGATAAGTGCCGCGCGACAGTCTAGGGATGATTTGGACCGAACTTGAGAAGCGATTTTTGGCGCCTTGCTTCGCACCTGGTCAACCTTTATCTTTCGGCAAGATATCTTCATCGATTCCAAAAGTTGAAAACTTGCATGCGCCGCAAACGGACCTCTTCTTTGGCAGCTTACCCTGAATTGAGAGCCAGACTTGCGTCGACTGAGAATGTATTTAATTGAGAGAATGGCTTTGGTCGGTGATTATAGGTTCGCGATACGAGGAATAGTAATGTATGGTCTCCGGTGTACAGCTCAGACTCAGATCTTCCAGCCTCCAGCCAACTTCATCACACAGTCCGGGTCGTACTTGTCGCGAACGCTGCGCAGCTGTGCCAGGTGCGCGGGGCCATAAAACTCGACGACGTGCGCGCCGTCCGTGCCGGCGAGCGCGTAATTCGAGTAGATGCTCCCGCCTTCCGCCGCAGGATAGATGAGGCCCCGCGCCTGTGCCTTTGCGACGATGTTCGCCTGGATCTTCGCGATGGCAGCGTGCATTGTAGCGTCATCCGCCTCGTTGGTGTATCTGAGGGTTTAAAAATGTAAGCTTTATCATAGACCCGTTCTCTTGAATTTGACTAACCCGAAGAAGATGTTCGAGGGGAGCAGCACTGGAGAACGGACGGGAGGATACGCGGACGAGCGAGCGGTGGCGTTATTGTTGCTCAAGGCGTTTGCCATGAATGGCTCGATTGCGACGCTAAGGTATACGGCACTTTTGTTTCCCAGCTCGACGCCGGAAGCCTAGTATGCGCAAATTGTGAATGGGGGAAACAAGGAGTAAGGAAAGAACGCACGGTGACCTCATCCACCACGTCTTGCAGGAATTCAGGGGTGTGCGGGAGAGTGGAAAAGGCGTGGAAGACGCCTCTGAGATTGGTTACGCCGCCGTCCGTTCCGCTCCATTGGAGGAAGCTAATTGGCCCAGCCCAAGTGCTGGAGACGGTCGGAATGGCAAAAAAGTCGGCGAACATGCCATCAGGCAGGACGGGGCCATCGTAGAACAGCTGCACAGCGCCGACTGGAGCGGCGAATGTACCGTTTCCGGCGGGGAGACCAGTGATACCGTGCACGACCGCGGCACGGGTGTCGGTATTGGTTTTCTCGAATGCGGCCACGGCGGCGTTGACGGCGCTGATATTAGCGGCGGGGTAGGAAAGGTGACCACCCTTACAATGCTATGTCAGGGACTCGTGGCCTTGTAAATGAGAAGAAGGAATTTACCCAGAGGAGGCCCTGAGGAATGGCGCGGAAAGTAAATTCGGTTACAACGCCCTGGGAAAGCCATTGAGAAGAACGAAGAAGACACTGGGGGTAAAAGTACAAAGTTGTTGAACCCTCCCTTTAGAGCGAAGAACAGGTCCGGATGGGAGGTAGCACTGGCAATTGCGGCAGTTCCGTCAGGAAGCACAATGCTAACTTGCACCAAGTTGTCGATCTGGCCGCGTCAATGAGGGGTCTAAATACCACGCTCTAGAATACTCACCGCTAAACCATGCGCATTGCTCTTCCACGAATATCCTGGAAAGAGTTGAGCATGACAACATTTTCCTGCGCGGCACATACCTCCACCGAGGGTGAATCCCCCGACACCAACAGCAGGATTCCGTCCTCCGACGACGTTGAATCCGGTGCCGTCAAGAGTGGTGTAGACCGAAATCCATTTTGTGCCGCCTCCGATCGCGACTGTTGTTGCCGACGCGTCGAGTTTGGTATAATTGAACTGCGCGAGCGAGATGTGGACTCCGGTTGTGGAGGAGAAGCCCACGTTTGAAGTGTGTCCACCGCCCTTGACTGCGAAGGGTGTCTTGGTCGCCTTCACGGTCTTCAACTGGAAATAGATAATGAGTGATGTGCGGGAAACAACCCCGTGTTGACTGACGACTGCGGCAATATCCTGGGCTGAGCTAGGCTCCACGACGCATTGCGGCTGCTCTATAGATGAAATGAGCCAGTGCTCGATAGCAAGCGTGTACTCTGTTGAGTTGGGGTAGTAGACATTCGCTTTAGGGGACAAGGAAGCCGAGATGGTCGTGCACGGGTCGGACGCCGCGCGCACCGCAGCGGCGAGAAGGAGGGCGCCTTGGAGGGATTTCATTATGACGAGAGCTATTCGTGTGCCGGGTTTTTATAGACTCAGACTGGCGCGTATGGGGCGAGCCTCATGACCGTCGCTCACACAGATGATGGCGACCCCCGATCCTCGCCAGGAACGCGCGTCGTTTTCGTGGCCGCGGCGAGCGTTGTGTATATTCCTCAATATTATTTTGCTGTCGAGTGCACAGGACATATTGTTGAGACAAAAGGCGACTGGGGTTGAGACCTGCGACCGCCTGGACCGCGTGACACGAGTGACAAGTCACAATACCGCTTTCAGTTTTTCGACACCGAATTGTACGGTGCGTCGGTCCAGTCTTGCCCCTCCTTCATTTCTCATCTTGAGAAGGCCCGGGGACTTGGGGAGAGGCGTTTTCATGGTTGAACCAGCCGGGTCCTTCATCTTGAACACTCTGGGACGTTCAGGGCTCGGCACGCATCCATCCATATATTCCCTCTCAAAGGCTACCATGGCGTCCCCGGGTCGTCGCTTGACAGCTGGTTTCTTTAATCCTCAACCCCGACGCGCAAATTCAGACCCGACGCGTCCCGATCTGCTCTCCGTGTATTCGGACCGATGCCAGGAATGGTCCTGTCGCATGAGGATATCGGTCTACTGCTCGGGTGAATAAGGTTTCTACTTTTTCAGCGCTCTATTCTCACTCCGTGCTCTAGGTCGACTGGAAAACGCGGTCGAGGAGGAAGAACCCCGGAGGAAGTTGAAGTTGAGCCCTCGGCGGGTCCGTAAAACCAGCTACACTCTACCGCGACATTCTTCGGGCGACCACGCACCTCTCCTTCCTGCTCTACATCGCGGTCAGACGCGCCACGCATCCCATAGCTCCGAGCCGCCCTTTCGAGAATCGGATCCTCCGTCTTCGAGTTCCGATGCTTCTGCCCTCCAGCCCCCAGAGGCGTCGGTTGCTTCTGATCCTGATTCGATACAAACCTCCGATTCACCTCCCGAGGAGCTGGAGCCGTCGCCGCCTCCCGAAGAACTGGACGTCTCTACCCTCGAACCCCCAGCTGCTTCCGAACCTGAACCAACGCAAACTTCCGATTCACCTCCCGAGCCATCGCCGCCTCCCGAAGAACTGGATTTACTGGCAGAGACTTTAAACCCCCCGTTGCTCGATAATATCTCCGAGACCGACTCGCCGCCCTCCCAAGTAGTCGACGCCCCCGAGACCCCGCCTCACCCGAAACCGAGACTCGAGGATGTCCGATACCTCCAACTGCTACTCGCCGAAAACGATCAGTCCGTCCAACTGGAAAGGTTATGGCACGCGTACGAGACGGTTCAGATCCATGGTGGTCTTGCGGCCTTGACCTCTGAGGAGCTGGTCACTCTAGCAGAGACGCTACTTGTTGCCGCCGAGAAGCGCGCCAAACTCGACGAGCTGCCCGAACTACACAAGTGGGGAGACCGCATTCGGTGCATTTTAGACTCGGTCCCTCCGACTACCGTCCCCCCAGAGAGCTTGCGCCTTGTGAGGGCGTGTGCCGTTGCCCTCGAGGGCGACATTCAGCAGGCATTTGATCTTCTCCATTCAGACCTGCAGCATCACGACCAGTCCCATGCACATCTCCGCGTTTTTGAAAGTATTCTGGTCTCCACCTGGCGGCACTTTGACCGGATCCGCGCTGTAGAGTATCTAATCTCGGAGTGGAAGGTGTTCGGCACCCACCTGCTCACCAAAACCAGCCGAACGTTATGGTCGCTCGCTCGAGTTGGCCGCAGCCGGCGCGTCATTGCGTACCACGGCCTTTTCTATTGCCACAGGCCTTTCTCTCCCTGCTACTGTCATTGCGGACAAGGAGAAGGAATGGAGCAAAGTGCAGCGGGAGCAGTTGGGCAACTTCCTGACCGAGGCGTTCTTTCGCGCCAAGTATTCCAGCGAGTCGGTCCATATCCTCCGTGAAATGCGGCGCCAGGGCCTCGCACCCGCGCCACACCTGCCGCTGCAACTTGTGCGCGCACTTGCTCGGGATAATTTGTTCGACGAAGCCCACACGTTGTATGCGTCGCTTGAGCCGGACGGGAGCTACCAGTACCTCTTCACTGGGCTGTACCTCTATGCGCACGAAGGTCAAGAGGCCCCCGCCATCCAGTACTTTGACCGTATCTCCGAAGCGGGGTGGAGGAACCACAAGGTCATTCTGGAGATGATGTACGCGCACGCCGTAAAGGGACAAACTGAGCAAACGCTCGCTGTCTTTCGCAGGTTCTACCCCGACGACGAGCATGGCGTGCCGCAGAATTACCCGATCATCGAGCAGTTTACCGTCGGTATCTTTGCGCACGCGCAGCGCGGTGATTATACCGGTATCACCCCCTGGGTGGCCGCGATGGCGAAGGTCGGAATAGAACCAGACACCCACGTATTCAGCACGATCCTCAAGAGCTTCGCTTTACGAGGAGACTTGAAGTCCATCGCGTCGGTGTTGGACCAGATGCGCGCCAACGGCACCCCGCCGAATCTCGTCACCTACTCCACTGTGATGACGCTCCTCGCGCACCGACAAGACCCTGCCAGCACAGAAGCGATCTACAAGCGCGCCCTCGCGGACGGGATCGTTCCCGATGGCCGGATGGTTGGGATCCTGATGAATGCGCACATCGCAGCCGGGTCGTGGAAGGGCGTCATACGCGCGTTTGATTATGTGCGAACCTTGCCGCACATGAAGCTTACGATCTCTCTCTACAATCTCCTGATCAAGGCCTACTTGCATATCGGCGCGCCCTTTCGCATGGTCTCGCGCGTATTCAACCAGCTCGAGCGCCTTCGGGTCCGCCCCGACGCATACACGTTTACGTTGTTGATTCAGTCTGCGTGCAATGCGCGCCTGATGAACGTCGCGACTACTATTTTCACGGAGATGGAGCGGTTGGCGGAGCAGTGGGGGTCGCGTCGCCACATTACCATTTGGACGTTGACCACCATCATGGCGGGGTTCTTGCGGCTAGGCGACAGGGAGCGGGCGATGGAAGTGTACCAGGACATACTTGAGCGGGGGCTCGAGCCGACTGCGCTAACGTATAGTCTCGTCATATCCGCCTACGCAAGTCCCCGCGACGAGGAGTCCATCAAACTCGCCGAAGATTTCATCCAGCAGCTCAATGATACCCCACCACAGGACCGAACTTGGGATGTGCCGTCCTATGGTCGTCATTCTGCGGCCGATCATCTATATCTCCCCCTTATGCACGCGTATTCCTCGCATGGCGTGCCCGAGGAGGTTGAGCGCATATTGCAGGAGATGCTCGAGGCGGGCGGCGAGCCGACCCTGAGCAACCTGGGTATGGTCCTCGACGCCTACGCGAGCGTCCACGATGTCGACAACGTCCGCAGGATCTGGTCGCAGCTCTTCAACATCGGCTTGAAGTACACCACTATCCCCCTCTTCCCGGACGAATCCGAGGAGCAGCGCAGTTCCAAAATGCACAGCTTCATCCTCTGCATCCCTCTGTCCACGTACATCCACACCCTCTCGCTGGCGGGCCTGAACAATGAGATCGCAGAGGTGTGGAAGACATTCAGGGCGGCCGGTCTCTCGTTCTCGGCGGACAATTGGAACGAGCTCGCGCACGCGCTGATCCGTGCCGGTGAGCTCGAGCGCTGCCTTGAGGTTCTCCAGAAGGTGCTGCTGCCGTACTTTCGACGGAGCAACCGCCTGCGCAACCAGCGCGACCCGCAGCCCCCCACGCCGTACTCGCTTGACGTCGAGCCCGAGGACCGGCGGCCGCTCGAGAGGCCCCTCGTCGGCAAGGCGCTCTCGGCGGCCACCAAGGAGTCGCGCTCGTTGAGGCGTATGGCAGGGCACCTTGAACGGGTGGACCAGGCGGCGGACCTCGCGGACCACCTCCACGTCCTGCACCGCGTCTCGCCCATGTGGAATACGTGGGCGCCGCGGCAGAGTACGCTCCGCCTCCTCTTCGAGGCCGTGCTGCGTCTGCGCGCGGGCTTTCCTGCCGACACGCCGAAGCGCGGGTTCACCGAGGAGAAGCTGGACTTTGACGAGGCTCAGGCGCGGGTCGAGGACGCGCGGCAGCGCCTGCGCAACATGTACCAAACGTACCCCGACGCGGTGCGCGCCTTGTCGGACTTCGAGTTGGACGAGCGCGCGCGGCTGGGTCGGTGGTACCAGACGGTATATCCATGGGCAGACCGTGCAGCGAGACGATAATAGGATATACCACACACAATATACAGCGAGATACAAACGACAGCAACAAGCAACGAGCAGCGAGGGAGATTGGATTGCCCAGCGCTCCATCTCCGCCTCCAACTCTATCCGAGGCTAACCGCCGTCGGAATCATCGTCCGAGCCCGAGTCGTCTCGCCGCCGTTTGCTGGAGCCGTGGCGGTTCCGCTGTTAAGTTGGGGTGCAATGAGCCGAGGGCGTCCCGCGTGGAAAGAAACAGGCTGCTTACCAGTGGCAGCTTCAGGCCCTGGTTCCCAAAGGCGATGGACAAAGCGGTCGTTTCTATTAAGTAGATTATAAGCATTAATCACTTCTCGTAAAAGTAGAAAGCAAATAATAATCGCATTGTAAAATAGGAATGGGAACGTACCAGGGACGCCAGGGAACCGCTTCGCGGAAAAGACGGTAAATGGTTCCGTGAAGATCTGGGCGAGAACGGGCGAGACGCTGGTGTGGACTGCGAGCGCGCCAGGTTCTGGAGCCGGTGAGCTGGGGATATCAATGAGGTCAGTCAGTCAGTCAGTCAGTCAAGACAAGACATTGGTGGAAGTATTGGAAGAATGAATGAATGAATGGATGTGGTTAGGAACGGTGTTTCGGTGTGTAACTGCATGTCGTCTTTGGCTTGGCAAGCCCGTGGAAGCAGATGCGAAAAAAAGAAATAATGGGAAAGACACTCACGCGCCGACGTTCATGAGGCGTAGTCGTAGACGGAAGGTCCCTAAGTTGAGGAGAGAAGGAAAGCTGTCAGTTTGCAGGAACAGATAGATGGATGGGGCAGAAAGAGGAAGGGCGGGGAAAGAGAAAGACGAAGGCGAAACTCACCCTCAGTCCTGACACTCAGATCCTGAAACAAAAAGAAAATACCAGGCTTGCGATGTTCGTCGAGCAGTCGATACCCATTCGACGACAACGGGCCCACAAGCGTGCGCGTGTAGGCGCTACTGCGTGTGCGCTCGTAGTAATTCGCGGCAGTGTTGGTATTCCCACTGCCGCTACTAACGGGGGTGTTTGGCTGCGGCGCCGGGAAGTACGCCGGGGCCTGAGGCTGCGAGGGGTGGGAATACGCCGGGGCGGGCGCGGATGCGTAGGGGTCGTATTGCGGCGGCGGCGGCGGAGCGGGCGAGGGGGAGGAGAACGCCCCGCCTCCGCCGTCCTGGGAGCCGTATCGATGGCTCGGATCC
The DNA here is from genome assembly GCA_029281495.1 of Mycena filopes. Lineage (NCBI taxonomy): Eukaryota > Fungi > Basidiomycota > Agaricomycetes > Agaricales > Mycenaceae > Mycena > Mycena filopes. The sequence continues at coordinate 73,540 of JARIHR010000018.1, read as the reverse complement.
CACGGGTTGTTGTGCGCGTCGCGGACGTCGGGGGCGTCGCCGTGCCCGAAGCCGCCGGGCAGGTTCGCTGGGCCGTCGGGGTTCCACGGCCGGTAGGTCGGCTCCGCGGCGGGGTCGGCGGTGGTCCACGAGTCGGCGACGGGGCTGGAGGTGGTGCGGCCGAAGGAGTGGATGCTTGGGAGGATGGGCGGGGGGTAGGTCGTGTTGCGGTCGATGATGGGCACGGGCGGGGATGTGTAGCCCCATGTCGGTGGGGCCTGGGCCTGGCCGTACACAGACGGCGATTGGGGCGGGGGAAAATAGCTTGTACTTGGGTTTGAGGTGTTCCCGTACGAAGGGCTCGACTGCAGCAGTGTAAACTGAGAGGTACACAAATGAGATAAACGGGACCCACAGATTCGCCGCTTCCACCGCCACCGGGTCGGAAGGGTGTTGGGGTCGAGCGGGATATGGGTGTTTGGTTGCCCGAGCGGTGCGGACCTGTTGAGCTGCCGCCTCTGCGGCGCTGCTTGGTCGCCTGGACGGGGACGTAACGTTCCCCCGAGGAGGGATGGAGGACCAAATTCCTCTCGTGCTTGCCGTCTTCCGACCATAGATCGACCGTGACGATGAAAAATGAGCAGTCTATATCACTAGCAAGAGGCCGCTGATTAATTCCCAGACAATGGAAAGTTGGGGAGAGAAGCGGAGAACGCACTCGACGTCTACTAGACTATGGTCGTCTCGTTCTACCACCATTCGCGCGACGGCTGCTGGCGCTAAGGGTCGCCGATCCTGGGTTTCACACGCGGTTAGTCGGGGTTCAGGGGGACGGGCACACCACGCACTTTATCGCCAAATCCGCACATTCGAGCGCGGAGAGGATGCTGCACCATCTCGAGAGAATAGTGGCTGCATAGAGAAAGGTCAAACGGTGTCGGGAGGGGCGCAGATACTCGGGAAATAAAATGGAATGTAATAAATAACGAGACTGACTTGCGACCGATCCACTTGCCCCACTGTTCTGGACCGTCCGCCGGGGCCTGGCGCATGGGTGCGATGGCGGTGGCCGTTTTGCGGGGATTGATATGCTGGATCATGGTGACGAAGAGGCTATTTCGGCCTGGGGAGCTGGGTATTGGCGAACCAGAGGTTGTGGGGGGTCGAGGGGCACAATATGGCGAGGGGAGACACCGAGGGCGATAGAGAGCACAGTGAGGACTCTGAGAGTCTCTGGAGAGCGGGAGATTGTGTGTGGTTTGTGGAATGAGAGGAAGATATGGACCCGAAAGAGTGGATTGCCAAGGGTGGTTGTATATCAAAGCCAATCACGAGAGCGGTGAGGGAGAATTGCAATGCCAGGCGTCGACCAGAGTTGTGGGTTCAGTGTGAGGCCAGGGGTACGAGACGAACGAGTAAGACACAGAGCTGTAGAAGTACGAGTCCAACACAGCTTTTATTTGCACTTATGTCTCAACCGCGACCAAAACGCGTCCAGCGAGCGAGAATACAATGGCTAGCAGCTATATATACGCCCGGTGCAGTCGAGGAAGATTCACCCGAGCGCTAGCAATCGTGAACCGGTCCAGCGGACTGATTCTGCTATTTCTCTCACAGTCCTAATATACTGCGTTACAAATAAATGCGGTATTCATACAGCCCGCCATCCCGCGTCCCCCCATGTCTCGAGAAGAGGCCAGAGCTTTCTACGCCCAAGGATTATTTCCCTTTATTTTTGTGGGTGAATTGGGTCGCGTCGCGTCGCGTGTATTCTGATTAGCACGTGTGTTCTCATCTTCTCGTCGAGAACGGTTCGCGACTGTCCCAAAGCAATGGGCTTCAACTTGCACTCCACTTCGTGTGCAGCTGACCAGTGTGAAGGTTCCGGGATGGATATATATATTCTGCCCGGGTCCGAGGTACCAGGAGATCCCTTGAAAGCAGCGGAGAGAGACGCGCGTCTACGTTCCCCATTTAATGACACTGTCCCCGATTTTCCTCTGTGAATATGAATACATCCCATCCCGCCGAATGCCGTGCCTACCAGGATTGGGAACGCGACGCGATCTGCGTTTCTCCACGTGCTCTGCCCGCTTTAGACCGCACCACCATTCTCGATGGACCAGACTACCGCCAAAAAGGTCCTTCAAGACCTCGTAAAGCAGGAGAATCGCGTCTGCTGCGACTGCTCGAACCCCAACCCTCAATGGGCCTCGCTGGGGTGCGCTTGGACTGTGTTCGCAATTATTTATTCCGTGTCTTGAACCATCCATCTCAGTTTCGCTGTCTTTCTGTGTCTTCAATGCGCGGGGACGCACAGGGGATTCGGCGTACATATCAGGTGCGTTTTCGTGTCGCCTTGTACGCTGTGTGTGGATATTCAGTTTAATCCAGCTTCGTCCGCTCGATATCCATGGACACATGGCAGCCCGACCAGCTCAGGCGCATGCAGGTAACGGCCCGCCTCGGTCCTCCGGTCCCATATGTGATTTACCTGCCTTGCAGATTGGTGGTAACGCCGCGTTCAAGACCTTTATGAAGGCGTATTCGCCAGCGGAGCAGGGCGGGTACAAGGAGAGCAACTCGCCATATGATATCTACCATTGCTGGGCTGCGTCACAATACCGCGAAAAGGTGCGGTCTACTGTCTATCTTGACCATGCAAGTCCAGGTAATAATGTACATTGCAGCTGGACGCTGAGATAAAGGGCAACGAGTGGGCTCCGTCAGCACCTCCGCCTCCATCACTGAGCAGCAGCACCGACTCGGCCGGTCTCCGGAAATCGCGTGCCTCCGCGCGCTCCAACACGGGCTCCTCCCTGCGCAGCGACTCCGCCTCACCCGCGTCCTTCAGCAACAACTCCTTCAGCAACAACAACTCCCCGCGCGGCACGCCCGACCTCGGCTCAGACCAGAAAACCGCGAACGAGTCCTTCTTTGCCGGCCTCGGGCAGGCGAACGCGTCCCGGCCGGCGGAGCTCCCCCCGTCACAGGGCGGGCGCTACCAGGGCTTCGGCAGCACGCCCTCGCCCGACCCAGGGAGCCAGCACCCGTCGTACGGGATGTCGTCCGCCGCGGCGCCTAGCTTTGCGGACATCCAGGAGAACCCCGTCGCCGCGCTCAGTAAAGGCTGGAGCTTATTCTCGAGTGCCGTCGCGGGGGCGTCGCGGGTCGTGTCGGAGAACGTGATCCAGCCGGGGTTGGAGAAGGTGCGGGACCCGACGCTGCAGGCGAGCGTGATGGGGTACGTGAACGAGGGGGCGAAGCGCGCGGCGGTGGTGGGGGGCGCGGCGAACCAGTGGTCGAAGAACCAGTTTGGCGTGGATGTTGCGGGGAGCGTGGGGGGTGTGGTGGGGAATGTGAAGGATCGGATTGGGCCGTCGCCAGCGCGGGATGGGTATGGGTCGGTTGGGATGGACCATGACGGGGAGGGGAGCGGGTTGTACCACGACGACGACGATGATTTGTTCCAGGAGTACAAGCACGGGGAGCACTACGACCAGCCTGTGCAGTCGTCTGGCTTGGGGGCTCCAGCTGCGAAGGCAAAGGCCAACGACGGCTGGGAAGATGCAGAGTGGAAGGATTTCTAGTTTTGCAATTAGAGACACGCTTATTTATGGTAATTCACGGAGGTTATAATGCGACGCTGCTATTAGATGGCTGAACAAATTCAGAGGATTTGAGGGACGAGCCAAATATTCTTGAACGCGCCAGCCGCGGCGAATATTGATCGCTACGGGTCGGAGCTTCCCCGCATTTCACTCTTGCTCGCTCCGTTGACCTCTAGATGCACTCGCCCCTCCTCCGCACCCCGCGCGCTGTCGCCTCAGTCTCTTCCTTTGCTGCTGCTGCCCGCCGTCCATCTTCGAGTTTATTACCATGTCTGAATTCAGCAATCCTTTCAAGCACTCGTAGCCCAAGGCCGACACGCAGACAATACCACGCCACCACCCTCCCCTCCCTCATCTCCACCGCTTCCCCCGAATTCGCCGCAAAGGCCGACGCCATGGACGCGCTCGTCGCGGACCTCGAGGCCAAGCTCGCGAATGCGCGTCTGGGCGGCGGCGCAAAGGCCGCGGAGCGCTTTCGCAGCAAGGGCAAGCTGCTTCCGCGGGAGCGGTGCGTGTTCTGCGCGTCGCTACCTCTTCACATTTCTCAATCGCTTTAATTGAATGAATGAAGGCTAAACCTCCTACTCGACCCGCACACGCCCTTCCTCGAGCTCTCTCCCCTCGCGGGCCACGAAGTCTACCCCGACCTCGTCCCTGGCGCGGGCCTCGTCACTGGGATCGGTCGAATCAACGGCCGGGAGTGTATGATTATCTGTAATGACCCGACCGTCAAGGGCGGCGCGTATTATCCGCTCACCGTATGTTTCCTCCCCCTCCTCTTTCCCTCGCCGTTCCGAACCCCGAGAATCTGCGCAGGTGAAGAAACAACTGCGCGCGCAGGAGGTGGCGAGGGAACATCGGCTGCCTTGCGTTTATATCGGTAGGACTCTACTCATGTTTGTCGTGTGGTACTATGGTTCACTGTTCTGGAGACAGTTGAATCCGGTGGTAAGCTGCGAGTTAATCTCACAACGATGAACATAAACTCAACCGTGCTCCACAAATAGGCGCGGCCCTCCCATTGCAAGCAGATGTTTTCCCCGACAAGGAGCATTTCGGGCGCATATTTTACAACATGGTTGGCTCTTCTTTGGCGCGTTCGACAGAAGTTCTGACGCGTCCTTCGGCGTACAGGCGCAGATGTCCGCCCTCGGCATCCCCCAAATCGCGTCCATCCACGGGATCTCGGTCGCTGGTGGCGCGTACGTCCCCGCCATGGCCGACGAGAACGTCATCGTGCGCAACCAGGGGCGCATCTTCCTTGCTGGGCCGCCGCTCGTGCGCGCTGCGACGGGGGAGGAGGTCGACGAGGAGACGCTCGGCGGCGGCATGATGCATTCCAGCGAGAGCGGGGTGACGGATCATTTGGCGACCGACGACGCGCATGCGGTAGGCGGTTTGCGTTCTCGAAGGAGGAGGTTGAAGTTGATTTGGTTCGTAGATTGCGATCACGAGGGAGGTGGTGGGCGACCTGGGCAAGGCTGCGGGTGTGCCGGGGATGGTGCGTTTCTGGCTCTCTTTATTTATTTCACCCCGACCCTGAGGTTAACTTCGTTTGATCTGCAGCCAGAAGGCCCCGCGGACCCTCCGCTCTTCCCCGCCTCGGAGCTGCACGGCATCGTGGGCACGGACGTGCGCCAGGCGTTTGACATGCGGGACGTTATCGCACGGGTCGTTGACGGGAGTCGGTTTAGGGAGTTCAAGAAGGAGTATGGGACCACGATGATCACTGTATGTGTTCCTTTCTCTCTCTCTCTTGAGGTTTAACTGACATGTTCTAGGGCTTCGCGCACGTCCACGGCTACCAAGTCGGCATCGTCGCTAATAACGGGATCTTATTCTCGCCTTCTGCGCTCAAGGCGACGCATTTTATCGAGCTGTGTTCGCAGCGCGGGATTCCGCTGTTGTTTTTGGTTAATGTTACGGGTAAGTTTCTCCATCTCTTTTGATACTTGTACTTATGCACGATGTAGGCTACATGGTCGGCTCCAAGGCTGAGCGCGGCGGCATCGCGAAAGACGGCGCGAAGATGGTGCGCGCCGTCGCGTGTGCGGACGTGCCCAAGCTGACCGTGATCGTGGGCGGCTCTTATGGGGCCGGGAATTATGGTGTGTTCTATCCTGTTTCTTTTCTATTCAGTGGACAGCTTACGCAAATTGGTAGGTATGGCGGGCAGAGCGGTATGTTTCTTTACTGTAGATGAAGGATTGCTTGACAAGCGATGATTTGTTGTTGTAGTATTCGCCGCGGTTCTTGTGGATGTGGCCGGTACGTCCCCCTCGTTCATCTGTCAGACTTTCAGACCCGCTAACAACGAGTTGTTTGTGTAGAACGCGAAGATCTCAGTCATGGGCTCGGCACAACTCTCGCAGGTCATGACCGCCGTGTCTGGGTGCGTTGATTGCATACTCTCCATCCATTTACGACGACCTAAATCACACACGTTCATTTCACAGAGACCCCTCGCAGCACGCTACTCTACAATCAAAGATCGAGCACCAGTCGACGGCGCTGTACTCGACCGCGCGCCTGTGGGACGACGGGATTATACGGCCGCAGGATACGAGGGATGTGGTTGGACTGGCGCTGGGGCTGGCAGCGCGGACGAAGGCGCCTGGTGCAGGGGGTGCGGGCGGTGCGGGCGGGGTGAGCACGACGTGGGATGGGGAGGGGAGGGGGTTTGGGGTGTTCCGGATGTAGGTAGACCCGAAGAAAATGAGAATGAAAACGAGGTTTTGGATGAAGAATTGAGGCTGCCGTCCTAGCGCAAGCATCTTGCCGATTCAGACGAAGACTGAAATTGGTCGCGTCGGGGTCAAGACGATGTAAATCTTCATATCTTTCTCATAATCGACCCCAAGTCGGGCATGCAAAGAAACGGCTCTGGAGATATAATTGATGTACAGAAATTGACAAGTACTATGGTTTACATCGGCATTGCCGACACCTGAATTGGAGGAACATCAGAAAGACAGCGTTGAAAAATCAATTAGGTCGAACGAACCTGGGTGATTAAACCATTCAGCAAATCCAGCAAAGCCCTCGCGAAGAGAACAAGGAGAGCCCAAAAATTTGCGTCAAACGGAAGCGTGGCAACGCCTGGAAATGAGGAGGATAGTCAGAAACAAGACACCGTTGAAGGACAAACGTGTAAACGAACCTATGACCACATTGACGAAGCCATGAAGAGTTCTCGCGAAGAGAACGAAGGGAGCCCAAAAATTAGTTTGAAATGAAGCATAGCGCCGCCTGTCATGGCGAGAAAAGTCAGGAACACGAGGAACACGGCAAAGGTCAAAAGAACCTATGAGCAGCCCGACGAATCCATGAAGAGTCCTCGCGAAGAGAACAAGAAGAGTCCAAAAATTTGGTTTGAAACCGAAGGTCCGCGCCCGAAATCAAGATTGCGCGCTGCGCATATATAACAAAGTCTCTCCGCCAACAGTAAGACCCAGTGTTGGTCCAAGCAAGTATCCGTATAGCGCGACGACTGTCGCTCGTTGCAATTCCCATGAATCTCATGGCCATTGTGAGGTTCTCACAAGTATCACGTCCGGATTGACTCCGGGACGACAGGAAACGACCTCCAGTAGGAGCAACGACCAAGCAAAAAATTGCCGCGCGTACCCCCGAGCATTCGGCGACGAGCGCGGATACAAAAGGGCCGGGTGTAGCAATTATTGGGTCGGCATTTTGACTGGATTACGTCCCTGTCGTTGGCGACGAAGTAGGATCGACCACGATCCCAGTGAGACTTCGATAAGGACGCGCAGGCGGACCCGCGTCTCCTCTCGTGAGTCTGACCTCGTCCTACAAGTCCGACGGCTGCCCCTGAGCCGTCGTCCAGTCGTTTGGTCCCGGTTGGATATTTCCTAGCATCGTAGGATTTGGGGCGAGTGACTACTCGCAGTTGGGGGCCAGACTATTCAGTCTGCAGCTTGTCTGACCGGAGTCGCGAGAGTTACACGATCCTTCCCGCGCGTTTGCGCGAGGTATTCGTTGTTGAATCAGACTTTCAGTCTGCTCTGTTCGCAGTTGCGATCCTTTTCGCGTTCCACGCGAGGCATTCCGGGAGGTCAGACATTCAGTCTGGCACTTGGTTCTGGTTCTGACCATTCTTGGTCTTGAAGGACATCTCGACTTCCGAGCCTTGCACCTAGTACCACTGGGCGGCTTACAATGAGAAACAACCCGCTATGCGATTCGCACGAAACGGGGGGCCACATAGAGACTGAGAGTTGCACCTAGTACCACTAGGCGGCTTAAGACGAGAAACAATTCATCATGCGGTTCGCACGAGACAGGGCCGCCATCGGCGCTTCGGGGGCCAAGCAGTTGCTTGGGGTTGCACCCAGTACCACTGGGCGGCTTATCCAGACACGATCCGGTATGCGGTCCGCACGACACGGGGGCCATGCGGGTTGCACCGAGTACCACTCGGTGGCTCACAACGAGAAACAATTCATCATGCGGCTTCGCACGAGACGGGCAGGAGAGCGATCCACCATCGGCGGCTCGGGGGGCCAAGCAGTTGCTTGAGAAGTTGCACCCAGTACCACTGGGCGGCTTATCGAGACACGATCATCCGTTATGCGGTTCGCGCGAAACGGGAGCCAAGCGGGGTTGCACCGAGTCCACTCGGCGGCTTACAACGGGAAACAGCAATCCATCATGCAGTCTGCATGGAACATCGATGCATTTTGCACGGAAACACATCATGCGGTCTGCATGGAACACGCTGGGCCAGGGGACATTGTGGTCGGAGGAAAAGAAGACGAAGAGCGTGACAGCGGAGTTTGAAGTCTTTTATACGTGAGGTCACATCTGATTTCGGCGTTGACCGAGCGGACTTTGAACCACCGGCAACCTGGAAACAAACCTCTTCCCGAACGTTCAACATTATTGGTTCAACTTTCACTCAACTGTTTATAGCGTCTGTCTTGGAGACTAGTTTAACACGACTATTCAAAGGTAGACTTGAGTTCACCGCAGTCTGTAAGCACATTCAATCCTGTTCGTTTCAGAGACCCTGTTCTCCAGCAAACCTATGTCCGCGCCGGACTTGTGGATGAACGGACTCCCGACCGAGATACTCATAAAGATTTTCCTACTGGCGAGAGGCTCTCCAGACACCCCATTGCTCGAATCCCGCAATCCCTGGCTCCTTGGCCAAATATGCAGCAGATGGCGCTCCATAGCCGTATGCATGCCGCACCTCTGGTCCTCGATTATGCTCTTCTCCAACCCCCACTTCGGACTGCAGTTCGTCCGCATCCAACCCATCCTGGACTCGGTGCGGTCCTTAATCGCGCGCTCTGGCCAGCTGCCCTTGAAGCTGTCGCTCGACGCGCGGTGGTCTGCGGAAGATAGACGCGCATTGCTCGACCTGCTGCTCCCCGAGTCGGACCGGTGGCAAGATATCCACATCCACTACCTCACCTCCGGTCCCAGACGACGCATGCTCACCATGCTGCTACAGCCCAACACCTTCGCCGCGCTGAAAACTCTCCGATTTTCAGCCAGTCGTGGCCCATGGGAGTCTATCCACATCCTCCTCCCCAATCTCACCGCCCTATTGCTGACGGGGGGTTCCACCGATTTGCTGGCCCGTTTCACCCTCCCTCGTCTGGAGCACCTGCACCTGGAACGATTCCTCGATTACATGAACTTCAACCCCATCGATATCACCGCTTTCCTCCACCGCTCGGCGTGTCCCCTCGCGCGCCTCACGCTGCGCGAGACGCCGATGAAAGACGTCGACATCGTCGCGCTCCTTACCCTCCTACCCAGCCTCGTCAAGCTGGAGATCGATCACTCCCGGCTTACAACCCCCTCCCGCGCTCTGAGCAACATCCTGCTCGCCAGCCTCCGCTCCTTAGGCATCGTGCCGAAATTGCGGCGCCTATCCCTCGGGAGCCTATCACACTTATCGCCCGACCTCGTCCTCGACGTGCTCGAATCCCGCTCATGGGACAACGACGAGATGCGGTGTGTGGCGTTGCGCTCGGTGCAGCTGCATTATCATCAGAGGAAAGAATTCGGTGTTGAGACTATGGAGCGCGTGCGTGCACTCTACGAGGGCGGGATGAGTGTTAAGATACGAATGGACGAAAGCTGGATGATGCTCGAGCCTTGATTGTTTCTGCTCGATTCAGGCCAAGTTCATTTTGTATTTCTCTGTTCTCGTATTTTCATGCCGCTTTCTGGTAGGCCGCCCGCCCTACCCGTTCTGGTTTTAAGCCTGACAGCGTGGCCCAAACTGAAATTTTTAATTGTCGAGTTTTCCCTTGACAGCAGGAAAATCTCCGCTTTAGTATCCGCTAGTATCCGCTCCGCGGATGCTTGAGAGAAACTCCGCCGCCCAAGCAATTATCGATTGACAAGCCGACGACCGTCCTTTGAAGCATGGAGATGTGCAGCGTCGGCGAGGGAGAAGATCATGGACCATGGCCCCTGGTTGGCGACGCCAAGAAAACACCTGCTTCAGTCTGCTTCCCATCGCCTAATCCCCATCCATCGCATTACTCCCAAGAAATTACTGTACTTCCTTCCTCTTCACCCTCGCATTAAGTTTTAACAAAACTAACTAACAATCATGAGCACTTCCCCCCCGCAACATCAATATCCGCCAGCGACGGAATCTCCTCATCAGTATAGATCTTAAACTTGCTGGGCGAGACACCCGCAAAGGCGGCCGCGAAGCGCGCGTCGGTGTTGTTCCCGCCGTCGACCTTGCGGATCCACGCGCAGGCGATGAAGTCGCCGTATTTGCGGATTCTACGGCACGAATTAGTATTAGGATTAAGTTGTGTGGAGGGAGATAAGTGGGGGAGGGGTGACGGCACGCACGCCTCGCCGTAGGTCTCGGGGTCCTTCTGCGTCGAGTCGCCGACGGTGAGGAATTTCTTCCCGGGGTACATCCCCTGGATGCGGTCGATCATCGCGGACTTGTATTCAAACACACCGTTGCTCTGCGTTTCACTATCAGCCCGCCTGTTTCAAACAAACGGAGGAAAGGGGACAGGACGGACCGCGGCGAAATCCGTAATGGCGGAGATGTTGGTGGTGGTGAGGTTGTTGAGGAAGATGGGGCCGACGGACTCGGAGTAGGTGGTGTCGATAAAGTCGCGGAGGAAGGGGTAGAGCTGGAAGGGCGAGGCGGAGACGTAGATGAACGCGGGGTCGTTGAGCGACTTTGCGAGCGAGGAGAAGACGGCGGGCATGCCCGCCACGGGGATGGGGTCGTCGATGAGCGTCGCCTTGGCGAGTAGCAGCTTGTCAAGACTGTGGGACACCTTGACCGTGTCGTCGATATCTGCATGGGTGTCGTGTAAGCCAAGTGCGTTGCCGTAGGAAATGGTCCGGGCACGCACCAGAGATAACGCCGAAGCCATCGGGCCCCGAGGGGAAGATGGTAAAGTTGACGGCGCGCGAGTCGAGGGCGCCCATGGACACGGCGCCGAGGGCGTCGGTGCCATCGCACTTTCCGAGGGTGACGTTCTGGATGGCCATCCCGCCAAAGGTGGACGGGAGCGACGCGCCGTTGCCGCAGCTGGCGACGTCGACGGTCACGTCCTTGCCGGACAAGGGGAGCGTCGCGAACAATGCCAGCCGGCTCGCGGCGCGGTCGAGGGTCTTTGAGATGTCGAGGCCGAGGGTTTTGTTGAGCTCGGAGCTGATGGTCTTGAGGAGGGGGGTGAGGTCGAGCTGGCGCGAGGAGACGTAGGCCTGGAGCTGAATGAGGGTGTTGCCGGGGTTGGCGGGATCGTCGAATGCGGGTGCATCGAAGACGAGGACGTCGTCGAGGAGGTTGAGGGCGCTCCTGCGCGAGGGGCGCTGCCATTCCCTAGGCAAGGCGTGGACGAGCTCGACTGCAGCGAGGCCAAGTGTGACGAAGGAAAGAGCGAAGCGCATCGTGAATAGCGGGACGAAGAAAAGAAACCTGCGCAGCAGCTAGAAGACGGGAAATTGAAAAGAGTCTTCAGAGAACAGCAACATGCGGGGGTCGAGTATTTAAGGACAAGTCATCATGTGGCAATCACGATCTCCGTTCACATCTTGCGGTGCAAACTCCCAACCATCCCTATGGGTACGACGGAAAATGTCAAGGAAGGGAGATGGCAATGTGATATTTGTGCTTGGATGAACTTGGGTGTCCTTGGAGTGTCCTTGGGAGGCCTTGGAAGGAAGGAAGAAAGGAGTATTTTGACCTTGCAATTGGTTCCTTGGCCTGGGGCGTGGCAGTAGATAACTTTCATGGGATGTATCCATTCCTCTAGTATTCGGGTGAGTGGTGAGCACGACTGACTGAGGGGAAGTCCATTTCAAGTTCAAAGCACAGCGGCAATTGCCGGATAGAGAGAGAGTGTGTCTTCGAGGTCGGCATGAGCCCGGAGCGTAGGTGAGATATGATATTTTGAATGGAAATGGTGGACGCTTCGCGTCCGCGTACATATCAACTCAGACCGATTCAGACGCTACGCGTCCGCATTCTCGCGTCGATCCAGACGGACGCTACGCGTCTCGGAGTAGGAAATAGGAAGAGGGGAGGCGGAAGAGGGGAAGGACACAAATCAACCGTCTAGCGCGGCCTCTGGCCGCGCGCTGGGTGGGAGATCCCGGGCGTGCTAAACCGGGCGGGCGAAGCTCAAAGAAACCCGCAGGCACGCCCGCAGCCGAGTGCAACGCGACGCGAGACTGAGCATATAAATCCGTCGCCCAATGTGACGACGAAGTCGGACAGCCCAGAAGCGCGTGGAGGGCGGGTGGGGCGCGGAAAGGGATGCGCGAAATGGGGGGAAGGCGAGGTAGGCGCGTCGAGATGGGAGTCGGGATCAAGCCGTGGCTGGACCGTGGCTGCAGTCCAGCACGGAATCAAAGTCCACTCAACACCCAATACTTATTCACACAAGGGCTCTGCCGCCTCAACACTCTATCTAACGCTGCTCGTGCCTCGGGAACCACCTCTTGGCCAAAAAAATCAGAACCATAGAGTCAGTTTGTACGCGACCTTGGGATCCTTGGCCAGGGCGTGGCAGTAAACAACGTTCATGGGACATCCACGTATTAGTGAAGAGAAAGCTGACTGAGTACAGAGGGGCGTTGGGACAAGTCGAATTCAAGTTGAACAGTTCAGGTCCAAGCCACACCGGCAATTGCCGGCTACCTCTGTCCCCCAAGGAAAAAGTTTCTGGTCGAGTCAGTCTATACGCGACTGTGAGTCAGTCGTCGAGGGTATATCTAGCCTCCCATTTGTCGCGTCTTGCATGGCGGGCCCTCCGCACCTACTGACTCTCGCGGACCTGACCGTCCCCCAAATAAAACGACTCTTGTCGACCGCCGCCTCCCTGAAGCACCACTCTGCCCCATGGCTCGCCCCCCACGGCTCCCTCTCCGTAAAACACTCAAACTCCCTCCGCCTCCCCTCCCAATCCCTCTTCAATAAATCAGTCGCGATGCTCTTCTCAAAACGCAGCACCCGCACGCGCGTCGCGGCAGAGACGGGCGCGGTCCTCCTCGGCGGGCGCGCCCTCTTTCTGGGGCGCGACGACATCCAGCTCGGCGTGAACGAGTCCCCCCGCGACACGGCGCGCGTCATCGGCGGCATGGCACAGGGGATATTCGCGCGCGTAGGAGACCACTCCGAGGTCGAGGTGTGTTGAAAACATATTATTATTCATGCCGCGCACACGACTAAATAACGCGTCCCAGGAACTCGCGAAATACTCCCCCGTCCCCGTCGTAAACGCGCTCTCCTCCCTCTGGCACCCCACCCAAACCCTCGCCACCCTCCTCACCCTGCACGAACACCCCGCCTTCCACCTCCCCGCCGACCCCAAGAAGAAGCCCAACAGTGCCAACACCACCACCAACAAGGCGCGCCTCCCCGACCTGCGCCCCCTCACCATCGCCTACGTCGGCGACTCCGCCAACGTCCTCCACGACATGCTCGTCACCCTCCCGCGCCTCGGACACAAAATGCGCATCGCCACCCCGGCGGACCCAAAATACCGCGCCCCGACGCCCGTGTGGGACCGCGTCGTCGCGCTCGGGTGCGACGCGCACATCGCGTGGAGCGCGGACCCCAAGGAGGCCGTGGCGGGCGCGGACGTGGTCATCACCGACACGTGGATCTCGATGGGCCAGGAGGACGAGGCCGCGCAGCGGCTGAAGGACTTTGCCGGGTTCCAGGTCACGGAGGCGCTGTGTCGCGAGGGCGGCGCCAACCCCGACTGGAAGTTCATGCATTGCCTACCGCGCAAGAAGAACGAGGTCGACGACGAGGTCTTTTATGGCCCGCGCTCGCTCGTCTTTCAGGAATCGGACAACCGGAAGTGGACGATCATGGCCGTGTTCGAGTGCGTTCTGTTCTCTCTCTGTCGGGCTGTTTCGACTGACCGCCTTGGACAGCGCTGTCATTGGCAAGTGGGACCTCGACGGCGATCGCTGGTACAAAGAAAGGGGAGAGCGATTGGCCGAGGCCGAGGTGGACAAGGAAAAGAAGAAGAAGCGCAAGGAGGAGGAGAACTAGTTACTTGGAACCAACAAAATGCACACTCGTTAAGTTAATAATATACACAGTAAACATTAAACATCCCCGGGCTCGTGAACCACAATATCCATAACAGATCTGCGGCGACGGTGAGCAGGGTAAAAGGGGGGAACCGAAAACGCGACCCGCGCACCTGAGGTTCAAGGAGTACCCCGACTCGACGTCCGTGAGGGTGAGCGTGTTGATCGAATGCACGCCTGGAGTGACCGCGAGGAACTCCATGCGCACGGACTGGCACGCCGCGGGCAGCAGAGGCCTGTAGTATTATTAGTTTCGGGTCAGGAAAGAGGAGGGAAACCCAACACACCCAATCCGAATCCGATTATCCAACGGCACAATCCCAGGCGACGGCGCCTTCTCCCCCGGACTCCTCCTCAGCCCGCGCCTCCGATCCGGGCACGTCACCTCAAACCTTCGCGTCCAATCGCTCTGGTTGAACACAAACACGTCCAGCGTAAAGTGGTCGAGCGGGTATATCCGGTGCAGCTCGTCCCCGTCGCGCCCCGCGTCGGCGCGCTTCCCCAGGTCCCCGCCCGTCTTGCGCGCCCCGGACGCCACGAGCCCCACGGACACCACGATCGCCTCCCCGCTCTTCACCCCCGAGTGGTCCCCCCCGTCGTGCCGGTCCTGCTCGTACTCCTCCTCCTCGCGGAACCCGCCCCCACCACCGCCGCCGCCCCCGGCCGCGCCCATCCCGAAGAACCCACCCCCGCCGACGGACACGACGGGCCCCGGCGTCGGCGGCACCCCCACCGCGCCCACACCCACCGGCGCCCCGCGCTCGCGCCGAATCTCCACGCTGCGCCCAACCGCGCCCCCGCCCACGACGCCCTGCGTGTGCGAGTGCGCCGCGACCGCGGGCGGCGTCGGCGGGAGCGCCGAGCGCGTCGGGTACGACGGGTACGCGGGCGTCATCGGCACGGGCGACTGGTAGTCCGGGTCGACCGCCAGCCGCGGCGGCGCGGCGTACGTCGTCGGCGAGCGCGGCATCTGCGCTTGCGCGCTGATGGACGGCGGGGTGTATTGGTTCGGGTAGGAGGCCGAGCGCGGGGGGAGCGGCGGCGCGTCGCGGTTGCTGTTGAGCGGGTTGAGCATCGAGGTCGAGGCGCGGTAGCCTAGGCCGGTGCCGCTCGACTTGAGCGCTGCCATCGCGCGCGCGGCGACGAGGGGTTGCCCGCCGGGGAGGGTGTGGCGTTTTGAGGGGACGGCGGACATGGACGGCGTTGGGGAGGGGGAATCGCGCAGGATGTTGACCATGTTGTCCGAGGGGATGCGTGGCTGGCTTGGGAAGGGGGAGGCGGGCTCCGGGAGGACGCTGGGGATGGATAGCGAGAAATCCCCGTCCTCCATTAGATCGTCCTCGGGCTCAGGATGGGGTTGCGAGGATAGATCGAGCACACAGTTCCACTTGGAGCAGAATGTGCGCGTGGGGTATGAGAGTGACGCTGTGGGTGCTGGAGGGGTAGAAAATCCCGTAGGTGTCGTGGGCGGCGAGGGGTACGAGTACGAGGTCAGATACGGTCGTCCAAATATCCCAATAGTCACAGAGCGCTGCAAGCATCTCTTGCGCAGTACTGTCCTTGACCAGCCCCATAGCAAGCGCTTCATCCGGCGACCGCAGGAAGGACACCGCGTAGAGAAGATTATACTGCTCGCTCGCCCCGACCCGCATCGGGAACACAGACCCGGCAGTCCTTCACCCCATCGCTCCCCCACCCAACGAGCACCGCACGCGCCCCAGAATCATCGCTCCCCCCAACCTTGACCTCAACCCGCTCCACCTCGAATCCCACCGTCCGCCCCGAGTCGCCCGAGTTTTCCAGCTCAACACAGAGCACGACGGTGCGCTCGTCCGTGCCCGCCTCCAAGCGCTCCTCGTCCGTTTCCTCGTCCGCGCGCTCGGCGCCCGTCGGCGGAAGCAGGACGGCGGGGACGAATACGGTGCGCATGCGCACGCGGAAGCCCGAGACCGTGCGGAGCGTCTTGCGGAAGCTCTTCCGGAGTGTTCGCGGGTCCGGGGCCCAGCGGCTGGAGAGGCGGAAGCGGCCGATGGCGGTCATGGGGGACGGCGTGGGCGCAGGGAGCGGCGTCCGCTGCTGCGAGAGGCTGGAGCGTGAAGAGCTTGAGACGCGAGACGGAACCGAGGCGCGCGGTCGGGAGGCCGAGCTCGGCGGGTGCAAAGGAGGGACCTGCAGCTAGGCCCGCGAGGAGATTTATTTCAGGCAAACCTGAAAGGGTGGGTCCGTTTAGCAGCGCGTCGGCCGTAGGGCTACCGTTAGCGGAAGTCGGACTGATGGGGCTCGCCGGAGCTGTGGACGCCGGGAGGAAGTCCACCGAGGAAAGAAAGTGCGCGAGAGGATGGTTGGGACGCGACAGTGTCTGCGGTCGGTCGCGCATGGTTGCGGAAACGGTGAGGCAAAGAAGAGGGTCGTTTACAGCCAACCGCAGGAATGCTGAGAAATGTGAATTGCGGTTGCATACCCGAGAAAGAAGGGGACTCACAAACTGTGAGCGCAAGCCTGTACACTGCGACCCATACCTCTTCCTCCTCCGACCATAACAGCGTGAATGACTCTTGCGACTCGTCAGAGACATTCTGGACCCCATATGCTTGCGAGTAAGAGCGTCCCTTCCGACTTGAGATATCGCTTGTCAGTTTCCGCCGATGAAGGCGTCGGGTTGGGGGTGTTGGGCGGGAATATTGGGGGGTGGGCAGAGCGGGCGCCGAGTTTCGCCCCGAGAGATGCGGTACGCGGAGGGGCAGACAGTCGCGCCGTACGAGGAGTGTCGGGATAGCTGGGGCCCACGGGGACGGAGGAGATGTAGGTCGCCTCGAGGGAGATTTGCAGATGCGAAATGAAAGTCAAGAGCTCTTTCGGCGGATGCGCTGGGTCTTTGGTAGTCGACGTCGAGGGCTGATCTATGCGGATAGTAAGAAGGGCCTGTAGCTGCTCGTCTGTACGGCGATTAGGCTGAGCTCGAGGGAACGCAGGAATCGCATTTACCGAAGAAAGCCTGCGATCGCTCCAAGTTATCACTTTTCAGTCGTGCAAGCCAGTCGTCTGCGGATGTGGCAGGTGGATATTCTAGAGAAGTGTCCGGGACGACGACATCCAGCTCTGCGGATGCAAACAATTGCTCAAAGGCGGACATGCTCTGTAGCTTTGGTGATCCATGAGATTTCTCGCGGAACGGGATTTAAATAACCAGTGTATGTACCTGGCGGTGTTAGTCGCGTGGCCGCGTAGAATTGCAAACTCCGAATGAGACTCCGCCGCACTGGGCACGTAGCAGTCCACTGACGGCCAGGGACGAGTAGAAACTGAATGTAAAGACGAGCGCAAGATGCAAGACGCGATCGCCTCAGTTGGCGGCCCGACAGCACATCAGCGGCTGTGCTGAAAGCCCCTATCCATAGACCTCTCTGCCTGCTCAGCGCTCAACCACAGATTGGTTCACATTAATTTGGAGAATAACAATGTAATAAAACGTAGATTAAGTTGGCCCAAAGTCGAGCTCAGCTGGAGCGTGTGGAAACCCCGCGGAACGGTTTTCATTGGAAGAGGGTGGGGTACAGAGCCATTTGTTGTCTGTTGAGGATCGAGCGTGAGTATACCGCAGAGCAGAGGATGTTAACAAGACTTACTTGTGCGCGCTCGTGGTCGTAAGCTGCACAATCGGCTGCTCAAGGAACGGGCACTGGCCGTTGATCTGCTCCGAGACAGTGGTCACCCCGTTGGACTCGGTGAACGTCCGGACCTTCTTCACGAGGATTCCGCCTACGCAGCACACCCATAAGCCAGCCGCACACCAAAGAGGCAGTACCACTCACTCCCATTCGTCGTCTCATACAGCGAAACATTCCGCGCCGCATCCCACGTGAACGTCCCCGCCAAATGCACCGGAATATCCGTAAAGCTCAGCCCGGGGATGATCTTGATCGTCTCCGTATACGTGAACGCCTGCCTCGGGAACGTGCCCTGCCCCGCCGCCGCGGCCGCCGGCGCCAAACGCACGAACGCGTCCTCGAGGTTACCGGTGAACGCTAACCGCGTCCTGCGCCTGCGGCGCAAAGTCCGGACGCGATGTCCGAGAGGAGGATCCACTTGCCCAGGCCCTCGTTCGTGCCGAGGACGGGCCAGACGACGGAGAGCGGCTGGTTGATCGTCACGCTGTTTTGGCTGGAGAAGTTGGGGGAGAAGTCGGCGGGGTAGGCGGCGTCGGCTGGGGAGACAGCGGGGGTCAATGATTTGGGGCGCGGGTGATGAATAGCGCACGCACCTCGTCTCACGATTGCGCGGCAACTGACACTGACGAGGAGGGTAGAAAGGAACCCGGCGGTAGCGAACTTCATGGTGGAGTAAAGAAAAGTGAGAGGGCTGGAAAGAGAATAGGTAGTAGTTGGTCAACAAAAGCAAGAGTAGGACGGGGAAGGAGAATAGAGGCCATGGTGAAATGCACGCGCTGTTATATGTTGCATTCAATAGATCAGATGGACGATCACGCTAGAGAGCATACATATTTCGTGTCTCATCCTCATCAGCAAGCCCGCGTCGGGGCCGACGCCTTACGGTAGTCGGACACTACAGTAGCGAGGGCCCAGGGTCCTCAGGACATCGTCGCTGTCGCCGTAACCAGTGCTGAAGACTTGGCAGTTGGCTTTCGTCAAGGACCTCGGAAGGGCGGAATTCATGTCTGGAGAGAAAAATTTCATCGAAGAGACGCCATAGGCTATCACGAGGACCGGGAGGAGAGCACTGAGAGCATAGAGGGAGAGGAGAAAACAACCATCATTTGATCACGACTCGGATACCCGATATAGCGGACTCAACGCCAAACGTCCTAAAGCGGCGATGGACGGAAAAACTTGACAGTCAAGAGGACAACAAGTTCTGGAGGAAAGCTTATTCCTAAAGAAATACTCTGGCGAATCGAGGATGACGGTTCCGTTGAAATTGAGGATAGGTATACGTGGAAAGAAGCGAGGGCTGCCTCGAGGCCGAATTCGCGGGTCGTGACTCAGGCTCAAAATTCGCTCGGTCAACGCCGGGATCAGATGTGACCTAGGTAGGTATAAAAGGCTTTTTGAACTCCGCTGTCACGGCGTGGTCTTCTTTTCTTCAGACCACCACGTCCGTTTTTGCTTGCTATGTTTCGCGCGAACCATACAGTGGGTCGTTGCTCATCCAGAATGCCTAGTGATACTAGGGTTCAACCTTGTCGGTGTTTGCTTGCTATGTTTCGCGCGAACCATAACGATCCAGTGGGTCGTTGCTCGTCCCAAGACGCCTAGTGGTACTAGGTGCAACCCTCTCGGTGTCTGCTCGGCGCGAACCGTATGATATATGGGTCGTTGCTCGCTATGCTGAGAAAGTCTGCTATGTTAGTAACCCTCACGCGAAGACGCGGGAGGTCGGTGATCCCTCACGCGAAAACGCGGGAGTGTAAGGGCAACCTCGAAGGCCCGAGATGAACTCAAGAGTCCTAGTGAGGGGAATCCAAAGGAGATCAATAGGATGTACAAGAATACAGGAAAAGGGAGACAAACCTAGTGAGGGGAATCCAAAGAGAAGAAACTCTGAGGATTCCCTCACTAGGCTGGGTATATATACTACTGGGGAATCACAGGGTGCGCAGCACCATGTGCAATGATAAGGGTCGCCAGGGGGAAGTACTCACAGGTGCGCAGCACCATGTGGAATGATAAGGGTCGCCAGGGGGAAATACTCACAGGTGCGCAGCACCATGTGGAATGAGGAGCATCGTCAAGGTGAAAGATCATCAGCACATGGTCGGCGCCATGTGCAAAGGTCACGGGCACGATCACACGCTCGATGCCATTGGGGATCGTGTGATTGTGCGAATGTCTTCTTGGTTGAACTGGACGTCCAAATGGGGCGTGGAAGCGGGGTTCCCCTGACATCATCCCCCCCTTGGAATGCGGCGCCTCGACGCATAGACCTAACGTGGAGACCGGGGTTGCGGAAGGGGAGAGAGTCAAAGGCAGCAAAGGAGATTGAGCGCGGAGCAGTCGGATGAGTTTGATAGTACTGTGCCACGGCTTCCGGAGCGAAGATGTCGGAGTGTTTAACCCACTGGTTATGTGAAGCATTGTACCCTTTGAAAGACACCATATAATATAGTGACTTCCAGCGGATCTTAGCATCCAGAATCTCGTCGATTTCCCATTCTGGAGCATCTCCTGGTAGGTCTGGTAGAACCGGAGCTGGCTCATCATAGCCTGGACGTCCCGGGAACGGGTCATCCTCTGCCAACTGCAACTTCACCACTGGGAAGACGGGGTGAAGGCGCGAGAGCCGAGGTGGGAGTTCCAGCTTGTAGGCACCTCGACCGACAACCTTAACCACCTTGAAGGGGCCAAGGCGCCGGTGCGAGAGGCCCTGTGACGGACGAGTGGTCATGATGTCCGATGCATCAAGCCAGACACGGTCACCAACCTTGATATCCGGGGCTGGAGTGCGCCGGCGGTCGTAGTACCGCTTGTACTCCTCCTTGGCTTTTATTAGCGCGGCTTGGGCTTCAGAGACACCTGAGGCAATCCTATCGCGGAATTCATTTGCCGACTCCACCTTTGAGCGTATTCCAGTTGGCTCGAACCCCATTCGAGGGAGCCGACCGGTATCGGTCATGAACGGGACCTGCTGCGTCGAAGAGTGGATGTGGTTGTTGTAGGCAAACTCCGCGGCTGGCAAGAGATAGTCCCAGTCATCCTGCTTATAATTGGTGAAGATCCGCAGGAACTGCTCCATCTCTTGGTTGACACGCTCAGTCTGGCCGTCGGTCTGCGGGTGGTATGCTGTGGAGGTTGCTGGAGTGATTCCAATAAGGCGCCAGAGCTCGGTGGTGAACTCTGCAACAAACTGCGGACCGCGATCAGAGATGTACTTCTCGGGGGTGCCATGGTGCCTCCAGACATTCCGGTAGTACAACCGGGCAGCGCCGACAGCATCGATGTGAGTTGTGCACTCGTTGAAGTGACCACGTTTACCAAGGACATCAACCACGACCATAATGGCGTCATAGCCGTGCGCCTCAGGGAGTTCCACAACGAAGTCTACCGACACTGTGTGCCAGCGCTCTGGAGGAATTTCGGTCGGGTGCAGCTCTCCGACTGGGAGCCTCCGGAGCGCCTTGGTGCGGCAGCACAGGTCGCAGGTTGCAACGTACCGGCCAACATGTCGGGACAACTGGGGCCACCAGTAGTTCCGGGAGACAAGCTCCAATGTCTTGAAGCGACCGGCATGACCAGCAACCCTTGTGTCGTGGTGCTGCTCCAAAATTCGGCGGCGAAGGTCATTGTCCCGAGGGACAACCAGCTTACCACGGAAGTAGAGCAGACCTGCGGCAACGTGCCATTCCGCACTGCGAGAGGACCGGGTGCCTCGAACTTTGAGGATCTCGCGGGCAGCAAGTGCAACTGGGTCTTCCAGGTCTGGTTCACCAGCAAGGGCTTCTCGGATGTCGCGAAGAATGGCAACCTCGGGACCAGAGACGGAGATACCCTCGAGAGCGCGAAGTTGGAACAGCTTCGGGGTCAAGAGAGTGACGTCTTGGTTGTCCGGAGCCGACCCATGGTCTGGTCTACGAGAGAGCGCATCAGGACGGCCCATAAGCTTCCCGGGCTTGTGATGAAGCGTGAAGTCAAACCGGGA
The DNA here is from genome assembly GCA_029281495.1 of Mycena filopes. NCBI lineage: Eukaryota > Fungi > Basidiomycota > Agaricomycetes > Agaricales > Mycenaceae > Mycena > Mycena filopes. The sequence continues at coordinate 51,725 of JARIHR010000018.1, read as the reverse complement.
CAGGTACAGCGACCACCGCGCCTGTCTACGGTTGAGGTTTTGCGACTTCCGGAAATACTCCAGGTTCTTGTGGTCGGTCCAGATCTCGACAGGAAGCTGCGAGCCCTCGAGGAAGTGTCGCCACTCCTCAAGTGACCGGATGATGGCGAGCATCTCCTTGTCATGGATCTCGTAGTTACGCTGGACCAGTGACAGACTCTTGGAGAAGAACGCCACTGGGTGCCACTTGCCATCGGAGCCTTCCTGAGAGAGAACAGCTCCAGAGGCGAAGTCGGAGCTATCCGCCTCAAGCCGGTACATCCGAGACTCGTCAGGGAGGATGAGGACTGGATCAGAGGTGACAGCGTCCTTGAGAGCTTGGAACGCAGCAGCTTCGATTGCAGTCCAAACCCACACCTTGCCCTTCACAGTGAGGTCAAAGAGGGGCCGGGCGATGTCGGAGAAGGCTCGGATGAACCGCCGGTAGAAGTTTGTGAAGCCAACGAACTGCTGCACATCCTTCTTGTTTTCCGGTGTTGGCCAGGCGGCAACACCAGCAACTTTGACCGGGTCCATCTCGACATGGTTATGCGAGATGATCACCCCAAGGTATTCGATTGATGACTTCTCAAATTCGCACTTCTCTGGGCGTAAGTAGAGCTTGTGCTCCCTGAGACGTTGAAGCACCTCTCGGACAATCTCGCGATGCCGGGTGATGTCTGAATGGGCTATGAGAATGTCGTCAAGGTATACCATGACGTCGCCAGACATGATGAGATCTTGGAAAATGTCGTTCATCATGGTCTGAAAGGTTGCGGGGGAGTTTGTCAAGCCAAAGTACATCACCAGGGGTTCGAAGAGTCCCCTGTTGGTTCGGAAGGCTGCCTTCCATTCATCACCCTTTCGGATCCGGACGTTGTTGAAGCCCCAACGGATGTCAAGCTTTGTGAAGAACCGAGCGCCTTTCAAACGATTAATGAGGTCGTTGATCAGCGGAAGTGGGTATCGATTCTTGATGGTCATTGCATTCAATGCGCGGTAGTCCTGGACAAAGCGGAGACCACCATCCTTCTTCTTGATGAAGAAGACTGGCGATGCCATGGGAGACTTTGAAGGTCGAATCCGACCAGTGGCAAGGCTCTCTTCGATGAACGCGTCGAGCTCGCGCTGTTCGAGGGGCGAGATAGGATAGACCTTACAGTTGGCCGGCTTTGAGTCTGGGACAAGTTCGATGGCATGGTCCCATGTCCGACGCTCTGGTAACGAGTTGAACGCCTCTCGATTGAAGACATCCTCGAAGTCGCGCACCCACTCAGGAAGGGGTTCCTTACCGGGTGCGGAATTCTTGGCATGGGCTTCCGCTAGGCGTTGAGAAACCGTAGCAGATGCACGAATGTCTTCTGGAGGAGAGAATGTTGTGTAGAAAATACGATCTCCATCCTCGATTGGGTCGTCCTCATCGTCAGAGTCGTCAGAGTCATCCGGGGATAATTCTGGTAACTCGTCCTCAAACTCGTCGTCATCATCCTCGCCAGAGCGAAGGTCCGTGTCTATAGCGCAAATGCGGGGTATTGGCCCTGCACGGAGTTGCCGAAGGATTGAAGCAGAAGTCTTGGCATGCTGGCGCTCAATTCTCGACTCGTCACGGCAAGTTGTGCAGACGGAAGGGCAGCGACTCATCTTGACCTCCCTGGTCTCCCAGTCGATCTCCGGGTTGTGCTTCCGAAGCCAGGAGAACCCGAGAATAAGCTTCTGCTTGCCAAGTCGGGTGACAGCAAGCACAGCACGCTCACTGTGCGACTTGTATCGGAGGATGACGTCTGCAACTTCTTGGATACTGCCGGCCTCGTTTGCAGAACCATCAACATTGAAAACCGGGATAGGTCGAGAGAGCCGGCGGAGTGGGACCTTGTTTTCTGCAGCGTATTCAGAGTCGATGAATTCTGAAGTAGCACCACAGTCTACGAGTCCAGACAGTGAAAGCTTCACCGCGTTATCAGTGGATTCGATTTCGAGGGGGAGGTGGAGGGAATTTGTGCTAGCCTCTGCTGCAATTGTGAAGCGCTTGGGAAGTTTGCGCTCCCACATTGGCTTACGCCGCAAGCGGAGGGGGTCATCAAACACCGGTGGAACTGGAGCCGGAGTCGGAGGAAGTGGAACATCAGGAGTTTTGTGGGGAATAGGAGGTGCGTCTTCCGTTTCGTTGTATGCATGAGATATATTGTCTGTTTCATTACATAGGACAGCAAAACGGTTGTGGGACGCGAACGAGGGCGCACCGCTCACTCGTCGCGGATAGTAAAATCCTCCTGTTCAGTCACGTCCTGGGCGTGCTGGGCCACGGCATCAGCAGATGCAAGGCGTGCCATGAGCTCCTCAAGTAGTGGCCCATCGAGTTGCTGAACCACCTCGTCGAGAATGTCAATGGTGCGGACGTCTGCCGGCACAGTGCAGTCCCTGGCAAAGTGATTTGGGTCACCGCAGCGGAAGCATCCGCGGCGAGGTGTGCCTCGGTTGCGTACACGGTCAATGTCCATTGGAACCGCAGGTGGTAGCACCAGAGGAGCAGCACGAGGCTGCGGGGCTGGACCAGTAATAGGGCCTCGGATGGATGGAGTCGGCAGGCGGACAATGGGGAACACTGAACGTCCATTCGATGGTTGGGTGCGACCGGAGTGTGCTGAGCTCCCAGATGTGCGAGTGCGCGCATTCATCTGTGACTCGTACTGCCGGTAAGCACGCGAGCGCCACGCAGGGTAGTCCTCAAGCCCCGGCACGTCACTCGACCCAGTAATGGCGAGGTTAATCGCCGGGTCAAGTCCGGTGCGGTACTTGGTGACCTTGATGATCTGGTCAGAGAACCCAGCGAGGTCAACGAGGTCCTCGAATTCATCGGTGTACCGGAAGACGTCACGGCTAGCCATGTGGTAGGCCTTGGATTCGAGCCGAAGGAGGGCATGGTCCTGCTCGTTCTCCTGGACGAACCGAAGTTTGAACTCGGTAACAAACAAACTCCAGGTCGGAAAGGGGAAAGGTGTCTTTGCGGAGTGGCGTTCAGACCAGCGCTGAGCGGCATCCTTTGCCATGAACGAGAGGGCGTAGCGAACCACCTTCTCCTCGGATGGGACTCCATCTACCACGAACGCCTCCTGGACGAGCGCAACGTAGGACCGGACGGCATGGAGGAATGCCCGGCCTTGAGTTCGATCACCATCAAAGATGAACGGGGGGTTGGGACGAAGGACAGATCTAGTTCCTGTGGTTGGGGTTGCAAAAAGTGCTGGACCCGCGTCCGGAGCCGGAGCGGCAGGGGACGGGGCAGGCGAGGATGCAGTGTTTTGGGGTTGGCCTGAAATAAAGGCCTGGATGGTCTGTAGTATGCCCTCCATAGAGGACATCCGTGCTTCGATATCGGGCGCGTCGGACATGTCGTTGTTGGGGGCAGGGACTGGGGAGGAGGGGGCAAGATTCGAGGTGGGGAGGACCTGGGTACTCGACGAACTGTCTGAGTCCGAGTCTGACACACCAAAGCCCGCAATCTTGACCGGTTAATCCCTTAGAGAGTTTCTTCTGCTGTAAGGGCAACCTCGAAGGCCCGAGATGAACTCAAGAGTCCTAGTGAGGGGAATCCAAAGGAGATCAATAGGATGTACAAGAATACAGGAAAAGGGAGACAAACCTAGTGAGGGGAATCCAAAGAGAAGAAACTCTGAGGATTCCCTCACTAGGCTGGGTATATATACTACTGGGGAATCACAGGGTGCGCAGCACCATGTGCAATGATAAGGGTCGCCAGGGGGAAGTACTCACAGGTGCGCAGCACCATGTGGAATGATAAGGGTCGCCAGGGGGAAATACTCACAGGTGCGCAGCACCATGTGGAATGAGGAGCATCGTCAAGGTGAAAGATCATCAGCACATGGTCGGCGCCATGTGCAAAGGTCACGGGCACGATCACACGCTCGATGCCATTGGGGATCGTGTGATTGTGCGAATGTCTTCTTGGTTGAACTGGACGTCCAAATGGGGCGTGGAAGCGGGGTTCCCCTGACAGGGAGGTCATTTGTACGTTCACCTCGCTTTCATATCCATACTACCGTTGCTCAACGTCCCTCAGGTGCCGCTGCGGCACATCCTCTTTCAAATCAAATAACCCAGGTCCCCTCCCTTCCCGGCACATACTCGACTCGTCAAGCTTTAGACGGGTATGTGTACGGATGAAACGAATAAACATTGTGTCGTCGCGGGAGCTTTCCGTAGATTCGTCAGTCCGCTCACCTTTGCGCTGCTCATCCCTCCTGACTTTCCTGTCCATTTTCAGGCGGCGATGCGCTACAATTCAATACCATTTTGGGGCTCCCCTCGTTGTTTTCGCGAGGTTCGTTACCTTTACTCTTTAACACTATGTAGGACTGGCCTTGATTCTCCTCCTATTCTAGGTGCCGATGCTGTGGACGTACGCTGTACTCGTCAATTTCTGTACATCGATGTCTCGCTGAGAATAGAGTCTGTCTTTGCGCGCTCACTTGAAAAATTGTGTGATTTCAGACTGCGAGAAAACCTCGTGTCGCGTCGTGCGCGGGTGAAACCAGTATTTTAAGCACCGTCGTCTCCGCTGGAACATGCTCGTGCTGGGACGCAAGTTTTCTTCCAGACTCGAATGCCGATCAGCGAAATGATCACAGAAAAAACGAGAAGAAATCAACGGAGAATACAAGTGAACCTAAATGAGTGCCAAATATCGGGAATCCTCGTATCTGTCTATTTTGACCTTGATCCTCATTCCACCATCACGCAGCGCAATGAATCGCGACTCCGTTTCAATGGCAGCGACCAAAGTAGTGTTCGTATTGGAACACCATAGTTCGACGGAGCGTAGATTATCGCATCTGTCGTTGTTCCACCGAGATTCGAGACGTCGAGAAGGAGCTCTTTCGACGACTCGCTTATCTGCCCCAGCGACGTCTGCTGCAGTCGAGGAAACAAAGACGACACAGTCTCTGTCTCTGAAGAGTACAGCGCAGCGAGAAGGGTATCGCTAATCTCGACGTTGTGGATTTCCAGCTGTTCGAGGCCGTGGAGAAGCTGGAGAATGTCGAAAAAGCCGACGGCGTTTAGTGGAGCATTGTGAAGCGAGAGCCGTGTGAGAGCACTGGCTGAGCGCTGGAGGAAGGAGGTGACATGCACGGCGTCGAAGATGGAGAAGGAGTGTTCCACCGAGAGGTGTTTCAGATGCGGAGTCGTGAGATGAGTTAGTATGTCGGTGGACCCCGGGGCGAGCTTTAGCGAGGAGAGGGACGGAATTAAGACGCTCTTCGAGTTCCCTCGCCAACGGCTGTCCGGTGGCCAACCGCTGTCCGTAAAGCGCAGGGATTTTAAGCGAGGAAAGTTGCCGGTGCGCAAGGCGGTGAGTAGGTATTGTCGCTTGGAATTCAAATAGTATATTTGAACAAGCTCCCAACGGTGGGATTGAGAAAGAAGTAGATCCAGCACGGGACACTCACTGGACCGGCTCCACCGCGCGTCGATAGTCAATTCCAAAGGCAGCTGTCTAGACCGTTCGATAAAGGTCGACGCCACGGACAACATCGAGGAGATGGGCATGAGAGCGACTCGTAGTAATGGTTTGGGCGAGGCTAGCATGATGGAGGTCCAGAGGCTCGGTGCGTCCAATGCTATGGATCTCCATCTGCTGCATATTTGGCCGAGCAAGAATGGATTTTGGGATTCGAGCACTGGCCCAAAATCGCGGGCGAGCAGAAATATCTCTACACAAATCTCGGGAGGGAGTCCGTTGGTCCAATCGGGCTGTGGCATGGTATGAAGCTGAGCAAAGGTTGTGGTTTCAATGAAGGCCCCAGTGGCAGTGCCGACAAACCCATATGGCATTCTGACGTTTACAGACTGCGCTGCAGTCCAACTCCGTCTTACATAAACGATCGGCTGGCTCCCCTAAACCACCATCAAGGGTGCACCGGAATTGAAATTTTGGACATCGGGCCGATTACGGATGAAAATGAGGCCTGGCAATCGCAATTTGAGGTCGAAAAACTCACCTGAGTAATTGTTCGAAAGATATATGCACATTGATCAACTGCCGCTTTTGGGTGATGGACTGCCAAATAAGGGAATTATCTTACGGCATGATTACGTAGTTAGTCCAGCCGCCACCGATTATTTTTTCGGAAGTTGCGCAGTTTGAGTCAATTCGTCGAAAAAAAATGACCAAAAAATATTCATTTTTTTCAGACGAAAATGCCAATATCTTGTGAACCACTGACTTGGCAAACATTTGGACTTTAGAAATGGATTGCCAGGCCTCATTTCCGTCCGAAATCGGCCTGATGTCCAAAATTTCAATTCCGGTGCACCCTTGACCACCATCATCTTTTCTTCGAATCCATTCTCCTCCGCTCTTTGGTCAATTGAGCACTCGAAAGTGCCTCGAATAGTTGTTACATGGCGTCCCGAGCGCCCTCGCGCTCCTTTTCCCAGTAATTTCGTCGTCGTCGTCGGACCCCTGTCCGGCGGTGGTGGTGGAATACCTTGAAGTACACTCAACAGGAGCCTGTTGTCCTGGAAATTGAAGCTTGAATACTGCCTTGGTCCCCATACCTGATATACCTGTCCTGAACGACTCCTAGAATTTGTGGGCTTTGCGGCGGTGGTTCCGTGTCGATTTGCAAAAGATCTATTTGGTACCGAGCGCACGGACCATGCCCGGCCGATTTTTCCGATGTCGTCATCTCATTAGTTCTCCCGCGCGCTGCTGGTCGCACAAGTTGAACTGGAGGTTCAAGTGGTCGGCGGTTGATGTCCAGAGTTATCGTTATGTCGGTGTATCCCATGTTTCAAAGGCCTTGGCCCACTGTTGGCTTTCCTCAATTGGTTCCATCAATGGGTGCGTTTTATAACTAACTTCGTTTCGCTCGCCCTAGGTAGACCTCCTTAAAAGCGGATTTAATCGCCGAAGGCAGTGGAGTGGGGTGTAGTCACTGTAGTGGCAGTATATCTACAGGCCAGATGTAATGTCGCTACAACTCAGCATGTTCCGAAAGGGACCGCGCTGATCAATTTATCCTGAGTCTTATCCACCAACCACGACCATGAACCGCATCTTTGGAAGCTCCGCGAGCAAGAAGCCCAAACCGTCGCTGCAGGATGCAATTGCATCGGTAAGCCGTCCCAGGACGCAGGCGCTCAATATCTCTGCAACCTCAACGAATTAGACCGATGTCAGGATGTCCTCGATCGAGGTGAAAGTAAAGAAATTGGACGGCGAGCTGGGGCGATACAAGGAGCAGATGGCCAAGCTGCGTAACGGCCCTGGCAAGGTTGGTTCATTTCACCCACCCAGAGCTCAGTGTATTTCGCTGAGGCGTGCTTATAATTAGGACGCAGTCCAGCAGCGCGCGCTGCGGACACTGAAGCAGAAGCGCATGTACGAGGCGCAGCTGTCCCAGCTCGCGCAGCAGACGTTCAACATGGAGTCCGCGGCGCTCACTACGGAGAACCTGCGCAACACCATGGCCACCTTTGACGCGATGAAAGTCGCGAACAAGGAGATGCAGAAGCAGTATGGCAAGATCGACATTGACAAGATCGAGGTCCGTGCGCTGCGTGTTCAATCCTGCTCCGCTACTGGTGTTTATTGTCCTGTGAATACGTCCAGAGCATGCACTACGACATGGAGGACATGCTCGAGCAAAGCAACGAAATACAAGAAATCATGGGACGGTCGTATGCCGTGCCAGACGAGATTGACGAGGCCGACTTGGAAGCAGGTACGAACCGAGTTGCGTGGGGTCATGCAACTGTGCTCACTGGACGCCACAGAATTGGATGCTTTAGCGCTGGAGGGGGAGGACGAAGACACGTCCTATCTGGCGGATCTGAACAAAGTTCCCGACTTTGTGGACGAGCCGCCAGTTGAGCTCGGCGAGGTCATTAGCGCTCTCTCAAAAATATGGCAACCAGGCTAATACTAATCGTTCCCAGTCGCAAGCACCCCAAGCCGTCAAGACGACATGGTAAGATGGAAATCTTGTACTATTAGCATTGGACTTTACTATACCACCAACTGTATCATGAACCGCAATACACCGGGGAATCACCCGTATCTCCGCCCCTCGACATCCTCCGCGAACCAATCGTCCGTCGTCCTGGATTCGCTGGCCGGCGCGATATTGATGATGGTCGATTTACTTTGTGAGTCTGGAAGTGAGGTGAGTCGATTGACGCTGCGCAAGCATTGAAAGACACTCGCATGACTCGAACGCCTCGATCCCGTTTTCCCGCCCGATTCCGCTCTCCTTCATGCCGCCCCTGTGGAATGCAAACGTCGGTCGGTTTCGGTCTTGGTGTCGAGGCAAAAGAGGGCTCGTACCACGGACTGGAGGGGTCATTCCGATGCGCGGTGTTCACCCAGCAGAGCCCGGCCTCGATCTCAGCAGCGATACGATGCGCGCGGGAGAGGTTCTGCGTCCAGACGCCCGCGCCCAGTCCGTACTTGCTGTCGTTCGCCAACGCCACCGCTTCGTCTTCCGTCTATAAAATATCATCCGCGTAAATGCCCACGTTTCTCGTGTGTGTGTGCACCTACCGAGAAGCGGCGTGCGACGACGACGGGCCCGAATATCTCCTCCTGCCACAGCGCGCTCGCGGTGTCGATGTTCGCGATCACCGTCGGGGGATAGAAGCTCCCCCGGTCGAAATCGAACCCGTCCAGCTCCGATTTCCCGGTCAGCCGCTGGCCGCCCGTCAGAAGTTGCTGTTGTTGCTGTTGCTGTTGTGCTCCGCCCGTGGTGCGCGCTTTCAGCGACGCGTCGTCGTCGAGCATGCCCTGAATCCGGAGGAGGTGGCGCTCCGAGATGACTGTGCCCATGGTGGATTTGGGGTTCGAGGCTACATTTCAAGGGTGATACGTGTGTATTCTTTCTATAGGATGTGAATGCAGCAGGTAGGACGTACGGTCGCCCATCCGCCGGCGGATGCTGTTCGCCTTTTCGACGAATAGAGGCATGAATTCGTCCCAGATGGTGTCGTGCACGATTAGGCGCGTTCCCGAGACGCAGGTTTGGCCGGAGGCGACGAAGGCGGCGAATGCGGCGCCGTTCACGGCCGAGGGGATGTCTGCGTCGTCAAAGACGACGATGGGCGCCTGTCAATCACGCATGCTATGTTGAGCGGGGGAGATACGAAGAGAGGAAAGAGGATGCGGGCAGGCACCTTGCCGCCCAGTTCGGCGGTGAATGCGGCGAGGTTGTGGCCTACTGTGCTGCCCAGAAGACGACCCGTTTGCGTGCCTGCCTACTTCCGATTAAGCGCATTTGAAAGGGAGGCTGGGGTTGTTTATACTGTGACGTCCACTTTGCGGACGAGGGGGTTTTGGGCGAGCAGTTGCGCTGTTGCGCCGAAGCCGGGCAGGACGGATAGGACGCCAGAGGGGATGCCGGCGGTTTCTGCCATTTGGGCAAACTCCAGCACGGAGATGGGTGCGAGCTGCAGAGATATTTCAACGAAAGCAAGGAGCGACGGGGCGCATACGCGCTTACTTCGGAGGGTTTTACGATGACGCTGTTTCCAGCGGCGAGTGCTGGTGCGATTTTCTTGACGGCGATTAGGAGTGGGTGGTTGAATGGCTACAGAGGTTGAGCACGATGAGAGGCTGCTGCTCTAGTATTACCGTAATTTGAGCGACAACGCCAAGAGGCACACGCTGGACATAATTGAGCAGCTTTCCTTGCGTTGGCGCGACGAATGCTTCACTCGTTCGTAGAAGCGCGGCATAATATTCGCTGGAATCCGCAGTCTTATTTCCGGCTCCAAGGAAACATTCAACGCCAGCGCTCACATCCACTCTGGTAGTCTTGCGAGTTGAGCCCGCATCTCCCGAATCGACCTCCCGGTCTGCAAGGTTTCGATTTGGGCCAGCTCAGGGATGCGATCCTCCAGTATTCTGGCGAGGCGGGAGAGGACTTTGGAGCGCGCGAGGGCAGGAGCTCTCGACCATGTCCCCGCTTGAAAAATGGTGTGCGCCCCAGCCACGGTCGCCCTCACGTCGGATTCTGAGGCTATATTGACTCTAGGAAGATATTTTGGTTGTTGTTTCGCGTTGGGAGAGGAGTACTAGCATACACAGAGAGGTGATCTCCATTCGCGGGGTTCGAGACTACGAATCTGGCAGAGCTGTGGGTGCATGAAGGCCTTGTGAAAGTTCTCAGCGCACTGACTGTTCGCGGGGTTCAGGACTCTGGACTGGCATAAAGGGCGAGTAGCTTTCGCGATGCAGCAGGCGCGATGTCGCGATTGAACGCGTTACGCGCCTCCGACATAGCATGTTTGCAGCAGGGAGCGGGCAAAGGCACCGGGTGGCGGGTACTGTAGTGACGCGACGCGTTCGCACGTGAGGTCAACTTAGCTGTCAACACAATGCCATCATTTTTCATTTTGTCTCTCGCCACCACCCACCACTAAAACTACTGTAAGTGTCCCTGCTTTCAACCACCACTCCCTCGTCTAAGCCCTCGCCCAGACCATGCCGAAGGAGGCCCCCGTTCGCCGGTCCTCCCGTGCGCCGGTCTCAAAACCCGCACCGGTGGTCAAGGTCGCGCCCCCCAAATCAGCGGCCAAACCTGCGTCCAAGGCAAAACCCCCCTCAAAAGTCAGCAAAAAACGCGCTGCATCCCCTGAGCGTTCTCCCTCTCCACCCGCCAAGCGCGCAAGGAGCAGGAGCCAGGCCGTTGAGAACGTCGACCCCGCTGTCCCCGCTCGCGCCCTGAAGAAGAAGCGGTCTGCCACCCTCCCGCCACTCAAGGAAGCCTACTTCAACCCCCTGCCCTCTATACCGGAGACAAAGCGCCCTGGACTGCAGGTCTTTGCGTGGGGCGCGGGTAACTTTGGCCAGTTCGGAATGGGTCCCCGATTTTCTCGGCGAGTTCGATAAACCCAAGAAGCATGCCTGGGTGGAGGAGCAGATTGAGGAGGGCACATTTGGCCCCGACAATGCTGGAATCGAGTCCGTCGCAGCAGGTGGCATGCACAGTATCTTCATCGACGAGAACGGCACCGTCAGTCCAGTCCGAACTACATTCAACTCGTTAACTAGCTGACAATTCTATCTGGTAGGTCTGGACGTGTGGTGTCAACGACGACGCTGCGCTGGGGACGAACCTACCGAGGGCATCCCGGACCCGGATGGCACTCTGACTAATGTTCCCCATCCACTCAAGTCCCTCGTGGAGGAGAAATTCCGTGCCGTACGAGTCGCGACCGGCGACAGCATTTGTGTGGCGCTCGACAACAACGGCGAAATCAGAGTCTGGGGCTCCTTCCGCGTACGCGTTATAAACAAAGTCTCCGCCATCCCTCACTCATACAAGATTTAACTAGGCGAACGAAGGTTCCCTCGGATTCTCAGAGTCAGCAAGACATCAGTTTGTCCCTATACCCATCGCCTTGGACCTCATCCACAAACCTGGCGACTATGAAAAGGTCTCGAGCATCACGGCTGGCGCGAACCACATCCTTGTGCTGACCACCCACGGCCACATCTTCACCTGGGGATCCGGTCAACAAGCCCAGCTTGGTCGCAAAGTTCTCGAGCGCCACCAGATGAAAGGCACCAATCCCCAGCGGGTTATCCTCGACAGTCGTGCGCTGCGCGCCGTCGCAATCGGCGCCGGCATCTACCACTCCTTCGCCGTCGACGAGGCGGGCACGGTCTGGGGATGGGGCTTGAACACCATGGGCCAAACGGGTACCGGGCTCGACGGCCCCGATGACGAGACGGTGACGATGCCGAAAGTCGTGCGTAACCTGAGCAAGGAGGAGCTCGGCGGCGAGACCGTGGTGCAGATCGCCGGGGGCGAGCACCACACGCTGTTCTTGACCTCGGGCGGCAAGGTGTTTGCGTGCGGCCGCTCCAACGGGTCGCAGCTCGGGTTGGCAAAGGACGACGAGGCGTTCAAGGGGGATTCGACGTCTGGAGTTCTTGGCCGAGCCTGTGCGCGTTACCTTCCCGGACGACGACGACGATGATCCCGGTCGTGCACATCGCTGCGGGGCTGCACAACAACATGGCCATCACCAAGGATGGCGCGCTTTATTGCTGGGGTCAGGGCACGCAGGGCGAGCTCGGCGTTCCTGATGTTGAGGTCGAGACGCCGCGTATGATCGTCCGCCGCGAAGGGCGGATCGTGGGCTGCGGAGTCGGTGAGCTGCGGTGGGCAGCACACGCTCGGGCTGTTCAGAAAACGGCAGAAGTGATTCTGGTTCGATTCCGACACTGCTACTAGTAATACACATACGCATTTACATACATTATCTATTAGACCGCACATTTATATCACGTATAGGTTTGTTTTTCTACGCATTTTTCCGTACCAATAATATTCCGCTGAGGAGGGTCGAGACTCGACTAGTACTTCGGCCCGACAATCCGATCGCTGCTTTATATTGCTGTTTCTTCCTTATCGCTCACTCACCACGGCCAGTGTGCTATTAACCATGTTTTCATTCCGAGGGGCCTCTATCGCTGTCCGGCACACTGGTCTCAAATTCCGCGGTCTCGCGACGGTCTCGGACGCGTCGTTCAGGATTCCTCTCATCGACTTTGAAAAGTTCCAATCTGGATCTGCGACGGAGAAGAAGGACACTGCGAACGAAATCGTCGCTGCGTTCAAAGAGAGTGGCTTTGTATATCTTAGCGGACATGGGATCCCCGCTCGTTCGTGCGCGAATATCTATGGGACTCTACGTGAATTTGATCAAGGGAACCTTTGAACAGCGGTTATCGAGAACGCGTTCAGCAAGGTGGGCCTTTCGTTTCTTCGCAGTTGTTTAGAGGCCCCCTTTTAAACAAACTTTCAATCCCTTCCTAATACTTATTATCATTAGAGCGCGGACTTTTTCGGAATGCCGATGGAGGTGAAGGATTCGCTCAAGTGGGAGGACCCGCGCTCGAATCGCGGCTACGTCAAGGTCGGGCGCGAGCGCGTCACGCAGGCGACCGACGCCGCCGAGATCGCGGCCCTGCGCGCGAAGGCGCCGGATTTCAAGGAGACGATGGAGATTGGGCGGGATTGGGACTCGGTATGTGGTTTTTGGCGTCGTCCGCGTCCCTGCGCGTTACCCTAATGGACCGAGGGCAGGTCTGGAAGAATCAATGGCCGCCCGAGGCCGTTGCGCCGCACTTCAAGGAGACCATGCTGGATTTCTTCGGGCAGTGCCATGCGCTGCATGTGCATGTCATGCGGTCTATCGCTATTGGGCTTGACCTCGAGGAGGGGTTTTTGACGCCAAGATTGAGGAGCAGTGCCATAACCTCAGGCAAGTCGTTTCCTTGATATATATATTTCGGGGAGAGAATGTTGAACCATAACTCTGCAGGCTCTTGTCGTACCCGCCCATAAAACGGGCGCTGTTGGATAACGAGGGACAGGCGAGGGCGGGGGCTCATAGCGGTAGGATGCACTAACAATTCGGAGGCCTGTCTTGCTCAACACGCATGCAGATTACGGGACGCTGACTCTGTTGTTCCAAGACTCTGTAAGTAGCTGCTTTTTCGACCTCTATGGTCAACATCCAACTCAAGTTATACCAAACTAGGTCGGGGGCCTCGAAGCGCGGAATCCGCACACCGGCGTATTCGTACCCGCTACCCCAATTGTAAATAACCCGCGCGTTCCTTCGTTCGGCAGCTTGATGATTCCTGTTTCAGCCAGGAACGATCGTCGTGAACGTCGGGGACCTGCTCGCCCGCTGGAGTAACGACGTGCTGCGCTCGACGCTCCACCGCGTCGTCGCGCCCGCCGCCCGGCCCCTCAACGCGCACGAGGCCATCACGCCCGCGCGCCAGTCCATCGCGTTCTTCTGCAACCCGAATTTCTCAGCGGAGATTGCGTGCCTCCCGAACTGCGGGACGGTGGCGAAGTACCCGCCCATCAACACGGAGGCGTATATCGTTGGGCGGTTGGCGGCTACTTACTCCTAGAGTCGGTAGGGTGGGTAGGTGCGCGCTAAGTTATTGAGTAGGAATTGTAAGTAGATGGGGACCAGTGAGCCGTTATCGTTGACCTCTAGGCTTCGTTGGTCGAGATGGGTCTTTGCGTTCCTTCCAAGCAAACCCTGCTTCGCCCCCTTCGCTTCCTCCAGCGTGCAACGGTCCTTCGTTCTCGTCTTCGTCTTCGTGTCTTCGGCGGTATCTTGATGGCTATGGCTCGTTCTTGCTCGGTGCGACTAGCCATGGTCCGCGGCCGATCGATTTGCAGACGAAGCTCGTAGTCTGGGACAAGAGATGCTTTTCATCACAACTTCGAGACTAGGAAGCTGCGACGCGTCGAGGCGTCCGTCAGTGGAGTCAGTGCAGACGCGCCCCTTGTTGGTCAAAACGACGCGTTTCCCCCGAAGACTTTCCGTTGAAATTTTTCTGAGAATATCGTCGCGTCTATTTCTGTGGCCAATATAGCCTGACGCGTGACGTCACTAGTTCCGTTGTGGGGAAACACTGACAGTGTTCATCTGACTGGAATGTTCACTCTCTCTCACTCGAGCCTCTATTCAAAAGTGCATACAAAAAGCGCCACAAATCGCACCCCGGCGCGACTGCGGGGGTCGGCCAAGTATCGGCATGGACCATGGCCAACGCGGGTGCCATCACGACCCACGATAAACAGCTGTTTCTCCACATGCTATATCTAACCGGCTCCTTCTCCGACAATTGGTCATCCCCCCGGGCGTATAACAGCCTTCTTCCTTTCCCCCACAATTCCCTTTGCTCGAGATGTCCACCGCCCATCTCCCAAACCTCCCTTCGTATCCTTCCAACCCATCGTTCAGTCGCACCCCCTCCTACTCTGCTGAACCTGGTGTCTATGAGCAACGTCTGGCCCTGAATGCCCGATCGCTTCCACAGGCGACCGGAAATTTTGTTAAATCATCTAAAAGCGGGGATGCACAATTGCGGCTGAGCGCCCAGCAAGATAAAATCGACCTCCCGGTCTATGGCTCTGGAGGCGCGGTAGAGGGCACCGTTGAGCTCTCCAAGACCGACAATATATCTACCGTTGAGGTGAAGGTAACACCCCTATGCTTCGTTATAATTCCCCCGCCTTGACCACTGCCTGCTGTAGGTAGAGGGTCGTCTGCAGTTGAAGGAGGTCGCAGGGGGCGGGCACATCGACACTGCGTTGATTTTGGACACCGTTCTGTTATGGATGAAGGACGTCAGCAACCCCGTGTGCCCATCGACTCTGCGCTTTTCCCTGACGCTGCCCACCACATTTGTATACAACGGGCAGAGATATGTGCGTGCACTTCAACGCATTCAGGCGTTCCATTTCTTACTCGTCTCGTCGTTCAGCCGCTCCCCCCTTCACATTCCGTCAAGCTCAAGGGGATGCCATGGCTTCGACGCCACCATTGATGTAAGCCGGGTTTTCGCGCTCTAGACGCTTCCCACTAACCTGAACCCACCTTCAGTATTCCGTTAGCGCAATTATCAACAAACCTCATGCGGTCCCCACCCTCGTTCCCCTCGTAAAGTCAAAGAAACTCGGGATCAACATTGGCAACACGTGTGTACCACTACGCCCTCCAATGCTGTTGAGACTGAATAAGATATTCATCAAGGACTGTATCCACTCCCTTATATATTACCCGAGGACCCGTCCCGCTGTCCCACTCCCGAGTCCGCTGCAACGCATACAAGGAGGGTTCATCATGCAGCCGCAATGGAGGGAGTACGAGTACTTGCTGAAGGCCACCCCGCGGAGCGGTGCTCAAAACATCGTCGTAAAATTATACCTCCCTGGTGCGTTGATCATGAAAACTATTACTGCTTTCGAATCTAATCAACCACATTATCAGCGTCGCGCATATTTTACGCGTCGGGTGTCATACCATTCCACGTCACCTTTGAGTCCAACGCCTTTTCCCTCGCCGCGTTCCTACCGTCCGCGCCCACCACGGGCTCAGGAAAACCCGGTGTCACGCGTATCCAGCTCATGCGGCAGTCCACCGCAGATGTCAGGTTCGTTACGCCCCCAATGACGCGTGAGTCCTCAATGCTGATATGAGGTCTGAAGGGGTACAACAATTATGGGCACGAAAACTAACATTTGGCGTGTGGATCCCATTGGGGAAGGCGCGTTTAGACTCGCGGTATGTGTTGTCCACACTCGTGCGACGAGTCAACTCAGATGTGAATTATTAGGGCGACGGCGCCACATGGACGTCTTTCTCGGGCGAAATTGAAATAAAACCTGTCAAGGTTACAGGTTTCCTATCCGCCGGTCTGTCTGTGCAGGTACGCTCTACTCACCCTCTCTCCTTCTCGGCTATCACTGACCGTGTACCTCCAGGACTGCATCTTGTTCACAGTGACCCCACCGGACGTCACGAAGGCGGCTTTTGTCGGAATTCGTGAGATGGTCCCGGTCCGACTCACAACTGACCCTTGGTCCGAAGATGGGCGAGGGGTGTTCGCACCCCAGCAATCCTTTTCCGTCCCGTCCTCGCCTGAGGAGCAGTCGCTGTTGGAGAATGACAGCTTTGCCCATGCCGTGTGAGATGAGACGTTGTACACAATTATTTAATGTACAATAATTGTCGGGGGACGATGAATACACGGAAATAAGATACTGTATAGTTAGTGGGATAATGTACGGTCTAAATCTATGTGTATCGTGGGCGACTTCTTAGTACCAAATGCTGCGGGTACGGTGCGTGGGCACCATGTCCTCCGGTTGTTTTGATTCCCTCGATGCGCTCTTCCCCACGTTCGACCTTTTTAGCCAGGTCCCACAGATAGAAGTCGATTAGCACGCTACTGACTGCGCTCTCGGCGGGATCTTCGAGTGCCTGGAAGGACCAGCATCTCGGCACGCACACGCTCGACAGCAATGATGCTCGCCGCGCGCAGACTCAGCTCTTCGCGCGACGCCGGCGCGAGCATCGTCCCGGCGCGAAAGAAGCTGCAGTAGCGAGGGCGGGTACGACAATATTCCGCAGGTGGTGCAGGATCTGCGGGACCCTGTAGTCTGCGAACATCGTGAGCTGGTGGATCGCGGGCCCCGCTGGCCCAGGGAAGATCGGGTGGGGGTTCTCTGCGATGGCGGGGTAGAAGGCGGCCCAGGTCTCCGCCACTAGGATTTGCGCGCGCTTCCAGAGGCAGACTTGGCGCACATGGTTAATAATTGTACGACTGGCCGAGTAGAATTAAGTGGATTTACCTCTGCGGCCTTCGAAGTAGACTTCGTCCCGGAAGGAGGGAAAGTGTCGGTGACCTTCTGGACTAGTTGGAGGGCCGTTCCCCGGCCGTTGTACTGGCGCTGGAATTCATCAAGGAAGCCTTGGAAGGAGCCTCCGAATCCCTGAGAGATGATGAGGAATCACAGTCGCGTGGGACCAGTGCAGCCTCACATGGCATAGTATAAATCCGACCTCTCGCATGACCGCGATGCGCTCCTCTAACAAAGGAACGCTTTCTGTGCATCCGTCGGCAGCTCTGAACACTTCCTCTATCACGGAGTCTGGACAAAGCGTCTCTGAAGAATAAAAACTCGGATCTGTAATGGGTATCTTGGCCTGTAGAGCTTCGAGCTGATTAGACAGACAATCATGAGGACAGAAACTTAGGAGACATAGCCTACCTCGGTTGAGCGATGCGACGAGGCTCCAGTACCCGGTCCACAGCTTCGGCTCTGGAGAATCCCAGCTCTCCTGCCACAATACACCGTACCGATCTGGCTGGCCGTCTCGTTCCGACCAAAAACTGAAGTTGAGGGCAGAGATGAGGAAAATCCAGTCCAAGCACGCCTTTGTTAGGGGTTCTGTGGCCGAGTAGGGCTCTGGCGGGCATATATGCAAAGGATGGGAGCGCCAGGTTCGCGGACTGTACGATTCAACGCGTAATTTTTCGTGGATCTGCACGCGTCGGTTACACTGGACTTCGGATTTGAAGAAGCTACAAAAAACGTACGTGCTTGGCAGCCATTTTCACACCCTCATCGTCGATATGGACGAGGTTTGTTTTCTGCTCCAGTCAGAAAAGACGTGGGGTGGGAAGGAAGGACACATACGTGGTACGCAAATTCCGCGCTCTCCACCACGGGGTTTATTTGCGACTCTTCGGATTCATCCTCGAACCAAATCTCAGTCTTTTCATTGAGGGCGACGTCCTCTTCGGTGGTCGTAGCGGCGACTTGGTTCATTCTATGACGGTGCAGTGCAAGGCTGTCCTGAGTCCTTGCAGCGCAATTTTTTCGAACAGTTGGTCGAAAGAGGGAAATTGTAAAATTTAGAGTTATTAGCCGTTAGCCGAGATCATGCCGTTGCGCAACACGTCGGCCGACGCAGGCCGACGCCGGGCTGGAATTCAAGAATTGCTGGCTCTGACTGCGATAAATGTACAATGAAAACTCTATCCGATAACCAAAAGACCCGCAGGTTATGTACGAGTATATCCCATAGCACTGGGAGATCGCAGCCGTCGAAATAGTGCCATGAGCGTCTTACCGCCTTCTGGACCCCACCTGCGAAAGCCCTCAGTGAACATTTAGGAGGACTAAAGAACCCCAAACTCACTCTCCAGAAGATACCTCTTGACAGCATTGCTCGAATTCCGGGGACACAGACACCTCATCCCATTTTTCGACCACATAATCCTGCGGTTCAAGGTTAGGATAGAAATCGATCCATGAAGACAACGACTCACCTCAACAAGCGAACGCAAGTCATCCCAGACCGACGTAGCAAGCAACAAGGAGAAACTACTACCGGGGGTAAGGGTCGACATCATGTGGTCCAAGGCAAGTGCAGCCAGTGCGGGAATATTATAGCGATGGGCAACCTGATAGACTGCCAACGCCGATGCAGGTGGTGGCGCCGGAGTTGGGTGGGGGTGGGGATCAGCCGTAGAGAGCACGGCGGGCTGATGATGCGCGCGCGACGTGCGAGGGGAGACAGGGTAGTGTCCAGAGGAAGGATATCCGGTGGTACCAGCAGAGAGAGGCACGGGCTTCGTGCGCGAAATTCCGCCGCTGGAGGAAGGCATTCCCATCGTCGAGGTGCCGGCCGTGGAGATGGGACGACGCGTGGTGGTCAAGGACGGGTTTTGCCGCGAGGAACTCGCCGTATTCGACACCACTTTAGCAGGCGGAGCTCTTGGCGCTTGTGGAGAAGTACGCGAGGGGGAAGACGTTGAAGCGGCGTCGGGGACAAACGCTTTCCCCTTTGCACTCGGCGCAGCATTTCCGCCATCCGGAGCGAGGCTGTCTGCGCTCGTCGCACTCCTGCCATCGGCGATTGTGCTATCATCACCCGACATCTTCGTAAATGTCTTCCAATCCCACTCCCCTCCACGCACGCTCAACCATCGCGCACTCCATCCAGCCCCGATACCCTCTACAGCAAGGCGTGGGTCGTCTTGCTCCTTGAATGAGAGCCAGTTGGCGTAACAGTACTTTAACAGCCAGTAAATCTGAACCCGAGTCAGTTGTTAGGATATTCAGTAAGCCGGATAGAAGGCCACCGTTTCAAAGTCTGCCTCCTCCACAACTATCGTGTAGAGTTTCCTATCCCCTGGGATCAACTTGGTCTCGACGAAAGACGAGGAGAGCATAGTCGCAAAGTATTCGGATCGGCGGGTGAGTATATCTGAATGAGCATAGATTACGCGCTTTCGGGCAGTCGTTTGAGGAGAGAAGGGCGACTGCGACGACGTCGACGAGGAAGGCCGGCGGACGGAGGCTGGCGTGGTCTCCGATAATGGAGTACTAGGCAGTTCCGCATCCGGGGCCATCCTCTCCAAGCAGACAAATCTCACGTCCCCCGTATCTGGAAGGAAAGGTGAGTAAGAAGAAGAGGAAGGGACAAGTCACGTACTTGGATTGTCCAAAGAGGCTTCGAGTCCGTCAAGAAGATCGCGGGGGACATAGTACGCCGTAGGTTGTTGAGGAAAGAAGGGCCCTACTGGGCAGTGGATCTGCACGCAGATTGTGAAGGAATCCGACTCTTGTATTCTGGGATTTTCCAAAAGTACCGAGAGCGGTGGAAGGGCGCATTCTGGATGCCGTTAGAAGTAGTCAATTTTGGAACTGGCTGGAGTGGTTTACCCCAAACTTCAGACTCGCGCCGAAATACCCAATCGCTTTGCCAAAACTCCCAGACCCATTCTGCGCGGGCCCCGATGCGCTCATCCTGATATTTGATAGCGGCCATCATGCTGGCGTTCAGCTCGTAGTTGTGGGCGAAATCCAGAATGAGAGATGTGATACAGAGTGTTAGCGTTGAGGGTTTATTCGTCGCGACCTCGTTGTGCGGCGCACACGCTGTAATAGTGTTAGCTCAACCGGAAGACGTCGCATAAAGGTCGAAGACGCACTAATCTCCAGCTTGAACTTTTCATCCCCAATGAGCGGTGCCTGCTTCAGAATCTCGAAATTATCTGGTCCTACTGTTGAACCCAGTTCGTCGTCGGTGCTCTCGGCTTCGACTTCGGGTTCAAGCTCTACACCCTCGACGAAATCGCGTAACTAGGCAGAGAGTAAGTGGGGAACCGAAGCAGGAGGGCACGGAGACCATTACTTTGTGTACATCCCGAACTACCCATTCAAAGCCCTGGGGTGTATGAGTTCGCAGCGGATGAAAGAGGTCACTGGGAGATACCATGAAAGACCATTGACGAGTCCCAGAGTCCTCCTGGGCCGTGAATCCCATAGTCGAACCAGTATGATGTCTCAACGCGGGGTTCCAGGAGCCACTGGCAGTGAAAGAGCCTGTCTGACTTGAAGTCGACGTCGGCCGGACAGTTGCTGGATCCCACGCGGCCTGTAAATTCGACCCTGGCGACGCTGCCGACAGTGTGCTCGATGGTCTACGCGAGTACCTGGGTGGATGAAGCTGAACATTGGACATTGAGCGCGGTGTACAAACACAAGCGGCACCTTGATTGCCACGGCCAGGTTGGCCTTTGAAAGGAATCGCTGCGGCCAGGCGACGAGGACAAGGACAAGGGCGAGGCGTTGCGATTCAAATCAGACATGGACGTCAATAGGAGAGGCGCGCATTGCTGTCCAAATATGGGCGGCGCTGGTGGAGAATCTCACAACACTGACTCACTAATGGGGCTACCCGGAAAACACAGAGAATCTCTCAGAGAACGCGTCGAGCCAAAGCACATTGATTCAACCTAATTTACAGACTAGCCCAACAACGTCGGACTTAATACGTCTCCCAGAAGATATCTGGGAGAACCTGGCGCATTACTGATCGCACAGATAAGTTCACAGAGCGTTATGAGGAAGGAAAGACTCGTACACGTCCAGTGGTGGTGTCCTAGCGCGTCCTGCAGTTTGCCCAAAGGATTGTGGGCATCAGTCAGGATGAATTTGTCCTCGAGCTGACCAGTGAGTAGTCCAAGAGGGACTTCACGACTGGGCAAAGTTGAGAGGACGTGCTCGCGAAGGTACGAATCGAGATAGTCTGGCCGTCCAGCCTCTCGGAACGTTAGTTCACGAGAGCTACAGAAGAATACCTGATCCCTTTCGGTCAATGGAAAGAACTGCTAAAATCTAAGATAATACATACCAAGTTGATCAGTTCAGTTTCGTACTCCTCTTCCTTGAGCTCGCCTTGCGAGTCATGAAAAGCTCGACAATGTCCAAAGCTTTTGGTCAATGTTTGCGATATCATGCGAGACGAGTCCGACAGCACCGTCCCCGCAAAATTCTCCGAGTCATAGATTCAGACACTTGGAGCGCAAAATAACGAGCAGCATGACTCACCACGACCACGACGCCCTCCGGATGTAATGCCGCTTTAAGGTCGTCCCAAAACTCTAGTGTGAATATATGTTCGGGTACCCCACCGCCAGAGAAGCAGTCATGCACTGCGATATCGAAGAGCGCCGGTGGTTTCCCACCTCTGATGCTCGCTCGTCTTCGAGCAGCCCATGTTCGCGCATCCTCGAGAAAAAGATTTTCAGGCGCATGCTCGGGCAAGCCAAAGTAGAGGCGAGCAGCGTCATATACCGCGGGATCGATCTCCACGATGGTGGTCTCGATGCCGTGACGACTGAACGCAGTGGCCGAAATCCCAGCCCCGAGTCCACTGTGGTTAGATTTTGGGTGAGAAACGACAACAGGGAGGGATGACATACATGATCAAGGCCCGCTCCCACTTTCCAGCTCTCGCCGTATTGTTGACCAAGCGAGCAGCCTCTTGGAGAACGAAGGTGCCGTATATCGAGTCACCTAATGGCGTTCCGAAAGAGTCCGTCATGGGGGGAGCGTCGCTGAGTGTGGCTACTTTGCTTCCCATCCATGCGCCGCCCAAGAGGGAGTGGGACGCTCGTAAATACCGCAACGAATGCATTTCGTTATCGGGACCGCCGTTGTACGATGGTGGAGGCAGGGCCTCGCCTACCACTATTAACCCAGTGATTGACTGGATTGATGAATGTATGAGGAGGGGAAAAGTCGGGTGTAGATAGGGTTCTGGCAGGGGATGAGGAAGAACGGGAGATGCTAGCGACTTGTGCGTTTGCCAGCAGACGCCATTGAAGGCAATGAGAATCAAGAATCTCAGCGAGGGTGAGGTTGCCGGCGCAGCGGCCTTCTTTTTCCGTGGTGCTGGAGGACGAACCTGGAAAGTCATGATCCAGATATTGAGCAGGGCAGCAGCCACGACAAGAAACTGGACCGGGTCGAGGTCAGATTCCACCCCACGATGAAACCCAGCCACATACGCCTTGGGTTTCGGACACATTATTCAGGTATGGAAGCCACCGTCTCGACAGACCAGTAGTCGCGACGAAACAGCCCACTGCCGCAAGTGAACGGAATCCAATCGACGGTGAAAGGTTCGTTCGCCGGGATGCCAGGCCCACTGTGAGCTGAAATGGATCCCGTTTGAGTCGGTCAAAAGGAGAGGCTTTTATGGCACACACATCGGCCACAATCGTCGCCAGCGCTATGAGCATCGGAACTAAAACCACAAGATGGGTCACAATTGGACCAAGAACAGGTCTGCCCCATCTTGAAGTCCATACGGCTACCCAGTATGTCGAAAGAGGAGCAGCAGCGAGGAGCAAGCCCCCGAATAACAATGCTCGCGCTGAAGACACTCCATTGTGTTGGAGAATCGTTGCAAGCAGCGTAGCAAGTCCCACAGCGGTGGTGAGAGTGTAGCTGGTAGGCCCAGCTCCGTACACGGGAATTAAGGCGCGTTCATAGAGCGATAGAATAAAGGAGAGAGCGGCAAGCAACGTCCAAGTGGCCCCCACTCTGCAACCAAATCCTAGTTGTCCAGTGGGCCACGACAGGGGAAGGGCGCGATCCATTCACCAGGCCACGGTCGGGCCAACGTGAAGGTCAGTGGTAAACAGTAAAGGGAACGTTTGGAAGCCAAGCTGTGATCGCTTTCGGACGGTTCGGCTGGTTCAGCCCCCTTTCGGCCGAAGACATTTCTTTAGTGAAAAAACCTATAGCAGGGAGAGAGTGAGCCCAGTGAGGCCCAGGGAGGTCTCGTTGGGCAAGCGGTTATTCAATAGAAAGGATCCTTGTCCTAGGTTATTTACAAATTGCTTCAGGCATGTACACGAATATTGTCCGAAAGCTTGTCAAGCAAATCGGTAAGGCGCCCGACTTCGTACTGAGCCAGGGTCGCGTTCTTTTCGATCTGAATAGCCTCCGCCAACGCGGGCAACGGCGTCGCACCGTAACCTACACCAGTCGGCATCAGTTTTCGTGGAATTGGAACGCAAGTAAAGGGAAAAGCCTACCCAGCCACTTCCCCGGAGCGATTCCGAGATGCTTATACCATTCTCGGTCGGGGATGCCGTCCTTAGAAATGAAGCCTTTCTCGAAGCTGACGAGTTTCTTGTTGACCGTTCGAATACGGCGAACGGCTTTCTTGAATTTAGCCAGAGGAAATTTACCCGGAAGGGGTCCATTGAAACCTCCATGGACAGCGAGGCCGGCCAAAACCTCGTGATTCAGGCCGTTCTGTTCATCCAAGAAGGCGGGCAGTCGGCCAACCCGTAACTTGGAGGCGGCGCCAGGATGTGGCCACACTTCGGAGGCTGTTTCTCCTTTGCAGCCGTGCGCACTGGCCTCCAAGTCGAACTTCTTATGACACTTCTTACCGAATATTTTCCTGAGCCGGCAGTAAGCCTTGTGAAGCTTCTTCTTGAGTTTGTGCTGGCGTTTCCTCCACTTGTGAATCATTCGGCGCAGATCTTTTTCGGCGCTGGCTTTTTCAAAGTCGAGACTGTGACTGGCGGCCTGCAGGGCGACGATCGATTTGCGAAGGGGTGCAAGATCCACATCAAAGGAAGAGTCGAGAGCGACCTCTGCAATCCTGGAGGTCTATCAGCAACCATCTCGAAATGAACATCAACGAAGGAATGCGACGGACCCATCCAGATACTTTCCAAGCTCATAGGTGTAGTGGGTGGTGTTCAGAGGAAGAACGACAGCAGATGACAGGCGGAGGATCTCCAAACCGATATGTTTGGCAACGGCAACCTATCAACACGCTCATTTAGCGCGCTGGGCCCGATGCAATGAGCAACTGACATGTCGATGGAAGCCGGGGTCAGCATAGACTTCTTGCCAGCGCTGAGAGTCGAAAATAGAGTGGTAGTGGTAAACAGCGTCTCCCTCGGCGCCGCCAAATCCAGTGTTTGAACTAGCCACCTAGGCAGCGGTCAGTTACCTGACTCATATGCTAACCATCCAACACGTACTCCCATCATTTGCAGGAATGCCCTGGCAAAAAGAAACTTGCGTGAGCCAGCAAGACATTTAACAAAGGGAACAACCAACGTGTAGTCAGAACCGGATCCGAGAGGACCAACCCCGATGTTGTCAACTGCGGCGGTGACAAAGCCAGTGGCGGCGGGCACGCTCGTCTCGCCTGCATACGGACCGGTGTCAAACCGAGCATCCCACAGGGTACGCTCTGGGTCGGTCGGATGGGGGATGTCGAGGGCAGCTTGACGGAGGAAATGCGAGAGCGACGGGGAAGCGGACTAAACAACATCAATACAAGGCAGTCGACCACTGGAGCGCCAAATTCTTACCGCGCCGAAACTGGAACCGGAAACTGAGCTGTCTGAGGCTGAATGAGCATTGGGTAAGAAAGTCGCTGCCAGGCTATGCATACCGAGATTCAAGTAGGTGACGACGTTGTTGCTGATGAATTCGGGGAAATCTTCAACCCATCTAGGATTCGTAAGATATTAAGCTCGTTGTAGGGCTTGAAATTGGCTTGAAACCTACTCTGTGCTGCCGATGAGACCGTACTAATGGGGCTCGTTTCGTCAGTATGAGCATCACTCTTGGGTTAGGGTTACAACGGACCTCCTCAGCTATTCGCGCGTTTAATCAGCAATAGCCACCGGAAAGCGCGGTACTCACCATCCCAAGAGCAGAGGACGATGGTCCTCAGAGGTTTCCAGCCCTTCTTCGTCAGAGCCCCGAGACCACGGATGACCTCATGAATGGATGCGGTACCGCTCGAGGGATCGGCGGCGCCCAGGACCTTCGATATATGAGGAACATGTTCACAGGTGAACAGAAGAAGAATCTACCCAGGCTACAGGTAATGAGATTAGGCGAAGATTCAAGACGAAAGGACTCACCATCGCGGTGGTTGCCGACTACAATGACTTCATCCTATCGAACCGTTAGACATCGGGGTGAGGAAGGAAGAAGAAGAAAAATACTGTGATGAACCCAGGAATAACGGCCATGGTGTTCCAGATCGGCGTCACTGAAGTAAGGTAAGGACAGAAAACGGAGACAGAGAGGAACTATTACCTTTGGTGTCAACTACGAAGGGATAGATGAGCAGCGACACCATTACGGATGAGGTCGGGCATACCATGGTTCACGAGGCGGACCTCTTTTTCCCCATCATCGGTCAGCGCCAGCAATTTGGCAGCGTTCGAGACTGAGATGGGCAAGGAGGGAATCTTGGGGATGTTCTCGCCGGCCGTACGGGTACTGTTTTCGTACGCTGGGTATCCGGGCGTCTAGAATTCAAAAATGAGTTGATTAGCCGGGTAGGATTCGTAGGGCTCTGACCGTGGGATCTCCGGGATAAACGCTAAGGAACTGTACCGACCCCCTTTGAACCGAATTGACATTGCGCGCTGGACCGTGGGGATATCTGTACAACGATAGGTAAGCTTACTAGGTGAGGCTTGTGATAATAGCTAATACTGACGCAGCGAAACCATTTGCCGCAGTTATGGACCCATCGTCGCGCAGATCGCTGTAAATGAGAACACTGACAAAGCCAGGTCAATAAGATATTGGTCGCAACAAAAAAAATCACGAACCCAACCGCACCAAGTTCCTGAGCACCTTTGACCTGTACGAGTAGGTAAATCAAGCGCACGGCCGAAATGGTGTATTGACCTTCAAGCCCCGGAAGATTTGACCGTAGCGGCAGATTACTACTGCGCCAGTCAGATTCACGCCTGGGGAGGACTCAGCAAGTAGATCTGTCGGGGGAACAAGTCTCAAACCTTTCTCAACAAGGGAGTCGTAGTCCTGGTCAAGCATAAGTTGTCGCCCATTTCTAAAGGAAATAGCAGGCGGAGCAGACCTCTTTCGTTCCGTAGTTGGCATATACGAGCTTTCCTTGCACGTCTCCAGGAGCACTGAGGCCATGGAAGGTGGGAACAGATGTGTAGTGCTCGCCGGCGTCGGGATCCGTGTCGTCTGCCACCTCCTCCAACTCGGCCTCCCAGAGAACCTCACCATCGCCGTCCAAGACCTGCAGTGACCTGTCCAGTGGAGTATTCATTACCGGGTAGTAGACGTCGACTGAGACACAGTTCATCAGCATGAAAGCAGTGATAGCCAAAGGCACGCACTCCAGGCCCTCGCGTGCTTGGTCTTAGGGATATTGTTGGTCGCATCCCGAGACTCTGGAGACCCGGCCTCGAAGATGGAGTTTGACGTCGACTCGATACCCAATTCGGTTTGAAGAACGTTCAAGAAATCCTTTGCGGTTTTGAGATCGCCCTCAGACCCTGCGAGATGCGGCTCGGTCGCAAAGAGACGTGACGCCGCAATGGCGCTGTCTTCGTCGGGAATGGACCTGGGCTGTGGTTAGACGGTCCCAGATTTACGCGCAAGGTTGCATACAAGAAGAGTTTCTCAGCCTCTTTGCCCCAGAGAAAGTGTCCTTTCCTCGGGGGACCGTGTGGATGCTCTTGAAGATCGACAGAGTTCTTGTACCATCGCGCGGCAGGCCGAGCAACGAAACAGTGCAACGCAAGAAGATAGAGCGAAATGATAGCGAGCTTGATAAATTTGCGGCGACGTGTGGTCTTGGGAGCAGCCACAGGGTCTTCTGTGACTGGTAGAGGGATGTAAGAGGTTCCTTTCTTCTCCATGGTGGTGGCCATGGTGGTTCAAGGTGACCGTGGTTCACTAAGCTGACCGTGGGTGATTGATCCGAAATGGCTGCGGAGACGCAAGTCTTGCGTCAGAATGCGTGAGTCCTGCATTTCCGAGGACTGCAGAGGCTTGCAGAGGGCACGCGCGACAAAGGGCAGAGAGTAACTGGCAAGTAACGTTCGAATTAGCAATCTGTCAAATAAACCCGTGTCGCGTCGCGTCACACGGAGTTCCGACTCGGAGTAAAATTACATCGATTCAAAATTACATTCCGTTCATTTTGTTCCTACAATCCGACGACGCCCTACACGAAGTTGCTGGGATACAGGTAGTCCTCCAAGTTCACAAAGTTCTCCTTGATGCTGCGGGGGCTAACGAAGCGGTAGAAGATGCTGATGCTGCCCGCCTTATCGTTCGTTCCGCTTGCACGGCCGCCACCAAAAGGCTGCTGGCCGACCACAGCGCCAGTGCATTTTTCGTTGTAGTAGACATTACCGGCTGCGTTGCGGAGCGCGTTAGTCGCCTTGATCAAGGCAGAGCGCTCAGATGCGAAGCTAGGCGGTGCGTCGATATCACTTTTCGAAGATAGAAGACGAAATTGACGAACATGGCACCGGTAAGGCCGTATACCGAGGTCGAATCAATAAGCTTGAGCGTCTGGTCGTATTCCGCGTCGTCGTAGACGAAAACCTGTGCGACAAAATGAGGGAGATAATCTCTAGAGTGTCAGAAGCACAAACGGTGAGGACGGGACCGAATATTTCTTCCACCATGGTGACAGACTTGGCATCTTTGGTCAGGATGACCGTCGGCTGAACAAAATATCCCTTCGAATCATCACCTAGACGGGACGTGAACTTTCGAGTCCCGCACTCACAACGCGGACTAACCAGTGCCGCCGATCAAAATTTCGCCGCCAGCCTGCTTGGCCTTTTCGACGTATGCAAAGACCTTATCGAACGCAGGTCGTCCACTGCGTAGCCGTCAGTAAAAAGTTATAGAGGTTTAAAACAGAGACGGACATAACGGGGCCCATATAATTGGACCAATCGTCAGGACCACCGACCTTGATCTTCGCGATCTCCGCAAGTAACAGGTCTTTGAATCCGCCAGACCACACTGACGACGAGACATACAGCCGGGAGAGCGCCGAACATTTTTGGCCTATTCGCGAAATAAATATCGCCTGCAGGTTAGCAAAGAAACGTGCTACCTTGGTACTCAAAAGCCCCCCGGATCGTCTGAATGACAGCGTTCCTGACATCGGCACTCTTGTGGACAACGTGGAAGTTCTTTCCACCGGTTTCGCCGACGATTTTGGGGTAGCCCTTGTAGTTGTCCATATTGGCAGCAATGTCCTTCCAGAGCTGCTTGAACACGAAGGTGCTGCCAGTGAAGTGGAGGGCAGCAAACAAAGGGTGCTTGATGCACTGCTGGGCAACGATCTCTGGTGCTCCCGGAACAAACTGGATCACAGAAGGAGGAACGCCAGCCTCCACGAAAATCTGGTGAACGATGTAGCTCGAGTATGTCGCCATGGGTGAGGGCTTCCAAACGACGACATTCCCGACCAATGCGGGCGCTAGAGTGTGTCGAAATCAGTACGCGAAAGAGCGAAAAGGAGGCGTACGTACTCGCGTTAAGGTTACCGCCAATGGCGGTAAAGTTGAAAGGCGAGATGGCGAGCACGAACCCTTCCAAAGCACGATATTCAACGCGACTATGGTGCATGTCAATGAAAGCCGCAAGGTTTGATATTCCACGCAACTTACTTCCACGCTCCCGCAGAATTTTTCGCCGGCTGCTGAGCATACAGATCCTGGACGAACTTGACGCCAAATCTCAAGAAATCGGTCAACTGCAAGTATTCAATTAGAACCGGCGTTTAAACGCAACGAGAAAAACGGACCTCCGCGGCCGCGTCAATTTCGGCTTGCCAGGCGTTCTTCCCCTGTCCGAGGATGGTCGCAGCCATGAGCTTGTACCGGTACTTGCCCGCGACAAGATCCGCCGCCTTCAAGAAGATGGCAGCCCGGTCGTTCCAAGGCATGGACTCCCACTCGTATTTCGCAGCCAAGGCGCCGTCAATCGCCTGAGTAACAGTGGCGGAGTCCGCTTCATGATATGTGCAGAGGTTCTTTGCGTGGTCATGCGGCATAGGTTGCGAGCCAAGTTTGCCTGTTTTTACCTTGTAATAATTCAGATCTCGGTGCCAAAGGCTCGGATAGTGGCGTACCTCCTTCCCGTTTATGATACACGGGACCTCGAAGGGTAGATCGGCCTGCATCTGCTTGATCGCTGCTTGGAGGGCCGTGCGCTCTGGGGAACCCGGAGCATAGGACCGCTGCAGAAATGGTCAGCGGAGTGGAGTAAAGCGCGTATATTGGCGTGCCATGGGCTCATTCTCGATGTTGGGGATGGCGAAGGTTGCGAGCTGAGCTGAGGCCATGGTGGTGAGTGAATGAGCGAGATCCGTCGCTTAGGCTTTGGTCCCGATCCGGTGGGCGCTTACCTGCCCAGTCGGCGCTTGTTTGGCGCGATCCCTCTTGTCCCATACCATTTCATGACCACTCCGACAGCGTACCCAGCAGCTTCACGCACCGCTGCCAGCACTCCAACCACGCGTCCGCCGCCAGTCAACGCGCTATGGGGTCAATTGCTCCGCAAAAGCACGCTCGCGCCTCCTACAGCGGGTCCTCTGCCACCGACCGCGCCGCTCGATAAAACGGGCACTTCAATGCGCATCCTGTTGCACGACACCCAAGCTAACTTTGAGAGATTTTCCACCAGAGTCGATACCCTTGCCTCAGGAATCGACAATGCAAAGAGAGAGATCGTAATCGTCAAGGATCTTTTCCAGGGAGCGCAGGAGACGCTAACGATGGACGTCGTCGACCTCGGTACGCGGCTATACTGAATATACGCGCTTTTTCTGAGATGCACGCAAGTCAATAGAAGCCAAACGCAAATACAAAAGTCCATGGGCAGTCCCGCCCAAGCTGCAACTCTAGATCTACTGCGAAAGGACGTCGAAATTCGGTTGAATGGATTGGCGAGACGTCTCGATGATATGCAATCTGTACTGATTCGTCTGAATCCATCCAGCGCAGACATTGACTTTCCGTTTGTCTAGTTCAACCAGACACAATCGCAGGCCCTGCAAAATCTCATTCAAGCACTGCAGAGCCTCCAAGATCAGCAAGGAAAGATCCTTTCTGCTGTTCTGCCTCTTCTTCCCCTCCTACAAGCCGTCCCAGCCCACGTCAACTCAGCGCGGAGTAGCATAAACGAGACAATGCTCAAAGTCTCTCTCGAGTCTACCCGAAGCCACAGAACCCCGCCCCACTTCTGGGCCCAGCCACCCCAGGTCGTCCGCAAGCGTAGTTTTCCCACCGGTCCCCCCTCTTCGCCACTCCTTGCCCGAAAACGACCAAGACTAGACGAGGAGCATCCCGAATCTGACCACGTCATGCCAAAACCAATGAGAGAAGAATACCCCACTAGCTATCGCAGTCCCAGAACAGTGAACCGACGACCCAGTTCCTCGCACAAGGGATCTTTTTTCCTGACTGGACCCGGGTATCCACCTAGGACCTCATCCTCAGCTCACAGAACTTTTTCACTTACGAAGTCGACCGTTCCTCGCCGCCCCCTCGGCGATCTACCCGTTCCTCTGCAGACCACAGATTCCACCATTCGATCCCCAGCGTCGCCCAAAGACCTCTCTACCCGCGCGCCTGTGATCCCACCCTCCCTCGCGCGTATGATTATCCAGTCCGAGCCCCGCATGTCAAGAACGCCACCTCTCCGCGATTCGCCTGCTAAATATAGCTCTCCCCCGCCAGGGACGCCCGAGCGTCCTGACCTGCCAGCGCCCTCGTCTCCTTCCCAAGCCGCCCCCTCCTCACCTAGCCCACCTCCAGCACCTGCCCATCCCGTCGTGTTGTCCTTGCCTTATGCGAAAGGACCGGATTCTAAACCATCGACGATTACGCCGCTTGAGACTGCCGCATCAAGCACGACAGTCGCTCAGCAGCCACCAGCGCCACCACCTGCAAAAGTTACGATGGTTAGAGGGCGGCGGTCACCTTTCGTGAGCATCCAATATTAGCGCTGACTTGAGACCGTTACTTACTCACTTGCAGAGAGACGGAAGACGGTTCATCCCTTTAGACGACGACGACTCTGATTCAGACGAGGATTGATGACTTGTGGAGAAAAAATTGCTGGATCAAATTGCTGGATCTGTAGAATAGTGCTTCCGTGCTCCGACCTCCTCCTGCTTCCATTTCGCTCTGTCTTCTGTTCCCTAACTGGCGGTTGTTCTTTCTAATCCCTAGCACATGCTTCTAAAAACCCTTGTGATTCTGGACTAACTCTACTACTCGCCACGATTACAAAGTAAACAATGTAGCGTGTGCAACGGACGAATTTGGAATAATCTCTGTTCGGTAGCTTGGACTGCATAGGTGAAGGGGTCCGAATGATACTTGCCCACAAAGGCTCCCCAGTATGCGAGCGAGCGTCATTTTGAAGTACTGTAGATGCATGGATTTGTTGCCTTGATGTGATTCTGGTCGTTTTCGGAAAAGGTCCCACGGTTCAATAAAGGTTCACACGGTTGAGTTTCAACTTTGTGCAAGCGCCTTCGAGTATCCTTGTTGTAGAGAAAGGAATCTGCGTCGCTCACCTCTATTGCAATGAGAAAGCTGAATTCATTCGACGTACGTGAATTTGTCTTTATGTACCACCCTGTGAACCGAGACATTCATGAGACTTGAAAACATACACCTTGGGATACCTATCCGACACTTGTGGCAGAATAATAACATGTTGCATACAGCCGTATTTGCTTAGCTCCGCCGCCCACTTCCCCGCGACAAAAACTGGAACTCGTAGAGACAAAAGAGTGGACCAGACACTGCAACGTATCCACTCGCGGTTTTTGTCCCCAGGTATGGCCGATCGGCACAAGTTAGGGGCGCCAGTATCGCCGCTTTTAATACCCCCCTGGGTTCGAACCCTCGACCACTTCGGAAGAGAAGTGGTCGGCTGATCGGTGTGTTAGACCATTGAACTAGAGGGACATATGAAAGTAGCATCCGTGGAACAGTGGTGTCCAGCCTTTAAACGTCGGTGTTCTTATGATTTCGAGGCACGGACCTCGCTGGTCTTTGCGAGTTTGAAGCGCACCGACGATACATCCATGCTCCTTGCGAACGTTTTGGGATTGATATTTGTTGATGTTTTATAGATGAGGATAAGAAGCGCGAGGCAGAAATATATTGCGACTCGGCGAAAACCTCTTGATCTGGAAGAGAACCTTTGACAGCACTTCTGTTCATCCCAGGACATGATTAATGATTTCCACCACGCACCACCCCATCCTCGTCCGAACCACACGAAAGTTCAACCGTGGGAATAAGCGATGAGCCGAGGTTCTTGTTCGAAGGAAGCAATGCTGGAACCTGACACAAATTAGACGGGCTCGTCGGTACGAGCCTCGTGAAGGTTCACACAATCTTGGAAGGTCACTTCGGCGCCTTCAGACAATTCAACCAGCAAATCATAGTAACATAGTAACATAGGAGGCCACCAGTTGGGGATTTCTTGCAAATAATTTTGCCTGATGGCATTATGAATCCAACGGCTCCTGGATGGAACGGAACATAACCAAAAAGACGTCGTGAATCTCGCCAAAGTGGTACTCTCCTCCGTTGAGTAACTTGGCGAGCTCAGCTGCAGGTCGACTCAATCGCCTACTGGACGAGGAGAGTCCTTTTCAGCAGAGCAAGGTGTATCCCAGTCATTGAGGCCCATCACTGGTGCAGTACTAGCTAGTACGAACGCAGTTGTGCCTGTTGAGGTTGTTCGAGGTGTCGGCAATTGCCGAAGTCATCATTGACCCGGCTTCTTTCACTCCCGACCAACTCCGACCATGGCCGATGAAGTCGCGCCGCCCGCGTCGTTAGCGTCCCCAGCAGCTTCAGACCCCGCACCCGATGTTCCTCCCGGCGCCCCGACCAATTCTAATACCGACGCACCCATTCCGCCCGCACAGCCAGACCGGGGAGACCTTCTCACCAAAGCCCGTGCTTTCCTCCAGCAGCCCCAAATCCAGCACGAAGACGCCATCTCCAAGCGCCGCTTCCTCGCAGAAAAAGGTCTGAATGATGGAGAAATTGAGGGTCTTATGCGCGAAACGGTATGCCGATTTCCTGCTTGCATGAACAATTTGTAACCTCTAGTGGCAGCCCGTGCAGATGCCCTTGGTTCCGCCAAGAAGTTACCCGCAACCCCCGCCGTCAAATCTGCCTGTCCTCCTTATCGGTCTTGCTCGACTCTTCTCATGGATCGTCGGAGGGTCGGCTGCGCTCGCGTTCATCTATTATGTGCGAATCGCATCCTCCCAGTCCGATAACATTGTACTCATGAAGAACAGCGCATACTGTTACCTCGGGTTACTGCTACCTTCATTGCCCGCGCCTCCTTGAAATCGCATCATCTGTCTCTGATACAGAAACTGAACGCGTCGTTGGCAACGCTCAAAGAGTCACAGGCAGAAGTTGCCGCTGTGCTGCCTAAACCGGAGCCGCACAAGGAACCCTTTGCATTTGAGGCTTGCTTGTCGATGGACGCACTGCTGGAACAGGCCAAGAAGCAGAATACCGAAATCTCCGCCGTCTCGGAAATTTCGCTCCTGCGGTGTGCAATTTCTGACTTCCGCAAAGGGTCCGAGGCGCGGAATCCCAGAACGGAGGAAGTATTTCGAGTCATGGAGGGAAAAATTCCGTGGCTTGTGTCTGACGAGGGCGCGCCGTTTGAAGTGAGTCTCTTTTCGTTCGCTTTGGCCTTTTTTTGATACGGCTCCACAGCAACGTCTTTGGGAGGCCCTTTCGACCTGTCCACTCTTCGTATCTAGTACGTCGCCTGACTCTACGACACCTCCGACCGACGACCAAGCGCTCCTGTATTGGGGATACGTGCCTCCGGAGCCACTGCCCCCCACTGCGTTGGTACAATCACTTTCAGCGCTCTCGGCGTCTATTCCCAAATCATCGCCCGAAAAACACAGCCCATTGCAGCACGCTTTGCAGTCGATGACAGACTTCACCGGCTACATCAGCTCGCAGATGTACGCCCCATACCTGGCGGGGGCTCGGTTCGGACCCACCTCCACTATGGGCCCCGTGGAGGAAGATATACGGAAGGAAATCAGGGCATTGAAGGGGCTGGTGCTCAATCGGTGGGTTCGACGTTCACTCTGCGGGTTCTAACTGACGATATCTATTAGACGGACATTCTTGCCCACCGCGTCAACGCGGCCACATTGACCCCAAAAAATTGTTGTATATAATAGTGTTCAATCCCTCAGCTTCGCCTGTTCCACTGAGCCCGGCGCGAAACTGTCCGCGGCGGCCAGCGTCTCCTTCCAAACCCTCTTTTGCATCTTCTTCCCTTGTTCCGTGTCCAAGAAGGCGTTCCTATGGCGCGAATTAGCTGTCACGACAGAAGAGTGAGGACCACCACTTACGGCCACACGTCGAAATCCCCCAGCAGCTCTCCGTGCGTTTCCGGCCCTGCGGACACGGCGTTCACCAGAGTCCGTGCCCCCACCGCTGCGGTTCTGCTCCTAGTCGCGTGGAGGATGACCATGATCGATCTGATCCACAACGGCTGCTTTGCGTCGATATTCGTCTTCACCATCCCCGGGCAGACACTGTTCACCGTCACCTCTGCCGCGTCCGTGCGCTTCGCAAGCTCGCGGAGTATCATGGTGACCATGACCTTGGTGTCTGGGTAACGTGGAAACGCCTTGAAATTCGCGCGGTCGTTGACGAAGTCAAATACCGAGCTCGAATCAGGGACGGGGTTTTTGGTGAATGAGTGCATGGGTATCATGCGTGAGCCCACGATGCAGAGGTGCGATGTCGTGCCGGACCTCTGAGCGGAGGCGCGGAGGAGGGGGAGGAGGCGCACGGCGAGCATGGTGTTGGAGAGGAAGTTGATCTGGAACATCTGCTCGGTCTTCGTCTCGGGCGTGGTCTCCCACTTCAGGGTCCCCATCCCCGCGTTGAGCAAGAGGATGTCGAGGTTCGAGATGTCTGCGAGGATTTTGGACGCAAAGGCCGCGACGGAGGATGGACGCGCGAGGTCCAGCTCGTAGATCAGGATCGTGGGCTTGGTACGGAGTGCGAGAACCGCGGGGTCTGCGAGGAGCGCCGCTTTGGTGGCTTCCCCCGTCTTGCGCGTACGTACGGCGAGAATGAGGGTAGAGAGGTGGTGCTGGGCGAGATGGACGATGCTTGCCCAGCCCAGTCCTGGATTACCAGTCAAGAATTGAACACTTCCCGAATGCGTTGAATTGACTGACCTGCATTTGCACCTGTGACGATGGCTGTTTTGCCTGCGAACGAAAGCGAAGCAGGAAGTTCTGGCACGGGTGGTTGGATGAATGGCATTGTCGTTCAATATGTTGAACTCATTTTTTGTGCGTACATATACTATAAAATCGGCGAGGTTTAGTCAGATACGGAAATCCCGCCGCGCGGATATCCCGGCGGCACCCAGCTTTGTAATCTTTCTACTGGCGAGATATCGCGTCGATCCTTGTTTCAAAACCCTTGGAATGCACTCCCGATATCCTGGACCGCGAAATACCAGACGAGTCCAAGTTTGACGCTTATGGTCAAAAAAAGAAATCGGATGCCCAATGGAGAAAAGACGCGACTACGTCACAATCCAGAACGCGTCCACCGGTTCTCTCCACCAAACCACAATGTCCCCCACGAAGGCCCTTGACCCAAAAACTGTCCTCGAGCTCGACGGCTATCTCGAGCCCAATATCCCCGCCATCGTTCATCGCCACGAAGTCTTCAGGAAGTGGAAGGACACTATCGACCAGCATGAAGGCGGATACGAAAACTTCACCAAAGGCTACCTCAAATTCGGCCTCAATGTCGGCCCAAAAGGAGAGGTAGTCTACAGAGAGTGGGCCCCGAACGCCAAAGAGGCATATCTCATCGGCGACTTCAGTGAGCGTCGTTTATGGCCAATATCGTTCAACGCGTTCAACGCTTTTCAGATGAGTGGAACAGAACGTCGCATCCCATGAAAAAGGACGATTTTGGTGTTTGGGAGATTACCCTCCCTGCCCTCAGCTCGGGAGCGTGTGCCATACCGCACGACTCCAAGATCAAGGTGATTTATCCCTCAGTTGCCGTCGTTTTTATCTCAATTCGTTGTCCAGATCTCAATGATAATCCCCTCCGGACAACGCATCGAACGTCTCCCCGCTTGGATCAAACGGGTGACGCAGGATCTCGCCGTTTCGCCAGTGTATAATGCCCGCTTCTGGAACCCTCCCGCGTCCGAACGCTACACTTTCAAAAACGCGCGTCCTCCGAAACCAAAAGATGCCAGAATCTACGAGGCACACGTCGGTATCTCTTCTCCAGAGGGAAGAGTGGGCACGTACAAGGAGTTCACCCAAAACATCTTGCCTCGCATCAAGAACTTGGGGTACAATATCATCCAGCTTATGGCGATTATGGAGCACGCCTATTACGCTTGTAAGCAGGTCTCGACTCTCCGATCTATGCCTCTTCTTACACCGTCGGTAGCTTTTGGATACCAAGTTACGAGTTTCTTCGCGGCAAGCTCGCGCTATGGGAGCCCAGAAGACCTCAAAGAACTCATCGACACGGCGCACGGCATGGGAATCACGGTCCTCCTCGACATCGTCCACTCGCACGCGTGCAAAAACGTCCTCGACGGTATCAATGAGTTTGACGGCACCGACCACCTGTACTTTCACGAAGGCGCCAAGGGCCGTCATGAGCTCTGGGACAGCCGCCTCTTCAACTACGGGTCGCATGAGGTCCTGCGGTTCCTACTCAGTAATCTGCGATTCTACATGGAGGAGTACCAGTTCGACGGCTTTAGATTCGACGGCGTTACTAGCATGATGTACGTCCACCACGGCATTGGTACTGGCTTCTCCGGAGGCTATCACGAGTACTTTGGACCTGGCGCGGATGAAGAGGGCGTTGTATACCTCATGCTGGTGTGCCATCTCAACCCCCAAGGAAGATGCGAGAACTGAAATGTACTACTTTAGGCCAACGATGCGATGCACACACTCTTCCCGCCCGTCATCACCATCGCCGAGGACGTCTCGGGCATGCCCTTGCTCGGCGTCCCCGTCTCGCAGGGCGGTATCGGCTTCGACTACCGCCTGTCCATGGCTATCCCTGATATGTGGATCAAGCTCCTCAAGCACAAGACCGACGACGAGTGGGACCTGGCTAACATCGTGCACACGCTGACCAACAGGCGCCACGG
This sequence comes from Mycena filopes, assembly GCA_029281495.1. Lineage (NCBI taxonomy): Eukaryota > Fungi > Basidiomycota > Agaricomycetes > Agaricales > Mycenaceae > Mycena > Mycena filopes. Next base: position 13,986 of record JARIHR010000018.1, on the reverse strand, counting down.
CGAGAAGAGCGTCGCGTATTGCGAGAGTCACGATCAGGCGCTCGTGGGAGACAAGACGCTCGCGTTCTGGTTGATGGACAAGGAGATGTGTAAATTGGTGTTTTCCTTTTGCCTACTAGAGAGACTGCTGACGACGTTCGTTAGATACGAACATGTCGGATATGTCCGAGATGACGCCCGTAATCTCGCGTGGCCTTGCTTTACACAAGATGATTCGGTGAGAATACTCGCCCGACCAACACCCTGGCGGCTAAACACGTCGTTTTAGGCTCCTTACACACTCTTTGGGTGGTGAAGGGTGGTTGAATTTGAAGGAAACGAGTTTGGGCACCCCGAGGCAAGTATCGACTGCCCATCAGTCACCCAGCACGCAATTAATCCTCTGTACAGTGGCTCGACTTCCCCCGCGCGGGGAACAACAACTCCTTCCACTACGCGCGCCGCCAATGGAACGTCGTCGACGACCCGCTTCTGCGGTACCGATACCTCAACGCCTTCGACGCCGCCATGAACGCGCTGGCGGGGAAGTATGGTTGGCTTGAAGCGCCCCAAGTATCCCCTTCTTCTTTTTCTGCCGACTCGGACTCGAGTTCTAACGTGCTGCCCTCCTCGCACCAGGCGTATGTGTCGCTCAAGCACGAGGGGGACAAGGTCATCGTTTACGAGCGCGCGGGCCTGCTCTTCGTGTTCAACTTCCACCCCACGAACAGCTATACGGATTATCGCGTCGGCGTGGAGGAGCCGGGGAAGTATGCGGTCGTGTTGACCAGCGATGAGAAGCGCTTTGGGGGGTTCGCGAATGCTTCGCTCGGCGGGGAGTATCTGACGACGCCGATGGAGTGGAACGGCAGGAAGAACTTCTTGCAGGCAAGTCATTCGTTGCGCAACCTACGAGAAAACTCATCGGATATTCAGGTGTATATTCCTGCGAGATCCTGCCTTGTTCTCGCAAAATAAGTCGAGTGTGTGCATTACTATCTTTGCGTCAAGATGTATTGCTCACGTTTTTACAGTTGACCCTGAAAAATAATCCAAACCTTACGAATGGACGGTTGTGTGTACCATAGACTTTTCGCCATAGACTATTACCGCCCCTGTACCAACCTATAGACGGTCTAGACACGATGTCTAGCGCATGCAATCCAATAGAAACACTGTCTCAAATTAGGAACGAAAAATTAATCCATGGGTGTCAACGAACAAATAGCAGATTTTAGCATAAGACTTTTTGTCCAGACACGGTATGTACAATCGCGCGGAGATGTAAAATAGTAGTACAATGCGCAGCTAGAACATATTCGCGAGGCTCTTGGCTGCTTCGCGCGCATCGAGCCGCGGGCGCTGTGGCGTTGCGCGCACGGAGGCCGACATCGGGACGGCCTGCACCTGCCCCAGCGGGTCGAGCCCGTTGTGCAGCGGGCCTGATTCAGCGCCGTTCAGACGCGAATTAGGACCGATGGTGCGGCTCCCGTTGAGCGGCCCACCGTGCAAAGGCGAGTCGAGCAGCGGGGAGGAGACGGCACGCGGGAGTGTGGCGTTGCTTACGGCGCCGCCGAGAAGTGGGTCGCCCCCGCCGCCTCTCTGCGGCGTGGAGGGTGAGAGGGGTGACGAGACGGAAGCGGAGAGGGGTGAGGGGGGCACGACGGTGGCGGATGAAGGCGGTTTGATGAACATGGATTTGGAGCCCTCCACTAGGCGCCCGCCGAGCGGAGGTTCGTTCGTCGCTATCGTAGAGGAGCGGGGAAATTGCGATTGGTGAGCGGACGGCGAGGAGGGACCGGCGGCGGGCGACGGGGGAAGTGGATGTTGTTGCGGTTGGGGAGCGGGAGCGAGGGCACTGGATGCGGAGACTGAGGGTGAGGGGCGGGAGACGAAGGATGATTGTGTGGAGGAGGGGGTGAGCGACCCGCGGCGATCATATATCGCCTGCGTGGACGAAGCTGACGGGGGGCCGGGTGAAAGTGGGTTCCCGAGCGGCCCGCCTAGTGGGCCCGCCAGAGACTGACTGTACGACTGGAATGGTGCGCGCTGCTGCGGGGTTTGTATGCGCGGAGGAGGAGGTTGAGTACCCGGTGCAGGCGCAGGTGCGCTGGGTTGGAAGCCGTTCGACGGAGGCAGAGCAGGAGCGACTGCAGGCGGCATCCGCGCTGGCGTAGACACCGATCTGGTATATTCCTCGACGGGCAAAGGTGCCGGAGGTTTCGGTACCCCGTTCGCAGGCGGGACATATTTATCCGCGGCCTTGCTCACGTCCACCCTCAGCGCCTCCAACTCGCGCAGGAGCTGCCGTTCATACATAATCGAGGACCGCGCGTGCTCAATGAGGGCGGTCGTGATATCGTCGTTGGCGTATCGATTATGTGTCTCCAGCGCCTGGTGGAGGTTTTGCGAGATGCCCTGCGCTCGCCGCGCCAAGACCTGCTCGTATTTGTTGGCCTGCGAAACGTCGTCGGTCGAGAAGTAGGAAAAGGAAGCATGAGAGAACCAACCTCCTCCATGTCCTCCAACGCCTCGTCTACCCGATCCGGCCGGATATTTGCACTCGCCTTGAGTCGCTCAATCTGCCGGCGCTTGGAGATGGTGGTCTTGACTGCAGCCTGGTACTCCTCGAGGACACCGGTACGCATCTGGAGAGTCTCTTTCGCAGACCGGGCATTCATGCCCTGGTACCCAAGCGAGTCGCCGAGAATCACACACTCGCTGATTGCCTGCGCCTGGTCGAGGTCGGCGAGACTGTGCCACGTCCGGCCAATCTTTCGAAATGCATTTCCGAGCGGCGGGTGCGCCTCAGTGGTGGCCACGTTAATCAGCTTGTTGCCCATCTCTGCGTGCGCCACGGCGAGGGCTACGTTCGTCAATAAGCGTGTAAATTCTGGGAAGTAGGAAGACAAACATTTTCGTGCAATGGACAGCCTGTCGACCGCCTTTGCGGTATCGAAAAACTGCCCCTCGAGTTTGGTGAGCTCGAACCGCGCACGCTGCAGATCTTCGTCTTCGTCCGGCACGCCTCTGCGCATAATCCCAAAGCTCGAATTGGTCTTGCGGCGTGGACGCGGCGTCGGCTGATACCCAAAATCACTCTCGATAAACGCGCGCAAGTCCTCGTCGTTGACCAAGATCGGGTCTTCGCACACGCGCGTGATCCAGCGCTGGAGCATAATTTTCACGAGCCGGTCGTCCTCCTCGTCCGTCGGCGCAGAGGTCTGTGCCAAGGGCAAAGCAGGCACAATAGTCTGGGGGTTGCTGTGCACGACCGAGTCGTAGAACTGCTGGAACTCGAGATAGGAGCGCGAGACGTTGCGGTAGGTGTTTCCGGTGAAATTGGGGAGGTTGGTCTGCGCATCGAGCTTGACGAGAATGTCCCGTCTGTTCCTGTCGAGACCAGTGATGCGCACGCGCAAGTATGGTTCCGGCTTCTCGTAGTTGGACCCATTGGACCCGACTGCGTCGCGGGGAGATATAAGACCAGAGTCTGGCTGGCCATAGATCTGGGGCTCCTTGCCAAATGGATTCGGTGCGGGACCCTTGTCAGGTGTTGGAGGGACCGGGGAGGAGGCGCGACGGAGGTTGCCGGGGATGGGTGAGTTTGGTAGGTGCGGCGTCGTGGGCCAAGGCGGACTGAGGATGTCTTCGCTGCCAAAGCCCCCCGAGCTCAGTGGGTCCGAGGAGTCGAACATTTCAGCGACTCTGAGCGAGCTGCGAGCCTGAGTGTTGCACTTGTTTGGCTACAGCTTCCCGGCTCTTGTCCTCGTGAAGTAAGTATGTTATAGCACTAGATTACGGGTATTACAGTCGTTACAAGGTCGTTAAGTCACAGTAAATGTCCATTAGATAGTCCAGAAGGTCCAATGTCCTGCACCTCCATCTCAAGGGGCTGCGCAGTCCGGAATCGTCACATTCTTGAGTGTGCGGCTGAAAGAAATCAGATAGATTCGCATTAACCACAGGAGAACACTCACTCGGCATTGAAGAGACCCCACCAAGGCTCGACCCCCCCGAACTGAATTTCCTGAAATTGAATAAATAAATCAAGCGCCTCGGAGCAAGCACCAAGAGTCCAACCTTCCAGCCCTCGTCAAAATACTCAAAGAAGAAGTAACCCGTCCCGTTCTGGTTTGCTTGACAAACGAATGTATCGATGAAGATCTATCCCTCATTAGCGCGTGCACCAGTTGACAGCAAACGCGCCATACCTGCAAATTAGCAACTGACGCATCAGAAGGACCATCCGACGCTGCCGCAGCGGAGGAGGATTTCTGCACATCGTCAGACGCGTATCGCGTTTTTAAAGGGGGAATGAACACACCGTCGGCCAGCCAGTTTCTACATATCGTCAGACGCTTATCCCAATTAGGACTTGTGGCAAAAGATACCCACCTGCGATGTACATCGTCGGTTTATTGCTGAGCGCAGCAGCAGCCGCCACGTTGGTCGTAGCGAAGAAATCCGCCGTCCATGCAGCGGCATCGGCAATCGCCTCATTGGCGAACCAAGGATGTACGTTGGCCATCTGCGAGGCACATTCAGATGTAAGAAACGAGAAGAGCGGACGGGAGACGAACCCCGTAGCTGACGGCCTGCAGAACCTCTGTATTGAAGTAACTGCCTGCATCGGCGTTCCCAACAGGAATGTTCAATCCCATCCCGCTGATCATGGTGATCGTGTCAGTGATATTCGGTAGGAGCAGCGCCGCGCCTATTCGCAGCACGTTCACGGTTCAGACACTGGGGAAGCCTCGAAAAGTGCACGTACCAGCATTCCCCACAGGACCATTCGGATCCTGGGCGGTACCGCCGTTGTCACCAAGATAACTGCGGATGGCTATTAACACGCATGTCAGGGCCGTAACTGAAGTGGATGATTCACTCGAGGATATATTCGTTCCCGACAGTCACGCCCGCGACGTGGTCGGCGCCGTACGTCGTCAGCGCGTCCTTGATGAGGTCACGCTGGCGGACATACGCGGCGCCAGCGTCTGTCGGGATGGGGTAGTTCCCAAGGAAGACCTTCATGTCGACCTTGGTTTGTTTGATGGCCTCGAGCTGGGGGGCGAGTTTGAGGGTGTGAAAGCTATGGCGTAGCCTGGACTGACCACAAGAGCAGACTGGTTGCAATCTGTAGCACAGGATGAGATGGGGCCGCCCAAAATGCTCGAGCAACTGACCAGCACCGTACAGACGAATCCGCTTTGTCAACTGGGATAGGAGCTATGTCGAGCAAGGTTAACCTCCACAATATGCATATAGCATACATGCACTCCTACCTGAATATCAGTAATCACATCCGCTAGAGCACAAGGTCAGCCCCGGACATAGCACGGTAAATGTTAGAGCACACACCGAGAGAGTTGTTACAAGTGGGCAGCTGCGACCCATATGGTGTATATGCCAGACCATAGAACGACTGCTTCAGCGCGGGGTTCTTGACGAACGTGCTTGGGTCGCTCGGGTCGCTCTGCTGTACCACACCACTCGAGTTCGACGCCGAATTCGATGAGGATGAGGACGCGGCAGCGCTCTTGGTCGAGCCCTTGTGATTCTTGGAGACGGAGACCCCTACTCCAACACCGATGGCAATGAGGACTGCGAGGACGACGACAGAGCCAATAACCTGCGAGTAGTGGACATATGAACACTAAATGAACAAATGACGGAGAGTATACACACAATCATCTTTGAGCGTCGACTGGCGGCCTTTTGCTGCTGTGCCAGGGTATGAGAGTAATTGTTGTTATAATCATCGACCGCCGCATATTGTGTACTTTGGTACGCGGACATGGTGTAGTGTGAGGCCCTGACCAGAGGTGGTGGAGGTTGAAACGAAGCCCAGAAGACGTGCCGATCATTTCATGTTCCTCGAGTCGGATCATCCAGCACTGCTTTGCTCGTCCCTGCTCTTTCCCTTCACACTCGATGCACTCGATGCTAGACTCAGACTCAGCGTCCGCAACTGCTGCCAATACCACCCCAACCTCTCTCTCGTTCTCTCTGCTAGGCCCGCGGCCTTCCCGACCGAGTGGGATTTCTCCTGATCTTCAGGGTTCTCCGCAGCACCCTGCCAAAATAGCTGTCCAAAAATAATACATGCGGCTCCACGAACGCCGCGAGACATGGCCTTACATAGCCGCTGGATTTGCACCCCACACTGCGCCTTGCCGCGCCCCGAAAAGAGCCGGAAAGGACGTGGATCGGGGCAATTTTGGTGATACTGTCGACGGAGGAGGCTCCGAGTCCGAGTACTTGCTGTTACTGGCGACACGAAATCCCTCGTCTTTTCACCGTTTGTCCCGTTCCTTTGTCGGCGTCCGAATTTTTGTGTTTCCTCTACTCTTGTTTCATGGGATACCCTGAGATGTATGGCCTGTGGTCGGTGTCGACTCCCTTGGTCAAGTCGAAGACTTCTTGGGCGACCCGAAGACTTCTTGGGCGACCCGAAAACTCCTTGGGCGACCCGAAAACTCCAGAAGCGACGAACGCGCCGCCCACAGCCATCGAACCTCCAGTGACCCGGCCTTGCGCGTAAACCGCCCCGATCTGAAGTTTTTTCCCTTCAATTGAGCGGCGGACACAGCCATCATGGTCCTCAGGATTGTCTCTGGCTGCTTGAGCGTGTCGGCGCGCTATCAAGCTTTTACAATTCTGCATCCGTTCGATTTTCAGGCCAAGCGGAATACAGAATGAGACGGTCATCCGCACCGCGAGAGCTTGGATGAGGTCAGTTTGTCGACTTTCCAAAGGAAGCCTGGAAAGCTTCGTTGCCGGAATCCGTCGACTAGTAGTAGGGACCCGTTTTACGATGGGATAACGCGGACCATATGTCAACAGAAACTTCCGTGAGCCGTTTATTCGATTTTCATCGGCCTGTCAAAGGGGATACAGAAAGGTGTCCGACGTTTTCATTGACACGGGTCAAAATCATCCAGATGGACTGGCCGGACTCGGAGAAAGCTCACTTGCGGAATGAATAAAGGTGAGCGTTATCTGGCTGCCCCTAGCCGGAGGAGTGGCCAAATTGTCAAAGAAACGCTTTCGCTAGGCACAATCCAACTCGGCTCTCAAAGTGGTCCGTAATCTCGCGCATCAACCAGTGGTGACCCGCACCATACCCATTCCAAAGTCGTCCAGGGTAGCACTGGCGTGTCTATCGCGGGGATGACCCCAGCGGGTTGTGGTCTCCGGAGTCCGCTGGCGCTGATGGTGTCCAGACGAATTGAATGGACGAAATTGAATGGCGTTATTCGTACTTAAAGTGCGCATTCTTTGCTAGTGTTCTTCATTCCCCCATGCTGTCTTCGATCCACGCTCTTTCTTACCAGGATATTTTACGCGTAGGTCTTCGCAACTAGTTGCGCCGTCAAACCTTCTCACACAACAATCCGCAGACTGCGCTTTCGACGCGCCTATTGACTGGGTTCTCCGTATTTTTGCTCACCCTCATATTCTTCCTTGTGCCCTCCCTGTTTCGCAAAAACATCGTCGACGCCGCCGGCAACTCTATACCCCCTGGACCCCTTCTGCGCTACGCATTTCTTCGAAAGTATCCTGAACGGGTCCTCCACAAATGGGCGGGGACCTATGGTCCTTTGTTTTCAGTGTGGATGGGTAACCAGCTCTTCATCGTCATCTCCGACCCCAAGATAGCCCGCGACCTCCTGGTTACGCAAGGTGCAATCTTCTCGAGCCGGAAGAATTATTTCATGAAGAACCAGATGATTCTGGCTGGAAGGGCGATTACCGCCTCGAGTTATGGTGATACCTGGTCAGAACTACTTCGGTCGCACCTGCGATTATGCTGACCTTGTTGTAGGAGGGTCCGTGCTTCCGTCTCGCGCCATCGATTTCTTTTTCTTACGAACACCGATAGTATCACCGGCGACTCGCCATGCAATTTCTGACGCCAAAGGCCATGGAAAGCTATGCGCACGTCCTCGACTATGAAGCCTCTATCCTGATTCGATCGTTCTACAACGAGTCCAATCAAGGAGCTTTGCCGATAGACCCAGCCAACTATGCAGGTCGTTACGCCTTGAAGTGAGTTTTCTGATTTCGATCCTCGAAATGTGTATTGACCAAATGCTAGCAACATGTTGACAATTTCCTTCGCAACAAGAACAGATTCTTCCTCCTCCCCCTTGGTCGACCGTGCCCTGGAACTCGCGATGGAATTTATGGATTTGACTGGTGTGTCTCTTCGAATCTCGCTTCTTCCGTCACCGCTCATTCACGTTCTAGGTCCATGGTCCAACGCCATCGACTTCATTGCACCGCTGCAGTGGATCCCCACGAGAATGCGTTCTCGCGGTCGCAAGCTGCACAACGACCTCATCGAGGTCTACGGCGCCATGTACTTAGATCTCAAGGCCCGCATCGAGCAGGGCGAGGTTGTGCCGGAATGCCTTGCGAGGTTTTTAATCGAATCCGGAGACAAGGAGAAGCTCGACTGGGAGGATACATGCATGCTTGCGGCCGTGTTCACTCTCGGCGGTGTCCATTCGGTCCGTACATGCGACTTCGAGTGTCACGTTAACCTCATTCTGATCTGTCAGACATCTGGGATCATCCAATGGTTCCTCGCGCTTTTACCCTCTCATCCCGAGGTCCAAGCCCGCGCGCACGAGGAACTGGATAGAGTAATTGGCCGGGACACCTGGCCGACTGCTGAAGACGAGGATAGGCTGCCTTACATTCGCGCCATAATCAAAGAAGTAAGACCCGCCTTCGATGGTTCGATTTCCCAAGCCACAATAACACTTCTCAGGTCCAACGGGTCCATGCTCCATTCTGGATGGCAACGCCGCATTGCTCGACTGAAGACTATACCTATAATGGCATGTTCATCCCGAAGGATACCGTGGTGGTACTCAACTGTTTTACCATGCACCACAACGAGGAACGCTATCCCGATCCGTAAGCAACCTCAATCTTGTTATGAATGAGAACGACGTTGACATTAGCCCCCAGGTATGCGTTCAACCCCGACCGTTACCTCGGAGACGATCTATCTTGCGCTGAATCGGCGAAGCTGGCCGATCCCATGAAGGTCAGTTCAGATACAACTCCTGGGCTTGGATGATGCTGAATGGATCCTTGAACAGAGAGATCACTTTAGTTTCGGGGCTGGAAGGCGAGTGTGTCCAGGCTTAATTGTCGCGGAGCGTGAACTGTTCCTCGCGATTTCTCGTATCCTTTGGGCCTTCAATGTTCATTCGATCCCGTCCGAGCCCATCTCGCTGGAGGAATACGAGGGCATGTCGGGGCGGACTCCGATGCCCTTCAGAGTGCGCTTTGAGCCACGGCACGAAGGGGTGCATGAGGCGGTGGCGGGGATCGAGGAGCTGTTATGAAGGCGGCCGCGGGTTGATCATTCCCAGGACTGTCGTTATGATTCATTTGGCTCTATTCCTCTCTGGTTTTGCAGTAAATCCGCTGTATACAATGCTAATCGCATTTCCTCTCCTTCATTCGTGCTCGCGTGGCCACGTCAAGGGCGGCAATTCACCGTGGGAACATAATTTCAACCGTGAGAATATCCGTCAGCAACCTGATGCCAGCCGTGAAGGCTGAAATGCGACACTCACTCTCGCGCCCGCGACGATAAAATCAAGTAGTATGACAAAAAGCGGTGCGTACAAGCGCGAGTCAGGAGCTTCCCATCCTCTTCCGTTTTCAGGAACCCTTTACATTGAGTATCATGATGGCACTCAGTGCGCTACAATATTCCACAGGGCAACAAGCAGGGCTGCGATTGAGCACATATGGCTATAGGTTCGGATGACGTCCAAGTTTAACAGATACGCAGGCGAAAATACCGCCAGCTTGAAGAATACGTGCAGGACGAGTCCATTGATGGGAATCGTCGACGAGGTGTTTGAGTTGGCAACGAGTGCCGCAGTGACAGCGTACGCTTCGAACCCGGTGAGCATATTTTGTAGCGCGGCGATTAAAAGATGACCGAGTACCAGGGAAAATATCATAGAGCGCTTCGTGCGTAGCGAGCATGCGGTGGGGCAAACCGTTCGTGACGGTGCGTTTATTCAAGCGCGGTTCTGGAATCCATTCAGTCAAGCACATCCGATGCACGGAACGGAAGCACTGCCAAACCTTTGTTCTTGTATCCATTCCTATTCCCAAGCAGTTGCGCCACAGCGGACATCGCCGCACTCAGCATATACACCGAAAAAACATAAAACCCCGTAAGCAACACTATCCCTTTCTGACTGTTTCCAAGGGTTGATTCCCCGTCCGACACCTTCAAAAGTGCCTTCGAGAGTAGCGGGACCAGAAACTTGGCAGCGGGACCCAGTGGTGCGCAGAGTGGGACGATAATCGGGAAGGTAGAAAGGTAGGAGCCGAGGACGACCAGAGGGAAGCTGAAAATTTTGAACCGCGTTAAATGTATAATGACAAGAGGGCAAGCATTGGTTCCTCACGTCAGATGGCTGTATGATGTTCGAGGGTAGTCGAACAAAGATTTTCCGGTGGTTGACATGACCTGAATTGAAGAGCTTGCGAGGGGAAGTGAGTGTCTCATCCGGAACTAAGTGAGATATCCACGTTGAAGCCACATGATGGACCAGAGAATTGGTTCTCAATCGAGACGCCGTGCCAGCCCCATCTTGCCATTGTGCCACACAATGATTCCTGGTTAGCGGCTTTTAAAACGGCAGGAAGGTCCATCTGACAATCCAAACGCCGTCGGAGGCATGGTTACCCGTCGGTGGTGGATTGCGCAGTGACTCGGGCGCAACGGAGCGGCCTCTTGGGGCAGTGCAGTGGGTCCATGTATTCCGTATCGCGTAGACTCAAGCCAGACTCAAGTTTCAACGCGATGGGAGAACGGCATATTGGCTGGTAGTGTCCGGGTATCAACGGTGCTTGCCTCCAGGAATGACCGACAACTTGTGTCGTCTGCTCAACATGTTACAAATAAACCAGCAAATTCGGATCTGTGTCGGGAAGCCGAGATGCCGAGATTTCAACCGTGGGAATGTTTGCCGGGCTCATAGTGCAAGGCCTACCAAATAGTAAATACAGGATGAATGGCACAATAAATATGGTTACGTAGAGAAGATTTCGGTGGTTTCCAGGCTGATCAGTCCCGCCAGTTCTCGATCTAATTATCCCGCCGGTGGAGATCCTTGAACAAACCCGCACCTCGCCAATACTCCAGCCACTGTTGAACATCTTTCCGCTCCAGCGGAAATACCTGAGAGCGCAAGGAAATGGAGGCGTCCATCATGTTATCCATTCTGGTCTCGGATGAGCCAAATGCATCACCCTCACTCTCTGCCTTGCTGCGGTGTGCCTGGAAAAACTGGATAAGGTGACTGGCCCGTAGTAACTGTTCCTTGTCCCTTTCTGTCGCTTTTTCCAGCTGGTCCAGCCACTGTGTGTATGGGACAATTGGAACTGAAAGCTCGGCTGCCATTATTCTCGCAAGGGTTGTCCATGAAATTGGGTGGGGATGCACAAGGTTCAAGATTGGCTTCACACTGGCAGGGCTGGCGGCAAGCAATTCAACAATGGCGGCTGCAGCGACATCCACCGGTAACCACGTAACATCCTGTTCATTATGAGACAATGTCACCGGTGAACTCAACACCCACTTTATGGCCGTCAGGAATACACCCAAGCACAGCGGAGGCCTGAACCAGTGCAGGAACCCATTCATTGATGTTCCATGCACCGTTCGGCCCGCCGGAAAGCTGTCCGACGCGAACAGCAACACCTCTCAGGGCGGTAGCTTCCTGCGCCTTGCGGAGGATTTCTTCGGCAATCCACTTTGACTCTGTGTAACCGTTTCCTGCCGCTATCTTTGGCTCAAGTGCAGTTTCTGTCAAGGCGGTTGAATGGCTGATATCTGTGAGTATTTCGCAGTTAGTCCTGACCACAAGCAAAATCAGGGCACTCACTTTGAAAAACACCAATTGAGCTTGTGTAAATTAACATCGGAGGTTGCTTGAATACTGATCGGAGAGAGAAATCCACCAGGGCACGCAAACCCTTCAGACTTCCTTCAAAGGAGTGCAGCGCCAAGTTGAAGTCAACTGGCCAAGCTTTGATAAACTGTTCAGCAAGGTATAAAGACAAGGAGGACTTTCTCACCAGTATGAATGATATGAGTAACACTTTGTTGCATCTACATGATGTTCAAGAAATTGCTCGGTTCTTTGAGCTGGGCACACACCTCCTCGTACACCGGGCTGAATAAATTGAACCGGATGATCGACAAATCAGTTTCAAGAAGCACAATCTTCTGGGATGATAATATTGTTGCGTCCAACCCACGATCCACGAGAGCCAAATGTTGCCTCTCCCGCAAATTCTGTGCCTTTCGGGAGACACGGTTGAGTGCATACACACGGCACACACTTTTGTCGTGGAAGAGGCGGGATAGGATATAACAGCCCAGCTCGCCAGTGGTTCCAGTGACCGCCACCACTTTTGCATCAGGTGGAGGAGGGTTCACTGTCCCAGTGTGACTGGGAAAGTTGTGTGTGAATTTGGTGGCCATTTCTGTCATCGCCACTTCCTGTGGGACCAAGTATGTTTCCTCCTTGCCCGAGACCAGGGCAAAAATAAATGATGCCAGGCCGGAAATTGTGGGATGGTCGTATACAAAACTCTGGGTAGTCTGGTGTGCATCCAGTTGAATAGAATCACGGAGAGCACGGAGCAATGAGTTCCGAATCCAGGTTGCCTGTAAGCTGTCGCAGCCGTACCGGAATATGTCGTTGTCGTCATTGACTTGGTTCACAAGGACCTTGTGAACCACATGGCGCACAAAGCCGAGGGTGGAGGCTGCATCCCAGACATCTGGAGCTGGAATACTTGACTGAGTGGTCTCCTCTACTGCCTCATAAAGTTGCGTGATTTCATCTTGATAATCAGCAATAATTGCCTGCCGACGAGCAGTCGTCTTGGCTGTGTAGGTGAATCTATGCCAATATGTTATTTTGTGACAAACCCATGGATTACGACCTACGGTTTTGTCGGTTTTGCTACCAGGATCATCTAATAATAATCGGCATTGGAAGGTCTACCACAAGCATGAACACATTCACCTCTTTAAATAAACGCGAGTGTTGAGGGGCAAATGTGTTCATTTCTTGAATGGTGGGCCTGCAAAAATAAGACTCACAAACATTCAAGAACTGTGAATTTACCATATCAAGTTTCTAAATTCAGCTAACTTGGTTGGATCCGAAGGGCCGAATTGGTAAGCCGGCTTGGGGTCTACAATGACACCGGCCTGGAAGCGACCTCGTCCGAACATGACTGCAGATAGAATGTGGGTGTCTTGATTGAGAATAGTTTCTTGAACAAATGTTAGAGATGTCCCAGTACACTTCCTGCAGGGTTACTTACCTAGAGGTCCAGGATTTGTCTATAGGATATATGACCCTGAAGGTAAAGCATCTACTCAGTGATATTTATGCTTACCTTCTCCCCGGTACTGTGCATGATTTGGTCATCTGCGCGACCGTACACCCTCCAGTAGTTTGATTTCCTCGGATGGGGTTCCATCAAGTCTGAACTTGCATATGCGGCGACTCCTGCAATAGTGGTGTTCAGGGCAGCCGGCTGACACAAGTCATTTGACTGGGCCAAATACTCAGTAGTATTCTGTTTTCCATGCTCAACAACTGTCAACGCACCACCAGCACAAACTCATACTTATTGTCACCGTGAGGAACCATTTCTGCAGTGACAAAAGCTGGGAATTTAAAGTAGTCCCAGTCGTAGCCGACTTGTGCTGGAAGTATCGGAGTAACAATGCCTGCTTCAGAACTGCCTATCGTGATGAGAAAGAAGATCAGTCCTCCAAGGTACAACTTACGAGCCATACAGAATGAAGATGGAAACATGTTGAGAAGTCAAATAGTCCCCAGTTTGCTTGTTCAGTGGGCCACCACCATAGATCTGGATTTTTACAGAGTCAGATTGTGCACCTTAAAGAAGAGAACAATGCACACCACTCCCCGA